>CM060930.1:76453485-77744110 GCA_030765085.1 Allium cepa | reverse complement strand
TAATGGAGTGATAGTTTTACTTATGTAATGACCCAAAATTTGACCACTTTAAAATATTTTATTTAACGTGATTTTAAATATAAAATATAAAATATTTTATGATTTAAATAATACTAGATAGAATTTGCAAAGAGAAATATACACAAAAATAGGAATAATTGCTTGTATCGACAAAAGTGACAAAGTCCTTATTTCAAATAAGTAAGTTTCAATGGTTAAATAAATTATTTTAATAAATTTATGATTTTTTTATATTCTTATATAACATTATACAAATTTATTTTAAATTTGATTTACATAAATAAATAGTTTAACTAAAACGTCAAAATGTGACCGTAAAACATTTTTTCGAAAATCAACGTTTTGTCGATTTAAAGTGTCGCAACGTTGTTGCACCTTTATTTACTTATATATGACATATATTCAAATAGTATAAATAATAAATAATTCACTAATCAAGTTTACTTTTGCTAAACATACTTAGAAAATCCTAGAATGTAATTAACAAAAAGTAAGCATAAAAAGACAATAAGTGTTATAAAAGCCAAAAAGGTAAAACATTAAATCAATCAAACAAATTATTATATTGTTTACTTAATACTTATATAAAAATGACATAAAGTAATGATTTAAAATATGATGTTAAGTGTTGAAAAAATTAGTTTGCTTAAAGTATAAGCAAAGGGTGTTTTCGTCTTTTTACAAAATATTATTTTAATCCAAACTTTTTTCTATAAATATCAACACACTTTCTCACTTTTTTCACACATTTCTTCTCCATTTTCAAGCTCTTCTTCCACTTTTTAAAGCTTCCATGCCTTTTTAAAAGAATTCCAAAAGCATAACAAAGTTATAGCTACAGAATTCGACAAAAAACTATACCACTTAAGTCGTGTTCGAGATAGTAGTTTCCATCCATCCACCCAAGGTCATGCCTACCTAGAAGCCATTTCCACCTCTTTTCATTTCAAATTCTACGATAGTGGAGCTATAGCTGGATTTCAAAAGGTTTTGGAAAATAGTAGCGAAGCTATAGTCAAAATCTATAGTGAAGTTAGTAAAATTGGTAGGAAGTATGGTTTAGATCTGGAGCTTCTTGCTTTAAAGTTTGACGGATTGGAATCCAAAGTGAGTTATTTCTTTCTTTAAGTTCATTATAATCATACCTAAGTTGAAGGAACTTTAAGTGTTGTTTGAAAACCCTTATTGAATGCTTGTTTACTTTGTTCGCTAAAACAATGCTTTTATTTCCCCGTTTGACAATTTGGATGGTTAATTAAGTATTTTAAATTTCGAAGTTAAATACTTAATGGGGTATGTCAAAATGACTATTACACATGTTTCATCTATGAGATCCAAGAAGACTTAGGCGAGGGATGGAACATGTCGAAGGGAAAGTCCGGATGCTTCAGAATAAATATCAAACCGTTTTGACCTAAGATAAAATAAAATGTTGTGAATATTTGATAGAATGAAGTATTAATTATTATTTGTTGTTGTGTTTATTTCATTGATTGTTTGTTTGAATTAGGCATGGCAAGTTTACGAGCACTGATTATTATTTATTGATTGTTGACTTTGCTCAACCTGTTTATGAGCAATTAATTATCAATATGCATGGGCTGGGTAGAAAATAATTGTAGGCTAACACCGTGTGATTATTTCACGATTTGACTATAAGGTGTTTAGCGGTAATATGTGGTTCACTTTAATTTAATGAATTGTATTGAAAATTGGTTTTCAAGTTGAAATGTTATGAAATGTTTTCCTTTAAAAGAGAAAAAATAGAAATATTGGAGAATAAATACTTTGAGCGATTATATAGTAAAAGTGATTTGTATAAAGAATGGTTTTATAACATTGTTTTATAAGACAGAAAGATTTTCGAGGAATAAACCCGATGGTTTTAAAATGAATTTTGAAGGGATTTGGAAATATAAATTGTTATAGATTTGAAGTATTTGCAATTATTAGCGTAAATAATTTTGCCACTTCGAGATATAAAGCGATTTATTATGTTACCTATGATTCGAGTAGCCCATAACTAAAAAGTGGGCAAGGGAGGTGCAGATGTTCCGTAGCCTCAGTATAGTCCACCTTCGTTTTAGAGGGAAATTCATATCTATATTTATTTTCGGAAGGCTGGAACCAATTGCCTTATTATGGCTAGAAAACTCTCGATCATGTAGCATATAGCTTTATATGCTTGTATATTGATATCGTTTCAAAAAAGGTGATTTGTTTTCAGATCTGAAGTAAAGGTCTAATTTGAATACAAAAGATATATGTGTGTGTGTCTAAGTATGTATGTGTGTGTATGTATATTTCAAAAATTTTGAAATAAGAATTCAAGAATAAAGTCCAAAGGATAATTTCCATAATGTTAATTAGATGAAAATCTAAAATTAAAGATTAAGCCTAAATGGGTCATTTTGGGAATTTAGTATTGTTTGTTGCATCGTAGGCATCATAAGTCCTATTTGTGGTAGGAAAACTACGTTGGCTTAATCCTGTATCTAATTAGGTACCCAATTAGATAGGGGTACGTAAGAAGTACAAGTGGTAGTGACGCAGCTCCAATAATAACATAACATTTTTCTGTCTATTGTTTGTTATATATATGTGTTGATGTACTTTTCCCACTTCCTATTTTATTCCACATTTGACATGTTTATTGAGTTAGCAGGAATGACTATCGTTATCTCTCTCATCAGAGTTGTGCAGTGGTAGATTTATTTGCATTTGTATTTGTTATGTATTAAAGCACACCTTGTAGAATAAATTAATTAATTACTCTGATAAGTTGTATAATTGAAATTGTATTCTATATAATCAGTAATGTTGAATATTTATCAAATATCGCCCATTAAGTTGGTAATATTCATTCGCAGTTTTAAAACGGACAGGTTTTTCGACGATTTTGACTGGTCTGAAAACCAAGGTCGCTACAGTTGGTATCAGAGCTTAGGTTAGGCGCCTAAGTAAAATTTGTCTAGGTTAGTAAATCAACCTAAGAATTTTAAAAATGCAACTACTTTAATTTGATAAATAAAATGGATAGGATAAGACACCATACCTCCGACCGAGATTATGGGTGATATTATGATTTTTAGTGCGCTTAACATTCGTTAATTGTTGTTTTTTTGTTATATTTTTCCTCATTGTAGTTTCAAGTATGAAATTCTTTTAAATAGGGGAAAATGTAACGACACAAAATCTGACCACTTTAAACTATACTATTTAAAATGATTTTAAATTTAAAATATATAGCATTTTATGATTTAAATAATATTAGATAGGATTTGCAAAAGGAAATACGCACAGAAATAGGAATAATTGCTTATATTGATAAAAGTGACAAAATCCTAATTTCAGAAAAGTAGTTTCAATGGTTAAATAAATTATTTTAATTAACTTATGGGTGTTTAATATTTTTAAATAACATTATACAAATTTATTTTAAATTTGGTTTACATAAATAAGTAGTTTAACTAAAACGTCAAAATGTGACCGTAAAACATTTTGTTGAATTCAACGTTTTGTTGATTCAAAGTGTCGCAACGATGTTGCACCTTTATTTTCTTATATATGATCATATATTCAAATAGTATAAGTATTAATTAATTCAATAATTAAGTTTACTTTTACTAAACATACATAGAAAATTGTAGAATGTAATTAACAAAAAGTAAGCATAAAAAGACAAAAAGTGTTATAAAAGTCAAAAAATAAACATTGAATCAAACAAATATAATTATTATATTCTTTACTTAATACTTATATGAAAATGACATAAAGCAATGACTTGAAATGTGATGTTAAGTGCTGAAAAAATTAGTTTGCTTAAAGTATAAGCAAAGGGTATTTTCGTCTCTTTATAAAATATTATTTTAATCCAAATTTTTTTCAATAAATACCAACACACTTTCTCACTTTTTTTCACACCTTTCTTCTCCATTTTCAAGCTCTTCTTCCAATCTTTAATGGCTTTCATGGCTCTTTAAAAAAACTTCAAAAGCGTAACAAAGTTATGGCAAAAGTAATCGACAAAAAGCTATACCACTTAAGTCAAGTTCAAGCTAGTAGGTTCCATCCATCCACCCAAGGTCATGCCTACCTAGAAGTCATCTCCACCTCTTTTCATCTCAACATCTTAGATTGTGGACTATAGCCGGATTTCAAGAACATTTGGGAAATAGTAGCGAAGCTATAGTCAAAATCCATGGTGACAAAGTTAGTAAAATTAGTAGGAAGTATGGTTTATATCTGGAGTTTCTTTCCTTAAAGTTTGATGAAGTGGAATCAAAAGTGAGTTATTTCTTTCTTTAAGTTCATTAAGTCATAGCTAAGTTGAAGGAACTTTAAGTGTTAAGTGTTGTTTGAAATTCTTATTGAATGCTTGTTTACTTTGTTTGCTAAAATAATGGTTTTATTTCCTTATTTGACTATTTGGATGGTTAATTAAGTATTTTAAATTCTGAAGTTAAATATTTAATGGGATATGCGAAAACGACTAGTATACATGTTTCGTCTATGAGATCCAAGAAGACTTCGGCGAGGGACGGAACAAGTCAAAAGGAAAGCCCGGATGCTCCAAAATAAATATCAAACCATTTTAACCCAAGATAAAATAAAGTGTTGTAAATATTTGATAAAACGAAGCATTGATTGCCATTTATTGTTGTGTTTATTTCATTGATTGATTATTTGAATTAGGCTCGGCTAGTATACAAGAACTGGTTACTATTTATTGGTTGTTGACTTTGCTCGATCAACTTATGAGCAATTAATTATCCATATGCATGGGTTGGGTAGAAAATAATTGCATGCTAACACCTTGTGATTATTTCATGATTTGACATAAATGCATTGGTTTTCAAGTTGAAATGTTATGAAATGTTTTCCTTTAAAAGAGAAAAAATAGAAATACTAGAGAATAAATATTTTGAAGCGATTATATAATAAAAATGATTTATATAAAGAATGGTTTTATAACAATGTTTTGTAAAATGAAAATATTTTCAAGGACTAAACCCAATGGTTTTAAAATAATTTTAAAATTTAAAATATATAGCATTTTATGATTTTAAATTTAAAATATATAGCATTTTATGATTTAAATAATATTAGATAGGATTTGCAAAAGGAAATACGCACAGAAATAGGAATAATTGCTTATATTGATAAAAGTGACAAAATCCTAATTTCAGAAAAGTAGTTTCAATGGTTAAATAAATTATTTTAATTAACTTATGGGTGTTTAATATTTTTAAATAACATTATACAAATTTATTTTAAATTTGGTTTACATAAATAAGTAGTTTAACTAAAATGTCAAAATGTGACCGTAAAACATTTTGTTGAATTCAACGTTTTAGATTCAAAGTGTCGCAACGATGTTGCACCTTTATTTTCTTATATATGATCATATATTCAAATAGTATAAGTATTAATTAATTCAATAATTAAGTTTACTTTTACTAAACATACATAGAAAATTGTAGAATGTAATTAACAAAAAGTAAGCATAAAAAGACAAAAAGTGTTATAAAAGTCAAAAAATAAACATTGAATCAAACAAATATAATTATTATATTCTTTACTTAATACTTATATGAAAATGACATAAAGCAATGACTTGAAATGTGATGTTAAGTGCTGAAAAAATTAGTTTGCTTAAAGTATAAGCAAAGGGTATTTTCGTCTCTTTATAAAATATTATTTTAATCCAAATTTTTTTCAATAAATACCAACACACTTTCTCACTTTTTTTCACACCTTTCTTCTCCATTTTCAAGCTCTTCTTCCACTCTTTAATGGCTTTCATGGCTCTTTAAAAAAACTTCAAAAGCGTAACAAAGTTATGGCAAAAGTAATCGACAAAAAGCTATACCACTTAAGTCAAGTTCAAGCTAGTAGGTTCCATCCATCCACCCAAGGTCATGCCTACCTAGAAGTCATCTCCACCTCTTTTCATCTCAACATCTTAGATTGTGGACTATAGCCGGATTTCAAGAACATTTGGGAAATAGTAGCGAAGCTATAGTCAAAATCCATGGTGACAAAGTTAGTAAAATTAGTAGGAAGTATGGTTTATATCTGGAGTTTCTTTCCTTAAAGTTTGATGAAGTGGAATCAAAAGTGAGTTATTTCTTTCTTTAAGTTCATTAAGTCATAGCTAAGTTGAAGGAACTTTAAGTGTTAAGTGTTATTTGAAATTCTTATTGAATGCTTGTTTACTTTGTTTGCTAAAATAATGGTTTTATTTCCTTATTTGACTATTTGGATGGTTAATTAAGTATTTTAAATTCTGAAGTTAAATATTTAATGGGATATGCGAAAACGACTAGTATACATGTTTCGTCTATGAGATCCAAGAAGACTTCGGCGAGGGACGGAACAAGTCAAAAGGAAAGCCCGGATGCTCCAAAATAAATATCAAACCATTTTAACCCAAGATAAAATAAAGTGTTGTAAATATTTGATAAAACGAAGCATTGATTGCCATTTATTGTTGTGTTTATTTCATTGATTGATTATTTGAATTAGGCTCGGCTAGTATACAAGAACTGGTTACTATTTATTGGTTGTTGACTTTGCTCGATCAACTTATGAGCAATTAATTATCCATATGCATGGGTTGGGTAGAAAATAATTGCATGCTAACACCTTGTGATTATTTCATGATTTGACATAAATGCATTGGTTTTCAAATTGAAATGTTATGAAATGTTTTCGTTTAAAAGATAAAAAATAGAAATACTAGAGAATAAATATTTTGAAGCGATTATATAATAAAAATGATTTATATAAAGAATGGTTTTATAACAATGTTTTGTAAAATGAAAATATTTTCAAGGACTAAACCCAATGGTTTTAAAATAATTTTTGAAAGGATTTTGAAATAGAAATTATTATAGATTTGAAGTATTTGTAATTATTGGCGTAAATGATTTTGCCACTTCGGGTATAAAGTGATTTTTTATGTTAACGATGATTCGGGTAACCCATAACTAAAAGTGGGATATGGAGGTGCAGATGTTCTATAGCCTTAGTATTGTCTGCTCTCGTTGTAGAGGGATATACATATCTATATTTATTTTTGAAAGGCTGGGACCTAGTTTCCTTGTTATGGCTAGAAACCTCCAGACCAGGTAACATATAGGTTTGTATGCTTGTATATTGATATCGTTTCACAAAAGATGATTTGTTTTTAGATCCCGAAGTAAAGGACTAATCTGAATACAATATATATATATATATATATATATAGCATGTATGTATGTATATTTCAAAAGTTTTGAAATAAGAATTCGGGAATAAAGTCTAAAGGATAATTTTCGTAATGTTAATTATATTTTGAAAGTCTAAAATTGAAGATTAAGCCTAAGTGGGTCGTTTTGGGAATTGCTTATTGTTTGTTGCATCGTAGGCTCCATAAGTCCTATTTGCAGTAGGAGAACTACATTGGTTTGATCTTGAATCTAATTGGATACCCAATTAGATAAGAGTACGTAGGCAGTCACAAGTAGTAGTGATGCAGCCTTAATAATAACATTACATTTCTTTGTTTATTGTTTGCCATATATCGTGTATTGATGTACTTTTCCTGCTTACTACATTATTCCACAATTGACATGTTTATTGAGTTAGTAGGAATGGTTATTGCTGTCTCTCTCATCAGAGTTGTGCAGCTGTAGATTTATTTGTATTTGTATTTTTTATGAATTAAAGCACACCTTGTAGAATTAATTAATTACTCTGATATATTGTACAATTGAAATTGTATCCTACACATTTAGTAATGTTGAATATTTATCAAATATTGTGCATTAAGTTGATGTTTTCATTCGTAGTTTTAAAACGGACGGGTTTTTCAGCGATTTTGACTGGTCTGAAAACCCGGGTCATTGCAACTCAATTCATCGCTTAAAAATCTCATCGATAAAATCAAATTTTACAATTTTAAGCGGTACCTTGTAGTAACGATTATTACACACGTTATCTTCGTTACAATCACTTTTGGACTTATGAAATTTGGTTTTCATTAAAATTTCAATACTATCCATATTCCTTGGTTCAATAATAACATTTATTATTAAATTTAATACTCTGGCTAGAAATTTGGACTTTGAGTTGACTATAGTTAACCATGATACCAACCTCATACAACCGAGGAGATGAATTCTCTATTTAATAGAGTATCATTGCTAATGTTTCAACTCAGACCCAACTATAGTCACTCGATGGTTGCTATGCCATTATTTAATTATAGTTAAAGTGGAGTATCTATATTGAAGCTCAATGGTACTCTCAAGTCGAGAGAATCATGTAACATTGTTACTCCGAGATAACTCTTAGATGAGTCATTCTATAGTTGTCCAATAAATATGAGTACGTAACCCCTTGGTGCCTCTAATTAGTTATAAGGAATACATCACCCAACATTTGAAGAGCGTTATGTACGATGGTCTCAATGGATGTACCAGTATCCTCTCTTAAAACATCTTGATTAGGAATATGTAAAATAATATATTATTATATATTATGATAATTTTCTCATAATTACAACTCATTGTAGTTATTATCACATATCATATAATTTAAGGATTTTCTATTCATATATTTTAAACTAATTACTTAATTAATTATATCACTATGAAACAAAATATATAATAGAAATCAAATACCTTTACGACGAACAAGATTGGTTATAGAGCTAAATTTTGTAACCAATCAAATAGTTTCCCCTAGATCATACTCCTAACTCTCCTATTCTCCCACTTTCACATGAGGCCAACTATGGAATCTAAATTTCATTCCTTTGATCCGTTTTCCCAGAATTGATCGAGCTAGTCTCTTAATGGATCTGCTAGATTGTATTTAATGTCGACTATGTCAACTGTTGAATATGCTAGTATATAATTTTTGTTTGATGATAATAAACATATACATTTAAATGCATTTTTTATTTTCGCATAATTAAATAAATATTTGCTGAATAAAATAAATAACACAGAAATAAAATTCAAATAGATATTTTATTCAAAGAAATATTTTATTACAATTTTTAAATAGTACAAAATTAGGGCTCTCACTATATACACAAAATTTCAATTACAATACAATTTCAAATCACAACACATTTTTTCACTATATTACATTAGCACCTCACTGTATATCACTCATTCACTCGTATTAATCTTCAACTCTATTACAGATTGAATGCAGCATAAGAATTATCTGCAAAATAAACACCGACGCAGTAAAATTGAAAAAGAAATATTTTTGCATTGTAAAATAAAATGTGTGTTTTTGAAAACATTATTTTGCCTCGGTTATTTGGGTTGTTCATCGCCATTTTTGTTTTGAATTCATCAAACATGAACAACCTGTGACAAGCACGGTGTATCACTGTGCATGCCACAAGGCCGTGCACATCGATATACACTTGATTAAATTACAGGGATGATGTGCACTTAAATGTGCATATTTTTACCACCATATTTATTCTATTTAAATTGAATAAATGATCATATTGGGTATTTTAACTTGTTTTAACCAAAATCCATATTAATTCCAAATTGTCACATATCCATCTTCATCTAGGGGCAAAACAGTCATTTGTGTGCATATATTTCTTTGAGAAAAATTAATTGAAAATTTATATGTATTTGTGTAGGAATTTGATCTCAAATAGGAGTGGTTTCATGAAGACATATGCATGCACAACATGAAATAAAGGAATGAAGATGGAAATAATTCAAAGTGAAGATCATGGAGGACCCCACCTACCCACCTACCTTAATGTACAAATAAGAGGCTAATGTGCATGCTTATGGAATTAATGGCTTCATGTACACTTAAATGACTATTAGTAGAAGCTAATGATTACTTGACCTCCACACTTTCTCAAGGATAGTTTGGTCATTCCCCAAATTATGGATTAGGGTTTCATGCTTGTATAAATAACCCATTATGTTTCATGTAACCCTCATCTCTTACTCTTCCTCTTCCTCTTCATTAGTTGTAGGCTCAAAATAAACAAAGCTCTTCTCTTTCTTTTTTCATGGCTACTTAGCCATTTTTATTCTCATGTAATTTCTTTTTTTTATGCAATTTAATACATGATCTTTTCCTTTCTTTGTTTATTTCCTTTCATGCTGTAGTGTAGATCTATTTTTCTTTTATGCAAATAGAATAGATCTCTTTTCCATTAGCTTTCATTTTTCTCTCTTTTTGCTTTCATGTTGCATGCTACTTGTGTTGATATGATAACACAAATGAGAGGCTAATCCCTTCAATTTAGGGGTAATGAAGCCTCTAATCATGTGGCTTCAACATTTTGATGTTTTATACTCTCTTTTTGTGCTTTAATGAGAATGTATGAAGTTGTTAACTTGTTGTTTTTGCTTTGAATTTGATAACCTATATTGTTGACACCAAATAGGCTATACTTAAACAATCACTAATACAAATTACCTCTTCATTTACATATGATGATGGTAATGAAGTGAATGTTGAGATTAAAATTTGATGGTCTATATTTCAAATTAATAGTTAATAGACCATACTTAAAATAGATTTTGCTTTCAACTTTGTTATCATTTTTCATGTGAGTTAGTAAATGGTTTATGGGGTGTGCTATAGTTTGATGGCTTATGTTGAGCTAATTAATAGCACGAATAGGCCATACTTATGATAAACACATCAATTAAGCTAACTAATGACAAAGAAAAGAGAGATCATAACTTTGTTTTGTTGATTTATGTGATTTAGAGAGTAGAAATTGCCTCTAAATTGTCTTAACACTCATATTTTTATCAATTTTCTTTTGCTTGTTTTTCTTCTTTTCTAGTTTAACATTCTCTTCGATCTCGGTTTAATTTGATTGAATAGATTTTTAAAATCATCAATTCCCTATGGATCGACCTGTATTCGCCACGTGCTACATTCGTACACTGTGCGCTTGTGGTTGTTTTTTATTTAAATTCGTTCGACGGTTTTCTAAACAGATAGAATTTTTGTCGACAAACAAGGGACATGTGAGTACAAGGTCAAACCCGAGCCGTGGCTAGATTCAACTCAGGTGCAATACAAAAACATCACAAAGTTATCAAGTACAAGTTCTCATGTAACCAAAATCAGGGGTAACCAACACAAACCAGACCGGTCTCCAAAATCAAATCGACATGTGCAGTGCAAAGCAACATAATCAATTGGAAACAATGATGCAAAAACATAACAGTACAAACACACATGACAACAAGCCAATAAATCAACATGTGAAACCAAATTCAGGGCCAACCAAACCATGATAACAAGTGCACAAGTGTGTCAACACATCAGGTGAACAAGGAAATGGATATGAAACTCGAAGCAATGTGAACAAGGTAATCCAGATATGCAACCATGTACAAGCCAACTGAGCAAAGCCTCATCATCAAATAGCAACAACACTAGAGCATGCATATACATCAACACGACCACATACATATATACATATGTTTGCACACATGCACACATATATACATGCAGTCAGACATCAAAATCAAACATACAACAGAAGTGATCTAAGACCGCAACAAGCTCCAAACCAGATTCAAGTGAAAACAAAATGCAAAGTGACATGCACAAGTGAAGCTTTCAAACAGAGACTAGAACATATGCATATAAGTACATACATATGTATCAGGTCAGAGGCATGAACAACCAAAGTACAACATGCAAATGCAATAGAGTTGACAACAGAGCATCAGCTGAGCAAGGAATCACAAGCATACACATATACATGCGCAAACACACATGTATACATTTATTTATATGCAGTGATAATATGGGATGTAGTGAAGCAGTAAACAAAACGGCGTATATATACATATGCATATGCACATGTACTCGAAGCAACCAAACTACAATGCACTAGACCAACAAAACAGCTTCAAAACAAAACGTACACATGACTGTGTGAAAGGAGACCATAATAATAGTGCAATATAGACTTAAATCAACATGTAATGCATAAGCATCGGTGAGCCAGATCAACATTTCAACCCATCATGAAGACCAGAACAATGACAAGTCAACATGAAGACACAAATGCACAAGAACAAAGATGACTACAGTTCAAAGTTTCAAATGCAAAAGACTAGTGAACAAGGAAATAGGTCAGACAACATCAAGTTCATGAAAGAACCGAGGCAATGCTCAAATCCACACAACATAAATGAATCAAGCAGTTCGATTACTCAATACAATAGAGAAGACCACATGAAAATATGGAACTAGAACCAAATCAGTGTAGACTCAAGTGAACATGTTGGAACAAGACCAGAGGTAAACATAAACACACACATACTGTGAGAAAAGCGGATTACGGATCTTAAGGCTAGGATTAACACTAGAGGGGGGGTGAACAGTGTTTATAAAGAATTGCTAAATCTTTTTGAGTTTATGTTAATTTAAACACAGATGTGTGCAATATACAGACACAGATATGATCACAGAAACAAACACAGATGCAGAAATAAAATATAAAGCAGTAAAGGAAAGAACACACCGGATTTTATACTGGTTCAGAGTTACACTACATCCAGTCCCGCAACACAAGTACGGATTTCCTTTCAAAAGCAATCTTTACAATTACACCCTCGATTTCAAGGCTACGAGGTACACCCTACAGAATCACAATCCTCTGGGTAGAGATACTTGATTTTCCGGGCTACAAGTTCACCCACGTGATTTTACGGGCAACAAGTTCACCCAATTGATTTCCCAAGGCTACAATCACACCTTATCACGCTAGATTGATTTTCAAGACTACAATCACACCTTTTCCCGCTAAATTGATTACAAAAAGCTTACAACTCTGAATAGCACTGAGGATCTTGTTGAGATAGTGATAGGGAATCAAACTACGAATGATCGAGTTCAATTCAATGTAGATTTCGGCAGAGTAATGATAAGAATTTTTATTAATAAAAGTGGAAGAAGAAGAGGAATGAAAAACCAAAAAATCTGATGTAAAATTCGTTGAAACTGACCCCTATTTATAGTAGAACAACAGTCATGTCCATTCGTGAAGAGTTATGGCGAATAGACACTTCTTTTGAAATTGAAATTTTGAACTCAACTGACACCATGTCGACATGGTCACCATGAGTATGTCGACATCCCAAAGCATTTTTTGATGATTTGATTTTCTTTAAAAATAAACTTTATCTTATATTAAAACTATTTTAAACTTTATAAATATACTTGACTATAGTTAAAATTCATAAGTAAATATAGAGAATAATATATATAGAATTTAACAATAACTTTACATTTAAATCTAAGTATAAACATTTAAAAGTTAAATATATTATATTAAAAGATAGTTTGAAATCAGGAGTAATTTGACTTTGAAATTAAAGATGATTTTGAGGCTAAAATTCTTTAAAATCAGGATAGATGTTTTTGATGCTTTTAAAAGGAAGGTTTTGAAATCATTTTGAAAACAAGATATAATTTTGAAAAATCATTTTGAATAAAAGATTAGCGGATACAAAACAATGTTCCATTAGAATTTTCGTAGGTTCCATCCAACTTAGGGTTCCATCCCTTTAATAGCCTCGAAGTGGATTCCATTCCACGAATAAATTGGATTTTAAGATGCCTGTGCTTTTCTAGGAGTTTTAACAAAAATTTCTAATTAAAGAGTAAATTACTTGAATTCTTGAACTCATGATAATCTTGATACTCATGAGTCTTCAATCTTGAATATCTATGCTGTACAGTCTTCATTCTTGGTACCTGCATGGTTAAATCTTGCATATACATATATATCTAAACTTATAATGTTAGTATTTATATTTTATAATCTATTCTAAGGTTGTTGTCATCAAAACCATTATCTTACGGACTAACAATCTCCCCTTTTTTGATGATGACAACCTTTGTTTATAAAATATTACTCTATCTTAATAACTCCCCCTAAAACTAATAACTCCACCTTAATCTATGCCCTAATGACCCTATTTTATACTTCTTCCCCTTTGACATCAACAAAAACTAACTCCCCCTCATTCTTGGACTAAAGTACCTGCATTGGTAAACTATACAAAGAAATATATAATAGATAGATTAAGAAATAATTATACTTATGAACATGATAATTTAATCAAAGACTATATACATTTCAATGTATATTTACATGTTTTATACATCAAACATCGAACTAAATTAAGAAATCAATCCACACCAAGTATCAATCTAAACCAAATCAAATCAATTCAAACAAACAATTCAAACAAAGTAATAAAATTTAAACGATACGAGGAACTTTCACCTATCCTTCTTCTCCAAAGATAGGGTTTGTCTTGATAGCATCCCAATTTTCATTATCATTGGTGAGAGGGACAGGAGGATGTGCTTCGTTATCATCCTTGTGTAGGGAGGAAATCATCCATTGTATTGCATCGAAATGCCTTTCTTGCTCCTTGATCATCTGCATTTGACTCAATTCTAAGTGTCGCTGGTTACGGAGAATGAACGAGAGAATAGTCTAGAATGAATTAAGAGTTTCTTCAAGATTTTCGGATAAATTATGAATTGGATTAGCCATAGTTGAATTTGTGAAAGAATGAAGGATTAGAAGATAAGAAATAATTTTCAGTGAAGAATTCTGGAAGAAATAGGTATATATAAGTGTAGAAACTCATTTGAAATGAATAGGCATATGGCAGTTATTCGAATTTCAAATTCAAAATGAATTGTCATTTCTGACCAGTACATGTCGACATGGTCATAGGGGGTATGTCGACATGGGTTAGTGAAAAAATATGACTAATTAGATTTTGTGAATAATTGTGTATATATATACATATTTATATAATATACTAACATTTATTCTAGAGATAAGATAAGCTAGATAATAGAAAGGAAATTTCATTTCATTGCATGCTAACATGATACAATGATTAAGCATTTGAAACTACATGAACTTTTGAATTAAAACAAGCTAAAAAACATACAACAAAATACGAAAAGATAACACTAGTTAGAGGATGATGATGATGAAGAATGTCCAAGTTTCTTGCTGACTTTGGAAATGAACTTGTTCATCTTGGATGAAATTTTGTCCAACTTCTTACTAACGGATCGTTTAAGAATCCGTTGATTCTCAACAATCACCTTTTGGTTTTTGAGAAGGGTTGGTGGATGGATTAGGAGGATAGTCGATGCTTTCCAAAGAGGTTTCACCTTCTTCTTCTTCAATTCCATTTCATCCCCTTCTTCTTCTTCTTCTTCCTCCTATTCCTCTTCTTCCATTTCCTCATGAGCCAAAACGCTCTTCCTTTTCGGCAAGGGTCTCATAAAGTTGAAAAAAATGGAATTTTCGTAAGCGAAATGTTGGAATGATTGAAAACTTTTCTAGAAACAAATTCTTCGCCTTTGAAATCCACTCCAAAATAGTTGAAAATCCAAGTGAGATAAATTCCATGATACAAAGTATTCTCACCCATTTCAAGATTTTTAGGACGAAGTTCATCCAAAATAACTTGCGCCTGATTTATGTCATAATTTCCAAAAATAGAAAAAAGAGCTTTTCAAACTTTTGAAGTAGGATTGTTAAAATTTCTCGATCTTGGGGTCAAAGTATGTTGCAAAAGAAGATTGACAATTCTTGCCTTTGGTCGAAAGTTTTGATTTTTGAATACAAAATTATCATTCCCTTCGAAAATGTGATGAAATGTCTCACGATCATTTTCAACGATTTTAAAATTAGAGAGATCCATTCCCGTACACTTGCAATTGAGAATGGTACCCAAAAGATCACAATTCAAAACAATTCTAGTGCCTTTGACACTACTCCAAATTTCATCCTCATTTCCATTATAAATCCACGGTTTAAATTAGCATAGAAAATTTTGACAAGATTTGGATAGCAAACAAAATCATTTTGAGAAGCATCAATAAGACTAAGAACTCCATTGTTTGCAAAAAGAGAATCAAGTTCATAAGAAGGAAAATCTTAAAAAATAGCAAACTTTCTAGGATGGATTTTGGCATAATTAGCGTAATTGAGGTTGCTTTTATTGCCTCTGGGTCATTGAAGAGTTGCTCTTTTATTTTTCTGGAAATTCTCATGGTGGAGGGGTTGCTTGAAGAAGCCATTAAAGTAGAGAGTAGAGAGCTTGAAGTCTTGAAAAGAGAGTTTGAATTTGAAAATGAGAGTGAAAAGATATGATAAAAGATAGTGAATAAATATATTCTCAAAGGACATATTCTCTGGTCAAAATGTAGCTTTTGAGAGAATTGAATGAAGTGAAAAGATGGAGGGAAATTCAAATATTTGAATTCAAATTTTGAAATTCAAATTCTGGTACCCATGTCGTCATCATGGTAGGGACCATGTCGACATGTGCCAGTGAATTTTTATGAATT
The DNA here is from genome assembly GCA_030765085.1 of Allium cepa. Lineage (NCBI taxonomy): Eukaryota > Viridiplantae > Streptophyta > Magnoliopsida > Asparagales > Amaryllidaceae > Allium > Allium cepa. The sequence continues at coordinate 77,727,682 of CM060930.1, read as the reverse complement.
ATTTTTCCTAGGTTCTCTAATAAATTTATTTACTTTATTATATATTTGTGAAATATTATTGGACTAATAATATATTTCAGAAAGTTTTATTATATTATTAAAAATAATAATAAAAAATAGAAAATAAATTTTAAAATTCAAACAACACACCAATTCAAAATCAAGCAATCAATCATCTAATTCTAAACAAGCAATTCAACCAATTATATTGTAAATGTGTACCTTTTTCTGAGTCTGTTTCTCTGAATTCGTCGAAGTCGTGAACTTCCGTGAAACGCAAATTTAAATTATCTGTTTTCTGGTCATCATCTCTTGAGGACGAGTTTGAGTCATCTAGAGTAGCAGGAAATGCACGCTTCCGTTTCTTTGCTGGATCATTATTCATAGGAGGATTTTGCCTATCTGGATATGGACAATCTCTTTTGGTATGGCTTGGTTCATCATAGTTGTAACATTTGACATTATTTGGCACTACATTCTGATTTTCAGTGTTCTTATAGTTGTTTCTCTTAAGATTATTTATCTTTCTGTATTTCAGGAATTTTCTAAAATTTCTGGTCATTAAGGCTATTTCTTCATCATATTCGCTGTTTGAATCTGATCCATCAGTCAATGCATTGAATGCCATTGATTTCTTTTCAGATGCTTTACTTTCTCTTCTCCCGATCATTTGAACTTCATACGACATTAGATTTCCAATTAATTCTTCTATTTTTAAAGTACCGATGTCATTTGCCTCTTCGATAGCAAGTGTCTTTTAATCCCATTTTGGAGTAAGAGAATTTAAAATCTTTCTGACTTGATCTTCTTTAGAAAATTCATTTCCCAAAGATATTAGAGAGTGCACAATATCCTGAAATCTACTATACATATCTGAAATAGACTCATTAGAATTCATTTTAAATAATTGAAACTGATTTGTGAGCATGGAAATTTTGGTCTGTTTAACTTTGCTTGTTCCTTCGTGAGTAACTTGCAAAATTTTCCTAATTTCATATGCAGACTTACAAACTGACACTCTATTGAATTCATTTCTATCTAGTGAACAAAAATTCATTCATTGCCTTAGAATAATTTGTGCAACAGTCTTTTGCTCAGCAGTCCACTGTGCAAAATTGGTTGTGGGTTCAGAATATTCAGTTTATGTAATATTCGAAGTGTCTCATCCTATAGATCGTAAATATATATTCATCCTACATACCCAATGTGCATAGTTACTGCCATTAAAAAGTGGGGGTCTGACAGTAGACTGACCTTCAACAAATGAGCTAGTGACAGGGATACTAGTATTAGTAACAGTACCAGTGTTGGTAGCCATTTTGAAAAAATTTCAAAAATCAGATTTTGAAACTTTGAAAATGTTGCTCTGATACCAATTGTGAGAAATGTGAATTACGGATCTTAAGGCTAGGATTAACACTAGAGGGGGGTGAATAGTGTTTATAAAGAATTGCTAAATCTTTTTGAGTTTATATTAATTTAAACACATATGTGTGCAATATACAGACAGATATCATCACAAAAACAAACACAGATATAGAAATAAAATAAAAAGCAGTAAAGGAAAGAACACACCGGATTTTATACTGGTTCGGAGTTACCCTACATCTAGTCCCGCAACATAAGTACGAATTTCCTTTCAAAAGCAATCTTTACAATTACACCCTCGATTTCAAGGCTACGAGGTACACCCTCCAGAATCACAATCCTCTGGGTAGAGATACTTGATTTTCCGGGCTATAAGTTCACCCACTTGATTTTACGGGCAACAAGTTCACCCAATTGATTTCCTAAGGCTACAATCACACCTTGTCATGCCTGATTGATTTTCAAGGCTACAATCACACCTTTTCTCGCTAAGTTGATTACAAAAAGCCTATAACTCTGAATAGCACTGAGGATCTTGTTGAGATAGTGATAGAGAATCAAACTACGAATGATCGAGTTCAATTCAATGTAGATTTCCGCAGAGTAATCGTAAGAATTTTTATTAAGAAAAGTGGAAGAAGAAAATGAGTGAAAAACCAGAAAATCTAATGTAAAATTAGTTGAAACTGACCCCTTTTATAGTAGAACAATAGTCATGTCCATTCGTGAAGAGTTATGGCGAATAGACACTTCTTTTGAAATTGAAATTTTGAACTCAACTAACACCATGTCGACATGGTCACCATGAGTATGTTGACATCCCAAAGCATTTTTTGGTAATTTGATTTTCTTTGAAAATAAACTTTATCTTATATTAAAACTATTTTAAACTTTATAAATATACTTGACTATAGTTAAAATTCATAAGTAAATATAGAGAATAATATATATAGAATTTGACTATAATTTTACATTTAAATCTTAGTATAAATATTTAAAAGTTAAATATATTATATTAAAAGATAGTTTAAAATCAGGAGTAATTTGACTTTGAAATTAAAGATGATTTTGAGGCTAAAATTCTTTAAAATCAGGATAGATGTTTTTGATGCTTTTAAAAGGAAGGTTTTGAAATCATTTTGGAAACAAGATATAATTTTGAAAAATCATTTTGAATAAAAGATTAGGGGATACAAAACAATGTTCCACTAGATTTTTCGTAGGTTACATTCTACTTAGGGTTCCATCCCTTTAATAGGCTCGAAGTGGATTCCATTCCACGAATAAATTGGATTTTAAGATGCCCGTGCTTTTATAGGAGTTTTAAGGAAATTTTCTAATTAAAGAGTAAATTACTTGAATTCTTGAACTCTTAATAATCTTAATACTCATGAGTCTTCAATCTTGATCTCTATACTGTACAGTCTTCATTCTTTGTACCTGCATTTTAAAATCCTGCATATACATATATATCTAAACTTATAATGTTAGTATTTATATTTTATAATCTATTCTAAGGTTGTTATCATCAAAACCATCATCTCATGGACTAACATATACAACAATTTTAGAGTGAACAGACAATAACTCGAAGCTAATCACAACATAGTTGTGAGTCATGAACCAGTAAAGGAAGGTAACTAGCAGGTAAAACGCAAATGACCAAGTAATAAAAGAAATTAACCAAGTTAATTATCTCAAAAATTCATAGTGCCAAAATCATAGAAGTCAGAAGAGAAAAGAACAGACCTAAATTCAAATTTATGAAGTATACGTACGATATGAACAAGTCAAGACTAAACACATCGTTCGACCAAAAATCAAAGCCAGATAAAATCATTTGAAGAATTCAAACCGAAATCATGCGACCGTTGTTAGCACCAAAATTGGTCACTAACGCCCTTAGAAAGATTGTGCAGAGAGATTAATGAAGAAAGTAAATTAATACAGAGAATAGAGTGTAAATTTAAATGTAGAGAACAAGAACACCAAATTTATAGTGGTTCGGCGTAACTGCCTACATCCTCTTTGAGGTTGATTTCCATTGATTTCCTTGATGGGTGATTACAGATACAATCTGTTTTTAGTTACTAGAGTACAATTGCGAAACAAAAGAAATAAGTCTGAGTCTTGAAAATGGCAGAGTCTCCCCGGTGTTCTCTAAAATATTTCCCCCTTTCTCTGTGCCCCTGCCCCTCTATTTATAGACAAAGGTGGGTTGGACTTCCCTGGTGGGCCCAGTAGTTGAATAAATCGGTCCAAATAGGAGAAGCCCTGTATGCCGAACCGAGCAGGCCGAACAGTCGAGCACCGATCCATTCTCTTTATGTCGAATGATACGTTTGTTGTGGGGAAGAGTAGGCCGAGCAACGATCGGACCGGGTGTGCTGGGAGAATGCCGAACCATCCTTGATTGCCGAACGTCTCAGTAGGCCGAATGAGAATGCCGAGTCTTCATGGATACCGGACGCTCCTTGGAGCCGAATGGTATGATGCCGAACGGTCTGGGTGCCGAACGAGGCGCTTGATGTTCGAACGCAATCTTGACCAAACGAGCCTTTGGCCGAACGATGCTTTTGGCCGAACGAGGCCCTTGGCCGAGCGAGGCCCTTGGGCGAAGCTTCTAAATGACGTTTGCAAAGAGATGCTGGACGAACCAATTGGGCCGAGCGATGGGTATGCCGAACGTTATGGTGCCAAACCACTTAAGGGCCGAGCGAGTTTTATGGCTGGACGGTCGCTTTGGCCAAATGATATCTTATGCCGAACGATATTCTAAGGCCGAGCGATCTTAAACCGAGCGTTCTTCTTCGGCCGGAAGGTATTCAATACCGGATGCTTCTTAATGCCGAACGCTCCATCTTGGACCGAACGATAGGGGAGGCCGAGTACTAAGTTTCCCGGTCGATTCCCTGGGAAACACTTACCCCCCAAAGTGTATCGCGTTGACCGAACGTGAGGTGCTTTGAACCATGTGTCCCTTGCGTTCCTCTTCAAACCTTGTCCCACTTCTCTTGAAGGGGTTATGGTGCGTGCCGAACGTAATGCAACTGCCGAACAATCTAGCTAAAGATAAGTTCCTGGGATGCTGAGCGAAGCAGAATAGCTGAGGCAGAACAACGTGAGACAGCCAGTCGATATCGCCTTGACCAGTTCTGCCGGTCATGGACGATTCAACTTCTTCTCTCACCCTATAAAACCATGCGTCCTCCCTCTTCCTCTCTTTTCTACTTCCATTTCTGTTTTGCTTTTAAGAATTTGTGATTCTAGCCTGTTAATCGGATACCTAAAGCCTAATCAATCCTTCTTGAGCTTCGATCTGTCAACCAGGTATTAACCCTTCTATTTTAACCCCTTCCATGATTAAAACTGAGAGGCTTAGGTTTGCACATTAGAACCATGGCCGAGAGGGTTACGTGGATGGTCTGGGCTAAATGGTGTGCGGCGAAAAGAAGTGGCCAGGGATGATCACTCATAGGAGTTGTTGGAGGTGGTTAGGATACCGATCGGTCTGATTTGGGGTGATTCGCCAAGCAAACTGTTCTTGTTGTTTGGCGTGGAAGAGAGGAGTGGAGCTATAGCCAAGGGTGGGGAGCCGAACTTTAAGGCTCGGAATGACTCTGGTTCGGCATGTCTCACCATACGCCGAATAGGGGAATGGAAGGCCAGGGAGGAGGCACGAATTATCGAGGATGACAAACGTTACCTCGACCGAGCAGGACTTAGGCCGAACGTTACTTGAGCCGAACAGTAGTTTGGCCGAACGACAGATTGGTCGAATGAAATTAAAAACCGAACCATACTCAGCTGACCAAACATAAATGCCGAACAAAACATGCCGAACAAAACATAGCCGAACAACACATAAATGCCGAACCAAACATGCCGAGCGATACTTAGTCGATCAACACATAAATGCCGAACCAAACATGCCGAGCGATCGTAGAGAAAGAACAATGACTCTAACATTCTAGCATATCGAACCGATTAAAACTAATAATCTTCTATTTTCAGTAGCTATAAATCTGAACTTTACTTGACGTAATCGGATAATCTTCCTTTAACGTTCCCTGAATTCGAAACTGTAGTCGCCATTAGGATGGCTTTTGGAGATGGTCAGCGATGATGATCTTCGAAGGCGATGATCTTTAAGCTTACTTTTATATCGGTAACCTTGTGACTCTCGAATTTCCAATGCTTATACACGGTTGATTGCACTAGCTCACACACCACACGGGGGGGGGGGGGGAGGGGGCGAATATGTTGTTAAGTCTAACGCTGATCATTTTTTGAGTATAGATCATACAAGTGCTCTGCAGGATTCGATTCCCACCAAAAAATGTCTAAAAAATCCAGTTCCGCCAAAATGTCGGACAGACCCGAGCCGTCTTCCAAACAAGGGGACGTAGATACTACTAATCCGTCGACCTCCCCCGCTCATAACTTAGCTCCTGATGCCCTGGAGCCAAAGATTCTCTTGGATAATCCGATCGATTCACGGGCTTCGAAGATTAATGAAGCCGCGCTCCGACGAATATGTTCGATCCACGGAATCCCTTTTGCCGACGTGTTGGTTTCGTCGGGCCATGATCGTCCACACCTGCCCCGAGTCGGATACACCGCCTGCAATAAGTTTATGTGCTGGGTGGGCAGCATGCCTCCATTCAATTTATTTCTTCGGGACGTGTTGCAATACATAGACGTCGCCCCGTCGCAGCTGCACCCAAACGGTCTTCCGTTCATTTATGGGACCTAGCTCCTTTTTATGGCTGTCCTCTCCAGGCCTTCGACTCCCGGCGACATTATATATATTTATATGATCAAGAAGCGGAGAGATAGCCCCTCCTTCATGTTCCTCGAGCCGCACCACAAGTGCCAAATTCTAACCGGAGCGTGGAGCAAGTTTTCCCTGTACAAATAGAAATGGTTCTACATGAGTTGCCCTCCTGGTTTCGCGAGGAGATGGGTTGAAGGAAGTAAGTCTTCTTTTTAGAGCGATGCTCATATTTTGGTTAAGGTGATGCTTTTTCTAACTCTTGTTTCATTTTTTCAGATATCAATCCACATCCTGAGGGCCGCGGCTATTCAGAGGCTGTTGAGGCTATTAGAGCTCTTCCCACCGAGGAACGAGACATCTGAACCCTCATTTCAAACGAGTCACTGTCATGGTTCAGGCTATTAGTAGAAGGTTGTCAGGTGAGCCTTCCTAAGGGCGTCTCCATCCCCAAGCCCGCATCCGGTAAAGGGAAGAAGTTGGCTGGATCGTCGTCATGCCACACCCCCGATGCACAGGAGGGGGGAAATCAGAGAGGGTGAAGCACCCGAAACACAAGGTGTGAATGCGGGTCCTACTCAGGATCTGCTGGTCGAAGTGCACAATATTGAAACGTCATCTTCCCCTTCGAAGGGGAAAAAGACGTTGACAAATAAGATTAGAAAGGAGAAGGTTGGCAGAACTTCCAAAGTTACGCTCATCCCCGCAGAGAAGGAGGCTTTTTCACAGCACGTTGAAAGTTCGCTAAAGGGCCTTTCGAACCTCTCCATTCCAAAAGATCTGCTCAACTATGATTTTGGCAATCCGGAGGCATTCAAGTTCCATTCGCAAATCAGAGGTGATGTGGGCATTCCAATCCAAAGTCAGGGAGAGAAACCCCTGTTAGCAAGGCTAGTGGTCCGTCGGGGGGAAACACTAGGACCACACACGAACATTTGCACTTTAATTCGCACTTAAATTTTTATTGTCACATCTCTCCTTGATAACTCGTTGTTATTTTAATTTCGTGTAGGTGACATGGGGCGCTCACACGGATTCGATCGTCTCCGTGGTTCTTCTATTTTTCATCCGTCCGGACGGGTCTCGGGTCCCGAGAGACGTCGAGATAGAGATGGTGATGGTGATAGGGACCATCATTCTTGGGACTCGTCATCTCGAAAGAAACCATATTACCAACCCAAGCATCATCGACACCCCTCTTCTCATTCAGGGTAAAGTAAGGATAAGCCTGGTTACAAGGGGTCGCAGTCTGATATCCCCCGGGATTAGCGCTCTGATTCTTCTTCCACTCGAAAGTCCCGAGATTCTCATAGGAGGGGCAAACTTTTAAAGCCGTCTCCTCCTGCTCTTGCATTGGATCCAACAGTATCAGAGAGATTGAGCGAGCTCAAGGCTACATTTCCTAAGATCTGCTTCGATGGATTGAAGTTCCTTCCGGCGATTCATCCCATACTTGGAGATGTTAAGCAGAACGCCATTTCCTGTACCAACGATGTTTATGTTCAACATGACACGTTCGTTCACCTAGCTGAGAAACTTTCCGAAGTCTCTGTTGAGCGCCAGCACGAAGTAGACCGTTTGAAGCTTGAGGATACCCATGATAAAAACATCATTAAGGCCCAGGATGAAGAAATCGCCACTTATAAGTATGAACTCGAGGTCGCCCATCAGAGTGCCAGGGATACTACTGTGGCCGTCACTCGCTTGGAATCAACTCATAAGAAAGAGCTTGACATGGCGGTTCAACGATGTGGGCCTTTGGCCTTAGAGAAGGACTCCGTTCAGAAGGGGAGGGATGCGTTCAGCACCCGGGTCAAGGAACTTGAGGAGCTTCTCCGTAGAGAGAAAAAGGAGAAGTCGACTGCCCAAGAAGAGTCGCAGCGATACTGTGACGAGATTGTCGCCGCCCGACTCTTAAAAGAATAGCTCGAGGTCGAGCTTTCCAGGGTTGATATGTTAAAGAGCGAGGCCCGCGAAGAGGGCAAGATGATGGCGTTGATGGACATCCACTCCCGTCTTGAGGCAGCCAAGGAAGAAGGTAGAGAAGAGATAAAAACCGCATTCGATCCACTCATTGCCGAATTCAACGCCCGCGTGCTCATGCACCGTGACTTAACTTTTTTGGGCGATGGCTATTTTGAATCGTTGTTCGAGGCGTGGGAAACCTTAATTCAGATCAGGAAGGCCGAGCGCGGTTTCGAGGAGGTTGACGAGGAGGATTTGATAAAAGAATTTCTGAAGGGACATGAGCCTTCAGACCTATTAGCGGCCAAGGCCCTTTACTACAAAGGCTCTCACTCGAGGAAAGGGAGAGAAGTTGTCGCCGGTCCATCCAGGGCCGAGTCTCCTATTCACGTGCCTTCCCAACCGGCCGGTCGGCCGATACTCGATCCCTTTGAACAACACATTGGCTATGATCCGAAAGCCCCCAGCCTAGGCGTTCATGTTTTGTCTCCTATCCTGGAGGGCGAAACTCCTTTGACGGCAGAGAGTTTGCCAGGGCCTAGTAGATAACCTTTCACTTTGAGATTTTGAAAGTCGTCATTCTTTGTACTATTGCATTCTAATGCTCATATTTTTTGATTCTATGCAGGTCGTTCCGATCCCGATCCCACTCCAAGGAGCGATGTCGCCATAGAGGTGGGAAAGACTGGGGCTGCTCATGCTGGTGAAGTTCCTGGGCCAGATGCTCAAGTGATGGGGGCGCTTGACAAAGGCAAGTCTGATTCCTCCTCTGGAAGTTATGAAGTAGAAGTCATAGGCGCCTCTGAGCATACATCTGAATTGAACATGAAGGAGCGGCTCGAGAAAGAGAAAAGAGATACAGCCAAGGTCAAGGTTGAGCCGCATGAAGTGGACCCGGACGATCCCTTGAACAAGCCATTGAAGGTCATCCTTCCTGGCAGGTCCAGGCCATTGGATGTTCCCCCTACTTCTTCAGTTGTTACTCCTCCATCAAGGAAAGGTTCCAAGGGTAAACGCTCTGGGGAAGAGTCGTCCGGGAAGAAGTTGAAGAAGCACAAGAAATGACTACTGCCCTCGTTCAACGAGAGTCAATTTAAGTCGTGTAATAATCTTTTATAATTTTTGTAGATAGACTGTTGACTCCGGATTTTGGAGTACTTGTAGTAGAAAACTTTTATGAATAGAGTTTAGTTTCCTTTTCTGTCTTTTCAAAAAATTCTTATTATTCGGTTTTCTTTTTGATTATGATTCGAGTCCATGCTGTTGTGCGTAACATAGACTTCTTGGTTTGTCTTCACACGGTCCGTTGATTCTTTGAGAGTTATTTGTTTTCCTCCCATGCTTTAAGCACTTAGAAAAAAATTTAATATGCACAACGGGAACTTAGAATATTCCAGTCCGTATTCTTGGGGCTTGGAGAATTTTTACCATTTATACTCGAGTTCACACTCCGGGGGCTTCGAGTACTCCAGTCCGTACTCCGGGGACTTGGAGATTTTGAGTCATTTATACTTGAGTCTGCGCTTTGGGGACATAGAGTACTCCAATCCACACTCCGGAGACTTGGAGATTCTGAATCGTTTATACTCGAGTCCGTGCTCCGGGGACTTCGAGTACTCCAGTCCGCACTCCGAGGACTTGGAGATTTTTGGTCGTTTATACTCGAGTCCGCACTCCGGGGACTTGGAGATTTTTGGTCGTTTATACTCGAGTCCGCGCTCCGGGGACTTCGAGTACTCTAGTCCGCACTCTGGGGACTTGGAGATTTTGAGTCGTTTATACTCGAGTCCGCGCTCCGGGGACTTCGAGTACTCTAGTCCACACTCTGGGGACTTGGAGATTTTTATTCGTTAATGCTCGAGTCCACGCTCCGGGGACTTAGAGTACTCCAGTCCCCACTCCGGGGACATGGAGATTTTGAGTCGTTTATACTCGAGTCCGCGCTCCTGGGACTTCGAGTACTCCAGTCCGCACTCCGGAGACATGGAGATTTTTATTTGTTTATACTCGAGTCCGCGCTCTGGGGACTTAGAGTACTCCATTCCACACTCTGGGGACATGGAGATTTTGAGTCGTTTATATTCGAGTCCGCACTCCAGGGACATAGAGTACTCCAGTCCGCACTTTGGGGACTTAGAGATTTTTATTCGTTTATACTCGAGTCCATGCTCCGGGGACTTAGAGTACACCAGTCCGCACTCCGGGGACATGGAGATTTTGAGTCGTTTATACCCCGGGGACATAGAGTACTCCGGAGACATAGAGTACTCCAGTCCGCACTCCGGGGACTTGGAGATTTTTATTCGTTTATACTCAAGTCCGCGCTCCGGGGACATCGAGTACTCCAGTCCGCACTCCGAGGACTTGGAGATTTTATTCGTTTACACTCAAGTCCACGCTCCGGGGACATCGAGTACTCCAGTCCGCACTCCGGGGACATAGAGTACTCCAGTCTGCACTCCGGGGACTTGGAGAATTTTATTCGTTTATACTCGAGTCCGCACTCCGGGGACTTCGAGTACTCCAGTCCACACTCCGGGGACTTGGAGATTTTTATTCGTTTATACTCGAGTCCGCACTCTAGGGACTTGGAGATTTTTATTCGTTTATACTCGAGTCCGCGCTCCGGGGACTTCGAGTACTCCAGTCCGCACTCCGGGGACTTGGAGATTCTTATTCGTTTATACTCGAGTCCGCGCTCTGGGGACTTTGAGTACTCCAGTCCGCACTCCGAGGACTTGGAGATTTTTATTCGTTTATACTCGAGTCCGCACTCTGGGGACTTCGAGTACTCCAGTTCGCACTCCGGGGACTTGTACATTTTTTAAGTGTCTGTGCGCGTTCGTACGTTAGCCGGGATAACATATTTTTTTTCCCGTCACAGGATCATCATTTGTAGAGACATTAGTAATTCATGGGAATGATGGCTTCAAGCCTTTATCAATGAGAGCAAGCTAAATCGCTTTATTACATGCCAAGAATTAGAAATAAAATCATACTGGAAATTAGTGCGACTAATACATGAAAGAAACAGACTAAGCATAATAACGCCGCTAGTGCTCGCTATTCCATGCTAGAGGAGTGTCGCACCATCGACGGTCGCTAGCTTGAAAGTTCATTTTCCAAGCCTCTGTTTGATGACGTATGGACCTTCCCATGCGGGATTCATATGAGACAGGATCGGGAAAACTCATTTCAGCACGAGGTCTCCCGCACTAAACATTCTTGGTCGGGCCTTTTCGTTATAATATTTAGCGAATATGTGTCTATATGAGGCCGCTTTCAAATCAGCTTCTTCGCGTTTTTCATCAATAAAGTCCAATGATTCCAATAAGAAATCTCGGTTCGACGCAGGGTCGTAGTGAGTTACCCGATGAGATGGAACTTCAAGTTCCACGGGTATGACAGCTTCCGTGCCATATGCCAATGCGAACGGAGTGTGGCCAGTCGCGGTCTTGGGGTAGTTCTATAGGCCCAAAGTGCCGTCGGGAGTTCATCTACCCACTTGCCTCTAGCCTTTTCCAAGCACTTTTTCAATATGGACTTGATTATTTTGTTTACGGCTTCTACCTGTCCATTCGCCTTCGGGTGAGAAACTGCTGCAAACCTTTTCTCAATGCCAAATTTCTGACAAAATTCTTTGAACTCCTTGCTTTCGAATTGAGTTCCATTGTCTGTTATGATGGACCAGGGAAGGCCAAAATGGCATATGATATTTCGTACAATGAAGTTAATGACTTTCTTTGTGGTGATCGTGGCCATAGGCTCTGCCTCTGCCCATTTGGTAAAGCCATCGACCGCAACTATTGCATATTTCGCGCCTCCTTTGGCTATGGGTAAAGAGCCGATCAGGTCGATCCCCCACATCGCAAATGGCCAGGGACTAACTGTTTGTGTGAGTTCCGTCGGCGGTGATCTCGGAAATTTTGCGTATATCTGGCATTTGTCACATTTTCTCACATATTTCTACAGCATCCGATTCACGGTTGGACAATAGTATCCATGGCGGAGGATTTTCTTCGCCAATGTCTGCCCCCGGTGTGGTCGCCGCACTCTCCCTCATGGACTTCCTTTAATACATGTTTTATCTCATCATGGGCCACGCACCGGAGTAAGGGGGTCGAGAATCCCCTCCGATACATTATCCCATCCTATATTACATAACGTGAAGCTTTACGAAGGACTTGTCGTCTTTCGCTCCTCTTTTCAGGCAAATCCCCTCGTAGCAGGTATTTTTGATTGGGTTCAACCACGATTCCTTCTCAAGTTTGATTTCTAACACGAAATCTGTCTCTATTACGTCTATACTTGGAGCATAGAGGGTCTCAACAGGGAATAATCCCATTTATTGTGCTTCGCCAGTGCTTGCGAATTTTGCCAAATATTTTGTTCGCGTGGGACATGCGAGATGTCGTAGTATTCCAGATTCGCCAACAGCTCTTGAACCCGAGCGAGGTAAGGAGCAAGTCTCTGTCCTTTCGCTTGATAGTCTCCTCGCACCTGATACACTACCAGTTGCGAGTCACAGAAGATTTCGATTGACCTCACTCCCAATTTGGTAACAAGTCTCAAGCCAGCAATCAATGCTTTATATTCGGCCTTGTTATTTGTTACTGCAAAGTCGAGCTTCAAAGCGTAGCAAATTGATCGGCCTTCAGGAGTTACGAGGATTATACCTGCCCCCGAGAAACGGTCGTTAGATGCCCCATCGGTGTACATCTTCCGTCGGATGGGGGGCATGATTCTGTGATTGCTCGGTTCATCTAGCACAGTGACTTCAGCAATGAAGTCGGCTAGTGCTTGTCCTTGTATGGCCCTCCATGGCAAATCAGTAACATCGAACTGACTTAACTTAATATTCTATTTCAGCATCCTTCCGGAAGTTTTCGGTCGTTGGATTACCTGTCGCAAGGGTTGGTCAGCGTAGACACTGATTGATTGCGCCTGAAAGTAGGGGCGAAGCTTGTGTGATGCGATCACCAAGCAATAGGCTAGTTTTTCAATCTTTGGGTAATTTCTTTCCGCCCCTGTCAAGCGCTTACGGACATAGTAAACCGGCTTTTGAATCCGGTCTTCCTCGCGGACCAAGGCTGTACTGATAGTGTGCTGGGATACCGCCAAGTATACATACAACGTTTCGTGGTCTATCGGCTTGGACAGTACGGGGGGACTTTTCAAATGCCTTACCAGAGCCCGGAATGCTTCCTCACAGTCGGATGTCCATTCGAAGTTTCTCATTCCTTTCTTTATAATGTCGAAGAAGGGAATACACTTGTCTGTAGCCCTGGATATGAATCGACTTAGCGCAGCCACTTTTCCATTCAGGCTTTGCACCTGCTTTATGGTTCTGGGTACTTGTATATCTCGGATAGCCTGGATCTTTTCTGGGTTAGCCTCGATTCCCCGGGCATTCACAATGAATCCCAGAAACTTTCCTGATGCTACGCCGAATGAACACTTCAACGGATTGATCTTCATTCCATAATGCCTGAGTATGTCAAACATCTCCGTTAGGTCTTGGATGTGGTCGTTTGATTATTGTGACTTCACTAGCATGTCATCCACATAGACTTCCATTGTTTTACCAATATGGTCTTTGAACATTCGATTCACCAGGCGTTGATAAGTTGCTCCTGCGTTCTTCAATCTAAATGGCATTACTACATAGCAATACGATCCCACGTTTGTGACAAAGCTGGTGTGTTCTTGGTCCGGGATGTGCATCGGAATTTGATTGCAACCAGAGTACGCGTCCATAAATGATAGTAACTCATGTCCGGCAGTTGAGTTGACGAGTTGGTCAATCCTTCGCAGCGGAAAACTATCCTTCGGGCATGCCTTGTTTCAATCGGAGTAATCAACACAAGTCCTCCATTTTCCATTCGCTTTCTTTACTAACACCGGGTTAGATACCCATTCAGGGTAGAGGGCGTCGCGGACGAACCCGTTGGTTTTGAGTTTGTCCACCTCCTCTTTGAGAGCCGCGGACCTCTCTGGGTCCATGCCTCTCCTTTTTTGTTTCACAAGAACATGTCTCGGGTCTATGTTCAACATATGACTTGCGATTGCAGGAGAAATCCTGCACATATCAGAATTCGTCCAAGCAAAAACATCAAGGTTCGCTCGGAGGAAGTCAGTAAGGTTCTCAGCTGCCACAAGGTCGAGCTGTGATCCTATTTTAAGAACTCGTGATGGGTCGTTGCGGCTAACTGAGACGTCGATGGTTAGTTCAGCCGATGCCGCATTTGTTTCCCTGGGTTCCCCATCATCGTCTCTCGGATCTATGTCTCTATGGATCCGAGAATGCCGCCCGTGCCAGGGCTCGGGCGCTAGTTGTCAATCGTCAGAACCTTGGATGCGGACAGAGCTGTCCGCAACCTTTCCTTTCTCCCTACGCCGTGCCTCCTTGAGCTCAGCTACATAGCATGCACAGCCGGTTTCCTGGTCGCCATGTACCACTCCAAACCCTTTGTCTGTTGGAAATTTTAACGTCAAACACCAAGGGGCCAAAGCTACCTTGAATTCCGCCAGGGCTGGACGACCCAGAAATACGTTGTACGGGGAGTCAACGTCCAGTACTAAGAATGGTAAGGTTCGCACCCTTCTGCGATCACCTTGTCCCGGTTCAACTGGTAATTCCACGTATCCCACTGTATCAGTCACTGCACCATTAAAGCCATGGATTCTGGCTTTGGACGGCTTCAAATCTTCGGTCTCCAGCTTCACTTGGTCGTATGCCTTCCGAAAGATGATGTTAACGGAACTTCCACTATCAATTAGAATTCTCTTTACGAATGCCGGCCCGATGGTCACAGATATGACCATTGGGTCAATGGTAGGAGCCTCTACCTTATCCGCATCTCTGTTCCTGAATACGATATCATCATTCATCGTGCGCTGCTGCTTTGCAGGAGTCCCATCTTCCACGTTCGAACAACACTCGTACTCCGCATGTCTTAAGGAGTTAGCATATCGCTCCATCTCCTGCCAATTCTTGTCTGCATGGTGAGGTTCGCCAACAATCGTGTTAATAACCAACCTACCCACAGTCCGAGTAGGTTGTTCCAGTTGGTGTGGGATGGCCCGCGTCTAGAGTCTGATGTTTCTTGCCTCCCATCCCGTGGGTCTTTGATAAATTCCTGCAGCTTCTTCTGTCTAATTAGCTTTTCTATAGCATCATGGAGGTGTCTGCACTCCTTCGTGTTGTGCCCATAAGACTCGTGGAAACGGCAATACTTCTCGGTCCGCTTCTGTTCTTCCGTCGATTCCTTTGAATGCGGCTTTCTATATTGGAAAGTGTTGCAAGTTGATAGATATATGTTTTCAAGAGATGCGTTCAACGGGGTGTACTTATTGTATGTTGGGATCCTTGATTTTCATTTCCCTATTTCTTTTTTTTCCGGGATTTCCACCTCTAGATCCTTTAGACTGCCAGGGCTTGTTCTGGATGTTAACTTGAGTTTTTCCAGGATTATCTCCGGTTTGTTTCACGACGACGTTACTTTTCACAGACTCTTGAACGGGCCCTGATGCCTTGTCTCGCCTTATCCACCGAGCTTCCTCTCTTCTTATGAACTGATGAGCTGTCGAATAAAAATGTTCCAGCATAGCTGGGGGCTTTCCCGCCAACCAATCTCCAAATTCAGAATCCGGATCAACTCCACGCATTACTGCCATCAAAATCGCATGGTCATTAGGATTGCTCACCTCGGTAGCAGCAACATGAAATCTTTGCAAGTATGCTTTCAACGACTCTCCTGGAGTTTGAGTTACACATGATAAGGACATCACGTCCTTTGGACGAGTGGTGTGTATCCTGAATTGTTCTACAAATTTCATTGCTTATTCGTCCAAGATGGATATAGATCATGGTGGGAGTCGAGTGAACCATATGGTGGCAATCCCGGACAAGGTTATTGGGAAACACCTACACTTGGTTGTGTCATTATCTCTTGCCGAATCCATCATCCATCCGTACCTCATCACATGCTGTCTGGGGTCAGTCTTCCCTTCATAGGCTGGAATGGCGGGCATACTGAACTTTCTTGGGTATTCGGCCTGTAGAATGGTATCTGTGAAGGGAGTATGACTCTTAGACACTTCCCAATCTTCATTAGTTAGACCTTAGTTTTCTTTCATCAATTGCCTGACCATAGCCGTCAAATCCGGGGTTTGTATGGAAGATGGGAGGTTGGGTTCCGCTCCACGGGACCATGCAGGTTGATGTCCCATCCGATTTGGGTCTTGGTTTCTAGTAGATCGATCAGTAGCACTTGCATGTGCATCTTTATCCTTACAGCGTCTACACCTTGGAGGTTCATCAGCAGAAGTCGAACTATCATCTTAAGAGTAAGGGACAGGGCTTCCTCTAGCATTCTGATGCTGCTGCTGAGTAAGCTGAGTCATAAGGTCAGCGTTGGCTTGCATTTGCTCAGCAAGTTGCCTTCTACTTTCCTTAAGTTCTCTTATCAAGTCATTGAATTCTGCTTGGGAAACAATTTCTTCTTGGTTTTGGTTGGAGGGCCCTGCACCTCGAATCGCTTGTTGATTGCTAGTTCCTCGTCGTTGCACACTAACGGTTTCGTGGGCATCTGCATTTTGAGAGGCTGGTCTAGTTTGTGGTCTTCCCATGGTAGAGTTTTGGTTGTAACTCTAAGTAGAATCAACAAATGTCTTATAGATGATTACGGATCTCCTTTGGGTGATTTATGCAATCCAGTAGCTGCAAAGTAGATCCTAATAGCCTGAGAATTCAAATTCTCAGTGAAAGCACCAAAATGTTAGCACCAAATTGGTCACTAACACCCTTAGAAAGATTGTGTAGAGAGATTAATGAAGAAAGTAAATTAAAACAGAGAATAGAGTGTAAATTTAAATGCAGAGAACAAGAACACCAAATTTATAGTGGTTCGGGGTAACTGCCTACATCCACTTTGAGGTTGATTTCCATTGATTTCCTTGATGGGTGATTACAGATACATTCCATTTTCAGTTACTAGAGTACAATTGCAAAGTAAAAGAAATAAGTCTGGAATGAGTCTTGAAAATGGCAAAGTCTCCCCAGTGTTCTCTAAAATCTCTCCCCCTTTCTCTGTGCCCCTGCCCCTCTATTTATAGACAAAGGTGGGTTGGACTTCCCTGGTGGGCCCGGTAGCTGAATAACTTGGTCCAAATAGGACAAGCCCTGTATGCCGAACCGAGCAGGCCGAACGGTCGAGCGCCGATCCGTTCTCTTTATGTCGAACAATACGTTTGTTGTGGGGAAGAGTAGGCCGAGCAATGAACGGACCGGGCGTGCTGGGGAGAATGCCGAACCATCCTTGATTGCCGAACGTCTCAGGAGGCCGAATGAGAATGCAGAGTCTTCATGGATACCGGACGCTCCTTGGAGCCAAACGGTATGATGCCGAACGGTCTGGGTGCCGAACGAGGCCCTTGGCCGGACAAGGCCTTTGGCCGAACGCTTCTGAATGATGTTTGCAAAGTGATGCCGGACGAACCAGTTGGGCCGAGCGGTGGTTATGCCGAGCGTTATGGTGTCGAACCGCTTAAGGGCTAAGCGAGGTTTCTGGCCGGACGGCCGCTTTGGCCGAATGATATCTTATGTCGAACGATATTCTGAGGCTGAGCGATCTTAAGCCGAGTGTTCTTCTTCGACTGGAAGGTATTCAATACCGGATGCTTCTTAATGTCGAACGCTCCATCTTGGACCAAACGATAGGGGAGGCCGAGTACTAAGTTGCCCGATCGATTCCCTGGGAAACAACCGTAAAATAAGGGTTTTGAACCTTATAAAACCCAAAGTTCATCATTGGCAAAATTCATCGATTCGAGTTCAAGCAAAATATTAGAGTAAGCCAAATCACGAATAAAGTTGTAACTCGAATCGAAGTCGAGCAAAATTGAAATCGAAATAGAAAATCACGTAATAATTCATAACATTCAAGCTCGACACAATTGAAGCACCCGAAGCTAAGCAAAGAACAAAGATCGAAGAAGCATCAAACTGAACTGAGGTTCGATAGTAAAATCGATCAACGACCAAGCGGCAGCTTCAAAGAAAAACAAATCCTAAACTTTGAAGTGGAAAAGGAAAGGCCGAAGAAGAAAAAAGGGGAGACATTTTTCTCAAGCCATTTTCTAAAGCGGGCCGGTCTAGTTTACGTAATTTGGGCTTAAATATAAAAAAGGGTTTTGTTTTTTTTTTGTTTTTTTTTTATTTTGTATTTTTCTTTTAAACTTTTGTAAAATTCTAGTCGTATGTCTATGGGACAAACTATGATAGTGTAGTTGGAGAATTCGCAACTCAATGGCTAAGTTGTACCAGAGTTTTGAGCATAGAGTTAGGTTAGTCGATAATGGGTGTCACGAGTTTACGTGTGTAAGCATCTGACTATTTAATTTCTAGTAGAAATATTGGGACAGTAGGTAGGCAGGGTTTTGCTGAAGCTGGGTAAACCTATGTTGTTCTATTTTTGCTTCTATTATTCTACTATTATCTATGCTGCAATTATTTTATATATTTCTGCATTAATTTTTCTTATTATTAGTATTACCCTATTTACCCCCTTCTAGGGTGAAATCAATTCTACAAGTGGTATTAGAGCTAGAAATAAAAGCCAATTTTTGTTTTAAAATTTTGATTTTTCAAAAACTATTTTTTGTTTTAAAATTTTGATTTTTTTTAAATGGCTTCTTTCAATAATGCTTTTACTAAATTACAGTCCATAGTTAGACCACCACCTATGTTCAATGGTGAATATGCTTATTAGAAAAATAGAATGAATTTTTTTTTTTGAAAACTATTGATGCTTGGAATATTGTTGAGACTGGATATAGGACACCGACTATAATGGTAGATAATCAAGAAATTGAAAAGCCAATGGATCAATGGATCGATCTTGAAAATGAACCATAGAATGCTAATGTTGAAGCTATGAACTCTATCATATGTTCATTATATCAAATTGAATTTAATTATATCTCACATTGCCTAACTACGCAGGAAATTTGGCATGCACTTGAAGTGACTTACAAAGGAACATCTCAAGTTAAAGAATCTCGCCTTGCCATGTTTAGTAACGAATACGAGAACTTCACAATGGCCAAGGATGAAAATGTCAAAGAGATGTATGGACGACTTTCTAATCTCATATACAAATCCAAAGCTCTTGGCAAATCATATACAGAATTGAAAATAGTCCGAAAAATCCTCAGATTCCTTCCACAAAATTTTGAAGCGAAAGTTACTGTCATTCAAGAATCAAAAGAAATGAAATAAATCGAAGTTGAAGAACTCATTAGAAATCTTACCGCTTATGAGCTAGAAATGAAATTCAAGGACGAATCCGAAGGAGGTGATACTCGAAAGAAATCAATAGCTCTCAAAAGAACAACATAAAGTGATGATTGTGATGATGACTATGATGGAGCATCTAAATTGGCGCTGATAATAAAGAAATTCAAAAGGTGGAATCACAAATACAGAAATCCACCTCTAAATCAACAATTGAAAAGTAGAATAGTCAAAGTATCTACAAAACTCAGAAGTGTAGGAGATCATATGTCACAAACGCAACAAACCCAGTCATATCAAGCCAAATTGTCCTCAGAATCGACTCAGCAAAGGAAGGAAACCGAAAAGGTGAAGTTTTGCAGCCACTTATGGTGAAACTGATGAAGATAATAAAATCATTGGCAGTGAGAGTGAAAAAGGAAATCTTTGCCTTAAAGGAGAAACAACTAATAGTGATGATGATGAGCCACGCGAGGTATCAAAACTTGCTCATTCGGAAGTACTTATATATTTTCATGATGTAATTGGCTGTTTTGAAAGACTTAGCGAGAAGTACGCTAAAATTGAATCACAAAGAGATAGTTTGATAGAATTAAATAAACAGCTTGATCAACTAGTTAAAGACTATCGAAACAAGTGCCCTAAGTGTGATAAGTTCCGTCATCTGAAGAAGAGATTAAAAAATCAAAAATTAAAATTAAATCACTTGAGAATGAAATTCTGATTTTGAAAGAAAGTGAAAATATTAGGAGAGAAAATGCTATTTAAAAGTGCACACAATTATTGAATGAAAATGAATCTTTCAAAACACAAGTCAAATAATCGTCTACAACTTTAGAAAAAAAATTCAAAGGAGAAAGATCGCTAAATATGTTATTAGGGAAACAAACTGTTTGTTAGACAAGGACTTAGGTGCACTCAATCTAAAAGAGTTAGAAGTAAAACCAATCAAGTCAAATCCGAGTGCAAATTTGTAGAAAAATTGGACATAATTAAAACCATTGTTGGTGTAGGCCAAACACATGAAAAGCATATCAATTTGGGTTCCTAAAAGCATAAATTTAAATTCCCTTAAAGTCAAACAGATCTAGGTGCCAAAAGTAACAAATATAAATAGTCCTGGGTCTACGCAAACATATTTTTTAAAATCTTTTACCATTAACAACCATGGACCTATAAAAAAAATAGGTCACAAAATCTTTTCTCGCATAGGTGTGGTGGTAGGCTAAGGAACAACAGCAGTATTACCTGGATTCTGGCTGGTCTAGGTACACGACGGGCGACAAATCAAAGTTCCTTAGCCTAGTATAAAGGTGGTAGAGTTAAATGGGTAACAACGAAAAATTATCGCGAAGGTAAAATAGGTAATGGTACATTTGCCTTGAACGATATATTAAATGTGAAAATATGCACCATAATCTGATTTAATTCAATCAGTTGCATGATATGGAAATAAATGTTGATTTTGATTCTGATTTGTGCAAAAATGTTGACCAATCATCTTCTCATTCTTGAACTATTTCATATAGGTTTGCTAGGACTAACTATATTGCAAGTTTAGGTAAAAATATATGGATTTTTTGATTTATGATTACTTAAGATACTCATGGACATATTTGTTTATTTACGGATTCTAGACCTGTCATTATGTTCACTGTTTGTTTGTTTGCATGGTTTCAATTCAAATCCAAAAGAATTTCATATAAAAACTGTAAAAGGATTTTAAGGTATTTGTTGCACACTCCACGATTTGGTCTATGTTATCTATCTAATGATAACCTTGAGTCAAATTGAAATTCAGATGCAGATTACACTGATAGCCTAGTCAATAGAAAATGAACTTGTGGAATGGGTTGAGACATTCATTAGTCGCATCATTTTCAAAGAAAATATGTGCATGTTTTTCATTTCAACTAATTTTCAATGAGTAGACATTTTTAAAAAAAAAACCTCCGGAAAATAGTTTTCATTGACTTCATTTTAGATTAGGCATTTCAGAAAAATCTGATTTTTTAATATTTTTGGATTTGATCTTAAATGACTACATTAACTAATCTGACTCCCTACTGATTATAAAAAAGATAAATAGTGATAGAAAAAATGATGAGTGTTGATATTAATAATATATTATGACTTCAGACAGTATATTTAGTAAGTTTCTTTAAAAATTTAAACAAGAATTATAATAACTTTTGATGGGTAAAAATTCCATGACCAACTCTATTTCTATCATATTTCTATCGACCATCACTCATCAAAATCAAATATAGTACGTCAATATGTGGTATTTTAAACGGGAAATTATTCATTTTCATTTTATTTTATTTTTAGCAATAAAAACATCCTAAATATTCACTCTCATTTAAAAGTCCTCACTTTATGCATGGGTGAATTACTTGGAATTTTTGATTCTGTGCTTTCAAGCTCATTTAAAGTCCTCACGGTTATGCATGTATGGAACACATATCAAATTGATTATAAATAGACAGTTGATTCCAATCCCATTTAAAAGTCCTCACGGTTATGCGTGGTTAGAAGATGCTTGAAATTAATTTTTGTAAAATTTGGGAATACTACTAATCTCATTTAGAAGTCCTAACGGTTATGTATGGTTAGTAGATATTCAAATTCCTGATATAAATATGCCACAAATAGACACAGTTATACAGTTTTATATGCCAACATCATCCCTATCACTCTAAAGTGGAATATGCGTCTAACAGAATATCTTTGATTTTTGTTCGATTTTTTATTGAAATATAATATTTATACTCGATTAGATATTAATGTTGTATTATGTCTATCACTTTATCTCTATTTTTCTAACACTATTACTTTTCTGTTGATAACAAAAGGGGGAGAGAAAAGATTTTGGCAAATAAAGGTCAAATATTTTATGTTTTATTTGCATATTCCCATCGAGGTTCATTAGCATATTTTTATTTATTTTCATGCATATATGAAGAGGGAGCTTTGTTGTAGAGAGTGTGCATTCAAATAGGGGAAGCAAATTGAGTTCATCGATGATCAAATACATTTAATAAATTCAAAATCTTTAACACATGTTTATTATCATCAAAATGGGGAGATTATTGAATATGCTAATATATGCTTTTTGTTTGATGATAATATATATATATATATATATTCATTTAAATGTATTTGTTATTTTCACATAATTAAATAAATATTTGCCGAATGAAATAAATAACATAGAATTTAAATTCAAATAGATATTTTATTCAAACAAATATTTTATGACAACTTTCGAATAGTACAAAATTTGAGCTCTGACTATACATAAAAAATTTCAATTACAATACAATTTCAAATCACAACCCAATTTTTCACTATACAATTGCCATTTACATTTGCACCTCACTACATATCACTCATTCACTAATAGTTATCTTCACTCTATTACAGATTGAATCCAGCATCTGAATTATCTAAAAAATAAACACTTATGCAATAAAATTGAAAAAGAAATATTTTTGCCATGTAAATTAAAATGTGTGTTTCTAAAAACATTATTTGCCTCAGTTATTTGGGTTGTTCGTTATCGTTTTCGTTTTGAATTCATCTAACACGAACAACTTGTGACATGCATAGTGTATCATTGTATATGCCACAAGGCCATGCACACCGATATACACTTAATAAAGCTGCAAGGACAGGTAAGCACAAGGTCAAACCTGAGCCGAGGCTGGATTCAACTTAGATGCAACACAAAAACATCACAAAATTTTCAGGTACAAGTTCTCATGCGACCAAAATCAGGGCCAACCAACAAAAACCAGGCCAGTCTCCAAAATCAATACGACATGTGCAGTGCAAAGCAACGTAATCAATTAGAAACAATGATGCAAAAATATAACGGTACAAACACACATGACAACAAGCCAGTAAATCAACATGTGAAACCAGGGCCAACCAGACCATGCTAACAAGTGCACAAGTGTCAACGCATCAGGTGAACAAGGAAATGGATATGAAACTCGAAGCAATGCAAACAGGGTAATCCAGATATGTAGCCATGTACAAGTCAACCGAGCAAAGCCTCAACATCAAATAGTAACAAAACTTGGGAATGCATATACATCAACATGACCACAAACATATATAAATATGTTTGCACGCATGTACACATATATACATGCAGTCAGACATCAAAACCAAACATACAACAGAAGTGAACCAAGACTGCAACAAGCTTCAAACCAGATTCAAGTGAAAAAAAAATGCAAAGTGACGTGCACAAGTTAAGCTTTCAAACAAAGACCAGAACATATGCATATAAGTACATACATATTTATTAGGTTAGAGGCATGAACAGCCAGAGTACAGTATGCAAATGCAATAAAGGTGACAACAAAGCATCAAGTCAAGCAAGGAATCACAAGCATACATATATACATGTGCAAACATACATGTATACATGTATTTATATGTAGTGACAATATGGGAGGTAGTGAAGCGGTAAACAAAATGGCATATGTATACATATGCATATGGACATGTACTCGAAGCAACCAGACTATAATGCACCAGATCAATAAAACAGCTTCAACACAAAATGTACACATGACAGCAGTTAAATGAAACCACAAAAACAGTGCAGTCTAGACGCAAATTAACATGTAGTGCATAAGCATTGGTGAACCAGATCAACATTTCAACCCATTATGAAGACCAAACCAATGACAAGTCGACATGAAGACACAAATGCGCAAGAACAAAGATGATGACAGTTCAAAGTTTCAAATGCAACATACCAGTGAACAAGGAAATAGGTCAGGCAACATGAAGGGCGTGACAAAACCGAGGCAATGGTCAAAGCCATACAATAGAAAATGAATCAACAATTCAATTTGCTCAATACAGTAGAGAAGACCACATGAAAAAGGGAATTAAAACCAAACTAGTGCAGACTCAAGTGAACATGCTGGAACAAGACTAGAGGTAAACATGAATACACACATACAACAATGTTAGAGTGAACAGACAATTAACTCAAAGCTAATCACAACATAGTCGTGGGCCATGAACTAGTCAAAGAAGGTAACTAGCAGGTAAAACACAAATGAAAAATCCATCAAAGGATTTAACCAAGTCAATTATCTCAAAACTTCAGAGTGCCGAAATCATGGAAGTCAAAAGAGAAAAGAACAGACATAAATTCAAATTTATGAAGTATACGTATGATATGAAGAAGTCAAGATTAATCACATTGTTCGGTCAAAAATCAATGGCAGAGAAAATCATGTGAAGAATTCAAACCGAAATCATACGTATGTAAATTAAGGGATTCGGACCCTATAAAACCCAAAATTCATCATGGGCAAAATTCATTGATTCGAGTTCAAGCAAAGTATTAGAGCAAGCCAAATCACGAACAAATTTGTTACTCAAATCGAAGTAGATCAAATTGAAATTGAAATAGAAAATCATGTACCAATTCATAGCATCCAAGCTTGACACATTTGAAGCAGTCGAAGCTAAGAAAAGAACAAATATCGAAGAAGCATCAAATTAAATTGAGGTTCGATAGTAAAATTGATCGACGACCAAGCGGCGGCTTCAAAGATAAACAAACCCTCAATTTTAAAGTGGAAAGGAACGACCGAAGAAGAATAAAGGGGAGACATTTTTCTCAAGTTATTTTCTAAAATGGGTCGGTCTAATTTATGTAATTTGGGCTTAAGTACAAAAAGGGTTTTGTTTAATTTTTTTGTTATTGTTTTTTATTTTTGTATTTTTCTTTTAAACTTCCATAAAATTCTAGTCGTGTGACTGAACTACGGTGGTGTAGTTCGAGAATTTGCAACTCAGTGGCTAAGTTGTGGTAGGGTTTTTGGATGTAGAGCTAGATTAGTTGATAGCGGGTGTTGCGAATTTACGTGTGTAAGCGCCCGACTACTTAATTTCTAGTAGACACCTTGGGGCAGCATATATGTAGGATTTTGTTGAAGCTGGGTAAATCTGTGTTGTTCTATTTCTGCTTTTGTTATTCTACTATTATCTGTGCTGTAATTATTTTATATATTTCGACATTAATTTTTATTATTAGTAGTACCACCATATTCACTCCCTTTGTCGATGAAATTGATCCTACACTAATATCTCTCTGTTTTTGATAAACTTCCTTCGCCATGTGGAACCTTTGGAGTTATTTATCTCGACATCTTGCGCGTCTTAGTTTCTTCATGATCTGAATCGTGAAATTGTTTTTACAAATTTTTTTTACATTATTATAATCATTTGGAATCATCCCCAGCCCATCTATAAATTTATGCATTAATATAATATTATTTTATCATGGTGCTGTTCAAGGTGATGCACTTAGCCTTTCATTCGAACCATCCACCACCTAACGTTTGGAATATGTCCAACTTAAAGCTTCTTAATTACCTTTGAACCTGAATTTTAGATTAACATGGTATACACTATATTACTTATGAATTTTTAGTTTGATACTACTTCATAAGGAGTTCATTGTTTCCATAAACATTTCTCTTTATTTTGTTAAAATACTCGAGAATAATCTTAACTACCATTTGGTGAGATTAACTAGGATTTGATACTTACTTCAAGTACAAATAAATAAGCAAAGTGCTTTATGGTAGACAATATAACATATATGATAATTTCTATTGTCGGTGTATATGGAATCCACCTTACATGCTCCATCTTAAATATTTTAATATAGTGTGTGTGTATATATATATCATTTGGGACACTCCCAACATCCTTCTAGACTGATTATAAAGGTTTTCATTTTCAAAACCTATACGTAAAATCTTAATAACTAAACCAATATTGATTTCTAATGTTAGCACATCATTAATAAACAGCGATATTTTGTTTAATGTTTCAGAAATATTTTAGTAACTTGAAATGTTCTTACCTATAGACTTATGCTTCCTCTGTATTTTGGTTAAAATCGAACTAATTGATTTCCCTATTAAATTTTTTCCTCAATTCGGACGCACATGGAACTATATTGTTGTATCAGTTATTGGATCCTATCTAAATCCCACAAACTTGGTTATCACCACTATTGATTTGAGATATTTTGGATGTTATGTTCAAAAAGCCTATTTTAAATCATTGCTTAGAATTTCTGTTTTAACGTAGATGTAAAAATTCAAAATCAAAATAGGATGATACTTTTGAGAGTAATATTAGAACTAACTTAAGCATACTGAATGATGAATATATTACATTAATTTGCATAATTGAAACTTATAGTGTTATTCTCAGTAGTGTTGCGTACTATATTCCAACTACATTGGTCGTCACAACAAAAAAGACACATTTATGGTCGACGGATCATATCTATTCGGGAACAGCTATTAAAATCATATTTTAACAATGTACTTGGAATCCATTTTGGAATCCGCATCATGCCATATGGTAGAGCGAATGCTCTTCATGGCATATTGACATTGAGGAAATACTTTTCTCAACAATAATAAGAAACTCATAGTTTCTCCTTAAAGTGCTAGAATTCTTATTGGGCATTCTAATAATTGCATATCTTTTAGGCTTGGTTAATTTTATTTCATATTATGAATCAATTTATATGTTAGAGTATTTGGTTCGTATTCTAGTCCATTGTATCACACTAATTTCTAAAATAACTTCCTTTGCTGTGAAGGTGACATTTCTTGAAACAATAATTATTTCTTAACACGGTGGTATAGGCTTTCATAAATATTTTATGAGCTATCTTTTATACTTACACAAAACAAATTTACTTCTAAGTCTATGAAGTTCATGTTCATAACATAAATTTGACAACCTCACACCTTGAACGATTTAAGATTGGATTTTCATTAATTCATATCTTATATAATCTCATATACTGCGATTTGAATGAAATTTTAATGAACATATGTACTTAATCTTAAGTACATATACTAATAAAAAGTGTTAAACCTAACGTTGGGTTCAATTTATGTTCAATTCATGTGCAAGGGAACAAGTTTAAGCTTGCTTTATGCAAGGTAATAGGTCCTTGTGCAAGCATGGTTATAGTTCGATAGCCAAGTAAGTCAATATGCAAATAGACAAATGCCAAAATACTTCACAATAGAATCTTGATTACAGTTTGACATAAATGGCCATGGATGTCCCAAAGTCAAGCTTTACAAGTTTAGGAGTTACAAAACGAAAAGGAAGAAGAAGACAATTTTTGAATCCACCGCTTCTTAGTAGGGGTACATGCCTATTTATAGAAAATTTGCACCTATGGGTTGTTGACACGTGACATCAATTAAACATGGATTGTTGATATTTTTGCTAACGTGGAACATTTTGAGATGATATGTGGCATAGCATTTTTTTCTTTCTTTGCGATGATATGGCATAATCAAGAGCTGCCATGTGGAGAATTGAATGCTTTTATGCTTGATTATAGTAATGCAATAACAGTAGTTTCTAAAACTCGATAGTACTATCATAGGCAAATAATAGCTCATTAAATCTTGTCACCTGATAGCTTCATCACTGGCATGTGAAGGCTTGTTATTTTCTGACCTTCGGTAGCACTAAAACAATCATGCAATAACTACCTTTACCTTGAACCTCAATCGCATTAATGTTTTAACATGTGATAGCTTTTTATAACTGGCACTCCATGTTCTAATGTTTATGGCACACGACAACTGTGCCTTTTTAGTATGCGATGGCATTTTCTAACATGCAATAGCTTTGCTCCACAGAACTCGATAGTTCCATATCACGGCATATGATAGATGTGCCTTTTTAATATGCGATACCGCTTCCTTCACTGGCACTCGATAGCTTTTCGAACCATTTAACCCTCGATTGCTTGCTGATTTTTAACACTTGATAGCTTCATCTTCAACACTTAATTTGGGGTGGATATTTAACCGACCATATTGACTTAGCTACCTTGACCGATCTAAACCGAATCGATTTAACCGACAAAATGAATTAACCGACATCTTTGGTTAACTGATCGACCTTAACCGATATTTTCGGTTCGGTTAACAGTTAACGAAAATTTGGTCGGTCGGTTAACCGTTAACCGAACAATTATTTAATTAGCATTAGAAATTAGAAAATAGCAGTACACCCGAGTCCCTTGCAAAATGCAAACCCATTACCCGCTACCGCTTCGTGCCCTAACGGCCTAGCCTAAATTAGTAAATCTATTCACTATTCAGTATTCTAACTCTAAATCTCTAATAGGAAACAGAGCAGCCGCCTTCACAGTTCACAATCCAAATTCCTAAATTCCAATCTCTAATAGGTAACAGCGCAGCCGCCTTCACAATCAGTTGACATAGAATCGAGGATTCGAGATCAACGAGAGTCGAGACTTCAAGTTCATGGCATCGACATCAGTGAGAAAGAGAAAGCATGTGAGTATTGATTATATAACTTATTAATTTTTTGCTTGCTGATTGCAGTCGAGACTTCAATTGCAGTCGAGACTTCAATTGTAGTCGAGACATCAGTCGAGACTTCAATTGCAGTCGAGACTTCATGGCATCGAGACTTCATGGCATCGAGTCATCGACATCTGATGTACATTCTGAATTTCTGATAATTGTAAAGCTTGCTGTATTGCTTATGATATTGTAAAGCTTGCTGTTTTGAAAATCAATGAATCTCAATCTACAGTCTGATTTCTGCTTGTGTTAACTGATAAATAATAATTGTTATGCTTTCTGCTTGTGATAATTGTTATAATTACATTATGATTTGACTTTGTTATTTGCTTGTGATAATTGTTATAAGAATAGAGATCAATGAATTTGTTTTTTATTTACATCCTGATTTCAGCTTGCGCTAATTGTTAATGTTATGCTTGCTATTTTGTAGCTATAAACATATGAACTTGAACTTGAAATATAAGTAAAGTGTATAGTTTTGCTTGAAATTTTGCTTGTTGTTTTGCATTATGTAATAAGTTTTTTCGTTGCTATAAGTATTGTTATCACAGATTCACAACTCACAAGCAGAATTATGTATTATTAATTTTAGTCTTAATCTGATTGATATTCATACTATTATTTTCAGGTGCAAGTTGGTGCAGCTGATGATTTATTGGACAAAGATTGGGTGGAGGAAGAAACAAATCTTAAGGGCATTGATGAAGAAGAAGAACCGGACGTAGTGCGTATTGATGAAGGAAGGCCTCCGTTAGCTCTCAAGCGTAAAGCCTCTACTAGAAAACCATCTATGGTATGGGAACATTTTACTAAAGAGAATCCGGTAAACCCTTTACATCCTAAATGTATTTGCAATCATTGTCATGCACTAGTTGCTTGTGATGGTAGAACGAATGGTACTTCACATTTAATCTATCATATAAGGACAGCTTGTAAATCAATTCCTCGAAAAAACGATAAAAGACAAAAAACTTTAGCTTTTACAAGCAATAGTGAAAGTGAAGGTAGTAACACCCTTACTACATGGACATTTAACAAAGATGAGTGTAGAAGGGCTCTTGCTCGAATGTAAATTATTGATGACCTTCCTTTTAGTTTTGTTGAGAGTGAAGGGTTCCTTGATTTTTGTCGGAAAATGCGTCCTAGCTTTGACGTACCTTCACGTAGAAAAATTTGTAGGGATGTTCTTAACTTATATAGCGACACAAAAGATTATTTTAAAACCATGTTTTCTACTTGTTTGCATAGAGTATATCTTACTACCGATACATGGACCTCTTGTCAAAATGTAAATTGTATGGTTTTAACCGCACATTTCATTAATAACAATGGGAAATTGCACAAAAGGATTTTAAATTTTTGTATGATCACTAGTCATAAAGGGGATAACATTGGAAAACTTATGGTTTCTTGCATCTAAAAGTGGGAACTTAAGCAAATAGTGTCTATCACGGTCGATAATGCTAGTACTAATGAAGTCGTAATTAATTATGTGAAAAATGCATTGAATGATTATGATGGATGCAATGGTAGTGTTTTGAATGGTGAATTCCTTCATATACGTTGTTGTGCTCATATTGTTAATTTAATTGTTAATGATGGTTTGAAAGAAATTAGTAGCACTATGCTGGGATTCGTACCGCTGTTAGATTTGTAAGATCTTCCAAGGCTAGATTGGAAAATTTTAAGGAGGTTTGTGTTAATTTATCAATTGATAATAAGTCTATGCTTGCTTCAGATGTGACAACTAGATGGAATTCTACATATTTGATGTTGGAAGCCGCTTTGAAATATAAGAAAGTTTTTGATGAAATGAAAGAAAGCGATGGTATTTATATTGCCTACTTTAATAATGAAACTCAACCTCTGAATTCACTAGATTGGAAAAATGCTGACTTTTTTGTCCAATTTTTGAAGTTTTTTTATGACATTACTTTAAAATTCAGCAGCACTTTATCTATTACCTCAAATGTATGTTTTACGGAGTTGAGTTTAATTCAAGAAGAATTGCAAGATTTGACTGGAAAAACGGATCCTACTCTTTCACGAATGGCAAGAAGTATGAAAGAGAAATTTGATAAATACTGGGAGAATATTGGTAGCATGAACAAAGTTCTGTTTATTACTTGTGTGCATGATCCTAGATATAAATTCCAATTTTTAAGGTTATGTCTTGAAGAAATGTACGATAAAGGAGTGCCAGAAGATATATTAGCGGATGAGAAACGCCTTCTAGTTTGATTTTTTGATTTTTATGCCATCGATCCTACATTTGGGGCACAAAGTTGTGATGAACAACAACATAGTTCATCATTTGTTAGTGGAAGTACCGATAGTAATAGTAGTGGTAGTGGTGCTTATTCTACAAGAATGAATACTTATCTTAAACAAGTTCAACAACAAGATAATGAAAGTAATGAATTGGATAGGTATGTAAATTAGCCGGTTGAATTGCCAAAAATTAACTTTGATATTTTATTATGGTGGAAGGTAAATAGTCCAAAGTATCGTATTTTATCTTTGGTCGCACGGGATCTTCTTGCAATTCCGGTATCCACGGTCGCTTCAGAATCCGCTTTTAGCACCGGAGGACGGGTTATAGAACCATTTCGTAGTACTTTAAGTCCAAGAATGGTTGAGGCATTGGTAACTACCCAAAATTGCTTAGGTCTAAACCTATTTTTATAGACCATCTAATTGAAGTTCCTTTAGACGATGTGAATTTTTATGATGAAGTTTTTTCAGGTAATATTTCTTTAGTTTTTAAATTATTATCATTTAATCAGTACATACAATACACATTACACAGTCACACACTTATTAGTTATTTGGATATAGATTTTGTATACTTATTAGTTATTTGGCTATAGATTTTGTACACGGACGTGGTTTGAGAACTTCTTTAACTGTGGAAACATTGTCGGAGAATCGATCGCCATCCATATGTCATTAGGCCTACGAGCAGGTTCATAATTTTTACTTTAACTTTCTTGTAGTTCTTTCTATAATTAAAATATAAGTTGACTTGGTTGTACATATAAATGATTAAGTGCAATGTACAACAACAACTTTGAAACAATGCAATAATTATTTCTGTCATTCCTAAACTAGAAAATGTTTACTTTAGCTTTAGCTTTCTATTGGTCTCAGACTCTCGATGCAACAATTATTTATACATATAAGTGATTTTGTACATAATTTTTACTTTAGCTTTCTATTGGTCTCAGACTCTCAATGCAACAATTATTTCTGTCATTCCTAAACTAGAAAATCCTCCTTTAGCCCTTTGTAGCTAAATTCAGGCCTATTTACTCATTTGTTGGTGCAATTTATTGTATAAATGCATGCAAAAAAATGTTGTTTACACTTTATTGTATAAATGCATGCCTATTTACACATTTTAAGTATTAACAGGAAGTTACAGACTCAGTGACTCACAACCCTTATAGGTTATAACTTGTTCATGTTGTTTACACTTTACAATTTACATTGCAGAACTACACTACTAGAGGAAAACTGTAATATACTGTAATGTACTACAATGTTGCATTTGGGAATGAGGAATCGGCCCTTCAGTTAGTGCCTTGTAATGTACTAAACTTCTAATGTAGCCTTGTAATATATTATATCTGTTGCCTGCCTGCACTGCAATGATGTATATGTATTGTGATTCTGTGAAACTGTGAACTCACTGCACTGCACTGACCTGTATAAGTGTAAGGCATAAGCTGTATTTGTAAGTGTTGTTCAGCGGTAGTATTTACTATTTAATATGAACTATAATAGTGTAATGTATAACTGTAACTATGAGTGCTTTGAGTTATTTAGTTATGAACTGTAATGCGTAAGCTATTCGGTTATTGATTCACAGATTCAGTCTCCAGATTTTAGTAGTTACATTTTATTTTAAACGGTTAACCATCCAATTTAATCAGTTAACTAGCAAACAGTTAACCGATTAAATTGGATGGTTAACCGTCTAAAATAAATGGTTAACCATGGTTAAAATAGAATGGTTCGGTCGGTATCATTCATTCACAATTAACCCCCTAATGGTTAACCGAACCGACTAAGTCAAGCGATTAACCAAAAATTTTAACCGTTCGAATGGGTTAACCGACCGCGCCCACCCCTACACTCAATAACCTCAATTTTTAGCATGTGACACTTTATGTTATGTTGTCAGTAGCCTTGTTGATCTTTAATATTTGATGATTTCATGTAATATCATATTGACCCGTGTCTCTTCGTATCTTTACACCATAGCTTGTTTATTTTTAATGCTTGATAGCTTCATGCAATAACTTTTACTATTTTATTATGCAGCGTCTTAGCATTCAATGGATCTTAGCACTTGATATCACATTTTAGGTTAATTTCCTTTGATAAATATTGGGGCATAACACTTCCCCTACAAAAGAAGTTTGCTTATGCTTTAGCTTAAGCGAACTTCTTCCTTAAGTCTTATTCTTTTTCTTGAATATTGACCTTACCTCTCACCTTGTCTTTCTTCATTCCGATTGTCCTCATTCCATTTATGGATATTAATTCAATAAATTTCCCAACTGGATAGGTTTACTTTCAAGGTGTAATCATCACTCATTGGATGTTTTTTTGGATTACGTAAAGGCGGGTCCAAAGGTTCAATTGATCATCGCTCCTTGGATGTGTGCATTGGCTGGGCATTAAAGCAAAACCAAAGGATTAATCAACCATTGCTCCTTGGATGAGTGCTTTGGCCATGCAATGATGTAGGACCAAAGGCTTAATTGACAATCTCTCCTTGGATAGCTCCTTGGATAGGTTATTTGACCAGGCGTAGAAGTAGGACCAAAGGATTAAAATGACCATCACAACTTTGATGGGTGCTTTGGTTAGACATATAAGCAGGACCAAAGGCTTAAATTTATCCTCTACTGGACATAAGGTATGCGACCATTTTACAAATCATGTTTACCTCGTCAGGTTAGCAAATAATTTAAGCATAACACATCTCAATCTCGGGGGCAATATATTTGGATGGATCCTTTTATCTCTTTATTCATCCAAAGTTGTACAATGAGGTCTTAAATGCTCAATGTTCCAAGTTCCCACAATTATGTTTCCATCATCTCTACTTTGTCAATATGTTCTAGGTGAGATTACTTCAGGAATAACAAAGGGTTCTTCCCTATTTGGACCTAGTGACCTATCTACTGGATTTCTTGTATTTGTCGTTACCCTTCTAAGCACCAAATTTACTTATTGGAAAGCTCTTTTATTTACCTTCGAGTTGTATTATTTGGTAACCTTTCTCTAATATTTTGTTATTCTTAATGTCGCTTGATCTCGTAATTCATTAATTAAGTCTAAGGTTTCCTTTTTCATCTCTTGATTTGGTTCACAAGCAATTATTCTATGCGATAGGGCTTCCACTTCGACTGGTGGCATTACTTTAAAACCATATGTTAAAATTTTTAAAGTATGTCTTATAGCTATCTTGAAGTAGCCAAAGTTCTTCTACCCAATTCCCTTTTGCTTGGCCAGTTGCATTTTCAAGATATTTTTGAAAGTTTTATTCGTAACTTCTACTTCTCTGTGAAATTACTTTAGAAAGGATCGATAATTGAGGCACATGATGGGATGATATTTGCAAAAGGTTATTTCATGATTTGGAGTTAGATGATGTAATGAGGTAGAATTTGACCTCTAGATGACTCTAGGGAAAAATAATGAATTGGTGGAGTGTCCTTATAGCTTTGATTCCCGAGGACCATTTTACTTGGGATTAGTTCATAGTTTCTTTGAAGAAATTTATCTCAAATTTTCAAAAGTCGATATTATTTAGGAAGTTTGCCAACTTAAAGTAAGACGATATGTCTACTTTAGAGTATGTGGCCGAATTCGATGTGCTTTCGAAGTATAATCTATCTTCCATCGATACTCCACTCAGAAAGATTTAAAGTTTATCACTAGGCTGGGTGATCATCTTGATAAGCGATTAATTCATCATATTGACGAGAGCTTTTTGAAGTTGATCGAGAAAGCTTTATTGTCCCGAACAAGATGTGTAGGGACAAATCGTGGACCATTTATTTCATCGAATGCTCCACGATGAAAGAGAAAGGAAATAACATCACCACTTAAGGTATGCTTTCTACAAACGGTGCTTCCACATGTGATTTATTTGACGTTGAGGTTTCACATTCCTACATATCTAGTGACTTGATAGACAGATTGGGATTGAGATCCGAAATTGTAGATTAACCTTTAATTATGATGAACCTTGTTGGGGGCTCATCCAGCGTATACATGGTTTGTCGAGACTTTGCCTAATCAAGTCATGGATGTTTATTTGTTTGCTATTGATTTGTTTTGGGTTCGGTATCATAGTTTGGGAATAGATTGGTTGAAGGGATATGGAATAGTAGTCGAATGACTCTTTGAGATGGCTTCAGAGCCTTGTTCAACAAAGCGAGGCATTTGATTGAGTACTTCAAGTAGGAAGCGCAGGATAGGACTAGTAGTCTGTGGAAGCATGTTCGACAAGGCGAAGTGATGGAGGAGCATGAGATGCTTTGGATCGAGTTAGATGCTGAAGCGATTATTGATAACTCTATATATGATGGTTGTTCCTAAGGGCAAGGGTATGTGAGGATGCTCATTTTTCTACCCTGGACCGTGAGATGGTATGGATTGTCCTGAAAGGATACTACCTATGGGTAAGGTATCGAAAATCCCCCAGATCTAATTATGGCATAAGACGCCATTGACTCAATAGGTTGTTGACTAAGTTATCATGTATCCAAGAGATAGTTTTGAGAAATTCATAGTGGGGTGAGACTCTAGGAGTAATCGTGATGGGGTGAGACTCCAAAAATGGTCATACCGAAGTGAGACTTCGGGGGTTCCTTGAGAATGCTCAGGTGAAGAGGGAATTTGAAAAAATCATAGCAGGGTGGGACACCGAGAATGATCATGATGGGATAAGACTTGGAAATGGTCATACTAAAGTAAGACTTTGGGGGTACCTTAAGAAGGCTAAGATGAAGAGAGACTTGGAGAAGGTCATAGTGGAGTGAGGCTTCAAGGATGATCGAGTGGAGCGAGGCCTAGGTGGTGGTCAGAATATAGAAGCATTTTGGTGACAATGTGATACCTTGGCGAGGTTACGGGAAAAGTGAGACTTCTGTTTGTTACATTTATTTTCGTAATATATTAGATAGTGTAGCATTCTACATTCTAGGACATGTATAGATGTTACTTTTCGTTGTTTGATCTCATATGTGCCTGTTTGATGTTTGTTTGTCGGCACTAGATACGATTAGTTATAGTTATATGGTTTTTAGGCATGCGGTATAGCTATGGCTGATTTTGACTTGTTTGATTTGGAGATTCGTGGGCGAAATTGCTAAAGTGGGGGAGGGTGTAACAACCCGTATTTTACATATTTGTGGATCGTAAAATATTATTTTTAATTCATATTGGGTCATATAAATCTAAAACTTTGGAGGCTGTTGGGTATCAATATTTTTGACCTATGGTAATTTTATTGGACGATTCTGACCCTCGTTTATTTTTCGGCATTTCGATAGTCACACGTATTATGTCGATATATGCGTACCGATACACCAGAGAATTTGGACGAACGGAAAACATTCTGGAGTCAAAGAGAAAATGTATGAGCTCCTCAATCATTTTTTTATACCGGACGTTTTGGCAACCCATACGACTTAAAAACGTCCAAATAGCACCCCGGGCATAGTCTTGGATTTCGACGAAACTTGTGCCAACAGGAAAAATGCAACGATTCAAGTGCTTGAAGAATCATTGCAATTGGACATTCCTAGAAGCCATACTGATACAAAACGCATGTTGGAGTTTTGAAAATTGAAAAAAAGGGTACACGCCAGCCTTAACCCTTCCTACTATCTTATAAATTACTCACTCATTCTCAAGCCGCACATTTGCATTCTCCCTCATGTTTCTTCTTCATTTCAATAGCAACCCAAGTTCCACTTATCTTTCTTCTCCTCTTTCTTCATTAAATCATTGTCGTTTCCAGCAAAATAAAATCCAGGTCCCTATATTTTCTCGAAGGCTACGTACCATGAGCTCGGATCGGTTTAGATCGGACCATCGTGGTTGGAAATGGTAATTCTGGCAAAGGGGTTATTTTGGAGGAGATTGGAATTGAGTTTTGATGGTATGGGTTTGTTTGTCTTGTCGAGGAGAGTCTGAAAAGGAAGATTGTTTGAGCTAGAGATGGAGGTGGCAGTGGCTGCATATTTGGAAAGGTAAAGGAAGGAAATGGGTTTGGCCACATTTTGGTCATTCTAGGCTGCCTTGGTGGTCGTGGTAGGCTGGAGATAGTGACTGCGAGGTATGGCGGTGTTGGCAACGGGGACAGGCACGGTGATGGTGGTCCAAGGTAGTCTGGTTGGTGGGGAGGCAGTAGGTTGGTGTGTGTGTGTATGTAATATGTCGCAGCCAGAGTGGGTTGGCCGACGGTGCTGAGGTGGCAGGCGGAGGTGTAGTGCCAGGTTGTGGTTGGCAATGGCATTGGGTGACGAGGCAGTGGTGGTGCGCGTTAGTGCATATGCGTAAGAAAATAAGGAAAGCAAGATGTATGAGCAAGCTATATGAAATGGGAAGTGATGTAGCATGCTAAGAAAAGAGAAGGGTAAGCTAAATGTAATGAGCTACAGCAAAGAAGAAATGGAATTAAGATTATTAAAAGGTAGTATATTAGTTAATTGTTATTCTTGGTTAATTGATTGATTAATTAATATAAATTGAAATCATATAAAATCCATATCATTTGCATATTTGGTCCATTTTAAATGCAATATTTTACTTTGCGCTTATGACAGAGAGATCTACGACTTGGTATTGGTTTGGATAACTTTTTTAAGGTGAGTGATATTGTCTCTCACCGTATTATGATTATTAGTATAGTATTAAAGCGATGTTTTGAGATAATTTCTAACTTTAAAGCATGATTTCTAAAATATTTAAACATCTCTTATATCATAAAAGAATATAAAAGTTTTTTAAATGATTTTAAATTAAATATCACATTTTCCCATTGGTGCACTATTTTGATGATATTCCCAAATTTAGGCATTTTGATACTAATCCCAAATTGGTTGCTTGGATATATTATATTTTGTTATTATAGATGTTTATAGGCTATTATAGATGTTTTTATGCTTGTTGATTGCATGTATGCTTGTTTTCTTAGTTTGGTTGAAAACATTGTTCAAAGGTGATATAGTATTAGAAAATATCCTATAGGATAGGATTTCGTGCATAGAGTTTCATGCACACCGATTGATCTGAAGACAAAGGATGGACTTAGAGACTTGCTTGGATTTCAAGATAGTTTCTGGCCATTTTCATTTGGTTTGTACTTTGACATTTTTGGCTAAATACATGACCAAAGTGGTCATCGTTGACTACTTTGGAGTGGTCGATATCTACCACTATTAATGATGGTCGATTTAACCAATTTTGACATGGACGATGAGAGTTTTGAAAGGCATGAGGTGTCGTTCGACATTTAATTCGCTGTTATGGCTCTTCGACAAGCGGTTTTGGCGTTGAAGCAAGGTCAATGCTTCGACGCGGTGACTTTATGATTCGATGATGATGATTCCATGATGGGAATGGCTTCGATGGTGGACAACTATACTTCGGATGCAGACTAGCTGGATTAAAGGAACTATTGAAGGGAGGCTACGGGATGAATGATGATATTCTGTGACTAACAATGGCTGTCTAGATTAGTTTCCAACTATGACAACTTTAGCCATAAGTCGTTAGGACAATTCCGAGATGAACTCTGCCATGAATAACCTGTGCAAAGGGATCATTGAAATTTGTTGGTTCTAATGTGCACTCGTGATGCAAGGGTATGTGTGATGATATCCGTTGGGTTATGTAGTATTACGTAGATCATACGTTGTTTTGATCCACTTACCCTGGTCTATTATAGAGTATGCAGCCTTGTTCCTGAACCGTTGAGTGGCATATATTTTAGTATTGAGAAACCGAGATGTTGAGTAGTCTTTGGTAAGCTCATGTGAGTATATTATATCCAATGCACTGAGTGAGTGAATGTGAGGATGGTTGATGGATGTTATGTTTGCTTGATTATCTATCATCTTAGGGATGCCATAGGATGCAGATATTATCGATGTACAAATCTAGACACTTTTAACACTTTGATGTACAGCATACCCATGACGACTATGATATAGAATAGCTTATATCCTATGTTATGTGCTAACTCTTTGGATGTAAGGATATGCCGGGTTTGATTTTCCATAACCTATGTTCCATATATTATAATCACTTTATAGTGTTTGAGATTATTTATCGCTCACACCAGACTATTGTCTGACTAGAGGTTTATTCTTTGCTTCTTATTACATTTGGTACTCTTAAATGAATAGACTAGAAAGCAGGTGTAAACTATACATGGAGTTCTTTAGATAGTCTTGCAGGAGACGATGCTTTCTCATACTTATATATTGGGCTTATTATTGTTTATTCTGTTATGTGACACTATAGAGTCTTGACAGTATTTTTTTAGTAGTATTAGAGACAATTTATTAGTTGAGTTTATTTATCAATTGTACATACACTATTACTATTTTGTACAACTGAATAAGCCCGTATACCCTGATTCTGTGGTTTATATAGTTATTAATGCCTTGCCTATTTTGTATTTGTGATGACTGTTATATTTTATAAGATGTGCTGCGAGGTATACGATAGGTACTTTGATTTTGTGATGTTTTCTTTTTCTTCTCTGCTATTCTCTTCTATTTCCCTTCTTTTCTTCTTTTCTTTTCCGTGACAATCATCCTTCATCGGACGATTCTCCAACAGCATGCTATTTGGTTATATGAGCATCAGAGATGTAGGGTGATCGTCATACTCTTCTACCCTTCTTACCCCTTCGAGTTCCCCATAACTATTAGAAAGCTTTCGAATGCCATGGGAGTGTACAATCATGCCACAGTAGTCATCGATTACTTCACTGAATAGGTTAAGGCCAAGCCCATTACTAGGTCACGACCACTAACATACTGAACTTCATTATCAAAAACATTATATGGTGTTTTAGCCTACCAAAGAAGATTACCATCAACAATAACACTCAATTCGATAGCAACCTCTTTAACAAAGACTTCAATGCAAGGAACGAGATTGAGAAATAATTCTCTTTTATTGTCCACCCTCAAGAAAATGGACAGGTGGAAGCCATCAATAAGCCATCAAATCAACATTCAACAAGCGCCTCGTGAAAGCTAAAGGGAACTGAGTCGAAAAATTGCTGCTCATTCTTTAGTCCTATCGCATGTCCAACAACACTTCAACTGACCATATTCCTTTCTCACTTTCATGTGAGTACGAAGCTATGCTACCTATTGAAGAAGACATCCTCGCTCTGGCATCTTACTTATGAGCTTGAGGAAAACAACGAGCTACTCAAACGTGGGCTCGACTCTGTAGAAGAACGAAGAGCCAAAGTCGAACTTCAAACTGAAGCCTATAAGAGAAAGATAGCCAAGTAAAAAATTTAATGGTAAAGCTCTAGAAATTCATTATCAACAACCAAGTTTTGTGTCGAATATTCACAAATACAAAGTACTCGCTAAAGAAGTGCCTAGAAGGGGCCATATGTTGTCATTACCGCCTTGACAAATGGTGGTTACCACCTCAATCATCCAGATGGAACCCACATTCTTCGTAATTAGAATACTGTGCACCTCTTGGCCTATCATATATGAGAGCTACCCACAATTATAAGGCTATGTAATGTATCTTTTACGAAGAATACAAATAAAACTTTAGAGCCAACTTTGTTCAACACAATTACCAAGGCTATCTAGTGAATGTGAGTTATCATGTGCTCACTTCCTTGCTTGGGGACTACCGACCTATACTGCTAAGGACCACGAGCGCCCTTGCTCTCCTCCTTGTTAGATAGATATCCAACAAGGGTGAATTACCATGCATCAACTTCCTTGTTCGGGGACCACCATCCCTATATGCTATCCAACGAGGATGGGCTATTATGCATATATTACCTTGTTTGGGACGGCGACCTTAGCCGCGATGGACCTCCGAGCTACGCTCCCTTCCTTATCAGTAGGCTATCCAACTATGGAAAATAACAATGCATTCACTTTGTTGTCCACCTCTATGGGCTATCTAATGGGCATAAGTTATTGTGTTTTGATTACATTTGTTTAGGGACTATTGACCTCTACTGCCAAGGACCACGCAAGCCACGATCCCTTCCCAGCCGGCTAGTTATCCAACAAAGCTGAATTACCATGCATTCACTTCCTTGTTTGAGGACATCCAGACTATCTAGTAAGATTTAGTCACCATGCATTCATTTCCTTGTTAGGGGACATCCCTCCCACCTCATGAGTTTGGGTACCCTTTTGTTCTAGGGTGCGTAGACGATTAGAGATGCAACTTCAACATTTTCGTATCCCTAGCCCATGTTGTTTCCCGTCCCTCTTGCAGGATAAAGCACTATTATCGAGACTGGTGCTACTACCGAGAGTGACGTCAATATCTAGCGTCTGTAGTGTACTTGCATAAAAATAATCGCGCTCAATATTAATTGGCTACATATCACCTAAGAGAATGCTAAAAAAATGCAGTGCTTAGGTTCATGCCAAGAACTCCCGCCACTATATCAACCGACCGCATGTGACCTAGGAGAACTCTCAAGCCACTCAATGCTTAGGTTCGTGCCAAGACCACTCTCCACTCAAACTTGTTGTATGTCGTCTAGGAGAACCCTTGAGCCACTCGGTGCTCAGCATCATGCCGAAACCGCCATCTCGTATGTAAATTGGTGGCATCTCACTTAGGAGAACCCTGAAACCACTCAATGGTCAAGTTCATGCTGGGATCGCCCACCACTTAAACTTGTCACGTGTCACCCAAAAGAAATCTGAGCCACTCGGTGCTTTGGTTCATTCCAGGAACGTCGACATCACAGAACACAAGCAGGCCCATCAACCAAACGTTCGTCTCGGTTCTTTATCACAATCGAGCTCTCTAACATAGGCTTATTTCTGAGCCCGTATGCTAGCCCACCTCGAAATGTAGACAAATTTTACTTTCACAAATAGCTAAATACATAGATCACATGAATAGGTTGCTTCCATCGCTCGTTTCATTGCCATACAACAATTTTATCTTTCTTTTAAAAATATATAAGTATAGACAATATAGGGACTATATTACCTACTCAAAGTATGCTATCCTACAAATTACATTTAGACAGACAAGAATAGATAAAGAAGTAAAGCACCTGGAAAATTTTCACATGGAAAAGACATTGTTCATCCATTCTAAAAATGCAGTGCACACAACCTCCCCCGGTAGGCATACAAGAGATGAAAGAAAAATAAGTACATAGCTAATTCATCGAGAGACCATGCCAAGAAGTCTAACTACTCTTGTCTAAAGATATTTGGCATGGCTATCCTAGCTGCCTTCATATCGACAGCCATCTCCTCCCACATCTTGGAAAGGGTCTAGGAGTTCCTTCCCTAGTGGAGATTGGGAAGCGATAGTGTAACGACCCAGAATTTTTGATAATTTAAATTTGTATATTTAATAAATTTTAAATATTAATAAGTGAAATTTATAAGTCGAATAAATTTTATTTCGAATAATTGGATTTAATTGGATAATTAAATCAATAATTTAATATGTGAAAATACAGAAATAATTGAAAATTGAGTTAAATATGATTTAAAATGATTTGTAAAATTTTATTATATCATATTGAAGTTAGAACGATACTTTAGAACTTTTAAAATCGAATTAAAAGTTAATTTGTGAAAATTGAATATTTTAATATTTAATTATCGACTGTAAAATAGCCAATTTTTGAACAGTCTCAGAATTTGACGAAACTAGTTCCATTGGATCCGTAATAGTTTGTTATTATCGGATTTCAATTTTCGTAGAAATCAGAGTTTTCGTTTGATCGTGGCAGGAAAACAGGTTGTGCTAACATCTTTGGATGCAGGAAAACAGGTTGGAGGGATCCAACTGGATTCCTCAACAGTATTTATTTGATTATGGATATTTTGATATTCGCTGATTATCATATCGATATATGATATCGTTGTTGTCGTGATTGACTATTTGGTGTGTAGCATCATTGGGCCAATTTTGGAATTTTAAAAGGATTTTTAAAGTGATTTTTTGAAGAGTATACGTTTATAAGATAAATTTTGGAATTGATCCATTTTAAATAAATAAACGTTATAATTTTAATGTTATAAAAATTATGATTTCTGAGAAATATAGTTAAAACTTGATTTTTGAAAATATGGGGTTAATGATTTTATAAAATAGTTTAAATTGGGATTTTTGGATTTATTATAAAAAGTTTAAAAATAGGATTTATAAAATTTAATTATTTTATAAATCAAAATGATGAAATTATAAAGGAGTTTAAAGATGTTTTAAAATAATAATATAAATTGATTTATATAAAAGAATTATAAAATGGATATTTGTAAATTTAAAATATTGGAATTATAAAACGAG
Organism: Allium cepa; assembly: GCA_030765085.1. NCBI lineage: Eukaryota > Viridiplantae > Streptophyta > Magnoliopsida > Asparagales > Amaryllidaceae > Allium > Allium cepa. The sequence continues at coordinate 77,684,274 of CM060930.1, read as the reverse complement.
TTTTTATAAGTGTTAGAATGAATTGTGAATGAATTTCATAAATGAATGAGATTTATAGAATTATAAACGGTGAAGGTATAAATGGAATTTTATAAGCAGTAGGTTTATAAAATTTGTAAAGTTATTAAAGGAATAGATTTGGGTAAATAAATGAATCTTATAAGTTATAAGATTTATAATTTGGGAAGTTAAAGGAACGATTTTGCAAACAAATAAATTATAAGCATTGAACTTATAATATGGACTTTCGGTATATAATTGAGTTATAAATCGGATAGGTTAATAAAGGAGATTTATAAAGGAAGCAGTTATAAAACAAATAGAAATGGAATTTATAAACATTGTTTTATAAATCCGCAAACGACTTATTTTGATAAGTAAATTGTTGTAACTTATTTATGGAGTTATATTCACGTTTTAGACAGTGAATAATCCTTTAAAATAAAATGTATAGAAAGGATGAAATTGGTTAACAAGGTATATTCACGTTTTTGAAAAGTGAATAATATGTTAAAGAAATGTTTTGGATGTGATGTTTTAAATAGAATTAAAACGACCTAACGATGTTTTTTTTAAATGTGTTAAGATTCGAAACCATAGATTTCAACATTTATTGTTGAAATAGACGTTTTCGAGAAATAGAAGGAAATGGTGGACTATAACACTGTTGTTATAGTAAATGATTTCCGAAAGGAAATGTTTTGTTTAGTATTGGGATTTATATATATTTTAATTTCGAATCCCTATACTAGTGATTTTGGGACGTCGTAACGATGTTTTACGCAACACTCGTTTTGGCCCAAATAAATATGTTTAAGAGAATGATTTCCTTAAAGAATGAAATATATACTTAATTTAGATTTAAGTATACTGAATATTTTCCAAGTGTAGAAAATAAAAATATTTGTGAATTACTTATTAAATAAGTATGGAAATGTTTTCCAATAAGTGAATATTTTGAGAATTTATCTTTTTGAAGATAAATTGAAAATGAATATTTGAAACCTATTGAAAATCGTATATCAGTAGATATTGTGAAATATAAATTCACTATGGAATTTATAAAAGAAAGTGGAATTTGTTTAAAAATAAATATTGATTTATTTTTGAGGTATTGAAATTATAAATCTTGTAAAGATATTTTTGGGAAATAAATAATTTGGAAAATTATTTGGAATCTGGTGATGTTGTGCATATCCATTGATAGTTCAATAACCGACTATTAATATTTACCTTTGAGTGGGTATTTGTTGTAATTTGTTTGAATTTGAATGCCACACTTATTTTTGAATAAGCGCTCACTATTCGGGTTAGCCGGGAAAGGACGTTGGGGTCGTATAACCCATTTCGAATATGTGATTCGACGTTATGGATAGCATTTGAAGACCGGTGTTGAAAACCGGGTATTTACGAGAGCGATAGGATAACCTGTCGATTGACTCTGCACCGAGTTGCTCCGGTATAGAGTTCTCCATATGTGATGGGGAATCCGATCAGGATTGTGGACATTCGGATTGCAAGGACTTCTTTGTAAGTGCCTTCGGTTCTGTTCGAGCCCGGAACAGACTTGTATGGATTGTATGTCTGACATTACAATTGAGATATAAAGCTGATTTCTTTTAAATATATTTCTGTTGGTGGCGGAGAATTTATTCTCTTATCTTAACACCCTTCTCTGAGACGCACGAGCTCAGAGGTTATGTAGTTGAAGGTTATCAGCAATATATTCCCAATTTGGTAATGTGACATGCTGAGTGTTGCTGTGAAATGATCATTGTTTGATCATTTGTGATATGATCATTTGTTTGATCGTTTATCTTTGTGATCATTTCTATGATCATTTGTTGACCCAAAGCACAGCTTTTGTATAAAGCGTGGCTTTGTGGACGAGACTTCGTCGAGCCTCACACCCCGGAATGGTCAAAACAGGAAAGATGCGGCAAGGTTATGAGGGGTAGCTCCCTTTAGGGTATGTGCATTTCCTTCTGGAAAAGGGTGGTATCATGGTATGGAGCCCAGATACTTACTCATGTTGAAACACTTATTATTTTGGTGTGATGTTGATTACGAGCGCTCGGATAAAGGTCCCAAAGGACCGGGGGATGGCATACTCGTGTTAGTAGTTACCCAGTTAGGGGTAACCCGGCCTTGTGTTGGCAGAGATCCGGTTTGGTTCTCGGGGACGTCCTTCCAGAGGCGTTCTCATGTGGCAATGGGAAGTTCCTTGGCCTGACCATTTGTTAGAAATCCAAAGAAACAATACGATCTTGTACGGTTTTAGTTGTATAACCTGCCATGGAATGTGGCGGTAACCTGCTATTGAACATGGTAGCTATAGTAGGCATAAGTGCGGAATGCCTATGCTGGCTAAGATTTATATCTTTATTTTCGAAATGAATTTTTCCTACACTATGCACTAGTAATAATATCAAATGTTCTTTTTAATGCGTATCAAGCATCTTTGACTATCATAAGGAGAAATCTCCTCCGATTCTGCGTTTGCATGTGTGTGTGTGCGGGAGGCCTTATGGTAGTCTCATTTTTAAAAGCATTGCGAATTGACTTTAAAAATATTCCTCTATTTTGATTTTAAAGATAAATAAATTGTTTTGGGTTCTCACACCAGTCACATGACTGACTCGGAGTTTATTGTTTTCCTTCCTAAACTCTGGGTGCCCACCAATTTCCACACGGGCAGTCAAGAGTTAAGGTTTATCAGGATATTCTGGAATTCAGGAGTTGCTGAAGGCAAGATGGATGGCATGGCATATTACTTGTATATAGTATTTTCTTTTTCCGCTGTTTGTTGTTGTTTGTTGTTGTACACTCTGATGATGTAATGTAATGTTTAAAATGTAATAACGGATATAGTTCTTTGTTTAAAGATTATTCATTTATGTATTATATGTTGTTCCGCTGCGAATTGTGAGATTCTGATGTGTTCTGCTATTTTCTATTCCGTCCTATCTTTTCTCTCTTCTTCTACCTCTTTCTTTTTCTTAAACAATGAGAATTCGTATTTCTGTTCATCTTGAGTTAATCCATGGAGATTAGTGTATATTCAAGGAGTACGGATTTGCGGGTCTTCACAGGTAGAATCCCCTAAGCTGGGTCTTTGCCAAGTTCTTCAGTCGGTACTCCCATTTTTCCTCTGCCTCTTAGCCGCCTCTACATCCACAGACGATAGGCATGCAGATAAGTGCTTGCTCGGTTCATTCCAAAGACCTTTGACCTCCTTCTCATCTTTCTCTAGACTATCCTTGAGATCCATGGTCGTTTTCTCCACTTTCTCCTTTGCCCCGTCCGCCTCCCTCATCGCCTTCTCAATCCACTCCACCACCTCTTTTGCCTTGGTGGCCTCAACTACAACATCCCTATCTAGATCCCCAAAGCTATGCGCTACAGATGCTGCAGTCATCCATAGTATTAACTTTCAGTGACCAAATATGGTAACGTTAATGGTAGGTATGCATAATATCGAAGCACTTGAAGATGAAACAAAATCACAAATTTCAAAAACAACATTTCTATTACATTTCAAAACACATATTTCATATCCAGATTACATAATCCCATAATGTTTTCCAAGTTCAGATAAAATATAATTATTACATAAATATGCCAAGAGTGACATATGACGATGCCCCCTTGGTTGACCAGAGTACTATATAGTCATAACTAACTTAATCAACACAGCAGAATCAAACAAAATAAAACAACAACTCCTAAAAAGCTTTCCGTCGGCCACCTGCTCGTCTTCGAAAGCTTTATTAGCCAATCTACTAAAATATAAAAATCCTTAACCCTCATCCTAATCAAATCAATTTTGAGAACTCGAGAGTTTAAGGGGAAAAACTTAAACTTCGAGCCACACTGTCTAGTGTAAATTATAGTGTACATCTCAGTTATATGATATTAAATGAGACCATGCCGCTTAGCAGAACTGGTTTCCCTTCACTAATATCTATTTAAAACATATCTTTTGCAAATCTATTTCATGTAACCAAAACTGGTTAAAACTTTAAAGCAATATCATGTAAACATACATGTTAGGTAACAAATGAACTATTTGTCCAAACACTATAGTTTTATTCGGCTAACTACTAACCTTTGGCTGACTCGTGCCACCAAACAATATATAAACAAATAATCCAACATCTATTAGATACTCCTCATTTGGATGGTCTATCCCTAACTTATCTTCTCATAGGGTCCACTAATCCTAATGGTTTTGCGGGATTACCAATAACATAGCTCTGTACAAATATATTGCCTTATGTGTGTAACATCATTTTATTCTTATCTATGACAAAGTCCTACACAATGGAATTTTGGACTAAATTAGCTAGCGGCTAATAGCTAATATATAGTGTGCGACCATATACCAGTCTCGTCTAGTATTCTAATATCTGAGTCATTTTACTTAGGGAAATCTTCCCTTAAATTTTTCTTGAAAACTTTTTCTTCTCAAATTGACTTAAACCTTTAAATCATATTTTAAAAAGGAAAATAAATACTCTATGCTTTACTCAAATCACCTTGCCGTGTTACATATACTTTACGCAAATCTTTGTTGAAAAAAACATTAAACCTTTGAAAGTACCCCTTTCGAAACCATTGAAAGTGCCCCTTTTGAAACCCAGTAAACCATTTATAAGTTAGACTAAAAGGAAAAAGCATTCCTTTCGAAACCATTCATAATCAACTTTCAAAAAAATTGAAAAACCTTCCCTTTGAAAGCTTTAAAACATTAGACATTCTATGTTTAAAACATTTAAACATTGCCCTTTGAAAACATTAGAAAACCTTTCCTTTCAAACCTTTCGAAACAATTGAGAAACCACTCCTTCGGAACCTTCATTTAAATCATTCGAAAGCATTAAAACATCAAACCTTTCGAAACTATTTGGGTTCAAATAAACATGTGAAAACCTTTTGAAACCATTTAAAATTAATTCCTTCGAAACCTTTGGGTTCTACCATTAACAAAAGCAAAAGAATCATAAAACATTTATGTCTAAAGCACTCTTTCGAAAACAATTCCTAAGTAAAGAAGTGATGGTGTTGAAACCTACCCTTTGAAAGCATTCGAGAAGTGGCTTGGATTTAAAAACAAAGTCACACTTTTGAAACCTTTGACTTTGAAAGGTAGATAGCGACGACTAGGTGTTTCGACCCCTCTAAAAGCATTTACTTAAAACTAAAGGCGCAATCATTTCAAAACCATTCCTTTGAAATAATCTGACCTAGTCGAAAGCTAACCAAGTTGAAAGCATACCCTACGAAAGCAAAGCAGGTGCATTTTCATTTAAAAGCAAAGTAACGTTTCGATCCCATCGGAACCCATAGCTTCGACCAAGTACACTCCACCTAAGTCCAATTCACTATGCACCAAGTCTTTGATACTATGTGCATTGGTATCGATGGTGATGGAGGTGGAATACTAAGTCGGAAACTCAGGTGCCGAAAGTGGAGAAAAAGGTAAAAAGCCTGTTTAAACCGTATTTTGTCTTTTCAAAGCAATCTTTTCAACTAACCTACTTTGTTTGTCAAAATATGATTGGTTGCAAATTTTCTTTTCCGAAAACATTGTCGAAATTTCAAAATTAAACAATTTAAATAATTTACAAAATACCTCTTCTAATTTTATAAATATATAAAACATTTATGTCTTATACCTTCAATAATTTTAAATATCTATTAAAACACTTAGGAAAATTCTACAAAAATTCAAGTAAATCATTGTTAATATGTTTTCTAGCAAATATCAATTTTGGTCCCAAAACATATATTATTTAACCATAAATAATTTCAAACCCAAATAATTATTTTCTTCACTAGAAAATTAATATTAAATCCACATTAATTCAGAAAATTATGAAAATTTAAATACATCTCTAAAATATCATTTCTGATTTAAATCTAAATTCGCAATGCATTTGGATGTCATTCAAAAGGGTTTTCACATCAAAACTAGGGTTGTTAATTTCCAGCACGACCCAAAATATGACCCAAGATTACACGAAAATTAGCAGGTTAACCCGACCGGGTTAAGTTGGCAGGTCATTTTTGGTCAATCTGAATTTGATCTGTTTATAAACAGGTGGGTTTCGGGTTGACCCGTGATCCCGAATTTGAATTATTTATAACCTGTTTGTACTTATATGGGTTGACGCAACCCGATTATGACCCGTGAACCTGAATTTCACCCGTTTATACTTATATGGGTTGACCCGACCTGATTATGACCCATGAACCTAAGTTTGATCCATTTATAACCCGTTTACAACCCGTTTATAACCCATATATACCTTATACGGGTTGACCCAACCCGACCTGGTTATAATCGGGTTACATGGATCAGGTCGGGTCAACCCGTTTATAATCAGGACGGTTTTGGATTGAGCTATTTCTGACCTGTTTAATAAATGGGTTGAACCGACCCAATTAAAATCAACCCAAACCCGTATTGACCCAACCCGAACGCAAACTGACCCACTGGCAGCCCTAATCAAAACATGTCATAAAACCTATATGAATAAGCATAAATCATCGACAAGTATATATAAACATTTAATCATTCAAAAACATGGCATAACCTTGTAAAATACTTTGGATTAACCTTAAAACCGAAAACAATTAGAAAACATGAGATGTAGTCATGATTCACCTTAGCTTTAAGATTAAGGAGTTGAGATTTGAATGGAATTGAATTGACTAATCTTCTTCTTTTAGCTTTTCTTCCTCTTGTTCTTGCTAATGGTGGCCAGCCTCAATATTGAATTTTAGCAAGTGACTGAACGTGTGAAATGAATTCCTAAGGGTTTATGGTATTCTAATACTTCTATTCCAACTTTGATCCTCACCTATTTGCCTAACTTATTTTATTTTTTACTCATATTAGTTCATTCGTTTACATGGCATGACTATCCCTTATTAATCATAAATCTCAATCCCTAATCAGTACATTATTTATTTAATTTAGGTAATTAAATGCCTAAATAATGTTACTAAAAAGTAAGGTCATTACAGACTCCCCACCTTAAATGATTTCGTCCTCGAAATTATGATAAGGTACACATCAAATCAAAAATAAAGGTAAAACATACCAACAAACATGTCAGGATAAGCGTCTCTAATCCTACTTTCAGTCTTCCAAGTATAGTCTCTCTCATCGTCGCTCCATAGGACTTTCACTATTTTGACTGTCTTGTTCCTTAGCCTCCTCATTTCGCGCGACTAGCCAACTGGCTTTCTAACTATAGTCAAGTCTGGTTCTACTACTAAGTCATCTAGCACAGTCGGTGCTATAGTAGACTCCGGATCTCAAACACACTTACTTAGATGAGAAACATGGAAAACGTCCTGCACTCTTGCCAAACTAATTGGTAACTCTACTCTATATGCGAGTTTCCCGATCCCCTCTACAATAGGAATGGTCCTACGAATCTCGGTGCCAACTTTCCTAATTTCCTGAATATAATCATACCCTTCATCGATGATACCTTAACAAACACATGATCTCCAACTGAGAACTCTAAGTCTTTCCTTCTTCTATCTGCATAAAACTTCTGCCTAGATTGAGCTTCCTACATCCTAGCTCGAATCAACTCAATCTTCTCTCTAGCTTCTCTAACTAAATCTGGAACAAGGACAGACCTATCCCCAGTCTCTAACCAACAAACGGGAAATTTTCATGTCCTTCCATACAAAGCTTCAAACGATGCCATCCTATACTAGTCTGATAACTATTGTTACATGAAAACGCAAATAAGTTATATGGTCTTCCCATGATCCATCGAAATCTAGCACACAAGTTCATGACAAATCTTCCAAGACTTTGTTAACTCTTTCCATTTTTCCATCGGTCTGTGGATGGTAAGTGTCACTCATTTTGAGCTTAAATCCTAAAATCTCCTATAGAGCTTCCAAAACTCACTAGTAAACAAGGAATCTCTATCGCTTACGATAATACTAAGAATTCCATGAAGTCTAACCACATTCTTCATAAATAACTTAGCTAAAACAGGTACCATCCTAATTGAATTAAATGGAATAAAATGGGCACTCTCGGTCAACCTATCCACTATGACCCATATACCTTTATTTCCTCTGCTAGATCTTGGAAACCCGTCTACAAAATCCATAGAAATAAAATCCCACTACCATACCGGAATATACAATGACTGAAGCAACCCACTTGGCTTCTGATGTTCGCCCTTTACCTATTGGCAGTTCAAACACTGCTTCACCTATAAGCCAACATCCTTCTTCATACCTTCCTAGAAGAAACTCATCATCATATCCTGATATGTCTTAGTTCCTCCTGGATGAATAGCGAACTTCGAACGATGGCATTCCTCCAAAACCTCTTTTCTTTTGTCTCCTACTTTCGAAACACACAATCTTCCTTTTTTTCTCAACAACCCATTCTGGTCAAGACTAAAATCCTTCAAGCCATCGCTCTTTGTTCCATCCCTTAACTTCCTGATCCATTCAACCAATACCGGATCCTTCCCTTATTTAGAAGTAATCATTTTGATTATTAACGATCGAACTTCTAAACAAGACAACACAACAGTTTCTTCACTAGAGCTACATATCTCTATTGAACTTTACAAGTCAACAACGCTTCCAAATCCATCCACTCAGCTATCATTGCCAACACTGCATTCTGATGCTTTCTGCTAAGCGCTTCTGTAACCTTATTACCTTTCCCTAGTGTGTATTCGATTCTAAAATCATAAGGAGCAACAAACTCCAACCATCCCTACTGTCTCATGTTCAGCTCCTTTTGAGAGAATAAGTTCTTCAACGACTTATTATCCGTATATAGCTCAAACCTCTCTCCCAAAAGGTAATGTATCCACACCTTCAATGCAAAAATCACCGTAGCAAATTCCAAATCATGCATTGGAGATCTAACCTCATGCTGTCTAAGCTATCGAGAAGCATAGGCAATCACTTTACCTCTATGTGTTAACACAGCTCCTAACCATGTTCCATATGCATCTGTGTAAACTACCAAATTTTGATTCCCCTCCGGAACAACTAATACAGATGCATGGGTCAATTAGTGTTTCAAGCTCTAGAATGCTTCCTCACACTTATCGGTCCATACAAACTTCACCTCCTTTCGCGTTATCTTGGTCGTCGGTGCTGCTATCCGTGAAAAATCCTTAATGAACCTCCAGAAATATCCATCCAATCCAAGAAAACTCTTTATCTCAGTCACTATCTCGGGTCTCTTCCAATTATTCGCCACTTGAATCTTAGTTGAATCTACAGACAACACTTTCCCTTAGACTACATGATCAATAAACTTCACTTCCTTCTTCCAGAAATGACGCTTCAAAAACATCGCCTTCGGCTGATGCTGCCTCAGTGTCTCAAGCACTAATCTAAGGTGAACCTCATGCTCCCTTTCATTTCTAGAGTATAACAAAATATCATTTATTAAAACCAACTTGAACCTATCCAAGTGCTCTCGGAAAACTCGGTTCATCAAGTCCACAAAGAATGTCGGTGCATTAGTTAGTCCGAACAGCATTACTAACCATTTGTACGATCCATATCAGGTCCTAAACGCCATTAAAAGTATACTATCCTCTACTACTCAAAGACGATGGAAACCTGTTGCTAAATCCTGAGAAAATACCCTGGCTCCACTCAACTAATTGAACAAATCATCATTTCTAGGCAATGAATATCAATTCTTTATTGCCTTCTCATTTAACTTACGATAATCGATACACAGCCTTAACGGTTCGTCCGGCTTCTTAGTAAACACTACTGCTACTCCCTAAGGTGAACTACTAGGTCTAACAAAATTCTTGCCTTCCAAATCCACCAACTGCACATTCAACTCCCTCATCTCGGTAGGTATCATCATGCTTGGTGGCCTACTCATTGGTTCTGGTCCAAGCACCAAATCTATCTGAAACTCAATGGCTTGTTTCAGTGGCAATCCAACTACCGGCTCGAATACATTTGCGAATTCTCTAAGCATGAAAACTTAATTCAACACATCTTCTAACACAACACCCAACAAAGCATTCACCTTATAGCTAGGGCTTTCTACGGTATATATAAATTGATCGGCATAATCAGGGTGTCTAAGTGATATTCTTATCATGGCAAAATATCCTAGCATCGTACGTAGCCAATCGGTACCCAAAATAATTTCAAATCTTACAAAGTCAAACTCATGCAACCTCAAACAAAGGTATGACCTAACAAATAAAAATCCAGGTAGTCACACTTCGTCCCCAGTGTCGCATACCCTTCTATTGGATTTGTAACCCATAAGGAAATAACTAAGTATGAGGGTTCTAGGTTAAGTTTGTCTACCAAACAACGAGATAAAAAAGAATGCAAAGCACTAGTATCAAACAGAATGCTAACAGACATACATGAATCTGAATCATACCTCCCAACACTGCTTTTCCTTTCCCTTGAGCTTTTGGTCTCGAGGTAGCTAGTTCCAATGCATACACTTTGCCTTTACCATCCTTAGCAGGCTCCATGCACTGGTTCTCATAGTGCCCAACTTGATCGCAATTAAAACACCTCACCTCTTTCTTTGCAATGGCTTTCTTCCTTTGCCTGTCCGGAACTCATGGGCATTGTGATCCTTCTTGTCACACTTGTAACAGACTATTTATGCCTGTCCTTTCTTCACGGCTCCAACATTCGGAGCACCCTTCTTATGAAATAAATTTCTCTTTTGGCTATGCACTACTTGACCTCCTTTGCCTTATTATTTTCCAAAGAAGGAAGCATCTCCTTATGTCTCAACTGCATCTCTGCTACAACATCATAAGGATCCCTAATATGAAGTAATGTAGCTCTGGCCAACTCATGCTTCAGCCCCCTGATAAACTTCTCATTCCTCTTCATCACAGTATCCATAGTGGCATATCCATACCTTGCCAACTCCACAAACCATCTAGCATATTCCAACACGATTATCTCCCCCTATTCCAACTCAGCAAACTTTCTAAGCTTAGTAGACTGCATCATCACAGACATGAACCTCTTTTGGGGCCTTCTCATGAACTCAGCCCATGTCATCATTTCTTCATTCATTCCAGCCGTTATAGTATACCACTTGAATAAAGCTGCACCTTGAAGTCGTCTTGATGTAGGCCTTCTCTTCTACTCATCATTGAGCCCCAAGTCTGCAAAGATTCGCTTACAGTGCAATAACCAACTCTCCACTTCAATCACATTTTCAGTTCTCATAAATGGCTTTCCTCCAAGCCTAACATAGCCTCTATTCAAGATAGGATAATTATTGACCGCCAGAGCTTCGTGAACTCCTACTCCAGGATTTCCTCCAACCACTCCAGCAGCAACACCCGTCTGCATCATATTCACAAAAAAACTAATTAATAGCCCCAATGTCCACTTGCAGGACACTAGCACCCACATTTTCAGCTTGAGCCTAACCTTGGTTCCTTTAAGTATTCGGTCTGGCATTTCCATTTGTTGTGGGGCTTTCCCCTAGATTCACTCTTCTACTTCTTGCATCCATATCTATATTAAAGCCACATGAGATATAGAAGAATAGACTAAGAGAGATAGGAGAATAGAGATATAGTGTATACTTATATATAGAAAATACAAGTACGTTATTATAGTGTTATCCCATACCCCGATCTTATCTCTAATTCCCTAGGATTATGTTTTCAAAAGTCATTTTAGTTTAAAGTTTTACATAAACCTGTGCTCTGATACAAAGTTGTAAGATTCCCTATCTGGAGGCTCGAAGCTAAACGCTGTATATGTTGTAGTCATCCATAGTATTAACTTCTGGTGATCAAATATGGTAATGTTAATGGAATCCATAATAACAGAAGCACTTCAATATGAAACAAAATCATAGATTTCAAAAACAATATTTTTGATTACATTTCAAAACACTTGTTTCATATCCAGATTACATAATCCCATAACGTTTCCCAGGTTCAGATAAAATATAATTATTACATAAATATGCCAAGAGCGACATATGACGATGCCCCTTTGGTTGACCAGAGTACTATATAGTCATAACTGACATAATCAACACAGCGGAATCGAAATAAATAATACAGTAACTTATAAATAGCTATCCGTCATCCACCCAGCTCGTCTCTGGAAGCTTTATTCACCAACCTACTAAAACTTGAAAATCCTCAACCCTCAGCCTACTCAAATAAATTTTGAGCACCCGAGATTTTAAGGAAAAACATAAACTTCGAGTCAGACGTAAATTCTAGTGTAAATAATACTATACATCTCGGTTATTTGATATCAAGTGAGACCACGCCGCTTAGCGGAATAGGTTTTCCCTCACTGATATTCTTTTAAAACATATCTTTTGCGAATCCATTTCCTCTAACCAAAATTGGTTAAAACTGCAAAGCAATATCATGTAAACATACATGTCAGGTAACAAATGAACCATCTCTTTGAACACTATAGTTTTGTTTGGCTAACTACTAACCTTTGGCTGACTCAAACCACCAGACAATATATAAATAAATAATATAACATCTGTTAGATACTCCTCTTCTGGACAATCTGTCCCTTACTATCTTCTCTCAAGTTCCATTGATCCTAATGGTTTTGTAGGCTCAACAATAATCTAACTCTACACGAATATTTTCCCTTTTGTGAGTAACATCATTTTATTCTCACATGTGACAAAGTGGCACATACTGGAATTTTGGACTAAATTGCTTAGGGCTAATAGCAAATATATAGGGCACGACCCTATACCAGTCTCATCTGCTATTCTAATATCTGAGTCATTTTATTTAGGAAAATCTTCCTCTAAATTTTTGTTGAAAACCCTTTCTTCTCAAATTGATTTAAAATTTTGAATCATATTTTAAACAAGGAAAATAAATACTCTATGCTTTACTAAAATCACCTTTCCATTTATATATATACTTTACACAAATCTTTGTTGATGAAAACATTTAAACCTTTGAAAGTACCCCCTTCGAAACCATTCAAAGTACCCCTTTTGAAACAACTAAGCCCTTTATAACATTGGCTTCGGCTAAAGCATTCCTTTCGAAACCATTCATAATCACCTTTCGTAAACATTTGAAACCCTTCCCTTCGAAGCTTTAACACCTTAGACATCCTATTTTTAAAACACTTAAACATTGCCTTTCGAAAACATTGGAAAACCTTTCCTTTCATACCTTTCGAAACCATAAGGGAACTACCCCTTCAAAACCTTCATTTCAATCTTTCGAAACCATTAAACCATTAAACCTTTTCAAACCATTTGGTTTTAAATAAACTTGTAGAAACCTTTCGAAACTATTTAAAATTAACTCCTTTGAAATCTTTGGGCTCTAGCTTCAAAAGAGCAAAAGGGTTATCAAACATTTAAGTCAAAAGCACTCTTTCGAAAGCAATTCCTAAGTAAAGAAGTGATGGTGTCGAAACCAACCCTTCGAAAGCATTTAAGAATTGGCTTGGATTTAAAAACATAGACACCCTTTCAAAACCATTGACTTTGAAAGGTAAAAAGCGATAGGTAGGGGTTTCGACCTCTTCAAAAGCATTTACTTAAAATAAACGGTGCAGCCATTTCGTAACCATTCCTTTAAAATAATTCGACCCAGTCGAAAGCCAATCAAGTCGAAAGCATATCCTTCGAAAGCAAAGAAGGCACATTTTCATTTAAAAGCAAAGCAAAGTTTCGACCCCATCGAAACCCGTAGCTTTGACCCAGTACCTTCCGCCTAAGTCCAATTCACTATTTACCAAATCTTTGATACTCTGCACATTGGTTTCGACTGTGCTGGAGACGGAACTACGAAATCGGAACCCTAGGTGCCGTAAGTGAGGAAACAGGTAAAAAGCCTGTTCAAACTAAATTTCATATTTTCAAAGTAATCTTTTCAACTAACCTGCCTTGTTTGGTAAAATATGATTGGTTGCAAATTTTCTTTTCCAAAAAAATTGCTAAAATTTCAGAGTTAAACAACTGAAATAATTTACAAAATAGCCCTTCTCCTTTTATAAATATATAAAACATTTAAGTCCCATACCATAAATAATTTTATATATCTATTAAAACACTTAGGAAAATTCAAAAAAAATTCGAGTAAATCATTTTTCATATGTTTTCTAACATGTATTAATTTCAAACCCAAAACAAATATCATTTAACCGTAAATAATATTGAACCCAAATAATTATTTTATTCACTAGAAAATTAATACTAAATCCACATTAATTCAAAAAATTATGAAAATTGAAACCCATCTCTGAAATATCATTTTTGATCTAAATCTAAATTCACAAGGCAATTGGATGTCATTAAAAAAGGTTTTCACATCAAAACACATCATAAAACCTATATGAATAAGCATAAATCATCGAAAAGTATATATAAGTATTTAATCATTCAAAAACATGGCATAACCTTGCAAGATACTTCAGATTAACCTTAAAACTGAAAACAATTGGAAAACATGAGACGTATTCATTATTCACCTTAGCTTTGAGATTAAGGAGTTGAGATTTGAATGGATTTGAATTGATTAATCTTCTTCTTTTAGCTTTTCCTCCTCTTGTTCTTGCTAATGGTGGTCGGCCTCAATATTTATTTTTTGCAAATGAATGAACATGTGAAATGAATTCCTAAGGGTTTGATGTATTAGAATAATCTTATTCCAACTTTGACCCTCACCTATTTGCCTAACTTATTTTTTTAGTTATATTAGTTCATTTGTTAACATGGCACGACCATTCCTTATTAATCACAAATCTCAATCCCCTAATCACTACATTATTTAATTTAATTTAGCTAATTAAATATCTTAAATAATGTTATAAAAATTATGGTCATTACATCAACCTTGGCCACCATCAGAGCACCTTCTTTAGGCTCCAGCTGCCTTTGGAGATACTCAAGCTCGTCTCTTATGGATGGAGCAGTATCTAGCCTAAAAAACCAGTGTCAGACAAAAACAAAGTAACAAGAAGAAAGTTCAAAGTTAGCGACTTACTGACAACTATGTTATAATAAGGCTAAGCGAGGCGGTAAAAGTCTCGTTTCGCTTAATGTCTTTTATGCTTCGCTTATGCGCTTGTTAATTTTTTAGCATGCTTTATCCATACCTGTATAAATCTTTTATAGTATACCTGTATAAATCTTTTATAATGACATTATATTAAGTGTATTGTACGTGTACAAGTGTAGTATATGTGTAGGCCTAAACTCATTACAAAGAACTAAAGTTTAACTTTGAAGTTAACATATAAATTTATAGGTTTCAAAAGTTGGATTTGACTTTTGCTATTCATTAAAAGTTAGCATACTCGAGTGGAGTACAGACTATGCACATTTGTTAATAAAATAATCATATCTTAATGCATACAATCCATCGATCCATATCATAGAAATTGAGAATTTTTTTAGGAATGTGGCTTTTTGCTATAACCGCAATACGTTTTATTTTAAAAATAATAATAATTTTTTGCTAAGCATAGCTTAAGTTTGAGCAAAGCACATATAACCATCAATTAAGCGTGCTTAATCTTTTTTTTTCAAAATATTAAGCATTGTGCATGCATTTAGCGCTTAAGCGCGCTTTCAATAACTTAGACTAGCATGTTGTCTTGGGTTATGTATTCACCATGGATTCTAAAAAGTGTCAGCTCCGACTTGTTCTAGCCTGCTTAGGGTATGATAGGTTCTCCAAGGACATAAATTTTGGAAAACCATCAATAGGCAATTTAGGTCTTTTGCAAGGCCTGGAAGATATCCAAACTTACCTGTCCCAATAGCACCGCATTATCCCCAACAGCCAGCCATGCAGTTTCATAAATATGAAGGAACCTGGAGTAAGAAGGGATAACCTTAAGAAGTGAGGATGTATCGGCCTTGTCTCTCTTCCTCTTCATGTTCGTGCTATCGATGGAATGCTGGAGCAACCGCTTGGGGATGGGGTTTACGTTGATGACCTTCGAACTTACTTTGGGTGCCTCGGGGATAGGAGACAAGGTAGTGTAAACAGTGGAGTCAAGTTCATCGAAAGCATCAAAAGTAAGCTTTTCGGCCACTGAAACAACAAAGAAAGCGAGGATTAGCTCAGGATAAAAATAAAAGAAAGTTTAAGAAAACAACCATTTGTGCCGACCCGACCTTTCTTTATGAGAAGGTGTAAGCATGACGTGGCTGAACTGCCTACACTAGTTCGATATATTCTGACATAAGTCTCTCCGAGAGGCATAGCTTCGTATCTGGGATACAAAGGGTCATGCGCAGGAATTGGCTCGGAGGAGGGACTACATCCCTACTGATGCCTGGTTCTTGTAACCCTACTCCTTCATTACTTTCCTCGAAGTTCACCTCATTTTTCCAATCAGTGGGAGTGTATCATGGTGAGGGACTGGAACATCAACCAACTATTATGGGTCATATTCTTCCCACTATGATGTCAGCACTACATCACTTAGCTTATCAAGATCAACTTGTTTCCCGTCTCTAGACTTTCACTTGTGACAATGTTGTCATAACCCTGGTTCACATCTGTAATCTTGCCCACTAGGGGGTCTTTGAATTTGATATTGGAGTAACCATGTTTTGCCGTTGTGCTTTCTTCGTTGTTGGGGTAGACTGCTCCATAAAACATTGTTTTGGTCCCCCGCATTAGCCTAACCTGATGGAGGTTACCATCAACCAGTAAGACCTTTAGGTCCTATAAATTTTCGATTTCTGCCTTTAGCTGATCAATATAGTCATCTAGCGTCTCGTGGATAACGCTGATAGAGTCAACATAAGTTCTATCAATGGGAAAGTTAAGAAAAGGAAATGAAGGAAAGGGATGAAGGAAAAAGGAAGGGCAATGAAGACCTACTGAGGTATAGAACTCGGTGTTCTAGGCTCAGGGTTAATGAAAACCCCACACCCCTTAATATACCCAAAAGAACACATTAAAAGGCATGGTGCATTGTAGATATAACTGAAACTAACAGAGACTAAGATTCACAAGACAAAAATAGGTAAAAACATGGAAACTAAAATAATAACTTATTCAAAACAAAATCTTCATAATTGCTTCATAAACCAAATAAGTCAAATACCAAATACAGCATATATGTCTCAAAACCCAATATGTCTCATGAAATAAAAACTCATAGTCTCAACAAAAATCAGAATATAAATATCCCTCTCAAGTGCTAGTACAAAGAAAGAAAACGGAAAAAAAATTAGGGAAATACATAGCAAAATCTTCTCCAAGAAGCCTCCAAGCAACTGCAATCTATTACCCTCTCCCTTGAATGCCTATGGGGGGAATTGAGAAAATAGAGGAGTAGATCAAACTAAAAGTCCGATGAATGATAGTGACTACTAGAATCTTTAAGCAAAGAAAAATTAATAGACTTTACAATAGTTCTAGTATATAAAAGGAAACAAAGGAAATAGAAAAGAGAGAAACCGGATATAAATACAAGTTAGCTAGTACTTACTTAAGATAGGTCAACTTTGATTGTTTGCACTTGTCCTTAATAGATGCTTTGATTAGGCTGAATTTCTAATTCTACCCTTTGATGGCCTACTACTCCATAGAATCTACTGTTGACCAGACATTTCCCTACACAGTAGACTTTGGTATCTACGAAAGACACACTTACTAAGCGCTTGGAATTCGTAGCAATTACTGGTCACCGAAATGGAAGTCACACGTGTAACTGCCACTATGCCCATGCTACATGTTGCTCCCTCTTTTGACCTTTTATTTAACCTAGTTAGCATGAGCGTGACCCTCGCCTCACTTTAGGATTATGTGAAGCACCTCGTCTCACTTCAAGGTTATGTGATACACCGTGTCTACAGAAAAATGAGGGAAATGATGCCAGTACTGGTCTCTATCAAACAAAAATCTAATTGCAGCTCTTATTCAAATCCCTTTGATTTGAACTGCCATAGATTGGTCGTTTACTACCATTATAAGCATAAGTGTGCCCCTCGCCTCACTTTAGGATTATGTGAAGGACCTCGTCTCACTGCAGGGTTATGTGAAACACTGTAACCATAGAAATATTAGGGGAATGCTATTTGGTACATGTCCTACTCTTATCTTTGCTTATTAACTAAGATGTATTATTTAAATAAGCCTTTATTTTTATCAATTACTATTATTGCTTATTAATTTACCCTAAGTCTTAAAATAAGCTGCATAGTTTCCATAGTTTCCATATTTTATCAATTTATAACTTATGTTATAATCATGCTTATTACTTAACCCAAGGTTTAAGTGTGAAAATAAGCTTCTTTCATCTTTTAATATTTTAAGTTATAATTCTAAGTTATAACTAGGCCAAACTTCTTAATTTAGTCAATTAATATCATAATTAAGCATAATTTCAGTCCTATTCCAATTATATTACAATCTTTGTGATTACATCTCATGTTCCATTATTTTAGATATCTTATTATTCAATAAAATTTCATGTTAATTCTATTCTAATCCGTACACGAAGAAGAAGGAGAAATAAAAAAACTGAAAATAGAAGGAAATCCAAGGCATAGGAAGAAGATGTAAATAACGCGTAAATAACAGTAAATAAATTAAAATACTATAAATAAACTGTAATTAGATGGGAAAAGCTATAATTAACAGAAATAAATTAAAATTAACTGAAAATAATAGCTAGAAGGAATAGACTGAAAATAATTCTAAAAACTGTAGTTAAATTAGTAAAAAGGTTGCTTCAAAAATCGTAGTTAAACTACAACTATTGGAAATCCTATTATTTAAATTACTTAAAGAAATTGAAAATAGTTACAATCACTCACCTTTGGTCCTTAGCTCTTCCTTTTAGGCCTTCATGGATACACTTGAGAGAAATATTTTTATTAAAAGATTCTCTCCTTGGAAAACTATTCTTTTAGGGTCCTTCCTGTAAAGGTGAACCGAAGCGGATAAAATCTAGAATGAGAAAACATGTTAGGCCTAGGGTTCTATTTATAGGTGTAGAAGTGGATCTCGGACCGTTGGATATGAGGATAGAATAGGATGCAACTACGTCATTGGCTGAATAGGAGCAATAGGATGCAAGAATAGAAGGACTGGATCAGTTTAAACAATGCAAATTACGTGTTCACTTTCAAATGAACGAACATTTAGTCGTCCACCCAATGGGCATGCGGGTCGACCGTGCGGTCGACCTCCCTTGTGCCCAGGTCGACCTACAGATCAACCTGGCCTATTATATATATATATATATATATATATATATATATTCGTTTCTTTGACTATTTTTTTCCTTGCTCATATTAACTCGGATTCTGACGTTCTTTTTATGGAAATTGACCACAAAATTACACAATGATGCAACTCTCGTGGCTCAATTCTGATAATTTCATAAATTTATCTTATTATTTAATTTATTAACAAATTAATTATTACGGGTTAAATTTTGGGTTGTTACATTCTCCCTTCCTTAATGGATATCGTCCCCGAAATCACTAAGGATAAAAGAATGTACTAAAAATTTTCATCATATTCTACAACTAACTACTCAATCATCGACGATTCATCCATTATCCTTAAGTTTTTCTAATGCAATTTATGATATTTATGCAATTAGTTTAGTGTTAATGCTCCTATCTAATGTAAAAGATTAGGTGGCCCACTGATTCAGTTGACCCTCGTTTATGCAATCATATCCGTGCCATGTATCCAGATGAAAGTAAAAATTCCCTAATGATAACTGATTATTTTTTATGCTTTCTACAAACATCATTCAAATGCAACAATCTTGTGATAATCATCCATTTATGGCAACCATGAAAAATAGAATAAAAATGTGCACACATTCATATACATATGCTCTATTGTTCTAGTTAGGCCGATCCCTAAAGAATAATAGTGCTTAATGTACCTATGTACGTCCATTAGCATTCACTAGCAAACATATGCAACCACAAGATACATCATTCATAACACGTTCTAATAACATGTTTACATCCAATCCTATCATACAAGGTTAAATCCTAAGTTCTACCCTCCCAAAAGAAAATAAAGGAAAGTGTATGAATATGCGCTTATATGTTTTTGTTTGATGATAATAAACATATATATATTCATTTAAATGTATTTGGTAATGTACTATTTTGTTTTTCATAGATTAAATAAATATTTGTTGAATAAAATAAATTACACAGAATTTGAATTCAAACAGAAATTTTATTCAAACAAATATTTATTACAATCTTGAATAGTACAAATTCAAGCTCTCACTATACATATATATATTTTTGATTACATCACAATTTAGTTTACATAATTTCCTCACTACATATCACTCACACTCGTATTTTGTCTTCAACTGCATTCCAGTTTGAATCCAGCATCTGAGCAATCTGCAAAAATATTCACTAACGCAGTAAAATTGAAAAAGAAATATTTTTGCAATATAAAATAAAATATGGTTTTTGAAAATAATATTTGCCTCAGTTATTTGGGTTGTTCGTCATCATTTACATTTGAATTCATCATACACGAACAATGTGACATGCACAGTGTATCACTGTACATGCCACAAGGCCGTGCACATCAATATACACTTGATAATGCTACAGGGACAGGTGAGCACAGGTCAAACCCAAATGAAAAGCCAGGTTCAACTCACATGCAATATATTTAAAATCACGACACGAGCACAAGGTCAAACCCGAGTTTTTGAAACTGGATTCAACTCAAGTGAAAATTCAAAAATCAACATGAATGAGAAGACCACAAAGAAAACAGCCAGTGCCAACAAAGAATCAAGTCTCGACCAAAACCAGTTACTCAATGCATGCAACATGGTGTACAAGCTCAATGAAGATTGCAGCAAAATTCAGCAATCCAAATAACACAGTATACACAATTCATGAAGCAATACAGAAACAGGTACAATAATGAAAGTTCAAGTCAGATCAAACATAATGGACTGCATGCAACAGATCAATGAATGTACCAGAAACATGTGAACACAGCAAAGACCACAAGCCAATCCTAACAGTAACATGATACAGATTCAAGTTCAAACTATTCCAGAAGGAGTTGTACAAACTCAACAACAGACCAGTGCCAGCAATGTCCAGTTACAACTACTAAGTTCAGCTACTCAAATAACACAGTGGCAACCACAAGTACAGGTTAAACCAACGAAAGAAATGCCACCAATGTATACAGATGATCAGTGTGCAAAATGAAGCAAACTACTGAATCAAGTTCAGCAAGGCAATGCACTATGCAGTGTACTACAACAAGCTAGCAGATACATGAAAAATGCACAACTCAACTATATTCATGGACACAAAAGAAAGCTGTTGTATTCAAGTGGCCAAAAAATGCAGATCAACCAGAATGAAGAACCAGAAGTACAAGTGCAGTTGAAATGGCCGGGCAAGTGTACAACTAACCAACAAACAAGATCAAAGGCAAATCGGTAATAAGAAAGTGCGTATCTATACCAACATGAATGCAACAATGTAACAAACAAGTCAGTGGCAAGCTACAAACTCGAGTGCAACAGTGAAGTCAAAATCATGAAAGGATGCTAAAGTCAAGTGATAAAATTCGTGTTTAAAAAAATTCAGATGTGTATCTTTGAAATAGTCAAAGAAAAGTATAAGAGGAAAGCTTTTGCCATATCAACCAAGAGTAAATCGAACGTTTGAAAATCAAGGACGTGAGTAACAAGTCGAAGTTATATCAGGAAAGTCATGTGCATCAGGAAATCAAATTTTAGGAAAGTACCTATTTGATACGAACAAAATCAAGCGTCACGAATTCATATAAATACAAAACCCAAAAGATCATCATAGGCATCGAGTAAAAGGCAAACAATCAAACCAACAAACAGAGAAATTACATACCGAATCAACAACGAACTCGATCATCAGAGAACGAACGAGCGCAAGCAACGCAAATCAGAGAATCGATCAACAGAGGAGCAGCTACGAACAATCTCAGGTAAAGCAAGCCGCGAATCATTAGAGAAGTATCAAGCAAGCCAACACTCAAACCAGAAAGACAATCAGTATAGGCGTGCATCAAAAGCCCTAATTTGATCAAAGACTCAAGCCCTAATTTCAGAGCAAGGCCGACATTTTTCACAAGCAAAAAAAAAAGGAATGGGCAAATTCAATTGGGCCGGCTTGTTTTATGATAAAGGGCTTTAGTATATTTTATTTAGGGTTTATTTTTTAAAGGGGGTTTTTGTTTAATTTCTGTTTTTAAATTTGTTGTTTTTTTGTTTTCGAGTCAAAGAATTTGTAAATCACCACCTAGGTTGTAGGTAGTGTCAGATTGTCTAGTTAGAATTAGTTCAGTGAGCAGGGTGTGTGAGTTTGCAAAACTCTATAGGCGGGAGCAGAGTTTGCGAGTTTGCGAAACTCTATAGGCGGAGCAGGGTGTGCGAGTCTATGAGAGTGTTTGTGAGCGGGAGCAAGGGTTTGCGAGTCTAGTAGAGTGTTTGTAAGCGGGATACTGTTTAATTCTAATAGAAATCTGGAAATGCAGCAGTAGGTAGGGGTTGCCGAAGCTAGGTAAATTTTGTGTGTGATTTACTTTTCAGCATATTTATTTCTGCAGTTTATTTCTGTGTGTAAATCGAGAAAATTTGCTATAACCCTATTCACCCCCCCCTCTAGGGTTAATCTAGATCCTACAAGTGGTATCAGAGCAGGGTATTTTTCTTTAACTCTAGAGTCATGAATCCACCAAATAATGCTTTTTCTGAGGGGCAATCTATTGTTAGGCCACCCATGTTTAACGGGAATGATTATGCTTATTGGAAAGTTAGGATGGGTATATATCTTAGTTCTGTTGATTATGATGTTTGGGATATTACTGAAACTGGCTATAAATCTCCCACTATAACCGTTGGTGGTACTGAGATTCCTAAACCTAAGGATAGGTGGGATGCTAACGATAAGAAATTAAAAACCACAAATGCTAAAGCCATGAATGCTTTGATCTGTGCTCTTGATAAGAATGAATTTAATAGAATTTCTCATTGTAAAACTGCACAGGAAATTTGGCATACCTTGGAGGTGACACATGAAGGAACTTCTCAAGTCAAGGAGTCTCGTCTAGCCCTATTCAGCAATGAATACAAGAACTTTGTGATGGACAAAGGCGAGAGCATAAAGGACATGTTTAGACGCTTTTTAACTTTGGTATACAACGCTAGAGCGCTTGGGAAGGTATTCACTGAGGTAGAGCTTGTGAGGAAGGTGCTACGAGTTTTACCGATGAACTTTGAGGCAAAAGTCACGGCAATACAAGAATCGAAAGATCTGAGTAAACTAAGCATGGAGGAGTTGATTGGAAACTTGATGACATATGAGCTTGAGCTAAAAGCAAAGGAGGATCGCAACAACTCCGAACCAAAGAAGAAGATGATTGCCTTAAAGAGCAAAGAAAAAAGCGATATAGAAGAAGATCCAATTGAAGAGCTTGCAATGGCTGTCAATAATCTTAGAAAATGGTCAAGATTCAAGCCATGCAAGAAGAAAACAAAGGGTAATAGGTCAAAAGATTCTGACAATTCCGATAATGAACTGACTTGCTATAACTGCAACAAGCCTGGCCACTTTAAACAAGAATGCCCACTTCTCAAATACAACCAAGGAAAGAAAAAGAAGAAAAAGGCCTTTGCAGCAACTTGGGATGATGAAGAAGGAGAAGAAGTTTCGAATAGTAGCTCAGAGGAGGCTAACTTGTGTTTTATGGCAAAATCGGATTCAGAAGCAAGCTCAGAAGAATCTAATGAGGGAGGTGACTATTCTTATAAAGAACTTGTTTTTATGTGTCTTGATCTTACTAAAGAAGTTGATGCTCTTGAATCTAAAATTGAAAAACTGAAATCTGATAGGAGAGAACTTGCTCGTGAAAATTTTAGGTTAGAAACTGAACTTGAAAATATTCAAAACCTAGAATGTAAAAAATGTAAAATTTTAGTTTCAGAATTGACAAGAATTAAGAATAGCTTTGAGAATCTTGAAAAAGAAAACTTGAGTTTTAACGAAATCATTGACACTGGGAAAAAGTATTTTATAAATAGATGCACCTCACTTGTCACTGAAAACACAACACTAAAAACCAAAGTCCAAAACCTTGAGAAATCTCTGAATAACTTTTCAAGAGGCGAAAAATCTTTCAACGTGCTATTGGGAAATCAACTCTTTGCTAACAACAGAAAAGGACTAGGTTTTGGGTAAACACAAGTTGATGATAATGCAAAAGGTAGGAGTATCTTTGCTAAAAGTGAAATAATTGGACATCGGGTTGAAAATTATGGTCATAGGAACAAGAACACAAAATTTATACAAGTTTGGGTTCCTAAGAATTCTACATACAAATTTCATGTCTATTGGAACAAGAATGAAATGACAAAACAAGTTTGGGTTCCAAAGGGTTTGTTTATTCACAATGCTTCAGCCACTAACAATCATGGACCTATAAAAACAAATAGGTCACAAAAATCTTTCATCGTGTAGGTATGGTGGCAGGCTAAGGAACAACAACAGTGTTCTCTGGATTTTGGCTGTTCCAGAAACACCACGGGCAACAAAGCAAAGTTCCTTAGCCTAGTACAAAGGTGACAGAATCACAATGGGCAACCACGAAAAATTATCGTAAAGGTAAAACAGGTGAAGGTATACTTATCTGATCGATATATTAATTGTGATAATCTGCACCGTATTCTGAATGAAATCAGCCAATATTGAGATGTTGAAAAGAGATGATAATTTTTTGATTCTGACTTGGTCTACATAATTAGCCAATTACATTTATGCCAAAAACACTATTCTTTGAATTACTTCATACATATACATTTGGACTAAAAACATAGTGTTTTGCTGGATGATAATATTTCTGGTTATTTTTGGTTAACTCTATATTCACGGTTTTCTGATTGTTTGCATGGCTTCAATTCAAATTCAAAGAATGTCATTTAAAATGCTGTGAAAAATTGAGTTTGAAATTTTTTATGCACACTTCATTGTCTGGATTATCAATTTTAGTTAGTGATATTTTGGATTGAAAGAGAAACTAAGATGCAGATTACACTGGTAATCTAGTTGATAGAAAAATTACTAATTGAACGTGATTTTTGAGACAATTAGTAACTGCATCGTTTTTCAAAGAAAATATCTGCATATTTTTTTATTTCAAATAATTTTCAAATAGCAGAAAATTCTCTCATATAACCCCCTCGAGAAAATAATTGTTTGACCATATTTTCAGGTTAGTCATTTTTTTTTAAATGACAAATTTTGACTAATCCGACTCCCTACTAATTATCAAAAAGATAAATAGTGATTGAAAAGATGATAAGTGTTGATATTTAACATACATTACTCAAGAGAGTATATTTGGAAAATTTCTTTAGGAATTCAAACAAGAGTTATAAAACTTTTTTGTTGGGTAAAGATTCCATGATCATTTCTATATCTATCATATTTCTATCGACCATTGTTTTTCAAAAATTCAATATAGTTTGTCGATATGTGGTACTATAATCAGGGATCATTTGTTTTTCATTTCATATTTTTTCTTGTAAAAATAAATAAATATCCAAAGTATTCACTCTCATTTAAAAGTCCTCACGGTTATGCATGGGTGAATTACTTGGATTTTTGATTATGTGCTTCCATGCTCATTTAAAAGTCCTTACGGTTATGCATGTATGGAACGCATATCAAAATTAATTGATTAAATAGACAAGTTGATTCTAATCCCATTTAAAAGTCCTCACGGTCATGCGTGGTTAGAAGATACTTGATTTCATTTTTTAAAATTAAATTGGAATACTACTAATCTCATTTAAAAGTCCTAACGGTTATGCATGATTAGTAGATATTCAAATTCCTGATATAAATGTACCACAAGTTGATACAATTGTATGATTTTATATTAGAACATCATTTCCATCATTCTAAAAGTGGAATATGCGCCTAACAAGGGTAGTTATGATTTTTGTTTGATTTTTATTGAAGTTTAAATATTTATATTCAATTTGAGTTTAATTGTAACGATCCTGATTTTTAAGACGAATTTAAATTTCAAATTTAAATGGAATTCTTGGATTAAATTATGGATTTGTTTGAAGATCTGGAAAATTTGATAAGATATGTATATTTATTTATTTTATAAATGGGATTTGAAACTTATTTTAAATGAAATTGAATTGGAATTGAAATAAAGTGTTTAAGATAAAATAAAATAAAATATACGTTGTAAAGTTAATGTTGAAAAGGAAAATTAAATTAAAAGTTTGAATAAATAATAATAACAACATTGAATTCATTTATATTATAAAACATATTTAAATCAAGCAATGTAAAAGACATCTCGGTGAACAACATATTAAATTGAATGCAAAGTAATATTTACAAAACAAATAAAACATAAAACATTAAATACAAAAATAAACAAAACCAGAATATAAAAATCAAATGAGTTATTTTTATACAATACAAGTAACAAACATAACTAAAACAACTTTTAAAAATGAATGTTATAGAGTAAAATCAAAATCTATCAAACATAAACAAAACAAACCAATAAAGCTAAAAAGAAAAAAAAATACATATAAAATAGGCATGTAAGAAAATAAGTAAAGAAAGTACATATGAATATGCTTACAAAACAAAGCAGAACTGTGCATATACATACATCACATAAATAGTATAAGTTATAAACAAATCAGAAGCAATGCAGGTAAACTAAAAAAAAATATTACACTTAAACAATGCAAGCATGTAGGCTGAGGAATGAGGACCTGAGCATTCAATGCAAGATCACTTCAGCCGAGAAAATAAAATAAAAATAAAGTAAGCAACATATCAGCCAAGAAGCAAGGAAATGAACAAAGTAACCAAAGTAAAACAAGTACATATGCATTACATGTTTCTATCTCTAACAACATACCTCTAATACACCTCAGCCATACCTGTTGTATAAACAAATGTATATCAACCTGTACATTTTTTTCTCCTTTATATTAAACTTCTCAGTTCTGTTTTCATTCCTTCAAACCACAAAGAAAAAAATAAGCATCATCATATATCTAAACAAAAACAAGATGATGTAAAAGAAGATTTAGCAAAGTTTAAAAGCAAAAGCAAGTTTGAACCTGGAAAATAAAAGAAGAAAACAACTCTGCAGTTTTCAAAACAACAGAGATCATCTGTTCTTCCTCTTCTCAAAACTGTGAGCAAACCTATAAACCTCTTCATTTAATTCTGGTTTGCATGATTGGATCTATGTTGTTAAATATGTTGTATGGATGAAATTTGTCTGCGTGTGTATATATGGATGTGATTATGAATATGCATCTCTGTTAAGGTTCCAGGTTTTGAAAACAAATGAAAAAAAATCATATCACTTAGATCAATCAATACTAGGCTATAACCTTAAGATGAAAAGTGATTGTAATGTTGTAATACCAGTTTTAAAAAGGATTACAATTATAATTATCGAATAAATATCTTGAAAATTGGGAATTACAGTAAGGAGAATTGTAAGTAGAAAATCCAAGTACTAAAATTTCATATTTCGTTTATGCTATCGGATTTGAATACAAAAACTATGATTTTTAAGATTAACATCATGATTTTTAACTATGTAAATCACGAGATATGTCAAGATGATTGGATTTTGGGTTTCGTTCATTTACTGATGATCGGCTAGATTTCAAAAATCGAATTTTTGCAGAGTGATACTAGAGTGATCATAGATTGTTGGAAAAATGCAAGAAGATTTTTAAATTCACCATGGTTTGAGATTTAATTTAAACTAGGGTTTAAGGGTCCATTTTTGGTCGAGGGGAAGATGAGATCGCCACGACGTCGTCGTGGCATCGAGTGGGATCGCACCGGGGGGAATAGGTTCAGGGGTCATCGAAGTAACTGTGGTCGAAGTGGCTGGGGTTCTGGTGGCATCAAGCGGCGGAGCGAGGTGATTGTCGATCGAGGTATTTCGTTCCAGTTCGATCGAATTGCCTCGATTTCGATCGTTAATGAAACGATGGGTTCTGGGGGGTCGCTGCGCTCGAGTCGGTCATCGGTGAGTTGTTGGTGACGGCCAAGTTGATCGGAGGTGGAGGGGGACCGTGTGCACGTGCACCGTGCATGTTGGTGTGCTGGGGAGATTGGGTGATGGAATTGTGTGATGGGGAAGAAAGGGTTGACATCGAGTTCAAACTCAAGTGCGCGCGTATGTTTACCTGATACTTGCATATTGAACTTAAACTCTGAACTGAAAAAAAAAAAAGAGAAGAGAAGTGAGTACGAGAGGGGAAGAAGAAGGACTGGGGAAAAGCACAGTGGAGCTCGAGTTGTTACTCGAGTAGGAACGGCAATTTGCTCGGGTCAATTTCCTCAAGCCTGAAGCATGATAAAGGTAGATTAAGCAAACCCTTTAAACAAATTTTTAGAAGTCTATTTGACAACTTGAGGTTAAAATTTTATTTCAGGTTTAATTATTGGAAGGAAATGCTTAACAATTTTTTTTTTATCTAAATTAATGTTTTGATTAAGTTGATGAATACTTAATGTAAATTACACTAAAGTTCAAGCTAATAATGAATTGATTCCAAAGTAAGGAAGATTTTTATCGTTAATTGAGATAAACAATGACAATCATTTTTAATTTATTATTTTAAGGAGTAATCAAGAAATAATTAATCAAGTTATTAATTAATTACTATTATCTTTGGGAGTAATTAAGAATAATTAAAGTAGTGTAATTAGAGGTTAATGAATGATTGAGTGATTTATAAATTTGTAATTAACCACTTAAGTAAATCTATAAATTATTAATAGTTAATCGATTAAGTAATTTAATTGAGAATTTATAAATGATAAATTAAGTTTCATTAATAATTAAAGTTATTAATTTATGGTTAAAGAATAGCTAATCAAGGTTAAATAAATTGATTATGAAGTAATTAATTTATAGAGTGAATGAAGGAATTAAGTAATTAAGACTTAATGATTGATTAAAAATTTGTTGGTTAATTAACAAATTTGAAATGAAGTATGTAATTCATTGATAATGAATTAACGATTGATTATACAGGGCTAAGTAATTAATTCCCAAGGAATTATTTTTAATTGAATTTATCACGATAAGAATTAAAGATGATTACTTATGAATTGATATTTCTGTTTTGATATTGTGAGATGTGAATTACTCTGTGCTGGATTATGATTGGTAATTTTATTCTGTAAACCCTTGACCTGTATACGATATTTGAATTTCGATGCGACAGGGAATCGGATTCCAGTTGGTTATCCGAAACCCACATCGAATTGTAATGATGAATCTTCGTGATTTATAAATATATTTTATCTGTGAAACTGTGAATGAAGATAAGCGTTATTGGTTATACCGCTTATCGATATTGATATATTTGTGATGATTGTCGTGCACTATTGTGTTAAACCCCTGGACCACACTATACACACACAAATATGGATTTCACGTGGAAATCGGTTAAGTCACAGATTTTTAAATAAGTTTGAATTTGAATTTTAAATTCAACCATTTTTGGAAATAAATTAAGTTAATATGAAAAGCTTTTGAAAGGCTGTTTTAAGAATAAAAGTTATTTTTGAATAACTAATAAAGATTTGGAATTTGAATAATTGGATTTAAATTGAAATTCAAAAATCTGAAATTGAATTCTATACTTATGATTTAAAAAGGATTTTTACAAGTTATACGGGTTTAAACCATTTTTAAGCATTGACTTAAAAATTCGAATTAAAGATTGTAACTTGTATAAATGGAATCGGGATTTTTTTTCCAAAATAAAACTATTATTTCTAAGTGATAAAAAGCTTTCATTTGAGTAATGAACTTCCAATTTATATTAAAGAGATTTCAAGTTTGAATCGAAAATGATTTTCCAAGTTATGAATGAATCTTTGGAAATAAGTTTTGAAAGTTATGAGATAAATCTTTGATTTAAAGATTTAAATGAATAAATTCAATTAAAACGGAAATTGTTTTAAAAATCCGTAAATGAATCTTTGTGAAACTAAGTGAACTTTGTGAAATAAATCTTTTTGTTTAAAAGATTTGAAATGGTAATTGGTTTAAACCATTT
The DNA here is from genome assembly GCA_030765085.1 of Allium cepa. NCBI lineage: Eukaryota > Viridiplantae > Streptophyta > Magnoliopsida > Asparagales > Amaryllidaceae > Allium > Allium cepa. The sequence continues at coordinate 77,654,136 of CM060930.1, read as the reverse complement.
GAAAGAAACTTTGGAATTATTAAGTTGTGACTTAATCGAAATCCCATATCCATATGTTTTAAATTTTGCGCTCACTATTCGGGTTAGCCGGGAAAGGACCTTTGCGTCGTATAACCCATTCCGAGTATGTGATACGTCGTTATGGATAGCGTTTGAAGACCGGTGTTGAAGACCGGGTATTTGCGAGAGCGATAGGATGACCTGTCGATTGACTCTGCACTGAGTTGTTTCGGTATAGAGTTCTCCATATGTGATGGGGAATTCGATCAGGATTGTGGATATCCGGATTGCAAGAACTTCTTTGTAAGTGCCTTCGGTTCTGTTCGAACCCAGAACAGACTTGTATGGATTGTGTGTCTGACATTACAATTTGAGATATAAAGCTGATTTCTTTCAAATATATTTCTGTTGGTGGCGGAGAATTTATTCTTTTAGCTTAACACCCTTCTCTGAGACGTACGAGCTCAGAGGTTATATAGTTGAAGTTATCAGCGATGTATTCCCAATTTGGTAATGTGACATGCTGAGTGTTGCTGTGAAATGATCATTGTGTTGATTATTTGTGATAGGATCATTTGTTTGATCGTCTATCTTTGTGATCATTTCTATGATCATTTGTTGACCCAAAGCACGGCTTTTGTATAAAGTGTGTTTTTGTGGACGTGACTTCGTCGAGCCTCACAAACCGGTAATGGTCGAAACAGGAATTGTGCGGCAAGGTTTTCAGGGATAACTTCCCTAGGGTATGACCATTCCTTCTGGAAAAGGGTAGTATCATGGTATGGAGCCCAGATACTTACTCATGTTGAAATACTTATTATTATGGTGTGATGTTGGTTAGAGAGCTCTCGTTTAAAGGTCCCAAAGGACCGGGAGTGGTATATCTGAGGGTTTGTAATATTCCTTGGGAAAAGGGATTCCCGGCTTTGTTTAGCAGAGAACGGTGGTTCTCGGGGCGTCCTTCCAGAGGCGTTTCCATGTGGCAATGGGAAGTTCCTTGGCCTGACCATTTGTTGGAAATTCATTTTTCAAATACGTACCTTGTACGGTTTTAGTTGTATAACCTGCCATGGAATGTGGCGGTAACCTGCTATTGAACATGGTAGCTATAGTAGGCATAAGTGCGAAATGTCTATGCTGGCTAAGATTGAAACCAAAATACAAATTTCTTAATCTATTCTCTTTATCTGTTGTTATTCTCTAAGACATTTCGTCTGAATGCCTAAATCGGATTTCTTACTATTTACAGATAGTAAGAATGAGCGGAAGAAGAGGACGAAATAGGAGACAGGAAAGTACTACTTTAGCTGGTCAAAACCCTGTAACGACAGATATTCCTATTCAATCTCAATTGAATTTGGCTGATTTATATCAAAAGTTTTCTAGACTTGGTGGAAAGCCATTCACAGGCAAAGAAACCGTTATCGAAGCACAAGCATGGATTCGATCGTGTGAAAAGATTTTCAAAGGATTAAAACTAGAAGACGATCAGATGCGACTGATAGCTTCTTGGCAACTCCAGGAAGAGGCTTTAGTTTGGTGGGAAACTGTTACCGTGGATGTGTCGACAGATGAATTTACTTGGAGTCGTTTCAAGGAAGTGTTTGAGCAGCGATATATGCCGTCTGCTGGTATCTCTAGGATGTACCAGGAGTTTATGGATTTAGAGCAAGGGAGTTTATCGTTTGAGGAGTACTTGAACAAATTTATTGAATTATCTCGATTTGGTCCAGAATTGGTGAATACACCGTTAAAGAAAAAAGAAAAGTTTATTCGGGGAATGAACAAGGAGTTTCAGGAAAGGATGACTACTCACGTCAAGGAATCTTTTTCTGAATTAATTTATATGGGCTATCGATACGATACTTTGGAAAAGCAAAAAGATCCGGAGGAGAATGGAGATACAAATAAATTGAATTGGAGAAAAAGGAAGTTTGGCAATAAGAAATCGAAGAAAGATAAAGGAAAGAAGAGTATACTGAAGAAAAAGAAGGATGTTACTTGTCTCAATTGCCTGGAAAAAGGCCACTACTCGAATAAATGTAAGAATGATTGGAAGCCAGGAATGAGAGAGCCATTTATGAGGCCAGATGAGGAATCTACGGGATGCTATAAATGCCGAAAGCCAGGACATAGGATCAACAACTGTCCAGCAAAGAACCAGACTTTAGTAAAGGAAGTGTATGCAATCAGAGACGATTCTTCAACCTCAACAAGCTGATTTAGGAAAAGAAATTTTATAAGGTAATCTTCACGTTTACGATTAAATTGTTCGAATTTTGTTCGACACTGGAACTATCATTAGTTGTATTTTTTCAGTAAATCGTAAATGAGTTAAATCTTGAATCTGAAATCGTAATCGAATCTATTTCTATCTATTTCATTGGGTTTCGATATATTCTACGAACGGTTAGTTATTCCTTCGGACTAACCAATACCCCTGTATACTTCGTAGATTAAATAACCCAATTGTTTCGTAGTTGATGGAGTTTGTTCTCATATCTATTGTTGATAATTTTGATTTGGTAAGCCAAATGCAGAATTGATATCCAGTTGATCTGGAAAAATATTTCTCTATCTTTCATCTATCTTCGTTATCTTTCTCTGACGAATTTCGAGGACGAAATTCTTTTTAAGGGGGGAAGTCTGTAACGATCCTGATTTTTAAGACGAATTTAAATTTCAAATTTAAATGGAATTCTTGGATTAAATTATGGATTTGTTTGAAGATCTGGAAAATTTGATAAGATATGTATATTTATTTATTTTATAAATGGGATTGAAACTTATTTTAAATGAAATTGAATTGGAATTGAAATAAAGTGTTTAAGATAAAATAAAATAAAATATACGTTGTAAAGTTAATGTTGAAAAGGAAAATTAAATTAAAAGTTTGAATAAATAATAATAACAACATTGAATTCATTTATATTATAAAACATATTTAAATCAAGCAATGTAAAAGACATCTCGGTGAACAACATATTAAATTGAATGCAAAGTAATATTTACAAAACAAATAAAACATAAAACATTAAATACAAAAATAAACAAAACCAGAATATAAAAATCAAATGAGTTATTTTTATACAATACAAGTAACAAACATAACTAAAACAACTTTTAAAAATGAATGTTATAGAGTAAAATCAAAATCTATCGAACATAAACAAAACAAACCAATAAAGCTAAAAAGAAAAAAAAATACATATAAAATAGGCATGTAAGAAAATAAGTAAAGAAAGTACATATGAATATGCTTACAAAACAAAGCAGAACTGTGCATATACATACATCACATAAATAGTATAAGTTATAAACAAATCAGAAGCAATGCAGGTAAACTAAAAAAAAATATTACACTTAAACAATGCAAGCATGTAGGCTGAGGAATGAGGACCTGAGCATTCAATGCAAGATCACTTCAGCCGAGAAAATAAAATAAAAATAAAGTAAGCAACATATCAGCCAAGAAGCAAGGAAATGAACAAAGTAACCAAAGTAAAACAAGTACATATGCATTACATGTTTCTATCTCTAACAACATACCTCTAATACACCTCAGCCATACCTGTTGTATAAACAAATGTATATCAACCTGTACATTTTTTTCTCCTTTATATTAAACTTCTCGGTTCTGTTTTCATTCCTTCAAACCACAAAGAAAAAAATAAGCATCATCATATATCTAAACAAAAACAAGATGATGTAAAAGAAGATTTAGCAAAGTTTAAAAGCAAAAGCAAGTTTGAACCTGGAAAATAAAAGAAGAAAACAACTCTGCAGTTTTCAAAATAACAGAGATCATCTGTTCTTCCTCTTCTCAAAACTGTGAGCAAACCTATAAACCTCTTCATTTAATTCTGGTTTGCATGATTGGATCTATGTTGTTAAATATGTTGTATGGATGAAATTTGTCTGCGTGTGTATATATGGATGTGATTATGAATATGCATCTCTGTTAAGGTTCCAGGTTTTGAAAACAAATGAAAAAAAATCATATCACTTAGATCAATCAATACTAGGCTATAACCTTAAGATGAAAAGTGATTGTAATGTTGTAATACCAGTTTTAAAAAGGATTACAATTATAATTATCGAATAAATATCTTGAAAATTGGGAATTACAGTAAGGAGAATTGTAAGCAGAAAATCCAAGTACTAAAATTTCAGATTTCGTTTATGCTATCGGATTTGAATACAAAAACTATGATTTTTAAGATTAACATCATGATTTTTAACTATGTAAATCACGAGATATGTCAAGATGATTGGATTTTGGGTTTCGTTCATTTACTGATGATCGGCTAGATTTCAAAAATCGAATTTTTGCAGAGTGATACTAGAGTGATCATAGATTGTTGGAAAAATGCAAGAAGATTTTTAAATTCACCATGGTTTGAGATTTAATTTAAACTAGGGTTTAAGGGTCCATTTTTGGTCGAGGGGAAGATGAGATCGCCACGACGTCGTCGTGGCATCGAGTGGGATCGCACCGGGGGGAATAGGTTCAGGGGTCATCGAAGTAACTGTGGTCGAAGTGGCTGGGGTTCTGGTGGCATCAAGCGGCGGAGCGAGGTGATTGTCGATCGAGGTATTTCGTTCCAGTTCGATCGAATTGCCTCGATTTCGATCGTTAATGAAACGATGGGTTCTGGGGGGTCGCTGCGCTCGAGTCGGTCATCGGTGAGTTGTGGGTGACGGCCAAGTTGATCGGAGGTGGAGGGGGACCGTGTGCACGTGCACCGTGCATGTTGGTGTGCTGGGGAGATTGGGTGATGGAATTGTGTGATGGGGAAGAAAGGGTTGACATCGAGTTCAAACTCAAGTGCGCGCGTATGTTTACCTGATACTTGCATATTGAACTTAAACTCTGAACTGAAAAAAAAACAGAGAGAAGAGAAGTGAGTACGAGAGGGGAAGAAGAAGGACTGGGAAAAAGCACAGTGGAGCTCGAGTTGTTACTCGAGTAGGAACGGCAATTTGCTCGGGTCAATTTCCTCAAGCCTGAAGCATGATAAAGGTAGATTAAGCAAACCCTTTAAACAAATTTTTAGAAGTCTATTTGACAACTTGAGGTTAAAATTTTATTTCAGGTTTAATTATTGGAAGGAAATGCTTAACAATTTTTTTTTTATCTAAATTAATGTTTTGATTAAGTTGATGAATACTTAATGTAAATTACACTAAAGTTCAAGCTAATAATGAATTGATTCCAAAGTAAGGAAGATTTTTATCGTTAATTGAGATAAACAATGACAATCATTTTTAATTTATTATTTTAAGGAGTAATCAAGAAATAATTAATCAAGTTATTAATTAATTACTATTATCTTTGGGAGTAATTAAGAATAATTAAAGTAGTGTAATTAGAGGTTAATGAATGATTGAGTGATTTATAAATTTGTAATTAACCACTTAAGTAAATCTATAAATTATTAATAGTTAATCGATTAAGTAATTTAATTGAGAATTTATAAATGATAAATTAAGTTTCATTAATAATTAAAGTTATTAATTTATGGTTAAAGAATAGCTAATCAAGGTTAAATAAATTGATTATGAAGTAATTAATTTATAGAGTGAATGAAGGAATTAAGTAATTAAGACTTAATGATTGATTAAAAATTTGTTGGTTAATTAACAAATTTGAAATGAAGTATGTAATTCATTGATAATGAATTAACGATTGATTATACAGGGCTAAGTAATTAATTCCCAAGGAATTATTTTTAATTGAATTTATCACGATAAGAATTAAAGATGATTACTTATGAATTGATATTTCTGTTTTGATATTGTGAGATGTGAATTACTCTGTGCTGGATTATGATTGGTAATTTTATTCTGTAAACCCTTGACCTGTATACGATATTTGAATTTCGATGCGACAGGGAATCGGATTCCAGTTGGTTATCCGAAACCCACATCGAATTGTAATGATGAATCTTCGTGATTTATAAATATATTTTATCTGTGAAACTGTGAATGAAGATAAGCGTTATTGGTTATACCGCTTATCGATATTGATATATTTGTGATGATTGTCGTGCACTATTGTGTTAAACCCCTGGACCACACTATACACACACAAATATGGATTTCACGTGGAAATCGGTTAAGTCACAGATTTTTAAATAAGTTTGAATTTGAATTTTAAATTCAACCATTTTTGGAAATAAATTAAGTTAATATGAAAAGCTTTTGAAAGGCTGTTTTAAGAATAAAAGTTATTTTTGAATAACTAATAAAGATTTGGAATTTGAATAATTGGATTTAAATTGAAATTCAAAAATCTGAAATTGAATTCTATACTTATGATTTAAAAAGGATTTTTACAAGTTATACGGGTTTAAACCATTTTTAAGCATTGACTTAAAAATTCGAATTAAAGATTGTAACTTGTATAAATGGAATCGGGATTTTTTTTCCAAAATAAAACTATTATTTCTAAGTGATAAAAAGCTTTCATTTGAGTAATGAACTTCCAATTTATATTAAAGAGATTTCAAGTTTGAATCGAAAATGATTTTCCAAGTTATGAATGAATCTTTGGAAATAAGTTTTGAAAGTTATGAGATAAATCTTTGATTTAAAGATTTAAATGAATAAATTCAATTAAAACGGAAATTGTTTTAAAAATCCGTAAATGAATCTTTGTGAAACTAAGTGAACTTTGTGAAATAAATCTTTTTGTTTAAAATATTTGAAATGGTAATTGGTTTAAACCATTTGAAAGAAACTTTGGAATTATTAAGTTGTGACTTAATCGAAATCCCATATCCATATGTTTTAAATTTTGCGCTCACTATTCGGGTTAGCCGGGAAAGGACCTTTGCGTCGTATAACCCATTCCGAGTATGTGATACGTCGTTATGGATAGCATTTGAAGACCGATGTTGAAGACCGGGTATTTGCGAGAGCGATAGGATGACCTATCGATTGACTCTGCACCGAGTTGCTCCGGTATAGAGTTCTCCATATGTGATGGGGAATTCGATCAGGATTGTGGATATCCGGATTGCAAGGACTTCTTTGTAAGTGCCTTCGGTTCTGTTCGAACCCAGAACAGACTTGTATGGATTGTGTGTCTGACATTACAATTTGAGATATAAAGCTGATTTCTTTCAAATATATTTCTGTTGGTGGCGGAGAATTTATTCTTTTAGCTTAACACCCTTCTCTGAGACGTACGAGCTCAGAGGTTATATAGTTGAAGTTATCAGCGATGTATTCCCAATTTGGTAATGTGACATGCTGAGTGTTGCTGTGAAATGATCATTGTGTTGATTATTTGTGATAGGATCATTTGTTTGATCGTCTATCTTTGTGATCATTTCTATGATCATTTGTTGACCCAAAGCACGGCTTTTGTATAAAGTGTGTTTTTGTGGACGTGACTTCGTCGAGCCTCACAAACCGGTAATGGTCGAAACAGGAATTGTGCGGCAAGGTTTTCAGGGATAACTTCCCTAGGGTATGACCATTCCTTCTGGAAAAGGGTAGTATCATGGTATGGAGCCCAGATACTTACTCATGTTGAAACACTTATTATTATGGTGTGATGTTGGTTAGAGAGCTCTCGTTTAAAGGTCCCAAAGGACCGGGAGTGGTATATCTGAGGGTTTGTAATATTCCTTGGGAAAAGGGATTCCCGGCTTTGTTTAGCAGAGAACGGTGGTTCTCGGGGCGTCCTTCCAGAGGCGTTTCCATGTGGCAATGGGAAGTTACTTGGCCTGACCATTTGTTGGAAATTCATTTTTCAAATACGTACCTTGTACGGTTTTAGTTGTATAACCTGCCATGGAATGTGGCGGTAACCTGCTATTGAACATGGTAGCTATAGTAGGCATAAGTGCGAAATGTCTATGCTGGCTAAGATTTATATCCTTACTTTCGAAATGATTTTTCATACACTATGCACTAGTAATAATATCAAATGTTCTTTTTAAATGCGTATCAAGCATCTTTGACTATCATAAGGAGAAATCTCCTCCGATTCTGCGTTTGCATTGTGTGTGTGTGCGGGAGGCCTTATGGTAGTCTCATTTCTAAAAAGCATTGCGAATTGATTTTAAAATATTTCGTTGTTTGTTTTTAAAGATAAACTGTTTTTGTTTGCTCACACCAGTCCCATGACTGATCCAGAGTTTATTGTTTATTTCCTAAACTCTGGGTGCTCAAAATTTTCTACACGGGCAGTCTAGAGTTTGGTTTTTCAGATAATTAGATTCAGTGGATTATCTGGAGCTAGTTCAGTTTTCTTTGGATATGGACGAGACTTGTTTAGCTTGGTGCAATCTTGATAGTGGATCGAGATAGGAGTTTTGAAGCTTTGTCTTTGGAGCTTTTTGGATCAGAGTTGTAGTATTATATTCTGAGAAGATTTATTTCATATTGTATCGTGTTCCGCTGTATTCTATGTTGTATATTCTCTGATGTTGATGATTATCATTGTATCAAATTGATGTATCAGATATTGTATTCATGTTATATCAGTGATATCATCTTTTATTTCCGCTGTGTTATTTATCATTTAATGGTGTTGCAAGCTCCCACGAAACGAATTTGATGTTGTTTGTTGGACATCGAGTTTGGGTCGTGACATTAATGTTGGATTAATATTGATCACTTTATCTCTATTTTCTCTAACACTATTATTCTTTTGCTGATAACAAAAGGGGGAGAGAAAAGTTAAGATTTTGTCAAATAGAATCAAGCAAAGGTCAAATAATTTTCCATTTGCATCTAGGCTCATTCATATATTTCTATTTGTATGCATATATGTAGGGGGAGCATCATGTAGAGAGGAAGCATATAAATAAGGGGAGCAATTAGAGTATATCATTGAACAAATACATTTAACACGGTTAAAATCTTAAATATATGTTTGTTATCATCAAAAGGGGGAGATTGTATGAATATGCGCTTATATGTTTTTGTTTGATGATAATAAACATATATATTCATTTAAATGTATTTAGTAATGTACTATTTTGTTTTTCATAGATTAAATAAATATTTGTTGAATAAAATAAATTACATAGAATTTGAATTCAAACAGAACAAGTTACACAGAATTTGAATTCAAACAGAAATTTTATTCAAACAAATATTTATTACGATCTTGAATAGTACAAATTCAAGCTCTCACTATACATATACATTTTTGATTACATCACAATTACATCACAATTCAGTTTACATAATTTCCTCACTACATATCACCCACACTCGTATTTTTTCTTCAACTGCATTCCAGTTTGAATCCAACATCTGAGCAATCTGCAAAAATATTCACTAACGCAGTAAAATTGAAAAAGAAATATTTTTGCAATATAAAATAAAATATGGTTTTCGAAAATAATATTTGCCTCATTTATTTAGGTTATTCGTCATCATTTACATTTGAATTCATCATACACGAACAATGTGACATGCACAGTGTATCACTGTACATGCCACAAGGCAGTGCACATCAATATACACTTGATAATGCTACAGGGACAGGTGAGCACAGGTCAAACCCAAATGAAAAGCCGGGTTCAACTCACATGCAATATATTTAAAATCACGACACGAGCACAAGGTCAAACCCGAGTTTTTGAAACTGGATTCAACTCAAGTGGAAATTCAAAAATCAACATGAATGAGAAGACCACAAAGAAAACAGCCAGTGCCAACAAAGAATCAAGTCTCGACCAAAACCAGTTACTCAATGCATGCAACATGGTGTACAAGCTCAATGAAGATTGCAGCAAAATTCAGCAATCCAAATAACACAGTATACACAATTCATGAAGCAATACAGAAACAGGTACAACAATGAAAGTTCAAGTCAGATCAAACATAATGGACTGCATGCAACAGATCAATGAATGTACCAGAAACATGTGAACACAGCAAAGACCACAAGCCAATCCTAACAGTAACATGATACAGATTCAAGTTCAAACTATTCCAGAAGGAGTTGTACAAACTCAACAACAGACCAGTGCCAGCAATGTCCAGTTACAACTACTAAGTTCAGCTACTCAAATAACACAGTGGCAACCACAAGTACAGGTTAAACCAACGAAAGAAATGCCACCAATGTATACAGATGATCAGTGTGCAAAATGAAGCAAACTACTGAATCAAGTTCAGCAAGGCAATGCACTATGCAGTGTACTACAACAAGCCAGCAGATACATGAAAAATGCACAACTCAACTATATTCATGGACACAAAAGAAAGCTGTTGTATTCAAGTGGCCAAAAAATGCAGATCAACCAGAATGAAGAACCAGAAGTACAAGTGCAGTTGAAATGGCCGGGCAAGTGTACAACTAACCAACAAACAAGATCAAAGGCAAATCGGTAATAAGAAAGTGCGTATCTATACCAACATGAATGCAGCAATGTAACAAACAAGTCAGTGGCAAGCTACAAACTCGAGTGCAACGGTGAAGTCAAAATCATGAAAGGATGCTAAATTCAAGTGATAAAATTCGTGTTTAAAAAAATTCAGATGCGTATCTTTGAAATAGTCAAAGAAAAGTATAAGAGGAAAGTTTTTTCCATATCAACCAAGAGTAAATCGTACGTTTGAAAATCAAGGCCGTGAGTAACAAGTCGAAGTTATATCAGGAAAGTCGTATGCATCACGAAATCGAATTTTAGGAAAGTACCAATTTGATACGAACAAAATCAAGTGTCACGAATTCATATAAATACCACACCCAAAAGATCATCATAGGCATCGAGTAAAAGGCAAACAATCAAACCAACAAACAGAGAAATTACATACCGAATCAACAACGAACTCGATCATCAGAGAACGAACGAGCGCAAGCAACGCAAATCAGAGAATCGGTCAACAAAGGAGCAGCTGCGAACAATCTCAAGTAAAGCAAGCCGTGAATCATCAGAGAAGTAGCAAGCAAGCCAACACTCAAACTAGAAAGACAATCAGTATAGGCGTGCATCAAAAGCCCTAATTTGATCAAAGACTCAAGCCCTAATTTCAGAGCAAGGCCGACATTTTTCACAAGCAAAAGAAAAAGGAATGGGCAAATTCAATTGGGCTGGCTTGTTTTATGATAAAGGGCTTTAGTATATTTTATTTAGGGTTTATTTTTTAAAGGGGGTTTTGTTTAATTTCTGTTTTTAAATTTGTTGTTTTTTTGTTTTCGAGTCAAAGAATTGGTAAATCACCACCTAGGTTGTAGGTAGTGTCAGATTGTCTAGTTAGAATTAGTTCAGTGAGCAGGGTGTGCGAGTTTGCAAAACTTTATAGGCGGGAGCAGAGTTTGCGAGTTTGCGAAACTCTATAGGTGGAGCAGAGTGTGCGAGTCTATGAGAGTGTTTGTGAGCGGGAGCAAGGGTTTGAGAGTCTAGTAGAGTGTTTGTAAGCGGGATACTGTTTAATTCTAATAGAAATCTGAGAATGCAGCGGTAGGCAGGGGTTGCCAAAGCTGGGTAAATTTTGTGTGTGATTTACTTTTCAGCATATTTATTTCTGCAGTTTATTTCTGTGTTTAAATCGAGAAAATTTGCTATAACCCTATTCACCCCCCCTCTAGGGTTAATCTAGATCCTACAGAAAGAACCTATTCAAAACTGAAAATGAAAATTCTAAAAACTTACAATCAAAAAGATGAGGATAGAAAGTGCGAATCTTCTCTTCTGCTTCCCAAATGGCGTCTGCAACATCATCTCCCTATTGCACCTCTACTAGAGGAACCTCCTTAAACCTTAGTTGCTTGATGTCTCTTCCAACAATCTTCATAGGGATACGCCGAACAGATGCTTCCCCTTCTACCTCCACTTCTCTAACCGACTAGGCTCTACAACCTCCGTCGAGTCATGAAAACACTTTCGCAAGTTCGAAACATGGAAAACATAGTGTACTCCTGCTAGCCTATATGGTAACTTCACTCGGTAAGTCGTCTTCCCAACTCTCTCTATGATAGGGAATGGTCCAACAAATCTGGGGCTAATTTTCCGTTCGATCCGAACTTACCGCCTTCCTAAGCGGGGATACTTTGATAAAAACAAAGTCTCCAACCTCAAATTCGATGTCTCTCCTCCGTTTATCCGCATAATACTTCTGCCTATCTTGGGCTATCTTCATCCTTTACAGAATTAAATCCACTCTCTTTAATGTCTCCCCCACCAAGTCAGGCCCAAGTAGCAACTTCTTTGTAGACTCCACCCAACATGAAGGGGACTTACAAGGTATCCCATATAAAGCCTCAAATGGTGCCATTCCTATGCTCATTTGGTACCTTTTATCATACGCAAACTCAACCAACGGAAGATGCTCCCCAAGTTCCTCCAAAATCCAAAATGCACATCTGTTGCAAATCCTCAAGCACTTTATTCACTCTCCACACTAGAAGGGACTCCGTGAAATTGGACTATCTCTCGAATATAAAGGGATACCAAATATGATGTCGTGCACTTACTCTTAACTGGGATGAAGTGGGCACTCTTGGTCAGCCGATCAATAATCACCCAAATGCCAGTATTACCCTTCCTAGAACGGGGTAAACCATCTATAAAATCCATAGAAATACTGTCCCACATCCATTTTAGCACACCTAAGGGCTGAAGTAATCCACCGGGCTTCTGCTGCTCTACTTTTACCCTTTGGCAAATGAGGCGTTTAGCTACGAACTCTGCCATGTCCTTCTTCATGCCATTCCAATAGAACATCCTATTCATATCCTAATATATTTTGTCTCCACCGGGATAAATAGTCATATAGGAATGGTGTGCATCCTCCAAAACTGCTCTCAACAAATCACTGGCGTGGGGAACACAAAGCCTCCCATCTCTCCTAAGCCAACCTTTGCTATCAATGGAATAGTGTTGGAGATGTCTAGAGACCCCTCCTCAGCTAATCCAATCCATCACATCTATAAGCTCTGAATTCTCTCACTGCCTCGAGCCAATCTGATCCATAAGTCTAGGCCTCACCTCTAATGCCACTAACAATCCGAGATTAATGTCTGTAAAGGGCTTAAAATCAAAAGTAGAAATGAAATCGAGCTCCTGCACTCTACGAACAAAGGATTAAGGGTTTCTTTCTTTTTACTCAATGCATCCGCAACCACATTACCCTTGCCAGCGGTATAAGCTATCTCAAAATTGTACGAGGCTAAAAACTCCATCCACCTTTGATGCCTCAAATTCAAGTCCTTCTGCGTGAATAGGTATTTCAATAACTTGTGGTCGGTGAAAAGCTCGAACCTCTCTCCAAGCAAATAGTGCCTCCAAGACTTGAGTGCAAAAACTATGGCAGCCAACTCCAAATTGTAGATAGGTTAGTTCTTTTCATGCATCCTCAACTGCCTACTAAAGTAACATACCACCCTCCCTTCTTGCACCAACACCACTCCTAGGCCTGTCCCACATGCATCAATGTATATGGTAAAAGACTTAGCTCCATCAGGTAGTACTAACACTGCTGCACTAGTATGGGCTCTCTTAAGCTTTGTGAAGGAATCCACACAATCCACGTCCTACATGAAATCTTTATTCTTCTTAGTAAGACGCGTGACTGGTGCTAAAATCTTGGCGAAGTCTCTAATGAACTTCCAATAATAACCAGCCAATCCTAGGAAGCTCCTAACCTCGATGACGCTCTTGGGGACCTTCCAATCTTTTACTATAATAACCTTGGCAGGGTCAGTAGCCAAACCTTCCTTTGAGACCACGTGCCTCGAGAAACGTACCTCCTCTCTTCAAAAGTGATATGTTAAAAACATAGCTCAAACGGCGACTACAAAGTGTGCGAAGGACTTCCTCTAAATGGATAGCATGCTCCTCTATATTCTTGGAAAATACCATGATGTCATCCACGAATACCACTACGAATATATTTAGGACTTCTCTAAAGACAAGGCTCTCCAAATCAAAAAAGTAGCCCAGGGCATTATTTAGTCCGAAAGGCAAAACCATCCACACATAAAGTCCATATGGAGTGCTAAACGCGGTCTTATCTTTGTTGTTATTGGCGACACTAAGCTGATGGAATCCCGTGGCTAAATCAAGTTGAGAGAAAACCGAAGAGCCAAATAACTGGTCAAAAAGATCATCAATCCTAAGGAGTGGATATCGGTTCTTCTCAGTGAGCTTATTTAATTCTCTTTAATCAATGCAAAATCGAAAAGAACCATCCACCTTAGTAGCGAAAACAATTGGTGCTCCCTATTCCGATATGCTTCTTCTTATAAAACCCTTCTCCCAAAGATCACTGACTTGTTTGCTCAACTTTTTCCTCTCCTTAGGTGCCATGTGCCTCACAGGTAACGCTACTGGCTTAGCATTTATGGTCAAATAAATTCTGAAGTCAATTTTTCTCTTAGGGGGCAGTCCCTTAACCTCCTCAAAGACCTTGGGAAAATCTCTGACGACAGGAATCAAATCAAACTCTACCGAAGATGAATCGAGGGAATAGAAAAAGCTCAACATGACTAACCCTTGTGAGTCATAGATACCTCGAGAGTCCTACCACTACAAGTCTCTAATCTAACGACTCTCCTCTCGCAGTCTAAAATAGCTCCATATGTAGATAGCCAATCCATACCCAAGATCATCCCTACCCCGAGAATCTCAAAACATAAGCATCACAATCAAATCCTACACATAGGATATAAATTTTCAAACCCCTATAAATCATAGACGAGTGTGCCGATCCACCTATGGGATTTGAAACAACGAGGGGTCTACCACTACAGAAATGTCTAAGTGCAAACAATCCACAAGAGAATTAGAGATAAAAGAGTGTGATGCTCTAGAATCAAATAAAGTCCGAATGGGAAAATCAGATATAGAAATCAAACCTTCAATTGTACTTTCCTACCTCTATCCGAAATGCTGCCTGAAGGTATTGCGTCTAATGCCTGGATCTATGTGACTAGTGCACTAGTCCCTTTCCCTGCTCTCTAGGGACAATTCCTACTCAAGTGATCGGGCTATCCGTAATTAAAGAACTTTCCCTTCATCTTATCCCTTCTACAATCCTTGGCGACATGTCCAACACCCCCACAGTTACCACACTTTAAAATTCTCTTAATCTACTTTAGCGAGCCATCACCTTTCTTCTTCTCCATATTGTTTTTGCACCACTTCTTCTTTGAACCTTTTGACTTAACCACTTCTCTAGACTCTCCTTCCTTGCCTGCATCTAACTTAAGTGCCATCGCAACCAAAGACTGATATGTAGCTCCCATCAGTACATGAGCCAACAATAACCCCTGAAGGGGTTGATTCAATCCCTTTGCAAACTTCATACTTTTCTTGTGTGGCGTATTCACCAACTCCATACCAAATCGCGACAATTCATTAAAATGATTGATGTATTCCATAACAGATAAACTCCTTTGCTTCAAATTATTAAACCTCTCCAGCTGAACACTTTCTTCCGTTTGAGACAAAAACTTCCTCTCGAACCTTAGCCTAAATCCATTCCAATAGTCTTCTCTTCCTTCCAACTTAACAACCTCGTACCAGTAAGAAGCCTCCTCTTTCAGCTGCCAAGAGGCTAGCAGAACCTGCTACTAGTCCTTCAATCCTAATAAGCCAAATATCCTCTCGGTGTCGCTAAGCCAAGCTCTTTCCTCCACAAAAGTCTCCTCGCTAGAAAAAGTCTTTCTGCCAAAACTAGCAAAATCCTTACAAAGCTTCGAGAAAAATTGATGGTGGCAGGTGGGTTGATGGGGTTTCCATTCACTGGTGGAGGATTGGGCGTTGGCCCATGCACCTTTAGAAGGATCGGGGCATCAGCCATTCTACGAAAAGAAAAGGATAGTTTAGGAAAGAGCCAAAGGGAGATTGAATTGGACTTATGAGGACATTTTATAAAACCTCTTTTATATGTAAAAACATTTCTAAGAGTTCTTTTCTGAAAAATACTTTTTAAAACAAGTTAGTTCGAAAAATACTTTACTTTTAAAATAAAATTTTAAAGATCCTATAACCCTAGGCTCTGATACCAAGTGAAACACCCCCACACCCCTTAATATACCTAAAAGGACACATTAATGACGTAGTGCATTGTAGGTATAACCGAAACTAATAGAGACTAAGGTTCGCAAGACAAAAATAGGCAAAATAGTAAAAAATAAAATAATAACTTATTTAAAACAAAATCTTCATAATTGCTTCATAAACGAAATAAGTCAAATACCAAATACATCATATATGTCTCAAAATCCAATATGTCTCATGAAATAAAAACTGTAATCTCAACAAAATAGAGTATAAATATCCCTCTCAAGTGCCAGTAGAAAGAAAGAAAACTGAAATAAAAGTAGGTAAATACATAGCAGAATCTTCTCTAAGAAACCTCTGAGCCACTACAATTTACTGCCTCTCCCTTGATTGCCTATGGGGAAAAGGGGGGAAAATAGAGGGGTGGGTCAGACTAAAAGTCTGGTGAATGATAGTAACTATTAGAATCTTTAAGCAAAGTAAAAGTAATAGACTTTACAACAGTTCTAGCACATAAAAGGAAACAAAGGAAACAGAAAAGAGAGAAACTGAAATAAATACGAATTAGATAGTACTCAACTGATAAGATAGGCCAACTTTGATTGTTTGCACTTGTCCTTGATAGCTGCTTTGATTAGGCTGAATTCCTAATTCTCTCTTTGAAAAATTATTCCTTTTAGTGTCCTTCCTGTAAAGGTGAACCTAAGCGGAGAAAATTTAGAATGAGAAAAAGTGTTAGGCCCTGGGTTTTTTTATAGGTGTAGAAGTGGATCTCAGACCGTTAGATTTGGGGATTCAATAGGATGCAACCACGTCATAGGCTGAATAGGAGCCATCAGATACAAGAATAGAAGGACCAGATCAGTTTAAAAAAAAGCAAATTACGTGTTCACTTTCGAACGAATAAGCGTTCGTTCACCCAAATAGGCAGGTAGGTCGACCGGGCGGTCTACCGCCCTTGTGCCTAGCCTATATTTTTTTTCGTTTCTTTGACTATTTTGTTCCTTACTCATATTAACTCGGATTCTGACGTTCTATATATGGAAATTGACTGATAAATGACCATGGACACAATGGTGCAACTCCCGTGGCTCAATTCTGATAATTTCACTAAGTTATTTTATTATTTAATTAATTAACGAATTAATTATTACGGTTAAATATCGGGTTGTTACCGTTAACCCCATAAGGAACAAGGAAGTATTTCCCCATCCAACATGGGGCGGTGTTACTACGAATACCCATGAAAACAAAAGGCTTAATGTTGGCCTAAAGTGAAAGTATGTGCTAATCCGATACCTGGCTTCCTTCAGCAATCGAAAAACCATGCCGATCATTAGTAAGTCAACACAAGTTGGTTGAGACAGATGCAAGCAACATAAAGCCTACATACAAACTAATAGCTATGGAGTAATCTGACTAGGGTAGCCCGAAAGTGTTGAGAACAGAGATTAAGTAGGGATAGAGAGGCAATTTGACTCCTACCTTGAAAAAACCTAGGGGAGGGTGGTCAAGATGGTCGGCAGCTGTGAGATATCTCACCATTCTGATATTACATCCATGACTTATCAGAATCCCGGCCAAGTTAACTTTCTCATCTACCAACTCAGAGGCTGGAAATACCAGAGGAAGTTGATCCGAAGGTGGCCATCTAAAACATAAGAAGCCTAAGCTAAACAAGTCACTGACATCTTAGGCCAGCAAGACCTGGAGGCAACGTTCCGAAATAGAAGTATGACGACTATCTTCATGGCGCACCCGGGCTGGATAACCCATGATGGTCGGGTCATGACTCAAACTACTAAGCAAAGTAACAGGCCTTACGGCCTATATCTAATATTCTACATTTTACTTGAAACTCAAGGCTATTAATTTGGACCATAACCTACAGCCCAAAACTAATACATTTTTCAAAATATCACAAACCACTAGAAAGTTTATCAACGTCAATCGACAATTGCTGACAAGACAATGATGGTCGATCAACATAAAAAAGATGGCTAAAAAAGCATGGATTTCGGTCAAGCATCGGCATAGAATCAAACTAAGAAGAAGCACTCTCTCAAACGCTTCAAACAGCGAACCAAAAAGAAAAAAGGAAAAAAACAAAGCCCATTTTCCATATAAAAGTAGCAAAGGAGAAGAAAGGGGAGGTTACTATTTTTTTTGAATAAGTAAGCTTGAAAAGTCAAAGAGTTGCAAAGATTTTTGAAACTTTAATGGCGAAAATTCTTTTCGAATCAATAAAGAATGAGGGAAGAGACAGGTATTTATAATACTTACCCCCTCCATCATAGCCGTTGGATTTGGAAAGCTATCTGATCTCGACCATTTAGCTATAATCAATGCCATTGTCACTTCACATATGTAAGAAACATGAGAACCCCTGCCATGTTTGGAAAAAGTTAATAGTCTAGGCCAATGGCGCATAACCACATGTGGCACGCATTAAATGCACGGAGCTGATTGGTAGATACTTTATGATTTTACAAGCACACCCATGCTCACAGAGACGGGCTTGAGGGGAAATGTTGCTTAAAGTTCTTGCAAATATGATAAAGCTGACCAACACATCAGGCCCCGACGCAAGTCTAGGTTAGCTAACTCCTAGGCTGGCCAAGTTCCAACCAGCTTACATTTAACTCAGCTCCATCTAAGCAAGTCACAAATAGGCCTGCCTATTTTCATGCCTCTGGCTCGGCCCACCATAATTCAGTACGATCACTTCATATGATTTGACCTAGCTTAAAGAAACACATCCATGGCCCGACTTTCTCTGTCCTTCTATGAATAGCCCTAAGAAGCCGATCTCGGTACTATATCTCAGCCCATCCCCTCAAGTTCCAGCCTTAACATTTTCAGCTTTGTTCACAGCAAGCTCCGACAATAAGCGACTAACCGCTCTATGCACGTGGAGCTTCTAATTTGCTTAGCCACTTGGATAAGCAAAAGTAAACGACAAGTAGTACGACCAGTTGTAATAGGTACTATAGCATGTCTTCCAAAAGCATTCCTACTTCTGCAAAATGCCACCATAGTTTAAAGCAAAGCACGCGCCAGACATGAAATGTCAACTGGAAAGCACTCAAGTCGTGCAATCTCACCACATTTATGGCTGTCTTCCATCAACCTGTGCATCCAGGTCTATGGCAAGGAGAGTTTTTTGCCTATTCCACTGCTTAATCTCAGCCATCCATGCCCCCACATGTTCTACTGTAAATACCCTATGTCATACAACATCAAAGGGGTTGAAATCATGTTGGAATTCAGCGAATCTATGAGCTCAGAATTCATTTATCACAACACCGCTCAAAGTCCTTAAGTTTAGTATCATTATAGGTTTAAGTGCTAAGTTACTTATTATTCTCTTGTAATTCCTTGTAACTGTAAGAGACAAACATAATAAGATATCTTCATTGTGGTCGTAGGCAAATCTCAGTCCGCTCTACATCTTTATGTCATTTGCTTAACTTACTTTTACTCCTCGTTTTATTTTTTGCTCAAATGTCATTGATGGTACGTGCAATTTTTGCAGTTTCTCTATTTTAGTAGTTCAATTTTTGTCGCAGTTAGTATGAATCGGAAGTGTTTTTAACTCTATTTCTTTGATTACTTCATATTTAAATTTGTTGATGGTGATTATGAATCTTTGTTCTCTCCTCTTTTGACATCATCAGCTCATATGGCTTCTTCATACAATTTCTAATTTCCTTCTTCATGCTCATTCAATAGCTATCAAAATTCTTAATTGATTTGTAGCATTTTGGGCTGATTATGGACATTTATCATGTTTGCGTGGCTACATGTGTTTGATTAACACAATATTTAATGTTATATTTGTATTTTGTTCATGGTCTGTGGAAATTTCTACAATTTCATTGTTTAAGCAGTTCAATATTTGTTGCAGTTAGTGATTGAGAAGTAGTTTTTCATTCTTTTTTTATTACATATTCCTGTAGATTTGATTGTTATCCAAATTCTTAATTGATTTGCAACACCTTTGAGCGGGCTTCTGATATTTATCGCATTTGGGTGGCTACAAGTTTTTGATTCACAACTTCAGATAACTATTTGATGTTATATATGTTTGTAACTTTTCTATAGTAGTAGATTACTTAGTTGATTTTTTTATATGGAACCTGAAAATGACATTTGTTTTGGTTGAATTAGATTTACTATAAAATATTTGAAGAAAGTTGTATCCAAACATAGATTACTTTGAAAATGACATGTGTTTTGTACCCAATGATAGTTGGATCGAAAGATTAATATATTTCAATTGTTTAGAAATGGAAAAAGATTAAATTAGTAAGTACTATTGTTCTCCTATGCTGCATATGTAATATGCTCTACTTCACATCGATGAAAATTAAGGATTTGCTAGGAGATAGAAGTACTGAACATTTTAGTAAGATGATAGTACTGCTATGCATCCTATGGTCCTAATTAACCATAAGCTCTTGGCTCACATTATATGATTTTTTTTCACCACCATTGTATGGTACACAGTAAAATAAATTAATTACCTTCGGTCATTTAGGTTGCATTATTTTCATATTTGTTTACTGGTTTTTTGTTAACAATTGTTCCGTAAACTCAATAAAGTTATTTTATATATTGTTTAATATGTGTACAGCTTGAATTTTTTGTTACACGGTGCTTCTTGAAGCGCTATTAGCTTAAAGAAAATAATGCAAGTTTAATTCAAAAGTTGACTTTGGAAAAATCCATATACATTGTTTTTCCATTTATTTACAAAATCCATACACTATTTAAGAGAGGACTCTATCGAATGCCTAATATGGATAAATTTTGCTCTAACCACGTATGATGTTTAAGCTTTATACATTTTGGGTACAAGGAGTAATTGGGTATATTCATCTAAAACTGATGTTCTACAAACCTAGATTTATGAGAAATCGAACTAATATGATTTTAGCTCATCTGATCAAATTATAAGCTGTTATACAAGTCGTTATCATAGTATGCACACGAAGCTTTTTCAATTGCAAAACAGTTAGGAGTTTCACGTTGTTACTGTAAACATATTTTGATCACTTGTGTCAAATTTGCTTTTGAAATGGCAAGTGACTAATTTAAGAGGTAACTGTAAATTGGCTTTTAATTCAGTATTCCTATATGTGATTTTCTGTAACGGTTTTGTCAAGTGATTAATCTAAGAGGTAACCATATAGACCAATTTTTACTTTAGTACTAGTGCGAACTCGTGCTTCGCACACGGATATGGCAAAAATATTCTAACTGAACTTAGAAAGTTAAAATATTTTTAAAATAATCATAATATCCTATTTACATATGAACATGAAACATTATTACAATATTTCGATCAACCAAAAATTGGATTTCATATCAATTGCCATAATGGTTTAACTGAAACGTTTGACTCATTCCAAAAGGAAGCACTTTAAATTGTAGTTTCAATCAACAAAAAGTTTTCAAATTACTTGTCAAAAAAGTTCAAAACAAATACATATAAATTGGCTAATCGATAAAACTAAATCCAAAGTTATTACATCTTCTCAAAATATATTGAACAAAAACCAAAATCGCGGTGGACAAAAGGAAAGAAATGCGAGTTAATTTGGTCACCATTATTAAATGAATCATATGTTATTTGTCTAGTGTACTAAAACAGATAGCACGCTACAATAAACTCGTCGCACAAGTTTATTAATTAGAATTCCACTACGCTGGAATTCTGTATTAGATAAATGTAACAATAAGTTACGTTGTAAATAAATTACAACAACAACGTTATACCATTGTAAGAAATAGTATAACTTATAAACAGGAAAGATTACCGTGAATCTAACCAGTATATAAAGGAAATTCCGTCCGAGGCTTGTCGTAACAATTTCCTTAAGAATTTTATTTCAAAACTCTCCCAAGATACAACAGACGTAATATGCACGAGATTGTAATGAGTATGTCAACTCTGTGATATATATATGGAATATAGAGCAGTGGAGCAAAGAAGCAGAAGAAATTAGATTGGAATTCGATGAGAATGTGATCAGTATTCTCTCCTATTTATAATTTCGTCCGCATCCCTTCGAACAGTCGCGTCCGCTTGACGGGTCGCACCCGTTGCCTTTTGGTCGCTGCTGTTCGTTAACGGGTCGCACCCGCTCGCTACTGGCTTGCACCCACTCGTACCGCCTGGTACTGTTTCGCCTGCACTGCTTCAGTCAGGTCGCACCCGTTCGCGTTTGGCCGCACCTGTTTGCTTCTAACGGGCCGCACCCGCTACTGTTCGCCTCTAACGGGTCGCGCCTCTTCAGTTATTCGCGTCCGCTTATGAACAGTCGCATCTCCTCAGGAAAAAACCCTACGTCTGTTCACCCGCCCGCTTCTCTTTAAATTCCAGGCCCAGCCCAGTTTCAGACGAAGCCCAAAACCGTTAAACAATGGCCTAGTAAAAAGAATGGTCATTTTAGACCCGAGCCCGGCCCAGTTCGGTCGGACGGACGACGGCGGCGGCGCGCGTGTGTGGTGGTGATGCATGATCTTCCTCCTCACAACGAAGCATACATTTGGGAGCCCCAGGCCCCCAACCTCCTCATGAGAAAGCTATATTTAAACCAATATAGCTCTCACAATTTGGAGATGTGGGACTTGTATTTTTCATTCACTTTGCTCTTTAGGAATTCCAACAATCCCCCACATGAATGATAATATACATATCCCCCACACAAAGTGAAATATCACAGAGTACATATGGAATAATGCTTTATCGTGGATAAGTAGATATTTCACTTTGAACTTTCCCTAGTTAAAACTTATCGGATCTACTTGGCTAATCGGTGAATTATTTCATCTTGAACCGTCGGCCTTTATTGTATATCCAGACAATAAGCTTTACGAAGCATTGATTCCCTTCTCATCCAATCTCTTGTTTGTGTTCATTTTGGTCCTGAACAATTTTTGGTTCTGCGAGTGTTTTTAGAGAATAAAATCCTTTTAATATTCTCATAGAGCCGACCCAGCTCACACTAACATAGGTGATCGCAACCATTAAGAGTATCCTACCTATACCCCACTTGTTATTTCCAAGATATGGTCATCATTAAAAAACATAGTTTTAACCTTTAAAACTTCTGTAGGCATGCATTATATTTTGCACCATAGGAATGGAGTAGGACCAAGTCCAGACAAATGCATTACTTCTTGAGTTACTCATAACTGGTTTGCCTATTGATCCTAGTCCGTGGGATTTCCAGTCGCTAGGATAGGTTTCCGTATAAGGTAACTCTTGTTGGTTTAGGCTTTTAAACTCATTCCCCTCGATGTGCAGTCAATTTTCTCTCTTGGTAAACCTTTAGTAAATGGATCCGCTAGGTTATCATTTGTTCTCACATAATCTATGGAAATAGTTCCATTTGAGAGTAACTGCCTAACTGTATTATGGCGTCGACGAATATGTCGTGACTTTCCATTATACACAAAGTTTTGCGCTCTGCTTAGCGCTGCTTGGTTATCACAGTGTATGCATATGGCCGGTACAGGTTTAGGCCAAAACGGAATATCTTCTAAAAAGTGACGAAGCCATTCTGCTTCTTCGCCTGCTTTATCTAATGCAATGAACTCTGATTCCATAGTGGATCGAGCTATGCATGTTTGTTTAGTAGATTTCCATGACACCGCTTCCCCTGCTAGGGTAAAGACATAACCACTCGTTGATTTTGATTCCTCTGAATCTGCAATCCAGTTTGCATCACTATATCCTTCTAAGACGGCAGGATATTTTCCATAATGTAAGGAATAGTTAGTGGTATTTTTTAAATATCCAAGCACTCTCATTAGTGCTTTCAGTGTTCCTTCCCTGTATTGCTTGTATACCTACTCAATCGACTTACTGCATAAGCTATATCTGGTCTGGTGCAATTCATCAGATACATTAAGCATCCTATTACACGAGAGTATTCCAGTTGCATTACACTCTCATCAGTGTTTTTATGCAGTACTTCCGATGGATTAAAAGGTGTCCTCACTCCTTTAATTCCATACTCTTGGAATTTTTCAATCACTTTGTCTACATAGTGTAACTGAGATAGTTCAATTCCATTAGGTGTTCTTATTATTTTGATTCCCAAAATAACGTCCGCAACTCCTAAGTCTTTCATATCGAAATTGTTGATTAACATCTTCTTTATAGTCTCTATTACTTTAGTATTAGGACCAAAGATTAGCATATCGTCTGCATATAGACAAATCATCACATATGATTGTCCAACCTGTTAGTAATAAACACATTTATCACATTCATTTATACGAAAACCATTTTTCATCATGACACTATCAAATTTTGCGTGCCATTGCTTTGGAGCTTGTTTTAGTCCGTATAATGATTTGACTAATCTACAGACTTTGTTTTCATTTCCTTTGGAAATAAATCCCTCGGGTTGCTACATGTAAATCTCCTCATCGAGATTTCCATTTAAGAATGCTGTTTTTACATCCATTTGATGAATCTCTAGATTATAAATGGATGCTATTGCTATTAACATTCTTATAGAGGTTATTCGTGTAACCGGTGAATAGGTATCAAAGAAGTCTACTCCTTCTTTTTGACGATATCCTTTGGCTACTAATTTGGCTTTATACTTGTCGATAGAGCCATCTGCTTTCATTTTCTTCTTGAAAATCCATTTGCAGCCAATTGGTTTTATTCCTGGTGGAATATCAACAATTTCTCAAGTTTTATTACTTAGAATTGAATCAATCTCACTTTGGATTGCTTCTTTCCAACATGAAGATTCAGAAGATGACATTGCTTCCTTGTACGTTTGAGGTTCGTGTTCTAACATATAAGTTAAAAAATCCGAACCAAATGTTTTGGAAGTTCTTTCCCTTACGCTTCTTCTTGGTTCAACCTCCTCGTTGTCCTGATGAGTTTCATATTCACATATCTCATCTCTGTTATCTCTTGTCCTTTTTAGGACAGGATTTCCATCGTTTCTTTTATGTGGAAGCACATCTTCAAAGAACGAGGCATCTCTTGATTCCATGATTGTATTTACATGAATATCATTTATATCAGACTTGAATACCAAAAATCTATAGGCACTACTATTTTGGGCTGGCCCAAGACAATAACAATCTACTGTTTTTGGTCCAAGTTTGACTCTCTTGGGAGGCGGAACTGGAACTTTTGCCAAGCACCCCCACACTTTGAGGTATTTAAAGCTTGGTTTGTGTCCTTTCCATATCTCATATGAAATTGTTCCCGTTTTATTGTGAGGAACTTTGTTTAATATGTGATTAGACATATTTAAGGCTTCCCCCCACAAGTTCGTCGGTAGACCAGAAGTTAAAAGCATGGCAGTAATCATGTCTTTTAACGTTCTGTTCTTCCTCTCGGCTACACCATTTTGTTGTGGTGAATATGAAGCTGTTGTTTGATGAATTATACCATTTTCGGCACAGAACTGTTCAAATGGTGATTCATATTCTCCACCTCGATCAGATCTCAATATCTTGATCTTTTTATTTAACTGATTTTCCACCTCAGCCTTGTATTTTATAAACGCGGTTATTGCTTCATCCTTACTATTTAAAAGATATACATAGCAATATCGCGTATAATCGTCAATAAAAGTAATAATATACCTTTTCCCACCTCTTGTAGGTAATGATTTAAAATCACATAAATCTGTATGTACCAAACCTAATGGTTCGGTGCTTCTATCAACAGATTTAAATGGTTGTTTGACCATTTTTGCTTCTACACATGTCTCACATTTGTAGTTCTTATCTACTTGGAAATTTGGAATCAATCCCAAGTTTGATAATTTCTTCATTTTTCGGAAGTTTATGTGTCCTAATCTATCGTGCCATAGTAAAATTTCATGCTCAAGCAAGTAAGAGACTTCAATTTTATTATTAGCACAATCAGAATACATAGATTTATTGCCGGTAACAGCTATATTTGCCTTAAATAGGCCATCACATAAATATCCCCTTCCGATATACATTCCAGCTTTGGACAGAACCATATTGTCTGACTCAAACACCATCTTGAATCCTTTCTTTGATAGGACTGCGCCAGAGATGAGATTCTTGCGTATGTCTGGAACGTGAAGCACGTCATTCAATTTGACAGTTTTTCCAGAAGTGAACTTGAGGATAACTGTGCCACTGCCTTCGATCATGGAAACTGCAGAATTACCCATGTAGAGTCTTTCTTTCTGATCGAATTTCTGGTATGTTGAAAACATGGATTTTTCAGAGCAAACATGACGAGTAGCTCCTGTGTCAACCCACCATTGGATAGGGTTCTGAATCAAATTGATTTCAGAAATAACCGCTGAAAAGTTGGACTTATCCATTTTCATGTTGTCAACTGTTAACATCTCTGTTTTAGTGTAAAACAGTAAAATTCTTAAGATGTTATTTGTCTAGTGTACTAAAACAGATAGCACGCTACAATAAACTCGTCGCACAAGTTTATTAATTAGAATTCCACTACGCTAGAATTCTGTATTAGATAAATGTAACAATAAGTTACGTTGTAAATAAATTACAACAACAACGTTATACCATTGTAAGAAATAGTATAACTTATAAACAGGAAAGATTACCGTGAATCTAACCAGTATATAAAGGAAATTCCGTCCGAGGCTTGTCGTAACAATTTCCTTAAGAATTTTATTTCAAAACTCTCCCAAGATACAACAGACGTAATATGCACGAGATTGTAATGAGTATGTCAACTCTGTGATATATATATGGAATATAGAGCAGTGGAGCAAAGAAGCAGAAGAAATTAGATTGGAATTCGATGAGAATGTGATCAGTATTCTCTCCTATTTATAATTTCGTCCGCATCCCTTCGAACAGTCGCGTCCGCTTGACGGGTCGCACCCGTTGCCTTTTGGTCGCTGCTGTTCGTTAACGGGTCGCACCCGCTCGCTACTGGCTTGCACCCACTCGTACCGCCTGGTACTGTTTCGCCTGCACTGCTTCAGTCAGGTCGCACCCGTTCGCGTTTGGCCGCACCTGTTTGCTTCTAACGGGCCGCACCCGCTACTGTTCGCCTCTAACGGGTCGCGCCTCTTCAGTTATTCGCGTCCGCTTATGAACAGTCGCATCTCCTCAGGAAAAAACCCTACGTCTGTTCACCCGCCCGCTTCTCTTTAAATTCCAGGCCCAGCCCAGTTTCAGACGAAGCCCAAAACCGTTAAACAATGGCCTAGTAAAAAGAATGGTCATTTTAGACCCGAGTCCGGCCCGGTTCGGTCGGACGGACGACGGCGGCGGCGCGCGTGTGTGGTGGTGATGCATGATCTCCCTCCTCACAACGAAGCATACATTTGGGAGCCCCAGGCCCCCAACCTCCTCATGAGAAAGCTATATTTAAACCAATATAGCTCTCACAATTTGGAGATGTGGGACTTGTATTTTTCATTCACTTTGCTCTTTAGGAATTCCAACATCATATTGACTTGTACCATAACGAAGATATATTGATTTTTTCGTCCATTATCGATTGATACACTATCAACTGTATCAAGAAATATGAAGAAATAGGATTGCATTGCATTATCCACTGTCAAACATATGAAGAAATATTCAATACAGTAGTAATATTTGTTTTAAATTCACTGATTTGCATATAATATTGTTGCTTGTTAAAGTATTGGAAAATAGAGAAACATATGATTTCATGGTAGATAAATTTCCTTCTTAATCATAGCCTTTATGATTTATCAACTATTACAGCAAAGAAGATGAAAGAAAAACCATTATGATTAGTTTTGAATGAAAATCTATGATCCAAATCTGTACATTGTTAGTAGTATTTGAATCCTATATCCTAATTAATTTGAAAATTACAGTAAACAACAATGTTTCATCAGTTTATCATTTATAGTAAATGACAGTATCCCATCTAAATTATGTAATATACACTAATCGTTGCATGTGGTTCACAACATATTTTTACACGTATGTCTTGGCTATCTGATCTTGTGCAACCCTTGGGCTTCTTTGATTTTGGCAGAGATTTCTTGGATGTCCCATATTTTTATAATACACATCATTGTTCACACAAAGTCTGTCATAAACTCTTTTACTTACCACCAACCTGTTACATGAGAGAGCATGATGTATTGAATTAGTTGATCAAATACCCACTAAAATGCATAATATGTAAAGTAACAAAGGCAAATTTAGGCAACTTGATAATATCATATGTTTTACACACCACCGAAAGTGTGTAAAAGATTTCAAATACATAAATAAGCAATACATCAATAACCAAATTTTACAATAAACCAATAGCTTCTAATTTTTCCTAGATTGTTGTAATTGTTAACTGTTACTATTTTTTTTGAATTTTCTTGATTCATTAAAAATAGATTATAAGATTTTTACACTTATACAGTAAACCATAATGGTATCATTAAGAAATGGTTTTCAAGGGAGAGTTAGGACATATTTGTTCCAATCATTAATGCTTGAGTAAGAGACTTTAGTAGAGTTTTGATTGGGAATGACATAATTTTCTATTTCCTACATATTTGTTCTAATCATTTCCATCTCATGGAGCATCTGGTTTACAACTTTTTTGTCTCAATTTTTTTGATGATTTGTTTGATGAAAGTTGTCTCAATTCTGGTCTAAGAAAACCTAAACAAATTAGATTCGAAAATTATGCTTTAAAATTAATCCATGATATTATTAACTTGACCCTCCGTTTTTAAAAGATAAAGAAAAATATTACCTGAAATGTACTGCCTCTTAGAATCATTCTCATCGGTATTCTACTAAAATGTTCCATTCTTCAAATCCAATTTTGGAATAAATACTGTTTATTCATAATTTGTACTTAGCAAAATTTCAATTTGATAAAATAGGAGTGGTGCTGAAGCAGAGCTACAATTGAATGAGAATATTGCTTCTGTGCATATAAAAATAGAAAACAAAAATTAAAAGAACAATTTTCCAAGACAAACAACGATACGTAAGTTAATAAATCTCTAAACTTCAACAATAAAAAATTCAGTAAAAGAAAATTTGAATGCGAGTAGTGCTAAATCACCACTGGCTTAGATCAATTTTTTTCCACCAGAACATATTTTTTTAGTGATAATCTACATGGAATTTACAAAAATATATAAAACTACAGAATCACTTTCTCTGATATTGACAAATGCATTACAATTGGAATTTTCACATCTGTATCTAATGCATGAGTTCTGCAATCATGTTTTGAAACTTGATTGTTCAGATTATAAACAGCCAATTCATGGGTAAATTATATCAAAAATATTGATAAGAAGAAAGTTGTTCGTTATTACATTGTAAGGATGAAAACGGATGATGTTTGTATCATTTTAGAAGACGTTGTTTGCTTAGGATAACATCGAAGATAATGACCAATTTAGTATGATAGAATTTTGGGCTACAGAATCACATTAATTGCAGAATATAAAATAAAAATTCGAAATTAAATGTATGAGATGCAATAGTGAGATAACACAACCAAAATTTGAGGCGCTCATAGGTTAATGCAAGCTAACATGGATTAATGCGCTATTCAGTCCTGTGCAAATGAAACCTTCAAATTTGTAGCAGTACCAAGAATTTTTGTACAAGGTAAATCCGCGTAATACTTGATTAATATGTTATATGCACTAAATTTGCATTAACATATTGTTATTTAACAAAAGTAACAACTTATTTATGGTTCATGTCCAACTTATATTCAATAGCCAACAAATAGTTTAGTGTGATCATAAATAGGTAATCAAAACTTAAATTTAATAAAAATAAAAAAGAAGCTAGTAAATGACATTAGTGAAAAAATACCCATGCTATGCTCAAAATCTATATGCTTAAAGCAAATCCACCTATACTATGAAAAAACAGTACACATGCTAGCTGCGCATGCTCACTCATTCAGTTTGAAGCAGCTTCAGATCAGAATCTTCGTCTTATATACAGTGCATATGCTTCATTCAGCACAACTACCATGGGCTATTGATGTATATAGGCTTCAGTAAGAATTCATTCATCCCGTCAGTCCATTGAATTCAGCTGCTGGTAGGCTTCAAGTGTAGGCTTAATTTATTTTTTCAATTCTAAGATCATTCGTAGTTTTATGTGTCTCATGTTGTGAGCATGCTTCAACAACAATTTAGTTTTGACATTCAGCCTATTAGAACAGCCGACATTATTATTTCCAATTTTCTTCAGTCATGTATTATTCGTTTTTGATAAGTCTAAGACTTTATCCCCTCTCATGTCCATTGTTGTCCAATCTATGTTTATTGATGCACTGTGTTTCAATTGTCAAGTATCCATAAAATTCAAGCCAACCCAATTTTTTTGTTACCTATTTTATTTTAGTTTTGAGTTGCAGGGATTAGGTTCACTTCAGCCCTCAGTTTGCTTCTAAATAAATGTTTCGGCAGTCATTCAATCTTCTGCTCGGTTGGTACCAGTTTTCAACCAATTACCTCTTTAGTATTTAAACAGTCAGCCCATAGTTTTTTTGATAACTATCGCCTCCAATGCCTCAGAACTGTTTCAACCCTGTGTTGCTCTTTGGTGTTCTGTTTCAGCGGTGTTTCAGTGCCTCTGTAATTTTTTATTGTTTTAGTGTTTTAATCCTCGGCTTCTTTCCAATGTTCCAACATCTTTTCTGATGATTTCAGTCATTAGTTTGTTTCAATTCTCCGCAGGTGGTGTGAACTACAATTAAGCATCTATGACATAGTGCTTTTGTAATAGGCAGTAGTAAAGAAAACCCCGGCTGATCCGTCCAAAAAATAATCTCGCTCTTGACAATGGACTCAAAAGTTGGAACCCGACAAATAAAAATAGAAAAAGAATGCATCAGTTTTAGGGAAAGAATTGTAAACAGCTTGTAGTCCTGAAAGAAAGGCCAAACTTTAGAAAGCTGATGCTGAATAAATTCTCTGGTATAAGTACCTCCGAGTGAAGGAAATAATTATATTCCTCCTATTAGTTTATTACCATAAGTGGTATTGTATATTTTATAATGCAAAATATCTCAAATTTACACAGTAATTCAGGCAGTTAACGTCGATAATGCCTATAAACATAGAGTTATTTCTATATTACTTAAACTAATGTAGCTAATTTAGTCGATGAATTGGTTATTTATATATTCTTCTCAGTGTTAGTGTAAACTAATATAGGAATATGTAATATTAGTGTATTAGTATAAATTAATATAAGAATATTGATATATTCCTATATTATAAATACTGATTGATTGATTGATTTAAGCAATTATAATAGCATAGTTCCAGTTAAGCAATCAACTTATTGAGTTAGTTTTTATACAATCCATATTCTTAAAAAGCAATTAATGTATTCCTACAAACATTATTAAATGGTCGAAACATATCAGATCATTATTTTCCAATAACATTATATAAAAAGTCAAAAACTATACATTGTTTGAATGCAAGCAAAAGACCAACCGAATATCGGTAAGCATGTTTTGAAAATAGATTATAGATAATATATTGTCCTAATTATGTTGGTATGTCCTAATTCATTTATTCCAATAAAGTGCATAAAGGCTATAAAAGCAAAAAATATAAGTAAAATTCTATTCAAATAGGCCTAAAAAGCGACAATAAAATTAAGACAACTAAGCATATCATGCTTACCTATCAAATTGAGCTATCTTCTTTAGCATTTTACCATCACTTCTTCCTTCCACACCAACTACCGTGGCATCCAATCGATAGCCGACAAAGCAAAAACGTTTGAAAAGTAAAATATATCTATATCCTTTTTCTAAGTTAAAAAGTCACAAAATTATAATCATAATAGGTCAAAAGTATGAACTAAGGGAAAAAAATTTAACCAATAAATAAACACAGTGGAAAAAAGAAGCAGCAAATGAGTTGTAGAACATATTTGAAGTACATCATTTTTCAGTTACGATTACTATATGTTGTAACACACATAGGTGCAAGAGTACATTTGAAATATGATTTGTATAAACCTCAAACAAAACTGAAAATAATAATAATTCAAAACTCACACTTACACATTTTTTATTGTGAATTTTTCTTCCCTTAGGAATAAGATGGATTGGAAGCGTCATTGCAATGAATGTGAAACAACATTTAGCAATGATACACACATACACACACCAATTTCCACCTTATATTGTCTTTTCATTATGATTTAAAAGCCTATGGCTGATACCAAATCAAGTCGACATTTTTTTGTTAGCACTAAAGAATTAAAATAATGAACATACACTTAGTGTAAGTACATTTTTATTAAAAATGTTTGCACAATGAACGGGAAAAGGAAATAAAAGACGAAAGTTTATCTGAAGCGCTCGTATGAAATACAAAGTTTTATTTAAAAATTAGGCCAATTATCCTACGATTAGAAACATAATGCGAGTGCATTGCACATAATCCGAGGTCACTGGTACAAATGGAAAGAAATCAAAGTAAAAGTTATAAAAGAACTTAATTGTCACACATCCAAGCTCAACGTTGAAGATGTTATTTGACAGAGTTATTCATATGTCAAATGAATTGGATGTGTTTTAAAGAACCAATTCATACACTGTTTGTATGTAACATTTTGAAAGATGAGCACATCATAAATCTAATCCCTAATACATTTTAATGCAAAAGGGTAGGTTCTAGTTGGTGCAAAGACATCTACTCAACCAATATCTAATAAGTTTAGGAAAAAAGCACATCTAACATGTTTTACACATTCAGCCACCCCCAAAATAAATTTCAAAAACTTAGTGTCTAAAGGGGATGATTTGATATTTTTCAAGCGAACAAGCTAAAATTTCAGCATACCCCAAAAGAAACTCTTAGTCGGATTGGACATTTGTCATTGCCCACGAAAAGGAAAATATCAAAAAATATGTATATGGTTTTTAAATTTTCTATTGTCGAATGGTAAGCTTTCAAATAAGAAATGAGGCTACAAATTCTTCTGAATATCATAACTTCTTTCTTCATATCATATATCTCAAAATCAAATATGTTGATGTAAAGCACCGCAAAATAAAAGTGAGACGACCCGACTTCCTATCTCCAGGAAATCGCATCATCTATGAAGAAAGAAAGGGATAGAAGAAGAAAAGAAAGAGAAAGAAGAACACAACAACAGATAACTCATAGCGGAACGAATGAAATATAATATATCACATAAAATATTACATAGTATCTATTTACATTAGAGTACACAACTTAAACAACAGATAATAGACAGTTATAAACTTCTGTCTAACTATACAACTCAAGTACAACAGAAACAGATACAACAAACACAACGGAATCAATATATATCTACACGTTGAAGCCTCCTGCTCCATATCTCCTCCAGAATTCGTCAAGCTAACCTGAACCACTTGACTACTCATACATAATATGAGTACCCAAGAGTTTAATAAGACAGAAAATAAACACTCGGGTCAGACAGGGGTCTGGTGTGAGTAAACGGGTTAAAGTTGCTTAATTTTAGAAAAATCTTTGAAAAGAAAAGGTATCACGTAAGACTTCCCACACATAAACATGGAAAAGTTTTACCTTACGCTAACAGAAATATTTGATAGAAAATCCAGTGATATTATAATAGTGTCTGGGGTTTTCAAGTAAATATGAAACAGCCGAAATTGTTACATTCATTAAATTCCAGCTACTAGCCACAAAAGTGGGTAATACAATCAAAACCGTAGGGTCTCGTAGGAAGAATGGGTTTTCATCAATGGCAGGGCTACTGGGGTACCGCCCGTCACAATACGTGGCCTAGATCAACGTACCGAGGAGTACACCCGCTCTCCTGCAACACAAGGTCGGAACCATTCCTTACTGAACAGTCCCGAACAAGACCACCCCGTAGTTGGCGCGACCAACCACACACTAAGCCGAAATAGAAAGGGACCTCTAGACAGGGGTAAATCTCGCTCTCAAGTGGGAGCTACCCACGAAGCCTTGCTGCACCTCCCCTGTTTTAGCCATTCCCGGTTCATGAGGCTTAAGGCTGTGATTACCTTTATAGAACACATCTATCTTAGAATGCTCATCGTCCACCTGACGATGTTCTGGAAGCATTCAATCCATACAAGTTCGTTCCGGGTTCGAACGAAACCGAAGGCACTATCTCGTTGCACTCATTATTGGAATCACCCTCAGAGTCAACGACCATAACCCTTGCACTCTAAATCACCATCTCGAATCTATAAGCACTATTCCATCAACTCATTACGGAATCACCCACAGAGTTATACTGACGTATAGCCCTTACACCTCGAGTTTTCACTTGCTCCACTTGGATTCACGACCTAACGTTTAATTGGAATCGATGTGGTTTTGGGATTCCAAATATGGAAACCCGATCCCGGTCTCATCGAAACCAAACGTCATTTTAATGTCCAAGTTGTACTTAAGGGTTTAAACAATTTAACTTATATTCAGGATGATATATAAACAGATAGATGAATCATATTATCACAATAGATAACTCATATCAATATTCATCTCACAAGCAGCATACCACGTATCATAGATATCCAAACATCTAATATCAACCAATCATCCCATATCAATCTCTAAATATTGATCATCCAATATCAATCAATTAACCAATATTAATCAATCAACCTATATTAATCAAACATCCAGAACAGAATTGATTATCTTTAGTCAATTGAATTACCATAATCCTTCTTCATTAATTATTATTCCAAATAAATTAATCATCTCTAATGATCTTTCCCAATTAATCTTCCTTGATTAATTATATTTAATTACATTCAAGTAATTATCCTTAACCATATTCAGTAATTAAATCTTTAATTACTACCATTAATTATAATAATTAATGATCATTCATTTACTTCTATTAATTAACTATAATTAATTGCATTATACCTCAATTAATTACAATAATTAATCACCCTTAAATTAATTACTTATATTAATCAACCTTGTTTAGTATCATTAATCACATTAATTAATGATCCTTATTAATTAATAATATTTTAATTAATTAACTAATTAACTTATAATTACAACTCATTAATCATAATTAGTAATTAACAATTTGTAATTACTTATCTTAATTAATTAACTTCTTAATTAATTATTTAACCCTTGATTAATTATTCTAATTAATCAATCTTTGATTACTTCATTAAGTAATTAATTATTTAATTAAATAATGAATAATCCTTTAATTAATTACTTCATTAATTAATTACATTTTTAATTAATTACACTTAGAAATTAATCTTAAATTAATCACATTCCTTCATTAATTAATCACATTAATTAATTAACTAAAATTAATTAAGTAATTAACTCTTAATTACTTACATAAGTAATTATCCCTAATTACTTCATAAATAAATTTTAATTACTTTCTTAATTAATCACTCAACAAATAATTAATTCCTTCATTTAATAATCCTTAATTCTTTAATTAATTACTTCATAATTAATTATCTTTAAAACAATTATATTAATTCAATTCCTTAATTAATATCATCAAGTGATTATCCAATAATCACTTCAACTAATTACTCCATGATTAATTACCATTAATTACTTCCATAAGTGATTAACTTCCTTCCTTACATTCAACAATTAATCATTAATTGCTTCATTAAGTAATTATACTTAATTAATCATAATTACGTGATTATTAAATAAATAATTAACTAATTATTTAAAAATTAATTAAATGATTAATTTACTAACTCTAATATTTCAAAATCCTTAATCAATTAAGAAAACATTAATCTTAATTAATCTCTTTACTTATTAACAAGTCATAAAATCAAATATTCTTAAGTTTATAATCAAAGATAAATTAATCATATTTGTCTACATAAATAAATTATTTGAATTAATCCAATTCAATAACTTGAAAACAAACTTTTTAATTTTGATAACAAAATTATATCAATACCCTTATTTGAAAATAAGGCGTTAAGAAGTCAAGTTTATAATTTAAAACACTTTAAATTATCTAATATAAACTTATTTATTTTCAATATAAATTTGAAAACTTTGTTATTAAAACCTTACTTTAAAAATTTGCTTAAAACTTTGATTCCATATTTAAATTCAGAACACTCTTCTTTAAATTAAATATTTAATTAAACTATTTTCGAAAGAAATCATTTAAAACAAATTTAAATTTTGAAATAGAATCAATTAACTCTTTTAAAGTTTGATTAACTTTTTACTTTTAAAAGATCAAGTTAAAATCTTTGAAAATTGGTTTCCATTTTATAAACTTGTTTTAAGATTTAAGGCCTACCTTCATTTACTCAACTCGGGTTCTCAGCAACTTATATCACTATATAGTGCTAAAAGAAACACAACAACAACCTATACCCGGGAAAAACCACAGCAAAATCACGAGCCATTCCCGAGTCAACCCAGCTACCCTTCAACTTTGATGCAACACGCGAAAAACACGAGCATAACGCGACAGCTTCTTCGAGTTCTTCGTCTTCCCCAGTTCGAAAAACTCCCCTGACCAAACCGTGCACACTAACGCGCATGTGCACCTGACACATCACCTCTGACCAGCGATGGTCGGCACGACACATCCTTATGACCACACGATCTCACGCGAACTCGAAAACGTCCCCAGATCCATCAACGAACTCGAGGATCAAAATTTCGACCGATAGCTCGAAAATTGCAACAGACCACCTTCATAAATCCTTCCACTACCAACCACCGCGACGACGTTATACCTCGCTGACCCTCTCCATCGAAGCTCTACGTCACGAGCTACCTTCTCTTGAAAAGCGAAAGCCTCCGGTCCCATCTTCATGTCGCAAAGATCACGACAACCAAGCCCAGCCGAAAACAAGTAAAAACCCTACTTTGCTAAATTTCGATCAAATTAAACATTTGAAAATTTTAATTTTATTTTTCCCAACATCCTCAACATGAAAACAAGCTTTGATCAAAGATCCAGCATCAATTGTCACTTGGATCATTGGCAAATCACGAAAACCCAATTTTTGAACAAACCCCAATTACATACGAAATACCAAACTAAATATCATGATACAAGTATTAAAAATCATGATTTCCTGATGCTATTCCAATCATGGAATCAAAACTAAAGATTAAGTTCATAAATTTTTAACCCAATTTGATTTTTACTGAAATTTTGAAATTTCTGAACCATTATTTCATTTTAAATACTTATAAACATTTTTAGATGAAAAGTTATATGATTACAAACATCTTCTATTTATAAATCAAAAGCAATTCGAATTCAAAATCTAGTTATTGAATTTACTATGGCAATGGAAACTGTTATAAATATACAGAGCATATATTTTATGATTACAGGCATCTCAATATCATCATTCACTCAAACACCAACATACATCAAGTAAATCCAAAAATCCAGGCACATCATCATGATTTCATCACAAGAACAACATAAAAATCCAGGATTAAAAACTGTTTTTAAAATTTCATTTACTCACCTGATTATAACATGCAGAGCACAGCAGTTTCTTCCAGGCTCTTGAATTTTAATCTGAAAACAATGCTTTGATTTTGCTTGTTGTTGAAAATCCTTTTGCATGCATGCTCCAATTTGACTTGCTGATGAATGTGAATTCTTGTATTACAGGTTGAAGCTTAATTTGCAAGTTGCTAGTAAAACTTGATTACAGATTTGATGATGAAAAGAACATTAATTTGTAGGTTTTACTTTCAGATTGGTTTTTGCTTTTGGTTTTAATCTTTTAGATTTGAGAAAGATTTCTGTTAGAGTTGAAAAGAACAAAGGAAAAGTGTTTTGAGAAAACTAATTTCTTCTTAAATCTTTTATTAAAAATTAAAATGAATATGCCACTTGTCTTCAAGAGTTTACATTTGTCATTTACACCACTTAATTGTTTTACATGTGTTTTAAGAGGTGTTAATATGTTTACATTTGTCTTTAAGTGTTTTTAATTAAATTTTCATTTAGTTTAAATGTAATATAAACTTACATATTAAATTTTACTTTATACATAAATACTTGTATAAGTAAATATAAATTTATCTTTAAAAGAAAATGTTCTAAAACTAATTAGAGTATAAATAATTCTTATACATAGATAAAAAAATCTAAAACATTTACATATACATTTTAACCATTTAAATTTTAAACACTTTAGAAGAAAACCAAAATAAAACATTGATTAAATCTCTTTTCAAACTATCATATTAAAATAAACAATTATCTTTATATTTTTGAAACAATTGAATTCATCTTAAATTAACTTTTGAAAAATATTAAGTTTTAAAGCAAAGCTTCAGATTACAATTCATTCATATATAAATTATTAATGGATTGAAATTAAATTTCCAAAACAATATTAAATTATAACATATACATACATATATATTACAATTTGAAAATTCATCTTTAATTTAAAACACAATATCTTCTATTCACAATATATATCAGATATATATATTATAAATAGA
The DNA here is from genome assembly GCA_030765085.1 of Allium cepa. Lineage (NCBI taxonomy): Eukaryota > Viridiplantae > Streptophyta > Magnoliopsida > Asparagales > Amaryllidaceae > Allium > Allium cepa. Next base: position 77,615,657 of record CM060930.1, on the reverse strand, counting down.
ATAAAATTTTATTAGCTTTGACAAATAATTCTTATCATATTTTAAATTGTTTTAAAGATATAAATCTCAATTATCAGATTAAATATTTATTAACCATAAAAGAATAAATTTATCAGTTTAAATTAAAACTATAAAGAAAAATTATCAAACCGGTTAAATTATTTATACAGATTATTAATTTATATTGCCTAAAATTCTGGGTCGTTACAAAAAGAGATTATGCTGAACAAATATATATTCACTTCGAGTTTGTTATAATAAGTTACACAATAATTTTAACTAAAATCAAAGGAGAACTCATCGTTAACAGATTTTGTTGAGCAAACTGAAACCAAAGAAGGCATGTTTGCTATTTTCCATCACAGCTCCATTGCACCCATTAGAACATGAAAAACCAAAGCCAAAATGTATAGAGACATCATGCTTTGGCTAATCATCTTTTTTTGTTCGTGAAGGGCGTACATGCAAAAACAGTAATCAATATAGGTGACAAAATAATATAATGAAAAAAGTACACTAAAACATAGCATCTGAAGCAACATCGAATCAAAACATACAAAGAGTATCAATAAAATGAATGAAAAACAGCCATAAAATAGCAAGAATAGCAACATCATACCTGAACAGCAGGAGGTCTAAAAAATTGAGGCAGTAATCAAATATACAAAACCTAAGCGCGATGGCAAAACAACCAAGATAAGGAGAAGCGTAAAAGCGATTTAGTGGCAGTAATACAAATTAAGCAGAAAGAATAAAATACAACACTCAAATTATGAAAAATCGCATTTTCCTTTTTTGCATATTCCAAATGATATTGGCTACCATTGGGAAGAGATGGAGAGCCAACAACGATGTTGACGGCGACAGTAGGGTACACAATGTGGCGGAAAAAGTGGGGTAAAGGAATGGGTGAGGTCGAAATCGAAGGGAATTTGTCAATTTCCAAGGGAATAAAGGAAAAGGGAGGAAGAGGAGAGAAGTGGAAGGGGATTCAATCGACAGCGGTAAATTGGGAGAAGGACAGAAGGGGTCGACAGAAGAGAAGGGGTTGTGAAAGAAAAGGGGAAAGATAAAAGTACGTATAAATTCACAAACGGTTCAGTTGGCCAAATTGAAGGGGGCTTCTATGCTCTTGAAGTCAAACTCACTAATCATAATATAGTATAGATTCCTATATGCAATTTTCTATAAATGATTTGTTATTTTCTACCCAATTGTATAATTTCAATCAAAATCTAAGTAAGACTTCAGTTTTAAAATAATGATTTAATCAGCTAGGTAGTATTTGGAAATCACCAACTATAAAACATTATTTGCTGAAAACTATTTAATTATAAATACTTTTTGTTAATAGGTTGTTCTCTGTATTCGATAAAGCAATTTGATATATGGATCAATACATATACAGGTTGGATATTATGATGCATGGTACTGCATAAAAAATCTTTAGCCTTAGGAAATAATATATGTTTTAATTTGCAATTTTAACTTTGCAACAATTCATATACAATATTTCCCTTTATTTCACAAATTCCCTACAATTTTCAAGTTTGCAATAAATTCATGGATCAGTGTGTCCATATTTAGCTACTTTAACTTAAAATCTAGCCCATCCTCTATGATCAAATAATTGATTTTGACTAATTTCCATTTTCTTCTAAAACTGTGGTTTTGGTGGTGCTTTAGTACAATATGTATGATGCATTTGAAATTGTCCTTGCTCTGTAATGGAAAGCCTATTCAAACTGTTGCCTGATGAATTATGTTTGGAAATAGCAATACTTACATTAGTCTCATAGTAGGCTGACTATTTGCGGATTTTCCTGAACCTAATAATGTACTATGGATGTTTATGTCCAAATGAGTGCATGTATAGCCATGAATAAAACATACACTGTCTTTGGTGTACAGTAAAATGAAAATGACTCCTTGATTTAATTAGTGCATACACATGATACATAAGGTAATTAGTATTCTATTTAATAATTAGTCATTTTCGAAATGATCTAATTGATTTCATCATAAAATACATATTTAAAAGAATTTGAATAAAATTGAGAGAATTTTGTATTATGATAATTCGATACTGAATACTATGTAGTATTCTACAATTTATACAGAAATCAAAATACTTGGGCTGCAATATAGGCCCGGGCCCATTACATATCATACTAAGTTGTATATCCCACAGCAAATATCGTATACCGATAGTCATACTCTCATTTCACTTAACATCCCCCCTCAAAACTGAGTCTAGGGTTATGGCGATTTCTGCATATTCTTCAATTCCGGTGAAATCTTTAGGATTATCTTGAGAGTATTAGGTGTAATCATGAGAGATCTCTATTTTTTCAAAGAATTCGTGTATAATAGTTGAGTATGACTCGTAGGTGCAAACCTGGGGATGTTCTTCAGATCTGTAACTCGAATCTACTTGTGATTGAATTCTCCTTGCAGAGTAGCTATGGAATTGCTCTAAAAAGGTGAATAAGACTCCTAATTTGAGTGAAGAAGAGGTTTTGTACTTCAGATCTATGGCCTTTAAGTGAAGATGGGTCATTTAAGCTTCAGATCTACAGATGTTTGTTAGATCCGAGGTTTGCTCTTCCTTATGATGATTTATATCAGTAGATCTGATACAATAAAATCAGCTGAAGCTTGGCTTCACTTTGAGTTCGTCTCTAAATTCGGTAAAATTTCTTACTGATAGTGCCCTGGTAAGTACGTCAGCTCTCAGATATGTTGCTGGTATGTAATTAATTTGAAGCTTTTGATTGATTATTTGCCCTCGTAAAAAATATAAGTCGATTTCGATATGCTTTGTCTTTGAATGAAGAATTGGGTTCGCGACATGTGAACAATGCTTAGATTATCACACCATACGACTAGTTTATGATTTGTTTCAATTCTAAATTCACTTAACGAAGATTCAATCCATAAAATCTCTGCTTCAGCACTTGTTAAACTTCTATATTCTGCCTCTGTACTCGATCTTGAGATGGTAGATTGCTTTTTAGAGCACCACGATATGAGATTTCCTTCAAGATAAATACAGTATCCAGAAACAGATTTTCTATCATCTGGATCTGTTCCCCAATTTGCATCAGTGTAGCCTATAATGTTAAGATTGTTGCCTCTTTTGAATGATAAACCATAATTGACAGTCCCTTTTAAGTATCGTAAGATTCGCTTTACTGCTCTCCAGTGTTCTACTAAAGGTTCCTGCATGAATTGAGAAACTTTGTTAACACTGTATGATATATCAGGCCTAGTTATTGTTGCATATTGTAATGCACCAGCAACAGTCCTGTATTGTTTAACATTAAATATTGGTTCTCCCTTTTTTTTTGAAAGCTGACAGTTGCTTATCATAGGGGTTGGTTGAGGATTTGCTTCATTCATATTTGACTTAAGCAGTATTTCTGTTATGTATTTTCTTTGACTGGGAATTATTTCTGAATTTGGCTTTTTGATGATTTCTATGCCCAAGAAGTACTTAATCTCTCCAAGATCTGTAACTGAGAATTTTTTGTCTAGGTACAGGATGAGATTGTTGATGTCTTCATCATTGTTACCTGTAACAATGAGATCTTTAACATATACTAGAATATATATAATGAATTCTTTACTATTTTTAATAAAAAGAGAGTTGTCTGATTTGGTAGACTAATATCCAAGATTTATTAAAGTATATTTCAGTCTATTATACCAGAATCTTGGAGCTTGTTTAAGCCCATATATACCCTTATTCAACTTGCACACATAATCTGTATTTTGATTGTATCTCTGTGGTTGCTCCATACATATATCTCCTCTTGTTGAACACCATTCAGAAAGGCATTATTAACATCCAGTTGTTTGATACACCAGTTTTTGTACAAAGCAATAGTACGTATGATCCTGGCAGTTGTTGGTTTAACTACTGGTGAAAATGTCTCATTGAAATAAAATCCATATTGTTGTGTGTAACCCTCAATAACAAGTCTGGCTTTATATATGTGAATTGATCCATATGGATTCCTTTTTAGTTTCTCTGTCCATCTGCATCCCACTATATTTTTATTATTTAGGGGATGAACTAAATCCCATGTTTTATTTCTTTTGAGAGCATTATACTCTTCATCCATAGATGCTCTCCAGTTCTTGTCTTTGACAGCTTGATCAAAGTTTTCTGGCTCTTCAGTTATTGTGGTAGCAATATAAAGCTTTGGCTTGAATATACCACTCTTAGCCCTAGTGATCATGGGATGACTGGGTCTGACATGGCATTCACTTCTGTTTGTCTGATCACTATTATCTACAATTGTATTTTGTTGAGGGCTTGTACTTTCTTCACTGACTTGTTGACTTTGACTTGCAGGTTGTGATGGAGACTGACTGTGATAGTTGAAAGTTTCTCCTGTTTCACTGTCTGATGGAGGTGGTGAATCAGAGTCTTCAACATTCCTTTCAGTTTTTTTATACTCCCAGTCATCTGAGCAGACAGGTAAATCAGGTATTGAAGTTCTTGGATTAAGAACTTTCTTTGTTGTCTTGATGTCTGCATTACTAAAAGGAAATATATGTTCATTGAATACAACATATCTACTAACAAAAATTATTCCTCTATTATCCAAACACTTATATCCCTTTTGGTTCATACTATATCCTATAAAAGTGCATGGTTGAGATCTAAACTCAAATTTATTCCTATTGTATGGCCTTAATTAGGGAAAACATAAACATCCAAAAAAATTAGACTTTGATGGTCTGGTTTTATTTTATACAACCTTTCCATCGGGCTTACTCCTTTTAAAACCTTTGTTGGTAATCTGTTAATTAGATAAATAGCAGTATTAAATGAGGTAGACCAAAATTTTAAGGGTAAAAATGCCTGAGCCAAAAGAGTAAGTCCAGTCTCAACTATGTGTCTATGTTTTCTCTCTATTTGACCATTCTGTTCAGAGGTATAAGGACATGTTATTCTATGAACTATCCCTTTTTTATTTAAATAATTGATGAGCGTCTTAAACTCGGTACCACCATCAGATTGTACAGTTTTAACTTGGCAGCCAGTCTGCTTTTCAGCTACAGATATGAAGTGAATTACAACATTGTATGTGTCAGATTTGGCTTTTAGGAAATAAATCCAAGTAAATCTAGAATAAGAATCAATAAAAGATATATAATATTTGTATCCATAATCTGAGCATACTGGAGCAGGACCCCATAGATCCATGGCTACTAATTCTAAAGGATTTGAGTAAACAGTATTAGAAGAATTAAATGCCAACTTGTGGCTTTTACCCATCTGACAGAAAGTACAAACATATGGTGATGAAACATCATCAAAAGCAATTTTATTATCATTGAGAATTTTTTTAACAACACTGATATTTTAGTGTCCAAGCATGCAATGCCATAGGTCTAGAATATTTTTGTGATTAGCAGTCTGTGTTGCTTCTGACAGATTACAATTTTGATAATCTTTTCCATGATTGATATGACTAACTACTTTGAAACAATATAGTCCTCTGTCAGCATCACCCTGTAATAAAATTTCTTTAGTTAGAATGTCTCTAACAAGGCATTATTTTGGAAAGACCTCAAAATAGACATTGCTATCTCTAGCAATCTGAGAAACACTAATTAGATTTCTCTTTATTTTTGGTACTCCTAATAAATTATTTAAAAATAATTGTTTAGCACCTCTGATATGTGCTTTTCCAGAATGAGTGATATTTATAGACTCACCATTTCCCATACAAATTGACTATGTACCTTTATACTCCTTGCATCCTAGATTTAAGTTGTCGAGATTGTTTGTGATATGATTTGCAGCTCCAGAATCTGAGTACCAAGCATCATCTTGTATATGTTCTGGCATTGTGCTTTGATTTCTGCTGTTATCCAATTGGTTGCTTTCTCCAGGTTGCACTTGTGCTAAATTCGCAGTATAGTTATTGTTTCTTTGATTGCTTGAATTTTTCCCTGGAACATAGTTCAAATTCAAGCCAAAGTAACATTTAGGTGTTGTATGTCCAATCTTTTCACAAATTTGACATTTGGGTTTGTTACTATTATTCCATCTTCATCTGCCCCTTCCTCTATAGGATTGACCACTTCTTTGATTCTGTTGATCTGTCTTGGTATTGTATTGATTCTTGTTTTTATCATTTGCTGCATAGTTAATGGACATATCTGAGTCAATTGGTTTCTTGAAGTCAACTCTTTCTTCATGTGCAAGTAATACAGAACACACATCTTCAATAGGAGGTGTTGATCTTCGAGATGATATAACAGCAACAACTGACTCATATTCATCATTCGGACCACTTAACATAATCAATACTTGTTCTGAATCAGTAATCTTGTGATCAGCTGCTTCAAGTAAATCACAAGCAGTTTTGATTTTTGCTAAGTATTCTCCCATAGATAGATTATCCTTCTTGATACTGTAAAGGAGTCTCTTATAATGCATTATCTTGGCTATAGATTGAGAGTTAAAAATTCTTTCAACTGTAGTCCATATCCCTTTTGCTATCTTGCTACCTATAACTTAGGGGCAGTAGCTTCATGCTTATGGAAGATAAAAGCCATGAACATATTAGACTATCTTGTCTCTGATACTTCATAAATTCTTCATTGTTAACAATTTTGTTTTCTTGATTAGATATGAACATTGGTGGAGTTGGCACTATACCCAGAAGAAACCTTCGAGGCCATAGCCTCTGACTGTTGTTTCAACCTAGACTTTTCAGAGAAGATAATTATCTTCTTCAAGTTGTGCTGTGATAAGTTGACTCTGAGGGCTGATAATTGTTTTGAGAAGGCTTTCTGTGGCTATCTGATATGAACTTTGTGGATTTGATGATGTGGCTGAGCTTTCTTCTCCCATGATGAAGAATTTTGGACAAGATGAGAAATTAAAAAACTCAGGAAATTCTTTTCAGTAATCAAAAAATGCAATCTAAATCTTTCCAGGTATGTTGCAACTAGAAAATTAAATGATGACTGTTTTCTGATGATTTTCTTAGAATGACATTTCCTTTCTTTCTGTCTAATGAGATTTCTTTCTTTCTATTTTCTGAATTATGAGTTTTCCTGAGAATTTTTTCTTTGAAAATTTGAGCAACCAGAATTTTGAATACTTTTCTTCGCAAGGCATGGATTTTTAAAGAAAGAATGTAAAAATAACCCAGTGATGAGATTAATCTGAGGGTTAAAGATAACACCAAATGATGAAATTCAAACTGATGGTGTTTCTTTAATACAAAACTAACTGAATTAACTTTCTATGATTGAATTTTTGATAGAAATGCTGTTAAGCTGAAAGTTTGGCTCTGATGCCATATAAAGAATTGGAATAAAATTAAGAGAATTTTGTATTATGACAATTCGATACTAAATACACTGCAGTATTCTATAATTTATACAGAAATCAAAATACTTAGGCTGCAATACAGGCCAGGCCCATTACATATCATACTAAGTTGTATATCCTACAACAAATATCGTATACTGATAGTCATACTCTCATTTCACGTAACAATATTGAATTAAAGTTGCAGATAGCTTGGTCTGGTGTGAAAATGATATTTAGGCAAAATACTAATTTGATGACCACTATGGAATCAAGGATCATGCGCCTCCTATAAGTAAGAATTATTTTTCTTTTTCGTAGTACAAAGAATCAAGTACTTGGTTTTCATTACTACACTATTTTAAAGATATCATGATTGCAGTAGAAACAAAATACAATAATCAGTTTAGGCATATAACACGTTCAACAACGTTAGTCACCACTTTTATTTGTTCTTTTAATAATTTCTTGAACAAAAGTGAAGTGTTAAAGTAAAGATAATCAATAACGAATTTTATAGAGTTTGGCTGGGTACGCAGTTTTTTAAGATATATAATGATTGATGCATAGTATTATCGACCCATGCATCTTTTAATCATAGATATGCGCTTCCAGTGTAAAAATGTGCTATCGTAATATCAGCCATGGATGCAAATACCTAATAAGAACTGTGTAATACAAAAGTATTATGCTTGTGTAAAAATGATTACGCCTAGGACTTGGTTTGATCCATCATTACATATAGTAAAATGCGGATATGGGTGTTATAAATCTCATATAGAACAAACAATGTAACAATTGATGATTTTAGTTTTACAAATAGTTTGGCAGAAGAAAAAAATCGAACGATTTACAAATAAAAACCAATTGTAAGATAATTTTACCTTTTCATACAAAAGTTTTATGTGGGTGAAATGTTGGTGCAATCAAAATTTTAAATATATGAACATCAAGTTTTTGATCTTTGGAAGAAAAATCCACCAAAAAGTATACATCAAGGGTTTGATCATTTGGAAAAAAAACAATCAAGTTTTTTCCAACCAAGATGAAATTATTTATACATTTTCATGTTCGTGTCAGTACATTTAGTGCATATTATGCCTCTAGGGGATGACTGCATAGTGCAAGGTTTATAATTGGTAATTCATACATTCTATCTCTATAGAATCCAATTTGGGGATGGAGCAGCGTAACAAGAATCGAAAGAGAAAATCAATCATAAAAGAAATCTCCACTTATGACGACTCAACTTCGATAGTCAAACATGGTGGATCCCTCTTTGTTGAAGGTGCAAACAAGATGTTCAATCCACAATGTCGTCCAATAGACAAAGCGGCCAAATAGCTTCATCTGTGCCTAATGTAAGCCTATTTTCCAATATTTCTATCTGTCTTAGTATGGACACAGGTTACGTAACACCCTCTCTTAATTCTTCCTTCTAATAGCCGGTTGGTAACTTGGACGTGGTCCTTATTCCTCCAACAGTTACAAGAAGAGACAAGAAGTTGACTACAAACTCATTTACAACAAGCCTAAAGGAATTTGTTTCTGCCAACTCTGAATTTTGCCACGTAGCATATCAGTAGAGGAAACGTCTTTAAGCATTGAATGATGCAGAAAATCATTCTTCGTCATCATGTTTGAGATCATCGTTTGCTTCTTTTCCTTCTCCCACCTTGAATTCTAATCTATCTGACTATGTTCATACATCCCTAAACAATAACCGAACAAACCAGTCGTCCGTTCTAGAGGTCAACGGTATGATTGCTAAATTTTGATAATTCCAAACCCACTTTTGTTTTACACAACCATTAAAGTTATAAATCTCGCCTGCATAAAGTGACCCCTACTATGTAAAACCTTAGGTAAGTATTAACTTTGCATTTTATTTCCACCCTCGTTGTTCCATGTTCACCAACAACATAGGATTCAATGCATAATAATTTAAACACAATAACATTGAAGAAGAACGTGAGTGTTAGGTGACTTCTTTAGTTCATTTAACAATCAGCCATATTAATATTCATTTTATCATATCTTAACCATTTGGTAATTTTCCTATCTCTCTATTTAGATAGTAAAACCAATATCATCTGATGTAGAGCTGAAGTCGATAAGTGTGAAAACCACACTATATCCACTGTCTTCTATTTCTTTATTTCACCAACAAGAAACCATTTCAAAATTTCACCTTCCAGATTTAAATGTACCATGGTACAAACTGATGCACTGCCTATCAGACATAGTTTGAATGAACCATCCACAAGTACACCCATACCTTCTTTGTGTCTTGTATACCTTCTTCAGGATATAGGTGTTGTGCAAGTTGCTAATTAGTGTTGTCTCTTTTTGGTCATGTTCGGTTGAACAATTTTATAAACTACAATGTATATGTAGGTAAATGGAAGAAGTGATGTAATCGAGTTCGTGTGCTACATTCAAAGAAAATCTGCACATCTAGAAATTCACACAATGATAACTAAATTTTTCTTTCATCAAACTCCTATTTATTTTTGACTATACCTTCCATAACCGAGTATCATCCTCTTTTCTACAGTGTGTAGTCTTCCTTTGTGCTCTCATGCATAACATGTAAGTTCTCATAGAGGGGCTGGAAGCTTAGAAAATAGAGTAGATAACGAAATATCCAGCTTTGAACTTTGGTGTTGTGATACCTTGACTAATGTCTTCCGTGCCAATCCCGAGCTAGAAAAAGATAATATGCATCAACGTAGGTTTTCATCTGCCTTGGTTTGATTGTCATATTAATTGCTCATGTTAACATAATATTTTTAACCATGCTTGAACCATATTAGGTTGTATCTTTAAATCATGGGATTTCAGACCTCGAACAAACACGTTTCATGATTGTTGTGTCATTGTTTGGTATGCAAAAAGAAACATGAAGGATGATATCCCAAGCTCTGTGAAGTCCTCAGTTGGTTGTCAAGCAGGAAAAGTTTGCTTGTCTTTATTAAAGTAAACCCCACCTCTTTTGAAAAATCTATTGGATTATGAAGAAGCGAATGGCTTTATGTATTCAAGAACAAATCCAGTTTTATAACTCTATGTTTGCATTCACATCAATCGGTGGACATGCTGACAATAGCGTTAATGATGGTAAAGAAGTTTATATATTTAGATCAAATGGGTTAAAATCATCATGAAATTAGGTCTCTCCTCCTTGTTGATGGTGTTCCCATATTTGCGCAATTATACATTTATGACATAGAAAATGAAAGAAAGAATAGTTTGCATGCATATGGGAACAAAGGAACTAAAGATGTGGATCGAGCATTGAAAGATAAACTAATAGGTATGTTCGATGAAACAAATGAACTAGCACAGGTTTTTAGAATGGCAAGAGATCAATTTAAAGTAGCTAATTTATATGATGTTAGCATTCGAATTCTTAGTGGAAGGAACAATGATGGGAGGCAATATAACTTATTTACTTCTTCCAAGATTGATGCTTTAATAGTTGACAATGACAATCAACTGAATATACATAGAGATGTTACCTTAGAAGAGAAAACATGCATCTTGCGTCGTATAAATAGAAAACATCCGACCCTCATGGCAATGTAGTAAGCAATCTTTTTTCCCTTATGATAAAGATGGATATAGGTCATGTATTGAATACCACAATGCTCAGTTCACCTCTAATGGAAAAAAATTATGTAATGATTCGTGAGTATTATGCCTTTCGCTTGCAGAATAGGGAAAACAAAGGGCAAACTTTGCTTAGGGGATGTCGTTTGTTGCAACAATATATTATTAATGCATACACAAGCATTGAGGAAGAGAGATTGTGATGGGTTAGAAACAATAAATTTAACGTATGATCAGAATTGTATGAAGGATTGAAAGATGATGTGCTTGCAGGGATACGTCTGCTAAATTTATTGGTAAACGTACAACCTTACCTTCCAGTTTCACTAGAGATCCTAGATATATGGTTCAAATTTATCAAGGTGCGGTGGTTATTTGTCGATGGGTGGATAACCGGATTTCTTTGTGACCTTTACCTCTAATGCAAAGTGGCCTGAAATCAAATATATGCTTGAATTCATTCCAGATCAAAAATCTTAACATTGACCAGATATCATTGCCCATGTCTTCCACATAAAGCGTAAACAGTTTATCAAAGATGTGTATGAAAATGGACATTTTGGTCAAGCTAAAGTAGGTACAATCCTCATGCTTTCCTGCATATCGACATGTATGCATTGTAAAACAAGATTTCTATAATCTTATTACTTATTAAATTCTAACTTTACGATTCATGTTTTTGTACGGTTGTATACACAATAGAATTTCAAAAACAAGGATTGTCAGATGCTCATGTCTTACTATTTCTGCATTTTGGTGACAAACCAAAGACCCCGTTGCAAGTTGACATGATTATAAGCGCTAAGGTGCCAAACCCTACTGCAGATCCAATAGGTTGTGATGTAGTCGGACATTTTATGGTACATGGACTCTGTGGTGTGGCTTATAAATGTGCATAGTGTATGGAAGGTAATGTATGTGGAAAAACATTATCCAAAGCCTTTTGCCAATGATTGATAAAGATGGTTTTTCGATTTATAAACGTCGTGAAAATGGCCATTCCATTCTTACATCAAGGGAAATTACAGTTGACAGTGGACGGATCATACCTCATAATGTTGATCTATTAGTTAAGTATAATGTGCATATAAATGTAGAGGTATGCAATAAAACTAAGTTTGTAAAATATTTGTTCAACTATATCAATAAGGGACATAATAGTTTAAAGGTGGTCATTGAAGAAATGTCAATAATAACGGAAGAGCTACCAATCAAATCGATGAGATAAAAAATATTTCGATTGTCGATATGTTACGGCTTCTGAAGCGTGCTGGCATATATTTGAGTTTGAGGTGCAATATCGTAAAATATCCATAGAAAGACTGTCTTTCCATCTCCCAGGAAAGCATACCGTGACTTTTAACGACAATGATACCACATCTCAAATTATAGGTAGACGGAATATTGAAAGAACCATGTTTAAAGAATCGATGAGAACTAATAGGCTGCATGCAAATGCAAGATGTTTGGCATATGTAAATTTTCCAACAAAGTGGGTATTGTACAAAGACGAGAAGCAATGGAGAAGAATGCAACAAGGTGATAAAATAGGTAGAATATACTATGCACATCCTACTTCTGGAGAACGGTTCTATTTGTGAATGCTGTTGAATATTATTAGGGGGCTAACATGTTATGAAGACATTAGAACCGTAAATGGTACGTTGTATTATGATTTTAAATTTTCATGTGTTGCCCTTAAATTGGTAGAAAACCACAATGAATGGAATGATGCTCCCTTTGAAGCAGGAAATTGGTCTTCTGGAAAAAGCATACGCCAAATGTTTGCGACTATTCTCCTCTTTTGCGAAATTTCTAATCCATTTGAGCTCTGTAATAAACATTAGGAATTGTTGTCATATGATATATAATGGCATCAACAACACATTCGGAACAACGCAACTTTGTTGTTGATAGAAGAGAAAATAAAGAATTACTGCTTGGTAGAGCTTGAAAATATACTTAATTTGAATAATCATTCTTTAGCTAAGTTCCTATAACGACCCGGATTTTTGAACGGCTAATCTGCAATATTTAAAATGAATTTAAATCTTTAATTTGAACTTTAATTTGATTTTAATACGAAAAGTTTGGTTTTATATGATAGAAAGAATTCAAAGTTTAAATATAACAATCTATTGAATGAATTAACTGAGTATTAAAATAGTAATTGACAATTGGGTAAAATACTTAAATTTGGAATTGTAAGCTTGTTTAAAATATTTTAAGGGCTTATAGAATTTATATTGATAATACCGAAAATAATAGATGAGTTAAAATTGGAATTTAACAGTGGTTTGTGCGATTTTGAAATTTCATCGTTTACATTGAAAATTAAAAATAGCCTTCCGAGGCACAGTCTCGGAATTCGACGAAACCAGTTCCAATGGATCCGTAATATTGATTATTATCGGATTTCAAATTTCATAGCATTTGGAGTCATCGTGTGATCGTACGTGGTAAAAATGCTTCGAAAATAATTAATCGTTTTAAAATTTAAATATCCTATATCTCTTCATCTGTCGAAATCTTTTCACATAACCAACCTATTTCATCTCAGCCGACCTACTTTCCTCGACTTAATCATACTCTGTGTCTTCCATATCAATAGCCAGCAATAAGAAATGGCCGAGGCTATCTCATTTTTTTTCTATCGTCTTCATCCTTTCTTCTAAAATAAAAGAAGAAGAAATGGCCGCTTATTTTCTTCCATATCAAAGTTAACCTTTCTTCACCTTTTCAGTTCGCAAACCACTAAACCGCTACTCCTTCCTTTCTTTTCCAAAAACGAACGGAATCCTTTGGAAAAAAAAAAAACCAGAAGCCCTAACTCGAAATCGATTTGGAATAGGGGCATGCGACCGAGTTAAATCGCATGAAGGGCTGCTTGAGATGGATCGCGACTTCGAGGGTTCGTTGCGATGTTAGACGCGAAAGGGGGTTGCTTGCGTGGTGGGATGCGAGCCATCGATGCAGTCAGAAGGGGATTAGGGTTAGCGAATTTTTTGATTTAAGGGAGAGTTAAGTGGATGGGTTCATAGGGATGCATGGTGCGGCGGCGACAAGAGGAGGCTCGCGGTGAGGTCACGGTGGCCACGTCGTTGCTGTGGGATGCAGTGGTCTCAAGCTTGTTAGCAGTAAGGTATAATTATCAATCTATTTTTTTTTAAATTTAAAATATAGTTAACTGAGAAGGGAATCTGTATACATACAGAATTTAAATTCATATTTTATTTATTTTACAAATGTATTTGTATTTAAAATAAAACAAAACAAAACAGTAAAGTTTAAAAATAGGATTTTTAGCAGTCAGAGAAAATATGCAGATTTTTATATGTGCAGAAAACAGAGAGGAAAAATATTTTTACAGTAAAGTTAATATCTTTTATGTTTTAAAATTTAAATTATTTGTTAGGAAGATGAATTTATTTCTTTAGAATATATATATATAGGCAAAAACATGATTTTTATATCTATAGGACTTTGAAAAATATATAAAGATTAGATTTTTAAAAATAAGTATATACCTCTACGTTTTAAATATTGCTAGTTCGTTTTGAAATAATTTAATTAGGGTCATTAATTTGTTTAATTTACTTATTTAATTACTAAAAGATTTTTATAAAGGAGAACTAGTTTAAAATTTAATTATTTGTTGAAATAGATCATTAGTTAAAATTGAATTATTAGAGTTAAAGGATAAATTTATTTAAACGGAAATTAATTGTCTGATCTGTTCAAATATTAATAAAATCATATAATTGTTTATATAAGGTCAAAAGTTGGAAAATCGGATCGACATTGGAAAGGATTGCAACTTAAAAGCAAAGGTGAGACTTTCTCATTCATTTGGATGCCATAAATAAATTTTAATGTTAAATTTAAATCATTGGATGTGTTTGGTTGATTTATAATAATTGATTCACTGGATGATATTATAAAACCATATACTGCAATATTCCACATTGAAGTGGAATTTATATTTTCTTTTGTGCTAACATCTATGGGTGTAGGAAAACATGTTGGAGGGATCCAACATGATTCCTCAAAGATATTTATTATATATATGTTTCATATGACAGGTTGGATGAAATAATATGGAATTGCATGTGAATTGAATTATTAAGTGTTGAATAATATGGAAGTTGGAATTTGAAATTTTTTAAATATCATAAATAATTTAATTAAAGGAAGTTAAATGAAACTTAAATTAAAAGAATATCTATTACTTGGGTTTTGGTTAAAGTTGAGTTCGGAAAAAAGGGTAAATTATATACTAAAGACTTAAAGAAAATATTGTAATCGATGAATGGATTTGAAGTAAAGCAAAACTATATTAAGAAAATAAAATAAGAGAACTATATGATATAAAATAAGGGAATTTTATTAAGAAATGAAATGGAATTTTATTAAGGAACAATATGAAATTGAATTGAAGAATAAAATTATAAAATAGGATTTTTGAATAAATTGTTTTCATAAATAAATGAAAAAAAAAACTCAGGGAGTTATAAATTTGTTTGAAACGGAAATAGTAGAATATTTCCGAAAGTAAGAAGTGTGAATTTGGACAAGAGGCATTTATAGATGGATATTGGGTTTTCTAAAATTATAAACTTATTTTTAAAAGGAGTATTTTAAATTACTACAGTATATAAATTTCTTGTAAACTATTACTTGAATTTAAAATGTTTCGAATTAGTTATTTTTGAAGGATAGGCAAATATTTATAATAAACTTTAATTTTCTAAAACCAGTTTTACAATTTATCATTAACTGGATATGAACTCTAATTTTTATATTAAATATTCTTTTAAACCGTAAATTTCCTAAAACTATACTTCTTATTTTATAAATCTAAATGTTTTCAAATGCTTTTAAAATCCAATTAATAATCCTCTTATGATGATAAGTGATTTATTAAATGAGATAAGATTTAGGAGAAATCTTATTAAGTGAAGGAATTGAGTTTGAAAATTTAAGCAAAGTATAAATTGATTTTTGAGAAAGGAATGAGAAAATAAGAAATATTTTCAAAGGTTAAATCAAATTGAGTGTGTATGAGAAATCAGATAAGTGATTTCATGGAAATAAAAAGGACTGTGAAATTCGATTCGAATGGGTTAAAATGGGAATAATATCTGAATGATATTTGAGATAAATAATTTGAGGAAATTATTTGATGGTTGCTTGTGAATGATAAATTGATAGTTAAATAACCGACTATCAATATTGGACAATGCGCTGATCGTTTCGAAGAGTCCGGGATTGGATTTAATTATCCGAAAACCACTTCGATCCGATTTGAACGATTACGAATGAAGACCGTGAAGAGTTGAAGATGGTGATTCGGTTTGTCCAGACCCAGGGCAACTTGTATGGATTGAATGTTTTCAGAACATTGTCAGGTAGACGATGAGCATTCTAAGTGGGACGCGTTCTTAAAAAGTAACGCTTAACCTCAAGCCTTATCGACCGGGAATGGCTAAAACAGGGGAGGTGCAACAAGACTTCGTGGGTAGCCCCCACTTGAGAGTAAGGTTTCCCCTGTCTAGATGTCCCTTTTATTTCGGCTTAGTGGGTGGTTGGTCGCGCCAACCACGGGGTGAACTTGCTTGGGACTGTTCAGTAAGGAATGGTTCCGGTCTTATGTTGCAGGGGAGTTAGGGTGGCTCCTCGGTACTCTGATCTAGACCAGGTACTATGACGGGCGGTACCCCAGTAGCCCTGCCATTGTATGGAATCCAATCTCCAATAAGCGCCTGTACGGTTTTGATTATGCCCAACTATTGCTGAAACGTGAGATGCAAGCATTTCAGCTAGATTCTATTTTACTTTCTATAGACATTATTATAATATCAAACGAATTTAATAAAAATGTTTTAGCTATCGTAAGGTAAAAACCCGACATGTTTATTTGTGGCGTGGTCTTACGAGATGCTTTTGTTTTCAAAGGATTTTTGAAAATATAATAATCCAATTGAGTGTGATTTTCTCACGCTGGTTTTCCAGACTGACTCGGGTGTTGTTTTATGTGATGCTCGGGTCAGACCGAGTTAAATAGGTTCAGGTTATATGCTGGAGCTCAGGAGACGAGCTGGATGATAGAACGTATTTCCGTAATCGTCTATTATTTCCGCTGTGTATGATCATATAGTAGTTGTCTCTGTATGACTAATTGATGTACTCTGATGATGGTATGTATGTATAATAGTACAGATTTCTTGTATTTAAAACTGTATTCTATATATTATATTTTATTCCGCTGCGATGTGAGATTCTGATGTTGTTTTTATTTCTTCTCCTTCTACCTCCTTCTTCTTTTACCCGAAGACTCGTACATTTGTGCCACTTTGGACTGAACTGTGGTGGAATTTGGTTAGTTCAAAGGGGTACGGATTTGCAGGCCTTTACAGTTCCCCTCCATGCCAACCTTAAACTTTCAATTGCAACATCCTTACCATAATGGACTAATCGAGGAGGAACTAAGTTATAGTCGTGCTGGTTTGAAATAAGAAGCTTGCACAATATTGTATTAACTAAATGTTGGTCGAAAGATTATATTTGATATTGTCTCCACGTCAGTGAGTGATAATCTAGGAGGTTTTTCTTCGTTTATAGCAGTGGGGGCATAGGAAAAAATTTCCTTTGGAAGATGTTAATAACAGCGATGTGGTTGAAAGGTAAAATTATTTTGACGTTTGCATCATCCGATATAGCATCTCCACTGCTACCGGGTGGTAGAACAACCCATTCTAGGTTTAAAATGTCAACTGATGTAAAAGAAGATACAACATGCGGCATTCCAAAGCAATCAAACCTTGCAAAACTGATAGCACGAAAGGATTTGATTATTTGATATAAGGCTCCTATGGTTCATCGAAATTCATTGGAAGCCTTCGATTGAACACTTTAGGACTTAATGGATGATGGCGTTAACTGTTTGGCTAAACATATTTTCGATGGAAAACCTATTTTGTTTGGTGGGGATTTTAGACAAGTGCTGCCTTTCATACCCAAAGGATCACGAAATGCAATCGTCCAATCCTCCATAAACAAATCTCAACTATGGTCCAAATGCCATGTTTTCAAGTTAAACATTAACACGTGCCTAATGTCGATCGATTGTGCAGTTTCTGAAATAACAAAGCTAGAAAATTTCACCAAGTGGATGTTAGACAAAGGTAACGGAAAAGTTCCTGCCACTGCATTGCAAAAAAGTGCCAAGCCATCATGGATAAAGATATCACAAGGTTTGCTAATCGAGCAAACTTCTAATCCAATTGCAGGGATAGTAGATAATACCTACTCAGACTTGCAAAAACAATTGAATGAACAAATTTATTTATGCATTCGATGCAATTCGGCTTCAACAAATGATTGTGTTGAAGAAACTAATAGTTATGTAACATCACTTCAATATGGACCTTTAACTACGTACCGTAGCGCAGACACAATAAGTCCGACTTCTAAGGTATTGGGGATCAACATATATTGTTTACAACTGAATTTTTAAACACTTTGCAATTTTCAAGCATTCCTAACCATAAATTCAACTTCAAACTAGGTATTCTGATAATGCTTATTATAAATCTAAACCAAAATATAGGTCTTTGTAATGGAACACGTTTGATAATCACCCAGCTAGCATCAAAATTAGTCGAAACTGAAATTATCACCCGTAAACAGGTTGGAAATACTATTTTAATTCCTCAAATTATTCATACATCATCAAATACAAAATGGTCGTTTATCCTTCGTCGCTTCTAGTTTCCAATCAAGGTTTGCTTCGCAATGACAAATAAATGAAGTCGAGGATAGACTTTGGATCATGTTGGTGTATGCTTGCCAAGACTGGTGTTTTTCCATGGCCAACTTTACATCGCTATATCAAGAACAACATCACATTAAGGTCATAAACGCTTATCAAACAACAAGGTGCGAAGGAAGTTGGTTGTACTGAAAATATTTTTTCCGTGTAATATTCGAAAATTTGTAGCAGGATTTTCTCTATTTGAATTAAATATCGAGTTTTCAGTGCTCCATCAAGGAGTGCATCTCTATATAGTGATCCATACAGTAATCTGCTATCACTTCCCCTATCTAGTACAAAATTATTCCCAACTAGCAGCACATGCATTTTTACCACTGCAATGGTATTATGGTAATTGTGTATGAGACATTGATCAATTGTGATCCCTAATACATGTGGTCTTTGCATTTCATTAATAGAGATATGTGTATGGTTTTCTGATGCACGACCAACACTGCCAATGTACTGCTTTATGTGAGGTTGTTAACGTCTACCATATTACATAGTTCGTGTTTCATTCTATGGACTAACTTGATGAAAAAAATGCATTGGAAGGAAAATTACTACTATTACTCCCGTTTTCAAATTTGCACTTATTTATTTTCCTGCCCCATAAATTTCTATTGGAAATACATATAATATCTCATTGTATTTGGAACATATTTTGCTGTATAAATATTTACCGGTTGACTGAATAATGAACTTTAACATTTATTTACATTATTAGTTTACCATTTTAGTTACAAACTACACATACGTAGAACTAATTACCATTATTCATTTATGTACATCAACAATGAAAATTTTACTCTCTAAATCTCCTCTTAAAGTTTTT
This sequence comes from Allium cepa, assembly GCA_030765085.1. NCBI lineage: Eukaryota > Viridiplantae > Streptophyta > Magnoliopsida > Asparagales > Amaryllidaceae > Allium > Allium cepa. The sequence goes on along the minus strand of CM060930.1, from coordinate 77,596,055 downwards.
GCCTTTATAAGTGATATGACGTCTTCGTAACCAAAACATATTTTTACTCTTTTATTTATAACTGCTCAATCAAGAAAACCCATGAATTATACAGTAGTTTCTTTATGATTAGCGTTCGATGTTCTTTGTTTTTATGTTTTTCCTAATGATTATGCACCAAAGACCCTTTTCATACTATTAAACAATCACATGTATTCATTTTATCATCTAATCTGGATTTAATAGGTACTCTTCCTATTTAACATCAGCTAATGACGTCCTTTGTGCTGTCATGTTTATATTTTTTTTCCCAGTCAATAGTTCTACGGTGGACTCTCACACTCACCTTTATATGTAAAAATGTAGCTATACCACCGCTTTTAAATCACACTATGTCATGCAACGGAAGCGTTATCCTTAATACTCTTCTACAGCTTTTAATTGTATGCTTAGATGGTTGTATAATTAAATAAAAATTAATTGCATTCCGATGTCATTTATTTGTAGCTAGCTTCATTCAATAATTTGTTCTCTTTGAAATATCTAAATCACTCCAAATAAATTACTGTATTTGCCAATTTTCCCCCTTTTACTTTTGGCCTTTCAAAATTACAGTTACTGCCAACATACTATATATTGCTGCCTATTTATATTCTTATCCATTAAATCGAACAACAATAGATATACAAAAGTAGAAAATGAAAATGAAAAGTTTACATCTAACTTAAATTGCATTTGTTTTATTTTAAAGGATTATCAAAGGTCAACAATTACTACTTGTACATTCTTATATAACCTATAGGCCAAATATTACTCAACCAAATCATTTGCTAAGATCCGCTTTTCTTCGCCTTTTTCCAATCATACCTTTAGAATCACTTACTGCTGATAGCATTGAAGTAACAATCCGAGTTCGCATTGCCCGACTGTAGGACTCCTTAAATCTAAATAGCAATGATGTTTTTGGATTCAATATGTAGGTGCTAGATAACAAGGTTGTAATTGTTATATTGATTTAAGTTTAGGTTTGTTAACCACTGTTTTTATTAGTATAAGTGCTATGTAAATAGATATAGTCTATGAATTTAACCCTTCTCTATTCAGTAGATGATTTGATGTCAGATCATGCTGTAAGGTTAATTGAAATCATGAAATTTGTGATGTCTATCAGGTGTCCTACTTGGAAAAAAAATTCAATATGACATTATGATTGAATTTAGCCAATTTGTTTAATATGAATATAAGTTAGCAATTACTTTCAACAAATGTTTTACAAAAATTCATACATTTGTTTCCTTCAGCTTTTTTAAGTACATTTACTTTATTCAATATAAATAAAGTATATAAATCTTTGGTAGCTTTTTTACTGCAATGACATTAGATGGAAAAAACAGGAAACTTGTGTGGCTTATGATCACCTCTTTAAAATATTTCCCCATGTTATCCACCTACATAGTGGATGCATTTTGTCCCTCCTAAAAAAACTCTTAAAATTAAAATTTCAAGCTATTGGTACTATTATTTTTTGTCATATAATGGTATACGAAAGTTTGTAGATTAAGGTTGCTTTTTCCTATATTGTTTTTGGTCCTTAATAAAATACTGCAAAAATCATAAATAAAGCTATGCTAAGTTTTAAAATTAAAACTATAAAACAAAAATTTATTTTCTCAAAGGCATATGTGTGTGTATCTAACACGGTTTTAACCTTAATTAAAAAAAATTTAGGCTGCTACAAATAATTATTAACTGCTAAGTCAAGTAATATAAAAAAAATAGTCGGATGCAGTTAAGGGAAAAAAATAGAATCAAGGTTAACCAAAATTCAAATTTATGACCGTCCATATTACAACTAATAAAATTGATCAATTGAAGTATTATTATTCTATATAGAATTATTAACTCTATATACTATCATCAAAGGGTAAATTTTGGATTTAATTTTTTTTCAGTTGAAACTATGCACATATTAATGTAAAAATAAGTTACTTAACTATGTATCTATTTCTATAAAACGTTTTAATACTCGCAATAGCTTGGTTTATTGCTTTTCCTACAAAATATTAATTTACAAATCATTTTGTCGAATGCATGATCTTATTACAGGGTGGAGAAATGCATGTAGTGGTAGGACAATATTTCATGCCACTATTCCTAGACAAGCTACAAGAAAGTTTGGTCTATGACATAGGTGAATTCAGTGTCGCGCCAGCTAGTGATAGGTATCTTCCAGTCCATAAATCAATCAAGATTGACTCAATGCTCTAACAACGGTCGTCGAAGTTGAAAACCATGACGACAAGATATCTACACATAAGTTTTCCTTTGTTGACCATCGAATGATAGTTAATAGAACCGATATGATAAAATACTTTACAGATTAGCATATTTCACCCCTGCCACTGTCAACTTCAATTTATTTATATACATATTCCTTAATAACAATCCAAATACATGTCATCCTTTCAATTTAGATGGCATTGGGGTCCTGCATCAAGTTGGTCAGGTCATCAATCAATCCACCGAGAATGGCTCGGTAGCTCCTAAGCGTGAACATATCTTATACCTTCGCTGGTATCTTTTGCCTTTCCATTAGTGCTTTTTGTGAGAACCATTTAATTGAAATTCTACCCTATTCTTTTTTTGGAAAAAGGTACATTATAACCAAAGAAGGAGACATATACTTTCATGATATGCCTCATCAAAACCCTATAATCCTCCTAACCTTAATAGGTGCATTACAAGGAAAAATAGTACATATCGCTTCCATGTATTAACAGTACAACAAAGCGGAGCCTGAACAAAGTTGTCAAGTAGATAGAGGAGTAAGTTAAATAGAATTACACTTAAAACCATCTGGATGAGTAGCTTAGTTCAGCTAAAAAAGAAATATAAACAAAATACAAGGCATGTGAAATACCAAAAAAAGGAAACAAACATGTCACTGGGTCCAAAGCATCGGGCTTATCTCTAAAAAGAGAGAAAGCGGCTACTTTACCAAAAAAAACCTAACCCAAAATGTTGAACTGCAAAAAAATGGTGAAAGCAAGCTGGGCTCAAGAGGAAATGAACACAACCATCAAGAAATTGTAAGAGGAATCCGATCAGAGTTCAAGGAGGGTGATGGCTCACTGTTGGATCCGTAGTAATGCGAAAGTCTGCTAAGATAAGTTTCATTTCTTGAATTATACTTTAAGACTTTAAGCTGTGCTGAATTAAGTACCTACAGTCTTGAATAAGTAGGTTGAATCTCACTTTAGATGTCATTTTAATGCCTTTGAATATGCGATTATTTCTTTCACACTAGATATTCCAAATAACAGAAGTAAAAGTAATGTTAGTTATCTGTTGTATAAAGAATTACTTTTCTGATTTTGGCCGAAATCTTCCAATATTTGATTAATATTGAAGTTGTCTCCGAGGTTAATCTTAAGTATTTTCATTGCATCTTCCAGTAGTCTTCTAGAGTAGGTGTAATTAAAAAAGAGATGGTCCCTGTCTTCGATTTGGTTTAAACACGGCACGCATGTTCGGTCTATATTGGCATTCCACTTAGTAATATGCTCTTTAGTGTTTAATTTATTAAGTTTAACCATTACAGCACATACAGACATCTTTGGAGCACAACCTTTGCCCCAAATTATCTTAGTCTAATTTAATAAAGCATGTTTGCATCTGGTATAATTCCATGCCGATTTCAAAGTGAATATTCCATTGCTGTTAGGAATCCAGTGCCAGAAGTCTTGTTGCATTTGCTTATGAATAGTTATGCTACGAGGAACATGTTGTTTATAGTAGTAGTCCAAAAATTAACTTTTCTACAATACTTGTTTTGCATCCATTTAGCCCAAAGAAAATTACCTTGAATATATATCCATAATAGTTTTGTTGCCACAGCTTTGGCAACTTCATCAATTCTTCTAATGCCAAGATCACCCTCATTCTTTGGTCTACACACATCATCCCAGCTCATTTTATGGGCTTTAGATGTCCATAAAAAATTAGCGCATAAAGAATTGATTCTCTGCATTATTGTCACATGAAATTGTGTGATTTGTAGCCGAAACTGTATCATAGGGAATATTGCGGTTTTAAAAAGTTCTGCTCTTCCACTGATATTTAGAATTTTACTATGCTAGTGGTTGGATTTCTTGTTTATTTTGTCCATTAACCAACCAAAGTCCATAGCTTTAAGAATGTTGTTGGATAAAGGGATGTCTAGATATAATGTTGGCAGATTACCAATATTGATATTAAGACTGTCTGCAATGTGCTGTTTGTTAGAAGCACCTTTACTAAAAAACAGTGTGGATTTGTTTGCATTAAATTCCAGACCATATAAGGTTTTCAGGTCTTGCAAAATGATTTTAATGCTTTCATTATTCTTCATGGTAGCTTTTGCCAAAATCAGAATATCATAATAGATGTGTGATCATTGGTTCAGTTTGGAAAATGGGAGTAAAGTTACCTTTGAAATATTCCACATCAATGTTTATAGTACGGAATTCCATGAAACTAGGGAATAAATATGGCGAAAGAGGGTCCCCTTGTCTTAATCCTCTTGAGCTTTTAATAAATCCATATGGGGATTCATCAATTAAACCAAAAATGAAGGAGTAGAAATGCATTCATATATGAGGTTACAAAATAATATAGGAAAACCCATGCATATCAGCATATGATGAATATATTCCCTACTGACTTTATCATAACTCTGTGTAGATCAATTTTCAGGCATAAATTTTAGAATTTTTCCTATTGAAACCTCTGACCATCTCATGTGCTAGTAGAGAATTCTCAAAAATAACTCTACCAGGAAAGAAAGCATTTTGATTATATGAAATAATATCATTCATATAATCTTTCATTCTATTAAATAAAAGGTTGGCTAACATTTTATATGAAACATTACAAAGAGAAATCGGTCTAAAATCTATCATATCAATCGCATCAGGTTTTTTTAGGATAAGGCAAAGAAAAGTATGATTGGTTTCTCTAATAATTCTACCAGATTGGAGAATACCATTCATTGCATTCCAAATGTCGAATTTAATTTGTTCCCAATGGACTTTGTAAAATTTGGCGTTAATACCATCTAGTCCAGGGAACTATTATCATTAATTTGAAAAACTGCTGCTCTAATTTCCTCTAGCTGAATTGGTTTGCACAAGTTAATTCTTATATTTTCAGATAGGATTTTCTTGCATGTTATGCCTAGAATTGGTTTGTAGCTTGCGTTGATAAGAAAAGATTACAAAAGTATTTAATAGCTTCATGCATAGTTTTTTCTAATGCTGATGACTAAGAACCATTATCATTTAGAATGAAATTACTCCTTCGTTTAGGTTTTAGAAAATTGATTTTGTTGAAAAAAAAACAGTTGGTCTATCCCCTTTAGTAAGCCAGTTAATTTTCATTCTTTACTCATTTTCTATTGCAATTGTTCTCATCAAAGACTGAATCTGTTCATATTTTTTAGTGTACTATACTAAAAGACTATCTTCGAAAGGATTTCAAATCAACTGATTATACACCTCATTAGTCTCAGCCTTCAGTTTATCCACTATATTATCTATGTTGTTTTTACCAGTTGCCCGTTTCTTTAATGCATCCTTTACAGATTTCAGCTTGCATAGAAACATGTGGAGAGGATTTCAAGAATACTCCTACATCAAAGTATCATGAATAGAGGAATGGTATCCACTTTGGAAATGCTAAGAGTTATTGTACTTGAAAGGTAGTAAGGTTAATCATTATGGAGTTATGATCAGTCAAAGACCGATTGCCAAAATTTATGCCAAATTGAATAAATTTATCAAGCCACAAATTATTAACAAAAACTCGATCTATCTAACTATGGATAGAAAACCCAAGGCCGCCTCTCCATGTAAAAGAAATTACCTGTAAAGTCTGGTTCTACTAGATTAGACATAGAAATGCAGTCTATAAAATCTTGTTCACCCATCGAGCTGAAGCAACCACTATTCATTCTATCATTAGTGGATAATATAGCGTTGAAATCGCCCACTACAATCCATGGAAGTTTAGCACATCTGTACTGATTAGAAATATATTGCCATAGCTCTTTACATTTCACCTCTTCATTGAAAGCGTAAACCGTAGTGCACATAACACTAATACCACTTACATTGTGAAGAATGCAAGTAATGTACTGGTCATTAGTGTGTAAAATAATATTCGACTGATGTGTAGAGTCGCATATGATTAATATATAACTTTTGTGATCATCGGATAAGTTATGGAAAAATTTCCAATTATTTGTAGTTTTGGTCATAAATCTATCAATATTTTCTATAGAAAGTTTATTTTCAAGAATGCCGATAAATGAAAATCTGTTACTACTCAAACAGTGTAAAATTTCTATCTGTTGGCAAGGGGCATTCATTTCCCTGATGTTCCAAAAGAGGAAATACATCTAATGATTATTTTCAGGGTTGCTATTGTTTTCAAGGGAAGTAGCAGTCCCTGATAACTTTGCTTTTTTTGTTGATTTACTTTGGCTTTTCGCCGACTGATTAAGTTAACCCATGCAGGGTTCTCAATCACATCAGAGTAGCAGTGGCCTTAAATTCGAAGGGGGTTTCCTCAGTTCTTGTTTTCCGTGTTGCTCTAGTTCTAGCGTAAGACAGAGACTCAGAGTTGTGGATATCACTTACAGAGAATGGAGATGGATATGGAGGCACTTCAGTCATCTCAACTGCGACACTACAAGTTTCCTTTGAAATATTAGTTAAAGATTGAAAACCATTATCCAATTCTATAACCTTAGAATTTTGAAGAAGATTTGTATTTATGGTCGAATTTAAGTTACTCGATTGGACATTATAGGATGTATCAGTAACATTGTCTTTAGAAAACTTATTTCTGTCATCATTTGAATTGATGTTGTTAATATTTCCCAGTTCTGGGTTGCTTGATGCATTTGCATATCTGAATTTTTAGTGGTGCTTTCTTGGTTGATATTTATGATGGAATCAATATTCATATCTGAGCTGGCAGTCGGTCAGTTCTGAGTATTTTCTTTAGGAATCCAAACTTTTGTAAATTGGCAATGATTTTCAGCGTGGCCAAAACTTAAGGAATTCGGGCACATACTTGATTTCCATTCATATGTAGCTTCTTGTCAAATAATTTCATCCTTCTCGGTAATAATGGGGATTTTATTTCAAAACTTGGAGAGATTAATTTCAATTAACACTCTAGCATAGGTAGTTTTATGATACCTTCAGTGAATTTATCTAATTTGATGGGGGAGCCGAGCACTGAGACAATATGACTAATCCCTTCTTCCGTTCAGTAGTTAAGAGGGAGATCAGGGAAGCGAATCCAAATCAGAATGGAATGGAGAAGTTGTTTGTTCAGTTGCATTCCAAGAGACCACCTCTTCGTCATAATCAACTTTTTATTGTAATAGTAGGGACTTCCTTCCAGAATTTTATCACTGTCTTGCTTTTTGTTAAATTTAATGACATAAAATCCATTTTCCTTGGATTAAATCGAAAATTCGTCTTCTGGTTTTCATACCCTATTAATATAATCTTTGAAATATGGATAATATGGTTTAGGACCAACCACATAAACCACAGTGGCATTTTTCCATTATTTTCTAGCATCTTGTACAACTTCAACGAACATTTTGGCACATTGCATAGAATTAAATTCGCGGGGATGATAGACTTTTAATGGAATAGAATTGGAATATTATTACTCTTGACAACTTCGTTCCAAGTTCGACTAGATGAAGTGGTAAAATTCCATATGTTGGCAACTGGTTTGGTAACGAATTAATTGGGATGGTCGGTGTTACCATTGGGGCTAGCAAAGATTGGATGAGCGTTTTCTGAGGGGATGATCTAATGTTTTTATGCTGCATGATATAGGGAGCAGAATTGAAAGATCAAGTCTGGGGCAACACCTTTGACTGACGTTTCCATTTACGGAGGAGGACCATAGTAAAGCGACCATCATCAACGCCAATATGATCAGATGGTGCAAGCGGGGTAATGCCTGAGGGGGTATTCGGGGAGGAGGAGGCGGATCCGGCAGAGGGGAGGTCTGTTGGCCACTAGGGTTGAACTGGGACATCATGATATTTGGTAGCAGGGGAGCACGAGGCAGATAGAGGCAGGAGACAAAGGGAAAGTCAGGAGAAGGAGGAGATCAGATTGGAGATGTTAGGAGCAAGCCGGCAGCTGCTCAAGCTAAGGTTTGGAATTTTCTAAAGGACAGAATATTATCGTTTTTACTACCGTATTCTTCACTAAACATCAACTTATGTTGTCTGCAGTTATACTCGAATTACGACTACACTGTAGGGGCAACAAAGCTTCCTTGATATATGACTCCGCTATCGATGGCAATACTAAAACAATTATCCTTACATCGATGACCGTGAACAATAACCAAGATAGTGTTGTAGGGGTGGATTTATACAAATTATTGCAAATCAATCATAATACATGCGAAAACAATAACATCGTATTGTAATGCGACAAAACAAACAGAACTTGAGAATAAAGTAGCAAATCAGCAAATCATACAAGAAAGTAAATAGAGAGTTCACATATGGTTTACAGTGGTTCCACTATCGCAAGATAGTGTTCATCTACTTGGGGGAGGAGATTTTATTACTTTTAGAGAGAAAATCACAATATTGATAAAGAAGACTAAGAAGAATATGAAGAAATACAAAAGAGAAGATAATTTATTTCTGATAATTATATTCATCCTAATCCCTACCTTTATATATGAATTATTACTTGAGGTTGAAGTAATTAATTTATGGTCATAAATCAATACCTAATCAATTCTTTAAATCATACGGGAAACATTCTTTATAACAAATTTTATTTTTGGTGGCACACAAAAAACGCTACCAAAACTTATGATAGCGTTTTGATAAACGCCGTGATAAAGCCCGCAACTAAAAATCCATGATTTTTAGTTGCATTTATTTCAACGCTACTATAAATCCTTTTATTGCAGTGTTTCTTATACGCAAACAAAAATCTTTTTGTAGCGTTTCAAAAACGCCATCAAAAGGTTTTTTGGCGCTACCAATAGTGTAACGACCCAGAATTTTCAACTCCGAAAATTCCAGATAGTTAGGAAAAGAAGAAAAGATATAAAAGAAGAAATAGAAACACCAAAACACAGTTCTCACATTCGCAGCAGATCAAAATATAATATCAAATAATAACAGTTATACAAAGGAAAAGTGTACTTGTCAAATTACACTTTAATACATTAGAGTTACAACTTATACACAAACACTGGACAGAACAATCCACATGTCCTAGATAAAATACAATATATCACAGCGAAATGCACTCCATACGTTCCTGTCATCCAGCTCGCTACTTGAGCTCCAGAACGTCCTTACTTGAAAACCTGTAATACTCGATCTGACCCGAGCATTACATCAAAGTAACACTCGGATCAGGCTGGAAACCAGCGTGAGTAAACTCATCTAACATGAAATTCCAATGCACGGAACTTATTTAAAACTCGGTGTAACTCGTTCATCACTATAAGTTCACAACTTGTTATAGTCAACACTTAATCAATTCCTAAGTACCTTTACTTAGTTTTAAATGGTCCAGTCATTTAAATTATTCCATTTCATCATATTGATTTCACATATAAATCTATAAAGAATCATTATAGGTTACAAATTGAGGTGGGTACGGGTATTTACTGATACCCGACCCCGGTCTCTTTAAATTCGATACCATCTTAACCCAAGTTATTCAAGTGAAATACAATTCAACTTTAAATACAAGATGTCACTTTTTTACATAGCAATTCATCATTGATAGATAACCACATTATCATTGTCCACTCAAACATACCATATCATAAAACATTTCATATCAGAGATATCCACCAATCCAAGGCATTTAACATCATTCAATCGTTCCTAAGCAAGATTAATCACTTCCAAATTTAATTTAATTTTTTTCTAATTAAATTAATTACTAACTTTAATCACTTATATTACCTTTATTTAACATTAATTAATTACAAACCAATTAATTAATCATCCTTTAATTATCCATCTTAATTAATCGCCCTTGACTAATTATCCTTTAATTACAATAAGTAATTAACTCTCAATTAATTACATAAATTAATCAACCTTCACCCATCACCTTAAATAATCCCTTAATTACTCTTATAAAGTAATTAACAATGATTTATTACTTTATCCTTGATTAATTACTCAAATTAATTATCCTATAATCACTTACATTGATTAATTATCTTTTAATTAATCACACTCATTAACTAACTAACCCTTGATTAGTTTCCTTAATCAATCAATCAATCCTTAATTAATTACTCTAAGTAATTAATCCTTAATTACTTCCATTAAGTAATTTCCCTTCAATTAATTACTTCATCAAGTGATTATCTTATTGGTTAATTATCCTTAATTAAGTAACCTTTAATTACTAATTAATTAATTTTAACCTTTAGCTACCAATTGAATTAATTAACCCTTAACGAATCAATCCTTAATTACTTACATTAAGTAATTACCATTTAAGTAATTAATCTCTATTTACTTACATTAATCCCTAAATTCTAATTAATTAATTAATCTCTAATTAATTTATAACCTTTAATTATTAATTAATTCCTAATCATTAATTAATTAATTACCTTTAATTACTTCATTAATTTAATTAATCACTAATTATCAAAGACCTTAATTAACTTTAAGATAACCCATTTACCTTTATTAATTACTTAATTATGAATAACACATAAATTTAAAACATTTTACCTTTTAATAAACTGCTCAATTACATATTTCATTTAAGTTTAAAAATAACTTAAGAATTTAACTTAATAGATTTAAGTTAAACAAAACAAACCACTTTTCTTAAAAACCAAATATTTAAAACATAAATTATAAAGAAAATTTGATTTATGTTTAAAATCTTAAAAACTTGCTTTTATAAAACTTTAAATTGTTATTCTCATTTACTTGGGGTCCAACCCGGTATACACTCGAGTCCAGACCCGAGTGCTTCTCTTTTTTTTTTTTTTTTTTTTTTACTTATATTTAGTTTTAACTTAAATCTGGAAAACAAAACACACACGCAGAAAACTCGAAGCCCAACACGAGCCACAATACCACTTCCCCAAGCCCTTACCCGAGTTACCTCCTTCACTACCCGAGCTCCGCAACACAGATACACGACGACTCTGTGAATGTGCACACATCTCCAGTCGTCGCTTCGTTCATCGACATCTTCGCCGCGAGTCAATCCAAGCCTCCCTACCCGATTTCAACTATCGGTGCTTCAGTTCGAACTTGAAAACAAGATCAAGTCAGAGTGAACCTAAACCCATAACAAACCATCACCCAAAAAACTTTCCCAAGTGTTTGCACCAAAATTGGCCACAAACCCCAAATACCGTGAAAGCACCAGTGTATGAATACAACTCAGCAATATTCAAACACAAATTACAGATCTCAGCAAATAACCCAAAAATGTTTGCACAAGAAATGGGCAAACACCTCCAAGTCGTATGAGTTAGTTGATTTTATGTTGTTTTTAGTGATTTGGGTAAGTTATGCAAATATATGAAAAGCAGGGACTAAACTGTAAAATACACACAGATTTATAGTGGTTCGGCCAGAACGTGCCTACGTCCACTTTATATGTTATTCTCCTTTTTTCCTCAGATTACAAGTACAAAGCTTTGGTTACAAGTAACTGAAAGTTGTTTAAAAGTTCTATCCGTGCTTGAGCTCTCAAACTTCTCTCTGCCATTGTTGTACCCCTGCCCCTCTATTTATAGAGTGAGGCTGGGGGTAGAGGTTCTGGATGTATATAGCTGCTAGTGGGCCTGGGCTGATGCAATCTGGCCTGGCAAAGTTGGTTCGACAATGCTTTGGTCCGGCGTTGCCTTGGTTCGGCAGTGGATGGAGAATGAGTTGGTCCGGTAGGCGTGGGAAGAGTGTTGGTTCGGTGGGATTTGGTCCGGTAGGAGCATGGAGATGGAGCTGGACCGGTAGTGGCATGGTTCGGTGGAGAGTGGTTCGGCAGGCATGGGAGGTGGGTTGGTTCGGTAGGAACATGGAGAGGGCGTTGGTTCGGTGGTGGCCTCCTTCATCTTGGTTCGGCGGTAGCACCGGTCTAGTGAAAACACGCCCAACACCGATTGATACGAATATGCTGCTAACCTTCACCATCCCATTGGTACGAAGTGCATCAATACGAACTCCTAAGTGCCTGATCGATTCGAACCATCCTTGCCAATTTGTTAATATTCCATTTTTGACCAAAAATGGGATAACACCAAGCCACCACCTCTGGCCACCGGAAGCACCGTCACTCCGATCATCACTTCGCCATAGGCCCACACCCCAAACCCCCCTCCTACGATCAATCCCAAAGCACCCACATCGGAGAAAACGTTCGAGAATGCTGACGAACCCAACAGGCAAAGAAAACCCTAGATCATCCTCCACCCGCCACCACGGTTGATTATAAGGTTTCCGACTATTTTTCCATCGATCGTCAATCGATTAGCAACCTTATACCCAAAGCCCGATGAAACAAAATCACGAGATCGTCGGCGTTCGACGAAAGTACCAAATCTGATCAACCCATAATTCCTCAACACAAACATGCTTAAAAATCTCAAACCTTATACCTAAATTAATCGTTTTCCAACACGAATCTATCCACGAAACCCAAACATGAAGTCATAGTCCCGGATTTTTGACTTAAAATTTTCTTTTTTACTGTTATTTCTAAATTTGAGTTAATTCCTAAATTAAAATTTTCGAAACCATTTTTAGTCTTGATGTTACACTGCTATCAACACTTTCCATTTAGGAATCAAAGCCTAAAAATCACTTAAGAGGAAGATTTGAATTCTTGAATCAGGTTTTTCAAACATGTAATGTTTTAAACAGAAGCATACTTAGCCTGTTCCAGACATAAACACTGATACTAACACACATATATAAATATAAAATCATTTTAACATCATGCATAACAAAATTTATAACATACTTCAAGGATTTATCTCATGCCAATGCAAGATATATCAAATTTTAAAAATTTACTCACAATTTCCTGAAGATCCAGTGGAACGGGATTAGATGATTTGATCTGCAATTTGTTTTGATGATCTGTATTTGAATTTGATTTGTACTGCCTAGGGCTAAGAACTAAAACTTGAATCTGATCTTGTTGAGATGATCCTTGTTTCAAGTTCGAGTTGTTGGATTTGGATCTGAAGCTTTCTTATCTTGTTTCAGGTAACAGGTTGAACAGATTTTGATTTTTATTGTTAGTTTGATTGATTTTTTTAGAGTAGAAGATGAAAGTAAGAAAAAAAAGTTTTAGAAAAAATGAATATACATCCTGAATTAATCTATATATTGCAAATAAAATAAAAAACAATGACACTTGTTTTTACATGTTTTATAAAAGCTACAAATGTTGATTTCAAGTATCACAAAACTTACAAATGTCTAGAGCCCTTATTTATATCTTATGTTTTTGTTAATATATGTCTTTATATTTATTTTTTATGTGTTATACTTGCTATTTACCTTTATACTTATATATGTATATATTTATAGAAAGTATGTACCTTTATTGAATTCTATTTTAAACTTTGAGCTTTAATACTTTAGCAAGTAAATATATACATATACTGTCTTTATTGTTGTAAAAATATAAAAGTTTATTTTTAATAACCTTGAAAATAAATTTTGAGTTTAAACCATAGCTAACCATTTACAATACACACACACACACACACACACACACACATATATATATATATTATAATAGAGAACATATTTATTTGTAAAAGGTAAATTTTTCCAAATTTAATAATTATAAAAGAAGATCATTAAACAAATATTATCCAATTTCAATAATTATAACAGGGGATTATCAAATAAATATCTATCGAAATATTTATAATTCAGCATTTATTATAGTTCAAATTCATCTATATACATATCCAGATATATATATATATATATATATAAGAATTATATCTGTTCAATTTACAAATTAGTATTTTAATAAATCTAATCCTGTTAATTCCAAATTAAAAGATGCCCAAAAATTCGGGTTATCACAAATAGAGTTTCCAATTTTACCCCTACTTTACGGTTGCGTTTACTCAACGCCACCCTATGTGTTTCTGTAGCGCTTTTTAAAAGCTATTAAAAGTTATTGATCATTTGCACCATTTATTCATGCTATTATTTCATGTTGATGGTTTATTTTGTTTCTACTATATCAATCAACAATCACTTACATAATCGTCATATTCAAACAATTAAAAACACACTAATCATATAATCAACTTAGATATCCATAACCATTCTAATATAATAGTTTTTTGATAAAATGACCAAACTCACATACAATAAACATTCATATACAAATTTACATACCTAGTAGTAATAAAATGTTATGTCAAACTGTTGCTAACAAAATGCTTGATTATCCATAATTCTTTGTTGCATGCACAATTGAAAGCTAGCATTATAAAAGTCAAGCCTTGCTCTCTTTAGAGATCAAATGTCTGCACAAGTGAAAGCACAACATATAGTCAAACAATTATATTAATTCGTAGGACTTCAAATCTAACATCAAACGTCAACAACATTGCACGAGTATATCATATTATAAATATCATATAAATAATCAAAGTTGGAAACGAAATGAAATAAATAAAGTTCATTCTTACAGTTATATATAAAATGTTGTTGAATTAGTTATATTATTATTATTTGTAAAATTTAGTTAACTTAAAGTTAGTTAATTTTATAAAAATTGTTTACTTTGAACAAAGCCTAGTTAATTTTTATTAATTTGGCTAACTTAATTTTTTATTACTATCATTCAGACTTAGTTAACTTAATTATATTATTATTATTACAAACTTAGTAAAAATTTATAAACTAAGTTAATTTATCTTCATTATCGTTATTTATAAATCTTTGTTAAATTAGTTATATTATTATCAGAGGTAATTAGCCAAAAGGAGAAACATTAGTCAATTTTTTAGATCCAGTCCAGAAGTTTTCGAATTTAGGCTCAAGGACAAAACCATGTTTTCTCCGATTTCACGTTCAACTGCAGCTGTTTCTTTCAATCGCCAACACCACCACCTTGTAGCCCTTTCCCCTCGCATCACTATCGCCTTCAACAGCTCGACATCGACCACCATGGTCACGATTTGCACCATGCCCCGCTCTGCCTCGACGATGTCGCTCTCCCCTTCTTCTTCGTTGGCGAGAAGCTCGTAGACTTCTCAAACAAATAACAGACCACCTCATCGTCATGGCCATCCCCATTGTACCCCCTCAGGGATGCACCATCATCGTGGACGTCGATCTGAATTTAAAAAAAATAATAACAAAAAATGATAAATTAAATTAGCATTAAATAAACATAATACTATATTCATTTCTTTATAGTTCATTAAATGCTAAAATTAAATGTCATTTTGCAAACAATGTTAATCCATCAATCATTTTATAAATTTATATTAGATGGAAGAAGCATGTCAATATATATTGAACAATGCCACTAGAACTCCATGCTAAAACAAAAAGTATGTCAATAGGAATTTCACACTTTCACTATTATTAAGCCACATACCGTCCTTTTGTTTCTGGGCCTTATTTGGATGGAGTTCCGGTTGTCCAATTTTTTGTTTAGCTCTTGTTAATGAAAATATATGCATGATAAATTTAAAATGATAGTTAAAAAATAGCATTTCAAAATACAAATGCTAGTGCACTTTTAAAATACAAATAGTACATTTAACTATCATTTTGTATATTCAACATATGCTAGAGTACTTTAAAAATACAATGCTATGTTCAATTATCATTTATTATATTCTATACATGCTAGTTCACTTTAAAAATGCAATGCTACATTTAACTATCATTTAACATGTTCTACATGTGCTAGTTCACATTAAAAATGCATTAACTATCATTTAGCATATTCTACACATGCTAGTTCATTATAAAAATACAATGTTACCTTTAACTATCATTTAGCATATTTCATACAGGCTAGTTCTATTTTGAAAATACAATGCTATCTTTAACTATCATTTTGCATATTCTAAACATGCTAATGTACTTCATAATTAAAATGCTACATCAATATATCACTTCAAATATCATAAAAATGCTACTAGACTTTGTAACTAAAATGCTACCTTAAACTATCATTTTGGAATTTTTAAACATGCTATTGCACTTCATAGCTAAAGTGACACTTTACACAATCATTTTAGATATCATATACGCTACTATACTTTGTTGCTAACATGCTACATTAGACTACCACTTTGCATATTTCAAAAAAATTAGGGTACTCCATAAATAAAATGTTATATTTAGTTATCATTTTGCATATCTTAAACATGCTAATGAACTTTGTAATTAAAATTCTATATTAAAGTACTTAAATGCTATGTTAAATTATCATTTCGCATATCATTTTCCCCAACCGGATACATATGGATGTAAAAGTTATTTTGCATATTCCATTCATTCTAATGCATTTTAAAAATATAAATGATATTGTTAACTATAATTCGGCGTATTCCATTCATTCTAGTGCATTTTAAAAATACAAATGGTATTTTTAACTATAATATGACATATTCGAGACATTGTAATACGCTTTAAAAATACAAATGATATTTTCAACTATCATTCGGTACATTTTATTCATTCTAGTGTACTTCAAAATTACAATTTCTATTTTTAACTATCATTCGGCACATTCAATTCATTGTAATACACTTTATAAATACAAATGCTATTTTTAACTATCGTTTGGCACATTCATTACATTCTAATGCACTTTAAAAATATAAATGTTATTTTAACTATCATTCGACATATTCGATTTATTCTATAAAACTAGCACTATCATTCATTTTATATGCTAAAAATATGTTAAAATAAATTAGCATGGTACACATACAATGTTATATTCATTTTTTGTAGTTCAAAAAATGCTGAATTAAACTAGTATACAATCAACTTAGTGCTATATTCATTTTTTATAGTTTAAATGTGATAACCCGGATTTTTGGGTATTAGGTAATTGGATAATTATCTGATTTTAACTAATTTTAACACTGACTTATAACTTGAATAAATAATTCTGATAATAAAAATATATATCTATATAAATATTGGTTTGATAATTTTCCTAATATAGTTATTTAATTGGCAAAATTATTATTTTCAAACAAATTTAAATATGTGTCTGTTTAATACACACACATACACACATGAGTTGATTTTAAATTGAATTTGAATTTTTGGTTTGAAATTCAAAGAATAAATATGTATGATTATTATTAGTGTATAATTAAGATTTTAAAATCTTCTCTTTTAAGAGTTATATTTATATGTATAAATACTAGAAAAGGTATAAATATAAATATAAAACATAAATTGATAAAAAGAAATGTATTTATCTAAAAATTGGAATATAAAAAAAACAAGGATAAATAAAATCTTTAACACATATTAATAAACTTAGAGATAAAACATAAAGAAAACATATAATTTACATACAAAACTAAATAATAAATATAATATAAAATTATATCAAAAACATATTTAAATCATTAATACATGCATATTTACAAATGTAAAAGGTTTTAGCATACATTTAAACATGTGTAATATTATAAACATAAGGTAAATATAATATAAAAGTTTTATTAACATATTTAATTATTAATGCGTAAATAAAAGATAAGTGTAATCATGCAATATACTTAAACACGTGTAAGTTAATTTTATCATAAAACTTAACATTTGTAAGTAAAATTTAACATGCAATTTACTAGTGTATATATTTTTAACAAGTGTCACAAATTCTTTTTATTTTTCTTTTATTCTTTTTAAAATCATAAAAAGGATATAAATATATTTATACATTCCGTACTCAATTTTTCTTCTATCCTCATTTTTAAGACTAAGAAAAAAAATCAAAACCTGTTAACATCTTCAAACCAGGAAAAGTAATCAAAATAAAAAGAAAGCAAATAATATCTTTGTAACTGTTTCAAACCTAAAGTAGCAAATTCAACCCAATCTCAAAGCTAATTCATCTAGTGAAGAAACAAAGCAGCTCAGTTTCAAAATTTAAGTAAGTTCAAGCTATAGTTTTATAATCAAACAACTTCCAGGTTTCAGAAAGAAGGCTTCTCTGTTCATAATCAATGTGAGTAAGCAAAATCTCTAAAGATTAAATTTATTTGATGATCTGATGTATGTAATGATCCTTGAAATTATGAAATGAAATATGCTCGCATGTTTGTTTAAAAATGAAAGAATGTATATATGTATGTTGAAATTGAGTGCATGTCTATGAACATATATATTGGCTCTGTTTTAGTTGTACAGGCCTTAAAAATATTCAAAAATTAATTTCTCTTTCCTTAATCTGTTATAAGTGATGATGTTTAAACAATATATGTTAGAAATAACAAGATTTTTGATTTAAAAATAGTTTCAAGTAAGATTTGTAGGTAGTTTTCCATTGAAAGGCAAATTACAGTAAAAACTTGATTTTTATCAAAAATTCGATTTCAATAATTAAAAGTTTTATGAATATAACTTGACTTGCAATTTAAAACCATGAATTTTAAAAATGAAATCAGGAATTATAGATGAGTAATTAGGGAGAATTTGTGAGTTGAACATGAATTGGGTTTCGGGCATTTTTCTGATGATCGGCGGGTTTCGGATCTCGGGATCATGCCTGGAGGTAGATGGAGGGTCGGGGGTCACGGTAAAATTGATCGCTGGATTTTACGATCACCGTAATGACAGTGTGGCGACGATGTAGGGTTTTAGTTTAGGTTTGGGTCGAGGGTCTTTGTGTGGCGATTCCGAGTTCGTCAATGCATCAGACATAGTCGAGGTGGGTGGAATAGGAGCATAAGTTGACGGTGAATCTCCGGACAGGGTGCCGGGATTTTTGGTGATCGATAGTGGCGTCGCAGGGAGGTTTTTTTGGGTGATGGTTCGTTCCCGGTTTGAGTTCACAAGCTCGATCTAGTTTTCGTGTCTGAATTGAAGCACTGATAGGCGTAATCGGGTAGGAAGGTCAAGGTCGACTGTATGGCAATGATGATGCTGGTCGGAGTTGCTCCGATCGTTGGTGCATGTGCACGGTATCGATCGGTGATCAGTGTTTTGGGGTTGCTGTGGATTTTGGGGGAAGAAGGTAGTTTTCTCGGGTTAGACCCGAAGTAGAATGAAGATTGCCTCGAAGTTAAGATGACGCGAGAAAATTCACAGGGTTGGCTTGGGGAATTTATAGGTTTGGCCTGGGTTTTTTTGTAAGTCGTTATAATCAAGTTTTAAGGGTTATCAAAATGAATAAGTTTCAAAAGAAAAATAATAACCAAGTTCTAAAACAAAGCATTAGCAGTTTAGACAAGTTTTCAAAGTTTTAATATGTTTTAAAATTGTTTGTTTAAAGTAATTATATAGTAGGTTAATTCCTATATGTTTTG
Source organism: Allium cepa (assembly GCA_030765085.1). NCBI lineage: Eukaryota > Viridiplantae > Streptophyta > Magnoliopsida > Asparagales > Amaryllidaceae > Allium > Allium cepa. Next base: position 77,576,492 of record CM060930.1, on the reverse strand, counting down.
AAAGGTGATTTAAATGAAGTGATTAAATAAAGTATTAATAATCTAATGTATTAAGGATGGTTAACTAATTAATGTAATCAGTTAAGGGTAAAATTAATTAATTTAATTATTAAGATAATTAATTAAAGGTTAATTAATTTGAATAATCAATTTAAAAGACTGATTTATTATTGTGATTTATTAATTAAGATAATTAATTAAAAGATGATTAATTTATTAAAGGTTAAATTACTTAATGTAATTAACTAATGAAAGTAATTGAATAATTACTTAATGTCATCAATTAAGGTGGGTAATTATGGATAATTACTAAATGTGATTTATTAAATGATAATTACTTAATTGTAAGTAATTAAAGGATTAATTTGTTAAGGTTTAATTAATTTAATTAGTAATTAGTGGATAACTAATAAATAATTAAGGTTAATTAATTAAGGATAATTAACCAATGGGGTAATTACTTAATGAAAGTAATTATGGATAATTAACTTAGATTGATAAGTAAAGAATGGTGTAATTAATACTAATTAAGACAGGTTAGGTAATTAATTTATTTAGTTTAAATTAATTATATGATTAATTAACCTTGCTTATGGATGATTGGGTTATATCGAATACCTTGAATTGGTTGATATCTCTGATATAAATGTTTTGTGATATGATATGATTGGGTTGAACAGTGATAATGTGGTTATCCATCGATGATGAATTGCTGTATAAAAGTGACATCCTGTATTTAAAATTGAATTGAATTCACTTGAATAACTTGGGTTAAGATGATATTGGATTCGAAGAGATCGGGGTCGGGTATCAGTAATACCCGAAATCACTTCGATTTGTAATCTAAAATAATTCTTTATAGATTTGATATGTGAAATCAATAGGCTGGAATGTAATAATTTAAGTAAACTGGACCATTGAAACTATGTAGTGGTACTTAGATATTGATGTGTGAAATAAGTGTTGACTATAACAAGTTACAAACTTGTGGTGAAGTACGAGTTATCTTGAGTTTTAAATAAAGTTTATGCATTGAAATTTACATGTTAGATGGGTTTACTCATGCTGGTTTCCAGTCTGACCCGGGTGTTACTTTGATGTAATACTCGGGTCAGACCAAATATTACAGTTTTTCAGGTTAAGACGTTCTGAAGCTCAGGAGGCAAGCTGGATGGCAGGAACGTATGGAGTTTACCACGGTCTATTTTAGTTTGATTTGATAGTAGTTCAGACAGGTTGATATAACTATCTAGTCTATTTGTGTATGCTTGTTACTCTGATGTATTATCTTCTTCTTTTCTCTAACAATCTAAAATTTTCGGCATTCGATTTCTTGGCACTTCTACCATGAACGTATTAGTGTCGAATTTTCGAGGTCGAAAATTTCGGATCGTTACATTAAAAGTGATAAATTATACTAGAACTATCATTTATTTTTACAGTTTAAAAAATGCTACATTAGATTAGTGTCATATACGTATAATGTTATATTAATTCCACTTATGGATAATGCTACTTCAATTTAGCATTTTCGGCTTTTAATTATTCAAAAAAATCGATCGCCTTCAACACCGTCGCCTCCCAATCCACCTCAACCAAACCTTCATCGATGCCATGACTTGACCATCACGGCTACTCCTCCAACACTCTTCTCTTCCATCGCCTCCTAATCCACCTCGACCATCCATCTTTTCGCCTCTTAAGCTGCTGCCATCTCGTTACCTCGACCAACACCGTTGCCATCCTAAGCCGATACCACATCGTCGCCATCCCAAGCCTCATTTGTCATGGCGATGCCTGCCAAGCTACCACCATTTTAGTCATCTCCTAGGTTTGGCATTGCGATTAATTTTTGTAGGAAGTCTGGCATTGCGATTACTAATACTCGGTTAATTTAATAATTATTACAATTATTATTATAAAGTTAGTTACTTTTTATAAACATAGTTAATTCATCATCATCTTAGTCATTGTTATTACTTACAAAACTTTGTTAAATTAGTTATACTATTATTTATAAATTTTAGTCCGCTTAAACTTAATTTTTACTAACTTAGTTAATTTATTATTATTATTATTATTATTATTATTATTATTATTATTATTATTATTAAAAAACAAGGTTGATTTAATTGTATTATTATTATTAATATAAACTTGGTTAATTTTATAAACTTACTTAATTCATCGTCGTTGCATTATTATTATTATTTATAAAACTTCTTTAAATTAGTTATAGTATTATTATTTATAAAATTTAATTAACATATACATAGTTATATTATTATTATTTATAAACTTAGTCAATTTTTATAAACCTAGTTCATTCATCATCATCATTTATAAAACTATGTTAAATTAGTTATATTATTATCATTTATAAATTTTAGTTAACTTAAACTTACTTTATTTTATAAAAGTTATTTAACTTTAACAAAACTTAATTAATTTTTGTTAGCTTGGCTAATTTATTATTATTATTATTAATTTATTACCATTTCTCACTTACACACCAATAGGTTTGTGAGCCAAATTTGATGTAAAAAGAATAACTAACAAGGAGCAAATGAAAGCAGTTGTCAAAATTTAATGGTTACCAAGAGTACACAAGCATCAACTACTGACAATTTCCTTGGACAATGTAACACCTACCTGAAATGCACCGAATGTCTACTATAAGCTAATAAAGACAATCCTAAATCAATCAACTCTACTCTCATAATCAATCAATTATAACTTATACTGACTATACATCATTCTAGAAAAACTTCAATTATATCTATAAAAATGCAGTACTTGAGAGTGCATCCAAGTCGACAATAATAAGACCATGTTCTTCCATTGATAGATGCCAGTCCTACTACTAGTATTGTGGACAATGATCTGCATTAGTTGCTGCTGCTATGGGTTGAAGACTACCGCCATGATCTGACCCATCGCCATTTCGAGTGCATATCATCTAACCAACTCCAATTGTCGACCTTGTAGTAGCAGGCTTGTCGGATCCATCATTTTTTGCTTCCATTGACTGTGGTCCAATACTCCTACCACCTTGAACTGAACTAAATTTAATTTAAAATAAAAAAACCAAAATAAATTTTGATTGGAATTTAAGTTTTCCTTATAGGTTTAAAATATTACATAAATTTGGCAAAGAACCATTTGCACTTAATCAAAAATAGATGAAATTCAATACATCAATTTGTTATTACAAAAGGCTATTAGTATCAACCAATGATAATATATATGTACGCTTATATATAAAAAGAATTACCAAATACAGAAAGTGTGAATAATAAACAAGAAGCATTGGTAGTATTTTGGACTGCTCCTTCTCCTTTTTAGCAAAAATGATCGTGTTATATATAGAATAAGCAGTTATATATAGAATAAGCAGCTTCCTTACCTCCTGCATATTAACCATTATGTGGAATCGGTTTATATTTTAACCAATGACCAAATAGCAATGTATTAGAGAATTGGTTATTTTATATTAAACCTGCATACCTATCCTACTCCACCACCATACTTCATAACCTGCCAAATCAACCTCCAACACCTACACAAACACTCCACCAACTCAATGCAAACTCCTCCAACTCAATACAAAATCACCATCGCCTAATTCCAATCTCCTATCACAACAACCAATCACTTCTGCTCACCAAAATCACCAACTTCATAACTCCTCATGCCCAGCAACCTACACTTTCACTAGAACCAAACATTCACCTCACTGCCTCCACGACCATCTGCACCTCTACGTCACTGCAATATTCCTCCCTGCATCTTCTCACCATATCCTATAGTTCACTTCAACTCTTCCTCAAATCTATTGAAACAATGTTGCATCACTACAACTCCTCCACACCATTAAACAAAAAAACCAAATCACCGTCCCCGTAATTCGGTAGCCCGAAAAAAATCACCATAACGCCTTTTCAGCTAACCGCATCAGCATCCCCTGAATGATCCTACATATATCCCCAGAACCAAAGGGTTAGACACTTGAAATCAATTTGATAAACTTCAACTAACATATTACATGCACTTAGTTTTCTTTTTCTTTCTCAAAATATGTTGCACATTATCTATAATGCGCATCATGATCACTCCTGATCACCACCAATATATTACTTCAAAACCATTTAGAAAACACATTTTCATTTTCAAAATTCAAATAGGAACATTACTCGAAATCCAAAATTCAAATGCAAACTATGAATCACAACATAACCAGACTAAAATTATTCCACGCTAAATCGACCTTTCAATAAGCAATCTTCGATTTCATCTTTTAAAACGACATACATGTCCATGTACACATGCTGGCTAGAGATACAAATGATCTAAAGAAGACTATTAACTTAAAATATAATTGCTTGCAATGATAATATATATGCTATGTGATTTCCAAATTTGGCCGAACCACTATACTTTATATTCTTTGTCGTTGTCAGTTGAAACTAGGCATAATTATCACCTCCAAAACTTTACACAATAAGGCAAAAATCTAGAAAGACTGTAAATATGAAACCACTTAATTATTCGAACAAAGAAAATTTTCTATACTCACTAAACAAAAAAGGTGTGATGTATGACTCTAAAATTTTCACTAAACATGATGAAATAACGAACTCACACAAATTACAGATAGATGGGTAATATACAGTTTAAGGAGAGAACATTAACCTTTCTCAGTCTTGCCTTTGACTGACCTGTTACCAATTTCAACTACTTTCAAATGCTGCAGAATGCTTCAATTATAGAACTGCAATAATTTCAAACAAACAATTTTAAATGTTTATGGATTATAATTTAAAATCTTTCATTTAAAGAAAAATATATTAGAATGGTGAGAATTTTTGAATTCGTATGCTAGTTTAGAATATAATAAAAAAACAATATGATTTGTTTAACTCATTTTCACAAAGCTACCAAATCTAAAGCCAAAACATTGGACAAAACCATCATGTATTAGAATAAGCCTCAATGGTAAAGAAACATATACGGCTACGGTTACACGTAATTAGTTTCAGCCTAAAACAATTTAGTGTTTCCCTAACCACTACAATATATACTAATAAATTCACATTATAAATTATAAAATATGTCATCAAAGTAGATTATTATGCAACTTGAAACAGTTTTTATACGATTTGATAAATTCAGACAAAGTTGAAACTACATTCTTATATGTACCAAATGTACCGATTCAGTAACATATAACTAAATAAATAGAAATTCTGGATTAGCGTGCCTAGTAGCTCTTCATTAACCATCATAGATCTTGGGTACAGAAATGGCTTTTATTAACGTATATGCAATACAACCACAAACTAGCCTCAAATTTGATGAGAAAGCATAAATAGATCTCAAAAATCGAAAATTTGACAACAAATATCCATAATCTACGAATTTTATACATATGAAACATGTTATAGATTTGATAGCACAATTCAAATCCAACAATCTATGAAATAAGTTGCTTTTATATATATAGAGGAAAAATTACTTACCTATACAGTTTCTTTTCGGATCCAACCCGAACCCACCAAACCCGAACACCACCATCCAAACATTTGCTATAAACCTACAACCCATCGTCATTATCTCCTCTCCCTGCCACAACCGACCTCACTCCACTTGAATATCCGTCCAACACGCAAAGACGACTGTACCCTTCCCCAAAACCTCACTTTCTCCACATCCTCATCTACCGATACATCTGTCCATTGACCACCAAGCCGATCCCGACCGCACAAATGCTCATTATTGCTTTCCCAAGACCTCTCAAAACCCAAGGGCATCCGCATGTAGTTGGCACTATCTTCCCTCTCCCAAACCAAAATCGACCTATCATTCGATCCCGAATAAGAATGTTTTCAAAATCAAACAAATATAGGTATCGAAATTGAGAGTTCTTGTAGTGTGAAAAAGAAACTGATTTCTAAAACTGTGTGGAAACGGGGAAAGATGGAAGAAGAATTATGGTTTAAGGGTTCACTTTTTGGAATTTGGGAATGTTTAGTTCCATTTACTTCAGAAAGATTTCTAGTGGGGTTTTCTAATGGCGGTAGAAATTTTTTAATGAATTTTTTAAGCAGCAACGAAAGAAAAGAAGATATGATCGACCACGGAAATATCATCCATATTGGTACCAAATTGTTGAGGTGGGACACTGAAATATTTTTTGTTACGTTTATAATATAGGGTTAAATATTTTTAGTTGCACTTATAATTAAATGCCAAGAATTTCTGCATTGAAAGCCTGATTTCTTGTAGTGATTTACCATTTTATTTTTCTAGTTTGCTTTGTACGCGTCTGATAAGACTTTTTTTTAATCATCTAATTAAAGAATTAATTAATTACTTAACCCTTTTTTAAATATTTCTTCCTCTTAGGTAGCTAATCCATTGTCCTCTTTAATGCATATAAAAGAGGCAATATATTTGAGTAAGATTCTCAAATATCTTCCAAATCTTCTTAGCTGTAATGCCCTACCCTGAGACTCACCTTAGCAAAGAGAATTGACAAGTAATTCCGTCTACTAAAGCGGAGAATAGGGCTGGTTAAGGCCGACCATCTATAATTTTGTCTTAAACATCCATTGAATACGTCGATAAATGCATTATAATTTTTCGACACAAGTGGATCGACATACCCAGTAAATGCTTAATCCAAAACTATAGGTGGCTAACGGATCTATCAGAACAAAATACAATAACTGAATGTAAATCACATCACAGAACAGTAACCAACATCATATATATACATATACACTGATACACGTTCAGTACAATATAATATGAATATAATAAAGGTGGTACACGACCACACCATATACATCGAATCAAATGTAAAAACATCAGAGGATGCGGAAGAAATAAAATACTCAAGTGAAAGAAGAGCTGATATCCAACATCAACTTCAAGCTAAGTCCAATGGATGATACCTGAAACAACTTGATCTGTGTTTATTCTACTTTGTTCTGACCACGGCTCTGATACCAAGTATGGAAATATTATATTAAATTCCTACAAATACATATCATGCTATACTCTGTATTGTACATCTCATTTCAGCAAACTTAACTGTGCCATTACTTATAGGTAAGCTAAGCGGAAACTCAACTACAACATTCATCTACTCAGATCTGGATATTACCGAGGGAAGTGACCTACTCACGAGGTCAGCATCTTTTCATCAGTTTACTGGCACAGCTCAAATTGATTAATAATATCCAACCGACTCTTCAATTCCAATTTTCTCGTTCAATACGTAAAAAATTTCCTCATTTTTACTCTTCATAATATAAATGATTTCTAAAGTGTACAATTCCATACACTAACGAACTCTTTTTCCGCTCTCAAACAACAAGTTATATTATCAGAATTTATACTGCCTTTGGCATACCATTGGTGAAGTTAGAAGTTCACTAGATTTATACAGTGACTCATTTCCATCTCTACTTTTGCCACTGATTTTAATTTGGTTCTTTGTTCAGATTCCTCCCTCTTTTCTGAGGATGTTATTTCATGGAAATTGAGTGAAGACTTTTCATTTCCACTTTTCTGCTTATTTTTTATGCTTGGCAAATTGATTTTTCATCATTTGAGAAATTAATAATACTAATGTCAGACATGCAAAAATTTCTTGAAATGGATGTGCCCCTTTTAAATATAATTTACCACTGTGTTTATTTTATGACTTCATGTTATATAAGGTTCAGATTTTCCCATATTGCTATAACTATTTACTCCCATATAGGTTTTTTTCCCCGGTTTCCAGTTTTGTTCATTTATTTACAGTTGTGTGTATACTTCTATTCCCATCTTTAAGTACATATACCTTTTGATTTCTATTTCGACCTACATCGATGTAAAATCATAACTTCTGCCCCTGACTAAAACAAGACCATTTTGCCACTTCTATTTTTTTCAGCTTCTGTAAATAAAAACCACATGCGATCTTCAATGAAGACATTCAGTACAGAAAATAGACTAATCTGATCGGTGAAAAATGCATCTCTGAAATAATAAGCTCGGATCTTCCGTTTGAGTATGATGTAAGTACTATATTATTCACGATTATAATTGTCTGTGCGTTTAAAATCCTACATGTACAAAAACTTATGCCGCCATTTCAACTATAGAAAAAATTCAACGACGTTATTAGGGAAAAAGACACCATCAAATATAAATGCTTTTGTGCATTTAAATTCCACACCACTTGTTTTCTTTCCCCTTCCTTTTTAATTTCTCCCTATACCATATTTTCATTTAGGCTTACCATTTAAATATTTTCCACCTAGGTAATACATTAACGAAAGTAGTGATGCCAATCACAAGTTCATTTTTAGCATAAAAATTTAACACTTTTGCAAGCATTATGACTGAAATATTATTTTTTCATTCGACTCACTATTAACCAAGCAATAATAGTCGTATTACCTTAGCTTTTCCCCCGTCAAATGATGGTCCGTGTATGTTTTTTCTATACACTAACTGATTTTTTCACTAAATTTAAATCTTTGCTCTTCTGCAATCAAACCCGGATGCAGCGCATAACGAGATAAGTCATCCCAACTCCTTAAGTCGCTCGGAAGATAGCGCGGTGGCTTTAGGTCGCTCGGGTTCTTTGAGTCATCAGCGACCTAACGAGCTACGGTGTAGCAGGACACAAGGGGAGGATGAAACATTGCACCAGAATAACGAGTTAGCGAGCTACGACCTAGCGAGTTATGAAGTGGAGGAGGGTGGAACGACCTAGTGAGTTAATTTGCATGCATCTTATGTCATTCAAGATTCCTGAAGCAGAGATTCCTTAGGTCGCTCTAGTGTATGTCGCTCAAGTTGTTAGATCACTCAAGCTTCATGTTGCTGTACTATTGTTAGGTCGCGTGAGTCTTATGTGCATGAGTTGTTATATTTTGTTAAGTCACGTAAAGTTGTATGCTTTTAAGTCGTTATTGTTGTAGCTCGTGTTGTATCTGTTGTTGTTGTAACTCGTTTGTTTTAGGTCGTTGAGGTTAGGTCGCGGCTGTTAGGTCATAGGTCGCGAGTACTTGTATGTGTAGGTCGTGAATACTGTGCTGTGTTGTAAATTCTCTATAAGTAGCGGGTGAGTTGTATCATTTGGTGGTTGATTTTGAATAAACTTTTGTTTGAGTGCTTTGTGCCTCTTTTAAAATAGGAAGTTGAGTGTTATCTCCTTTCTCCATCTTCGATTATTCGAGTGCACTCGAATCAACGATTTTGAAGCCGGTTCACGGAATCTCGTGCATGAGATCAACATCGAAGAATCGTAGATCTTCTAACACGGTATCGTGCACGATCAACGTGTTAAAGATAGCTAGAATCCAGTATCTCGCGAGAACAACGGATTTGGGCATTTATCTTGGGTATTATCAATCCATCGATTCATCTTTGTATCGTTCCATCGCCATTTGTTCGTTGTGCATCATTTGATGACAAATTATAGTTATCCGCTGCGTCAATTTTGGTATCAGAGCTAGAATTAGCCAATCATAGCTAAGCCGAGCCTATTGGGAGCCGAGTTAAAGTGTTGGAGTTTGAGCCGAATATAGAAGTTGGATCAAGGCTGAGAGTTATAGAAGTTGCAGCCGAGCCGAGCTAAGTGCAGGCCGAGAGAAGTCAAGTTCAGATTTGAGTTAAAGTTGTGCTAGTTGAAGTGTGTGTTTGGATTTGTTGAAGATTCGACAATGCCTCCGAGACGTGCTAATCGATTTCAAAATGTTGAAGATGTGTATAGAAGACGAGAAGCTGAGCAAATGGAACAACGATCAATGAAAAGTTCGATGAAGGTATTGGAAAGTTAGAGAAATTGATGAATGACATTAATCAAAGTCAAAGGAGAAGGTCACCAGTCTCGAACCATGGAGGAAACAGAGTTTCGCCATCAGTTTCGGAAGCGAGGAGGGTGTTACCACAATCTTGTCGAGAAAGAAGAGAATCATCAGTTTTAATGAGACGAGAACACCATGAGTACAGAAATGAAGAGAGAAGAACTCCACGGGGGTTTAAAAATGAATCATATCGCGATATTGAAAGACAGGGTAGAAGGACCATGCGTGATCGTGGAGATGTTGATGGACGAGATAGATATCGAAGTACATTTGATTATGATGAAGATGGTGATAGAGGTAGTATTCATTATCGAGATCTAGACCAAGTACGAAATCAATACCGGGATATAGAAGATGATCGTCGATGGGAGTCGGGGATGAAAATAGAGATTCCAGAATTCAAAGGGGGAATGATAGCGGAAGAGTTTCTGGATTGGTTATCAAATGTTGAGGAATTTTTTGACTTCAATGAAGTACCCGAGCATCGTAGAGTTAAGTTGGTTGCTACACGATTGAGGGGAAGAGCTATGACATGGTGGCAACAAACTAAACTTACACGGGAGAGAATGGGAAAGTCGAAGATTATTTCATGGGAAAAGATGAAGAAGTTGATGAAGGCTACTTTCTTGCCTTATAATTATCAGTTTCTTATGTATCAACGCTTGCAGAATTTGAGACAAGGGACAAAGTCAGTAAAAGATTATGCAGATGAGTTTTATCAACTGATTGCTAGAAACGTTATCATGGAAACAGAAGAACAGTTGACATCTAGATTTGTTGGAGGATTGAGAATGCAAATTCAAGATATGGTGAATATGTTTGATCCAAGATCCGTTGCTGAAGCACACTAGAAAGCTCTAGCTTGGGAGAAGCAAGGTAGAAGAGGAGTTGGTGCATTTACAAGTTCGATCAATAAGTGAAAGGAGCTAGTAGCAATACTAATGTTTCCAAGGCTGTTAGTAAACCGATTGTCAATGAAGTTGCTAAGACCAAGGTCAACAACAATTTCAAATGTTATAACTGTTAGGAGTTTGGTCATAAGAGCAATGAATGCCCAAAGCCTAAGAAGCGAGCGATGGTTGCTAAGGTTGAGGATGAGGACGCGGAAATTGAATGTTCCAATTCACCACAAGTTGAGGAGGAAGAAGAATTATTGGTGGGAGACGAAGGATATTCTTTAATGATGAGGAGATCTTGCTTGACGTCAAAGCAGGAAGAGGAGACTAGTTGGTTGAGGAGTAATATTTTTCAGTCGACGTGCACTATTTTGGGAAGGGTTTGTAAGTTTTTTATCGATGCAGGAAGTTGTGATAACATCATCTCTACAGAAGCTGTAAAGAAGTTAGCGTCAAAGACGGAGAAACATCCCAAACCCTACAAATTAGCTTGGTTGAGGAAAGGTGGGGAAGTGAAAGTTAGTCGAAGAGCTTGTGTAACATTTTCCATCAGAAAGAAGTATAAGGATGAAATTTGGTGTGACGTGGTAGATATGGACGTATGTCATTTGTTGTTGGGGAGACCGTGGCAATTCGATAGAGCCGTGCAACACGATGGAAGGACCAACTGCTATAGTTTCATGTTCAATGGCACTAGAATCACTTTAGTTCCTAAACAGCGACAACAAGGTGAAAACAAGTTGGAGAAAATCGAGGAACTAAAGACTCTATTATCTTTGAAGGAGTTTGTCAAAGAAGTAGAAGATGAGCCTGAAGTATTTCTATTGATTGGACGTGAAAGTAATGAAACTGTTGAAATTCCGGAGGAAGTTAAGCCAGTGTTAAAGGAATTTGAAGATGTATTTCCTGAAGAATTACCGAAAGAATTACCACCGTTGAAAGACATACAACATTAGATTGATCTTGTTCCGGGAGTTGTGTTACCGCATAGGCCACATTATAGGATGAGTCCAAAGGAGCACAAAGAGTTGAGAAGGTAGGTGGAGGAGTTACTTGAACAAGGGCGCGTACAAGAAAGTTTAAGTCCTTGTGCAGTACCAGCTTTGTTAGTACCAAAGAAGGATGGAACTTGGAGACTGTGTACAGATAGTCGAGCACTAAACAAGATTACAGGGGGTACGGATTTCCGATGCCTAGATTGGACGACTTGTTAGATCAGTTGAACGGAGCTGCTATCTTTTCAAAAATTGATCTGAAGAGTGGGTATCATCAGATTCGAATTCGACCAGGGGATGAATGGAATACAGCCTTCAGGACACGGGAGGGGTTGTATAAATGGTTGGTCATGCCATTTGGTCTTTCGAATGCACCTAGTACTTTTATGTGAGTGATGAATCAGATCTTTCGACCATTTATTGGAAAGTTTGTATTGGTATACTTTGATGATATATTGATATACAGTGGAAGCACAGAAGAACATCTACAACACTTGCGGGAAGTGTTGATGATACTTCGTCAAGAGCAATTTTAAGCAGCAACAAAAAAGTGCATATTCATGACACACAGTGTTTTGTTTTTGGGGCATGTGTTGTCCAAGGAAGGTATCTATGTGGATAAAGGTAAAGTTGAAGCAATCAAGGATTGGCCACAACCCAGGACTGTAACTGAAGTAAGAAGTTTTCATGGGTTAGCGTCATTCTACCGAAGGTTTATTCCATATTTTAGTAGCGTAATGGCACCAGTGACAGATTGTATGAAAGGAAAGCAGTTTGTGTGGACTGAAGAGGCTGATTCTGCTTTCCAACAGATTAAGACACTCTTGACTGCAACACCAATTCTTAGATACCCGGATTTTCAGTTGCTCTTTGAGCTAGATACCGATGCGTCTAAGGTTTGTATTGGTGGGGTATTAAGTCAGAAGGGTCGACCAATTGCTTATTTTAGCGAGAAATTTTCTTGGGCCAAGACAAGATACAGTACCTATGACTTAGAATTCTATGCTATTGTCCAAACCATAAAGCATTAGAGACACTATTTGTTTTATAAAGAGTTTTAGTTGTATACTGATCATGAAGTGTTGAAGCATTTGCAGGGACATGATAAGATTGCAGCCAGACATGCTTCATGGATTGCATACTTGCAACAGTTTACCTTTGTCGTAAAGCATAAGTCGGAAGTTACAAATCGGGTGGTAGACGCATTGAGTAGAAGAAATCATTTGTTGACTACGATGAGAGTTGAAGTGACGGGGTTTGATGTACTTCCAGAATTGTTTGTTGAAGATCCTTACTTTGCTAAGATTATAGATGAAGTCGAGAAAGAGAAGATGGATGAGTACGTGTTGGTAGATGGTTTTCTATTCAAAGGAAATCGATTATGTATACCAGAGTGCAATTTGCGAATGAAGATTGTGAAGGAATTGCATGAAGAAGGTCATGTGGGAAGAGATCGTACCTTGCAGTTGATTTCTCAATCATATTTTTGGCCTTCCATGAGGAAAGAAGTTGAAAGATTTGTACGGAGATGTCACATATGTCAAGTTTCCAAAGGGACAGCTACGAATGCAAGATTGTATATGCCATTGCCCGTGCCTACTAGACCATGGGTTGATGTTAGCATGGATTTTGTTTTGGGTTTGCCAAGAACTCAACGAGGGAATGATTCTATATATGTTGTGGTGGATAGATTTTCGAAGATGACACATTTCATAGCTTGTAAAAAGACCGCTGATGCAGTCCGTATTGCTCAATTGTTTTTTAAAGAGGTTTATTGACTACATGGGCTACCTGAGACCATTGTTTCTGACCGAGATACTCGATTTCTAAGTCATTTTTGGTTGATTACTTGGAAGATGGTTGAGACTAAGATGAATTTTAGTAGCGCCTATCATTCACAAACGGTTGGACAGACAGAAGTGGTAAACAGATCTTTGGGAAACCTGTTGCGATGTCTTGTGAAGGATAATTTGAAGAGCTGGGATGCGAAGTTGTGTCGGGCAGAATTCATACATAATCATGATGTTAATCGAAGTACTGGATTCAGTCCATTTCAAGTAGTATATTCAGCAATTCCAAAAGGATCGTTGGATTTGTCGATAGTTCCACGTAAGAAAGGGGTTGTTAAACGAGCTTGTGATTTCGTGAATGAGTTGCAGGAGTGTCACAGGATTGTTCGTGAACGAATGCTTAAGTCAAATGAGAAGTATAAGCAACTGGCAGATAAGAAGCGAAGGAGTGTGGACTTCAAAGAAGGTGATTTTGTTTACGCAGTATTGACGAAAGATCGTTTCCCAGTTGGAACTTACAACAAACTGAAAGCTCGCAAGATTGGTCCAGTAGAAATCTTGAAGAAGATCGATGATAATGCTTATCAGTTGAGACTGCCGGATCATGTCCATACCGCCGATGTTTTTAACATCAGACACTTGACTCCGTATCATGAGGATAAGCGTATTGAAGAAGAGGAAAGTGTTAATTCGAGGTCGAATTCTTGTCAACCGGGGGAGGATGATGCAGCGCATAATGAGATAAGTTGTCCCAACTCCTTAAGTCGCTCGGAAGATAGCGCGGTGGCTTTAGGTCGCTCGGGTTCTTTGAGTCGTCAGCGACCTAACGAGCTACGGTGTAGCAGGACACAAGGAGAGGATGAAACATTGCACCAGAATAATGAGTTAGCGAGCTACGACCTAGCGAGTTATGAAGTGGAGGAGGGTGGAACGACCTAGTGAGTTAAGTCGCATGCATCTTATGTCGTTCAAGATTCCTGAAGCAGAGATTTCTTAGGTCACTCCAGTGTATGTCGCTCAAGTTGTTAGATCACTCAAGCTTCATGTTGCTGTACTGTTGTTAGGTCGCGTGAGTTGTTATATTTTGTTAAGTCGCGTAACGTTGTATGCTGTTAAGTCGTTATTGTTGTAACTCGTGTTGTATATGTTGTTGTTGTAACTCGTTTGTTTTAGGTCGTTGAGGTTAGGTCGCGGCTGTTAGGTCGTAGGTCACGAGTACCTGTATGTGTAGGTCGTGAATATTGTGTCGTGTTGTAAATTCTTTATAAATAGCAGGTGAGTTGTATCATTTGGTGGTTGATTTTGAATAAACTTTTGTTTGAGTGCTTTGTGCCTATTTTAAAATAGGAAGTTGAGTGTTATCTCCTTTCTCTATCTTCGGTTATTCGAGTGCGCTCAAATCAACGATTTTGAAGTCGGTTCAGGAATCTCGTGCGTGAGATCAACGTCGAAGAATCATAAATCTTCTAACACGGTATCGTGCGCGATCAACGTGTTAAAGATAGCTAGAATCCGGTATCTCGCGAGATCAACGGATTTGGACGTTTATCTTGGGTATTATCAATCCATCGATTCATCTTTTTATCGTTCCATCATCGTTTGTTCGTTGTGCATCATTTGGTGACAACTTGTTGTTATCCGCTGCGTCAAACCCTTTTCCACAATATAATGATTCCTTAAGATCCACTTAACAAACTGATAAGTTCTTTCTGCTTATTTCAATCTTTGCTTCCACTGTAAATTATTGGCCATTTTCGAACAACTTTTTTTAGTACTTTTTCCCTTACATTAATATTTTGCAAGTTATATTATCTAAATAGGTAGTTCGTCCTATATACTTCCTTCCAAAACCAGTTGTTTCCTAATTTTATTTCTTCGGTTCACCACCTTTTATACAGTTATGTCGATATTTTTAATATTTATACAGTTTATATTCTTAAATATATTAATATCATTCAACAAGTTATTGACTTTTGGTTTCCTTAAGCCATTGGATCTTTTTATTTTTCATTCGACTCCGTGTTATACTACTGATACATACACACACATATGTATACGTGTGTGTTTACATTTCAAAAATAAATCAACTGGTTTTGTTTCCCTTACAATTACCTTTTGCCATAAATAAAATCCAACCTCCTTTACATGCTGCCATATATCTTTAATTCCACTATCAAACCTTACTAACAAATAATCTTATTATTTGAGGTATATTTATGTTTTTAATACTCCCTATATACTGGATTTTATCTCACTACAGCTATTAACTGCTATTTTCAATCAATTTGGTGGTTCCATTTATATGCTTAATGATATAATTTTACTTCTTTCTCTACGCGATTAATTTTAAATTTATATTTACTTTTATTACCTCTACAATTAAATGTACATACTACATAGTCTTAATGGATAGTACATATACCCATGTTTTCAGTACCACTGCTTTGAATGTAGTTCGTACAATTATGACGCAAATCGTAAGCCAAATAATTCGGTTTTAACTTCTCTTTTCTAATTGATTCCTCTTTAAATTCAATACTTCTCAATTTCAAAGGATACTACTACTACAGTACTATATTGAGTCCTTTTAAAATTTTACTTGACAAATGCACCAATATTACTTTTTCACAACAACCCCACATAATACTATTTGAAAATTTTGAAATTTTCTTCCTACGCAAAAATGATAATTGTAGCTGCTGCATGAACATGTTTTATTACATGCCCACCTTTCACAACGTAGTGTTTCAATATTTTTTAACGTAGTTTTTCACCATCTCTATAATAATCTGATATTTTCATTTAATATTATAATAACCTTACTAATCAAGTATGAGGTTCCAATTCGTTTACGTGATTATTCCATAACATAGCAATATGGACCACTGTTTTATGGGGAAAAATCTTTGCCTTTGAAGCAAAAATAATAAGCATTAAAATGGACAACAGATGAAAATACATATCCTGCAACATTTGCAAATCCATGCAAGCAACTCAGGCACGAACAATTATTGCAATAAATGCAAGAGAGATATCGAATTTCCACTGCATAGGTAATTACACCGTACTTTTACACCAATGTATATATCTCACTTCAGCACTCATCGCCCTCTTTATGTTCACACCTACAAGGTTTCATTTGGAATTAATCCTTGATGATGACACTGTTTCTGTTCCTATCTTTTTTAATAAGGTGGTAGAGTTTCTTCTCAATAAAGGTCAAATCTTTATACCAAATTCACACAAATGAGGTACATGCCGAGATTCGTCCCGTTCTTCAAAAAACTATTCCAAATCACAATAGATAATACCTTTACTCCCCGCTTTTCCAACTTTGAGAAAGATATTTTACGTTGACCAACACAAAATTATACTTGAAGGTTGGAGGTGGTAAGAGAGTTACAAGCATTCTCGGTCAAGTTATTGGTAGAACTGAAAATTCTCAAGCCAAACTTGATACATTTATTAAGACAGCTGAAAGGAAAAAGTTGACTGCAACAAGAATTTCTCTAACTATTGCCGACATCAGTACTGGGACATCTGAACAAAGCAGTACTAAGATGCATTTACCGTCACCCACATACATATGACAACCTACCTACTAGCTTTTAAACCCACTATGCTTTGCAGTTATATATGTATATTTTTTCCCCATAAATTTTCTAACTTGCTTTTAAACTCACTGATAAGCTACCAAACTACAGGTCCCCAATACCTCCGACAGCAAGGTAACTCATGTCAAAGGAAATGCTAGGAAGAAAAATCATATGACTGCCGCGTAGCTTCTATGTTTCGTCTTTAAGAATCTAAACTAATGTGAACTGTGGCAATGCATGTCCTTCTTATGATATGTGTTGTTTGTCTTCTGTACATGTCTCCCGTTAAGAGTCAATTAAAGCATTACAACTTTGTGTCCGCCTATATCTGTCTCAATAAATTGGGAACTAGCGTGGACTGTGGTTAAATTTCCTCCCTATCATGGGTATACACTAACTGTTGCAAAAATAGTTCTATCATGGGTATACACTAATTTGTTTTCTCTTCGGGTCAGGTTTCCATCCATGGACAGGTATCTCTTAACCCCGACTTTATAATTAAGATTTCTCCCACCATCAATATTTCATTTATTTTCGCAAGTTTAATTCAATCATGTCACAAACAGGTTGACGAACACATAACACTACTACAATCCATTTTGCGCTCTAGAGGAATCCAAGTGAACATGTCCCTTCTTGTGGTTATGTCCTTCAAACTACATACAATGCCAACATACGAGCAAAATTTGTGTTGTTTTGTTTTTATACTCTTTTAATATCTGTTAAACTTCAGGCATTGCAAGAACTAAATACTGCATTTAAACGATCCAGGATTGAAAAAGATATTTCTTTATCAATTAAAGCAAAAAACTTGCTGACAAAAGGCACGCTACAACCAACACCCCACCTCCGCTTGCGCTGACCGTGCATCCACTATAGTATAAACTAACCTTACGACATTATGTGATAGGTTCGTAAATATACGTGCTCACGAAGAGAATTGGAAAATAAAATAAACAAGCTTGAAAACTGTATTCCGTTTCACAGCAATCCGACACACAACTACGTTAACAAGGTAATGCAATTAAGAAGCTAACACAATCTGCCAGAGCAATGTAATTAAAAATCATTTCTTTATCCCTTAACAGGTAACCGGACGTATAAACAACATAATTGGTGGTGTGTATATTACCATGAAGACTTGCTCAATGTCTTGAGCGCATATAACTTTAACAACGAATCTTCCTCCAGCAACCAAAGTCCACATGCATCCAGTTCCTAATATAGGTACATTTGGATATCATATTTACTTTAACAATTGTATATTTCACAATCCAAGATGTTCTTGACATTATAATAACAAATATAATTTTTCTCTCCGATTATGTAAAATGGTTATAATTTTTTGTCCTTTTAACTTTAAATTGAAAAGCAAGAACTAAATTCTAATTTATTCCCCTAATTATCCGCTGTCCTAATTCAAATTTCAACCTTTTTTCGGTATTTTTACTTAACCTACATGATGCATAGGTTTATAATAAAAGTGGTTAATCAATATTATCATACATGGGTTGTTTGTAGGAAATTTTTTTCCCTCAATACAAATGTAAAATATCATTAATTTTTTATCTGATACAAAAATTATCTGCGCTTTCTGATAGTTATATAAATTTTATGTTCATATTGCAAATTTTGACAAAAAGTGTTGCAAAGAAATTTCTTTAACGGAAATAAAATAAATCAGTGAAAAATTATTATCATTTACAGTATGAAGGAACCTGATTCAACCATATTCATACATCTCACTCTTTGGCTTCCTCAAATTCTGTCAATAATATGTAAAAAAATGTACCGTTAATAAATGACTAAACATGTATTTTCAAATATCTCACGTAGAGCTTTAATTTGCATTTATTACACCAACTATTGTACATAAATAGATTGCTTCCTATTCTTAAAAGAAGCTGTTAAATTTGTGTCAGCTATGAACAATATACCTTTTTCAAATTATACATCAAGGTGCAATATGATATTCCCACAATCATAAAGATAACTATTTTCTGAACAAAAATCAGTTATTGTTTACATAAAATTTAAAACATCCAAAAGTTTACAGCAATAGAGATGATGTGTAAATAATTTCATCTTTTTTTAAACCATGATGAGTAACTTTTATTTAGTAAAACAATCATGGTCGACATAAAAGTTGAGTTACTGGAAAGCAAAAATATGTTCCTACTTATTTTGCAATTGTTCCAATTGATATAACATGCTTGAGTTTGCTGGGGCTCCTGCTTTTATTTCATAGGTTAAGCCATAAAACTCTTAGGAAGCGTGAAGTTTTAATTTTCAAACTATATGTTATGTACTTTCACGAATGTTATGCAGTTTATGGAAAGAACGGTGCAATTTGGCATCTTTGTATTCTGTTTTCTGTTTATCTTGCTTTAATTTCTTTTATATATGACGGTTTTATGGGTAATTTATGGGTACCTTTAGTACAAAAATGCTGACTAAGAAACTATTATATATTTAATATAAAAGATAATTATTATCATATGAACTTCAATTGTTTACACAGAACTTCAATTTCTTACTACGAAGATTTCAGATATTCTACTATACAACTTGAAAAAATAAACATACAGTATTGATGGAAGATGATAAACAATGTAACAAAAATACAAGTGACACAGAAAGTTAATTAACTACCTTTAATCCCTTTCAGCTCAATCTCATTGGAGCGGTCAACAATCTTCATGGTTTTCGTGGGAGGAAAGGAGAAATTCTCCTGGCAATTATTTTAAAAATGAATTTTTCTTTGAGAGCTTGAGATAGATTAAATGGTGACTTCACATAATTAAACATTTCATTCAACCATGTCACATAGCGGTTAATATATTGATTTTAGGTTTTATGACATAACTTGGCTAAGTTTACTCAATTTCATTAACAATTACGATGGATCAATAATATGATACACGTATCAGTTGCTATATTCAGGCTTAAGGTAAATGCACAGTTTAAGTGTTGGCTGCGCTGGGTCAATACATATGCTGTGGTGAGAATAATGTTGATATCCACCTAAATGAGTTTGTTTTTTATTTTGCAAGCTAAATTCTAAAATCACTTGCACCACCACTGTCGAAATACTTCCAGAAAACAATTAATCATAGAGTACAACTAAATAAAAGAATTTTACTCAGGATGTAAAGGACGTCAAACCATTACTCAAACATCCACGTTAGCATGCAACCCTTATCTATCAACACATTCATGCAATAAGTAACCTCGTTACCATTTACAAGGTAATTCCTTTGTAGCCTTAAGGCAAAAAAAATTGGGTCGTATCTTTTTTCTCCATATCCATGTTAGCTTTATAGGTACTTGATGAATGTACCTTTTTATAGATGATCATAAAGTCATAGTTTGATTATTAGATATGGTTAGCTAGGTCAGATGATAACTTAGTAATAATACGGCATCAATGACACTTTTGCCTTTTTTGGCTGTAGGTACAAATACCTTCAATGATTAAAACAGTTGACTGCTATAATGCATTCGTTAGGACTAGGAAACATCTCCTGCTTGTGCTCAAGATCAATATTATATACACGCTACTAGCAGTTATTTCCAAGGCTGAAAAATAACTAGATTCTCACAAATGTTCTAGAATTTTCCAAATATTGGTTATTGCGACCAATTGTATATCGTGTTTTGTACCCTGCATCGACATAGAATAATATTCGGTGAACAATAGTAATTTATAGTGGAACCCATGTTATTTTCATATAGCATCTTCATTTCTATTTCATTGAATCTTCTGTTTTACCACTTTCTCGTCTATGCTAAATCTGTTACTTTTTTCCCTCTCTTTTTTCAACTATTGACAAATACATTTTCTGACTTTTTACAGATTTCATCCTATTATTTGTATTTCTCCTCATTGCTAAAATCTTTTTTTACTCTTATTTAATTGAATCGAATTGCACTATGTCTTTATGTCAGTAGTTCACAGTGAATATTTCTACTATATCTGCGTGTATTGAAGCAGCTGTATAATTGCAAAAACAACAACATTGACATTATATGCCTCAGTGAATATATCTATGCATTAGCATACAAATTTTTAGCACATTATTCTCTAAATAGCCTGTGAACTTTAATATATTCACTGTAATTGTTTTGTTCAATTTTAATTATGATTATCATAACCAAATATCTCTATGTATTCTTTATCCTACCAAATTGTTATTAATGATGTAACATTATCGTTCAATAATGTTTTTCATTACCAACAAATTAAATTTCTTATACATTTGGATATGGCCTATGAAACAACAGTATTTTTTCAACACCAATGTGCGAAGCACAGGTTCACACTAGTTATATTTTATTTTAGACTTGGTTAATACGTATTTCTTGGGATATTGAATCAAAGAGGTTTGATTACACAAGCAGGCAACTTATCACTATTATCAAACGGTAATTGCCCACGCCCACCACAAACTTTTCTCTACCCTTCCTAATGACCTTGAGAAACAAACTTTTCACCTTTTTCGTGCTTGTGTTCTTGATTCTGGAGGATCTTGGAAAGATCACATCCACCTTGTAAAACTTACCTATAGCAACAGTTATCAGGTATAACTTCAATCTTCTTATCATCTTATCTTAATCCTATTTCACTCTATCTTTTCTGTGCCCTTCCATACCTCATTCCTTTTCGGGGATGAAAAGTTTTGAGTGGGGGAGAGTGTAACAACCCTGTATTTTGTAATTATTTTATTGTATATTTTAATTATTTTAATATAAAATTTTGATTTAAAAACTTATTTTACTTATTTGAAATGATTAAATTTATTATTTAAATATAATCTTGATTTTTATATGAGTTATAATTCCAAACTTGTGTAAGTTGAATATTTGCCTGAAATGCTGATTTTGGTCAAAATAGTCAAACTGTGACTTTCAACTTAAAATTTTAAACGTTTAAAAAATTTAATTTTTTTTCTTTTATTATGAAAGTACATAAAATTCTAAGAACACCACTTTTCGTTTCGTTGAATTTGGATGTAAATTGTGAAAGTTATATCCTTTACAATATTGTGCGTATATAGGGTTATTTAACAATGACTATTTTAAATTGTATAAATTACTTCTTCTTTGTTATATTTTATTTTAATATGTCATAATATGTTATATTATGTATATTTTGACTTTTAAGTATTTTTAAAATGATAATATAATTTTTCTAAAGTTTATTTGAATTTATTTCAATTTATAAAGCCTAGTTGGTATTTACTGCATTTTTCTTTATTTAACTTTCTATTTAATAAAAATTAAATTATTATTTTACCTTGAAAATGTTTTAAAACCATTTTTAATTCAAATTTTGTGTTAAAATATTTTTTTTGTGAAGTAATAAAATTTTCAAAGTCATTGGAGATTTTCTTATAATTTTTATGTCAGGGTTGCTATTTTTAAGCAATTTCTTATTTCCTTTTTCTATTTTACTTAAAATAAATTATTTATTTTATTTTATTCTTACTTAGTTTAGGTTTTAAATAACATTTCTGAGTTTATTTTGTTTTTATAAAATTAAAAAGAAAAGGAAATGCAAAAGGTTTAGAAAGTTAAGAGATCTTAAAAGCCTGAAACGTAAAGGCGTTTTATCCGTTTCTTTTTGCAATTAATACATCAATTTATTGATTTATTTTATACATTCACTTTTATTGCTGTGTTTTACTTTATTTTATTCATTTTACATGTATTTAAATTTAAGAAATTTTTTCCAAAGTGTATTGAAGTTATTTCTAATTCCTAAGTCTAGTTTTCATTTTTCTGTGCCATTTTTCTTATTTTAATCATATCTAATTAATAATTAATTATTAATATTTTGTTTATCTGTTATATTTTCGAATTCTAACTGAAATTTATAAGTGTTTTCAGTTATTTAAGATGTATATGAATATATATAGGAAGTTTAAAAGGTTTGAAAGCAAAGAAACGTAAAACCGTTTTAACGTTTCTTCTTCCGTTTCTTTTCCAATTAATATATTTAATTTCTTTGACCGTTCCTTTCTTTATTGTAGCTGTGCATTTCTTACCTCATTTTCACGTGAAAACATTCCTCTCCACTTCATTTTTCACGGCTAGAAAGGTTTGGTAATGGCTCATCTTTTCCTCTTCTTTTTGCTCTTCTTTTTCCATTGTTTTCTTATATTTTGC
Source organism: Allium cepa (assembly GCA_030765085.1). Taxonomy (NCBI): domain Eukaryota; kingdom Viridiplantae; phylum Streptophyta; class Magnoliopsida; order Asparagales; family Amaryllidaceae; genus Allium; species Allium cepa. Next base: position 77,553,178 of record CM060930.1, on the reverse strand, counting down.
CTTATTTTCTCATGTGTATTGTTTGGCCTCTACCATCCACCATCACCACCATACTCTCCACCATCCCCTACCACTCTTCCTTGGCATCATCTCCAGCCATCATTTCAGATCCATCCATGGCCACACCTCCCTTGGTGACAAAACTCCACAAAATTGCAAATAATGTCACAAAAACTCAACTTATTTAACATTGACCCTATATATGCTTTATGTTGCACCACTACACATTCATCTCCACTTGTTGCCTCGCCTATATGATGTTAAACCTGACCTATATGATGTCATACCTAAGCCAAAGCATCATCATAGCCAAGCATAAGTGTCCCTTAGGCCAAGCATTGAAGTGGTTGAAGCAAGGTCCAATCTATCTTGTTCATTTTGCTTTGTATTTCAAAATTGTTTCAATGTTATTTTATGTTGAATGTTTATATATTGTCTTGTTTGTTTTGTTTTGGGTTGTTGATACAAAATCATATCTTGGCTATCTTTCAACTCAAATCAAAAGTCGTGCAATTGTGCTTGTCGTGCCTTTGGAGTCGTGCTTGTATGTTGTTTTGGTCTCTAGCCTTGAAAAAGTGAGTCTTTCTCACTCTGACGTTTATACTTCTGAAAAGTGAATTGATGACAAGTGTTTAGTAATATAAAATGTTTATGCAAGTTAATGATGATCATATGATATGCTATGCCATGTTATTACCATGTTATTACCATGTTAAAACTGTTAATTTTCACCTGTCATCTGATATATGACTGTATATTGTGATATTGACATTGTTTATATTATTCCTGTATATGATCACACTGCAAGTTCCCTGTTAGAAAAAAATGTTATGGTCTGAAATGATAGGCCAGAATGGTTTTAAATTTTTCATTTTGACTTGGGATTGCGGGTTTGAAATGATAAAACCCGGATTTTCTTTGTAAATTATGGGTTGAAATGATATATTACCCATATCACTTTACCTGGCGTAGAAAATTATATACAGGCCCGTAGTTAAATATGTTTTTCTAAAATTTTAAATATTTTAGAAATTTAATTATTATAATATTTTGATTTTAAATTTAATAAAAAAAAAGATTTTTGTAAATTATTATTGATTTTCTGAATAATTGTAAGTGAAATGAATTAATGAAAAAGTTAGAAATTTTGAACGTGAGTTATTTTGGAAATTTTGACTTAATTATAATTGAAAATTTAATTGAATATGAAATTATGATAAATTTATGATAATTTGAATTTAAATGAATTTAAAGTGATTTTTATATCATATTAATGATTTTAATAAAGTTGAAATGTGAAATGAATGAATATTGTAAGTTGAAATTTTGAAATATAACTAAAACTGGAATTATGAAATTGACGTAAAAGTGAACTTTTAGTTAAGTAAATAAAAATAAATTAAGTTATATTTGAGAATTTGAACTTAAGTGTTAAGTTGAAATTTAATGTAATGGATTTAAAATTGAACATTGCAATTTAATAAGTGAATTATTATTAAATCTTGATTTTTGAATGGAAATTTAACTTTATAAGATCATGAACTTGAGGAAAAATTTAATGATGTTATAAATGTGAAAATGTATGATTTTATAAGTTAAAAATGTTTTAAATAAAAATATAATTGGTTGAGAAATTATATTGAATATTTGAAGTTAACTGACTGTATTTTTGAAATGCTATTAATTACAATGTAAATGATATTACAGCATTTGAAAATGCTGTAGTTTATGATAATGAACTAAAAAGCTAAATTGAATTAAAAGCTATTATAGCAATTTTTGTAAGTGATATAAATTATTGAATTTAACTAAGTTTATTCGAAATTTAAGTAAACCCTATTACAACATTTTAAAATGTTGTCTTTTGTTAAATTGAACTGTTTTGAATGTATTTTTCCGTAGCGTTTTCTAAATGCCACGAAAAGTGAATTTTCACTGTTTTGATAAACTTAAGTGAATAAATGAACTTTGGAAGTCGAAAATTTTGGAAATTTAATAATTTAATTATTAAACATAATAACTTCATTTTAATGATTAAAAATGATTTTTGGAATATATACTGTTTTGAAATATGGATTGAAATGATATTTTAAATTGAATAAAATGAATAATGATTTGAATTGAATGTGGTTTCAAAAAGATATGATATTTTGATATATTAAATGATTGAAATGTGGTTTTGAAAAGATACGATATTTTGATATATTAAAACGATTTGAAAATGAAGTTTTGAAAGGATAGGATATTTTGATATATTAAAATGATTTGAAACAAAGTTTTGAAAGATATGATATTTTTGATATTAAATGATTTGAAACACGGAGTTTGAAAGATAGGACATTTTGATATTAACATGATTTAAAAAGAAGTTCTGAAAGATATGATATTTTGGAAATGAAGCTTTGAAAGGTTATGATATTTTGATATATTAAAATGATTTGAAAGGTAGTGTTGAAAGGGTATGAAAATTTAATATATTGAAATGGTTAGAAATGACTTGATATTTATTTTAATAAATATTTGAATTGAAAGATATGTTACGATGATATATTGAAATGGTTTGGAAATGATTTAATCTTTATTTTGATAAAGATTTGGGTTGAAATGATAGTTTATTTTGGAAAAAAAAATATTGGTTTAAAGTTATAACTACGGGTTATAATAACGATTGGTTGTTAAAGAGACCGGGATCGGATATTGTCTTATAGCCGGCCAATACCGAAAACCACTTTAACAACTGTGTACGCGGTGGAGATTCCATAATGAAGTAGGATGGTGGCGACGTTCTCGAGGTATATTACGTGGACCCAACTCCCGTGAGTTGGCATATATGACTAAAACAGGAGCTATACCGGGCTACACAAAGGGTCGCACCCTTTCATCGAGCATGCTCCATCGGAAACCGTTCTATTACTGTTGTGATTCGATTCGGTGGCGCCACTTTGATTCGGGGGTATTGTTCGAGGTGGACGGAAGCTGCTGGCTTGCCGTCACCACCGGTCCGGGAGTGCAAACGGTGTATCCACCCTGGCATTGCCTCGCGTGTCGTGTCATATCCTTATATCGAGCCCACTACGATTTTGGTTTTAAAGATCCGACCGCGTTAAGGTTCACCATCCCCTTAACACTATTTTCTATATGATTATACTTTACTGATTAGACACTACCGTATATAGCGTATATTACTACATAGTAAATAGTTTAACGGATCCTTAGAGGATGGGCGGTCTCAAGCATCCTTTAAGTTACCGATGCATTTTGTTACTGTTCACTTGAGTTGATTTACAATTTATAAGTATTTATGTCCTGACTCGAGGGTTTTGTGTTTTGCTTTACGCTCGGGTCAGATTGATTGAGTTAGCATTCAAGATTCACCTTCGGCGTTGGAGCTTTTCTTGAAGATCCAGCCATCTATTTTGTTTCAGTATCCAGTGGTTCAGTGATGTATCTGATTTGTACCTGATGTATCCAGTTACTCTTCTGTTGTATCTTATTTAACTCTAATGTAACTCATATTTATATAGTAGCTTCATGAACTACTATCTCCTCTTTTACTTCCGCTGCATTATCATTACTCTGTGTCTGTGATCTGTGATTTTATTTACTGTATATTCTGAGATTTGCCAAATTTTTAATTACAACGCGGTATTTTGAGCAATTCAATTCCGGCATGAGTGTCTACCTATACACTTATAATGGATGCGAATGGTTGAAAATACCGAGTTTAACATAGTACTGGGACATCTGAACAAAGCAGTAGTAAGATGCATTTACCGTCACCCACATACATATGACAACCTACCTACTAGCTTTTAAACCCACTATGCTTTGCAGTTATATATGTTTATTTTTTCGCCTTTCCCTAACTCATAAATTTTCTAACTTGCTTTTAAACTTACTAATAAGCTACCAAACTATAGGTCTCCAAATACCTCCGACAGCAGGGTAACTCATGTCAAAGGAAATGCTAGGAAGAAAAATCATATGACTGCCGCGTAGCTTCTATGTTCTGTCTCTAAACTAATGTGAACTATGGCAATGCATGTCCCCCTTATGATATGTGTTGTTTGTCTTCTGTACATGTCTCCTGTTAAGAGTCAATTAAAGCATTACAACTTTTTGTCCGCCTATATCTGTCTCAATAAATTGGGAACTAGCGTGGACTGTGGTTAAATTTCCTCCCTATCATGGGTATACACTAACTGTTGCAAAAATAGTTCTATCATGGGTATACACTAATTTGTTTTCTCTTCGGGTCAGGTTTCCATCCATGGACAGGTATCTCTTAACCCCAACTTTATAATTAAGATTTCTCCCACCATCAATATTTCATTTATTTTCACAAGTTTAATTCAATCATGTCACAAACAGGTTGACGAACACATAACACTACTACAATCCATTTTGCGCTCTAGAGGAATCCAAGTGAACATGTCCCCTCTTGTGGTTATGTCCTTCAAACTACATACAATGCCAACACACGAGCAAAATTTATGTTGTTTTGTTTTTATACTCTTTTAATATCTGTTAAACTTCAGGCATTGCAAGAACTAACTACTGCATTTAAACAATCCAGGATTGAAAAAGATATTTCTTTATCAATTAAACCAAAAAACTTGCTGACAAAAGGCATGCTACAACCAACACCCCAACTTCGCTTGCGCTGACCGTGCATCCACTACAGTATAAACTAACCTTACGACATTATGTGATAGGTTCGTAACTATACGTGCTCACGAAGAGAATTGGAAAATAAAATAAACAAGCTTGAAAACTGTATTCCGTTTCACACCAATCCGACACACAACTACGTTAACAAGGTAATGCAATTAAGAAGCTAACACAATCTGCCAGAGCAATGTAATTAAAAATCATTTCTTTATAACTTAACAGGTAACCGGACGTATAAACAACATAATTGGTGGTATGTATATTACCATGAAGACTTGCTCAATGTCTTGAGCGCATATAACTTTAACAACGAACCTTCCTCCAGCAACCAAAGTCCACATGCATCCAGTTCCTAATATAGGTACATTTGGATATCATATTTACTTTAACAATTGTATATTTCACAATCCAAGATGTTCTTGACATTATAATAACAAGTATAATTTTTCTCTCCGATTATGTAAAATGGTTATAATTTTTTGTCCTTTTAACTTTAAATTGAAAAGCAAGAACTAAATTCTAATTTATTCCCCTAATTATCCACTGTCCTAATTCAAATTTCAACCTTTTTTTGGTATTTTTACTTAACCTACGTGATGCATAGGTTTATAATAAAAGTGGTTAATCAATATTATCATACATGGGTTGTTTGTAGGAAATTTTTTTCCCTCAATACAAATGTAAAATATCATTAATTTTTTATCAGATACAAAAATTATCTGCGCTTTCTGATCGTTATATAAATTTTATTTTCATATTGCAAATTTTGACAAAAAGTGTTGCAAAGAAATTTCTTTAACGGAAATAAAACAAATCAGTGAAAAATTATTATCATTTACAGTATGAAGGAACCTGATTCAACCATATTCATACATCTCACTCTTTGGCTTCCTCAAATTCTGTCAATAATATGTAAAAAAATGTACAGTTAATAAATGACTAAACATGTATTTTCAAATATCTCACGTAGAGCTTTAATTTGCATTTATTACACCAACTATTGTACATAAATAGATTGCTTCCTATTCTTAAAAGAAGCTGTTAAATTTGTGTTAGCTATGAACAATATACCTTTTTCAAATTATACATCAAGGTGCAATATGATATTCCCACAATCATAAAGATAACTATTTTCTGAACAAAAATCAGTTATTGTTTACATAAAATTTAAAACATCCAAAAGTTTACAGCAATAGAGATGATGTGTAAATAATTTCATCTTTTTTTAAACCATGATGAGTAACTTTTATTTAGTAAAACAATCATGGTCGACATAAAAGTTGAGTTACTGGAAAGCAAAAATACGTTCCTACTTATTTTGCAATTGTTCCAATTGATATAACATGCTTGAGTTTGCTGGGGCTCCTGCTTTTATTTCATAGGTTAAGCCATAAAACTCTTAGGAAGCGTGAATTTTTAATTTTCAAACTATATGTTATGTACTTTCACGAATGTTATGCAGTTTATGGAAAGAACGGTGCAATTTGGCATCTTTGTATTCTGTTTTATGTTTATCTTACTTTAATTTCTTTTATATATGACGGTTTTATGGGTAATTTATGGGTACCTTTAGTACAAAAATGCTGACTAAGAAACTATTATATATTTAGTATAAAAGATAATTATTATCATATAAACTTCAATTGTTTACACAGAACTTCAATTTCTTACTATGAAGATTTCAGATATTCTACTATACAACTTGAAAAAATAAACATACGGTATTGATGGAAGATGATAACCAATGTAACAAAAATACAAGTGACACACAAAGTTAATTAACTACCTTTAATCCCTTTCAACTCAATCTTATTGGAGCGGTCAACAATCTTCATGGTTTTCGTGGGAGGAAAGGAGAAATTCTCCTAGCAATTATTTTAAAAATGAATTTTTCTTTGAGAGCTTGAGATAGATTAAATGGTGACTTCACATAATTAAATATTTCATTCAACCATGTCACATAGCGGTTAATATATTGATTTTAGGTTTTATGACATAACTTGGCTAAGTTTACTCAATTTCATTAACAATTACGATGGATCAATAATATGATACACGTATCAGTTGCTATATTCAGGCTTAAGGTAGATGCACAGTTTAAGTGTTGGCAGCGCTGGGTCAATACATATGCTGTGGTGAGAATAATGTTGATAACCACCTAAATGAGTTTGTTTTTTATTTTGCACGCTAAATTCTAAAATCACTTGCACCACCACTGTCGAAATACTTCCAGAAAACAATTAATCATAGGGTACAACTAAATAAAAGAATTTTACTCCGGATGTAAAGGACGTCAAACCATTACTCAAACATCCACGTTAGCATGCAACCCTTATCTATCAACACATTCATGCAATAAGTAACCTCGTTACCATTTACAAGGTAATTCCTTTGTAGCCTTAAGGCAAAAAAAATTGGGTTGTATCTTTTTTCTCCATATCCATGTTAGCTTTATAGGTGCTTGATGAATGTACCTTTTTATAGATGATCATAAAGTCATAGTTTGATTATTAGATATGGTTAGCTAGGTCAGATGAGAATTTAGTAATAATACGGCATCAATGGCACTTTTGCCTTTTTTGGCTGCAGGTACAAATACCTTCAATGATTAAAATAGTTGACTGCTATAATGCATTCGTTAGGACTAGGAAACATCTCCTGCTTGTGCTCAAGATCAATATTATATACACGCTGCTAGCAGTTATTTCCAAGGCTGAAAAATAACTAGACTTCTCACAAATGTTCTAGAATTTTCCAACTATTGGTTATTGCGACCAGTTGTATATCGTGTTTTGTACCCTGCATCGACGTAGAATAATATTCGGTGAACAATAGTAATTTATAGTGGAACCCATGTTATTTTCATATAGCATCTACATTTCTATTTCATTGAATCTTCTGTTTTACTACTTTCTCGTCTATACTAAATCTGTTACTTTTTTCCCTCTCTTTTTTCAACTATTGACAAATACATTTTCTGACTTTTTACAGATTTCATCCTATTACTTGTATTTCTCCTCATTGCTAAAATCTTTTTTTACACTTATTTAATTGAATCGAATTGCACTATGTCTTTATGTCAGTAGTTCACAGTGAATATTTCTACTATATCTGCATGTATTGAAGCAGCTGTATAATTGCAAAAGCAACAACATTGGCATTATATGCCTCAGTGAATATATCTATGCACTAGCATACAAATTTTTAGCACATTATTCTCTAAATAGCCTGTGAACTTTAATATATTCACTGTAATTGTTTTTTTCAATTTTAATTATGATTATCATAACCAAATATATCTATGTATTCTTTATCCTACCAAATTGTTGTTAATGATGTAACATTATCGTTCAACAGTGTTTTTTCATTAGCAACAAATTAAATTTCTTATACGTTTGGATATGGCCTATGAAACAACAGTATTTTTTCAACACCAATGTGCGAAGCACAGGTTCACACTAGTTATATTTTATTTTAGACTTGGTTAATACGTATTTCTTGGGATATTGAATCAAAGTGGTTTGATTACACAAGCAGGCAACTTATCACTATTATCAAACGGTAACTGCCCACGCCCACCACAAACTTTTCTCTACCCTTCCTAATGACCCTGAGAAACAAACTTTCCACCTTTTTCGTGCTTGTGTTCTTGATTCTGGAGGATCTTGGAAAGATCACCTCCACCTTGTAAAACTTACCTATAACAACAGTTATCAGGTATAACTTCAATCTTCTTATCATCTTATCTTAATCCTATTTCACTCTATCTTTTTTGTGCCCTTCCATACCTCATTCCTTTTCGGGGATGAAAAGTTTTGAGTGGGGGAGAGTGTAACAACCCTGTATTTTGTAATTATTTTATTGTATATTTTAATTATTTTAATACAAAATTTTGATTTAAAAACTTATTTTACTTATTTGAAATGATTAAATTTATTATTTAAATATAATCTTGATTTTTATATGAGTTATAATTCCAAACTTGTGTAAGTTGAATATTTGCCTGAAATGCTGATTTTGGTCAAAATAGTCAAACTGTGATTTTCAACTTAAAATTTTACAAGTTTAAAAAATTTAATTTTTTTTTCTTTTATTATGAAATTACATAAAATTCTAAGAACACCACTTTTCGTTTCGTTAAATTTGGATGTAAATTGTGAAAGTTATATCCTTTACAATATTGTGCGTATATAGGGTTATTTAACAATGACTATTTTAAATTGTATAAATTACTTCTTCTTTGTTATATTTTATTTTAATATGTCATAATATGTTATATTATGTATATTTTGACTTTTAAGTATTTTTAAAATGATAATATAATTTTTCTAAAGTTTATTTGAATTTGTTTCAATTTATAAAGCCTAGTTGGTATTTACTGCATTTTTCTTTATTTAACTTTCTATTTAATAAAAATTAAATTATTATTTTACCTTGAAAATGTTTTAAAACCATTTTTAATTCATATTTTGTGTTAAAATATTTTTTTTGTGAAGTAATAAATTTTCCAAAGTCATTGGAGATTTTCGTGTAATTTTTATGTCAGGGTTGCTATTTTTAAGCAATTTCTTATTTCCTTTTTCTATTTTACTTAAAATAAATTATTTATTTTATTTTATTCTTACTTAGTTTCGGTTTTAAATAACATTTCTGAGTTTATTTTGTTTTTATAAAATTAAAAAGAAAAGGAAATGCAAAAGGTTTAGAAAGTTAAGAGATCTTAAAAGCCTGAAACGTAAAGGCGTTTTATCCGTTTCTTTTTGCAATTAATACATCAATTTATTGATTTATTTTATACATTCACTTTTATTGCTGTGTTTTACTTTATTTTATTCATTTTACATGTATTTAAATTTAAGAAATTTTTTCCAAAGTGTATTGAAGTTATTTCTAATTCTTAAGTCTAGTTTTCATTTTTCTGTGCCATTTTTCTTATTTTAATCATATCTAATTAATAATTAATTATTAATATTTTGTTTATCTGTTATATTTTCGAATTCTAACTGAAATTTATAAGTGTTTTCAGTTATTTAAGATGTATATGAATATATATAGGAAGTTTAAAAGGTTTGAAAGCAAAGAAACGTAAAATCGTTTTAACGTTTCTTCTTCCGTTTCTTTTCCAATTAATAGATTTAATTTCCTTTGACCGTTCCTTTCTTTATTGTAGCTGTGCATTTCTTACCTCATTTTCACGTGAAAACATTCCTCTCCACTTCATTTTTCACGGCTAGAAAGGTTTGGTAATGGCTCCTCTTTTCCTCTTCTTCTTGCTCTTCTTTTTCCATTGTTTTCTTATATTTTGCCTTATTTTCTCATGTGTATTGTTTGGCCTCTACCACCCACCATCACCACCATACTCTCCACCATCCCCTACCACTCTTCCTTGGCATCATCTCCAGCCATCATTTCAGATCCATCCATGGCCACACCTCCCTTGGTGACAAAACTCCACAAAATTGCAAATAATGTCACAAAAACTCAACTTATTTAACCTTGACCCTATATATGCTTTATGTTGCACCACTACACCTTCATCTCCACTTGTTGCCTCGCCTATATGATGTTAAACATGACCTATATGATGTCATACCCGAGCCAAAGCATCATCATAGCCAAGCATAAGTGTCCCTTAGGCCAAGCATTGAAGTGGTTGAAGCAAGGTCCAATCTATCTTGTTCATTTTGCTTTGCATTTCAAAATTGTTTCAATTTTATTTTATGTTGAATATTTATATATTGTCTTGTTTGTTTGGTTTTGGGTTGTTGATACAAAATCATATCTTGGCTATCTTTCAACTCAAATCAAAAGTCGTGCAATTGTGCTTGTCGTGCCTTTGGAGTCGTGCTTGTATGTTGTTTTGGTCTCTAGCCTTGAAAAAGTGAGTCTTTCTCACTCTGACATTTATACTTATGAAAAGTGAATTGATGACAAGTGTTTAGTAATATAAAATGTTTATGCAAGTTAATGATGATCATATAATATGCTATGCCATGTTATTACCATGTTATTACCATATTAAAACTGTTAATTTTCACCTGACATCTGATATATGACTGTATATTGTGATATTGACATTGCTTATATTATTCCTGTATATGATCACACTGCAAGTACCCTGTTAGAAAAAAATGTTATGGTCTGAAATGATAGGCCAGAATGGTTTTAAATTTTTCATTTTGACTTGGGATTGCGGGTTTGAAATGATAAAACCCGGATTTTCTTTGTAAATTATGGGTTGAAATGATATATTACCCATATCACTTTACCTAGCGTAGAAAATTATATACAGACCCGTAGTTAAAATATGTTTTTCTAAAATTTTAAATATTTTAGAAATTTAATTATTATAATATTTTTATTTTAAATTTAATGAAAAAAAGGATTTTTGTAAATTATTGTTGATTTTCTGAATAATTGTAAGTGAAATGAATTAATGAAAAAGTTAGAAATTTTGAACGTGGGTTATTTTGGAAATTTTGATTTAATTATAATTGGAAATTTAACTGAATATGAAATTATGATAAATTTATGATAATTTGAATTTAAATGAGTTTAAAGTGATTTTTATATCATATTAATGATTTTAATAAAGTTGAAATGTGAAATGAATGAATATTGTAAGTTGAAATTTTGAAATATAACTAAAACTGGAATTATGAAATTGACGTAAAAGTGAACTTTTAGTTAAGTAAATAAAAATAAATTAAGTTATATTTGAGAATTTGAACTTAAGTGTTAAGTTGAAATTTAATGTAATGAATTTAAAATTGAACATTGCAATTTAATAAGTGAATTATTATTAAATCTTGATTTTTGAATGGAAATTTAACTTTATAAGATCATGAACTTGAGGAAAAATTTAATGATGTTATAAATGTGAAAATGTATGATTTTATAAGTTAAAAATGTTTTAAGTAAAAATATAATTGGTTGAGAAATTATATTGAATATTTGAAGTTAATTGACTGTATTTTTGAAATGCTATTAATTACAATGTAAATGATATTACAGCATTTGAAAATGCTGTAGTTGATGATAATGAACTAAAAAGCTAAATTGAATTAAAAGCTATTATAGCAATTTTTGTAAGTGCTATAAATTGTTGAATTTAACTAAGTTTATTCGAAATTTAAGTAAACCCTATTACAACATTTTAAAATGTTGTCTTTTGTTAAATTGAACTGTTTTGAATGTATTTTTCCGTAGCGTTTTCTAAATGCCACGAAAAGTGAATTTTCACTGTTTTGATAAACTTAAGTGAATAAATGAACTTTGGAAGTCGAAAATTTTGGAAATTTAATAATTTAATTATTAAACATAATAACTTCATTTTAATGATTAAAAATGATTTTTGGAATATATACTGTTTTGAAATATGGATTGAAATGATATTTTAAATTGAATAAAATGAATAATGATTTGAATTGAATGTGGTTTCAAAAAGATATGATACTTTGATATATTAAATGATTGAAATGTGGTTTTGAAAAGATACGATATTTTGATATATTAAAACGATTTGAAAATGAAGTTTTGAAAGGATAGGATATTTTGATATATTAAAATGATTTGAAATGAAGTTTTGAAAGATATGATATTTTTGATATTAAATGATTTGAAACACGGAGTTTGAAAGATAGGACATTTTGATATTAACATGATTTAAAAAGAAGTTCTGAAAGATATGATATTTTGGAAATGAAGCTTTGAAAGGTTATGATATTTTGATATATTAAAATGATTTGAAAGGTAGTGTTGAAAGGGTATGAAAATTTAATATATTGAAATGGTTAGAAATGACTTGATATTTATTTTAATAAATATTTGAATTGAAAGATATGTTACGATGATATATTGAAATGGTTTGGAAATGATTTAATCTTTATTTTGATAAAGATTTGGGTTGAAATGATAGTTTATTTTGGAAAAAAAAATATTGGTTTAAAGTTATAACTACGGGTTATAATAACGATTGGTTGTTAAAGAGACCGGGATCGGATATTGTCTTATAGCCGGCCAATACCGAAAACCACTTTAACAACTGTGTACGCGGTGGAGATTCCAGAATGAAGTAGGATGGTGGCGACGTTCTCGAGGTATATTACGTGGACCCAACTCCCGTGAGTTGGCATATATGACTAAAACAGGAGCTATACCGGGCTACACAAAGGGTCGCACCCTTTCATCGAGCATGCTCCATCGGAAACCGTTCTATTACTGTTGTGATTCGATTCGGTGGCGCCACTTTGATTCGGGGGTATTGTTCGAGGTGGACGGAAGATGCTGGCTTGCTGTCACCACCGGTCCGGGAGTGCAAACGGTGTATCCACCCTGGCATTGCCTCGCGTGCCGTGTCATATCCTTATATCGAGCCCACTACGATTTTGGTTTTAAAGATCCGACCGCGTTAAGGTTCACCATCACCTTAACGCTATTTTCTATATGATTATACTGTACTGATTAGACACTGCCGTATATAGCGTATATTACTACATAGTAAATAGTTTAACGGATCCTTAATGGATGGGCGGTCCCAAGCATCCTTTAAGTTACTGATGCATTTTGTTACTGTTCACTTGAGTTGATTTACAGTTTATAAGTATTTATGTCCTGACTCGAGGGTTTTGTGTTTTGCTTTACGCTCGGGTCAGATTGATTGAGTTAGCATTCAAGATTCACCTTCGGCGTTGGAGCTTTTCTTGAAGATCCAGCCATCTATTTTGTTTCAGTATCCAGTGGTTCAGTGATGTATCTGATTTGTACCTGATGTATCCAGTTACTCTTCTGTTGTATCTTATTTAACTCTGATGTATCTCATATTTATCTAGTAGCTTCATGAACTACTATCTCCTCTTTTACTTCCGCTGCATTATCATTACTCTGTGTCTGTGATCTGTGATTTTATTTACTGTATATTCTGAGATTTGCCAAATTTTTAATTACAACGCGGTATTTTGAGCAATTCAATTCCGGCATGAGTGTCTACCTATACACTTATAATGGATGCGAATGGTTGAAAATACCGAGTTTAACATAGTACTGGGACATCTGAACAAAGCAGTAGTAAGATGCATTTACCGTCACCCACATACATATGACAACCTACCTACTAGCTTTTAAACCCACTATGCTTTGCAGTTATATATGTTTATTTTTTCGCCTTTCCCTAACTCATAAATTTTCTAACTTGCTTTTAAACTTACTAATAAGCTACCAAACTACAGGTCTCCAAATACCTCCGACAGCAGGGTAACTCATGTCAAAGGAAATGCTAGGAAGAAAAATCATATGACTGCCGCGTAGCTTCTAGTTCTGTATCTAAACTAATGTGAACTATGGCAATGCATGTCCCCCTTATGATATGTGTTGTTTGTCTTCTGTACATGTCTCCTGTTAAGAGTCAATTAAAGCATTACAACTTTTTGTCCGCCTATATCTGTCTCAATAAATTGGGAACTAGCGTGGACTGTGGTTAAATTTCCTCCCTATCATGGGTATACACTAACTGTTGCAAAAATAGTTCTATCATGGGTATACACTAATTTGTTTTCTCTTCGAGTCAGGTTTCCATCCATGGACAGGTATCTCTTAACCCCAACTTTATAATTAAGATTTCTCCCACCATCAATATTTCATTTATTTTCACAAGTTTAATTCAATCATGTCACAAACAGGTTGACGAACACATAACACTACTACAATCCATGTTGCGCTCTAGAGGAATCCAAGTGAACATGTCCCCTCTTGTGGTTATGTCCTTCAAACTACATACAATGCCAACACACGAGCAAAATTTATGTTGTTTTGTTTTTATACTCTTTTAATATCTGTTAAACTTCAGGCATTGCAAGAACTAACTACTGCATTTAAACAATCCAGTATTGAAAAAGATATTTCTTTATCAATTAAAGCAAAAAACTTGCTGACAAAAGGCACGCAACAACCAACACCCCAACTTCGCTTGCGCTGACCGTGCATCCACTACAGTATAAACTAACCTTACGACATTATGTGATAGGTTCGTAAATATACGTGCTCACGAAGAGAATTGGAAAATAAAATAAACAAGCTTGAAAACTGTATTCCGTTTCACACCAATCCGACACACAACTACGTTAACAAGGTAATGCAATTAAGAAGCTAACACAATCTGCCAGAGCAATGTAATTAAAAATCATTTCTTTATAACTTAACAGGTAACCGGACGTATAAACAACATAATTGGTGGTGTGTATATTACCATGAAGACTTGCTCAATGTCTTGAGCGCATATAACTTTAACAACGAACCTTCCTCCAGCAACCAAAGTCCACATGCATCCAGTTCCTAATATAGGTACATTTGGATATCATATTTACTTTAACAATTGTATATTTCACAATCCAAGATGTTCTTGACATTATAATAACAAGTATAATTTTTCTCTCCGATTATGTAAAATGGTTATAATTTTTTGTCCTTTTAACTTTAAATTGAAAAGCAAGAACTAAATTCTAATTTATTCCCCTACTTATCCACTGTCATAATTCAAATCTCAACCTTTTTTGGTATTTTTACTTAACCTACATGATGCATAGGTTTATAATAAAAGTGGTTAATCAATATTATCATACATGGGTTGTTTGTAGGAAAAAAATTTCCCTCAATACAAATGTAAAATATCATTAATTTTTTATCTGATACAAAAATTATCTGCGCTTTCTGATAGTTATATAAATTTTATGTTCATATTGCAAATTTTGACAAAAAGTGTTGCAAAGAAATTTCTTTAACGGAAATAAAATAAATCAGTGAAGAATTATTATCATTTACAGTATGAAGGAACCTGATTCAACCATATTCATACATCTCACTCTTTGGCTTCCTCAAATTCTGTCAATAATATGTAAAAAAATGTTCAGTTAATAAATGACTAAACATGTATTTTCAAATATCTCACGTAGAGCTTTAATTTGCATTTATTACACCAACTATTGTACATAAATAGATTGCTTCCTATTCTTAAAAGAAGCTGTTAAATTTGTGTAAGCTATGAACAATATACCTTTTTAAAATTATACATCAAGGTGCAATATGATATTCCCATAATCATAAAGATAACTATTTTCTGAACAAAAATCAGTTATTGTTTACATAAAATTTAAAACATCCAAAAGTTTACAGCAATGGAGATGATGTGTAAATAATTTCATCTTTTTTTAAACCATATTGAGTATCTTTTATTTAGTAAAACAATCATGGTCGACATAAAAGTTGAGTTACTGGAAAGCAAAAATATGTTCCTACTTATTTTTTAATTGTTCCAATTGATATAACATGCTTGAGTTTGCTGGGGCTCCTGCTTTTATTTCATAGGTTAAGCCATAAAACTCTTAGGAAGCGTGAAGTTTTAATTTTCAAACTATATGTTATGTACTTTCACGAATGTTATGCAGTTTATGGAAAGAACGGTGCAATTTGGCATCTTTGTATTCTGTTTTCTGTTTATCTTACTTTAATTTCTTTTATATATGACGGTTTTATGGGTAATTTATGGGTACCTTTAGTACAAAAGTGCTGACTAAGAAACTATTATATATTTAATATAAAAGATAATTATTATCATATGAACTTCAATTGTTTACACAGAACTTCAATTTTTTACTATGAAGATTTCAGATATTCTACTATACAACTTGAAAAAATAAACATACAGTATTGATGGAAGATGATAACCAATGTAACAAAAATGCAAGTGACACAGAAAGTTAATTAACTACCTTTAATCCCTTTCAACTCAATCTTATTGGAGCGGTCAACAATCTTCATGGTTTTCGTGGGAGGAAGGAGAAATTCTCCTGGCAATTATTTTAAAAATGAATTTTTCTTTGAGAGCTTGAGATAGATTAAATGGTGACTTCACACAATTAAACATTTCATTCAACCATGTCACATAGCGGTTAATATATTGATTTTAGGTTTTATGACATAACTTGGCTAAGTTTACTCAATTTCATTAACACTTACGATGGATCAATAATATGATACACGTATCAGTTGCTATATTCAGGCTTAAGGTAGATGCACAGTTTAAGTGTTGGCTGCGCTGGGTCAATACATATGCTGTGGTGAGAATAATGTTGATAACCACCTAAATGAGTTTGTTTTCTATTTTGCACGCTAAATTCTAAAATCACTTGCACCACCACTGTCGAAATACTTCCAGAAAACAATTAATCATAGGGTACAACTAAATAAAAGAATTTTACTCAGGATGTAAAGGACGTCAAACCATTACTCAAACATCCACGTTAGCATGCAACCCTTATCTATCAACACATTCATGCAATAAGTAACCTCGTTACCATTTACAAGGTAATTCCTTTGTAGCCTTAAGGCAAAAAAAATTGGGTCGTATCTTTTTTCTCCATATCCATGTTAGCTTTATAGGTACTTGATGAATGTACCTTTTTATAGATGATCATAAAGTCATAGTTTGATTATTAGATATGGTTAGCTAGGTCAGATGAGAATTTAGTAATAATACGGCATCAATGGCACTTTTGCCTTTTTTGGCTGCAGGTACAAATACCTTCAATGATTAAAATAGTTGATTGCTATAATGCATTCGTTAGGACAAGGAAACATCTCCTGCTTGTGCTCAAGATCAATATTATATACACGCTGCTAGCAGTTATTTCCAAGGCTGAAAATTAACTAGACTTCTCACAAATGTTCTAGAATTTTCCAAATATTGGTTATTGCGACCAGTTGTATATCGTGTTTTGTACCCTGCATCGACATAGAATAATATTCGGTGAACAATAGTAATTTATAGTGGAACCCATGTTATTTTCATATAGCATCTTCATTTCTATTTCATTGAATCTTCTGTTTTACTACTTTCTCGTCTATACTAAATCTGTTACTTTTTCCCTCTCTTTTTTCAACTATTGACAAATACATTTTCTGACTTTTTACAGATTTCATCCTATTACTTGTATTTCTCCTCATTGCTAAAATCTTTTTTTACTCTTATTTAATTGAATCGAATTGCACTATGTCTTTATGTCAGTAGTTCACCGTGAATATTTCTACTATATCTGCGTGTATTGAAGCAGCTGTATAATTGCAAAAGCAACAACATTGGCATTATATGCCTCAGTGAATATATCTGTGCATTAGCATACAAATTTTTAGCACATTATTCTCTAAATAGCCTGTGAACTTTAAAATATTCACTGTAATTGTTTTGTTCAATTTTAATTATGATTATCATAACCAAATATCTCTATGTATTCTTTATCCTACCAAATTGTTATTAATGATGTAACATTATCGTTCAACAATGTTTTTTCATTACCAACAAATTAAATTTCTTATACATTTGGATATGGCCTATGAAACAACAGTATTTTTTCAACACCAATGTGCGAAGCACAGGTTCACACTAGTTATATTTTATTTTAGACTTGGTTAATACGTATTTCTTGGGATATTGAATCAAAGAGGTTTGATTACACAAGCAGGCAACTTATCACTATTATCAAACGGTAACTGCCCACGCCCACCACAAACTTTTCTCTACCCTTCCTAATGACCCTGAGAAACAAACTTTCCACCTTTTTCGTGCTTGTGTTCTTGATTCTGGAGGATCTTGGAAAGATCACCTCCACCTTGTAAAACTTACCTATAACAACAGTTATCAGGTATAACTTCAATCTTCTTATCATCTTATCTTAATCCTATTTCACTCTATCTTTTCTGTGCCCTTCCATACCTCATTCCTTTTCGGGGATGAAAAGTTTTGAGTGGGGGAGAGTGTAACAACCCTGTATTTTGTAATTATTTTATTGTATATTTTAATTATTTTAATATAAAATTTTGATTTAAAAACTTATTTTACTTATTTGAAATGATTAAATTTATTATTTAAATATAATCTTGATTTTTATATGAGTTATAATTCCAAACTTGTGTAAGTTGAATATTTGCCTGAAATGCTAATTTTGGTCAAAATAGTCAAACTGTGACTTTCAACTTAAAATTTTAAAAGTTTAAAAAATTTAATTTTTTTTTCTTTTATTATGAAAGTACATAAAATTCTAAGAACACCACTTTTCGTTTCGTTAAATTTGGATGTAAATTGTGAAAGTTATATCCTTTACAATATTGTGCGTATATAGGGTTATTTAACAATGACTATTTTAAATTGTATAAATTACTTCTTCTTTGTTATATTTTATTTTAATATGTCATAATATGTTATATTATGTATATTTTGACTTTTAAGTATTTTTAAAATGATAATATAATTTTTCTAAAGTTTATTTGAATTTGTTTCAATTTATAAAGCCTAGTTGGTATTTACTGCATTTTTCTTTATTTAACTTTCTATTTAATAAAAATTAAATTATTATTTTACCTTGAAAATGTTTTAAAACCATTTTTAATTCAAATTTTGTGTTAAAATATTTTTTTTGTGAAGTAATAAATTTTCCAAAGTCATTGGAGATTTTCGTGTAATTTTTATGTCAGGGTTGCTATTTTTAAGCAATTTCTTATTTCCTTTTTCTATTTTACTTAAAATAAATTATTTATTTTATTTTATTCTTACTTAGTTTCGGTTTTAAATAACATTTCTGAGTTTATTTTTTTTTTTATAAAATTAAAAAGAAAAGGAAATGCAAAAGGTTTAGAAAGTTAA
This sequence comes from Allium cepa, assembly GCA_030765085.1. NCBI lineage: Eukaryota > Viridiplantae > Streptophyta > Magnoliopsida > Asparagales > Amaryllidaceae > Allium > Allium cepa. The sequence goes on along the minus strand of CM060930.1, from coordinate 77,533,818 downwards.
GAGATCTTAAAAGCCTGAAACGTAAAGGCGTTTTATCCGTTTCTTTTTGCAATTAATACATCAATTTATTGATTTATTTTATACATTCACTTTTATTGCTGTGTTTTACTTTATTTTATTCATTTTACATGTATTTAAATTTAAGAAATTTTTTCCAAAGTGTATTGAAGTTATTTCTAATTCCTAAGTCTAGTTTTCATTTTTCTGTGCCATTTTTCTTATTTTAATCATATCTAATTAATTATTAATATTTTGTTTATCTGTTGTATTTTCGAATTCTAACTGAAATTTATAAGTGTTTTCAGTTATTTAAGATGTATATGAATATATATAGGAAGTTTAAAAGGTTTGAAAGCAAAGAAACGTAAAACCGTTTTAACATTTCTTTTTCCGTTTCTTTTCCAATTAATAGATTTAATTTCCTTTGACCGTTCCTTTCTTTATTGTAGCTGTGCATTTCTTACCTCATTTTCACGTGAAACCATTCCTCTCCACTTCATTTTTCACAGCTAGAAAGGTTTGGTAATGGCTCCTCTTTTTCTCTTCTTTTTGCTCTTCTTTTTCCATTGTTTTCTAATATTTTGCCTTGTTTTCTCATGTGTATTGTTTGGCCTCTACCACCCACCATCACCACCATACTCTCCACCATCCCCTACCACTTTTCCTTGGCATCATCTCCAGCCATCATTTCAGATCCATCCATGGCCACACCTCCCTTGGTGACAAAACTCCACAAAATTGCAAATAATGTCACAAAAACTCAACTTATTTAACCTTGACCCTATATATGCTTTATGTTGCACCACTACACCTTCATCTCCACTTGTTGCCTCGCCTACATGATGTTAAACCTGACCTATATGATGACATACCTGAGCCAAAGCATCATCATAGCCAAGCATAAGTGTCCCTTAGGCCAAGCATTGAAGTGGTTGAAGCAAGGTCCAATCTATCTTGTTCATTTTGCTTTGTATTTCAAAATTGTTTCAATGTTATTTTATGTTGAATGTTTATATATTGTCTTGTTTGTTTTGTTTTGGGTTGTTGATACAAAATCATATCTTGGCTATCTTTCAACTCAAATCAAAAGTCGTGCAATTGTGCTTGTCGTGCCTTAGGAGTCGTGCTTGTATGTTGTTTTGGTCTCTAGCCTTGAAAAAGTGAGTCTTTCTCACTCTGACATTTATACTTATGAAAAGTGAATTGATGACAAGTGTTTAGTATATAAAATGTTTATGCAAGTTAATGATGATCATATGATATGCTATGCCATGTTATTACCATGTTATTACCATGTTAAAACTGTTAATTTTCACCTGACATCTGATATATGACTGTATATTGTGATATTGACATTGTTTATATTATTCCTGTATATGATCACACTGCAAGTTCCCTGTTAGAAAAAAATGTTATGGTCTGAAATGATAGGCCAGAATGGTTTTAAATTTTTCATTTTGACTTGGGATTGCGGGTTTGAAATGATAAAACCCGGATTTTCTTTGTAAATTATGGGTTGAAATGATATATTACCCATATCACTTTACCTGGCGTAGAAAATTATATACATGCCCGTAGTTAAAATATGTTTTTCTAAAATTTTAGATATTTTAGAAATTTAATTATTATAATATTTTGATTTTAAATTTAATAAAAAAAGAATTTTTGTAAATTATTATTGATTTTCTGAATAATTGTAAGTGAAATGAATTAATGAAAAAGTTAGAAATTTTGAACGTGGGTTATTTTGGAAATTTTGATTTAATTATAATTGGAAATTTAACTGAATATGAAATTATGATAAATTTATGATAATTTGAATTTAAATGAATTTAAAGTGATTTTTATATCATATTAATGATTTTAATAAAGTTGAAATGTGAAATGAATGAATATTGTAAGTTGAAATTTTGAAATATAACTAAAACTGCAAATTTATGAAATTGACGTAAAAGTGAACTTTTAGTTAAGTAAATAAAAATAAATTAAGTTATATTTGAGAATTTGAACTTAAGTGTTAAGTTGAAATTTAATGTAATGGATTTAAAATTGAACATTGCAATTTAATAAGTGAATTATTATTAAATCTTGATTTTTGAATGGAAATTTAACTTTATAAGATCATGAACTTGAGGAAAAATTTAATGATGTTATAAATGTGAAAATATATGATTTTATAAGTTAAAAATGTTTTAAATAAAAATATAATTGGTTGAGAAATTATATTGAATATTTGAAGTTAATTGACTGTATTTTTGAAATGCTATTAATTACAATGTAAATGATATTACAGCATTTGAAAATGCTGTAGTTGATGATAATGAACTAAAAAGCTAAATTGAATTAAAAGCTATTATAGCAATTTTTGTAAGTGCTATAAATTGTTGAATTTAACTAAGTTTATTCGAAATTTAAGTAAACCCTATTACAACATTTTAAAATGTTGTCTTTTGTTAAATTGAACTGTTTTGAATGCATTTTTCCGTAGCGTTTTCTAAATGCCACGAAAAGTGAATTTTCACTGTTTTGATAAACTTAAGTGAATAAATGAACTTTGGAAGTCGAAAATTTTGGAAATTTAATAATTTAATTATTAAACATAATAACTTCATTTTAATGATTAAAAATGATTTTTGGAATATATACTGTTTTGAAATATGGATTGAAATGATATTTTGAATTGAATAAAATGAATAATGATTTGAATTGAATGTGGTTTCAAAAAGATATGATATTTTGATATATTAAATGATTGAAATGTGGTTTTGAAAAGATACGATATTTTGATATATTAAAACGATTTGAAAATGAAGTTTTGAAAGGATAGGATATTTTGATATATTAAAATGATTTGAAACGAAGTTTTGAAAGATATGATATTTTTGATATTAAATGATTTGAAACACGGAGTTTGAAAGATAGGACATTTTGATATTAACAAGATTTAAAAAGAAGTTCTGAAAGATATGATATTTTAGAAATGAAGCTTTGAAAGGTTATGATATTTTGATATATTAAAATGATTTGAAAGGTAGTGTTGAAAGGGTATGAAAATTTAATATATTGAAATGGTTAGAAATGACTTGATATTTATTTTGATAAATATTTGAACTGAAAGATATTTTACGATGATATATTGAAATGGTTTTGGAAATGATTTAATCTTTATTTTGATAAAGATTTGGATTGAAAAGGATATTTTATTTCGAAGTATAAAATATTGTTTTAAAGTTATAACTACGGGTTATAATAACGATTGGTTGTTAAAGAGACCGGGATCGGATATTGTCTTATAGCCGGCCAATACCGAAAACCACTTTAACAACTGTGTACGTGGTGGAGATTCCAGAATGAAGTAGGATGGTGGCGACGTTCTCAAGGTATATTACGTGGACCCAACTCCGGTGAGTTGGCATATATGACTAAAACAGGAGCTATACCGGGCTACACAAAGGGTCGCACCCTTTCATCGAGCATGCTCCATCGGAAACCGTTCTATTACTGTTGTGATTCGATTCGGTGGCGCCACTTTGATTCGGGGGTATTGTTCGAGGTGGGCGGAAGCTGCTGGCTTGCCCTCACCACCGGTCCGGGAGTGCAAACGGTGTATCCACCCTGGCATTGCCTCGCGTGCCGTGTCATATCCTTATATCGAGCCCACTACGATTTTGGTTTTAAAGATCCGACCGCGTTAAGGTTCACCATCCCCTTAACGCTATTACCTATATGATTATACTTTACTGATTAGACACTACCGTATATAGCGTATATTACTACATAGTAAATAGTTTAACGGATCCTTAGAGAATGGGCGATCCCAAGCATCCTTTAAGTTACTGATGCATTTTGTTACTGTTCACTTGAGTTGATTTACAGTTTATAGGTATTTATGTCCTGACTCGAGGGTTTTGTGTTTTGCTTTACGCTCGGGTCAGATTGATTGAGTTAGCATTCAAGATCACCTTTGGCGTTGGAGCTTTCCTTGAAGATCCAGCCATCTATTTTGTTTCAGTATCCAGTGGTTCAGTGATGTATCTGATTTGTACCTGATGTATCTTGTTACTCTTCTGTTGTATCTTATTTAACTCTGATGTATCTTATATATAGTAGCTTCATGAACTACTATCTCTTTTTCTTCCGCTGCATTTTTATATACTCTGTGCCTGTGATCTGTGATTTTTATTTACTGTATATTCTGAGATTTGCCAAATTTTTATTTACAACGCGGTATTTTGAGCAATCCAATTCCGGCATGAGTGTCTACCTAAACACTTATAATGGATGCGAATGGTTGAAAATACCTGGTTGTTACAAGGCAACTTATCACTATTATCAAACGGTAACTGCCCACGCCCACCACAAACTTTTCTCTACCCTTCCTAATGACCCTGAGAAACAAACTTTCCTAGCCATTCATTTTCATGTCCAAACTGAATATTCAAGTAAACATAGGTTTTATTATATTAATAATTATTATTATTTTTTAGGAAACATTCATTTAAGTTCCTACCTCTTAACCTGAATTAACCACTACATGTTTAATACAACATACATAAGAACAAAATCTTCAATTAAGTGATCAAAAACGCATACCATCACCTTATGATAATAAGTAACTAATCTGACAGTGAAACTAGCAAGACTAACATTCAACCACATTACAACGAAGAATCAAATATTACATGTTATCTAAAGAAGTTAAATTAACTCATTATTATTTTCCCTATTATTTAGAATGATTTTGTTCTTCAAAAATTCAATACGAGATTTTATTCTTTTAAGAAACTTTTTAAAACATAAATTTTTATTTAATTTATAACTAGGACTTGAAATCCAATTAAAACTAAAACAATATATTACATATATTAAACTTTTCAAATCATTAGTAGTATTATTAAATACATGTTGATTTCTTTTAATCCAAATATTCCAACATGTTATTGTGTAAACAATGTTAAGTAAAAACCTTTAATGACTCCTGTAATAAAGTCTAAGATTATTACCCTATAATTCACAATCGTATGTCTATAACTTAGCTTAAAATAAAAAATATTAAGAGTTTTTACTAGAGTAAATCTAGTTATATTATATTCAAGATATAAAAATATAATATTTTCCAATTTATTCTAACAAAAATAACATTTTTTGTCATAAAATATTTTCCTTTTTTAAAACTTCTATAGATTCAATTTTCCCTGTAAAATTACTTTTCACATATATTTAAATATTTTCAATTTAGTAACTAAAAAATTTATAAAAAAATAAAACAAATGAGATGAGTATTTCTACTCTTGTCACAACACCAAATTTTAATGCCTTTTCATTATCTATATTGTAAAGATCTAGTTTAAAATACAACGATGCAAATTGTTCTAAAGTATTATCCGTTAGCGTATGATTAAAACTAAATTCCTAAAGAAAATTTAGATTTGGCCAATATACTACATTTTTGAAATTGCAAATATCCTATATCTTCTGAAGTTCCACTTTAAGTGGAGTAGCTGAAATCCAGCAATCATGCCAAAAAGAAATATTATTACCAGAGTGAACAACATTATTAATCCCTAGATTATAAATATCAAAATTTAATACTATCAATTTCCAAAAGTGACATATATTATTTAAATTTTTAACAGTATTATGGAATAAATTAAAAGTGCCACCGCACTATTAATTCAAAATTAATTCTTTTCATCACAAATTTCATTAATATCAATAAATTTCTATAATTGTTTACCCAATAAAGATATGTTTAAATTATGTAAATTTATAATTCCTAACCCCTACGTCCTCATTTTTAGACTTATAAAACATTTCCCATTTAACAAGACATTTTGAACTACAATTTTCATTATCTCCACTCCATAAAAAAAATATCTCCTAATTTTGTTAATTACCCATTTGAAAAGAGATAAAACGATATTCAATAAGTAGGTTATGCAAATAAAACGGAGTTGATGAGAACTATCCTACCTACTTTAGATAAATATTTACCATCCCATTTGGACAATCTTTTATTAATTTTATTTATTATAATTATCCAATCATCATGTTTCAGTTTTTATGGCCTAATTAAAAATCCTAAATATTCTATAAGGAATTTCATCATTTTACAATTGAATGTGTATGCAATTTGGTTTTCTATATTATCCATGTCATTTAAAACCAATACAGAACTTTTATCGAAATTAATCTGTAGCTAAGGTAATAATTAAAAATTATATAAAATAAACTTAAGAGCAATGATTTTTTTAGGCAAATGTGATGTAAAAATCATAGTATTATCTACAAAATGGAGCATAGAAATACCATTACCAGTGAACTCATTTCCTATGTTGTCTAATATCCTATTACTAATGGCCATTTTGATAAATCTAGTAAAAACATCAACTGTTAAGTTAAACAATCAAGGTGACAATAATGGATCACCTTGTCTAAGACAATGCTTCGATTGAATTTCATTTCCTAGAATATCATTAACCATAATACTTGAATTATTAGTTTTAAGTAAGGACATAATCCATCCCACCCATCTAAAGCTAAAACCCCTAGCAATTAATAAATCCTTAAGAAAAACCAAATCAGTTGAATAAAATGTTTTAGCAAAATCATGTTTTAAAAGCATGCAAGAAATATTATTTTCATAACAATAATAAATATATTCTTGAACTATTGCCACACCATCAGTGAAATTTCTACCTTTAATAAATGTTGTTTGTGTTGTATCTATTATTTCATTAATTTTAATATTTAGTCTATTCATCAAGACCTTGGAAATGATTTTAAAAGAATGGCTTAATAATGATACTGGTCTAAAATCTTTTAATTGATTAGCACCTATTTTCTTATGAAACAAAATTACATTCGTGAAACTAAACCTACCTAACTGTAACAACCATCATAAAATTCATTGAACATTATTATTATATCCTCTTTTAGAAAACTCTTTAAAGTATTATAGAATAATACAGAAAAACCATCCTGACCCGGAGCTTTACCATTAGGCATATCCTTAGTAGCCTTTCAAATTTGCTCTTCCGTAAATGAATCATCTAGCCCTGCAAGATCAATCATAGAATCTATTGGAACTGGGCCAGCTCGTAGTGGAAGTCACGCGTGAATTTTAAATTTTTTTACCCTACTGGATATTTATTGGGCCTATAAAGTCTAATTTATTTTGAACAATTCTAAACTTAATTTAAATAAAATTATATATTTCATTTGAATTTATAAATTATTGATAGAAATCATTTAATTTATTTTCAATACACACACATATGTATCATATACATATGTGTATATGTGTGCATGTGTAACATGGTATTCCGTGCAAGCTATAACATGCTCATATATAGATGCTAGGATTTATATCTCAGCGGACATGTTAGCTCAACCTATATTTATTGTATGTTTTTCAAATATATATATATATATATATATATATTGTATATAAAAACCCAGGTGTGAATTCACACACACATACTCGTATGTATATATCTATGTATATTATGATAAAATATTATAAATATTTTTATAATTAAAATATTGTAGTGTTAAATATTTAATAAACATGCATATATATACAAAGTATAAGTTTAATTTTTTATAAGTATATATGTATGTATGTATGTATGTATTAAAGTAACATAATTTCATATATATAACTATATGTGTGTGTGTGTATAAATATAATAATAAATGTAAATATGAGTTAGAATAGTTTATACAAATATATGTAAATTGTAAAATTTAATTTTTTTTCATTCTGGGTCGTATACATAGTATCTCTAAATTTAATTATAGTTTTAATATATTATTATATATATATAGATATATTATGAATTAATTAGTTAAATAACAAAAAATAAGTAATAGAAATATTTGAATTTTAAAATATCATAAAATTATGAATGATATTTTATAGGTTAAGAATCAATTTCAAAATTTTCTAAGCCAAAATATCTATTTCTTTATTAATTAAATACATTCGACTAAATTTAAAAAAATTCTGATTTTTCTAAACGAAAGCTTCTATGATGACAAATTAATTTTAGAAAAATTCGATTTGAATTTTTGAAACATAATTTATTAATTCGTATAATGGTTAAATAATAATAAAAATATTAAATAATTACCAAAAAATATTTTAGGTCGTTAAATCATAACTAATGTAAATATACAATTTAAAAATATTATTTTAGTTGTATATGTGATATAGTTATATAATTTATTACAAATCATGTAAATGAATCAATTAACTTATTAATATATGTATAAATTAATTAATAAAATATAATTACTTTAGCTGTGTGTATCAGATCCATAATGGAAAAATATTTTTTTATTTATTTTATAAACATATACACATAACCAATCAACATGTGACAACATCAATGCCTATAGGAATCTCACTTAACTAGCAATACAATAATCACATTACACACACATATGTGAACAATATATAGTTATATAGAAGTTATGTATCATAAATATATAACTAAACACTTACCTAAAACTAATGCCCTCAAGTTCACCTTGTAATGATGACTTCTCCTCTTTTGAAACCTCCTCGATTCTACATATGGCAAGTCTTGAACCGCAAATCATTTTGCTATCAAATAGCCGTTAATTTGAATTACTGTGATTTGGGTTTTGTTGGAGCTTTTGGAAGGTGTAATTCAGCCAAGATGAAGGAGACAGAAGGTAGCAAAAATTTCTTCTAAAGTTAGGATTAGGGTTACTTTTATAATGGTTGAATTGGAGAGAAAAGTATATCACATCACATACCTTTTCTCTCTAAATCTCTACCATCCATCAAAAACCCTTTTACCCTACTTTGTCCGCCCTTATATCTAATGTTTTTTGCCAAAATGTTTCCTCCAACTTCATGGGCGAATAGCCCGTTTACGCTCAAGTAAATATATTTAATTATATCCAATTTAATTCCTTATCGGTATCTCATATCGATCGATATATTTATAACTATTCTAGATATATACAATAATATTTATTCCTTAAATCATGTTCAAATTTTATAGTTAAAATTTCACAAATATTAATTGATTTATAACAGTTTTAAATTAATTAAATTGTTTGGTCTAAAGAGAATTCATCATTTCGATTGTGTGACCCGTGGGTGTAAATTTGGTCAGTGATTAACATCGAACTATTCGAACGTTAACGTTCACATTTCACTCAGCAAGCGGTGTGACATTTTGGCCAAATTTATTGCTTACATAGTTTTGGTAAAATCCAATTTCACTTTATTGACTATTACCCGGTTGTGATATTTATTTACACCAATTCTCTTCGTCAAAACTATATCATTTTGGATTTATGGAATTTGATAACGGTCAAAATTCCAATATCATCTATATTCAACTCTATAGTCCAAACATAAAGTCTTTAGTTCAATAATAACAATCATTATTAACTGAAATGCTCTGACCAAAGACTTTAACTTTGAGTTGACTGTGATATTAATGCCATATAACCGAGGAGACGAATCGTCTTTGGAATGGTGCTTTACTTCCAGTACTTCCACTAGACCCAACTATAGTCGCTTAATAGAATGCCATACCTAATTCGACTATAATCAAAGTGGAGCTTTCATAATGAAGATCCACGGTATTCTCAAGTCGAGAGAACTGCGTAAGTCAGTCACATCGATATTTTTGTTTGACGTTGGTTATATTAACCAACAGAAAACTATCAACCGGGTCATTCTATGATTATCAAATAACTATCAGTACGTAACTCCTTGGTGCCCCCAACATAATGAGCAATACACTCTCCAACATTTAGAGAGCATTACGTACTTTAGTCTTAATTGATACATCAATATACAGTCTCTATGCATCTTGACTAGGAACATTTAAAATGTTATATTTGTTTTCATTGTGATAAATTGCTCACGGTTATAACACTTTGTAACTGCTATCAAAAAAAAAATACTTATGGATTTTCTATTAAATATATTTTTTATTAAATTAATTAATTAATATAACACATTATATTAAGCATATAATAGAAAGAAAAAACTCTTTGTTTCGAACAATATTGATTACTAAGTTAGATATATGTAATAAATTATATGATTGCCCCTAGGGTATACCTTTAGTTCTATCAATCTCTCACTTACACTTAGGGTCAATTACAGAATCTTATTCCAACTTATGCAATCGATTCCTTAAAACCAATTGGGTCGGTCCTTTAGTGAACGAATATGCTATTATGCTTTAATCACCTACTCAGTCGATTAACTCTTTCCTAATGCTGATATACTACATTTATCATGTGGAATAATTTAGAGTATGTCTCTCGACTTCCAGTAAGCTCTAAGTTCTATTATGAACTATGTCATGACATTGTTATCATATGACAATATTACGACACTCTCAACATTTGGATACACCCTCAGCTCAGTTGTAAGTTTGTGTATTTATATTTATATATATTACTGTTATTGTGGCACTATTCAAGGCGATGTACTTAGCCTTTGTTCATTGAACCAACCACGGCTTTTCATTTTGAACATTTCCAACTTAAAATTCTTTATATGAATTTATTATTGACATATTATTCTCAATATCACTTATGAGAATTTGAGTCCGAACTTCCTCAAGAAGCAGTTCGCTGTTTCTGTAAACATTCTTTTAGTATTTTATAAATACATGAGAACGCCTCAAATACTAAGGAATCTGTCTTATAAAACATAACATGTATGATAATTCATATTGCCAATATATAAGAAATCCATCTTACATGTTCCCTATTACATATTTTAATAACGTGACCTTGTATATCCAACATCGAGTATTAAAACAACTAAGGCTTATTTTTATACAATTATATTATTAAAATGAACAATGTGTTGTTTACTTATAGTTTAGAATATCAATGCACCTTTTAACTTTTTTTCTTATGAGCACACGTGTAACATCCCGTATCTGGAGACCGAATGCTAAGCGCTACAGATGCTATAGTCATCCATAGTATTAACTTCTGGTGACAAAATACAGTAATGATAATGGTATCCATAATATCCGAAGCACTTGAATATGAACAAAATAACAGATTTTCAAAAAACAACATTTTACTGATTACATTTCAAAACAGATTCATATCCAAGTTACATAATCTCATATCATTGGCAAAGATTAGTTATAATGGTTATAAAAGTACGCCAAGAGTGGCATATGACGAGCCCCCTAGGTTGATCAAAGAAATATATTCATATCTGACCTAGTACACGGCGGAAATAAACAAACAATCTATAACTCATGTTTAGCTATTCGTCGGCCACCTGCTCGTCTCTATAAGCTTTATTCACCAAAAAGACTAAAACCTGGAAACCTTAACCCTTAGCCTACTCAAATCAATTTTGAGCACCCGAGAATTTAAGGAGAAAACAAAAACTTTGAGTCGGATATAAATCCTGGTATGAATAATTGCGTTACATCTCAATATGTTAATATTCAGTGAGACTACGTCGCTTAGCGGAACGGGTTTTCCCTCACTGATATCCCCTTTAAAACATATATTTTGCAAATCCTTTCCTAAAACCAAACTGATTATATCAAAATAGCAATATCCTTTATGCTAATAAATGGACTATCTGTCTATAAAACAGGTAATAAGTAGAATATCTATCTACAACATAATAGCAAGATCCGTTATGCTGACAAATGGATTATTTGTCCATAAAACTGGGTTGGCTGCCTACAAACTGGGCTAACTATCCGAATCAAAATGGACCAACTGTCTGAATCATTTTCTTAGGGTTAACTACCCTATATCTTTTTTTTTAAAAACCTTTTCAAAATGATTTAACCTTTTAAATCATACCTATACAAGGAAAATATGTTCTCAGCTTTACTTTAAGCTATTTTTCCATGATATATATACTTTACTCAAAATAATGTTGATGGATTTTTAATGTGGATTGGAAATCCTCTCAAAACAAGTTAAAAGCCTTTTTAACTTGAAAATACTTAGGCTATGTTGCCTCTTTAATACATTCGAAACCTCTGTTTAAAACGTTTAAACAACCCTAACCCTTGAATGTAACCCCTTCGAAACCATTGAAAGTGACTCTTTCGAAACCATTAAAGTCCTTTCGAAAATATTGGAAGAACCTTTCCTTTCTTTTCGTTGAAATCTTCAAATATTAGACATCCTCCTTTAAACCTTTAAATATTGCCTTTTGAAAACATAGGAAAAATCTTCCCTTTCGACCCTATCGAAATCTTGGGGAACCACCCTTATGAAACCATTCATAAAAAACTTTCGAAACTGTTAAAACTCAATCCTTTTGAAAGCACTTTGGGTTCAATTTAAAACATGTGGAAACCTTTCAAAACCATCCATAAATTTACCCCTTCGAAACCTTTGAAAAACACCTCGGTCGAAACCATTTGGATTATGCCTTAGTGTAGAGCATAAGGATTAAAAACCCATTAAAGTCAAAAGCATCTGTTTCGAAACCATTTAAAACTATCTATTTCAAAACCAATTGGGTTTTATTTTAATCATAGAAAAAGGGTCTTAAAACATTTAAGTCGAAAGCATCTATTTCAAAACCATTTCCTAAGTAAAGAAATGACGGTGTTGAAACCATCCCTTCGAAAGAATTGGAGAAGTGGCCATATAAAGACAAAGCAACCCTTTCGAAACCATCTAGGTCGAAGGGTAAAAAGGAGGCAGCAAAAGGTTACGACTTAGTCGAAAGCATTTATTAGAAAACAGAGGCGCAACCCCATCGAAACCATTTCCTTTAAATCATTTGACCTAGTTTAAAGCTAACTAAGTCGAAAGCTACTTAGTCGAAAGCAAGCCAGCGTATTTTTAATTTAAAAGCAAAGTACTGCCTCAACCCCTTCAGAACCCCTAGTTTCGACTACATACCTTTTTCCTCCTATCAAATTCGCTGCGTACCAATACATTGATACTATGTGCATTGGTTTCGATGGTGTTGAAGGCGAAGGGACTTAGTCAAAAGCCAACTAAGCCGGAAGCAGGTGCCCAAAGCATCGAAATAACGAAAAACATATAGCAAATATTTCTTTTCACCTAACCTGCTTTACGTGTCAAATTTTGATTGGTTGCCTCTTTCTTTACTAATAAAAAGTACTACAATTTTCAAATGTGTTTCCGACTTTCCAGAATTAACACGTTTAAATTATATTGCCAAATGCCCATTCTCCTTCCTTAATTATATAAAACATTTAAGTCCCATACCTTAAATAATTTTATGTAACCATTAAAACACTTAGGAAAAATCTACAAAAACACCAAAAAATCTCTTTTAATATGTTTTCCAACATATAAATATTTCAAGCCCAAATCTTTTATTATTTAACTGTAAATAATTATTAACCCAAATTAACATTTTCTTTACTAGAAAATTCATATAAATTCCACATAATTTCATAAAATTTTTAAAATTGAAACCCATATCCAAAATAATATTAATGATCTTTATAAAAATTTGTAAGGCATTTGGATGTCATTTAAAAGGGTTTTTACCTTAAAACATATCATAAATTCAATATGAATAATCAACAAGTATAATTTGAAAACATGGAAAATCATTACAGAACATTCGGAATTCATCTTAAAACCGAAAAAATAATCAAAAATGAGATGTAAAAATTGTTCACCTTAGCTTTAAAGATTAAAGAGGTCGAGAAGTGAATGGATTTGATTTGAATTAGCTTCTTCCTTAGTTTTTTCTATCTTCCTCCTCTTTTCGTTGTAAATGGTGGCCGGCCTTAGTTTTAATTTTTCTTGATAAAATGAAATGGGCGTGTAGGGGGTTCACAACCAAGGGTTTAGGGTATAAGAATGGTCTTTTTCCTATTTTACACCTCCTCTATTTCATTTTAACTCTTATTTTACTTCATCGATTAAATGGCATGGCTACCTTTTGATTAAATCAATTCTCGGTCCCCTATTCAACACATTATTTTATTTATTTTAGCTAAAGAAATATCCTAAATAATATTACCAAAAGTCTAGGGTGTTACAGACTCCCCTCCATAAAGAATTTTGTCCACGAAATTACGATAAGGTGCACAACAAATCAAACAAGAAAGTAAAACATACCATCAAATAAGTAAGGATAAGTACCTTTAATCCTGCTCTCATTCTTCCAAGTACAATCCCTTTCATCAACACTCCAATGGACTTTGACTGATATGATAGTCTTGGTTCTAAGCTTCTTCTCATCTCTTGCAACAATACGAATATGCTTCCTCACTATAGTCGAATTTGGTTCTACCACTAAATCATCTAGCACCGTCGGTGCAATAGTAGTCACCGGGTCTCTAACACACTTTATGAGATGAGAAACATGAAAAACATCATGGACTACTGCTAAAATTTTCGATAACTCAACTCTATATGCGAATTTCCCGATCCTCTCAACAATAGGAAATGGTCCAACGAATCTCGATGCTAACTTTCCTGATTTCCTAAATCTAATCACACCCTTCATCGGTGATACTTTGATGTAAACTTAATCTCTAATTGAGAACTCTAAATCTTTCTGTCTCTTATTTGCATAACCCTTCTGCCTAGACTGATCCTCCTTCATTCTAGCCCGAATGACCTCAATCTTATCTACAGCTTCTCTGACCAAATTTGGACTAAGAATCAATCTATCCCCAGTCTCTACCAAACATATGGGAGATTTGCATGGCCTTTCATACAAAGGTTCAAACGGTGCCATCCCAATACTAGTTTGATTACTGTTGTTATAAGAAAACTCGACTAAATGCAGATGGACTTCCCATGATCCTCAAAAATCTAATACACAAGCTCTTAACAAATCTTCCAAGATTTTGTTAACTCTTTCCATTTTCCCATCAGTCTGCGGATGGTAAGCGGTACTCATCTTGAGCTTGGTTCCTAAAACTTCCGGCAGACTCTTCCAGAACTGACTAGTGAATAAGGAATCTCTATCACTAACTATGCTACCAGGAATTCCATGAAGTCTAACCACATTCTTCATGAATAACCTCGCCAAAACAGGTGCCATTCTGGTTGACTTGACCGTAATGAAATGGGCACTCTTAGTCAATCTGTCCACTATAACCCATATACTTTCATTTCCTCGGTTTGACCTTGGCAACCCTTCAATAAAATCCATAGAAATAGAATCCCACTTCCATACCAGAATATCTAATGGCTGAAGCAACCCACTTGGCTTCTAGTGTTTGGCCTTTGCCTGGTGACAAATCAAGCACGACTTTACACACAAACCAATATCCCGCTTCATACCTTCCCGGAAGAAACTCCTCTTCATATCCTGATACATCTTAGTACCTCTTGGATGAATAGAGAACTTCAAACGATGGCATTCCACTAAGACTTCTTTCCTTATGTTTCCTACACTTGGAACACGTAATCTCCTTTCTTTCTCAACCTCTCATTCTGGTTAAGACTAAAATCTTTCAAGTCATCACCCTCGGTTCATTCTCTTAACTTTTTGGTTCGTTTATCTAATACCGAATCCTCTTCCTGTTTAGAAGCAATCCTTTTGATCATCACTAATCGAACTTCCAAACAAAATAACACTACGATTTCCTCGCTAAATCCAGCCTCAGATCTCCACTGCACTCTACAATCTACAAATTCTTCCAAATATTTCCACTCAGCAATCATTGCCAATATTGCATTCTAATGTCTACTGCTAAGTGCATCTGCAACCTAGTTGTCTTTCCACGGCGTGTACTCAATCTCAAAATCATAAGAAACGACAAACTCTAACCACCTCTAATGTCTCATGTTCAACTCCTTCTAAGAGAGCAAATACTTGAACGACTTATGATATGTATCTAACTCAAACCTCTCTCCCAAAAGGTAATGTCTCCACACCTTCAAAGAAAAAATCACCACAGCCAATTCCAAATCATGCCTCGGATATTTGACCTCATGCGGCCTGAGTTGTCTAGAAGAGTAGGAAATCACTTTACCTCTCTACATCAGCATAGCTCCTAGTCATGTTCCACACGCATCGGTATAAACCACCAAATCCTGATCCCCTTCTGGAACAACCAACGCAAGTGCATGAGTCAATAACCGTTTCAAACTCTCGAATGCTTCCTCACACTTATCGGTCCACACAAACTTCACATTCATTCTTGTTAGCTTGGTCATCGGTGCTGCTAGCCACGAAAAATCCTTAATGAACCTCCGATAATAACCAGCTAACCCAAGGAAACTCTTTATCTCCGTTACTGTCTCGGGTTTCTTCCAACTATTCACCACTTCAATTTTAGTCGGATCTACTGACAACCCTTCCTCTGAGACTACCTAAACAATAAACTTCACTTCCTTCTTCCAGAAATGACACTTTGAAAACTTCGCCTTCAGCTGATGCTACCTTAGAGTCTCAAGCACCACTCTATGATGAACTTCATTCTCTCTTTCACCCTTAGAGTATATCAAGATAACATCTATAAAAACTAATACAAACCTATCCAAGTGCTCTTTGAAAACTCGGTTCATCAAATCCACAAAGAAAGCTGGTGCATTAGTCAGTCTGAACGACATACCAACCATTCGTACGACCCATATCTGGTCCTAAACACCGTCAAAGGTATACTATCCTCTGCTATGCTGAGATGATGGAAACATGTCGCCAAATCCAATTACGAGAATACCTTGGCTCCACTCAACTGGTCGAACAAATCATTAATTCTTGGCAATGGATATTAATTCTTTATTGTCCTCTCATTCAACTTACGATAGTCGATACATAGCCTTAACAATCCATCCGGCTTCTTAGCAAATACTACGACTGCTTCCTAATGCGAACTACTCGGCCTGATAAAATTCTTGCTTTCCAAATCAAACAACTGCACCTTTAACTCCCTCATCTCTATAAGGGTTATCCTGCTTGGCGGCCTACTCATTGGTTTTGCTTCCAGAACCAAATCTATTCGAAAGTCAATGGCTCGTTTCGGTGGCAATCCAACTATAGGCTCAAACACATCTGCGAATTCTCTAACCGCAAAAACTTGACTCAACTCATCATCCAATTCTATAACACTCAACAAAGCATTCATCTCATTGTTCGAACCCTCTACGGCATAAATTATCCCATCACTACATTCACGGTGTCCAAGTGGTATTTTCCTATCCTAGCAAAATATCCTAGCATCGTACCCACTTAACCAATCCATCCAAAGAATAGTCCCGAACCCCACAAAACCAAAAAGATGCAAACTGCAAACAAAAGTATGACTTAACAAGTCAAATTCTAACTGGTCACATCTCAACCCGAGAGTTGCATACCCTCCTATTGGATTCACAACCCATAAGGAAGTAACTAAATAAGTGGGTTCTAGGTTAAGCTTATTTAACAAACATTTAGATATAAAAGAATGTGATGCACCAGTATCAAATAGAATGCTAACAGACGTACCATGAATTTAAATCATTCCTTCCAAAACTGCCTTTCCCTTCTCCTGAGTTGTTGACTTCGAAGCAGTAGGCTCTAACACCTTGCCCTTGCCATCTTTAGCGGGCTCCTTGCACCGGCTCTTATAATGGCCAATCTGCTCATAATTGAAGCACTTGATATTCTTCTTCCCTGCCACCTCCTTTGCCTTTCCAGCACGACATTCATTAGCGAAGTGTCGCTTCTTATCGCAATTGAAGCAAACAATCTTAGACTTCCCTTTCTTAGATGCTCCACCCTTCTAAGCACCTTACTTAGGAAAGAAATCCCTCTTCTGATACTGCCCAACCTGGAGTTCTTTAGCCTTACTCTTCTCTAGAGAATCAAGAATCTCCTCATGCCTTAAGGCCATCTCCACAACAAAGTCCGAAAGATCTCTAATATGAGGTAATGTAGCCCTGGCAAACTCAGGCTTCAACCCCATGCTAAAATCCTCGTTCCTCTTCATCATCGTATCCACTGAAGCATACCTATATCTAGCCAACTCCTCAAACTTTCTAGCATCTCTAGAACAGACATCTCTCCCTGCTCTAATTTAGCAAACTTTCTGATCAAAGATGGTTGTGCCATTGCAGACATGTACCTCTTTTGGAACCTTCCCTTGAAATCTACCCATGACAAAGTTTCCTCATCCACACCAGCCGTCACATTGTTCCACCAAAACAAAGCTTCTCCCTGAGGCTGTCTGGATGCCAACCTCCTCTTTTTCTCATCATTGAGCCCCAAATCTGCAAAGATTCTCTCACAGTGAACAACCAATTTTCCACTTCTATAGCATCCTCTATTCCTGGAAAAGGCTTTCCTCCAAGCTTAGCGTAATCTTCGCTTAACTTAGCATAATGGTTAACTTCCAGAACTCCTGGCCCGGTAGAATCTCCTCCAACAGTCCAGCTGCAACTCCCGTTTGCATCATATTCCTGAAAAACTGATACATAGCTTTCATTCCAATGTGCAGGACTCCAGCACTTACATTTTATACTTGCGTCTGATCTTGGGTTCTCCTTATACTAGGGTTGGAATTCCCATCGGAACCCTCCTCTCCTAGGTTAACTCTTACTCTTATACCTTCCATATATGTATCCAAACCTTATGAGATACAAAAAATAACTTAACAAAGATAGGAGACTAGAGATAAAGCGTATACTTATTTATAGCAAATACAAGTAAGTTATTATAGCATTATCCCATACCCAATCTTACTCTAAATCCTTAGGATTATGTTTTTAAAAACCATTTTTTTAGTTTAAGGTTTTCCATAAACCATGCTCTAATACCAAGTTGTAACACCCCATATGTGGAGGCCAAAAGCTAAGCTCTACAGATGCTACAGCCATCCGTAGTATTAACATCTGGTGATAAAATACGGTAATGATAATAGTATCCATGATATCAGAAGCACTAGAATATGAAAAAAATCACTAATTTCCTAAAATCAACATTTTTTTGAATACATTTCAAAACAGATTCATGTCCAAGTTACATAATCCCGTATCGTTTTTCAGGTAAAGATTAAATATCATCATTACAAAAGTATGCCAAGAGCGACATATGATGATGCCTCCTTGGTTGATCGAAGCAATATAGTCATATCTGACTTAATATACTTTGAAAATAAATAAACAATCTGTAACTCCTAATTATCTATCCTTCAGCCACATGCTCGTCTTCGGAAGTTTTATTCGCCAAAAAGATTAAAACCTAAAACCCTTAACCCATCACCTACGCAAATCAATTTTAAGCACCCGAGAGTTTAAGAGGAAAACAAAACGTTCGAGTCAAACATAAAGTCTGGTATGAATAATTCTGTTACATCTTGGTTTACCAATATTTAGTGAGACCATGCCGCTTAGCAGAAAGGGTTTCCCCATACTAATATCCACTTTAAAACATAAATTTTGCAAATCCTTTCCTGCAACCAAACTGGTTAATCAAACTGATCACATCAAAATAGCAATATCCTTTGTGCAAAAAAATGGACTATCTATCCATAAAACAGGTAATAAGTAGACTATCTGTCCACAACATAATAGCAAGGTCTGGTATAATAACAAATGGACTATCTGTCCATAAAGTTGGGTTGACTGCCCCCAAACTGGACTAACTGCCTGAATCAAAATGGACTGACTGTCTGAATCATTTACTTAGGTTTGACTACCCTTTATCTTTTTCCTTGAAAACTTTTTCAAAATGATTTAACCTTTTAAATTTTACTTATACAATGAAAATATAATCTCAGCTTTACTCTATGCTATTTTGCCATGATATATATATATACTTCACTCAAAATAATGTTGATGGATTTATAATGTGGATTAGTTATTCTTCCAAAACAAGTTAAAACCGTTTTTAACTTGAAAATACTTAGGCTATATTACCTATTTAATACATTCAAAACCTTTATTTAAAACTTTTAAACAATCCTTTCGAAACCCTTGAAGGTAACCCCCTCGAAACCATTGAAAGTGACCCTTTCGATTCGAAACCATTAAAAGCCTTTCGAAAACATTGGAAAAACCTTTCATTTCTTTTCTACGAAAGCTTCAAACATTAGACATCCTACGTTTAAACCTTTAGATATAGCCTTTCGAAAACATAGGAAAAACCTTCCCATTCGACCATCTCGAAACTCTGGAGAACCACCCCTTCGAAACCATTCACAAAAAACCTTTCAAAACAGTTAAAACTCAATCCTTTCAAAAGCACTTTGGGTTTAATTTAAAATATGTGGAAACCTTTTGAAACTATTCAAACATTTACCCCTTCAAAACCTTTGAAAAACGTCTAGATCGAAACCATTTGGATTATGCCTTCAAGTAGAGAAAAAGGATCAGAATCCCATTAAAGTCAAAAGCATCTGTTTCGAAACCATTTAAAACTACCCCTTTCAAAACCAATTGGGTATTACTTTAATTATAGAAAAAGGGTCTTAAAAATTTTAAGACGAAAGCATCTGTTTCGAAACCATTTCCTAAGTAAAGAAGTGACGGTGTCGAAACCATCCTTTGAAAGCATTGGAAAAATGACCATATAAAAAACAAAACAAACCTTTCGAAACCATCTGGGTCAAAAGGTAAAAAGGCGGCAACAAAAGGTTTCGACTTAGTCGAAAGAAATTATTTAAAGTAGAGGCACAACCCCATTGAAAATGTTTCCTTTAAATCATTTGACCTAGTCGAAAGCTAACTATGCCTAAAGCTACTTAGTCGAAAGCAAGCAGGCGAATTTTAATTTAAAAGTAAAGTATTACCTCAACCCCTTCGGAACCCCTGGTTTCGACTACATCCTTTTGCCTCCTATTCAATTGGCTATGTAATAATACATTGATACCATGCGCATTGGTTTTGATGGCATTGAAGGTGGAGGGACTTAGTCAAAGCCAACCAAGGTGGAAGTAGGTGATGAGAGCATCGAAACGGTGAAAAACATGTAGCAAATAGTTCTTTTCACCTAACCTGTTTACGTGTCAAATTTTGGTTGGTTGCCCCTTTATTTACCAATAAAAAGTACTGCAATTTTTAGAAGTGCTGTTAACTTTCTAGAATTAACAAATTTAAATTATTTTTCCAAAAACCCTTCTCCTTCCTTATTTGTATAAAAAAATTAAGTCTCATACCTTAAATAATTTTATATAACCATTAAAACACTTAGGAAAAATCTAAAAAAATTCCAAAAAATATCTTTTAATATGTTTTCCAACGTATAAAAATTTCATACCCAAATCTTTTATTTTTTAACCGTAAATAATTATTAACCCAAATCAACATTTTCTTTACTAGAAAATTCATATGAATTCCACATAATTTCAGAAAACTTTGAAACTTAAAACTCATCTCCAAAATAATATCTACGATATTCAAAAAAATTCGCAAGAATTTGGATGTCATTTAATAGGGTTTTTACCTTAAAACATATCATAAATTCAATTTGAATAACCATAATTCATTGGCAAGTATATAAAATCATTCCATCATTTAAAAGCATGGCAAATCATTGCAAAATATTTGGAATTCATCTTAAAACCAAAAACACAATCAAAATGAAATTTAAACTTTATTCACCTTAGCTTTAGAGATTAAAGAGATTGAAATGTGAATGGATTTGATTTGAATTAGCTTATTCCCTAGCTTTTCTCTATCTTCTTCCTCTTTTCCTTGTTAATGTGGCCGGCGTGAAGGGGGTACATGGCTAAGGGTTTAGGGTATAAGAACTACCTCTTTCTTATTTTACCCCTCCTCTCAATGTATAAATGACATGGCTACCCATTAATTAAATCAATTCTCAATCCCCTAATCAACACATTATTTTATTTAATTTAGCTAATTAAATATCATAAATAATGTTGCCAAAAATCTAGGGTGTTACAACACACTTCCTCTGCATTTCAATTGATAATTAAACTATCTGATATTTCTATCACAACGGTTCTTTAATTTTCATGTTTATTGAATGATACTTTCATAGTTGTTCTTGAATCATATTCAAACACTCACAAACCTAAAGATCACTCCCACTGACTTCGAGACACTTTGGTTGTTACGTGCAAGCAATCTATTCTAAATTATTATTTAGAATTTTCCATTTTAGCACAAGTGTACCAAATCAAAAAGTTTTACAAAGTGATAATTTTATTAGTAAATCTGAAATAACTTGATTATGTTAAATGATGAATCTATTATGCTAGTTTCAACATTTAAAATTTATGAGATTATTCTTATCAACATTACACTATTAATTTCAACTACATTACTCTTGCTCACAAAGACACAATCGCAGCCGATGGATCACATCTCTTCAGTAACGACTACCAAAATAATAATTTTATAAAGTATTTGGAATTCATTTTTGGAACTTCGCATCATACTATATTATAGAGTCAACACTTTTAATGGTTTAACTAAAGAAATGAGGATTGTATATGTTCGACACTGATAAGAAACTCATAGTTTCTCTTCAACATGTGAGTGTAGTTATCAGACACTCTAATGCAATGTGTTCATATAGTTAGTTAATTTCATTTCATTTTATGTAATTAGTTTTATCTTTCGATCGTATACAATCCCATTTTTCTACCAATAATTTCTCAAAAAATTCCTTCACTATGAAGTTGTTATTTCTTGAGACAACAATTGTTTCTTAGTACAACGGAATAGATATTCATAAATGATTCATGAATTTCCTTATACATAACATTTATTTGGTTTTAATTTACATATGTTTAAAACAAAAATATGTCATCTAATGATAGTCTTTCCAAACTCATTTTAGGGCAATTCATATAAGATCTCTCACGAACAATTATTGTAGACTTTCGACTCACACAACCTGCCAACTCCTTAGCCTAAGACATGTTGGGGTTTCTTATAAACCCTTATCTTGTATGATTTTGTAAACTATTATTTAGATGAAATAATATTAATCTTGTGTACCACTCTTAAGTATATAACCGATAGAAAGAACTTAACTCAATTTTACTCATAGTTAATCGGACTTTGTCTAATAAAGTTTGATTACTCTTTATTGATACATCATTATGTATCACATGGAGGAGCGACTTTTGAGGTTGAATTTTATCCGTTTACGTACATTCAAAACACTTTCCAATATATACTCACTTATTCGATCTATTTGAATAAATTCTATTGCATCTTATATTACTTACTTCCATTTTATATTCTCTGAAATTATCGTAGACATATTGCATGTGTATCAAATACATATGTCTATGTCGATGATAAATCATCCGTGAATATGACAAAGTGCATGGAACTATTTTGGTATTATAGATTTATGATTACATATATCTATATGTATCAATCCAAAGAGTATATCGACTCTTATGATGCTCCCACTAAATGGGTGCATTGCCATTAATTTGTGAGATATAATTAACAAGTATTATATGATTCATATGATATTATTTCTCAAAACTATGGCTTAGTTCATAGTTCTTGTTATCTAGCCTTTTAGCAAGGCCACGACACTAAGAACTCGACCACAAACCAAGGATAGTTTGTCTCGAAGATCGATTACCTACAAGGTTCACTATGGATACTGGTAAATCTTTTCCGAGACCGGATCGAGCAACAATCAATATGAAACGACAAGCAAAGCTATGAAAGCCAACGTTTCAAATTTCAGGAAAGTCGGAGTTCGTATGCTCAAGTTATGGATTGATGAAATATCATGAAAGGTATGTAATTCATACCGAACAATTCGTATCCATCAAATAACTTTGGTTCATATCCATCAAAGTCAGGGAGATCACGGCTACTTCATATCCAAGGGAATCAACTTCGCCTCACATCCATCTGCCCATAAGCATTAGTTCATAACCATCCACCAAGCCACATTGATTCGTGTCCATCAACCACTTCTATTCACTTTGTATCGATCCACCATGCTCATGCATTTCCTATCGATCAACCAACAGATCGATACGAAACTAATGCTTTCAATCGATATGGTCTGACCCATAGTTGTTAATACGAATCCATCAAGTGCCATCGATACGAAGCAGCATTCGAGGATCGATACGAAAGGATCTAATAAGAATTGATACGAAGAGGTCCTTTGATCATTGATACGAAGATATTAGCAAGTATCGATGTGAAGAAGTTACCCAATGATCGATACGAATGGTTTCTCTAAATCATCGACCTAAAGGGATCGCTTCAGGCCGATACAAACATGGCATAGTCAAGTGGAAGAAACAGTCATCCACATGAAAAGTGGATCGACCCTAGAAGGTAGCACCACGTCACCTAACAAACATGTGCCTTCAACCGATACAAAGATAGTGATACGAACAACATCGATATGAGCTCGACAATGCCTTGTAAATCTAAACTTGCGTTGATCATAACTCGAGTCTACAAGTCCAAATGCCACCAAATTTTCACAGAAGCTTGCCAACAACCTCAAAAATGTACCTGATCAATTTCAGCTTGAAAGGACCATTTATGGATTGGTACGAACCCAATCCATATCGCTCTCAGATCGAGTTAAAATCACCTGAACTCGATCCCGTGGGCCCACTCACGTGAGAGAAGAAATCTTCCGAGATCTGGACGAGATATTTGCTGCCTACACTTATAAATAACAACCCTAGACCTACAGAAAAGGGACTTTTTGGCTTCTCTATGTTGATACTCTGCCGAAATCATCACTATACTTCAGTTGTATGTCGTAATCTCTTGTAATCAACGAGTGAAATTCAATAAACGTCAATCATTTCATAGTGGACGAAGGCAATGCGCCAGACTACTCTAAATTTGCATGTTTCTACATTTTTTATTATCTGTTGATTGGTATGTTTGTTAGATCTACCTCATTTTACGTTTAGTTTCTTCATTTTATCTCTTCAAACACATCCGAAAAGTGTTGTGTCCAACTTTGGTACAAACACTTTGGTGCTTTCACTAAGAAGTCCTAGCTTTTCTCCTACTCATTGGATCTAATGTAGATATTGGATTGTGAGAATCTAAGGAAAAGATCCAGATCTCAAGCCTAGAAGTTCTCCCATCCTATTCAGATTTGCACCAAGTCTAGGAGAGAGCTTCGCTGTTCACCATGGTTGCTACCAGAACTGCCTCAACAGCTACAGATCCAAAAGGACGGGATAGGCAGATCCCCACGCAACTTCCTCCTACAGACGATAATGATGTAGGAGCTTAGAATCCACAAGGCTCTGCCACTAGGGAACAGTTCCAGCTGCTAATGCAAGAGCTGACTCAAAGTCGCCAGTAGCTTAACCCAAAAGCTTCGTGCCAATGCGGGGTTAACCAGTCGGCTAAACCGTGAAAGACGAAGGACATCCAGAAGGGATCAGGCTTCCTATTTATCCATTGAAAATTCATCTTCTTTTGAATACAACCATAGATACACGCATCCATGGCTGGATGGAAGCTATACACAAGCTACCGGACATCAGCGCGCTCTAAATCTTGGGCAACCGAGAGTTGGCCCATCGACCAGCCACCAGACCAAACCCTCATCCCAAGGAGGGACGGCTACTTATCGTACTACTAACAACCGTGCTGCCGCCGCTGCTACTGAGTTGGGAGCTGACACTCGAAACCGAACAGATCCGAACCATCGCTAGCATGAGTATACTCCTAAACCTTATATTCCTAAAGATCCAGAACTAAGGAAGCGAGATATGGACCATCGACCGCAACTGGCCCATCCTTGCATTGTAGAACCCGACCACACCTTGGCTTAGTATGATCAGAATGTCCAAATGCCAAACATCCGGAAAATGATTTGTCAGATGATCCATGAAAGTCAGGGCCTCAACAATAATGAATAGAGAATCTCTTGGAGTCATACCCCTTTCACCAATGACATCCTCTATGCTGAACCACCTCGGTGATTCAGAATGCCAACTTTACCTGTTTATAAAGGGTGCTCTGACCCTTACCAGCACTTTTTGAAGTATGAATGGTTAATGAACGCCGCAGGGCTGATGATGCGATCAAGTGCCGAATTTTCCCAATTTCCCTAAAGGGCATCGCGACTATGTGGTTTACTCGCCTACCACCTCGATCTATCTCATGTTTCGACCAGTTGGCAATGAAGTTTATTGAATAGTTTCGCATGCATGTCATAAGGCTTAAAGATGTTAATACCTTGCCCAGCTTCACTTGAGCTCCTGGAGAGACACTCAAACGTTATCTGGAGAGGTTTCATGCTACATGCACTGTGATTAGTAATCCTAATAACAACTAAATTCTGATGGACTGACCAAGGGAATTGATCTCGATTATGAATTGGCATCTGGTTGGTCGAAAATCCCCCTACGTCGTTGGACCGTTTCTATTCCAAGGCAGCTCAGTTCTTGAGAAGAGAGGTTGCGAAACAGTCTAGGAAAAAGGATGATGCAGGGCCCAGCGTAGAAGGAATCCAAAGCGGTGTCGCTACAAAACAACCCAGTGAGAGTTCTGGAAAGGTGTAGTTAAACATATAGAACAAACAGAATCAACAAAAAGGTGATGGAAATTAGGGCAGAAAACAGGATCAAAATCAAGGACCGCAACGTAGGGCTACCATGTTTGATACTCCTTTAAATATTTCTTTGGAAAATGTGTACCTACAAACTTGTAATACTATCCAACATAAGAAACCTGCTCCGTAGCAACTATTAGAGAAACAGATTCAAATGGGGAAGTTTTGTAGGTTTCATGATAGTTATGGCCATAATACGTATAAGTACCGTCATTTATAGGATATTATCGAGAAGTTGATACGAGAAAGAAAGTTGTAGTAGTTTGTGCGGGCTCCGCGGTCTAGAAGTGCGAGCCCATGGAATCAAAACCAAATACCAAATCAGGTTAGACCGGAGGAACCTGCTCGTACCGACGGGAGGTTAGTGATTAACACTGTTAGTGGCGGTCCTCATCCAGCAGATCGAAACTGTAGGGAAATGGGGTAGTATGCCAGCTCTATTAGGCATGCGAGCTTCGAATGTTGTAGTAATTAGGAAGACGGGGCTCCAGCCAAACAATAGAAAAAGATGGTTGACAGCATCGTATTTTGAGACAGGGATGCCGACAGAGTCGAGGCCCCAACCATTGATCCATCAATCATTTCAGCTCAGATAGGTCCTGCTTGGATGAAGAGGATCTTAGTGGATATTGGAAGTTCAGTGAACATACTCTTTAAGTGAGCCTATGATCAAATGAATATGGAAGCGAAAGATTTGAAGCCTTGTCAGTCTCGTATTCATGACTTCAATGGAAATGCGACTATACCTACTGGGATGGTGGAGCTACCAGTGCAGTTGGGAATTGGAAAGTGCTGGAGAGTTCGAATATTGCAGTTTATTTTGTTGGATATTGACTCACCATGCAATGCTTTCTTAAGCCAACTGGCCCTAGCTGAGTTCAGGGCTGCTATCGCCCCTTGGTGTCTAACTTTGAAATCCTCTACCAATAATGGAGTCAGAGTTATTCAGGGAGACCAGGCTGTTGGATGAGCTTGTTATGTAGCTAAGCTGTGAGAAGCGTAGCGAAAAGAGAAAGGAAAGGGCATAGAGGAATCTCTCTGTATTTGCTTTGCGAATAATTAACAGTTAACGCCTAGGCCAAGGCCCAGGCACCACAACCAATTCCTAAGAGATCTTGACCTGAGAGATACCAAGAGTGTAGACGAAGTCAAAGACAGTCAGGCTTCTCCGGTAGAGCCGACGATCGATGCTCCGATCGATAATGATGCCAATTCTAAAATGGTAAAGATTGGATCCCTGCTAAGCCACGGATAAAGGAGGAATTGGTTGAGTTTCTCTGGGAAAATCTCAATGTGTTTGCCTAGACGCACTCCGACATGTGTGGGATCTCATCGGATATCGTGAGCCATACATTGAATATTGACCCGCGCCACGTCCCGGTCAAGCAAAAAAGGCGTGGTATGGATCTAGAGTGATCTACTACCCTTAAGGAAGAGGTGGATAAACTTAGATCGAATGGGTTTATCGATAATGCGTTATATCCAGAATGAGTGCCCAATCCTGTACTTGTCAGAAAACCTAACGGGAAATAGAGAACGTGAAGATGGGTTTCCACTTTTTTGGATTTATCAGCTCGTAGACTCAACGGCCGACATGAACTTTTTTCCTTTATGGACTCATATTCTGGTTACAGTCAGATACCAATGCACTTACCTGATCAGGAGCATACCAGATTAATCATCGATTTGCGACTCTGTTGTTATAAAGTGATGTCATTCGGACTTAAGAATGTCGGGGCAACCTATCAGAGACCAGGTCGGAAAGACCATGGAGGTATATATGGATAACATGATAGTAAAGTCACGATTCTCCATCAACCATATCAAAGACCTGGAAACTATGTTCAACATCCTCCGAGAATGAAACTCAATCGTTGAAGTGTCACTTTGGGGTCGTGTATGGAAAATTCCTTGGATTCATCGATCATGCTCGAGGAATCGAAGCCAGTCCCGAAAAAATATCGACAATTAGAAATTTGAGACTCCAAGGACTATAAAGCAAGTTTAAAGCCTCAATGGGAAGGTAGCGGTACTGAGCAGGTTGATTTCAAAATCCACCGATAAGTGCATTCCCTTCTTTGATCTAATCAGATATGGGAAATGAAACTTAAATGGACTATAGAGTGTGATGGCGCATTTCGAGCGCTGGTTCAACATCTATCCATCCCACCCATCTTGTCAAAGCCCATCGATCACGAGAGACTATACATCTACTTGGTGGTGTCAGAAAACGCAATCAGTGCCGCTTTAATTCAGGAAGAGGACCGGATACAACGGTCGGTCTATCACTTTAGAAAACGACTGACCAGAGCAGAGAGAAATTGTCTGAAGCTGGAAAAGTTAGCCTACTATTTTGTCATTGCCTCGAGGAAACTTCGTCCGTATTTTCAAGCTCATCCTATCACTGTCTAGACTGATCAGCTGTTACGATAGGTCCTTGCGTGGCTTGAGACGTCTGGTAGGCTACTCAAATGGAATATCAAGCAAAATCAGTTCGAAATTGCTTACACACCAAAGCGAGCTATTCAAGGGAAAGTGCTGGCAGACTTCATCTCTGAATTCACTGTCTCCGAGGACTTGCCCGAAACCAGTGAATCTTCCAAACATGTATGGAAGCTACATACTGATGGTGCATCAAATGACCGCTGCTCAGGCACCGGGGTTGCACTTGAAACTCCTGAAGGTCGATCTATATGTTATGCTTTGAGGCTCAATTTTCGTGCGACCAACAACTAGGCCGAATACGAAGCCCTAGTCGTCGGACTAAGGCTTGCTGGAGATTTAAGAATTATTGCTGTGGAGATTTACCATGACTCACAATGGGTCGTGTGCCAAGTTCAACGAGAGTACCAAGCTAAGGACGGGAGACTGGCCACTTATCTCGCTCGGTTTCAGGAAAAATTAAATCAGTTCGATCATTATGCCATATATTACATACCCCGAGAACACAATCAGAAGGCTGATTCCTTAGCAAAATTGGCCAGTACCGGTGAGGCACTACAAATGGGACTAGTTCCTGTCGAGACATTATCTTCCCTGAGTATTGATCAAATGGAGACCAACTGGGTATTTGAAGTCATACCTGATAAGGAGTCATGGATGATTCCGTTCAGGAATTACCTCGAGCATGGGACCCTGCCCGAACATAGGAGTGAAAAAAGGCAAATTCTTCGAAAAACTTCACAGTTCACTACTCAAGACAGAGTCATGTATAAAAGAGGGTACTCCGTTCCTCTACTCCGATGCATCGCCCATGATGAAATCACTCGAGTATTACATGACATAAAGGAAGCAGAATGTGGCGATCACATCGGTGGGCAAGCTCTTGCTAAGAAGTGCTCCGATATGGTTATTATTGGTCGACTACAAATCACAATGCATCAGATTATGCTAGGAAATGCGACAGATGTCAGAAACATGCTCGGATTCCAAGAGCCCCGCCTACCGAAATAACTTAGATGGTCAATTCGTGGCCGTTTGTAGTATGGGTTATCGACATTATTGGATATCTACCTCTAGCTAAAGGTGGCATGAATTACGTCATCGTTCTAGTTGATTACTTTACCAAACGGGTGGAAGCTGAGCCCCTTGCTACTATCACAATGAAGAAAGTGATCAACTTTGTTGTACGCAACGTTATCTGTCGATTTGGTCTCCCACATACCATCATCACTAAAACGGAGCCCAATTTGTTAGCGTCGAATTTAAGAATTTCAGTCAACAATTCCACATCCAGAAGAAGTTATCTGCAGTTGTGCACCCTCAAGCGAATGGATATGTCAAAGCTGTTAATATACAGTTATAAAGTCCACTCTAAAGAAATGATTGGAAAAAGCCAGGGGCAAGTAGGTCGATGAACTTCCTATGGCCCTATGCGCATATCCAACAACCCACAAGTCCGCGACCGGCCATACTCCATTTTCACTTTCTTACAGTTGAGAAGCCATTCTTCAAGTCGAGCTGGAAGTGCCTTCTTATCGTGCGACATATTATGACCCGAAGACAAACACTATATTACTTGCTGAATCTTTGGACTTATTGGATGAGAAGTGATAAGAGGGGGATTTGAGGGCATACGCATACCGAAGTCAAGTTTCACGATTGTACAATGCCAAGGTCCGACCCCATACCTTTGAAATCGACGATCTTGTCCTTAAGAGAATTTACTACGTCCCTTCACATATGAAACAAATGTGGGAAGGGCCGTATGTTATCAAACTAATACTTGGAGATTGCACCTTTAAATAATGAACCATTGATGGTCTCACTTCGCCGAGAGCCTGGAACATCGAGAGTATTTGTCGCTACTACACATAACAGGCATTATTTATTCATTCGGTCTACTTTTCATTTGCAATTTGTTTATGCATTTTGAAATTTAAATTTTAATAAGGCAACCAACTTTGCCATATTTTCTTATTTCAGCAATTAAATGCAATCTCTTCGAGCTAGAACGGTGATTTTTAAAATGCGTCGTACGACCATCACGATGCATGGAGAGATGAGTTCCACTATACCGTGGGGAATGTTCAAATAGAGTGGGACTGTGATATGACTGGTCACTCGATAAATGAAACCCAAGCTTGGGGGCAAGCCATCACACTGAAGCCAAGAAAGGATTGATACACGACAATCCTCTAACTAACCACGGCTCCCCGATTGTGAGTTGGACTATAAACTTACAAATGTGGGTTCGAAGAAGGTGCATCCGTCCACCTAACTACCTTGCCCATGTTTAAATGAAATCCGAGAAGGATGGACCCATCCATCTAACGACCTCGATTGTTAAATCAGAGTGGATGTGATCCGACCATCCACAATCCAAATACATTTATCATTCCCAGAGTTCGAACGAAATCCTAAAACTCAAACAAATGTGATCGACGGTCTGTTAAAAAATCCAGATTCCCATAGTATGAACTGGAGTATAAACATCAAAATGGGTGTTACCAACCACCCATCGGCTAACTCCAAACTACCAGAGTGTGTACTAGAGTATAAACACAACCCGAATGTGAAACGACCACACGTGAGACAACTCCGAGTCCCCAGAGTGCGGGTCGAAGTATAACCGCGAATTGGGTGTGACTGACCACCCACGAATCAATCTAAGTCTCCAGAATGCGGACGAAATTCTAAATATCAAACAGGTGTGACTGACCACCCGTAAAATGACTTAAGTTCCTGGAGCACAAACATACCTCTGAACATTGAATGGGCATGACCGACCATCGACATACAAGTGCAATCACCAGAGGACGGATGCGATTAACAATAAATGAGCGAGTGTGATCCAACCACCTGAACTCGCCTTGTTTTAATTTCAATTCAACAAAGTTATGCTCGATGTATCAATGGCGGAAAGTGACCGCTGACTGACCTCTTCAATTTATTACAAGGACTAGGGTAGAACTCAAGTACTAGCTACCAATTGTGACAATATAGTATTAGACTCGACTTAACATTTTGTTATGACCTGAAGTCATAAATTCAAAACTTAACAACCAAAAAAGGTCTAATTTAGAGACTAAGACCTCACAAATACGTTGGATGGAAGTTCGAGCACTAAAGCACTTAATCAAATAAACACAAAACTGTGCTGAAGAAAATATGGAATTATATTTCAACTATTCTTTGGAAAAGAAGGATAAGTACAAAATTATTCCACGAAATCCTACTAGCAAGGGTCGAACTCGCATCTATACACGGCCTACAAGAAACAAAAGGAAATTCCTATCTGTCTACCAAAAATAAGGCAAGAAGACATGTCTATTCTCTTGTTTTCTTCTTCTTCTTCTTCTTCTTCAGCGTTGAATCGTTGGAGCTACCGCTCAGGTGCCTCTTCGAACCTTTGCCTTTCGATGGTTGATGTCAAGTTGGGGGAATTATGGTGACATCTTCCTCCGAACTCATGGGAATCGGTACACTTTTTGAATGCAAGGTCAGAGGGATAGGAATGCTCTCAATGTTGGAAGATTAGGGAGGCACGCTAGTGTCGATTATTGTGCCGCCGGGAGAAATCATTCGCAGAGGAGCTGGACCGGGACCCTCCATCCCAACTCCAATACCATTGGACTGCGTGGCTGCTTCCATCTCAGCCTTGATCTCCTCTATTATCTCTTCTTCACAAATTATTTGAGCATCCACGTGAATACTGCTAGTTGGGCTCGAAGAGCTGGCCATAAAGTGCGCATTCGTCCATGACGAAAGGCAGGTCGAAAAGTGGATCGCTTTGATGACCAAGAAGTTCCTCCATCATCCGCTTGCCAAAAGTGAAAGCACTCCCCTACACTCAGACAGTTGATCGTACGGTCATTGTTGTGGTTGCCTCTGTTATAAAGGCCTCATGCTCATGACGCAGTTCTTGAGTTGCCGTGGGCACGGACGATGTAGCTCCTATCACTGAATAGAGATAAGAGAAAAGTTTTAGTAACAACTTCAAACAACACTTCCGACTTCAAGTTAATGCGAGAAATTTTCAGAATACCTTCCTCAGAATGGCTTGCGGGTGGAGCTGGAGCAGCATCAGGGACATGCTCGCGAGCTAGAGACAACTACAGTTGATTGGGATTGTATGCAGGCATAGGTTGAGGATCAACCACAGGAGTAGATTCGGGCCGGGTTGGCATAGGTATTTCGGATCCCGCATCATGATTCTCAAAGCCCGAACCCTCTCCAGCCTCCGGTTACTGAGTAACAAGTTTCTCTTTCTCAGTGTGATAGTGACATCATGGAGAACTCTTTTCTCATCCTCATTCAGCACTCGATTTTCTGATTCAAACTCATCGATGGATTCATTGTGGTACTTTGCTTTTTCATCCTCAACCAAGCAGCATCAAGCATTGTATAGATGTGATGGGTAATTTTTGAGCCAGCATAAATTTTGATGCTTCAGAAAATTGGCATTATACATGATGAGGAGATCTTCATTTCACCCTCCAACCTTGCCCCTGCCGCTCTCACTTCACCCTCAACCCTAGCTTCGGCTTCCTGAACCTTTAGCATTGCCGGATCTCTCTCATCCCTGAACGCCAAAGCCTGCTCGCCTGCTTCTTGAGCGGCTTTATTTGCATCGTCTATCTCTTTGATGACTTCAGCAAGTTTGGCTTTAAGCGCCTCAAGCTCTTTAAGTGCTCTATCTCTTTCGACCATAACTACGGTGGTCCAATGTCCCATTTCCTCTGGCTAAGTGTGTTCGCCTCATCTCTTCCATCCTCTGGGTTGCCTCATCAGCTCTTTTATTAGCCTCTGTCTTTGAATTTCTTGTAGACTCGTTCTCATCATTAAGCACCTAAATTATGTAGTCCTTCTGAGCAAGATCGATTCCTAATTTCTCGATTGTCTTCGCCTGCTCAAAGGCCACCACTGATACTTTGTCTGCAATCTTCATCCACTTTCGATATTAGCCATAAAAATCACGCTTATAGTCATAGATCGTTTGTTTTGCCTCGTTGGGGATTCGCTTTCAGTGCGGGGGAAGGATGAAGCCGTCAAAGCAGATATTCAGAAAATCTTTTTTCAACTTAGCGATTATAATAGCTACTTCCCCAGTGGGCTATGTGATGGCTTGCTCATCGACGATGAGAGTTTCGTTGTTGATCCTCCGACGCTGTTGGTCAGGTCTAGCTGCTTAAGGAGGTGGTACTTGATGCGAGGATTCAAGGGGTTGTTTGCCAAAACCAGAAGGTTGTATGCCTCTAGGCGGCGGAGAGCGCGACCTGGAACGGCACCTATACTCCCTCTCCATTTCCCTATCCCTTTCCCTCTCGAAATGCTGCCTCTCTTGACTGGAGTAGCCACAATCATGATCCCTATTAGCCTCACATCTACGGCACTCATAATATGAACTAGATGAATGGCGTGAAGAATGGATGCTACCAAGCATAGATTCTCGCTTCGACATCGTAACTATTAAATGAAAAGAGAAACGGAGTTGGTATTTCCTAGAAATGATTTTCTTGTGCTTAGAAATTGTATGGCGCCGTGAAGTGTGTGTATGCATGTGCAAACGCCCGACCAACCAGTTATATCGGCCATACTCGAAGGAATTGACTCGCCTAGATCTAAATCGCTCTGAAGCCCTTCTAATCCGGTATCTTATTGGAGCGACACATAATCCGAAACTGGAATTTCTGCAAGCCCTTTGAAGGGGTTCTCCATATGTGAGGGAGGAGCCTTCGAAATCATGACACCGGCGGCTGGCAAAGACAGGACCACAGATTTCCATCTCATAGGCTTTCGAAGCTTATGAGCAACCACCTTGCTTTTTCTTTTTCCTTTGAATGTCGAGGACTGTTTAAGGGCCCGGATACAGGTTCGTCTTCAGTGAGCATAACATCTTCACAGCCTTGCTAAGAAATTACAATCCCGGGCGCCCTACTCCAAGCCCGTCTTGCCGAAGCTGCCATAAAAGATCCTTCAAGCCCTATGCGCTAGCCTTTGTCAATCAGCGCAACAGCCCTCAGTTTTTCATCTGTGAGCACCGCTTTGATCCCTCTAATCACACTCGACACCTCCTAGAGAATCCTAATGTTTCCCTAAATTGATCGCCTTCAGGTCGAGGGATTGAAGCTGTATGGAGAAAGCAACATAAAGCTTAGTATCAATGGAGATTAACCAGGTAGTCGCCAGAGAACTTGCGACACTTACATCTAACTAGCAATCATATAGTGAATCCTGGTGGGCACCAAACATAAAACCACTCAGTTTTGAAGTAGCTAAGTTTGGTCCAAGTTCCAATCATAATTTAGTAGTTTCTGACTCCCTCTAGAAATGTGAAATAGGGGTTATCTCCCCGACTCTTTACATTGAATAAGAATCTGACTTCTTCTGGAGTCGGGTGGCGAAAAGGTGCTCCATGAAGATGATGAATAAGTTGTTCATAAGAGCATACCGGTTTGGATGTAATCTGAGTAATCCCTAAATAAAATAACACCTCCTGGACATATTGATCGAGTGGTGGGGTGTCCCGGCTATGTAGGAACATCTGTTAAGTGCGGTATATCCTTCCAAGGGAGTATGTGGCCTGTCGTTTAGCCCTAGTAATAGAACATCGTTCAACGATAGCCCGTGCCTCAAGCAAATCCCTCCTAACATTTCTTCAAAAATATTAGATGGAACCGAGTCTTGTGGATTCCCAACGAAAACTGCTCCTGGTAACTCGTCCAGAGCAGGACTTATAATTTCGACAAGAATAGCTGGCATCTCTATTGTTGGAAGGGGTGGGCTCTGAGTCTCTTGTTGTTAGAGTTTCCGGGTACCATAGCTAATCAACTTAAATAAAAACCATCGTTAGGTGGCAATAATGCCGTGTTTTCCCCAGAGTGATGTGCATGAGTGTGTTGTGCAATGCAATGTTGTATGATACTTAAGAAAATTCTACAAAGATTAACAAAGTGTATGAACAATGAGACTTCAATATTCAACCGGAGTGACCGTCATCGCTAACCATCACACCAGTGCCATCTAGACTTTGGAGACCGATCCAAGTTGAAATTCATTAAAAATTTTCAAGTTGTGTACCATCAACGAGCTTCAAAGGGCAGCCAGATATACAGTAAAACAGTTAAGTCAAATTATGCAAGCAGAAGCTCGTCGGAGTCAAATGATTGATTGTACAAAGAATTTAGTATCCATCAAGGATGGAACATGGATCGATCATCAAAAGCCCATTCGTATCTATCGCAAAGAAGAAGACTTCGTATTGGTCACCATAATGCTAGTTCGTATCGATTCCAAGCACTTCATCTCATATCGATCATGAGCTGCATCTTCATATCAATTGGTACAACTGGTGCTTCATATCGATTGCACATGAAGGTTTTTGTATCGATCATTCTGAATCGGTAAAAACTCCCACTATCTCTTATCGATATGAGGCCACTCCCTCCTTCGATACGATGCTCTATCGATATCCATTAATACGAACTGGAATTGTTTTTGAACATTACGAATTTCTCTTCCTCAATCGATGCGAATGGTCTCTTCATGTCCATCATCTCTTCTCCTTCTCCAAACTATTCGATAACCATTTCCTCCTCCCTCAACCATGTTCCGACCTAATTCCGGCATCAACATCATCAGAATTGACCATGAAGTTGGATGAATTGATTTCAAACTCGAGTCTCATCCTTCTAAAATGGATTATTTCGTCGAATTACCTAATTCGAGCAGTTAATTCATGGGATTAAGGTGTTATATGGTTCGAAGGCAAAGGCATTCTATTTTTCCCGAGCTTATGATTGATATGAAAGAAAATTGTTGAGATGGAAGCAAGTGAAAATTTGGCTAAGTCCAAAATGAATTTATATAGGATAAAAACCAAGGGAAAGAAATGTTTCGACTCCTAATTGCTATAACTGATCGAAGCGATCTGCCCCAATATACGATACGAGATGGCTCGATCACATCCTTCAACCTAATCGATACGAAGACCGATTTATGTCCAGTAATTGATCTAAGCAGTTTCAACGTCCTTGGTACAAAACATAACTCATATCCATCATATGACCAAGATGAAGCACAAAGACAAGGCTCATATGAACGGTTCGGACACATGAAGATGCAACGATATGAAACATCATGTTCGTATCCATCAACCAAAAGCTCACAATAATTCGTGTCCATCGATACGGAGTATTTTAAGAACCAGCCAATTCGTGTCGATAGCCATCGATACGAATACTATCTTCCAACTTTTCACATCGATCCAAGAGAGGATCTATATAAAGAGATACACTGAAACAACCATCAAATGTTGTTGCAGCTCGAATTTCACATTAATTCAGGAAAGGATCGATATGGAATTCGATAAAAAACTGACAACGACACGTGAATGTGCAAACACGAACAGGAGTCAGGTTAACACACATGCATGTATGATAAACTAACATTAAAAATTCAAAGGAATTGATTGCTCATCTGATGGCAATTAAGACTTTGAACAATAGTTTTCTACCATTCAACACTTAATTACAACAGTGCATAGTATAACAACTGGCAGTAGACAATTCAGTATTTGCATCACTGCAGATCAATTAAAGGTTATATCTTTTGGCGAAAAGACAACAACCATTCAGCAAATTGGAAAGAACTTTTTCGGAATAGAGATTGCAGATTTTCAAAGCACGTCATGTTCATGCAGACGTACATTAGGGGGCAAGCGTTATCCCGCCTTTTGGCAAGGCTGTGACACCAAGAACTCGACTAGAAACTAAGGACAGTTTGTCTCGAAGATCGATTACCTATAAGGTTCACTATGGATACTGATAAATTTTGCCTAGTCTGGATCGAGCTACGATCAATATGACATGACAAGTAAAACTATGAAAGCACGTTCGAAATTTTAGGTCAATCGATGTTCGTATGCTCAAGTTATGGATCGATGAAGTATCATGAAAGGCAAGTGTAAGTAGTATTGAAACAATTTGTATCCATCAAATAACTTTGGTTCATATCCATCAAATTCAAGGAGATCATGGCCAATTTGTATCCAAAGGAATTAACTTCACCTCGTATCCATCAGCCCACAAGCATTAGCTCGTACCATCCACCAAGCCACTTTGGTTCATGTCCATCAACCACTTCCGTTCACTTCGTAACGATCCACCATGCTCATGCATTTCGTATCGATCAACCAGCAGATCATACGAAACTAATGCTTTCTGTCGATACAGTCCGACCTACAGTTGTCAATACAAATCCATCAAGTGCCATCGATAAGAAGCAGCATTCGAGGATCGATACGAAAGGATCTAATAAGCATCGATACGAAGAGGTCCTTTGATCATTGATATAAAGATATTAGCAAGTATAGATGCGAAGAAGTTAGCAAACGATCGATACGAACGGTTTCTCTAAATCATCGACGCGAAAGAGATCACTCCAGGTTGATACGAACAAAGCATAATCAAGTGGAAGAAATAGTCACTTGGCATGAAAAGTGGATCGACCCTAGAAGGTAGCACCATGCCACCTAGCAAACACGTGCCTTCAACCGATACGAAGATACCGATACAAACGACATCAATACGAGCTCGATAATGCCTTGTAAATCCAAACTTGCATCGATCATAACTCGAAATATACAAGTCAAGCCACCAAATTTTCACAGGAGCTTGCCTACAACCTCAAGAATGTACCTATTCATTTTCAGCCCGAAAGGACCATTTATGGATTGATACGAACCCAATTCATATTGCTCCCACATTGAGTC
Source organism: Allium cepa (assembly GCA_030765085.1). NCBI lineage: Eukaryota > Viridiplantae > Streptophyta > Magnoliopsida > Asparagales > Amaryllidaceae > Allium > Allium cepa. The sequence continues at coordinate 77,495,134 of CM060930.1, read as the reverse complement.
AAAATCACCTGAACTCGATCCCGTGGGCATACTCACATGAGAGAAAAAGTCTTCCGAGATCTGGACGAGATATTTGCTGCCTATGCCTATAAATAGCAACCCTGGACCTATAGAAAAGGGACTTTTTGGCTTCTCTATGCTGATACTCTACCGAAATCATCACTGTACATCAGTTGTACTGTCATAATCTCTTGTAATCAGCGAGTGAAATTCAATAAACATCAATCATTTCATAGTGGGCATAGGCAATACACCGAACCACTCTAAATTTGTATGTATTTGCATTTTTTATTATCTGTTGATTGGTGCATTTGTTAGATCTACCTCATTTTATATTTACTTTCTTCATTGTATCTCTTCAAACACATCCGAAAAGTGTTGTGCTCAATTTTGGTACAAACAATTTCCAAAATAATTGTAAATAAATATTAGATACTTATGTCTTTTCTGGTGCATCATTTCATTTTGAAAACAAATACCAAATTATAATTTTATTCCATAATGAATATTCACATTGAAATATAACTATGTCTATTTTTCAGCTGAAACTATAAAATAAGTCATTATTTCACAAATAATGTTCGATATGATTTACGAAAATAATTTTCATAATTTGATGCAACCAATAAGTGTTATGTGGCATGCTCCCACTAAGTCTACTACTACTATAATAGCGTACCAAATTTGGAGGTCCATCATTTACTTAATATAGTTTATTCATTTCATATAGTACAATTAATTCACAGTGTAGAGTTCTTTGATCAAATATCTTGAACTCAAACAAAAAATCTCATAGAAAATGGTTTTCTATAAGAAAATATATTTCGGAGTAGAAATCAAATTTCTTATGTCAATGTTAAATATCAATCACTATTATTACAATTATCATTTCCATTGTTTCTTTATGAAGCAGAAATGACTATACACTCTCTTCATCCAAACTGTACCTTAAATTACATCTACTATTATACATTCGTTTTCAATTTAAATAGTCAAACCATTCAAAAGAAAACCCTTACTACAATATCATAAAGAATTCCTTACAAAATGCATTCGATGATCCTTAACTTTTAAGGACATCAAATATGTTGCGCTTTGTGTAAGCAGTTCAAACTGACATTTCAGCGACCGACTTCTTAGATATATCTTGTAGTTTTGGTCTAGTGTTATAGTTAACACAATATGATCCTTTTATAATCAATCAAATTGAATACTTGATCTCATAGTACTATTTATTAGATTATTTCGAATAAACTAATGTTTTTGAAATATCTTTCAATACGAACTTTGACCATTCACAATAACACTTATATATGATAGTATATGGATCAAATATCCATAGACTTGTATTGATTTTAGAGTTTGAAACTCATAGAATCCAATATACGGCTTCGACCAAATAAAAACAATGACCAAATTATGAACATACTAAGTAGTTGTAAAATTAGGCACATTCATGGGTATAGAAATGTTCACATGCAATAATATCTTATTAGTAAGTATATGTTATATTTATATTTGTCAATTTTTCAATTTAATTTATTTGTATAACCTAATTGATAAACTTTTTATCAATCATTCTAAATGCATAAATTTTCGATGTAGATAATTATAAGATTAGATAGCAGATGTTCTTTCAATATTAGAAAGGTTAAACGTTATCATTTCATTTTTCTAATAAAGTTTCCACTAGTCTTTTAAGTTTCATTAAACCTTAAGCAAAACATAGAAGTCTTTCGACTTCACTAGTGAGTGTTAGGACTTGTATGCGTTGGGACTCTGACCTTGAGGAAAGCTTCACAAATCATAGGCCCACATACGATGGATAACTCCTTATCGGTTGTATCACATACAACTCCTAACCCATGGTTCCTAGTCCTAATCTCGCCTTTACATTGAGAAAAGCTCAATAAGTAGAGTTGGATTATTCACTCGGACCTATATTTCACTATGGCCTAAGTATAATGCACATTCCATGAGGAAAGCTTAAAAAATATGTGCAGTTATATTACCTCGTCTATTCAATATATTAATAGTACTACACATAACATCCCTAGTTTAAGGAAAGCTCAACAACTAAAGAGTGTGTATGTAATTTATTAATATGTAAATGATATAGGAGAACTTTATATTAAAGATTCATAATCCTTTATATATTATATCAAGTGATATCGATTTATGGAATAATATATTTCTCATAAATTAGCCTCGTGATTCAAGTGTCGGATACATCGAAAATTATGATATACAAACGTTTACGTATGGATTTATTCCTTAAGTCTGTTTTGGGTTTCTTTAGTGTTCCACTTTTAGTTTATACATTCATATTATATATGGTTTATTATTATATAACTTTTGTATTTCATTTTACTTATAAAATAATAGTTTTATGTATAATATTATATTAACTAAATCTTATTTACTTAATTTTGATTAGTTAACATTTTAATTAATTTTATAGTGATATAACAATATATTTACTATTTATTATGTATTACAACCTTTATTATATAACCCATATATAATATACATGTGTATATTATTTAATTAACTAGAATTTTAATTTATTTAGTTAAACTATTTTAATTTCAAAAATCATTATATATACAAACATGCATATTTATGATATCTTAATATCATAACATATATCATAATATATAATACACGCATATACATTTTATGAATTAACTTACTAATCAATCTTATTAATAAATTTACAATTTTTGAAATTTCTTTTATATTATTTTATAACATTTTGAAAAACTTTATTATATTATACCTTTTGTAATACTTTATATAATTTAAAATCTTATGTATTTTTAATTTTCATACAATTTTAAAAATTAGCCGAAGGCTCAATTCAAATTGGGTTTTTTCTATTAGGGACAACATTTGGGCTCACATATTTATTCGGGAGAGGCTAGTAGCCAGGTAGGGTAGAATACTTGATTACCCAAACCCAATTCTAGACGCTACCTTTCTAAACACCCTATTAACTAAGTTGTGAGCTTAATTAGTCAACCCTAGCATGATTGATTAGACCGCATAGGTTATTGAGCACTAATACCATTGTTGGTACTGGGCCAGCCCATAGTGGAAGTTACGGAGGAACTTCAAATTCTTTTACCCCATTGGATCTTTATTGGGCTATGAAGTCTAATTTATTTAGAATTTATAAATTTAATTTAAAAACATATATTTCTTTTTTTAGCAAAGCTAGCCGGCTTTATAGTGGGTCGTGCCACAAATAAATATTGGAAAAACAAGTGTTCTGCACATACACAGAACAACTAAAGGGCAAAAAGGCTCAAAAGACAAAGATAAAAATCACAGGAGCTAGACAAAGGTGCCTAAACTACTATAACAACATGACTATACTCCCTCAAAAGAGGAAGAACAAGCATGACCAACATCCGACGATGGACCTATAACATGGGAAAAACCTGAGAAGAGAGTAGCCAGACGAGGATCATAACCTTTTGAATCCGGAGAGTGTATAAATTTCCTATCCCATGTGACATCATAAAACCTACTTTTTTTCTCCTCATCAATCTTGTCAACCGTAGTAAGGCACAAGCCCTCTCCCTTAATATGGTAGATAAGAAAATGACTCTCACCCCTAATATCACTGATAAAAGCATAAAAAGTATTAGTCTCAGGCGAATATATCATATCAGAAGGAGCATGAACCCAAGCACATTCGTTAAAAATCTAGGATATTGCATCAGACGTTGAAGCAGAAGGAACCACATCTAGGTCCGGTGGTAGTAAAATAATAGATGGAGCTACACAAACTGGAGCAACAATAGGAAGATCAATAATGGGGGCGACAGGAGCATCAACAAAGGGAGCTATGGGAGCAACCTTCGGGGCACACCTTTTGGATAGGAGGACGAGGTAGAGGAATCTGGTCAGCTAGGGGAATAAAGCCTACAACTATCAATCTAGAACATGCATCTGAAAGATGCCCAAAAAACTAACGGGATGTGTATATCTCAAGTGTCCAACTATAGCAAACTCTAAACTTAGCAAGCTGGCTCTCATCAAGCCTGACTTTTAAAGCCGAAGATAAAGGTTGGAAGGAGTAATCTCGATCAGAGATTTGGCATAGACTAATTTCTTTCTGGCCATAGTGTTTACGTCATAACATATCACCTTACCAACTAAACCAGCTAGCCAGTCAACCCCAATGAGAGGCTTAAGAATAGATGGAATGTGAGAAAAGTGGGACTAGTCAAGAATATATAAAACTTGCTCTTTCGCCCGATCCACAGAAGGACTCCATATAGTGATAATGAATAGTTTCCCATCTACAAGAATTGTGTCGACTTCTAGAATACGCTATCTTTCATCACTACGTGAGAATTTAAAATAGAACATTTCATTATCGAAGTGAACACTCAAACCTCCTTAGGCTTCCACGCCTAGTTGCACCTCACCTTAACTAAATGATAGGAGGATTGGAGTCGAGAAAAAAACCCACCAAGTGCTCTTTCCAATAAATCACACCGGCCTTAATCACTTCCTTTGGCGGGATCATAACACCCTCAATCTCAACTATATAAAAGCGACGAGGTGAATGCTTACCTGCATTATTTGACAATTTGGAAAACAATGATGACCGCTTTGGAGTAGGCCGAGGCGGAGGAGGATCCAACGGACCAGAGAGTGTTGCATCAGACATTGGATCACAAGGAGATGTATAGGCATTGGGAATGTTGTTATCGGCATTGCTACAAGCACCTGGAGTGCAATCACATGATAACCCAATTCAGCATTTTTGTACTCAACAGCTTCATCCATAGACACATGCTCATCACGAACCACATCACCATCAGCCATAGGCGCAAGATCAAGTTCGGTTTTCCCAATTTTGGCATCACCCAATATAGAACCAAAATTCAACCAACAGTAGTTTGAGAACAAGATGTATAACCTTCATTTGATAATAACCAAGCTAACGGTTTTGAATTAGGAAGCAAGGGACCGATAAGCGTTCTAGAACCAGCAAGATGCGAGGAGTATAAAAAATTCATAAGGTTCGATAGCGGGCTGCCACATGCAGCTGCTGATGCGACAAAATCGCAAACAATTTTTGAGCGGAGTACCAAGCTATGACATCAGATGGGGCCACTAAAGCACCAACTGCACCAATCTAAAGAGAAGACCTACCATCCAGATCTAGAATGGAGGAGGTGGATAGAGTCATCCATTGCTTAGGCATAAGAAAAACAATGAAAGGCACAAAAGATCAAAGGTCAAAGACGATGCAAACAGTCTCCATTCGAGATTTCAAACTATCGCTATTTATTGATTCCAATTTTTTGTCATTTATTGACTTTAAATTGTCGCCATTTATTTAATTCATTTAAATGTATAAATTCTTGATAGAAATTTATTTAATTTATTTTCAATACACACACACGTATCATATATATACATATATGTGTGTGCATGGGTAATATGATATTCTATGTAAGGTATAATATGCTCGCATGTAGATGCTGGGATTTACATCTCAATGGACATGTTAGCTCATCCTATATGTAATGTATGTTATCCAAATATGTGTATACATTTATACTTACTGTATAAAAAACACAAGTATGAATACACAAATATATATATGTATGTATGTATGTATGTTATGAGAAAATATGATAAATATATTTATAATTTAAATATTATAATGTTAAAGATCAAATAAACATGTATATATATATTTATGCAAAATATAAGTTTTTCAAATTTTATTTTTTTATATGTATGTATATATACATATATAAGTATTCATAAATATATATTTATTAAATTAACATAATTTCATATGTATAACAATATGTATAAATATAAATATAAATATAAATATGATAATGAATATAAATATGAGGTGGAACAGTTTATATAAAGATATATAAATTATAAAATTTAATATATATATATAGTACATTTTATATCAAATACAAGTAGATGTAAATATAATTATAATTTTATCATATTAATATGTATATATTATGAATTAACTAGTTAAATAAAATAAATAAATGATAGAAAATATATAATTAATAAATATAGTTAATTTTAAAATTTCAAAAATCAAAATAATATTTTATAGCTTAACCAAAAAATTTAAAAATTTTCTAAGTCAAAATTTTACTTTTCATTAATTAAATACTTTCGATCGAATTTAAAAATGATTTTTAATAATATTAAAAAGTGATTGAAAAAATATAATTTTTTTACCACGAGCTTCTATGATGAAAGATTAATTTAAAAAAATCAAAATTGAATTCTAAAAGGATAATTTATTTTATATTAGTTTATTAATTCGTTTAATGGTTAAGTAATAATAAAAAATATTAAAAAATTACTAAAAAATAATTTTTGGTCAATAAAATCATAATTAATGTAAATATACAATTTAAAATATTAATTCAATTATTTATGTGATATATTATTTTGTTCAATATAAATCGTATAAGCAAATTAATTAACTTATTAATATATTTATATATATATATTAATTAATTAATTAAATATTAATAAAAATATAATGATTTTAGCTGTGTGTATCAGATCCTTAATAGAAAATTTGTTTTATTTATTTATTTTATAAACATATAAACACAACCAATCAATATGTGACAATATCAATACCTATAGAAGTCTCACATAACTAACAATTCAATAACCACAATATATATGTATGTAAATGAAAAATATATGGTTATACAGATATTATGTATTATATATATACATAACTAAACACTTTTCTAAAATTAATGCCCTTAAGTCTATCTTATATTGAGGAGTTCTCCTCTTTTAAAACCTTCTCGATTCTACATATCGCTAGTGTTGAACCGTATACCCTTTTGCTATCAAATAGTTGTCAATTTGAATTGATTTGATTTGAACTTTGTTGGAGCTTTTAGAAGATGTAATTAGGCGAGGATGAAGGAGATATGAGGCAGAAAAAAGTTCTTCTAAAGTTAGGGTTAGGGTGCCTTTTGTAAAGGTTGAATCAGAGAGACAAGTAGATCACATCAAATACCTTTTTTCACTAAATCTCTACCATCCATCGCAAACCCTTTACCTTACTTTGGCCACCCCCTATATCTAATGTTTGCTATCGAAATTTTTTCCACCAACTTCATGGGCTGATAGCCCAATTAAGCCTAAGTAAATATATTTAAGTAAATCCAATTTGATTCCTTATCGATATCTCATATCGATCGGGATACTCATAACCGCTACAAATATATACGAGAATATTTATTCCTCAATTCACGTTAAAATTTTATAATTAATATTTCATAAATATTGATTAAATAAATTAATTTATAATAATTATAAATTAATTAAATCGTTTGGTCTAATGAGAGTTCATTATTTCGATTATGTGACTCATGGGTTTAAATTTGATCAGCGGCTAACATCAAACTATTTGAAAGTTAACGTTCATGCATCATTTAGCAAGTGCTTATGACATTTTCTTACACCAATTCTTTTCATCAAAACTATATCACTTCAGACTTATGGAATTTGGTAATGGTCAAAATTCTAATATCATCCATATTCAACTCAATAAACACAAAGTCCTTGGTTCAATAATAACAATTATTATCAACCGAAATGCTCTGGCCAAAGACTTTGACTTTGAGTCGACTTGAGTGGACTGTGATACTAACAACATGTAACCAAGGAGACAAATCCTCTCTTGAATATTACTGTACTTGCAATACTTCCACTCGACCCAACCATAGTCACTCGATGGAAGATCATGCCACGATTTGACTATAATCAAGCGGAGATTTAATATTGAGGATCCATAGTATTATCACGTAGAGAGAACAGCGTAAATTAGTCGCATCAATATTTTTGTTTGACCTTAATTACATTAACCAATAGAAAACTATCGAGTGAGTCGTTCCATAATTATCCAATAACTATCAGTACGTAAACCTTGGTGCCTCCAACAACAATAATACACTGTCCACCATTTGAAGAGCGTTATATACTCTAGTCTCAACGGATACAAAGATATCCGGTCTCGATGCATCTTGACTAGGAACATTTAAAATGGTATATTTGTTGTTACTGTGATAAATTACCTATGGTTACAACACTTTATAACTACTATCACAAAAACATACATTTATGGATTTTTTTTATTAAATATACTTTTAATCAAATTAATTAATTAACATAATACATTATATCAAGTATATAACAGAAAGAAAAGCATCTTTCATATCGAACAAGATTGATTGCCAAGTTAGATATATGTAACAAATTACATAATTACCCCTAGGACATACCCCTAGCTCTATCAAAATTTATAGCATACAACATATCCTAATCATCACTACTTCTATGTCCTTTTGTAGTTCCAAAGATTTCTCTATAATAATTGGTAAATTCATTATTCAATTCTATTTGGTTAAAAATCTCAATATTATTAATTAAAATAGAATTAATGGTATTGCTACAGTTCCTATTATTTGCTACTTTATGAAAAAAATTAGTATTCATATATCCCTCACCCATCCATTGGACTCTAGATCTTTGTTTCCACGTCAATAATTTTATTTGATTCCTCATTTAAATTTGAAAGCATGTTTTTTATGAAATATTAAAATACCTTGATTCTTCAATTTTATTTAAATTTAAGATTTCATTTATTATTTTTTCCTTCTTAGTTCTAATATTACAAAAAACACCTTTACTTCATTTTTTGAGAAATAACCTTAGGTCTCTAAGTTTATTGACCCATACTTTGGTTGTATTTTCTACGAATCTGTAGTTATAAATATTCATAGGAAGCCATTTCTTTGTAACTAAATCTTTAAAATTGTTCTCTAACAAGCATATTTTTTTCAAATCTAAAAATTCTATCCTAATATTTAGATTACTACAGGAGAGGATAATAGGGCAATGATCCGAATAAATATTCAGAAGATCTACAACCTTCTATGTAAGAAATTTGTCTTCAATTTCATTGCTAATAGAAAATCTATCTAAAAGTGCCATCAGGGGATCTTCTTTACCATTTGACCAAGTAAATTGTTTGTTACTTGATTTTATTTCAATTAAGTTACAGTTAATAATAAATTTGTATAATCCCTCTATAGCAACAAAATCCCCTTCCCTAAGTAATTTTCCTCCTAAAAATTTGGTCTCATAACCAATGGACCTTAATCGAGTGATCTAAATTCTAAATATTCATTTCATAGAGCTCTACATCTGTCCTAGAGTTTGGCCTATTAACATTTTTAGTATTTAATATTAAATCATCACTAATGAAAATAAAAGTCAAATGCATCGAATGATCTTTAATAATAGATTGTAAAAGTCTAATACCATGATCTTTCCAACCTATCATAAGTCCTCCCTCACTACTCCTAGTAGGAAGATAAGATCAATGATTTATATAAAGACCCTTTAAATACCTATAAAATCTATAACTAGGGTGTTCTATTTTAGTTTCTTGTAATAACAATGTCAGCATTATTATCTTTAAAAAACGATATAATTTTACTACATTTTCCTAAATCATACAATCCCCTAACGTTCCAACTGATATATCCCATGATTCCAAAGATCTAACCTGCTCTAATTCGTACTCCTAATATACTCGGTGTCAATCTAAATATCATAAAAAATAAAACAAGAATTTATAGTTAAACAATGCATATCGTTAATGGATAAACTACTCAAAGAATAGAGACAATATGTACTATCCAAAAGCAAATCCAAACCTGATCTAGAGCTATCAGAATCTCCAATGGTCGCTCTACTGAGGTGACTCCCCTGCACCTATCTGGAACCAGTCGAGCTAGAACCAATCTCTCTATGCACTACTACATCAGACTCTCTACGCCCTAAACTCGAATACTTAGACTCTCTAAGGATACTATACTGGGACACTTTCTCCTCTTCATCAAACTACTCGAACAAATATTTGAATCTCGAACATCATCTTCTTTAATAACTTTTTTCAACTTCTGCACCGGTGCTATCTATGTAGGCCCTACTTTCCCATATAAAGAACAGTTGATAGAATATATATGTGTGTGTGTATGCAACAACATATTGATTCACATCCTGCTCTTTCAATACTTTACCTTATGTTGAATCCCACCACAACAATCACTAGAAAGAAATCATCCCCCATCCTTCATGGCTAATTTATTTTGGAATAGTTGATATAACGCAAGAAATTTTCATGCTTATTGCATGCAAAAATTAACATGTAACGACCCATGAATTTAACATTTTGGAAAATGATGTTCGAACTTAAAGGTATTTAAATATAAGATTTTTGACATTAATAATGGTGTTTCGAATAATAAATAATATCGACAATCTTATTTTGAATAAATATTTACAAAAATATACACTTTGGAAAATATCGATAAAATAACCGTAAACTGTTTTATCAATAAACAGCTCTTAGACCCTCCTTACATTGTGCTTAGAGCTAGATACATGCACTCATTTATCTATATGGTGAGAATATGTAATAAAATTATTTATTTTATTTCTGAAAATAAAATGTATTTATGACATCATTAACAATATCATTATTTTAGAATAATTAACTTTTGAATTTGACTGGAGTTTTAATGATTTAAGAATTATTTTAAATATCAAAGTAAGCCCTTTTAATTATTATATAATGATAGAAATATTATTTTCAAACTTTGTTTACAAATATATGTATATTAACTAAGATGTGAAAATATGACTGCAAATCAAAATCAGAATTCGTAACAGTTCAACGTAGAGAAGTTGTGCGATGTTGTGGATCGTTTGCGACATACATATGCAAATATACATGAACACACACACATATATATACACATATATTCACATGAATATACAAACATATATATATACACACACACACACACACACACACACACACAAAATTAATGATAAAGGATAAAGAAAATATCATGATATTGTTTATAAACATCATGATATTATTTATAAATATCATGATATTTCTTTAAATCAAAGTTAACCTCTTAAACATAAGTACATGCACATGGAGTAGCCATATGGGAGGGTACTTTGGCCAAAATGGTGAAGGAAGAAGAGGGTGCGGTGGTGATAAAATGATGATGTGTTTCACTTAAATATCATGATATTTTATCACTTCCATTTTCCTATAAATACCCACCATCCATCTTCACTTCCTTTCACATATTCCTCTTCATTTTCCTAAGCTTTCTTCACCTTTTTCTCTCGACTTTAATGGCCTCTTACTAAAGAAAATAATGGAAAAAATTATTGCAAAAAGAATTATAATTTATTTAATACATATATATTATCAGACACCTCAAAACCAAAGCCAAACAACTCCTTTCCTCCTTGTAAACCCATGGCCACACATCCCACCATCCATAATCGAGCTTTCCACCCCTTTGCAAGGCAAGGCCTAGACACCTAGGAAGCATTAGTGCAAGCTTCATGGGCTTCAATTTCGAGATAGCAAAACTATAGTCGTTTTAAAGTTAGAACGGTCTTATTCAAGGTGAGAAACTTTATTTATATTATGATATATGGATGATGATATTATATGTTTGGAATGATTGGTTGTTATGTTTTGATCATCATGTCTTGATTGTGAAAAATATGGTTGTTTGGGTGTGTAAATAATTCACGTTTAATACATGTTGAAATTACACAACGGAAATCACTTTCTGAAATGAATTATAAAGTGTTACGAGACGATTACACCTCTTTCAATTGGTTTATAAATGGTTTAAATCACTAAAACCCAATTCGGTGAAATTCAAATAAGGATTGAAATTGGAGTAAAAAATATACGCTTTACATAACGAAAATTCATGATTTCATGCCATAATAGTTTAAATCCATTTATACAATGGATCAGAGTCGGAATCCTTTGGAATTTGAATTTTCCAAACTCTTATAATCATATTTTTCAAACAAAATAAATGATCGAGATTTCATTTGGTAGATTTTGAAATATGAGCACAACAAGTTTTCAAAATAGTTGCGGTTTGGCAGTTCGAAATCAAAAAAGGAAATTTATTTGAAATGATATATTTAATTCTTTAAAAATATGAAATAAATTCTAAAAATATAATTAAACATTTTAAAAAGGATTTGAGTTATAAAAATGGACTTTCAAATGATAGAGCAGTTATTAGAAAATGCTATTTGTAGCACTTTTCGTATTATTTTTAATAACTTATACAGATTACAGTATTAACTTAACTATTCTTTCCCGAATCTTTTATAAATGTTTCAAATAAATAAATAATAGTTTCAAAGATAATATGGAAGTTTTATTATTATTTTGAAAAGAGTTTAGGTAAATGATAAAAAGAAAAGCTATTATAAATAAATGATTAAATCTTGGCTCTAAAAGGCGATGAGTAGACTTGATTCTTCTATGCGTGAGACCTAGATATAGGGTGCTTAAACTAAGGAGATGTTCAGGAGCAACCAATGCTCTGGCTCACCTGGCCTCTTCCTGGGCGAGAAATAGGTAAGATCGAAATATCGAAAACGAGACAAGTATAAAAGTTACTTTCCATAACTAATTCTGTAACTTGGCTTGTATGGAAATAATCTTCTTATACTTACTGTTAAATTCCGAGGAGGGAATTCATACTATTCATGTTAATTTAAAAGGTAGTCTCACCGTTATTCGACAAATTGTACTTGTTGAATACGGAAATTAATATAGGGTAAAATTAGTATAATTTCTATAAATCCTATTTACTTAATAATGTTTTCCAACATAATTTATGACAAACGATTTGGTGTTTTCCAAAGTTGAAGAGAGGTTTAATAATCTCGTATATACTAGAAAAGAAATGAGATTTCTCTAAAACATGTTTTGTCGATAATTGATTCGGAGAGACCGGGATTGGATGTGGGTGATTCTAATTCGAAAACCACTTCAAGCCAATGTAATTTTGAAAGTGAAAACATGATAAAGGAAATGATTTTGAAGACGAAGATCTTCATAATGAAAGGCTACTTACCACTAGCCCCTTGATTTCCATACTAAATTCACATGGTGGCAGTAGTACTTAATTTTAAAAATCTTCGATGCAAGGACTTCTCGCTACAAATCCTAGATGTGATTCCCAAAACAGGATGTAAAGGAGTGCCTTCAATTTGTCCTGTTCCTGTACAACTTGTACGGATGGTCTAACATTGCATTTTTAAAATACACGTACATTGATCTCTATAAACATACATCTGTTTGGTGGTGTAGACGGTAACCTCTCTTACACTCAACACCCTTCTCTGAGGCGTACGAGCTCAAAGTTTGTACATTTATGGAAATCGATAGTATGATATGGAAATGGCAATGTGGTATTCTAAGTAGGATTTGATGATTCCATGCAAGGTAAAATGTGACCTTAAGCCTTGCACCCGAGAATGACAAAAACTGGGTAGATGAAGTAAGGTTATATGGGTCGCACCCATTAGGATATGGTCATCGCCTTCCTAGATTACCATCTACATATCGGGTGTGTATACTTTGGGATTCCGATAAAGGTCGGAAACGGCTAGAGTGATGTCATATTCGGTACTATCTACGAAAAAGGTAGGCCAGTCCTTTGTTGGTAGAGGACCATTTGTGGGTGCCTTGGTGCATTTTTCTAGAGATGCACTATTAGAAGGTAGTCTCTTACCTTTTCATTGTATGGAATCCATTCTCCAACGCGAACCCTTTTAGGATTTTAGCGGTAAACCTATTATGCTGTCAAACTTAACTAATGTAACAATTCCAGCTATGTTAATTTGTAATTTGAAAGGTGTTACCACCAAATATCCTTTCAATCTTGTCGAAACCTGACTGAGTGAAGGACAAAGAAGAACAAGAGACAAAAACCTCCAACGGACCTTTTGAAGGAGTTGAAGGGATGCACAGCCAAAGACTAGAAGTGTCATAACCTTTCGAAGGGGTCGAAAGGATTGAAATCACCCTTCCACATTAAGAGATACCTTTTCGACTGAGTTAAAGCAACACCTTTCGAAGACAAGGAATGGCAACCCTTTATATGCACATCAAACCTTTGGAAACAAAAGGTATCACTTTCACTCAAACCACTCAAAAACACACCTTCGATGGAACAACCCTTTTGAAAGAAAAAGCGAGCCTTTGGAACTGGTCGAAGCCCTTAACATCCAAGGAAAGTTCCATATCAGTTCACAAGCATAAGTTCAAAAGCTACTAACGGCGTCAAAACCATCAGCATTTCAACACCTTCGGAACACTTGGAAACTGCCTATCGAAATATTCAAAAGCTCCTACCTTCATTCATTGTGACAACAAAGTAACATAAAGAACAAAAGGTGCAACCACCCCTTTCAATGAAGACGAGGGCATTTGAACCCATTCAAAAGTATCGCAGACGGGTGTGCAAGAATCAAAAGAGTCGGGACGTATCTGAAGCCACTTCCCAACCAATTCGAAAATAGTGGATCGAAAGGTGCCAACCCGCATCTTAAAATAAGACCAGACTGGTCTGTTTTAAGGGATCCTAATTTGCTCATTCCAAACTTGTATTTTCTTAAATTTACAAGGTTATGAAATCTAATTTGTAAATCAAATTGGGGATAAACGTTCATTGCAATAATTTTGGATTAATAAAATGAAAGATTTCAATACTTCTGATAATATAGTTGTTTGAAGATTTTTTACTAGATTTAACTGTATTTTTCAGGTTTCGACTTCAATGAAAGTCTCCTTCCGAGTGAGTCGAAACCCCAGATTTGCCAATTAATCCAAGTCCTTGATTACAACCCATCGTTCTCCAAACACTTATCTTCTTTGAGTCGAAACCTTAACCCGTGCCGGTCTACTTTAGACTCCAAAACTAAATGTAAATCACTAACTAGCCTAGCTTTCGACAAGGTCGAAACCCTCCAAGACAAATCATTCCCTTGAATCCTTAGGGCCATTCCACTAATGTTCTACAACTATTTCGAAAGGAAGTTTTCGAAGGAACAATCAAACTACTTTAATTGACTCGAAAGTCTAAAAGAAACAGAATTTAAGTGTTTCGACTGGGTTGAAAGGTCAGTAAAGAAAAGTTTGCACAAAAGCAACCCATTCGAAAGGTTGAAACAAAGGGAATACCCATATCCTATCTTCTCAGCTTAACCAAGAGAGGTTAAAAAGGACTAAACTTTTCCTCTAAATCAACTTTGGGGTGTTGACAAGTTTTGTTGTTAACATTTTGGCGCTGGAAGGAGGGACTGAACCTCCGACTCTGTTAAACATCCAACAACCACCTATCTCTAACCAAATTCTATTTTAAGCATACCTACTTTTGATCTAACTTCATCATGGCTAGCAAAATTAAAAGATCTAAGCAAGGATCTCCTGAACAACACTTAGTAGGATTATACCCAAGAACAACTGAAGATTCCAAACTATATGAAGAGAAAAGGCTAAGGTTAGAAGCTTTAAGGATTTTGAACAAGAAAAGAGCGAAATCATATGATCCAGAAAAATGGAGCTTAAATCCCTTTCATATTGGCCAACCCCTATTTTTGCCTTAGGAGAAAGGAAAAATGGAAATTACAACTTGTTTAGTCAAATGAGAAAAATGATTCAACACAATGCCAAAGGCATGATCATTGAAGAAGAAATAATGGCAGACTATAACACCTTTGCACATAAATGACAACAAACTGCAACTGGAACATTTCCAACATGGGAACTCCAAAGGGTGTCAAAAAGAAAAGCAATCGATGAAGGTGAAACTACAAGGCCAAGTAACAAGAAACCGAAAAACCATCCTAAGGAAACAAGTTTCAAGTCAAGACTTCCTAAATAATGCAACCTAACGACATCCATAGAGAATGTCTACTTGCTAAGTAAGGATGAGCTCAATTATTGGCCGTCGTAGAAAAAGAAATCAAAATATAAAGGAATCTGTGGGGCTCCTATTGCCATTTCAATATGATGAATCAACATGAAACTAACCACTGTGGAGCCTTGGAAAGGATGATAATCAACTTTTTCCATCAAGGAAAAATCAATGAGTTTGTAAAAAAACACTGAATGAGGTCAATAAAGAATAAATTTACTAAAGGGAATCTACATGGTTAAGAGTGAAATGCTCCTTTCAATTGGACATTACCTTAAATGATCAAAGCCTCTGTCCGGGCCGAGTTGGCCTGGACAGAGCACCTCCGAGAGGAAGGAGCATAAGCCTTTACCTACGCCATGTTATGGCCTGGATAAATCATCGACAAGCCCCTATCCACGCCACATTATGGCCAGGGTAGGGCACCTCTTGGAGGAAGGGGTGTAAATCTTTATCTGCACCACCTCATGGCCAGGGTTGGACACCTACTGAAAGGAGGAGTGTAAGCCTTTATTCGTGCCATGCTATGGCCTGGTTAAAGCATCGACAAGCCCATGGTCATGCCTCTGGTTAGGTCATGGCGCATCCTGGAGGGAGGTTAGGTATGTCCTTGGTTCCAACTTGAGAATAAGCTAATCAAGAGCACCAAACAACCATAGAATAAGATGTCCAAGCCCAAGAAGAGGCTCATCGAACAATGAATAAGACTTCCAAGTCCAAGAAGAGGCTCATTAAACAATGGACTTAGACGTTCAAGCGCGAGAAGTGGCACATCAAACAATGGACTAAGATGTCCAAGTCCGAGATGCGGAACATCGAACTAAGATGTCCAAGCTTGAGAGGCGGCACATCAAGCATCGAACTGAGACGTCCAAGCCTAGGAAGTGGCATGTCAAATGATGGACTAATATGTTCGAGCTCGAGTAGCAGCCAATCAAACCGCAACTGCATACATAGTCTAAAGGGTTTACACATGTCAAAGAAGACAGAATCGAAGGAGTAGATAGGAACTCCATTTAATAATAACTGAATCTAGGTTTCAGGTTTCTTATTCTAAATATCATCTGTTAATGCCCGAATATGGGTTTTGGGTCATTCATTATTGAAATATGAGACTTCATTCATTAATACCCGAATCTGAGTTATGGATCTTTCAGTTCATCATACTCGAATCTAGGTTTCAAAACTATTACAAACTTCACTTGTTAATGCCTTAATCTGGATTTCAGATTTCTATCACGAAAAAGATTATCCTATATTTCTGATTATCCATCACTAATACCCGAATTTGGGTTTTGAGACTATTATTTAACTTCACTCATTTGTGTCAAAATCTAGGCTCAATACTTCTACTAAGAAGATTATCATGGATTTTTGGTTATTATTCGCTAAGACCCTAATATGGGTTCCAAACTTCCTAATTTTTGAATTTTTTTATTAATGCCCGAATCTGGGTCATCGAATTTCTATCACAAGTGTTAAGATCGTGATTTCTAGAGTTATATTACATGGTCATTATTAACTTTCTGTTAGCTATCTTCAGTGGACGACTTTCTAAAACATTTATATCATTTGTTAAAACAATGGATGTTTACCATCAAACTTCAGATATTCCAGCAATAGGTTTAAAATTGAATTCTTGGTTGTCTCTTATCATTACCAAAGATGAAATTCACAACATTTCATCAAGAGCAATTACTTTTCATTTATTGTCAAATCTTGAGGTGATTATTTATTATTATTCGCAAATGGTATGGATAAACTCCCATACAGATTATAGGCTAACAATAACAAATACTGCTTACTTTGTGCTTTTAAGGTAAAAAAGAACAGTAAAAGGGATCAAAAGATTCAACAAATACAGAAATTATGGTACAAGCTATCAAACAAATGTATCATAAATAACAATATAGGAAAGGACCATAATCCGGGTGATATTTACAAAATTTTCGTAACTTACGTAATATATGACATTATTTACAAGTGCACAGAAAAAATCTACATTTCGTAAATTTTTCATAAGTCTTGAGCATCTTTATTCAAATTCTTAGCAATTAAAGGGTCCATAATATGATGGATAGCAATGTGAAGGACCTCCTTTAGTTTCTTCTCTTTCTTCCTCATTTTGTCTTCATTGTTAATAATCTCAATGTTGGTCTTCAAAGCTGCATATTCATTTATGCGATTCGAGCATCTTGCTTTTTTTGCATCAAAATAGTTCATCAACTCAAATTTAACTTTCCTACACCACTCTTCTACTAATTTTTCGTCTAAGCTTGGAGGAGGATTTGTCGTAGTGGGAAATTTTTGGATAGTAAGGGAAGTGGATCTTGTAGATTTTGTGATGGAAGAGATAGCAGGAGAAACTAGTAACCCTATGCTTGCGATGCTATTCCCCGTGGTGAACTCTAATGATTTGTATTGAGCTTGGCTATCTTTTAATTTCATCTCTAAATCACATATTTGTTGAAGGAGTTTTGATGATTTGAGATCAAATTCGATTGATGGATTTGACATAACTTGACGCTTCAATGAGAAAATCACTTCAATACTGCTCTTAACATTTACCTCTAGATTGGCAATTTGACCGTTGAGATTTCTAATAATTGTTCTCTGAAGCAAAAAATTTCTATACCATTTTGCTGCTTCTGTGTTATCTTGAAAATGAACATATAAAGTAACGTCAAGAAGCTTTTTCTTTTCAAGATCCACTAATAACCTATCTTTGATGTTGATAATGCGTGATGCCGAATCTAATGAGAGAGGCATTGCAGATAGCTATAATTCCTATTTAAAAAAAAAGAAAATAAAGTTAAGATTTAAATAATCAATCTCTTTATTAAAAGCAATAAAAGAATACAAGTCAAGTAACAATGAAATTAGAAAGTACTACTGGACATCTAATTTACATCTAAAGTTGGGAAACTGCATTTCTAACTTTGTTCAATGAACTAGCAGAAAGAATAACTTCCGAGTCAAAAGGAAAATTATGTCCTTCAATAGTAATAACCAAGGATATTTACTGTAGTCCCATTCCCCAGTAGGAGGACTATCGCGGCCACATATTTGTTTGGTATGATATATCCGGATCACTTTGAGTAGCTTTTCCTTTTCTTTACCAAGAAAATCGACGTGAAGGTGAGGATATTCCATATAAAGTTTTTTTAAATATCTGAGGAAACAATATCTGGAAAGTTTTGAAGATTTCAAAATTGATGCCTTTTCGAGATAATCTCTTCTTAATTTAACGTACTGGCTTAGATAATCTCTAGAGACAAAATTGCCCAAGGGACATTCACTCCATGATCACATAATACAATAGAGCTAAGTACAAAAGAAAAACTAAAACAAACATTCATAAATCATTATTATTACATAATTACAACTGTTCATCTGATTCATACGAAATTAATTTTGCATTGAATTCCAAAATAAACTTGTCCTTATAATATTTAAGTTTGTCAGAAGGCAAGTCTTGGGAATTGATCTGACTCATGACAGGTTCCAACATGCTCTAGAATGCAGGTCAGATCCAAATTCATCCAAATATCTTTTGTGCAGATGCCTAAGTAGACCCTCACTAAATCACCTAAGTATGAGAAGTCAACGGTTGGGCGCAAGAATAGGCTTTATGTAAAAAATCCATAAGAATATTTCTTTCCTCCATCAACATCAAAAAAAGTGTGATCAATTCCAGATTCTCTTTAAGAAGACTGTCATATCGAAGGCGTGCCCTCCTCGGTCGTGGGGCAACTTCTTAATGTTTAAAGGAGGCCAACACTGCCGCACTTCTATTGAGTCTATGATATTTATCGTAGAGAATGCTGTGCTCCTTCAATTTTTATCTAACTCCCTACATAAACTATTTATTTCCGCTTGTTTTATTTCAAGCTTGGTTTTATAGGGATGAACGGATTTCCTTCTTATCTAAAATAAGTGATTGAAACTACTACTATATTCGAAGCAAAAGAAGTTTAAACAAAGTATCTCATACTTGAGAAATAGGAATTGACGCTTAAGAAGCTTGTTCCTTGTCTTTTGATTCTTTGATGTTAATATAAGCAGGCTCTTCCTAAGGGTTTGAAGGCGTAGGGGGTTCAGGCGGTTTGCTTCATGAGAAGATGGATCAGGATTGCCTTTTCCAGAAGTTTTGATGCTATCATCTCCATCTTTCTTAGGAGCATCAGATTTACCATCTCTATCACCGCTTGAACCTTGACATCTGTTGATGTTGTCACCATCGTTATCATCATTATCATCGTCATTACCATCATTATTATCGTCGCCTACTTCTTCGACAACCTCATCTTTGTTGCCTTCGTCTTCGGAGTCAGATTCAACTTCGAAGGAACGAATTTCAAAAGATTGGATTTTTGAGGCATCGATTTGGTCCCTTTCGGCAACTTGAGTCCCCTGCTCCATCTTTTTTATTCTATCCATGAGTCGATAAGAGCAGGTTCAAGTGAGGGGAAGCTCAGATCTGGGCATTTCTCGATATTATCAGCGTAGGCGAGCATCATGCATCCTTGAAAGAACTCATGATAATGTCTTCAAGAGAAGAATCAAGAAATTGTGACACTCGCTACTTTGCATCGAAAATTGTGTCTATAGCCATTTTCAAGGAGGCTTTATTCCTTTTTAGCTTTTCTTTTAAGCAGGATTGTTTAACTGCCATTCGTGCCTTTTACTCTATGGACTCTTTTAAAGTCATTGTTAATGCTAAGTTTTCGTCGGCAAGAAGTTGGCGAGCTTTCCTATCTTCCAAAATAATAGACTTTGACTGGGTGAGAGAAGCCCTCAATCGCTCCAATTCAGTCGTAGCCTTGTTCTTCTCTGTAGATAAGGAGCAAAACCTGATTGTTTAAGTTAGAAACTTCCTCTCAAAGCTTAGATGAACCGGCGGAGGACTTTAAAGAATCTTCATGCAACAAAAGCCAACTCTTGGAAATCTAAAAGAAAGAGCACAACATAAGTCATAAACTTATAAAAATGGCAATAATGAAGTTAAGGGAAGAAAAATATACCGAAAGTTGATATTCAATAAAAGACCGATAATGACCCGTTGGATCAGAAATAGTGGAAGGTGGGTGAATTAAGGTATAAGATGAAGAATTTACGATAGAATGAACCATCGTTTTGAAATCGCTCGAAAGTGTAGAAGATGATGGTCCAGGAAGGTTCAGCACTTGTGGAGGGGTCAAAGTCCCTAAGTCTTTCTGCATCTGCTCGATTACACTTAGAGAGCCGAAGATGACAATGCAAGAAAATGGATCAATCTTAGTAAGAGTTTCCTTAGGTTTATCATGAGGAGCTTTGGTCGGACTTTCTAGAGATCCGGCGATATTAACAAATTCCCCTTCAACCAATGGTAGGGAATAAGGGACTTTAACTACATTGGCTCTCTTTGGGGGTGGTTCCACTATAGTTGTTTTGACCAGTTTCACTTTTACAGCCATCTTTGACCTAGCAATGGCCTGGGAAAAAGACGGCACATGAGCAATTCAAGAGGGGAGAGCTGGATCACCAGTGAGTTTTTCAACTCGAGGAGCAACTGTAGAAAATTCAAATAAGCCATAAGTCAATAAAATAATCTGAAACAACGTAGAAATGAACAATAATTACATCACTTAAACTCACCAGAATGGTTAGGGCATATAGGTGACATTGGGGAGAAGTTTTCCAGATCTCCCAAAGAGAGAAATCACTTACTTCAGGATGTATGTCGGACCAAAGGTGGTCGGCCAAGTATCCTTTGACCCATAGGCAAGAGGAAGTGCCTTTGCAAGTTTGTGGGATTCGGCGGCGTCAATCTTTTTCCAACCTTGCATGAAGCTATAATCTACAATTCTACTGTTTACTTGTCTTCTGCCTTTAGTTCCTTAACAGGAGCATCTGACAAAAATCAAAGGGCGGTAAAAGGAAATAAGCGAATGGGAAGATAAAATATGAGACTAGCTTATGTGGAGAAGAGAAAGTATCGCTAATTTGGGAAGACATTTAACATAGGAAAATTGTGTTTCCAAGTCTTTAAATTTATTCACTCCCTCAAAAATCAGCTTTTTGAGAGGATTTTCCTTGAAGATTTGGTTGCTTAGATTGCTCATCTTGACCAACCAAACTAGATAATTCCAGACTTTAGGAGTAAGCGAAGGAAGTCCAAATTCTAATGCCAAAAGTTTTAGAGAAAGGAGATATGTGTAGGCATTTAAGTGAGAGCTGAATAGGAGCAATCCCCGGATAAGATAAAAACCAGGATTCTAGAAAATGAAGAAACCTTCCGTGCCAAATATGAACTGTAGTGTAAGCAAAGAATCTTTCAGGAGGATTGTGAATGGTATCATTTTCAGTAAGGGATGGCCTCTACCCCAGTAATTCCAAAATCATTTAGGATCGCATCCTCTTCATCCTGTGTGGATATCAAGGAATATTTTGAGATGGCTTCGAACATCTTTGGGAACTCATGATTCTGGCAGGAGAAATCATTTCAGTTAGAAATTATAGTATGTTATGAAACTAACATTCTTTCAAGGTTATTGAAAACCTATCATAACAATTAGAATATCAAACAAGAAAAACATGAAATTTCGTATTCTTAGAAAAATGTTAAGGTTAGAAAAGTAAGATTCGTTGAGCTTTCGATAGAATCAAAAAGGAAAACATGAGTCAACACCATTTAACAATGTTGAAACCCAATGATAAGATTTGCTGAGCATTAAACAGAGTCGAAAGGGAGGATGAAAATACACATCCAATAAACACACTTTAGCACTGTCGAAAGCTCAATAGATGTTTTATTATTAAAAGAAAGTAGTTAAAACCAACACAACAAATTTTAATAAAATACACATTGGGAACCTTCAATAAACAATTCGAAAGAATCGTTCGAAATTATCGAAACCCATGGACATGGTTTTTATAAGGCAACGTGAATGTTGTCAAAACCTTATATGCTAACTAAGTTTAAAGGTGTCGAGTTTAAATCATGTTGACAAGAAAATAAAAGAACTTATGATGTTTCAACGATGTTGGTAAAAGATAATGATTAAATCCCAATTGTTGACCCAAAAAATGGACCAACACCCTGGTTTGAGTTTGAAAGCACCAGCCCTGTTCTGACAGAGCAATATCACAGATAACCGATATTAAGAAAGAACGGTAAAAGAAAGTAGATAGAGAATTTTTATAGTGGTTCGGCTGTTAATGAAGCCTACGTCCACTTTATAGTTTTATTATATACTGATTGTTGTTAGAAGAGATGCATGATTACAAGACTTGATTGTTTCCTAGCTAGATTGAATCTCTGGGTTGGAATCCATTGGAGAATCACAATGTATTCCTTTGGAGATTGTTATGAGGGAGGCAAAGAATGAAGAATAATTCCAACAGAACTTTAGCCACTAGTCCGGAGAAGATCCTTTTTATGTTGTAGGTAGGATAGTATTTATATGGATTAGATAGCTTTTAGTCCATGCTACATCATCACCAGCTCGTAGACAGACAGGAGACGGCCTCTAGAGTATTTGGCTTGCAATACAAGGCAGAAACATGGTTCGCGGGCGACCCATTTTCTATGGGTCGCTAGCAACGCATAGACTTGGCTCATTTGCAAGCCAATGTACTGGCCTCTTATGTAGTATTCTTTGGCTGTCTAGTTTTAAGGTTTGAGGAGGACATGGATTGTTGCTGATCTAAGCACTTACTTTTCTGGAGTTTGGAATTGGAGATGTTTCCATAGTCTTGTGTAGCCGTTGTTTGCATAGTCTTGTTGCACGTTGTTCTATTTTGATGACAATTTACTAGCTGTTTGCGCTCAGTTGTTGATTGGGCTGAAAGAATGCTGGTCTCTTGGTTTAGTCGATCCCACTCGTTACCCTAGTAATATAGCTCGTCTCTCATTAACTCCTTTCCTTAGCCTCTGGTTAAGTTCTAAACCATTCTAATAACATGAGATTGTTCTGTCTCCTCTTGGATCCTGTTGGGTTAAAAACCTGGATAACATTTGCCTCCTAGAGTATGCCTTCGTTGAAAACAAGGTGTGCTCTGGAAGTAACTTCTTTTTAGTCTTCATTTTGTGAATTCTAGTTTATCGTGTCGAGGTTACCATGCAAATTGTGCTAAATGTGGAATTTTCGATGTGAATCGTCAAAGTCCACCTCAATATGTTATTCTCAATTGACTGACTTCTGACAGCGGTTCATTTTTTTTGATTTCAATCTGAATTTCAATTCCTGGTATTGATGATGCAATCTTTGCTCCATTTAGCAAAGGTTTAAGTTGATAAGTTGGTGCATGATGTAGGTTTGGAATTGTCCTATATAGTTTTGATTCGACCGGCGACGAAGCTAAGTTTGTCTCGAATAATTGTATGCTGTTCTAGAGTGAAGTCTTGCTTATTGTCTTTGGCTTTTTCTTCTTATGAATTTGGTTAAGTTCTCATTGATGTTTTTGAGTTCCAATGCGACAATTTATTCCGAAATTGTAAGTAGCCGATGATTCAATCATAGCATTCTTACTATTTCTGTATTCCAGTGATCCTGGAAAGAAAAGCTTCCCGTGTCGCTTTAGACAGCGGCGCCATTATCGATCGTTGATCGATAATGGGTAAGTGTGGAAGAGATAATTTTAAAGGAAAATATGGATTGTTTTTCAAATGCAAGCAAGCCAACTACACTAGATTGTTTGTTCACAGTATTCAGGATACTGGACTATTCTCATGTAGATAACACACTGCATCTGACCTAGTCAATGCTCAAGACCCGATTGGTCAACATATGTTGACTTCCCTTGGATTTTGGGTGTTGGTTATACGAGGATATTATTTAAATCAAACATACCTGATAGCGTTGAATGCCAAGTTTTTCCATTGAAAATGAATTTTTGGTCATGCAATCTTTAGTT
The DNA here is from genome assembly GCA_030765085.1 of Allium cepa. Lineage (NCBI taxonomy): Eukaryota > Viridiplantae > Streptophyta > Magnoliopsida > Asparagales > Amaryllidaceae > Allium > Allium cepa. The sequence continues at coordinate 77,470,364 of CM060930.1, read as the reverse complement.
TGTGGTGGTACTTCCACTCCTCTAGAAGCTGGGTCCTTCGCAACTTAGGCTTCACTATTATCCCTATTATATTGGGATGATTGATCACAGTTAAATTAAAAGGCACACTTGCTCTTGTAGATTTGTATTTGAAGTTCGATCAAGAATAATTTCAGCCTCCGAAAACTGGCGGATGAGCCGTCCGAGTGCGACTGTCCTTCCTTTGCATTTTTCGAAATTCAATGCACATCAGCCTCTGTCTCCGGGAGCTATTGGCTTAATTGCTTGATTCCGAGCATTGCTTTGTCCCATTGTTGCACTTCTTGTGCTCATGTGTAACATACTTGTTTACCGTTATTCTACATGTGTAAGTAATACTTCTACAGTCATTACGACACATTTTATTTCACAGCTTTTTTTAGAACTATGAAGTAGCTTGGTCTAGCCAGTTCTATAGCTAATCCCTACTTATGCTTAACTGAGTTTGTTTCAACAAAGCGTTTGGGTAAATGCCTTGCCTGTAGGGTTGATTACTTTGACTAGTGAATCAAAGCATTTGGGGAGATTAAGTTTCCTAAGAAATAAGTTTGATTGACACGATAACCCCTATCTTCGGGAACTAGGGATTTTGTGTCCTGATCCCAAAATCAAAGTTTTTGTAATGGTGTCAATAGGCATTAGAAAGATGCGTTTTGGCATCTTTTTCTAAAGTAAATTCTTCTGAGCCTGATGTTGAGAACCCAATCATGTATTGGTTTCTATCTTCGGAAACTCATACACGGATGACTCAACTCTATGGATTTTTCTTCGATGTTGTGAATCTTCATATAGCATAACCAAACTTCGGACAATGGCATAATTCTGTAAGTTGGAACCAAATGATCTAATTAAACCGTAAGTAGGTCATCGATCCTTCTCACCTTCGCCAGACTATAAGCTACGGTTGATTTCTAAACGTTAAATCCTTTATTTCCTTTGTTGGCGATTTTGCTGCCAAAATGCTTTATTTCGTAATACAGAACCGTTATTTAACCAACCTCGAGGTTACTTGTGTTTGGACTTTTGAAAAATTTCTTTCGATCAAGTATATTTTCTTATATCCCTTCTTAAGGGACTAGCTATTTCAAATGCCTGTATTTGTGCGACTGTGGGAGATAAAAATCTATGGAGCAAATTGCTCAATTGCCCCTAGTCTGACTATCAATCCCATTTTGGAAGTAAGGACGTTTGGGAATTTTATTTTCCATCTTCCATGATTGCTCCCGCTTGTTCTTAGCCATGCATGCTCTTCTTGGTTGCTGACGTTGTCACAGAAGTTTTGTTCATATGTCAACTCCTGTCTTTGAGAATTGATAACCTAGCCATTTAGTTCCAAGCAACATTTCCTCGAGGTTGTCTATCTTTCGGTTGTGTCTAAGTTCTTTCTAAGTTGAACTTAGGAAATTTGGTTGTGCACCATCTTTCATCTGTAGAAACTAGTACATGGGTAATTTAATCCTGGGATTTCCTTTTGACACTGCTTTATTCCTGTGTTGTGGCTGATTCCTGTGATAAAAGGTCGACCCATCTGGCTAACTATGAAAGGATATGTCTTCTTATCATTGCATGCCATTAGGCAACAGTAGTTTTTTGAAGAGAAAGTAGAAACTCAATTGAGGACGAACTTCTGTTTCTGGAAGCTAGTGAATCTATGGTTCACTGCGATGAGCGTTTCTCATCAGCCTTGTAGATTAAAGTTCTCCTGCCATTGCCGGGGAAATACCGGTACTTAGTAAGTAGGATGTTTCCCGAAGTTACCGGGGAAACACCGGTACTAATGAAATAGAAAGTTTCCTAGCATTGTCGAGGAAACACTAGTACTTAGGAAATAGAAAATTTTCCTGGCGTTGTCAGGGCAACACTAGTACTTAAAAGATAAAAGAAGGCCTCGGTGTTGGTGAGGCAACACCAACACCCAGGAGGGTGGGATCAATTTTCCTCGTTGATTCTGCGGTGGTCTTAATCCAGTTAGGTACTAGTTTCGGCCTTCGAAAACTAGCACTTCGATGGTTAGATTGTAGAAGTATTTTCTTAGTGCTTCCTATCTTCACGTAATGTTAAAGTCAGGTTGGTGATGGTTGAATGATCCATCTGATCCTATAGAGTTGAGTAGATTCCTTTTATCCTTGATGGTGCTATTTTCACAACATTGCTTAAATCTGAGAGATGCAATGTTTTGGAATAGTGAGAGTTCCAGGCATTTCTGCTGCTTAGCTTTGTTTATAACTATCAAGTATTACCCTTGGAGATGCAAGGCTGTTGCTGAACAAATTCCATATTTATTCTTCCTCCTACTTGTTTTTGTTATGATCTAACGACTATCTGTGGAACCCTTCATTTTTAGGAGGAACCCTTCACTTTTTAGGTGTCAAACTCCAGGTTCTTATAGGAAATCCGAAATTATGGAACAAGTCATCACAATTCCCCCGGTATGACCGTGTTCATTCCTATACTGATCATGGATCGGTAGAGTTTGATAGTGTTTGTCTTAAATCCATGGAACCTAACCATGATTGTTTCAGGCCACATGCATTATGCTAGGATGATAGCATTATTTTGGATATCAAACCTATTCGTTGGTTCCAATCTTCGAGAATCAATGGTTTAGCTAGTCAATTTCGAGCGTTCTCTCCTTGTCGTGGTCTGTCTTTAGATAACAGCTGGTTTTCTACAAGTTAGGGTTTGAGACCTCAGTGGAGCACCTGCTTCTGTTCTTTAAGAAACTGGTGAGCTAATGATTTGATTCTAGAACAGCCTTCTATCATCGTTTATCTTTGGACGGTGGTAAGTTCCTCCTTTTATTGCAAGTTGGAGCGATCTTTTACCATGACGAAGTGCTAATTTGTTCTGTACCCATTGGTCCATAGGGCTGATAAATTCCGAACAATTGATGTGAGACTTGACGTTCTGGGCGGCTCCCTTGATGCCCCCAATCAAAGGTACGTCATAGCTTCTATCTCTGGGAACTCGTGACTTGGATGTCTTGAATTTTGACATTTTGTACATTAACTTTGGCCAAAAATTAGAACTCTTTGTCGACTTCTTGGTTTGTGAGCTTTACGGTACTACCGAAGCAATGTTGGTTCTTTCGGATAGTGGGAGTTGTTCCCTGTTAATCGAAGTGTCCGGCCTTTGAGATTGCGCGGCTTATGAAGTTCCTCTATGTTGCCTATCTTCGGGCAACGTGAGGGGTTTAAGATCTTTAAGAGTTAGTGCGCCGCTTATGAAACGCACGACTTTCCGTGCTCCTCGGTGTTGCCTATCTTCGGGCTATGCGAGGATCTTATGTTTTGGCATAGCTTTTGGAATGCACGACTTTTGGTGCTTCTCGGTGTTGCCTATATATAGGCAAGGCGAGGAGTTAGTCCTTAATTCTTCTCAGCGTTGCCAATCTCCAAGCAACGTGAGGAGTTAGTCTTTTAGTGCTCCCTGGCGTTGCCTATCTTCGGGCAATGCAAGGTGTTAGTTTTTTGTGCTCGTCGGCATTGCTTATCTCAGGAAAACGCGAGGAGTTAGTTTTTGATGCACGGATTTTGGTGCTCCTTGGCGTTGCCTATCTTCGGGTAACGCAAGGAATGTAAGTTTTGACATTCCTCGGTGTTGCTATCTCTGGGCAATGCAAGGAGTTAGTTTTTTATGCTCCTCGACGTAGATTATCTCCGGGCAACGCGAGGAGTTAGTTTTTGATGCACGGCTTAAGAGATGTGTGGCTTTTGGTGCTCCTTGGCATTGCCTATCTCCGGGCAATGCAAGGAGTTTAAGTTTTGGGCCTTCTCAATGTTGCTAAGACAATATTGGTTTTTAGAAGGCAAGGATCGTGTTCCGTCGATCCAATGATTTGAGTCGATTTGCTTCCATCGACCCGTTGGGTATTTATTACGAACACGACTTCATTGGTTCAAGAAGTGAGGCATGGCTCATGGGATTCGCATAGTGGTTTGGGCCTTCCTAGTGCTGGAGGAATGATACAATTCGTAGAAGGTTTGGATTGAGTTTCCCATCAATTCGGTGGTTTGACTTTGCTGGAACGGTGTTTCGTCAATTCTAAGAGATAAATAGTTTTTTGATCGGGTTGTTGTGACTTGTTATGAAGAAAGAGCTTATGGGAGTTCGAGGCAAGCCTCTCAGCTTTTGGTTCAAATTGTAACTAGAGAATTGGTCTTTGACTGACATATGGTCTAAGAGGAAGAGGAATTGGTCACCAAGAGCGGTAAAATAGTAATTGGAAAGAAGTGGGAAAGTGTTATTCTAGTATTTCATTTGTTGCACTAGCTAGGTCATTAAGTCTACGGCTGTCAGAATGACAGAATTTTTGAGCAGGCATAACGGAACTGTGGTATGATTAGTCTAGGCCTTTCTTATGGCTATACAAGTGTTTGCGGTGCCCCCATGCCATAGGGCTATTAGCACGCTTGAATTGTATCCATAGTCTCTCCACAACTCATTTGATTGCCCCCGATCCAGCAAGAACGATTCTTCTAAGCTGTAAGTCTTGGCTTGATTCGAGTCAGCCTCTGATTAACCACAAGTTCGGTTCAGTTTTGGCATAGTTCCTTTCGAGTGACTCTGAAGCTCTGGAGTTCAGAACTGTTTATTTCATCGATCATTTAATTATGATGAGTGACTAATATGATTGTCAATTTGTGATCCTGGAACATGGCTTCATTGACTCCAATGGGTTTTGAATTAGATGACTACTGATCTTCTAGTTCACCTTCACGGATACCAGTCATACATTAATTTCGCTGATCTACCGGTTCACCCTCACGACGCCTTAGTTCGTGAAAGATCAACACATTCGCAGAGGATTTTTTCGATCATATGACCATTGATCCACCTGTTTACCTTCACGACACTCTAATTCATGAAAGACCTTCACGTTCGCAAAGGGTTTTTTTGATCAGATGACCACTAATCTATCGGTTTACCTTCACAACGCTCGAGTTCGTGAAAGACCTTCACGTTGGCAAAGGGTTTTTGGATCAAATTACCGCTGATCTACTTGTTAACCTTCACGGCTTAGATGACCACTGATCTACTGGTTTACCTTCATGACGCTCTAGTTTGTGAAAGACCTTCACGTTCCGAAGGGTTTTTTGGATCAGATGACCGCTGATCTGTTGGTTTACCTTCATAATGCTCTAGTTCGTGAAAGACCTTCACGCTTGCGAATGTTTTTTTGGATCATTTGACCGCTGATCTACCGGTTTATCTTCACGATGCTCTAGTTCACGAAAGACTTTCACGTTCGTAAAGGGTTTTTTGGATCAGATGACCACTGATCTACCGATTTACCTTCACGACGCTCTAGATTGTGAAAGACCTTCATGTTCGCGAAGGTTTTTTTTCAATCAGATGACCGCTGATCTACCGGTTTAACTTCATGGCACTCTAGTTCATGAAAGACCTTCATGTTCGCAAAGGGTTTTTTGGATCAGATGACCATTGATCTACCGGTTTACCTTCATGACGCTCTAGTTCGTGAAAGATCTTCACGTTCGCGAAGTTTTTTATGGTCAGATGTTCGACGACCAGACGGTCTTGGAATGATAATTTATCGATTTCGAGGGGAGTTTTGTGTCGTGTATCTGATGGTCCAACGGTTTTACTCAATGATTCATCAAATTTAAGAGTAATTTTTGAGATTCAGCTTGAGGGAACACAGTTTTATCAGTTCCTATAAGCTAAGGTGTTGGATATGTTTGTGACAATCCTTTGGATAAGACTTCTCGATGCCTTCAGCAATGTCGGTTCTCAGAAGGGGGATTAACATGACTCATCGAGGGCATAGAAGCATTTCTTTTTCCATGTTGTCTGCAATACCCCTAGTGTCCTGCTACAGCTCATGTGGAAAAGGAGAGTAGATAATGATGGATGAGAAGGCATCGCTTTAGGTTGTTGTCCCACTCATTAGTTGCTAGCTAGCTAGAGTGTTATTTAATAATCTTTCTTTCATCTGATTTTGTCAGTTAGTTGGGATGCTTTTTTGCCGGGTCTTAGTAGCCTTGCTTCGGTAGAAGGTCCTTAAAGTCCTATAGCTCCTTCACCATTTGGTATGTTCTTTGGCACACTACCGAGTTTTTCTTATTCTAATTGCATTAGATCTAGTCTTTAGAACCAGTTTGTACTTATTTTACCCATTTTAAATTGGAATTACTAGAATAGGGAATGGTTGAAACCCGTTCATTGGTTCATGGTGTTTGCATTCTATTCCACATTCTGGGAACTTAGAGTCATTCTGTGAGTGGTCTACTCACACTTGATTTGTGTGTATACTTTGGTTCGTACTTTGGGACTTACAGTTCGTGGGCAGTCGCACTTTTGCCAAATTTTTTGTGCTTCAGTTCGTAGTCGAGGACTGGGAGATTTCTGTTAAATCATTTATACTGTAGTCCACGCTCCAGGGACTTTGAGTACTCTAGTCTATACTCTGAGGACTTAGAGATTTTTGTGAATTGTTTATACTCTAATCCATGCACCGGGGACTTAGAGTATTCTAGTCCGCACTCCGGGGACATAGAGATTTTTATTAAGAGAAGTCATATTTCCATCCGTTTGATTTGGAAACTTAGCAATCAGATGGTCAATTTACGTCCACTTGATAGTTGCGGTTCCTCCCATTAAGTCGAGAAAAAAAGCAAGTGATGAAGGATTTGATCACGTCCATGCTAGGGTCAGATGATCGAGTCTTGCACAATTTACTTCATATTCTTTCTAGCAAGCAGAGATAATGAGTTATTAAGAGGGAAATTAAGTTGAATTTGTTTTGGGCTGCAATCATGTCCATTTGTTGAGATCCAGGGTTGATCGACAGGTAGGCAATCATGACTACTTCGAGTCTAATACAAAGGATGTTGAGTGGACAGTCAGTCATGTCTACTTTCTATTGGATTCTGAACTTATGAGGTTCTTTATTTTGTTCCTTGGCATCCCAAATCAGGGGTATATGGTTGCTGATGAATGATCGAATCACATTCATCTTGATGAAACTCCATAAGTTCGATCACGGTCAGTGGAGATTGGCTGGCGGCCAACTCTAAGTACTTGGTCACCTGCATCATTTTGAAAGTAGTTTAGTTCAACTTGGTCGTAGTTCACAACATTATTGAAATTAAAATAAAATAATTCAAAGAAGATCAGAATAAATCTCATTGATAAGTGAAGCAGCATCATGTGCTCGCTATTCCACTTTGCCTTTAGTTTTTTTCAGCGGGTGGCACCACTCAATGGTCCAATTGATAACCAGAGTTCTTTATTGATAGGCTTAGATATTCTCTACACGCCATTTTATAGGGATTGCACATATTATTGAAGCTTTCATTTTCGAATCGGCTTTTTGATCACATGTCGGGAATGTTTGCAGTCACTATTGTTAGGACCATATGCATCTTGGAATATATAACATTCCTTGGATTTTTTTGGATCCCGGTGGACTATCCCGAGGCTGGTTTCTAGTGCTGCTCTGAGTCATGAGTATTACAATAGAGGTTATTCGTTGAATCATTCAAAGGAGCATATGAGTCAAATTTTCAGATCCGAGGTCATATTCTGGAATCTGAGTCCTTAGCCAATGCGCACGTTTGTTCTTTCTCCTAGTATGCTCTACCTCCTCCTTGCTTAGCTTCTGTTTCACTTTATAACAGAGACGATCCAAGGTCATAGGAGGCTCTTAAGCTAACTAGCCATCAAAATCTGTCAAGCATCTAGGAATAAATTAGATAATGATATCACATTATTGGTGTGAGTCGTAAGCATTCTAAACTGCTCGATAAACTTCTGATCCGATTGATTGAATGGGAGATGAATTTGGGCGATAATCGCATAAATCGCATGATCAATACACCTTCAAGGAATATAGGAATTCATGAGATGTAGTCCAGGGTTGGTATGATGTATGCGTGCCCGGGATATAAGAAAAGCAAGATGAACCGGTATTGTTGGATCGGTGGTAAGTTACTCAGAGTTGGACCCAATAAAATCTGCTAGTTGCTTGGAGTCAATTGTTGGTTTGCTTGGAGTAACTAAATTCAAAGGTCTCATGATTGACGCTTGGAATCACTTTGGCGTTTTCTTGGGGAAAAACATGGTTTACCCAAGTCTGGCATTGGGCCAAAGTTTCCTGAGTTTTCTTTGATTCAAGTAGGTGATTACCCGAGTTCGACTTTGAGTCGGGATTGATGTGAGTTTTTCAACGGCCATTTTGATGATTTTTGATGATTTTCGATGATGACCATTCATGATTATATGCTGGGAGCTCGATGATAGGATTGGAAGTTCGTCAATCGGGAGTGGTCACAATATAGCATGGGATCTTGGCATTGTAATTGATCTCTGTTTGTGTCATATCTTCTTGGTCACATTATAGCACGTTGGCATTTTCATCCAATTTGTCTTCTTCAAATTTTTTGTCATCTTCAGAGACTGAGAGAGCCATCCTTATATCCTTCTGTAGGGTTTTCACTCCTAAGTTCAAGTTTATAGCCGGTCCTTTTGGAGTAGGTGGATTGTTAACATTTTCTTCCATCACGACTCTTCTTGGAGATCCGTCGATTGCTTCCTATCGACTATATCGCCTTCGAACAGAGCTAACTGTATGGATCGCTAGCAATCCACAACTTCTGGCTCGATTGCGACCTGGCAAAATAGTATAAATGGATCTCTAGCAATCCATGTATTTAACTGATTTTAGTGCTTTGTCTTTTGGAGTTTGTGGCGGTCTGGTGAAAAGGTATGGATCGCTAGCGACCCATAGTGCATGGATCGCTAAGGACCCATGTACTTGAGTGATTTTTGAGTTTTTCCTTTAGGATTGGTCTACTGTCTCATGTTAATATTCTCCATCACTTAGCATGTGTTTGCTTGCTTTTCTCTGATCCTTCTTGGTTGGTTCTTCTATTCTCAACAGCAAACCTTCTGAGCAGAGATTGAGGATCTGACTTCTGAACTTATCTGATCTAAAGTGGATAGCTAGATCTAAGCCTGAGTTGGATTCTCAATGAAAGTACCAAAATGTTAACACAAAAAATGGACTAACACCTTGAATTGAGTTTGAAAGCACCAGCCCTATTCTAACAGAGCAATATCACAGATAACATATATCAAGAAAGAATGGTAAAAGAAAGTAGATAGAGAATTTTTATGGTGGTTCAGCTGTTAGTGAAGCCTACATCCACTTTATAGTTTATTATAGGCTGATTGTTGTTACAAGAGATGTGTGATTACAAGGCTTTGATTGTTTCCTAGCTATATTGAATCTCTAGAGTTGGAATCCATCAGAGAATCACAGTGTATTCCTTTGGAGATTGTTACGAGGGAGGCATAAAATGAAGAATAATTCCAATAGAGATTCGGCCACCAGTTCGAAGAAGATCCACTTTATGTTTTAGGTGAGATGGTATTCATATGGATCAGAGAACATCTGGGCCAGGCCACATCATCACCAGCTCACAGACAGGTAGGAGACGACCTATGGAGTATTTGGCTTGCAATACAAGGTAGAACCATGGGTCGTAGGTGACCCATGGCCTATGGGTCGCTAGCGACCCAAAGACTTAGCTCGTTTGCGAGCCAATATCTTGGCCTCTTATGCAGTATTCTGTGGTTGTCTGGTTTGAAGGTTTAAGGGGGGCATGGATTGTTGATGATCCAAGCACTTATTATTTTTCTTGAGTTTGGAATTAGAGATGTTTCCATGGTCTTGTGTCACCGTTGTTTGCATAGTCTCGTTGCACGTTGTTCTGTTTTGATGATAATTTACTAGCTATTTGTGCTTAGCTACTGATTGGGCCGAAAGAATGCTGGTCTCTTGGTTTAGTCGATCCTGATTGTTGCTTTAGTAGTATAGCTCGGATCTCATTAACTCCTTGCCTTAGCCTTTTTGGTAAGTTCTAAACCATTCTGATAACATGAGATTGTTCTGTCTCCTGTTAGGTTTTGCTAGGTTAAAAACCCAGATAACACCAATCGTTTATAAAAGGATTCGACAGAGTCTAAAAGTGGTAAACTGTTTCGAAATCATAAAAACAATAAAAAATTTAATCAACATAGTAGGTTTCGACTACGTCAAATACAATAAGTTTCGTCCAAGTCGAAGTATTTGACTCGATTCACAAATTATATAGAGTGTCCTTTCTCTAATCTCATTTACAAAATGTACATACTTCTAACTTAAACAAATCGGGAATAAGTATGTGTAAAAGGTTGTGAAACCTATAAAACAAAGCTTAAGCTTTCAATAGACGAATTAAGTAATAATCTAGTAAAATATAATAGCCAACTTCTTCAAAAGGTTTCTAAATACGTTAAAAGACAAAATTGCTTTCGAAAAGGTTGACTGCATGCTAGCTATACTAAATAAACTTTCGACGGGATCGGTCAAATGAGGCGTTGCACTACTTTTCGACTCCATCTAAAGAGGCTAGGAAAGCAAAATAGAAGTTTCCGCCTCAATCCCTTTCGAAGGGGTAGAAAAGTTAATTTATGCCACAAATTTTAATTTGTACAGCTCAAAGCTTCTAGGCGAAGTAAATAAAAACAGCCTTCTTCCCCAAAACCGATTTCAACCCAAAAATTTGAAAAAAAAACTTAAAAAATGGGTTTAAACACAAATCGACTGTTTAAAAATTGTTAAAATGGAAACTCAAGTTCTCTAAAATAATAATATTGATAAAGTCTGAATCAGGTAGAATAAAGATAAAGACTAACAGGAAAAAACTCAAATCAAGCCACGAAACTAAATTACAGAATGTTTTCAAGCAGATGAATGCTTAAACGATTTTTGTTGGATCAAAACAACGGTTCAGATATCGACCATGAAAATTTCAGAAATCGAATTTCATTGTAAAATGATTTTTTTTTGAAAAGTAAAGCGAGATAGTTTCAACTTACTTTAGATCTAATTTTTTTATTGTTGTAGATAAAGACTATTTGAGGATTGGAGAACTCTGATTTTTGGTTGAAGATAGTTTTGATTGTAGGAGAATGAAAGAGATGAATAAGAGAATATGATTTATAAGAAAAGTCAGCAAAGATAGCAAACCGCCCGATCAAATTTAAATGAATGGCCCAGGTTCACACTGGAATAAGCAAAGGCGGGAAACATTTATGATTTCGAGATGATTGACTTGGAAAGTCAAGGACATCCCTTCGTGGGGGGGGGGGGGATTTACTACCAAATATCCTTTGGATCTTGTCGAAACCTGATTGTGTGAAGAACAATGAAAAACAAGGGAAAAAAGCTCCAACAGAGAGTCGAAGGGATGCATAGCCAAATACTAGAGGTATCACAACCTTTTGAAGGGGTCGAAAGGGTCGAAAGCACCATTCCACTTCAAGAGATATCCTTTCGAAGCATATGCTTCTACATGCATTAAGACCTTTCAATTGAGTTAAAGCAACACCTTTCGAAGATAGGAATGGAAACCCTTTATATGTGTGTCAAACCTTTCGAAACCAAAGGTTTCGCCTTCATTCAAACTACTCAGAAACACATCTTGGATTGAACAACCCTTTCAAAAGCAAAAGCAAGCCTTTTGAAAGAGTTGAAGCCCTTAACATCCAAAGAAGGTTCCACAGCAGTTCACAAGAATAAGTTTGGAAGCAACTAACGCGTCGAAACAATCAGCATTTAAACACCTTCGAAACACTTGAAAACTGCCTGTCGACAGAATCAAAAGTTCCTACCTTCATTCCTTGTGAGAACAAAGCAACATAAAAAAGAAAAGGCACAACCACCTCTATCGACAAAGACAAAGGCACTCAAACCAATTCGAAAGTATCATAGAGGGGTGCACAATAGTCAAAAGAGTTGATAGTTATCTGAAGCCACTTCTCGACCAAGTCGAAAGCTCTGGGTCGAAATATAGGACCCGACGGGTCTATTTTAAGGGGTCTAAATTCGCTCATTCCAAACTTGTATGCTCTTAAATTTGCAAAGTTGTAAACCCTAATTTGTAAATCAAATCGAGGATAATTATTGAGCATAATCATTATTGGATTAATACAAGGGAAGATTTCAATACTTCTGATTATATAATTGTTTAAAGGTCTTTTACTGGATTTAGCCGTATTTTTTAGGTTTCGACTTCAATGAAAGGCTCCTTTTAAGTGAGTCGGAAACCTACATTTGCCAAGTAATCCAAGTCCGTAATTACAACCCACCATTCTTCAAACACTTATCTTCTAGTGAGTTGAAACCTAAACCCAAGCTTGTCTACTATAGATTCCAAAACTAAACATAAATCACTAACTAGCTTGGCTTTCGACAAGGTCGAAACCCTCCAAGACAAACCTTTTCCTTGAATCCTTAGGGCCATTCCACTAACGTTCCATAACTATTTTGAAAGGAAGGTTTCGAAGGAGCAATCAAACTATTTCAATCGACTCAAAATTCCAAAAGAAACAGAATTTAAGTCTTTCGACTAGGTCGAAAGGTCAGTAAAGAAAAGTTTCCACAAAACAACCCATCTAAAAGGTTGAACCAAAGGGAATACCTATATCCTATCTTCCCAACTTAACCAAGAAAGGTTAAAATGAACTAACCTTTTCCTTAAAATCAACTATGGGGTGTTGACAAGTTTTCTTGTTAACAAAAGGGTTTTCAACGAATGTCATTAAAGATAACATCTTCGATTTTGCATAGCAAATGTTTTGGTTGTCATAAGGTAAAAACTGTTTCGTATTTATGTGCGGCGTGGTCTTATGAGATATTCTTATTTTCAAATATCCATACTTTGAGTTTCTCACACCAGTCCCATGACAGACCTGGAGTTTATTTTCTTATTTCCTTAAACTCTGGATGTCTTATTTTTCAGGCAACCAAGAAGTAAGGTAGCATGGAGCATTTTGGTAGAAACATGAAACATGAATATTCTTATGATGATAGTTATCTATTGTGAGTTTTTGTTGTTTTTTGTATTATGTATTAGGTATCCACCAACCCTTGTAAGGGATAGGTAGTTATAATTGTCACTGGTTGGGTTAGTACCTACCGTAACTCTGAACCATTACTTAGGAGTAATTATATGTACTTTTCACATGTATAACTATAAGTTGATTTGTATATGATGTGGGATTCTATTTTGCTCTGTCTTCTATCTTTATTTCTTTTATAACCCTTGATAATCGCCTCCCCGGCACTTAGATTTGCGGCACATTAATACTTTTGAATATATTAGTGTCGAATTATGAGGGTTGAGGAGGTAGGACCTCACATTTGGTATCAGATCTTATAGTTGAGCGAATATCTAAGCCTTGATAGGGTCAACTCATTAGAGATAGGGTTAGTAATGCCCTAGAATGAGCTTAGTCAGAGAGAGCGCATATTTGAAATATTTATCTGAATAAGTATATTCGAGTTTTATGCTCGTTTCGTTAGATTATCTCGTTTATAATTCTAAAAATGTTTCCTTACTATATGCAAAAGTAGAAGATGGGTAACAAAAGAGAACGAGGAAGAGGCGGTAGTAGCACCATGGCTACCCATGGTCGATCAAATGTTATAGTAATTGAGGAAGTGGAAATTCCTGTGCAACCTCAAATTAACTTTGCTACTATATGCAAGAATTACACCAACTTGGGAGGGAAACTATTCAAAGGAATGGAGTCCATTATTGAAGTATAGGCTTAGCTCTAATTATGTGAAAGGATCTTTAATTAAAGATCGGGGATGAGCAAAAAAAGTTCTTAGCTTCTTAGCATTACAAGAAGGGGCTTTAGCTTGGTGGGAGTCCATAACTCTGAATGATTCGAAGGATAATTTCTCATGGGAAAGGTTTAAGGATGTATTTAAAGAGCAATAATGCCAATGGCCGGAAGATCCTATCTTTATAAGAATTTCATGGACTTAAAACAAGAAAAACCATCTGTGGAGGAATATTCCCACAAGTTTAATGAACTGTCTCTCTTTAGGCCCAGTTTGATAGACACGCCCCTCAAAAAGAATGAGATATTTATAGTAGGAATGAAGGAACAATATTAGGACAGGATGATTGCTCACGTAAAAGGAACCTTTATGGACCTATTGGATATAGGCTTCCGACATGAAGCCTTCGACAAGAAGAACTCAGTACCCGTTTAAGGAAATAGCAACATTCAGAACAAGAGAAAGAAGCCATGGTAAGGAAATATCGGGGGAGGATCACAAGAGAATCGTTTTAAGGATGTGACAATAATTGTCAGAAGAAATTCCATCTTTCCACAAACTGTAAATATCTTAAGGTTCAAAGGCAATAGTAAGAAACCATCTCTCTTATGGTGTAGAAAAGTCTCTTCCATAACTGCCACCAACCAGGACATTGGAAAAACGAGTGCCCGTTAATGAAGAAAGGAGAGCATGCTCAAATTTTTGCCATAAAGGATGAACCCTCAGCCTTCGCGGATGTAGAAGGAAAAGGTATCCTAGAAGGTAACATCTATGTTAATAATGATTTAGTTAGAGTATTATTCAATATAGGAGCTTTCCATTTTTTTATTGCAAAAATATTAGTAAATAAACAAAAACAAATCATAAAAATAGTATATATCCCTATCTGTGTGTCCAATGCCATAGGCGGTGTGACTAATCTTTATATGGTTTGCAAGGATATCCAAATAACTTACCCTCCCCATCATTTTTCATGTGACCTATTTATCATTGACTCTATTATGTTTGAAATTTTACTTGGTATGGATTGGTTATCCGAGAATAAAGCTATTCTGGATTGCATTAAGAGAATGATACCTTTCTGGACCGACTTTGGAAAATTTACAGAAATACTTTGTAAGGAACCCAATCCAGTAAGGGGGATGGTTCCTTTTATGCACTTGAATCATCTAAAAAAGATTTTGAGATAATACCAATTACCAAGGAATTATAGGATGTTTTTTAGGAAGTTAAAAGTTTGCACCTACATTGAGAAATCGAGTTCCGTATTGACTTAATTCCTGGCACAAGACCTGTTATTTACTTATTCGAAGGATGGCCCTGAAGGAAAAGATTGAGTTGGCAAATCAAATATATGAGTTGTTAAAGAAAGGACTAATTAGACCAAGTCGCTCGAGATGGCGCATAGGTGGTTTTTGTTGCAAAATCCGATTGCTTCCTAAGGCTTTGTGTAGACTATCGAGACCTAAACAAGCAAATGATTAAAAACAAGTATCCTCTACCCCGCATGGATGACTTATTTGATCAATTTCATGGTGTCAAAGTATTCTCGCAAATGGATTTAACCATAGGATTCCATCAACTAAGAATAGCTGAGGGTTAATTGCGTTCCATTAACTACATTCAGGGGTCTGGATTACTTTTACGAATGGCAGGTTATGCCTTTTGGGTTAACCAACGCGCCAGCTTATTTCGTAGACCTGATGAATAAAGTATTCAGAGATGTGCTAAGTAAATTTATGTTGGTTTTTATTGATGATATTCTTATCTATTCCAAAATCGAGGAGGAACATGAAAGGCATCTAAAGATTATGTTAGAAATATTGAGAAGAAGTATACCTAAAGCTAAATTCTCGAAATGCCACTTTTGGGAGAAAGAAGTAAGATTCCTTGGGCATATTGTGTTAGGAGAAGAGATCTCAATATATCTAGGAAAGATTTTAGCTACACGAGATTGGAAGCAACCACAGACTCCGACGAATGTCCGAAGCTTCTTAGGATTAGCTGGATATTATAAAAGGTTTATCCATTATTTATCCAAGATTTCCTTCCACCTAACAAAGTTAACTATGAAGAATGTTTAATTCGATTGGACATCAAAATGTGAAGTATCATTCCAAGAGGTTAAGAAAAGGTTAACTACCGCTCCTATTCAAGCCATTGCTAATGGAAGTGAATGTTTAACCATCTGTACTGATGCTTACAGAGAAGGTGTATGTGCAATTCTGGTGCAATATGGGAAGGCCATCGCTTATGTGAGCAGGCAACTAAAGACGCATGAAAGAAATTATGCAACACACGACTTAGAATTATTAGTTGTTGTGTTCGCATTAAAGATATGGAGGCATTAATTACTAGGTAAGGATTCCTTTTGGTTTATTTTAAATAAATTTTGATCAACCTTAGTAAATAATATTCCTTCTTTAAATAGGTGAAAAGTTCGATCTCTTTACAGATCAAATTTTTTTGAAGTATCTTTTCATTCAAAAGGATTTAAATATGAGGCAACAACGTTGGCTAGAATTTCTTGCATCATATGATTTTGACATCCTATACACACACCAAGGAAAGCCAATGTAGTGGCGGATATGCTAAGCAGAAGGCATGCCATTATAGCCCACTTAGTCGCACGTCACACTCTGATCAATCCTATAAAAGAGAACTAGCTTTGGGACCCGTTTATTTCAAGAATAGCCAGGGAAGTAGAGCAAAACATTTTACCAGAAGATAGATAGGATTCAGTGTGGACGATCAACGAATCTTAAGAATGCATGGGAGAATTCATGTTCCAAATACTGATGGGATTAGGCAAGAAGTTCTAATCGAGTGTTATAATTCTCGAGTTGCGATGCATCTTGGGGTTACTAAAATGTACTGGGACATGAAAATGACTTTCCGGTGGGAAGGAATAAAAAAGTGATATTTCTATTCATGTTAGTAGATGTGCTAATTGTTAGCAAATCAAAAGCGATCAACAAAAGATTGGTTGACTACTGCAACCTCTGGAGATTCCAACCTGGAGGTGGGACCTAATATCGATGGATTTCATCGATGGTTTACCTCAAACAAGGAAGAGAAATGAAGGCATTTGGGTTATCGTAGACCGATTGACTAAGAGTGCACACTTTATTCTAGTAAAGCCAATAAGGATCGGTTCAAGTCCGATAGAGATATACATGATGGGAATTGTAAGATTGCATGGAGTTGTAAGCAGAATAGTGAGTGATCGAAACCCGATTTTTGCAAGTTAGTTTTAGGAGGCACTACAGAAAGCTTTGGGAACAAAGCCAAATTTAAGCATCTCATACCATCCTCAAACTGATGGGCAGACTAAAAGGGTAAACAGAGTCTTAGAAGATTTTTTGTGAGCTTGTGTCTTAGATTTTGGAGGTTCATGGGAAAGTTATCTTAATTTAGTAGAACTCTCATATAACAATAGCTATTAGATAAACATTGATAAAATACCATATGAAACTTTATATGGTCGTCGGTGTAGATACCCGGCATGTTGGATCGAAATAGGAGATCGGTTAGTACATGGCCCTGATATGATCCGAGAAGCCTTAGAAAAGGTAGATATGATCCAAAAAGCCGAAAGAAGTACAAAGTAGGTAGAAGAGCTACACCGATCAAAGGTATAGGAATTTGGAATTTTCAATGGAAGATTTGGTATTTTTGAAGATCTCTCTCATGAGGGGATAATGAGATTTGGAAGAACTAGGAAGCTAGCACTCGATATATTGGACCTTTTCCTATTCTTGAGTGGATTTGCATATTAGCCAATCAAGTAGAATTGCCAAAAAGATTATTGGATGTATATACTGCTTTTCATGTATCCCATTTATGGAAGTATCGTATTACTCAGAACAAATTGTAGAGATGACAACACGAGGAGAGTCAAAACTGGAACCTAACTTGACAGTTATCAGGCAGCCTAATCAAATCGTGGATCGTGATGAGAAGCAATTACATAGAAAGGTTGTGCGATTCGTTAAAATTCAATAGAGTGGTAATGCTAACGATTACACATGTGAAACGGAAGATAGAATGAAAAAAGACTTCTCCTGGGTTTAGGATAGATGTGTAGCCTATATGTATATATTATATCGTCATGGTATACTCACAGCCAGTGGTATAGTCATTTATCGTATCTTTGTATACGTTTCAACACACACACACACACACACACACACACACACACACACATATATATATATATATTCCTTTTTGGGTTATCTTCTTGTCGTAATTTCGAGGGCGAAATTCTTTTAAGGAGGAAAGTCTGTAATAAACCATGAATTTATCATTTGAAAAATAATGTTTAAATTTAAAAATATTCAAAAAAAGACTTTAACATTAATAATGGCGTTTTGAACAATAAATAATACTGGTAATCTTATTCTGAATAAATATTAACAAAAATATACAGTTGGAAAATATCGATAAAATGACCGAAAATCGTTTTATCGATAAACGACTCTTAGACCCTCCGACATCATGTAAGAAGCTAGATACATACACTCATTTATCTATATGGGAGATAATACATAATAAATTATTTGTTTTATTTTTGAAAATAAAATGCCTTTATGACATCATTAACGATATCATTATTTTAGAATAATTAACTTTTGAATTTAAATGGAGTTTAAATGATTTAATAATTATTTTAAATATCAAATGAAGGCCTTTAAATTATTATACAATGATAGAAATATTAATTTCAAACTTTATCTACAAGTATATGTATATTGAGTAAGAAGTGAAAATATGACCGGAAATCAAAATTAGAATTAATAACGGTTCAACGTAGAGAAGTTGTACAACATTGTGGATCTTTTGTGATATAAATATGCATATATACATGAACATATACACATGCACATGAATACACACACACACACATAAATACATACATACAAAATTAATAATAAAGGAAAAAGAAAATATCATGATATTTCTGCAAACCAAAGTCAACCTTTTACAACAAGTACATACACATGAAACAGCCGCATAGGGGAGTGCACTTTAGCCGAAATGGTTATGGAGGAGGAGGGTGTGGTGGTGATGAAATGATGATGTGTTTTCACTTAAATATTTATCACTTCCATTTGCTTATAAATACCCACCATCCATCTTTACTTCCATTCACATTTTTCTCTTCATTTTCCTAAGCTTTCTTCACCTTCTTCTCTCCACTATAATGACCTCTTACCAAAAGAAAATAATGGAAAATTTTATTGCAAAAAGAAATTAAAATTTATACAGTACATATATATTATCAAACACCTCAAAACCAAAGCCAAACTCCTCCTTTCCTCCTTGCAAACCCACGACCACACATCCCACCATCCACGGCCGAGCCTTCCACCCCTTTGTAAGCGAAGGCCAAGCCCCCTATGTAACATCCCATGTTAAATTACAATTATATATGCAAATAATTTAATCAAGTTATATACGTTTGAAATTTGAAAACACAGAAATGTTTGTAAATGTGGAAATTAATTAATATTATTTAGAATACATATATATTTATGTAACAAATAAATTAGAGAGAGAAATTATATAAAATCAATTAATAGGAAAGATTAATTGACGGTGTTTGTCTAAAGGGGAAATTGATATTCAATTAATTAGTAGAGGTGATTAATTTACAAGAAATGACAAGAAAAGGAACATATATTGTAGCAACTAATTGATATGATTAGAAACATATATGTTAGTGCAAGAGAATAAAATGGAGGAAGAGTAATTTATGCAAGTAGTCAATTGTCAATTAAGAAACGTGAAGACTTATGGTAACATATATAATAAGACTCTGATTCAAAATTCAATTATAGAATATATGCATGCAATAATTTTGGAAACAAAATAAATTAATATGCATATATGTGATGAATTAATATGGTGTTGATTGACATATTAATTTGGTATGAAATCACAGTGCAGGCAGGGATTAATTGGACAGTAAATTAATTCTAGGTAAATATGAAATCTATTAGTTAGGTGATTAATAGGGGAATCCTATTTAAAAGAAACGTTACATTTAAAAATATATGTTTCCATAAATTACGAGAGAGAATGAGAAAGCGATTAATGAAAAGATTGTTGGAGAATCAATTTGAAATAAAAACAAACGTAGAAAAAAACATATTAATTTAATGTCCATAGACTGGGTGTACGCTTTAGATTTTAGGGTTTTATATCTAATGGTTAGCACTGATTTAAACCACTATAAATATAGTTGCAGTGCCTTATTTTTATTCTCATTATTTTTCTCTTGCCTATAGAAGCTCTGCCATTTTTCTCTCTCTTCTTCACTTTCTTAGTAACAAAATTTTAGATCTAATTCTTCACTTTCACACAAAATTTAGATCTAAATAGAAAGTGAATAGAATTAATTAGGGAATAAGGAATTGGTGTAAAATGCAAGAATAAAAGAAAGAAAAAGGGAAGTAGTGTAAAATAGAGAAACCACTGTGTTTTACACTATTCTAAAATAATAAAAGAAATACCTTGCAGTTACGAATTATTATTTATAGTATTATTTAGTATTAAAATATGGAAATGGGTTTTTAGTATAGTTTTCATACCCAACCAAATAAAATAGAATTACTTCCTAGAATGGAAGAAAACAAAGTAAAGTATGAAAGGAATCAAGTAAATTATTAGAAAAGAATTTCAAGCTGTAAACGATAATGAACCTAGATCTGCATTTACTGCGCAGAGTATAAAATAAGATAGTTATTATGATAAGTGAATTATATGATATAAGAGAATTAAAGAGAATTCTATATCATAATAAAAGAAGACAACCTAGAACAGAAGAGAGACACTTGTAATCATATATAGATTATAAAAGAAGATAAAACTGGCAATTATAAGTAAAATTATAACATTGGTTATAATTAAAGTAGAAAGAATGGAAAGGCTTATTTAAGATTTAAATTAAGATAATAAGAAAATATAACGGAGATAATAGAAGATGCATATTTAATAAATTTAAGACTTATATTGAGTTAAATAAGCAAGGTAATAGAAGTGGCAGTACCAACAACATTCCCTATTAGATCAATGGTGGTCTCACAATAGCCAAAAGTGAGATGAAGGCAAGAATATGCTAATTAGGGTAAATAGGTAGCCAACAGAATAAGAAAAGTAGACTAAACGCAAATTAAAAGATTAGACTTAGGGTCTAATAAAAGATTGAGATGCGTTTGGAGTAGCCCAAAGGATGAAGAGCTTAACGAAGCAGTTTATCACAGATTTCAGCAAAGGAGAAGCACGTCAAACTTAGTTATTTTAGGCGAAGGAAGTACGAGACTTCAACGGGATGTGATGATACTCTAGGATGTCCCTCTGGGTAGGACTAATGAAGCTTCATCCCTGGAGGCAGGTCTGTAGGTGTTCCATCAAGAGAGTATGCATTGACTGCTTTTTTCATGGCAGGACCATTGTAGGCAATCAGAAGGGGTTGGTGTTTGGAGTAGGATATTTGTATGTCCTAGTACTTGCAAGTAAGTTTAGTGGGCAGAACCCAAAAGGATAGTCGCATGCGAATGTCAGCTAGCATCAAAACCAAGAGCGAGTTGGGGAAAGACTATAGTTAAAACCAAAAGTCGAATAATTCTTTTATTGTTGAGGATTGGATGAGGGGCACTGCCAATTAGATGTTAGATTGTTTGCAATAGCACACGACCACTTAACTCTTTAGAGGTCTTTCGATTAGTTGAGGGGTAACTATGTGTGGCCATAGCCACGATGAGAAAAGAGATAGACCAACTAGAATATATGTATTGTAAGCCTAACGAAGCTGTCCTTTACAGATATAGATAATCCCCGACTGAGTTCCGTATAAGGTAGACCTTGTTGGCGGGATTCAGAGAGTAGATAGAACGATTATGTATAGTCCTCAATGTACGAACTGGGTAGTACATTGCGGATGTCCGAGCATTAGCATAGACTAGTGCAAACGCAGTTTTATGTTTTCATAGTAGATGACGGAACGTCTGTATTGTAGGCCTCACGAAGCTCTCCTTTACAGTTGTAGTCACAGAAAGCTATGGAAGAAAGACAATGGAGTCCTTTGCGAGGAGGATATGGAAGGTACTATGGGTAGTATCTAGGACCAATATGGTCATTGGACATATAGCTATATATATATATATATATATATATATATGTCATTTATTAGGTTTTAATCTACTAAGGAGCAGATGGGTACGATTCACGCACAAAGGCGAAACCTGGTGAACCTAATATAACAGTAAATGGAAATAAAATGGTATGTGCAGAATTAAGCTTAAAAGTGTATAATTTATCCATTCACCCGAACTTTAGTTCTGACCCCATCCTCATAACATCCTACAAGTTAGGTAGATGGCAGAGACTTCCCAGCTTTAAGACACTTGTTTAGAAAGTGTTATTATATTGGTAAATATTTACTTGCTATGAAATTTTTAGTAAATTTCGCTGTGAGATATTTAAATAAGCTCTGATATATTTGTCTTTTCTTATTTGCAGCATACCAATTTCCTAACTCGGTGTTTAATGGGCTTGGGTTTTTGCATTTTTTGCAAAAAATCCAGACCCATTGGAATTCGAGTTGTTACATTTGGTATCAGAGTCTATGTTTAGGACTCCTAGGTAGATAGTAAGTGAATGCATTTGTATTTTTGAATAAAATATAAATATATTATTTACTAAAATCCAAATAGTCCACAACCATAGATTTTAACATATGGAATGTTTTTAGAAGTATATTTGTGCATAGTTTGCTAGTTGGGTCTGGGATGACCCAAGTATGTAGAGCCCTATGTTATTACCGATTTATAGCATACAAATAAGTCATGTTTTGAGAGAAAATTTGTATCCATATGTTTTAGGAAGTATGGAAGTTCCTTAGGGATAGGAGGGAGAGTGTTTTTATTTCGGAATGAATAAGAGATTTTAGTATGAAGAAAATCCACTTTATGTCTAACCCAATAAAAATGAAACTTTTGAATGAAAAAAAGTTGAAAAATATAACTGTTAATATATTTGAGGAAGTAAATATTGCGTTTTAAAAAAAATAAGTGGTATGAAATTTAAATTGGTTTTTATATGATGTATATTTTGTTAAAAGTGAAAATCTTTTTGAAGAATTATAGAGCACGTATAGCTCGCTAGTTTATTTAAAGGTAAACAATGATTTTAAATATAAAAACCTAAAGTGTGCTAAGTATCGAAAACGTAGGTTACAACATTTATTGTTGCAGTAAGTGTTTTTAGTAAAAATAAAGGAAGCAAAGACTATGACACTATTGTTATAGTAGGTGGCTCCCAAAGTAAATTTTTTTACACAGCATACATGATTTATTAATATTTATTTTAATTGAATCCATATATTAGTATTTTTGGGTTGTAGTAACGGCGTTTTACGCAACATCTGTTTGACCCAAATGAGTTTTGGAGATAATATCTAATGTGATTTGTTTATACACATATTATTTAAATAAGCACATGAAAATATTTTCTTGTTATAAAGAAGTTTTAAAAATGTGTTCTTTTGAAAAAAAAATATACGATAAATTAATGAATTTAGTAGGAAATATCTTATGCAACTAAAAATAGAGTAAACATACCTTAATCTATTGGAATGAAATGAATAATGATATAAATTTTTATGAATCACAAATAAAGATGTTTTGTGCAAGCTATAAGGATACGTGAAAGAGATGTACAAAGTATGGAAAGCATCATATTTTGTATAGCCTATTTCGATAAAATATAAAATAAATTCCTTATAATTTCACACAAACATGAAATCCTTCTTTAAAGGCTTCATAGAAGGTTTTAGCGTTAATGGTTTCTCATAAGAGAAAGTAATTCCAATATATTAAGGTATAAAACCATTAAGTGTGGTAAGTTAGTAACTCCTTCAAGGTTTACTAATTGAAAGAGAAGGAAAGTTAAGAGATTTTTGATAAAATAATTGTTCTTATTTACCCAAGTTTTAGTAAATTTGAAAATCTATAAAAATAGAAGAAGGATATTTTGAAAACACAGGAGGACATTTTTTTTAAAGTCAAGAAAAAAGAAAAATGTTTTAAGAACAAGCAAGACATGTTAAAAAAAAGATGGTTTGGTGGAAAAGTAAATAAGTTTTTGAAAAGATAAAATTTAGAAGTTTTAATTTTTGGAGAAAAATTAATAAATACCAAACCAAATCAGACTTTTAAATATGGAGTAGATAGGATAGTAATAATAAAAGTTCCTGTAAGGTGTATAGGACACTAGTGAAAACTTAAAAATGTTGCTTCATCTGTGCAGACTATAGAAGAATAGTGAAATGATATTAGTAAGATGATAAGACATACGTGGTTGGGATAGGTAGACCTTAGTTGGGGAAAAATGAAAGGTAAAGAGAAAAATTTTCCAAGCTTAGTTGTCTTTTTAGATAGAGACTACATAGATTGAAACTCTTATCCATTGCAGTAAATAAGAATTAGTTATTCCTTTTTGAGCATGTAATAAAAGAGATGAATAGATCTTTTTCATCATGAATAATACAGCGTAAGCTGGTAACAAGTAATATGTGGCATGAGGAGCATATGAGTTAATTAGAATCCTAGAGAAGGACCTTTTTGTGTCAAAGTGGACATGGTCCTAAACCTCCTTGCCCTATATGATAGTTGTGTTTAGTTGCAACATAAAGAAAAGAGTAAAAGTAGAATAAGATAACTAAAAGGAAAATAACAAATTCAAAGAAAGCAACAGAATTATCAATAGAAAATTTACATAGAGATATTTTCTTATGTAAACTGTGCTTGAAGAAGTAAATATTTTTTTAGAATAATAGCCTAAATCCCAAGTATGGAGGAAGAGTGCGCAAAAGAAAATCGGAGAAATGTGAAGTTTTTCTGTTTTCCACCTTCTTTATAACATAAGAAATCGAATTTGGAAAATTAGAATTTTCTAAAATTTGAAAATTAAAAGTTGTGTGATAGGTTTGGACGTAAAAATTAGACGAACTATGCTCGTATTCAGTAGGAGTGTGGGAAAAATTGAATAAAAAATGTTTTGAGTTTTCAAAAGATTGCATTCATATAGAAATTGCAAGTATATTTAGGATATGTGCATCATGTTTTAAAAGGATTTCTAAAAGAAAAAGCGTTCATATAGAAGGTACCGCATAGAAAATCTTGTACATGCATATATTTTATGATGTATTACACTTTTCACTATGCAGGATTGTTGCAAAACTGGATGTATACAAAATACATGTGATTGATACGAGAAATTACATAATTGAACCCTTATCAAATTTCGAGGACGAAATTTCCTAAGGGGGGAGAATGTAACACCCCGCGTTAAATTACAACTATATATGCAAATAATTTAATTAAATTATATACTTTTGAAATTTTAAAACAAAGAAATGTTTGTAAATAGGGAAACTAATTAATATTATTTGGAATACATATATATTTGTGTAACAAATAAATTAAAGAGATAAATTATATAGAATCAATTAATAGGGAAGATTAATTGACGGTGTTTGTCTAAAAGGGAAATTAATATTCAATTAATTAGTAGAGGTGATTAATTGACAGAAATTGACAAGAAAAGGAACATATTTTGTAGCAACTAATTGATATGATAACATATATGTTAGTGCAAGAGAATAAAATGGAGGAAGAGTAATTTATGCAAGTAATCAATTGTCAATTAATGAACATGGAGACCTATGCTAGCATATATAATTAAGATCGGGATTCAAAATTCAATTGTACAATATATGCATGCAATAATTGTGAGAATAAAATAAAATAATATGCATATATATGACGAATTAATATGGTGTTGATTGGCATATTAATTTGGTAAGAAATCACCGAAATCACAATGCAGGCAAGGATTAATTTAATAGTAAATTAATTCTTGGTATATATGAAATCTATTATTTGGGTGATTAATACGGGAATCTTATTTAAAAGAAACGTCACATTTAAAAATATATGTTTTTATAGATTGCGAGAGAGAATGTGAAAGTGATTATTGAAAAGATTGTTGGAGAATCAATTTGAAATAAAAAAATGCAGAAAAAACATATTAATTTAATGTTCATAGACCGAGTATACGCTTTAGATTTTAGGATTTTATATCTAATGGTTAGCACTAATTTGAAGCACTACAAATACAGGTGCAGAGCCTCATTTTTATTCTCATTATTTTTCTCTTGCCTATAGAAGCTCTTCCATTTTTCTATCTCTTCTACACTTTCTTAATAACAAAATTATAGATCTAATTCACATAAATTTAGGTCTAAATAGAAAGAGAATAGAATTAATTAGGGAATTAGGAATTAGTTCAAATCAGAAGGCTATGTCAAAGGTAAAACCCTAGATATGAGTTTTAATTTCTATTTCTAATCCAAATCTCTTCCCTCTCTCTTTCAAATTTTATAGATTTGTAAATATATCGTTTGTAATTCCAAATAAGGATTACAAGGGAGGTGAATATAGATGTTAGGGACAGATATGCAATAAAACAGCGAGATTTGGAAAGCTAGCAATATGAGTGGATTTAATTATATATTTTATGTTTACGATATATTATCGTTAAATTCCCGTTAAATAATTTTATTCAGCATTTCAGTAAGTAATTTTGTTAATTAGTTATGCTGAACTGTAAGAAATTTACAGTTATTTACATCTATTTTGAAACAATAATTTAGGCTAAACGCTAGTTTCTTTTTTTTCTCTTTGTACGCGAATAATATAGTTAAAAAGAAAATTCATGATTAAGGATTAAAATGGGAAAAAACTAGATTAGATGTAAAATAAGAAAAGTTGGAATAAAGCTAGAAAAATGAAATTGCGCAATAAATTCCGCTAATACGGGAATATTAACACTTGATTTGGAAGTAAGTAATAGATTAATTGGTTGGTTTAGAAAATATGACACATTTCTATCATTTAATATTTAAAAGATAACGATAAACGTAACTGCAGGAATAAAAGAAAGAAAAAGGAAACTAGCATAAAATAGAGAAACCACTGTATTTTACACTACTCCAAAATAATAAAAGAAATATCTTGCAGTTACGAATTATTGTTTAGAATATTATTTAGTATTAAAATATGAAAACAGATTTTTAATATAGTTTTCATACCCAATCAAATAAAATAGAATTACTTCCTAGAATAGAAGAAAATAAAGTAAAGTATGAAAGGAATCAAGTAAATTATTAGAAAAGAATTTGAAGCTGTAAACGATAATGAACTTAGTATGCATTTACTACGAAGACTATACAATAAGACAGTTATTATGATAAGTGAATTATATAATATAAGAGAACTAAATAGAATTCTATATCATAATAAAAGAAGATAGCCTAGAACAAAAGAGAGACACTTGTAATCATATATAGGTTATAAAAGAAGATAAAAGTGACAATTACAAGTAAAATTATAACATAAGTTATAATTAAAGTAGAAAGAATAGAAAGGCTTATTTAAGA
Organism: Allium cepa; assembly: GCA_030765085.1. Lineage (NCBI taxonomy): Eukaryota > Viridiplantae > Streptophyta > Magnoliopsida > Asparagales > Amaryllidaceae > Allium > Allium cepa. Next base: position 77,443,200 of record CM060930.1, on the reverse strand, counting down.
TTTAAATTAAGTTAATAAGCAAGAAGAATGGAGATAATAGAAGATGCTTATTTAATAAATTTAAGACTTAAATTGAGTTAAATAAGCAAGGTAATAGAAGTGGCAATACCAACAGTTTTCCCTATTAGATCAATGGTGGTCTCACAATAGTCAGAAGTGAGATGCGGGCAAGAATATGCTAATTATGGTAAATAAGTAGCCAACAGAATAAGAAAAGCAATCTAAACACAAATTAAAAGATTAAACGTAGGGTATAATAAAAGAGTGAGATGCGTTTGGAGTAGTCCAAAAGATGAAGAGTCTAACGAAGCAGTTCATCATAGATTTCAGCAAAGGAGAAGCACGTCCAACTTAGTTATTTTGGGCTAGAAGGAAGTACAAGACTTCAAACGAACGTGAGGATACTCTAGGACGGCCCTCTGTGTAGGCCTAATGAAGCTGCATCCCCAAAGGCAGGTCTGTAGGTGTTCCATGAAGAGAGTATGCCTTGACTGCTTTTTGCAAGGTAGACCATTGTAGGCAATCAGAAGGAGTTGGTATTCGGAGTAGGATATTCGTATGTCTCAGTACTTGCAAGTAAGTTTAGTAAGAGGACCCAAAAGGATAATCACATGTGGATATCGGCTAGCATCAAAACCAAGAGATAGTTTAGGAAACACTAGAGTTAAAACCAAATGTCCAATGATTCTTTCACTATCGAGATAATGGATGTGGGGCACTTCCAATTGGATGTTAGATTGTTTGCAATAGGGCACGACCACTTAACTCTTTAGAGTTCTTTCGTTTAGTTGAGGGTTGGCTGCGCGGAGCCATAGCTATATTGAGAAAATAGATAGATCAACTAGAATATCTATATTGTAGGCCTAACGAAGCTGTTCTTACTGAGATAGAGAATCCCCGACCGTGTTCCTTACAAGGTAGACCTTGTTGGCGAGATTCAGAGAGTAAATAGAATGATTACATATAGTCCTCAATGTATGCACTGGGTGGTACGTTGTAGATGTCCAAACATTAGTATAGGCTGGTGCAGACATAGTTTTACGTTTTCATAGTAGACGATGGAACATCCGTATTGTATGCCTCACGAAGCTGTCCTTTACAGATGTAGTCATAGAATGCTATAGGAGCAAGACGATGGAGTCCTTTACGAGGAGGATACGGAAGGTACTATGGGTAGTACCTAGGATCAATATAGTCATTGGACATATATCTATATATATATGTTATTAGGCTTTAATCTATTAAGGAGTAGATGGGTATGATATACACACAGAGGCGAAACCTAGTGAACCTAATATAACAGTAAATGGAAATAAAACGGTATATGTAGAATTAAGCTTAAAAGTGTATAATTTATCCATTCACCGGAACTTTAGTTCTTACTTCCTCCTCATAACATCCTATAGGTTAGGTAGATGGCAGAGGCTTCCTAGCTTTAAGCCACTTCTTTAGAAAGTGTTATTATATTGATGAGTATTTACTTACTATTATATTTTTAGTTAATTCCGCTGTGAGATATTTAATTGAGCTCTGATATATTTGTATTTGCCTATTTGTAGGATGCCAGATTCCCAACTCGGGTTTTAGTGGGTTTGAGTTTTTTATTTTTGCGAAAAATCTGAACCCATTGGAATTCGGGTTGTTACACTAGGAAGCGTTAGTGCAATTTTCGTGAGCTTCGATTTCGAGATAGCGAAGCTGTAGTCATTTTAAATTTAGAACGGTCGAATTCAAGGTGAGAAAAATCTATTTATATTATGATATGGATGATGATATGATGTGTTTGGAATGATTGGTTATTATGTTTTGATCATCATGTTTTCGTTGTGAAAAATATGGTTGTTAGGATGTGTAAACAATATACGTTTAATACATGTTGAAATTATACAACGGAAATCACTTTCCAAAATAAATTATAAAAGTGTTACGGGATGATTAAACCTCTTTAAATTGGTTTATAATCACTAAAACTCAATTTGGTGAAGTTTCAAAAAGAATTGAAACTGGAGAAAAAAATAGTAGCGTCGCGTAACAACAGTTCGTAATTTCGCGCCGTAATAATTTAAATCCATTTATACGATGGAATCAGAGTCTGAATTCCTTGGATAAGAATTTTTTGCACTATTATAATCGTAGTTTTCAAAGACAATAAAAAGATGGAGATTTCATTTAGTAGATTTTGAAACATGAGCAAAACAATTTTCCAAAATAGTCGCGGTTCAGAATCCAAAGAGGAAATTTCTTTGAAATGATATTTTTAAATCTTTAAAAATATGGAATAAGTTCTATAAATATACTTAAATGTTTTAAAAATTATTTGAGTTATAAAAATGGACTTTCAAATTATAGAAAAGTTGTATTGATCAAATTAACTTTGAAAACACTATTTGCAGCACTTTTAGTAGCAGTTCTAAAAACTTATACAAATTACAGTTTTAACTTAACTAGTCTTTCCCGAATCTTATATAAATGTTTTCAAATAAATAAATAAGTGTTTTAAAGATAATTTGAAAGTTTTATAATTATTTTATAAAGGGTTTAAATAAATGACTAAAAGAAAAGCCGCTATAAAAAAATGATTTAATCTTGGCTCTAAAAGCCGATGAGTAGACCTGATTCTTCTAGTCATGAGATTTGGATGTGGGCTGCCTAACCCAAGCAGAAGTTCAGGAGCAACGAGTATCCTGACTCACATACTCTCTTCCTGGGCGAGGAATAGATAAGGTCAAAATGTCGGAAATGAGACAAGTATAAATGATTTACTTTCCATAATTAATTCCTTAACTCTGGTTGTATAGAAACAACCTTCTTATCCTTAGTGTTAAATTCCAAGGAGGGAACTCGTGCTATTCTTGTGAATTTAAAAGGTGATCCCACCGTTATTCGACGAACAATACTTATTGAATACAGAAATTTATATTGAGTAAAATTAGTATACTTTCTATAAATCCTTTTTACTCGATAATGTTTTCCAACATGATTTATGAGAAATGATTTGGTGTTTTCCAAGTTTAAGGAGAGGTTTAATGATCTCATATATACTAGAAAAGAAATGATATATCTCTAAAAGATGTTTATCGATAATTGCTTTGGAGAGACTGGAATCGGATTTGGGTGATTCATATTCGAAAGTCGCTTTGAACCAATATACGTTCGAAAGTGAAAACATGATGAAGATAATGATTTTGAAGACAGAGATCTTCATAATGAAAGGCTACTTGCCACTAGCCCCTCGATTTTTATACTATATACGTATGGTGGTAGTAGCACTTAATTTTGAAAATCTTCCATGCAAGGACTTCTCGCTACTAATCGTAGGGATGATTCCCGAAACAGGATGAAGCAGGCAAGTGACTTCGATTTGTCATGTTCTTGGACAACTTGTATGGATGAATATCTGACATTGCATTTCTAAAATACACGTAAATCGATCTCTACAAACGTATATTTGTTTGGTGGTATATGAGATAACCTCTCTTACACTAAACACCTTTCTTTGAGATGTACGGGCTCAGAGATTGTACATTTGTGGAAATCAATAGTGTGTGACAAAAATGGAAACACGGCATTCTAAGTAGGATTTGATGATTCTATGCAAGGTTAAACACGACCTGAAGCCTCGCATCCGAAAGTGACAAAAACATGGTAGATGCGGCATGGCTATGCGGGTTGCACCTGTTAGGATATGGTCACTGCCTTTCTAGATTATTCTCTATATGTTGGGTATGTTGTGTATACTTTGGAATCTCAGTAAAGATCGGTAACGACTGGAGTGATGTCATATTTGGTGCTATCTACGGTAAAGGTAGACCAATTCTGTATTGGAAGAGGACCATCTATTGGTACCTCGGTGCATTTTTCTAGAGATGCACCGTCGAAAGGTAGTCCCTTACCTTGCCATTGTGTGAAATCCACTCTCCAATACGAATATTTTTAAGATTTTAGTTGTAAACCTATTATGCTGTCTAATTTAACAAATGTAACAATTCCATATATGTTTAATATGTTATTTGGAATGATTTTCAAAGAATGTCATTAAAGATAATATCTCTGATTTGCGTAGAAAATGTTTTAGTTGTCATAAGGTAAAAATCCGTTCTGTTTTTATGTGCTGTTGGTCTTGAGATACCAATTGTTTTAAAATATTCGTACTTTGAGTTTCTCACACCAGTCCCATGACTGACTCGGAATTTATTTTCTTATTCCCTAAAACTCCGAGTCTCTATTTTTTCAGCCAGCCAAGTAGTTAGGTAGCATGAAGCATTTTAGGAGAAGCATGGAGCATTTTGGAAGAAACATGATGCATGGAGCAGTTTGGAAGAAACATGAAGCATGTAGGTTCTTATGATGATAATTATCCATTGTTAGTTTCTACTGTGTTTTGTATTATGTATTGGGTATCCACCAGCCCCTATAAGGGATAGACAATTATAACTATCACTGGCTAGGTTAGTACCTACCGTAACTCTGGTGAACGACTTAGGAGTGATTTGAGTACTTCCCACATATACAACTATAAGCTGTTGTGAGATTCTGTTTTGTTCTGTCTTCTATCTTTATTTCATTTAAAACCCCCGATAATCCTCCTCTCCGACACTTGAATTAGCGGCAAGTGAATACCGAAGATGTATTAATATCGATTTTTGAGGGTCGAGAAGGGGGGTTGTCACATAACGAAAACTTTTGTAAAATATCCTCTTCAAGTTTCAAAATACACAGCCGTCTCTCCTTAAAAACAAATTATTTGAAAACCTTATTTAAATATTTGTAGAAACTCAAAAAATATTTGTAGAAAAATATACAAATGTTTGAAAGGAACTGTGTAAATATTTAAAGTTTCTGGATATAATATGAAAATACTTGTAGAGTTTGCTGCAAATATTTACAGATTATTTTGCTAATATTTAGAGATTTTAAAAAAAATCAAGAAAATTCAGAAAAGAAAAAATTGATTTGATCATAGAAACATGCAATTAATGTTTAGATTTAATTTCAAAAAAATTTCACCAAAATTAAAATAGGAATATAACTAAAATCATGTTTTTGAAGAGTTTTTGACGTATGAAAACTAAAAACAAAGGGTGGTCCAAATTTCCACAAAATTAAAATATAAACCTTAAACAAATCTTTGAACATAAAAGGATTCGTTTGATTAGCACTTTTACATATTATGTCTTTGTTTGGACTAGTCGCTACATTTTGCTATTTGAGATTGTTCATTTAGTTTGCGTTCCACCGCTCTGTGATAGAAGTAATCTATCCATTCTATTTTAACTCATGATGTTTCACTCTTAAGACATGAGAAACAACTATGACCTGGTTTTTTCATACAATGCAAACTCAATAATTACCTATGCTATTACCTACTAAAGATTTTGTTTGCGGTGAATGTTTGAGGCATATATTCACATGATCCATTTTTTGGATTATCGGATTATGTTTGTTTGGTTTATCTTTTGCTGAATTTGGTTGGACATGTATTTGTGATACTATGTTATTTCCCCTGATGAATTTTCAAAAAATTGGTCGAATATATTGTGCATACCCACGATACAACTTTTAATAAATACAACTTTAATTTGCACCGACGTTTCATTTAATTATCATTAACTAATATCATGTTTTGATGTGCTAAAATGTAGGTAATTAATGAGTAAATGATATCATTTTAGCATACCAAAACATGATATTAGTTAATGATGTGAATGTTTGAGGCATGTATTCTTATGATCCATTTTTTGGATTATCGGATTATGTTTGTTTAGCTTATCTATTGCTGAATTTGGTTGAACATGTGACGCAACGGATAATTCCAAAACAAACTTCAATCGATGAAAGTAGCGATCGATGGAATGAAGATACCGAAATGCCCAAATTCGTTGATCCGAAGATACCGAATTCTAGCTATCTCAAACACGTTGATAGCGCACTATACCGTGTTCAAAGATCTACGATTCTTCGTACGTTGATCTAGCGCACTAGATTCCGTGAATCGGCTTCAACAAACGTGGATTCGAGCGCACTCGAATGACGTAAGTGGAGATAGGAGATTACACTCAACTACCAATTGGAGAAGAAAGCACAAAGCAATCAACAAGAAATTTTATTTCAAAATCAACCACCTTCAATGTACAACACATACCCCTATTTATAGAGTTTTCACAACACAACCCTTAAGTCGTGGCCGACTCATGACTCACGACTCATCATAAGTCGTTACCGACTTAGCAACACAACAGACCGAAGTACATCACACGACTCAAGAGCAAACGACTCAAAACAACGACTTACGACTCATAACAGCGGCAAAAATAGACAACCTAAACATGACGACTTATATACAACACGAGTCATCAGATACAAACGCCATACGACTCAACTATATATGCGTACAACACGACTCAACATATGTCACGACTCAACACCCATACAAGTTACAACTACTCACGACTCAAGGCTTCACCGACTCATGGTCTTCACCGACTTATAGCTTCCCTGCAGCACATCCCTTCAAGCGAGTCATCTCCGAACGACTCATCTACTTCCACTTCTCTGCTCTTGTTAACTCGTACACGACTTATGGATGAGTCGTGGAGACGTGTACGACTTATCACCAGAAGCGGTGTCTCATTAGGTCGGTCCACATCTTCCTTCGTAGGTCGTTGCCGACCTAGACCTTCTTTGTTGAGTCGGAAACGACTCAAAGCCGCTTCATTAGCTTGCAACGTCCCTTCTCGTGACTCCTTAGGTCGTGGACGACTCAAATCTACTCTCCTACGACTCATGCTGCCTTCACTGAGTCGTGTACGACTCATCACACTACACCACAAACTCATGTTTTCAGGAATTAAAGATTGCACAACTTCTTCTCTGGCCTTAGCTGCAACATCCTCCCCTGGTTGAGAAAAATTCGTCCTCGAATTTGTACATCCTTCTTCATCTGATTGTTTACCTCCGTAATATGGAACAAGATGTTTAACATTGAACACGTCAGACGTGTAAACATCTTCCGGCAGTTTCAGCTTATAAGCATTTTCATTGATTTTCTTCACAATTTCAATTGGACCAATTTTCCGCGCCTTCAATTTATTGTATGTTCCTACCGGAAAACGGTCTTTTGTCAATACTGCATAAACCAAATCGCCTTCGTTAAATTCAACATTTCGTCGTTTCAAATCTGCAGATTTCTTATATTTCTCATTCGATTTCTCCAATCGTTCCTGAACGATTCTATGACATTCCGTCAACCCTTCAACAAAATCAGCAGCTCGTTTAACCGTTCCCTTTGACTGTGGCACTACTGCCAAATCTAACGGTCCCCTGGGTAAATTTGAATAAACAATCTGAAATGGACTGAATCCCGTGCTACGATTCACTGCATGATTATGTGTAAACTCGGCTTGGCATAACTTCATGTCCTAGTTTTTCAAATTATCTTGTACAAGACATCGCAACAAATTTCCCAATGATCTGTTTACAACTTCTGTTTGTCCATCAGTTTGCGGATGATAAGCACTACTAAATTTCAGCTTCGTTCCCACCATCTTCCACAAACTTAACCAAAAGTGACTCAGAAAACGAGTATCCCTATCTGACACAATAGACTCTGGCAATCCATGAAGTCTATAGATTTCCTTGAAAAATAGTTGAGCAACACGAACAGCATCCGTCGTCTTCTTGCAAGCAATAAAATGTGCCATTTTAGAAAATCTGTCAACTACAACAAATATCGAATCATTACCACGCTGTGTTCTCGGCAATCCCAATACAAAGTCCATACTCATATCAACCCATGGTCTAGCCGGTACAGGCAATGGCATATACAAACCAGCATTGGTCGCGGTTCCTTTCGAAACTTGGCAAATATGACATCGCTCCACAAACCTTCCCACTTCTTTCCTCATCGACGGCCAAAAGTAAGACTGTGAAATCAACTGCAAAGTACGATCACGGCCCACATGCCCTTCTTCATGCAACTCTTTTACAATCTTTATTCTCAAACTACAGTCTGGAATGCATAATTGATTTCCTTTGAACAAGAATCCATCAACTATCACAAATTCATCCGAACTTCCATCCTTAACTTTCTCAACAAACTTTGCAAAGTAAGGATCCTCCCCAAACAGTTCTGGCAACATTTCAAACCCTGTCACTTCAACCTTCATTGTCGTTAATAAATGACTCCTCCTACTCAAAGCATCAGCTACCCGATTCGTCACCCCTGATTTGTGCTTAACGACAAAAGTAAACTGCTGTAAATATGCAATCCATGATGCATGTCTCGCTGAAATCTTATCCAGCCCCTGTAAATGCTTCAATGCCTCATGATCAGTGTACAGAACAAATTCTTTCTGAAATAGATAATGTCTCCAATGTTTAATCGTTTGCACCACAGCATAGAATTCAACGTCATATGTGCTGTATCTCATCTTCGCCCCTGACAACTTTTCACTGAAATATGCAATAGGTCTCCCCTGCTGACTCAACACCCCTCCAATCCCCACCTTTGATGCATCAGTATGTAGCTCAAACAACAACTGAAAATTAGGTAGAACAAGAATTGGTGCTGTCGTCAACAGTTCTTTAATTTGTTCAAAAGCAACTCCCGCTTCCTCTGACCATACAAACTGTTTTCCCTTCATGCAATCAGTAACTGGAGCCATCACGCTACTGAAGTGTGGAATAAACCTTCGGTAGAATGATGCCAATCCATGAAAACTTCTAACTTCAGTGATAGTTCTCGGCTGTGGCCAATTTCTAATAGCTTCAACTTTACTCTGGTCCACTTGGATTCCCTTCTCAGACACAACATATCCCAAAAATAACACACTTCTCGTCATGAACACACATTTCTTCATGGCTGCATAAAATTGTTCCTCACGAAGAATAATCAACACTTTTCTCAAATGCTCTACATGCTCCTCTGTGCTTGCACTATAAATCAGAATATCATCAAAGTAAACTACCACGAACCTCCCAATGAATGGTCTAAAGATTTGATTCATCACCCGCATGAATGTACTAGGTGCATTTGATAAACCAAATGGCATTACCAACCATTCGTATAACCCCTCTCTTGTCTTGAAAGCTGTCTTCCATTCGTCTCCCGGTCTAATTCGAATCTGGTGATAACCACTCTTCAAATCAATCTTCGAAAATATAGTTGCCCCACTCAACTGGTCTAACAAATCATCCAACCTCGGCATAGGAAATCTATAACGAACAGTAATCTTATTCAAAGCTCTACTATCTGTACACATTCTCCATGTTCCATCCTTCTTCGGCACCAACAAAGCTGGTACTGCACAAGGACTCAAGCTTTCCTGAACACGTCCCTGCTCAAGTAACTCTTCCACCTGCCTTCGTAACTCTTCATGTTCCTTCGGACTCATTCGGTAATGTGGTCGATGTGGTAAAACTGCTCCCGGAACAAGATCAATTTGATGTTGAATGTCTCTAAGTGGCGGTAACTCCTTAGGTAACTCCTCTGGAAAGACATCTTCAAATTCTTTCAAAATTGGCTTCGCTTCTTCTGGAATCTCAACTTCTTCACTACTCTCTTTCCCAATCAACAAAAATACTTCAGACTCCTCTTCAACTTCTTTCACAAACTCCTTCAAAGACAATAAAGTTTTCAACTCTTCAATCTCTTCTAGCTTGCTCTCCTTCTGTTGCTGTTTCTTGGGAACCAAAGTGATTTTAGTACCTTCGAACATGAAACTGTAACTATTGGCACGACCGTCATGTTGAACTGCTCTATCAAACTGCCATGGTCTGCCCAACAACAAATGACAAACATCCATGTCCACTACATCACACCAAATTTCATCTTTGTACTTCTTCCCAATCGAAAAATTCACATAAGCTCTTCGACACACTTTCACTTCACCACCCTTCCTTAACCATGCTAGCTTGTACGGTTTAGGATGCTTCTCAGTTTTCAAGTTCAATTTCCTCACAGCCTCTGTAGAAATAATATTATCACAACTCCCAGCATCTATGACAAACTTGCAAACTTTCCCCAGAATAGTACATGTTGACTGAAATATGTTACTCCTCAACCAACTGCAGTCCTCCTCTTGCTTTGGTGTAAGACAAGACCTCCTCATCATAAGATTACAACCTTCATCTCCAGATAATTCTTCTTCCTCCTCAACATAAGGTGCATTTGAACATTCTGCCTCCTCACCATCATCCTCCTCAACTTCTGCAACCATGGTTCTCTTCTTCGGCTTCGGACATTCGTTGCTTTTGTGACCCAACTCCTGACAATTATAACATTTGAAAACACTGTTAACCTTTGCCTTCTCAGCCTCTTTCACCACTGGTTTTGTAACAGGTTTAGGAACACTAGAACTTCCACTAACACCCTTCGCTTGATTATTGAAATTAGTAAACACACCACCTCCACGCCTTCCTTGCTTCTCCCAAGCTAACGCTTTCTGATGTGCCTCTGCAACTGATCTAGGATCGAACATATTAACCATATCCTGGATCTGCATTCTCAATCCCCCAATGAATCTAGCAGTTAGCTGTTCTTCCGTTTCCATAATATCATTCCTGGCAATGAGTTGGTAAAATTCATCAGCATAATCACTAACAGACTTCGTCCCTTGCCTCAGATTCTGCAACCTTTGGTACATAAGTGACTGATAATTGTAAGGTAAGAAAGTAGATCTCATCAACTTCTTCATCTTATCCCACGATTCTATCCTTGACTTCCCCATTCTCTCCCTGGTAAGTTTAGTTTGCTGCCACCACGCCAAAGCTCTTCCCCTCAATCTAGTAGCAACCAACTTCACTCGACGATTCTCCGGCACTTCCTTGAAATCAAAGATTTCTTCAACATTAGATAACCAATCAAGAAATTCTTCAGCTACCATCCCTCCTTTAAATTCTGGAATTTCCATCTTCATACCCGATTCCCATCGACGATCCTCTTCAACATCCCGAAATGAATTTCGAACTTGGTCTCGATCTCGATAATGAATACTAGCTCTATCACCCTCTTCAACAAAGTCAAACGTACGCCTACATCGATCTCGACCATTATCATCCCTTCGTTCATGCATGCTTCTTTGACTATGTCTCTCTTCATCCCTATATGCTTCATTGTCAAATTCACGTTGACTTATTCTCTCTTCATGTGCATAGTCATGATGATCTCTTCGTGATGAAATTGATGTTTCTCTTCTATCTCTACAAGAATGTGGTGATACCCTCCTCGCTTCCGTAACCGATGGTGAAACTCGGTTTCCTCCATGGTTCGAGTTTGGTGATCTCCTCCTTTGATTCAAATCATTCATCAATTTCTCCAATTTTCTAATGCCTTCATCAAACTTCTCATTAATACGTTGTTCCATAAGCTCGGCTTCTTCTCTTCGATACAAAGCTTCAACGTTTTGATGACGATTAGCTCTCCTTGGTGGCATGATTGAAACTCCTCACAAAACTTCAACAATTTGAACACAAGACTTCAAAGCTTTAACAAAACAACAAGTCACAGCTTCCCTTGACTCGGCTTGCACTAGCTCGGCAATAAGGAACGACTCAAAGTAAGGTCGGCTCCTACTCAAGCACAAGGTACGGCTCAAATCCTTTACAAGGCCCGGCTACTTCCCACAAGTATACACGGCCTTCAATTTCGAACACCTTCAACACTTTGATCCGAAATGGAATGGATCGAAAGTTCTCCCTCTTGTTGCAACTTCAATATGAACACGATGAACACAACTTCAAAAATTGGCTCCAAGAATCAACTTAGCTATGATTGGCTAAGTATGGCTCTGATACCAAAACTGACGCAGCGGATAATTCCAAAACAAACTTCAATCGATGAAAGTAGCGATCGATGGAATGAAGATACCGAAATGCCCAAATTCGTTGATCCGAAGATACCGAATTCTAGCTATCTCAAACACGTTGATAGCGCACTATACCGTGTTCAAAGATCTACGATTCTTCGTACATTGATCTAGCGCACTAGATTCCGTGAATCGGCTTCAACAAACGTGGATTCGAGCGCACTCGAATGACGTAAGTGGAGATAGGAGATTACACTCAACTACCAATTGGAGAAGAAAGCACAAAGCAATCAACAAGAAATTTTATTTCAAAATCAACCACCTTCAATGTACAACACACACCCCTATTTATAGAGTTTTCACAACACAACCCTTAAGTCGTGGCCGACTCATGACTCACGACTCATCATAAGTCGTTACCGACTTAGCAACACAACAGACCGAAGTACATCACACGACTCAAGAGCAAACGACTCAAAACAACGACTTACGACTCATAACAGCGGCAAAAATAGACAACCTAAACATGACGACTTATATACAACACGAGTCATCAGATACAAACGCCATACGACTCAACTATATATGCGTACAACACGACTCAACATATGTCACGACTCAACACCCATACAAGTTACAACTACTCACGACTCAAGGCTTCACCGACTCATGGTCTTCACCGACTTATAGCTTCCCTGCGGCACATCCCTTCAAGCGAGTCATCTCCGAACGACTCATCTACTTCCACTTCTCTGCTCTTATTAACTCGTACACGACTTATGGATGAGTCGTGGAGACGTGTACGACTTATCACCAGAAGCGGTGTCTCATTAGGTCGGTCCACATCTTCCTTCGTAGGTCGTTGCCGACCTAGACCTTCTTTGTTGAGTCGGAAACGACTCAAAGCCGCTTCATTAGCTTGCAACGTCCCTTCTCGTGACTCCTTAGGTCGTGGACGACTCAAATCTACTCTCCTACGACTCATGCTGCCTTCACTGAGTCGTGTACGACTCATCACACTACACCACAAACTCATGTTTTCAGGAATTAAAGATTGCACAACTTCTTCTCTGGCCTTAGCTGCAACAACATGTATTTGTCATACTATGTTATCTCCCTTGATGAATTTTCGAAAAATTGGTTGAATATTATTGTGCATACCCACGATACAACTCTTAACAAATATAACTTTAATTTGCACCGACGTTTCATTTAATTATCATTAACTAATATCATGTTTTGGTATGTAAAATGATATATTAAATACTTTGGTTTATTATGATGATGCTTTACATGTATAATAATCTTCGTCCATGCGAAACTTTACAATTTTGTGTATAACGACAACATAACTTTTTTGGAATACAGGACCCATTATTTATGAGAACATATTAAATCTATGTTAAAAAAATACAGTGTTGTTCATACCTATATGTTTTCCAACTATTATTCTTCTTTGAAAATTCATAGTCCTGCCTGCTGAAGTAAAAAGCTCCTAGCACTACAGCTGCAACATTTAATGAAGATGAAAATGCCAGCAGACAACTCCAGATTATTAAATAGACCGATATGCTTCCTATATTACAGGGTTTGTTTTGACTTCTCTCATTACATTACATGTACCGGAGTATACTAATTTGGAATTGTCAACTGCTATTAAAGTTATATAAATTGCCTTTTATCTCAAAGGCCATGATATATCCTTGATATATTCAAATTATATCAGCTTATGCTTCTTTGTGCTACCACACTGACGGTTTTGAATAACCGCTGCCAGAAATTAGTACTAAATCAACAAGCGTCACATAAATTTTTGAACGGTACAATCATGTTTGATCGTGGATAAAAAAATTATTTTTACCGTTGTTATCGTTTGGATTGATATAATTCATCTACTACAGGTACAAGTAGCCAATCCGTTTGCCTAGCATGAATTGTGCATAATAAATAACCCGTCATCTTTAAATTTTGTTGTGTTGGTATTTACTTGATCCGGGTGACATACCAAATATGCAAATTCTATTCCAACACAGGAATTTACCTAGTCGTCCTCTTTATTTCCGAAAAAAACATGTATACCCAAGTTTGTAACAAAACAATTCAAAACCCTAGCTTCCTCACTCGGTCATAAAACCTCGATTCCTCCCTTCTACGATTTTTTAAAGTAAAACAATTACATTAAAAAAATTATGAATTATCTCTGGTGATTGGGTTAGCATTTCATTCTCTTCGTCAATCCATCAACTTGAACAAAATATTTGAAATTTATCTTGACAATTTTAAAAGCTAGAGCTGATTGAGGGTAACATGAAAGAACTTATGAAAACAATATTTTTTGAATAAAAGGATAGCATAGGTGTTTTAGTATTTAAGATCCAAGTAAATTACGGTGTTTGCATAGAATTTGCAAACCAAGTATAGCCAAGTGATTCATCCAGGTTCTAATTTGCCACAGAAGCTGCTTTTTTAATTTTCACTTCTAAGCTCCAACAATCTCTAAACTGTTTATCAATATTTAAGAACAAGAACATTGCATTAAGAAGCATGCTCTGGACTGTTTAGGATCACCCACGTTTTGAGAAGGCAAGACAAAGCTCAGATGTCTCGCAGATCCCACATAACAGTCGTCGGATCCATCGCCACCACCGACCTATCATCAATCGGAGCTGGCGAGAAGGAAGGCTGGCTATCTGACTCGTCGTCAATTCTAACCTCTCTGTATTCCAATGCTATGGCGATCGCAAACTCTTTGAAATCCGTAGTTCTGGTGTTGGGATGGGACCCGCCTTCTACTTTAGTCGAGATCAGACCGTCTCTTTATTTGGATGACGATGGCGGTACAGTTAGTGCGATTGAGTGGATCCCTTTCGGAGATTTGATTGCTCTTGCTGTTGGCACTTCTAGCGGTATGTTGCTGATTTTTTCTATGGATGGCGAATTAATTCACAAGCAGGTATTTTTTTTAGCCCTACTATTTACACAACGATATACACCAAAATATGGCCATTTCTTTTGTGAAATAATTAACAAAAAATACAATGATGAGCGAGACAATTGGTTTTGCATTGCCCAAATCAAACAACATTATATTGCCTATCGTTACGAGGATCGGTTGGAGAACTTCTATCTACTCTACTTAGGTGTCCGGAAGCACTGGATTGTTCTGCTCGATGCTATGGAGATAATTGTATGAAGTCTCTCTTTGTTCCAAATGATGACGAAGATTTAAAGTACAAGTTTAACTCAAACTTGACGAAAAAAGGAAGTAAATAAACCAAGTTTTAGAGCAAACTAAACGATGAATGGATGAATAAAGACGAAGCGTGCCAAGGCAGGAGACTCAGGGTCACCTGGGGTCCTCCTCCGACTGATCCATTTACATGGATCTGGATCTGTTAGGTCTGAACTTGGTCGATCAATGTGGATTGGTCCACCATTGTTTGGATCGAACCATGATGACCGGTCCATATTGTTGGAATATAATGTGGATACCATTGTCCTACTTCTGATTTTGAGAATCTATTACAGATTCTTTTATAAAATAGTTCAGTCTTATCGAGTACAAAAAGACTATCAAACTATTCCCGTCAGGATTCAACAAAGCCTTCTAACGGCGTTACTTATCCAATTTTTTGTATCAGTTTGATCAAGCCAAGAACATATTAGAAAATATTTCTGATGATTGCCAAGAAAGAGTTATCCAAGTGGAGGAAGAAGAAGATGATTTAATCACAAATTTCTGATAATAAAAAGCAGGCACTAATACTTATGTAGATGACGTTTGGATGTACAAAGGGGTTGCATCTCTTCAAAAAAAATGTTAGAAAAGTCACTGAATGAAGAATAGTATCCATCAACAAAAAATTTTGCACAGTAAACATTTGAAAATATATAACTTTCTCCCCTAAGTTCAAAACATTTGAAATGACTGCATCACTTGAGTGACTGCTTA
Organism: Allium cepa; assembly: GCA_030765085.1. NCBI lineage: Eukaryota > Viridiplantae > Streptophyta > Magnoliopsida > Asparagales > Amaryllidaceae > Allium > Allium cepa. The sequence continues at coordinate 77,427,444 of CM060930.1, read as the reverse complement.
GTACTCAAGTGGGATCAAGCCGGCATAGTTTAAGTAAAGTGACATTATCGTGAAAACTAACACCTAGGTGATGAGTACCTTTCGGGTTTGAACTCTTCACTTAGTGTAAATTCTTCAAAGCTATATCGAAATTCTATGGTGAACGAGTCTTGAACCAAGTATTCCTAGTGATATGACCGGAAGAATCACACACATTGGTTTTCATAAATCACTGTGTTCTGTATGCTCCATACATTAATGGCCATGTGCTCTAACCCTGATTTTCATAAGTCTACTTAGAAAGCGGTATTACTTTCTTAGGAAACAACTTGATTTTCACATTTATATATGAAAGTCTTTAAGTGCTTTCACGATACACTTGTATACAGACTTATTAAGAAATTTAATCCATCCTCATTCATGCAGAATACCCAGCACTACTTAATGGGAATTTCGGTGTAGTGTTCCATAATCATTCTTTTAACTTGTTGATACCCATTGAAATTTGTCTACCTTTTTCAAGACGTAAGTTGGGTTACTGTTAGTCGATGATCAACCTTCATTCACAAATCTTAATTCTATTTCTCTTGATTTTATAGAAACACTCGCTTTTGGAAGACTACCACTGTAACGACCCAACTTCCAGACTCCAGGAAATTGCATCGCTAATAAGAAAGAAAGGGATAGAAAAGAGAAAGAAAGAGAAAGAAGAACACAAACAACATCAGAATCTCACAGCGGAACGAATCAGATATAATATATCACATAATTACTTTACATAGTATCATATACATCAGAGTTTTACAGCCAATACAACACATAACTAGACAGTTATGTAAACGGATTAGCCAAGTTCTTCTTTGTTTCTATGTAATCGATTGTAATTACTCCTCGCTCGAGTAATTGTCTTATTATCCGATGTCTTAGACTTACGTGTCTAGACTTTCCATTATTTCTTTCCAGTCACATTGTATATTGTAGCCTGATTACAATTAATCACGAATGCCAGAGATGGCTTAGTCCATACAAGAATATTTTTAAAAAATTCCTTGACTGCTCCAATTCTTTATATGCATTTGGTAATATGATTAATTCTGACAACACATTTCTTTATATGCATCCAAAACTCCTCCGATTTTCTTAGAATCTTAATTCCTAAGATAACATAGCTTCTCCTAAATCTTTCATATCAAATTGTGAGGACAGAAACTTCTTTGTTTCGTTCACAGAAGATATATCAAACCTCAAAATTAGCATATCATCAACGTAAAGCATAGTATAACATAACCATTATTATCCAATTTGCTATATACACATTTATATGCATCGTTGACTTTAAGTCCATATGATAATGCTGCTTCATTAAACTTTTCATGCGATTGCATATGAGCTTGCTTCAAACCATAAAGAGATTTGACTAATTTGCAAACTTTTCTTTCTTGGCCGGGCAATATGAAAGCTTCTGGTTTTTCCACATATGTGTTCTTTTAAAAAACTATTTAGAAATGCTATGTTTACATTCATTTGATGTATAATTAAATTATGTATGGATGCTAGCGTTATCAAATAACATATAAAAGTACTGCGAGCAACATGAGCATATGTGTTAATGGATCTATTTGTATTCAACATGAGCAACATTTAGAATTCCACTCCTTATCTTTGTTTATAACCCTTTACAATTAAGCTGACTTTAATTTTGTTAATGGATCTATCTGTATTCAATTTCTTCTTGAATACCCATTTATGTCATATTGGCTTAACATCAGGAGGTAAATCCGTCAAAAATCGAAGTTTAATTTGATATAATTGAATTCATTTCATCATTTATTGTCTTTTTTCAGAAATTTGCATCTCTGGAACTCATAGCATCGAAATAGTTTGTAAGATCATCATGGACATTTATTAAATATTTAGTGATATTTCATCCTTTGTGCGTTCGATAAGATATGTAATAAAGTCGGGGCTAAAATTCTTTTCGAGTTTTGCTTTTTTGCTTCTTCTCCATTCAATATCTTCTTCAGGTATTGAGATTTTCTCGTTATTTTGATTAGAGATATAATCATCATTAATATCATTATTAGTCTCAGCATATTCTGGACTAAGTGATATTAAAGATTCATCACTATTTTGATCTTGTGATACAAACTTATTTTCAAAATTTCTACATCTACAGATTCTATAACTTCTAAGGTATCTAAAATAATGAATTATAAGTACTACTATTTTGAGAATATCATATAAAAGCACATTTATAAGACCTGTTTCCTTACTTGGGTCTTTTAGGATCAGGTTTTCTGACATAAGCTAGACAACCATAGACCTTAAGTTTTGATAAGTTTGATTTTCGATTAAACCGTAATTCATAAGGCGATACATCCTTTTTTTTAAAGGAACTCTATTTAGAATGTAACATGCTGATAGCATAGCATCATCCCATAATAAATTTGGTAATTTAAAACTAGTAAGCATTGAATTAATCATTTTTACCAATGTTCTATTTTTTCGTTCCACAACACTTGTTGTGGAGTATAAGGAGTCGTACATTGATGAATCAAACCATGTTGTTTGCAAAATAAGGTGAATTCATTCGAAAAATATTCACCGGGTCCGAATGCAACACTTTAATTTTAATTCTAAATTATGTTTCCATTTCCGTCTTGTAAATTTTGAATTTATCAAATACCTCATCTTTGGTTTTCATTAGGTGTACATAAGCATACCTAGAATAATCATCAATAAACGTGACAGAATTTATTTCCTCCATATGTTGTACGACGTTTAAGATCACTGACATCGATATATACTAAGTCAAGCAAAATAGTATTTCTTTCGATGGATTTGAAGGATTTTCGATGAATCTTTGCTTGAACACATCTCACATTTATCAATAGATTCAAAATTGCAATCAACAATTAATCCTAACTTGCGCATAAATTTAAGAGAATTATAGTTAACATGTCCTAGTCTTGCATACCATAAATTAAAGGAGTCAACAACATAAACAAAACTATTTTTTATTGTACTCAAATTAATCATGATGTTACAAGAGCATTCTTGACCTACAACATTCTTTGACAAAACAAGTTTATTAGACTCATACACCATTTTGAATCATGTCTTATTAAGGAAGTATCCAGAAACAAGATTCTTATAAATATCAGGTACATAAAATACATTGATCAAAGTAGAACTTTTTCCCAAGTGAATGAAATTTCAATAGTGCCATTTCCAATGACTTTGCTACGAGCTTTATTTGCCCCAGTAACTTCATTTTCTTCTCCGTTTGTTTAATTGTATGTCTTAAAAGGACTACAGTCTTCACATATATGTATTATTGCTCTAATGTCGAACAATCAATCATTTTCTATGCAACTAACGGAGTTTGGCTCTTGCGCCACAACTATAAGCTTTTCTTTAACCACATTCATTTTTTTCTTTCATTGACGACAATCACGAGCATAGTGATGGGACTTGTTACCAAAAAACAAGCATCCTTATTTTTGTCATTCTGTGCTTTTTTCTTCTTCATTATTTGGCTTTGATGGATGAATTTATTCAACATGGTTGGCCTTGCAATGAAATTCAGTTTGTTGACTATCGATTTATTCAAGTTTATGCAAGTCTTCTTCTATGCGAAGATGACGTTGTAAAACTTCTAAATCATAGTCCACTTGGGCATGTTTTAATTTCTTCTTGTAATCATTCCATGAAGAGAAAAGTCAGGATATACTAACTCCAACTATGAATTATTCAGGAAACTCTATATTGGCATCTCTAAGATGATTGACAATAAGTAAAATTACATTTGTTCAATGATCATTTTATGTTAATCACCTTAAATTGCATAAAATTGCTAATATATTTCTTGTTACCTGCCTCAGAAATGCGGTATTTGTTCTCCAATGCAGTCCATATCGCCTTCGCAGTTTTCAAGCTTCGATGTGCATTGTAGACAGATGTAGACAGTGCAATCAATATGTGTTCTCTACACATTAAGTCATCCTCCTTTCGTTTATGTTGTTTATCTTTAATTCAATAGTATTCGTTGAAGTTTCAACGGGTAATTTTTCCAAGCCATCTTTTAGTATGTAGAAAAGTTTCACCGTAATGAGAAAGAATTTCATTGTCTTTTGCCACGAGTAAAGTTTTTGCCATCAAAACGTTCTAGCCTTGTTAAATATTGATTCATGACTTAGAGTGCAGTGTAGTTGATTGAATCCTCCATTTTCTGATTATATTTTTTGCAAATTGTTGGAATATAATGTGGATACCATCGATATACTTTTTACTTTGAGGATCTATTACAGATTCTTACAGAAAATAGTTCAGTTCTATCGAGTACAAAAAGACTATCGAACTATTTCCGTCAGGATTTAACAAAGCCTTCTAAGACGTTACTTGATTCAAAGTGTTATACCACTTTGATCAAGTCAAGAATACCGTAGAAATGTTTCTAATCAGTGCTAAGAAAGAGTTATTGATGTGGAGAAAGAAAAATTATTTAATCACAAAATCTGATAATAAAAGCCAGACACTAATACTGTTTATTGATGTTTGGATGCTAAGAGGGGTTGCTTCTTTTTAGAGAAACTGTTAGAAAAGTCATTGAATGAAGAGCAGTATCAATCAGCAAAAAATTGCAACTCTTCGAACAGACATGGCTATTCATGGCCATTGATTACTGTGCGATCAACACTACCACCAATCCTGCAATTGCACATTAAACATTTGAATTTGGCATGGCTCTAATCAAACCATGCTCCCTTGAGACAAGACATCGACTTCCCGAATCTCTTCCAGCTCCACTCCAACCACTTCCTGTCTAACTTGCTGAAACCGCATCTATCAAGTTTTGGTCTATTCTTTATGCCAATTTTTTGGATATCGAGTAAAATGTGGAACTGGACGAATTCAACAGTATATTTTGTACTCTACGGCCGAGGAAGACCTCTTAATACACCTATAAATACTAGGAATGACAATGATGTGGGTTCTGCGGGTTGTAGCAGTATATTTTGTTAAATCCTACACCAAACCTTTCCGTAGACACGGCGCATGTCTGAACTTTTGCCCAAATCCGGGACCGTATGGGTAAGACCCGATCCACTCCAGTACACATGGCACTTTGACTATTCTCTTCAAAGTTACCTCCTAAATGACATATATTTATATTTTTACGTGTAATAAATATTAAGTGATGTATTAAATATAAATAACAATGATTATACATCATAAGGAAAAACAATAAAATTTAAATGTTTGATTAAAGTTCGAAAAAATATGTAGATTTTGTTATACAATTTCCAATGATGCATATAAAATTATAGAAATGTTTAAATTTGTCCAGTAAAACATTATAATATCTTTGGTAGACCTTTTAGTTCAAATAGATCAACAAATTGCCATTATTGTAATTAAATGGTATCATGAAATCCTAATAATACAGGACGGGTTTGCTAAGCCCCATCAGATCCTAGACTCGCTGCTCTCTAGAGCGGGTCATGGGATCCACCCATCCCTGTGACCCACTAGGACCGATCTTGATAGGCAAAATGGGGACAGGTCCACCGGGTTTAATTTCTAAACCCATCTCATTGCCATCCCTAATGAATGCCACCTAATATCCAATTTGAAGGGATCGGGAAAAGGGCATCGAAACTCCGCCAACTTTAAAGTTTAAAACCTTTCCATCAATTGAATTATAAGAGAAACAACAACAGTAAAGAACTCAAGTAGACGCAGGTCAGAAATTGTCGAACCATTGTAAATTATTGTATGTTGTTTACTTTTTCTGGATTGTTATTGTTTTTTTAATCCATTTTTGCTTTTAAGTATAAATTGCTTATGATTTGTGATTTGTTTTAGAGTAAAATTTGATATTTCTTTCATATTGTCCACTGTCCGGATAATATAAAAGCAGTCGAACGTATTTTTCTGCTAATTGGAGATCCAAACCCTTGAAAACTAGCACTAGAATAACATTCAGGGTCCTAGGCTCGACCGGTTCACTAATCGTGATGTTTGGTCATTCTTGACCTAAACACCTATCATAACCATCAATTTTCTGAATTCAACTACGGAATGGTTAAAATGAGCAAGAATATGTTTGAACAATAAGGCAATCGGGCACGATGTATGGTTTAGATTTTGGATAACAATTCAACTTGGATATAATATATAATTCGAGACTTTATTATTATTATTATTGGGTGTGCGCGCTCTGGGGTGTGCTGGTTGGGTGTGGGGGTGGGGCAGTTTGAGTATTTTTCAAAATTATCAGTTTTCAGTCCAAACCAGTGTTAATAGCGATGGTCTTTCTTTTCTATCTGTTTCATTTCGTTTTTCTATGATAATCAATGACATAAGGATTCTGTCTCTACCCGGTAACCTTCTTCAACCTAACAAATTTTCACCAGTACCCTCTCTTAGTCACTTTTCGAAAATGATCGAGAACAACTTATAGATAGCAACTTAAATGTAACTTGGTTAACTTTCGAATTATAAATCAAAAGCAACAGATGGTTCCCAATTTGCACGCACACACGCACAAGTCAAATATACAATGAGTTTACAAAACGCTTATCTCAGCCTTTCGAATAACTAAAAGGAGGTGAATTTAGTTGTTGCTGTCAATCGCGATCCTCTAGTTAAAACTTGTTTTTTTAGATCATCATCTTTGATCCCTTGTGAAGAACTATGGACTAATAGTTTTCGTAATCCGGAATATTGAACCGTAACAAAGCGGTATGTATCACCCTTGTAGAATTTTATATTACCTTTGATTATAATCATCTTATATAATGTTGAATCAAACCTCACATAGATTTGAACCAAATTACTTGGGAAATTCACACGTATGCATGCACAAGTGTACACGCACATACCCTCACACATGCATACATACTCACATGCACATGTGCGCACACACTGTTGACACAACTCCCTTGGCTAACATCGAATCCCATGTTAGCAGGGTTTTAAGTTGGAAAAAAAATGACGATAATAATAACGAAGTATAAGTGGTTTATTATTGACTCATTTTTAGCCTAATATATATCCTTGATTTGCACAGCTATGCCAATTCTTTGCATGCTTTGTTTTCTGAGGAATGGTTAAGAAATATTCTATCAAGATCTGAATGCTACTTATCATGCTTATTAAAATAAACTTCTTATCAATTTTTAGTATGCACCAAATTTTAATTGGCTCTGTTCTCTTCACAGCTTATTTACCCAGCATGTATACTGAGATTGAGGTACCATGAAACAACTGGCATCTCTCTTCAAGATAATGATGCTCAACAGCTTTCTATTGTTTTGCCTGGTGTGGTTGCTCGATTTGACGGAGCAGATATACAGGTTTAATTTTTCATAAAAGTTCATCACTTGACATTTTCTATTTTACAGGTTTAAGTTTTTGGTGCATTAATGCTCAGACATTATTTGCCCCAAACGCAACATGCTTATCCTCCCTCATTTTTGCAATGAACATTCCCTCATGTCATTGTTCAGCACGTAGTGACCCTTATGTTTTAACTTAACACCACTGTACTTGTTTTGTTTCAGGCAAATATTCATTTCTTGATAATTATGTTGCCTTGTATATGCCAAAGTGAATAGCAGCAGCTGCTGCTGCTGCTTCTTCTTCTTCTTAATATTATTTTAATGATGCCTAAACCTTTTAGTGAGGAGTTTGGTGCTAAATTTTGTCTAGGATATAGGACTGACCACAATGGTTTAAGCAATCAATTTGCAATCTAACGGCGTCTAATTTAAATAAGTTTAAGAGTGTTGGGATTTGCATTCCCAGAGTTTGCTACAAAGATGGTTTGAAGAGGCAAGCACTCGGATATGGGAGGATATAAAGGATCCGGAAGATGATAGCACTTTTGTGAAAATACCCTTTCAATTATGGAGCGTTAACAAATATGGTTCTTGTGTCGATGCTGCAATTGTTGGATTGATGCCTCCACCACTTTTAGAGCTTCAGGTGAATTTCTTTGATTTTTTCGTAGTTTCGTTGCTTGTGCAAGAATACTTGAAGAAAAGCTAAGGCTATTATGCTATTGAATTTAGCTGTTTTTATAACTGGACAGTCAAGTCAGAAATTCTACTGTGCGGTCACTGTAGGCGAAGATTCTGTAATTTCAGCATATAGGTAAATTCATCTCTGCTATTTTATGATCAGTACTGTTTTAAAACATATAAATTTAACAATTACATATGCTATGGTTTGTCTAGATTATCAGTGAGTAGAAGCAGATCACTGGTTGGAAGCATTCTGTCAAAAGTCGTGCCAGCAACCTTCTCGACCATATCCTCATTTTCCAGAATCATCTGGCGAAGTGGTCAGTCTTCAAATACAAAGCCACGACCTACATCTCAACCATTTGCCAAAGGTTGGAATCTAATGAATACCTACATTGTTTTATTTTACTATTTTAATCTTTCTCAGTATCATATTATAACTTTTGAACTTGAATGCTGCCTTACCTTCGATCAATTTGTATGAGGTACCAAGTGAGAGCGTATTGGTTACTTTTCATCTGTGTATCACTGAAATTGCATCATGTACACACAAATTGTTTCACAGCAGTAATATCACGGATATACTGGCCATGTTGTGTATAAGTGTGAAGGAACGTACCAGTGATACAGACTTCATGTCTACTAGTAGGTCAATAGGCACAGTATTTCACTTGAAAGTTGAGTTTTAAGTCTTCTTCATCTCGCCCGAGATATCCTTTTCACAATTCACACTCGGGCAAAACAAAACTTCAAACGTAACTTTTATCTTGTTTCGCTCATCCCACCCCATATATTAGGATGACAACCCGAGATACTGACCAAAATGTCTGTTTGAGATCTTGTTGAAATCCAAGATTTGAAGGCTTGCTTGAAAGTGGTATATTTTTGTAAAAAAAGCGATTCATGGTAATTCATATATGGAAAGAGAACAAGTGTAAGTAATGATCATCTGAGCTATGCTTTCAAGACATGCTTAGTGCCCTCTCTCTACTCGTCTAGAATGGAAAACCAATTTTCCTGAAGTAGTCATTGTTGATTCTGCTTTAATGTGACACAAGTGATTTGGGTCACCACAAACCTAGCATTTGTATTTCCCTAGTTTTCTCATTCATTATACTTTCCATCGATAAAATAGCATGTCTATTTTTTATTTCAAACTGCTGTAAAGCTAATCAAAAATAGATAAAAATCATTTGTAATTGTTTGAGATTATCTAATAATTAACATAAAAGTCCTTTGCATCTTCCATAAACTGTTAACTATGTTACAAAGGCTGAGTGCAAGTGGAAAACAAATGCTTCCCACAATTTAATAATACACATCAACTTGTTTTCTAGTACTTAATTCATTGTTAATTAGACACTTGGTAATATATATATTTTATATTTCATTATTAATTACATTTAACCCATTAACTAGTTTTTTTTTTTTTGCTCCCACCAATTTTACATGCGATATATGTATATACACGCAGATTTACAAAAGTAAAAAAGATGGAAAACGATGAGATAATGGATGAAATGCCAAGTGGAATAGAGGCAATGACAGTGGTATGCAATCCTTCCGCTACTGAGAAATAAACAATGCTCAATGAAAGAAAATTCGCAAATTGTGCCTTAATATTCTAATTCTTACAAGTCATAATCCAACATTTGATATGCATAAATAAGAAGTCAGGAAGGAAAACGATTAAATTTGTGAAGTATATAAGTCATCAGAATGTACATATGGTTCTTTAATTAAATAATCGAAACATGAAAGCGGTCAAGACAATATTAGTATTTTAAAATGAAGTGCTGACTTATAAGACATAATGCAATCTTTGTTTAAGGTTATATATTGCACACCAATATAACAACTGATCTCATTGTAATATAAATGTAACCACACTTCTACTTGGTTTAGAATAACGGGAAATTTTAAGAAGAAAGCTACTTGATTCATTCTTCTTTTAGATTGTGGATTTTAATACATTATGTCAACAAAAAGGAAAATACACACATACATAACTCATATTTTTGTGTATAAGCGCATTTCAGATTATTATTGTTATTATTCTACTATCATTATTTCTACCTATAGATTCCTATATGTTTAAATACGATCAATACTTAGCTTCCAACGTAATCTTATCAACATATGACCGGTTTCCTCCAATTTAAAGATAGAATTTCTGTATAGCACACGACATTCCAATGAACAATCAAGTTCATTCTCACTGTCATTTAAATAGGAACTTATGGTGAAAATCAGAGGGCAATTGGGGTGTGCACTGTTTAGGGTGCCATTGAACACTTATGTGTGTGTATGGGATCAATAACACCCTTATTTTGTAACGCCCTGTTAGCACTTCTCTTTCTAGCCACATGTTCAAATTAATTATTTGTTGTTTTTGTCTCTTGGTGCTAATGGGTGCCATCGATCCTTCATCATATACATACATATATACATACACGCACACATGTGTGTGTATGCATATATGTGTGTGTATGTATATGTAATTATGTACCCATACACACGTATGAACGAATTGATTTTGTAGTTATGATTTTCAAACTAGTCATTGTCTCAACAGTCAACTATGTTCACAAAACAAAAATAAAATAAATTTTTTATTTGATTTTTTGAAGACTACTATGCAAAAAATGGTTTTAGCTATGTTATTAATGGCTAATGCAAAGATGTACCATAGGTGATGCAAATAAACCAAATGCAGGTTTGAAAGAAAATTAAGCAAAAATTGAAAAAGAAAACATGCATGCAAGCCTACACCCACATTATAACTAAAGATGTTCTCACTGTTTTTAACATGGTTGTGATAATAAAAAAGTGAAGTCCTTTTTTACATGAAACGTGAAACTTGTAGATAAAATAACCAAAAAAAATAAAAAAAATGCATTCAAAAGTGGATGTATTGAACCATTCTAGACTAATGAGCTTGTCTTATTGCTGAGGAAGTGAGAAAAAGTTTTGAGTTTTGAAGACCATATTTTATATACGCTTATGACTGAGCAAATTTGGAAAAAGGAACAATTTTTTTTGGGAAAACATATAGAGTTGTTTCCTCTATTAAGGTTTTTGAGGTAAAACCAGCACTTTATTGAGGTTCTTGTACATTTCACCATTTAAAAATTCTAGCTCATCATCAAGTTTTTCTTCACTACCATCAATTTTGAAATCAAAATGATGATTTTATCTTACTTCATTAAAATATGACTTCTCATCCTTGAACAGTACAAAAAGAATCATGTTCATCCAAAATTTACTAAATTTATAATAATTTCACTAAATTTATTATTTTTGAAGCGTAAAATTGTAGTTTGTAGTTTGTTAGGATCAATAAAAGATAAAATTTCATGAATAGACCCTCATCTTTAAATATTTAACATCCAAATTAATTGGTTAGTTTTGGCACTCAGGCTTTGGTTATAAAGTCACAAGTTTGAATCTTGCGTAATGCGATTCAAATTGAACATATTTGGACTTGTAATATGTACATACTACCTAAAACTTGTGGTTCATTGGATATTGTGTCTTCGACACAATGTAAGATTGGTGGTTGTTTTAATAAATGCTTCCATCATATTTAAAAATTCGTTTCATTGTTGACCGAATTATCTGCTAAATTTGTCCATATATGCAATCAATTGTGCTAAATCTCTTTGCTCTCCATTACCTAGAAACTTGTAATTTTCATCTTCGAAACATGTGCATTTTGGTCATCCTGACTAAAAGTATTTCCAGAATCATAAGCCAAGTATTTTCACTATCCAAATTATTTTAAAATTAGTTGCATTTTTCATAGAAATTATATTGATGTTTGAAATCTTTTTTATGTGGGTTAGGCTTTTAATCAAAATCATTACAATTCGGAGAAACTGTAGTTCTAGTTATTTTTTAAATCTTGGCTTGAATTGTTTTGGAAAGTACGGTTATTTTGAAAATTTTAAACGTCATAACTAAAATTATTCGCATGGTTACAATTATTTCAAATACATTTTCATACTCATATTGATTTTAATAAAAATTATTTTGGTTTTCAAAGTTATATTGAAATGCATTAGGATTATAATCCAAATTCTTAACGTTTGAGGAAAATTGTAATTTTGATTATTTTAATAATATTAATTTTAGCTATTCTAAAAGTGTTGCGACATCAATAAAAAAGAAAGACCCTCTAATGATGTAATTTTTCAATGGCTGCAATTTTGGGATCTGAACGGCGCCTCCTCTTTCTCCCGCTCCTCCTCTCTGCCTTTTTCCGTCTAGTTCCTCCTTCAATGCTCCTTGTCCCTCATGCCTAGCCCGTCCAGGAAGCTATCTCCAGCTCGCCCTTTTTCTGAGCTTTCTTTGCAAACGTGATCTGGTCGCATTTTCAACTCATTATTGACTTCGTCAGATCTCATCGTGCCTGCTCCATTTGCTTCAGTTCGTGACATTCCACCTCTTAATTTTGCCGCGTCTCCTCCTGTAGCTTCTGTTTGCCCTGTGCCTCCCATGATTTCTGGAAACCTTATCAAAGCTCTTGAAGATTCCCTGCTCATCATCGATCCTGCCTGCTCGACATTATCCGGTGTGCTTGCTTCTGCAATTAGTGAAGGTACGAATTCCCCTCTAACTCCATTGTTTGCTTCTTGTGCCGTGGGAGGCCAATGGAAGGCTGCTGATTCTTGTGGTGATGATCTGAATGTGGCAAAGGTGTTCAGTTGGTCAGAGACTGTGAGGGAGGGCCTGTGCTTGAGGGTGATGCTGTTTGCATGGAAGGTGTATGTAATAATGCCTGTAGTAAACTGCCCAGTCCTGTGTATATATCTGGTATTTCCGGTTCCCCCCAAGTTCATGGAAACAAGTGGTCCTCTCTTTTTGCTGCGTTATCCAGGAATGCGGGTGATTACGTTAGCCAGGAATGCGGGTGATTACGTTCTCCACCATTTTGATATCGAGGAGGTGTATGGTGCTTTGGTTCCACCATTGGAAGTGATGGAAGCTGGTGTTGCTTATTGCTCGGAGTATTTAATAGAGTTTTTTAACTTTGAAATTTGAGGGGTGGCCTTGGAGTTCACTACGATAATTCATGTTTTTTTTTTTCAATTCTCAAAAAAGAGGACAGATTTCGTGTTCTTGAGGCGGATCCTTCCATTATTCAAGGTCAACATTTCATTGTTACTCCGCAGAGTCCGACTGTGGATAAAGTGAATGAGCAAATTCTCTCTATTCTAGTTTATATGCATTTTTCTCACATCCCTTCTATGCTGCAACACACGATAGGGTTAAATTCGTTAGCCAGTGTAGTTGGTAAACTCAAATGTTTTGATGCAAACACAGTAGCTCGTAATAAGCTAGTATATGTCAAGGCTCTTATTGAATCCCTTGACAAGCCTTTGTCATCCCGTATTATAGTTCGTATTGCCGAAGGTCATGAAGTGGTGGTCAAAGTCAATTACAGTTAGAAACATGATATTTGTACGAAGTGTCACACTTTTGGCCACTTCTTGGAAGATTGCAAACTTTGGCCTAATGATATCCCTATTCCAGTATTTGATAGGATTCCTCTTCCTCGCCTTTCAGCCATGAAGTGGGTTTCTAAAACTCATCCTGCTATTGTTGTTGCTCCTTCTGTGGTCGCATGTGTGGTTAGATTACATATCGATGATGTTGTCCCAGTTAATGTAGTTGAAGAGAAGCTAAAAGAAATTCCTCCTTCTGATGTTATCTTTTGGGCCTCGTCTAAGCAAACTTGGATCCATGAGCCTACGGAAATGAGGTTTGATCAAAAGGGTGACAGCTTCTTTATTAAGTATGTGGGTGGTGACGGGGAAGAAAGACGTTTATATTATCATGTTGAGGGTGAGGGTCTATCCCATTTTGTTCTTAGTTATTCTGGAGATCTGAATAAGATTGTATTAACGGACGATTCTTCGGATATGAAATTTCTTTTCATTCCTGATTCGGTGGATTATGTTTCTAACCCAGCATCTCTCTTCTGTGGCCATTATCATGTCTTAGGGCCTGATTCATCGGATGACGGCGGTGGTTCTTCCTCATCGGAGGGGGACTAGTTTTGGTTTTTTCTCTTAATAGCTTTAGTATGTTTGCCAAACTATTGTGCTTTCTTAAGTTGTTTGGTGCATGTGCCTGACCTATTTTTTATTCATTTATATAAGTGGACGACCCACTTTAAAGCCAGCCAGCTTTGCTAAAAAATAGTGTTGCGACATTGCTTAAATATCCATAATTCACTCCGTTGATTTTGCTAATTAATTGATTAGATTAGAAGGGTAGGAAGGTTTTTATAATCATTTACAAAGGGATAAGACTAAGATTTTGCAGATACAAGGCAACCTTTTTTGCTAATAATTCGATTGTTATTTATTCTACGAACCTTCAACATTTTTATAGTCTTTAAACTGTATATCCGTAGTTTAGACTATAGTTATTAATAGCGCACGACACAAAATGATGCAAAATCTTCCTGCATCTTGACGCACATCACATACCTTTTTGATTTACTGCAAAAAATGAATTTATTATCCACAACAATTTGCTGAAAAAGTCTAATATATTTAATGTTGGGGTTGTTAAAGGAATTCCATTTTTGAGGAGTGACAATTTTTTACAGTAATTTGATAAATGTTAAAGGAGATTCATAAGAAAACGGAGTCCTCTTACGTCTTTACCATCACATCAGTACTCGAATTTGATGGATCATTTTTGAATTTTATTTTATTTTTTGGTATGTTTATCGAGTTTTCTTTCTGTTTTCGGTATGACACCTTCTAATTTTACATTGTCAGTCATATCTTTTTCAACAGACATCCATCATTTTCATGTCTTGTGAACCGATTGTGTATTAAATCAGAGGCAATTTAGTAATTAACACGCCATGTTTAAACTATATTTAGTAATTCCGTAACAATTTTATTTTGAATGGTGTCCCCTAAAATTGTCCTCTTTCCTTATTGAAAATGGGGACTGTTTAACAATCCCCTCAATATTTCTTTTACTAAAACATATCTAATAGATATCCTTTTTAATAATTCTGCAAAAACATCATTAAACATAATTCCATAAACATAAACTTTCAAGTACAATAGTCTTTTCAAAAATCAAAATCCAAAACAATTATACATGTTGGTGATAAAATACAAATACAAGTCCGATTCTTTGATTGGATCCTCCAGATCAATATCTGCATCATTAGATTCTTAGACGTTAAAATCTTCCTCATCCATCTCATTTAAATTTGGTTCTACTTCATGAGAATGTAAGGAAGATAAAGTATATAATGAAAACCTCTCAATGTAGATGTTGTTTTACTTAAGTATATAACCTCCTCCATTTTTGTTGCACTAGTAGAAACTCTCCAATTCAAGTTCGTCATTGGTATCATCATCATCATCATTAAATATAAGTTCGTCTTCAGCATCAGATGCATCATCCATATTTTCCATCAACCATTCATTATGATCGTCAATCTTTCAATGGTGTCACAGAAGTTAATAAACATAATAATATGATAAGCACTAAACTCTGCATGTTCGGATTGTGTAAAACTAAAAAATTGAAATTAAAAAATATATATTAAATAGGCATATCATTTTGGCGCCATGTGTCATTTGCACCTTTTGCGCCATTCAATGCATCTTTCCTTATGCGCTGTGCCGTGCCTTTGGATGAAAGGTGCAATCGTCGGGCCTTAGCACGACTTTCGTTACTATTAATCTAGCCTTAGAGAGTAGGTCCGTTAATGGATACATTTGGATGCATATAGTGTCATATTCACATCCGCATCCGCATCCGAAATAATTTTCGGATACGCATATTTGCATCTGCAAATACGGACGAATATCAGATATTTATCTTATCAGTTGAATCGGTAAATCAAAAACATAAATAGAAATATTAGTTTTAATATAATTCTTTTCAATTCCATTAATTATAAAAGTATGAAAAAATAAATAAAATACGATGATAATAAATCGTTTTTAGCGGTTAATACGCACTAAATGCATGTACTATAAAACCGGCTGGATTTGCCAAAAAAATACATGTACTATAAATTTAATAAAACAATAAATACATATATTCCATTATACTAAAATGCACATAATATAAACTATATTCTTAACAAAAACCGGATGGATAATTTTCCGGATGCGGATGTCTTTGTATCCGAATCCGTATCCCTTTTTTTGGATATTAGCTATTTATCCACTATTCGGATAAAAATGCAGATAGATTTCGGATTTTTCGGATATTCATTGACATGCTTATTAGAGAGTCAATTTCACTTGATTTATTCTTTTATTGTAATTATAATTTCAAATTAAATTGTCGAACTTTAATTAAACTTAATTAGTTTGTGTTTCTTAGAGCTTTTTAATTGTTTTGCACTAAACCAATATCAAATGAATATTTGCTTATACAACAAAACAATTCAGCGAAAAATAAGAAAATTGTAATTTTTTAATAAACATTCATAATCTTTTGTTAAAAAAAAACCATAAAAAACACTCATACTGAGATCACCCCCTTCCTTCCTTTCGTGGTGTATGTATGTGTGCATAACAATATCAAATTAATCTTTGACATTTTATTGCATCAAGTCCTTTCTTTATTTTGTATTCCAATTTACTTTTCAGCATTTCTTTTTGCTCCTTTTCGTTTTACTCCTAAAAAATTTGATTATCTATCAAAAGATTTGATGCCCGTGTAATACTACTGGTTGAAGATATAAAAAAATATATGAACAAACTTTATAAAATACAAAATTTGATGTTTATGAAATATATCAGTAGGTATTATATTATTAAGCTTTTTATTCGACTAATCCAGTAATTGTGGTTTTTGCAGCATCGCCTCTGACTTGTATAAAGGATCCTCCTAGAAAGGGAGAGAACCTCACATTGTCTCCAAGTGGCACATTGGCTGCTATAACTGATTCTCTTGGTCGCATTCTATTGCTTGATACTAAAGCGCTTGTAGTTGTGCGTTTATGGAAGGTATCCATATCTAATGCATTAAGTTTCATTTATGTACATAATGTACTGTCTGACCAACTCATTTCATTTCAGGGATATCGCGACGCTTCTTGCCTATTCATGGAGATGTTGATAAGCAAAGATAAGACTGCTTCATCTAGTTCCAGTTACCATCCGTATAAAAAAAGTGATTATTGTTTGTGTTTAGCAATACATGCGCCACGAAAAGAAATAATTGAGGTACCATTTATTTTCTTTTTTGCTCAAGATTTTATTTTTCAGAATTGTTTCTACTGTTTGTTCATATTTTCCTCACTATGGATGCATTGTTTAAACTCAGTTGGAAATTTGTAAACCATTGGTGTTTGCACCAAAAGTGGGCAAACATCCCATAGAGATTTAAGGAGTACTTGTGATCCAGAATGTAATCATAAGTTAAGTTTATGAGTCTTCGTTAATTATGGAATTTTGATGCTAACAAACACAGAATATGACCCAAAATAACAAAACAATCAAATAAAGAAAAAAAGAACGGAAAAAGTAAAAATCAGTAAGAAACAGAATTTCTATAATGGTTCGATCGTTAGCGAGAACTATTTCTTTTGTTTTATTTTATTACCATTCTCGTTATCTGAGGGCAACGGTTATGTCACTTGCATGACGATTTGGGTGTCCAGGTTTGAGTTCAGAAACAGCCTCTTCGCAATGCGAGGGAAATGCTGTGTACATTATCGACATATTCGGAGCCCGCTATCGTGCGGGAGCCTCGTGCACTGGGTTCCACCATTCTCATTATAATTTTGAGTTGCAAGGCTTAGATTTCGAAATCAAAGAGAGAATAAATCAAGCTTGATTTCAACATCATTTTTGTCCGATGACCCAAAATTTCCCTTGTTATGAAATGGAGGAGATATTTATAGGTGTTTATCTTCTGTTGTAGATCCAGAATATTAGGAAGATACACCAAAAATATCCTTTTCCAGGTCTTTCAAGTCAGTAGACATCTGGATCTGCAAACCAGAAGAAATAATAGGTCGTAGTTGAGTCATCCATACATTGGAATAGAGAGGCTCGACAGGGCATGATCCAGCGAAAGAAGTCTTAGACCGACAATTATTTGTCTTTTTATCTGTAAAATGTCGCGAGAAAATTCACTGAACAAATTACAAAGCAAACCTTTTTTTAAAAAAAAGAAAAGGGGGAAGAGCGTGGGGGTGGGGGGATAAGAAAAGAGAAACATCATTCGAGTTACATGGTCGTTATTCTTGAAATTTATTCACCTAGAAATGAACTCTCGGTCACACTCAACTCTCCAATCCAGTATAGAGCCACAATTCATATATTAATTAGTTTAATATTGTTACACTCAGGCTACTCTTACACACTACAATTAGCTTAAGCATATGGTCGCTATTTGTTTCCTATCATATTTGAGGGGCAATAGCAAGTTTTACTGTCTTGCAATCTGACTTATGCCAACTGAAAATAGCAATTAATTCGCAACAGAAGTTTCTACTGTTTTTTAGTCAACAAATAACCCAACGGCTTGTCAAGACTAATATGATATTTTGTTGATAGCTCTTACTCTACCAATGCCCTGTTCAATTATTAACCCTTTTGCTGTATGCAATTTACAAAACTGCAATTTAAACCCGTAAATTACTTCCAACAGCGATATTACAAAAATTGAGGCTAAACAATTACGAATTTTTAATCCCTACTGCATGCTAACTGTCCACTCTGCTTCAAATTGGAGATAGGCGGGTGCTAAAATTTCCAAGGTTTAGACATCTGTTGAACACACTTATAAATTGAGCGTAAATGAATGGGCTCCTAACAATTGAGAGTCTGTTCAACAAGCATCTAATTTTTGTTGGGGAAGAATCACAATTAGGGGTTTAACATTGCAACTCCGCATTGCAATCGTAATCAACAATTGGAATGCTCTTACATATCATTTGTTCATAGTTCATATGCACAAAAGTTCTGGAACATTTCGCGTTACACAATTAATACGAAAAAGGTAATACTATTTATTTGCAGGTATGGAAGATGAGAACAGGACCTCGAGTTCTTACCATTCCTTGCCCAAAAGGAAGCAGAATTCTACAGTCATCTACAAGGTTTCCATCATCTTCACAATCATCATCATCATCATCATCATCCTACGTTCCTCTTCAGGTTTACTTGTTAAACGGAGATTCTGGACAGCTTTCCATTTTAAACAAACGTATTGGTTAAATATATCATACAAATTTCACAAGTAAATTATCTTACATAATTGTACGTGTAAATGAGTTTTTGTTACTATCATAAAACTGATCATCCCTTGTTTGATTTGTTATCAATTATTTACTTCATTATTACTTTCTCGGAACC
Source organism: Allium cepa (assembly GCA_030765085.1). Taxonomy (NCBI): domain Eukaryota; kingdom Viridiplantae; phylum Streptophyta; class Magnoliopsida; order Asparagales; family Amaryllidaceae; genus Allium; species Allium cepa. Next base: position 77,408,075 of record CM060930.1, on the reverse strand, counting down.
TTTTATTTTTATTTTTAAATTTGCTAGATGGATAATATCAAAACGCTGTTATGTTACTGCATGGATTCAACTATGTTTGGTAAGTTGCAGTATGACGTGACCACTGATTGTATATGATTTGATTTTCTTTTTAAACTGTTATCTCAACTAGTTTCCGTATATTTTCTTCATCCGTCTTTGACAATTAATGTATCATTGGTCAAATGGGACAACTCCAGCAGTTCGGTTGAAAGTCTTTAGTAAATAATCGGGCTTTTTCTTTCTCAATTTATTTCACTTTAATATGTTTCTGTTCTCCTTGTTTTCCTTTAAGTTTGAATTTATTTCTAATCAACATTTTAATTTCGAAGGGCCTGTTTGTTAAGCGTAATCTATCGTACATTTCATTGTCATTGTTTGACTAGACGTATGTTCACATTGCCGACTTCAAAGTAAGCAGTATGAATTTCTATGACTTTTCGATGCCCACTTAATTGTAAACTACACATATTACTTGTTTTTTTTAATCTATAACATAAATAAGCAGATAATTGTTATTATATTAACATGCAGAAAAAAACAGGCATGAGTGGTTGGAATATCGTATAGTTAAATTTTTTATGTACTTGATTAATATCCTAATCTGTACTCATATGCATTTATAGTTGACCTCTCTTGTTTCGATATATGCTTAAGTATTAATATAGTATAGTTAATTGCTCATATAGAACCAAGATTTGTAATTTCTTAATTCTGCAAAGTGACATAAATATACATGCAAGCAAACTACGTATGATTTGTCACATGGAAGACAAATGTTTTCAAATTCTGCACAGCCTGTGGACGGCTGTACGTAAAACTATGATTAGCTGCAGGAGATCGAGGAATATAAAGTTACTTAATTTCATGTGAGACAATTTTAATCTTTTTTGTTAGTTATAATCTGTTGGACCTTTTAGTATTTTTGGGATCACGTATTTAACCGTTGTTGTTTGGGGGAGAGATCAATTTTAAGTTTATTTGACGGCACAATATATATATGTGTGTGTGTTTTATATGTTATATGTTTAGAAAAGGTTAAAATGTTGAGTTGGTAGAAGTAAAGTTTATTCTTTGAATAGAAAACAATGAAAACGGATTTAAACAATGTTTTAGTTTCAAGAACCCCCTCACGATTTTTTAGGGTAGAGAACAAAATTTTCAAATCAATATAGCAGAAGGACAATTTTTCAGGGAAAAAGACAGTGCGCGACAAATATTGTGTGGGTCGATGAAGGATGTTCATACCAGTTTCAGGGAAGGCGCGACAGGCTTCGGTAGCGGTGATGACGAGATAGGTGGATGCAATGTGGCGACGACGACGACGTGACAGGTGGAGGCGAGATAGGCTTCAAATATGGTTTTGAAGAAGTGCGAGCAGAAGTGTTTTGGCGATGCGGCGGTGGCGAGTAATGATGAAGAAGGGTGGCTTTGGTGTAAGCAACGATGTGGTGAGCAGTTGGATTAAAGAAGAAGCGGCAACAAATTAAGAAAAATGATAATATATAGTAATGATACCGTGTAGTATTAAGAAAAAAATTAAATGTATCAAGGACGACAATAATAGACTTTTGGTGAAGGATGATGAGATAAAAAATAGAAGGAGAGATTACTTCGACAAGCTATTCAATGAAGAAGGTGATAGTACTACGATCGAGCCGGATGACTCTTTTGAAGACACCAATGGACAATTTATTCGGAGAATTCAAGAGTCCGAGGTAAAGGAGGCACTATAACGGATGAAAGCGGACATGGCACGGGGCCTGATGACATCCCCATTGAGGTATGAAGATGCCTTGGAGATGCAGGGATAGCCCGACTAACTAAGTTATTCAATAATATTTTCAAATCAAACATGATGCCAGATGAGTGGAGAAGAAGCATGTTAGTTCCATTTTTTAAGAATAAATGAGATATTCAAAGTTGCACAAACTATAGAGGAATTAAGCTTACGAGTCATACAATGAAGCTTTGGGAGAGCGCCACTGAGCATCGATTAAGAAGGATATAAGTGTTTCAAAAAACCAATTTAGTTTCATGCCTGGAAGGTCGACCACAGAGGCGATTTTTCTTGATAAGACAACTTATGGAGAGATCTAGAGAGCAAAAGAAGGATCTACACATGGTATTTATCGATTTGGAGAAAGCGTATGATAAAATATCGAGAAAGGTTATGTGGTGGGCTCTGCAAAAGAAAAGAGTTCCAACAAAGTACATTACCCTTATCAAGGATATGTACGATGATATTTTGGCTGGTGTCAAAGCATGCGAGGGTTAAACCAGTGACTTTTCCATTAACATAGGAATACATCAAGGGTCAGTTTTGAGCCTCTATATTTTTGCCCTAATGATGGATGAGGTTACGAAGGGTATACAACGTGAGATTCCTTGGTGTATGCTCTTTGCTGATGATGTTGTGCTAATTGATGAAAGTAGGATCGGGGTTAATGGACAACTGGAGCTGTGGAGACAGACTTTAGACTCAAGGGGTTTTAGGTTCAATAGAACTAAATAGAGTATATGAGGTGCGAGTTCAGCCTTGTTAGATCATAGGATGAAGATGTCACTTTGGCTGGACAAGTAGTGCCCAAAAAGGAATCCTTTCGATATTTAGGATTAATGTTGCTGTATGATGGTGAGACTGATGAAGATGTTAGCTTTAGAATTCGAGCGGGATGAGTGAAATGACGGCAAACGTTCTGCATTCTCTATGATAGAAAAGTCCCACAGAAGCTTAAAGGAAAGTTTCATAGAACGACAATCAGGCCTGCAATGTTGTATGGTGCATAATGTTGGCCTACTAAAAGCCAACACATACAGAAGATAAGTGTTGCAAAGATGCATATGCTGCGATAAAGCTGCGGTCATACAAGAAGAGATCGAATTAGAAATGATGATATACGTGATAAACTTGAAGTTGCACCGATTGAGGAGAAGCTAGTCCAACACTGCTTAAGATGGTTTGGACATCTCCAATGGAGGCCTCCCAAGGCACCTATGCACGTTGAAATATAGGGCACATCTAATGCTCAAAGAGAGGTAGAGGTCGACCAAAGTTGACGGAAGGAAGTAGTAAAAAGTGACTTGAAGGATTAGAATATATCCGAAGAGCTAGTGTCAGAAAGGAGCGCGTGGAAGTTAGCGATCCTCATACTAGAACCATGAGCTAGGAGTTTTCTTGCTTAAGGTTGGCTTATGGTAGTGTTATAAGTTTTAAATTATTGGACTAGTGAATATGATCATATGACGTAGTGTTTGGTCTTCGGTCAATATTACTATCAATATTATTATCAATATCATCATGGTTTTTTTAAAATATTTTTTATTTTTATTTTTATCTTACTTAGTTGTTGTTTTTATTATTATTATTATTATTTGTTTACTTATTTGACTTTATTTTAGCATTATTATCATGGTTATTATTGTTGTTGTTATTATGACTTTTAAATTAACTTTTACTTTTAGTTTTGGGTTCCATCTCCAGCCGACCCCAATTTGTTTGGGAATAATGACTTAGTTGTTGTTGTTGTTAATGTATATTTTTATAAATAATGCTAATTCGTAACAGCGGTTTATGAATTGTAGTAAGTTTCTGAAATGTTGTAGGTTTTTTAAAATTGTAGTAACATATTATAGACAATTGTAGCATCTTTTTTTATACGTGTACTCATAATATTGAAAAGACCATTTTTTATTTTTTTAAGTAAAATGTAGTTACGTATATTTCTGTTCAAAATGTTATTTTATAGTACTATTTTTGCACCAGTAGTTTTTGAATCGCAATAGAAATTTTAAAATTGCAGTAGCAGTTTGTAAACAATTGTATTACCTTTTAAATGTATATTAATAATACAATGTAGTGTCATTTACAAAAAGTTATAGTTGTGTATATTTTTGTTCATGATGCTTATTTATAATAGCATTTTATGAATTATAGTAGCAGTTCCTGAATTGTAGTAGCATTTTATAAACAATTATATTTCTCTGTAGAAGTGTTATTTAAATTTATATTAAAATAATTTATTTAGTTATTATCATTTAAATTAATTTACATACATAGATACACACACATGTATATATATGTATATATTTATATATGTATATCTGTATATATATGTGTGCATATGTGTATGTATGTATGTATTTATATAAATATTAAATTATTTTATTGTTAAACTTACCTTTGAATAAATGTTATTTAATTTGACAATGGATTATCTTATTAAATATCTTGAATATAATAACATTGTAAATTATATTATTAATGTCAACGTAATAATAGTATAATTCAATTTCAAATCAGGTCAGTCGATAAAACATTAAATATGATTTATAACATTATTCATGGTAAAACTATAAAAAAAACTAATGCATATGAACTAAAAATGATTTTTGTTTGAAATATGCCATTTCTACTCTACTGTTCGATGTACTTGATTTAACAATGATATCAGAGCAAGGGATGATAGGGGATTTTCGCAATGTGATATTTGATGAAGCGTTGGCTCCTACTCCTACTTGTCCTAGGTTAAGGAGTTGATAGATTGTCTGTGAGTTGACAAACTGCACATAAAACTTACATCTGATAGATCTTGTTGGATTACCAAAAAGGAGTTTGGACCCGACCAGCGATGATCCAAGAGATTAAACAACAATGATATCAAAGCACACATTGTGTTATTATGAATAATATATAAATTTTGAATTTCAAATTAGTTTAAATTTTAATTTAAAATTTATAAGCATTATGGATAAAATTGAAAATTATTTTAAATTTATATTTATAAAGGTCATGAATGAAAAAATATAAAGTTGTTTAAATTTGAATTTATAAAGGTAATATATGGAAAAATTTAAAATTGTTTAAATTTTAATTTATAAAAGTTGTAAACAAATGGATTTGAAATTGTTTTAATTTTAAAAATGTAAATTTATAAATAAATAAGTTCAATTTTTTTTACATTGTAATATGAATTATAAATGTTATTATTCATAAAACAGTTACAATAAAGTTGTAATGTTGATTAATTATTAATTAATATAATATATACACTAAAAGTTAAAATCAAAATAAAACCCATAATGCTTATGAGGAATAAATACATATGTATATAATAATGTGTATAATATAATAACAAATGATATCATCGAGTATTGTGAAAAATTATTATTCCTTATAGATGATAATATTTATTATTACTATTTTAAGATTACGAATCTGAAATAACGACGCTGTCCATCATTTACGATAATAACATTATGATGTGCATGACAAGCACCTTTGTCCAAATGGTTAATTGATTCGGCTTTGGTGCAGAATGTCACAAGTTCGAAACTTGCTTTCGAACGTTTATTTGATACCCAATGATTTGTTGTATATAAAGTACCAGTTCAGGAAAAAAAAAAAAAACATTATGATGTGCATACTTATTGTTGTTTAGCACACTTAAGCCATAAAATATGTACGGTGATGTCTATCTTATCCCTAGATAGGTATAAACGTTGTTTAATTTTGTTGAGCATCCTTAAGGGTTAATTTTTTTTCCTTGGGATACCATGAAATTATGGTTATGAGTATCTAATTTACTTATGATTTCTTAAATACCCTTAAGGTTATAAAGATGATTACGTGCAAAGAACATACGGTTAGGAGTTATATACGAGATATAAGTAATTATGTGTTATTTACCATTTATTGGGACTACAATTTATGACTACCCTTAAAATTGTAGTAGCATGATAAATGGATTAAATACTCACTAGAGGAATTTTTAAAAATGGCACATCTCGTTTAGCATTTTAAGGGATGTTAAATTTGGTTGGAGCCTTACTAGAAAAATGTAATAAACCATTCTAATAAGTATAAGAACGTACGTAATATCATAATAATCAACTAAAATAAATTAACACGGTTAATATAATTGATAAAATTGTTTAACAATTAAAATACACTAAATCGGCGGAATTAAAAATTATTGAAATAATGTAGAAATATATACTTACCAATAAATCTTTTTGTATGTTTTCGCTTCAATAGTTATGCAAGAGCCAATAATACAACCATTGAAGACTTCCGTGTCTTTGTCATTTAAGCGTAAATTTGTCCAAGACCTTGTGTTATCATCTATGAGTTTTGAACTCCAAAACAATACAAGATATGGATATTTGTTCCATATTCGATCACAAACAAAAGTTGTATGATGAATAGTTGCATTGGTAATGTACAAAATTTGATGAAATCATTTCATTCGAAATCAACAAGTAAACCATAGTTTGAGACCTTGTGTTCAACACGATAGATCACTGTAATGTCACTTATGATTTAATTATTTAAGTGCTACTCATTCGATGTTCTTAACATGTTAAGGATGATTAAATGCATTTTGTAATGAATACAATGTGGTATTGTAGTAAATGATTTTCTTTTGAATGGTTCGACCATTTAAAAGAGAAAGCGAAAGTCTAAGGGTAGTTGTGATATAGGCACGGTTGGGATAAAGAGAGTGAGTGATTACCTTTTCTTCATGTAGAGACATCAAAAATGAAATTGTATAAATATTTGCAGATGCTTAATTAGGAGAAAAATTTATAGTTTCTCTTCCAAACGTATTTTTTCTTATAGAAATTTTTTCTCTATAACATCTATTTCTTGATTTTTGAGATATTTTATCCAAAACTCACGCTTATAAATTGGTTATAATAAAATAAATAAACAACTCATAGTAGATGACTGAATGGAGGTCCAAAATTGAAATGTTGTTATTATAACAATGGAAATAGCGGGAGCATACCATATGTCACTTGTTAGTGGACGCATCAAAATTTGAATAATTACCTTTGTGTATACCAAATATTATTTATGAAATAATAAGTGCCTTCCATTTTAACTAAAAATAGACGTCACTTTGTTGTATCATGAACATTATAAATGTGTTTATGGTATATCGATGATAATGTTTGTTTTCATAATAGTAGTGGAGCACTAGCTATAGAAAATACCAAAGCATCTAAAATATTTAACAATTTTATTTATGGAATCAAGAACTAAGCCGTATATTTGAGAAATTATTCTTTAATCAAATTACATGGTACTTGTGAGTTGCATCTCAAATTGTTAATGGCAATACACCCATTTCATAGGAGCAAGAAAAGAGTTGACGAACTCTTCGGATTAATACATATAGTTTTATGCAATCCAAGGTATAATGATACCCAAAGCTAATACATATTTACTTTGTTAAATTTTCCAATGAATTTTCTCAAATATGAATGTAGGTATTTAATACATAAGATAGATATCTATGTTAAATTAATAGAATTTAAAACGGAAGCAGAAAAATATAACAAGTAGAAGAAGTAAAACAATTTGATTTGATTGAATAGGTGGGTATTTGAGATAAGAGTTCTATGATTATCTAAAAGATAATATGATTCATTCTCAAAGTCACTCCTCCTTATCTATTAATGATGTATCGATAAGGAGAAAGCAGTCTCTGTCGGACAAAGCATGATTGATAATGACTAAAGTTGAGTTACTTCTTTCTATAAGGATATGTATTGAAAGTAAGCACATATGTTGAATTTGGTTTCATCTAAACTTGAGATTACGATTTCATATTAGATATGAATTAGAAAGAAACTCTATCTTTAGTAATTTAAGATATGTGGTTGTCCGGTCTATATTATGAACGAAAATATTTTGAACTCAGAGCTAAATTTATTTACGTAAGTCTATAGGTTATTTATAAAATGTTTTGAATGCCTTATCCATTACACCAAGAAATAAATTCTCGTTCCAAGACATGCAACCTTCTTACTGAAGGTATTTCTTTCGAAATAAATTAGTGACAGTGTGATGGCCTTGGATACGATTCAAGATTCTAACATAGAAACCGATTCCGTAGATGAAATAAATTTAACCAAGCCTCAAAAGGACACAAATCATTAGAATGTCTAATAGGGACTATCGTATATTGAAAAGAAACTATGAGTTTCTTATCGATATCGGGTAAATGGATTGTTAGTAATAATAATCTCATCAATTATCGACAAGCCATGGAGATTATATACTCTACCACATGGCATGATGCATTTAAATCCGAAATAAATTTAAGTACCTTGACAAAATTTTATTTTGGAAATTGTACGTAAAAGGATATGATCCATCGGCTGTAGGTGAGTCTTCAAGATTAATGCAGTTGGAAATGTATAAAACAAAGTTGATGGAAAATGGGTTCATCGATTTCTAATGTTGAAATAAGTGAAGCATTTTCGCAACTCAACATGCTAAAGTCCATTAAGGTTCTACTTGCAACTTATCGCATGACATGACTTTGAGTTTTTATTAGATGGATGGTTAAATAGAACTTCTAAACAATGATTTAGAGGAGACTGCTTGCAAAAGATAGCCAAAGTGTCTCGAAGTCAGTACAAGTGATAACAAAGCTTGTGGATTTTTAAGACACAATCTTAACAAGAATCTAGAGGTTGAGCAAGTATTTGACAAAGAAACTAAGTAGTTTAATTTCAATCAAAATGTAAAGGAAGTGTGTCATAAGAAAGAAAATTGAAGGTACTAAGACATTTCTAATATTGTAAGTAAACAATATACTACTGATTGGTAATGATACGCCCGTGTTAAAATCTTTTATAGCTTGGTTGTTTGATTCTTGATGAAGGATTTGGAAGAGTGGTTCTTAATACTTAATATAAGAGGATGTTGAGATTGTCCCAATCGATATATATGGACACCATATTAAAACGTTTAATATGAAGCAAAAGAGGTTGATTCTAATAGGAACCATCATATATGCTATATTACGTACTAGATTAGAACATGCTTATGCAAATGGTATAGTGAGAAAATATAAAATTCGAGTTAAAATCATTGAATGGCAGCTCAAAGTATTCTCGAGTATTTACGAAATACTAGGAAATTGTTTATGAAAACAACTATCTCTTTATGAAGGAGTATTCAAACTCGAACTTCATAAGTTACATCGAATATAGTAAGTCAATCTTAAATTCATATTTGCCCTTAATAAAGTGGATTTATGTTGCATATGTTCCAAACGAGAGGTTATTGGAGATTCAACTATAAAATCTGAATAGATCATCTTTAATAGTGCTGTAATGAAAGCAGTATATATATGCGGAAATTTATAAGAAAACTAGGGATGATTCCCACCATTGAGAATCCAGCTATGTATTGTGACAGTCATGTTGCAACATAGATTGCAATAGGAACTGGCAGCTTGTGTGACATCCCACACCCCAATGAGCCTGAATTTTTTCTAAATCGAAAACCCATGTCAACTAAAGTACAGATTGTTGGTTTGATATCCTGCAAATAAAAAAATGCATATCGGTGCACTATCGATATAAACTCATAGCAGAATAGTAAAGTAATAAACCATATAGTTACTAACCAAGGTTGATACCTTTGAGGTCAAGTGTCCTTGCCAGTGTTGGGCATGCATAAGAAAATATATCCTTTCACTATTCCTGCCTTGCACCACTACTAATCCCTCCAAATCTATCCAGTGAGTTGTAATGAGGAGAGGCCAGAACAATGTTCTAGTGACTCGTAAATTACATATTTTATACATAACACTAGTTTATGTCGATTGCCTTCCATTATATGTTATGTCTTTTATTTTACTTAGTCGTCTCAACTCTACGTACGCGTACGATACACCTCTTCTACCCTAGGTAGACAATAACTACATAAGTATATATATAAAATATATGTACCACAGTGCCCTTTGGACCAAGATACTATCCTCATCAGTATTCTCAACCCAACACCTCGTCGGGATCAATTATTAATGCAGTATCACATCCTCATCATCGTGCATACCAAGAAACTCCCGTATTGTCTAATAACAACGTCACAATTGTTAGCCATACTCTATCCATTTTGAAAGACCTCCATAAAGGGTTATGTAACCTTTCCCCTGAGAATCAATCTAGAAAAAAACTTGTGGTGGGCCATGACCTAAACATGATCTACACTAATAGGAAGTGTAGCCGTTTAGGCGTAACCCTTGTCTTTCCGCTGACCACTCAAGATCGATGGCATTCTCGACATATGTACAGCTCCTACTCCCAAATATTTTATCAATCACACACCGACATAGCATCGAGCCTTGTGCACCGTACTATTTAGATTGCTTAATGCAATCAAGGTAACACCCATTTGTTACTTAATACCCCCTAAAAGGTTGAAGCAGAATCTACTTCTCTTTTGACACTTCGATCGAGTCGAACATTTCTACTTGGGTATCCCTTACCTATACAAGAACACGTATAACTCCACGGGTCCTATAGTTGGATATGTCCCATATTAGTATAATTTATACACAACTGTTAGTAGCCCTTTGCTGTGGGCAAGCTTTTGTTGTATAACACTACTAACCTTGCCTTCCAACCAATTTTAATGAATATATCATTCTTATCTGATCTAAGTTATATACTAACATAGTGATTCACAACCGTCATAAACATATACATGAGGCTAAGTGTGTGTGTATTCATATTCATACTTGTTCGATTATTACGCCTCCAATGTTCAACTATTGGTAGTATTCCTTTAATTTTTTCATCCGTTTACTTATTATCCCATCAATATCAATTTAATGTCATTTACCACTTTCATTTAAAGATCTAAATATCTTTTCCAATTTATTTTTTCCATGCCTTATTTCCTATTCCTTTTAACCATTACTACCCTCCCTTATTAGTGGACTTTGCATACACTTTTTTCATTTAAATTACTACTTGCATACCCTTTTTGTTGTTTATTATTTGATTTTTGTCTTGCTTTTATATCATATATATATACATTAATCTTTCACTTAAAAAATTATTATTATCACATTTACAATTCTTTAATTCATCCTTAGGGATTTTTGCATTTTAAAGCGTTGGAATCATATTTCTATCAAAAGGAATAGTTAACACTGTAAATTTTCATGTCTTATCCAAAAGAAGAATTTGTGTTACGTTTGAAATTACAAGGAATTATCTTTTTCACGGTCACTGATATAAACAGTATAAAATACGGTAAATATCTCTATTTTATACATCTCTTTCTTTTGGGCGTATTTCTTATTATTTGAAACGATACACTTTTATTTACGAATCTGAACTTGATAAAGTATAGAAATTTATATTGCAACACCCAACATTCCAACGAATTAAAATCTACATAAATCCCAATAATTTATTGTAATAACTTTCAAATTTACATTTACTTGCATAGGTATTTAATTTACAAATCTGGAAGTTTCACATAATTTATCAAATTTAAGGACTACCGCTACCTAATATTTTTCAGATCCAAGTACATAAAATATTAAATTAAATTTAAATCACAAAATATGTAGGTAGGGTTTTAGATTTCATTACATGCATATAATTAAGCCTACAACTCTGAATAATTAAATTCAGGCATATAAGGAAAAGATTTACAATAAAATAAATCCAATATTATATAAAAGTATATAATTTTGCCATTTACTTTTAAGCTTTCCAAATCTCCAGATCTAATCCCTACTATTCCGGTTTGACTCCACTTACTTTCCCTATTTGAATATATACACTGCAAGCATACATATATCTATTGGAAATAGATATGAGAAGAGATTTGAATTTAATTTAGATTTTAGATCTAGATTTATAATTTACCTTGGCTTTTACGATTTGATTCGACCCTATTCTTCTTCTTAATTATCCTTTACTATTTTTCGCTTGCATATACGTATATAAACTACAACTATTTTTTTGGAATTAAGAATTTTATGTAAAGAAGAGAAAATGATAGTGCTTCGCCATCACTTCAAAAAATATGAGACGAAAGGTGAGGGGTTAGGCTCATATTTATAGGTGTTCGAATCGGCCGTTAGATTAAATTATTTAAAGCTGGACCATTCAGCCATGTCAAATTCCACAATCGACATCACGATCGGTCGATCGGCCCAAGTTAGGTATTGATCGGTCATCGATTTCAGTTAATTAATATGTGCATTAATTGTCCGTTAATTTCTTTCCTTAATCGACCTAATTTATTGTTATCCCGCCTTTTGGTCAAGGCCGGGATATCAACAAATAGGCTAAAAAGGATGGAAATCGGTAGTAGAGATCGATTGGAAACAAGGCTATGATCGATACCGTCAAAACTTGACCGAGCTCTAATCAAGAGGGGACCGATTAGGAATGATGAACAAGGCTAGGAAATGATATGTTTCAAATTTCAAGTCAATCGGAGTTTGTATGCTCAAGATATTGATCGATCAAGGTCAAGAATGTTGACTCTATTCGTATCCATTCTCGTTCGTATCCCTCCAAGGCGATCTCCTTTGCATCCATGACAAGGCATCAACAATTTCATATCCATCTAAGTAAATAGTTCTGCTTCGTATCCATCACATATACCTCACTTCGTACCGATCGAGTGCATTCTTCTTCATAACTATCAGGATCAAATCAATTCGTATCCATAAGGGATTGTCGCTTCGTGTCGAATAAACCATGAATTTCGTATCGATCCACGCATTCACACATTTCATATCGATCAATCATTGATCGATACTAAAAGCGCCACATGGATCAATGCGAATGTCACCTTTATTCTATTGATACGAAAAGGCCATTAAATCATCGATACGAAATACTTGAGCCTATAACGATACGAATGAGAATGCATGCTATCGATATGATCCTAACTCAAGCAAGCGACATGAAAGTTTAATATGATCGATACGAAGTGGGCAACAAACTATCAATACGAAAGAGGCTAAGATGCATCGATACAAAGGAGACACGTAAAGATGGATGGCTCGGTCACTCGGCATGAAAAGTGGATCGGTCCTAAAAGTTAGCGCCGCGTCATCAGTTATCACGTGCCTGGAAGCGATACGAACAGAAACGATATGAACAGAAGCGATGCAAACTTGATAGCCTTCAACAAATTCAAACTTGCTAGCCTTCAACAAATTCAAACTTGCATCGATCATAACTCAAAATCTGCAAGTCCAAATAGAATTATGATCGAGAAGATAAGCTTCTAAGCCGATAGAAGACCCAGTTTTTGCTGAGAGGATTATATGGTTTAAGGGAGGATCGAAGATTGATGACCTAAAAGATTTTAGTCTTGACCAAAGAGGATGGTTGAGGAAGAAGGAACGATTATGTGTTCCAGTTGTAGAGAACTTAAGGAAAGATGTTCTAGAAGAATGTCATCGATCGAAGTTTACGATTCGTCTGGAGGGACTAAGATTTATCAAGACATGAAGAGGAGATTTTATTGGGAAGGCATGAAGAGAGATGTTAGCTCGTGGATTAGGTAATGTGTTAACTGTCAACAAGTGAAAGCCGAACATTAGAAGTCAAGTAGGTTAATTCAGGATTTATATATTCCACTATAAAAATGAGATTTAATCGATGGATTTTATAGATGGGTTGTGAAGGTCATATAGAGGAAATGCAAGCATATGGGTTATAGTGGACAAGTTTACCAAGAGTTCCCATTTCATTCAAGTAACCAGAACGACACCTATTTTAGCAGAGTTGTTCATGAAGAACATGGTTAGACTTCATGGGTTCCTAGTAGCATAGTCACTGACAGAGATGCATTGTTCACTAGCGAATCTTGGAGGAGTCTACAAGAGGGGTATTAGGTACGAGGCTCAAGTCGAGTACCGCTTACCATCCACACACTGATGGAAAAACGGAAAGAGTTAAAAAAATCTCAGCCCAAAAGGACCAATTATGGATCGCTACGAACACAATTCGTATCGTTTCTAGATTGACTCGAAATCACCTGAACTCGATCCCATGGCCCCCCACGTGTGGGAAGAAGTCTTCCGAGATCTGGGCGAGATATTTGCCGCCTACGCCTATAAATAGTGACCCTGGACCTATAGAAAATGGACTTTTGGCTTCTCTACGTTGACATTCTGCCGGAATCACTTCTATACTACTATTGTACCGATGTAACCTCTTTGTAACTAGCGAGTGATAATCAATAAAATAGAAACTCTTCAAAGTGAACGTAGGCCGGAGATAGCCGAACCACTATAAACCGTGTGTTTTTATTGCTTTCCTTTTTATTTTTCTAAGCGTTCTTCATATTTTATTCTCTGTAAACTTGCTATCTGTGATCTGTAATTGTGAACGTGTGCTTTCATCGGCATTGGGTGTTTGTGACCAATTTTGGCACAAACATTTATATAATTTCTTTTCGCTTTTTGTTAACATTAATTTACTTATACACTAAGTAACCATTAACATTTATTTATTCTGTTAATTACATTTTATTTCCTTAATTGCATATATAACTATTTACGATTCGAAGTTAAAACGTTAATAACTTTTCTATTTTGACCTCCGCCCGTAAAACTTTATATATGAAAATTGATCAGAAAATCGCCACCAACCCAGCTGTCCCAAACGTAGCCAAGTTCTGGCATCTATAAATATTTTATTTTTTAGCGTTATTCTTTTTAATTAATTATCGTTTAAATTATAGGTGTTACATTTTCCCCCTTACAAGAATTTCGTTCCTGAAATTTTTTAAGAACCAAATCATGTAACATAATGCGCAATCATCTAAAGTAACCATCCAATTTGTGTGCGACCATTTTTTTTGCAACCAATAGTGTACAAGTGAATAACTTATCACAAAACATATGATATGTACTGAGAATAATTTTAATCGACGCTTCTTCTATGAATGTATTCTTTTAAAATAATTTTTGAAAATATGGTGCAAACAATCTATATATATGCAGTTCTATATGTATGCAAATTTTGAAAATCAAACTTTTTTATTTTTATATCCAAATTTTCACAAACTTCTATAAATAGAAGTATAACTTGACCAATTTTGCTTTTAATCCCTAACATCCAATACCCAACACATAATTTTTTAACATCCAAAATTTTAAAAATTCAGTTTTCTAAATCTACACGCTTATGTCAAAAAAGGGTTTAGATGGAGAATTCCATATTTCCATCATTCTCTTGTGTAGCCTTTTCCACTATACCTTGGAACTTCTCTTTTGCCCCAATCCTTTTCTAACCTTTTCAAGTACCGTTCACATAAGGTATTTTGCTTTTAAAGTCAAAATTTTAAAACTGAGTTATTTTCAAAACAAGTTTTGTTTACCTATCGACAAAGTATAGAAAAAGTTCCATAGCTAAGCAAGATTTTTCCCTCGTCGTTAACTATATTTTATTTTACTGTCACTTCTGCTGCATAGTAAAGTTTCTACTTCCTAATCCGTTGACATTTTCCTCGCTAAGGATATGACATTTCAAAAATAAAAAAGTTTCCCTTTCTCTGCAAAAAATCTTTTTAGATTAAACTTTGAAATACTTGGAAAAATTCTTAAAAATTTACAATTTCGCCATCGTTTTTCAAAACTTTTCATATAATACTTTATCTGTAATATTTTGAATTTTGAACTAAACTTTCAAAAGTATATATTTTGCACAACAATTATGCCATATTCTATGCTGTTGTGGTTTAGTCGATGGTTTGACGTCCATAATAGACTCTATTCTGTTATACGGTAAATGTCAATTTCAAAAACTTTTCTTTTAACTTTTAAATAACAACCAACACACAAGTTCATTTATAAATTTTATCTTTAAGGCATAATGATAGTGACCCATAGTTTGACAATAACCTTTCACAATCCTTCGCTTGCCAAAATTTGTCTTCTAAAATTTTACTACGTTTTGGGATTGAACTTAAATTTTCTTTTACTACTTGACTAAATAAATTTCCTAATTTATTTTATAACTTTTAGTCTTTTCATATTTTCTTTTCTTTTGCATTTGTTAAGTGTATTTCCTATAATTTCCTAGTTTTAACACTTTCTAAATAATACTACGGTCAACACAGAAAACAAATAAAAAGGAACATTATCGCACACATTTTAACTAAAACAACTAATGCTTAGAACCCAAAATCTAAATGAAACAATCATTGGAAGCTGTCATTTAATATCAACTGACATTAATGATGTTGCAGCTCTATCACTCCTTGCTCGAATTAAATGAACCTTTCTAACATGTCATTTTAGTGTAATCCACATACCTTAACTTATTGGTTTCTAGCAAATAAGGTCCACTCATTACTTTTAACTACTACCACCAATTATAGGCCAAACTATGCATTTCCACATTGTAATGGGCTTAGGAATACAAACTATGCAAATTTGGAATAACTTTTCGAAAAATTTGACTCAGCAAAGTAACTTTCTACCTTCCATCCTGTCTCTTTAATCCTGAACCAACCAACTTCCTTTGTGTGTGTGTGATGTCTCATTACCCTTTACTATTATCTTTTTTTGATCCAACTTTCTTGATAGTATTCTCAAATTTTTGGTATTTTCTTCTTTATCTTTATTTTTCATGCGAGTATACACTAGAACTCGTAGAAGTGTATTTTGATACCACTCATAATTCTTTGAGAGTTCTTCTTACGACTTCCATATATGTCTTACTAAATATTCCTAGTTTATACCAATATTTCTTACACTCTACGACATTACTTGCTGCTATTCTATGAGTCATCGCTATTTTCTTCATAGCCTTATCTTTTACTCCGTCTTACCTACGCAATCATCCCTATCCACTTCATTTTAAAAAATTTGTTAGATTTCCGCCTTTTTAAAAAAAAAACTTCACAATTACGAAGTATTTAATTTCAAAACTTTCATCTTTGAAAGTACAAACTTAGAAACTTTCTATTAAATTCGAAAACGACTTAGTGTCTTAATTTTCAAAACTATTATTTAGAATTTATCAAATAATTTTATTTATTATGTTTAAAAGAATATATTAGCAATTAAACCTTTAAAAAATCTTTTCCATATTTTCAAATAAATGTCAAGTTTTATTACATGAATAATCGTTCAAATCACTTTTTCTTTTAAAACTCTTTTCAACAACAAGGATTTTTACTTCTTAAAATTAGGATTTTAAACTCAACCAATTTATTAGGTTTTGTTTTTAAAAGCTCAATTATTATGCCAAACCATTTCTTTAAAAATGCGCTTGACAATGTTTTTAATTTTTTTTTTTTACAATTTTAAACAATAAAACTAGAGTAGATAAGGAAAATTTCATCTTATTATTTTCCTATTTCTCATTATATTTTCACTTCCAATCCTTGGCGGTGTCTCTAATAACACATGAGGGGAACTTCATTTTTTTAGATATGTGCAATCAATGCACACACTTATGAAAAATATCCATTTTTCTTTCTTTTGCCTTAAATTTTCTATATCGCTTCTAATTAGATTACTAACAATATTTTTAATATGATCTCCAAACGGTTTTTTTCTAATTACTAACATTTTTTTTTAAAATTTCTAATATTGTACCTATTTATATTTTATAATGTTACCACCATTTAACTTTTCTTTACCTAAACTTCACTTGTTTAAATTGCTTCTGTTTATATAGCTTTCTTCTTAATTTACTGTCTTCTCGTTGAACCGTTGCAGTGAGTTCGCCTACTATTTTATTTTTGGGTTCTAATCTTATTTCCCGTAATATTTACTACATTTCAAAATTATATCACTTCCTTTTGTCCACCTAAAAAGAATTTCACAACTTAAAAAATTTCCGTCTCAGAAAAATCAACGAGCTATATAAGTTTCTTTTTTTTTCAATGGAATTAACTTATTTTAAACCCATTTGCTGAATTTTTTGTCCAACTCGCTTTAATTTCTACCGGAACCTTTTATTTTAATGGAACCTTTTATTTAAAAAAATATAGGTGTTTTATTATTTTATTCGAAAATTCAATATTTAATTACTTTTCAAAATAGGGTTTCTCTACTTTCAAATGAATCCTTTGAAATTTATTTCAAATACTGTTTCTTTTTAAACACTTCTAAATAAGTCCCCTGAAAATAATTTCCAATATATTATTTATATATTATTCCTAATTCTTTTTATATGAAATTCTTTTATGAAGGGTCGGACTCAGAGTGGTTTTACCTGTCCCTTCTATTAGACTTCTCTCCTTTGATGCTTACTCGTTGACTTATCTTCTTCCAGAATGTTAAAGATCTGGTTATCATCTTAGAGTGATTGCTACGCACGTTCTCTTGGAAACTTACTCAATTCTTGTTTTTGGATATCTGCAATATATAGACTCTTACTTTCTCATTATTTGGACCTAATGTACATCATCAATCGATAATCCTGTGGAGATCTACAACATTGGGCCATCAAAGGTCTAATTAGCAATTCACGTATCATCTAGCTTTAGGGACCTTCCATATGTTGCACTCATGCTCTTCATAAGTCAATACCATTCAATACAGTCTATTCCCCATAGGGTAATAAGGTAGGTGTACATCTTCAACTTCTTCCATTGTTCCGACTCATGGTCGACTTTATCCATCTATTCAGAGTATGGTTACAACTGCTCTATAGTTGGAAATAAAGGATTTTGTTTATAATATATTTATAATTTGAGGTAAAGTACAAATATGTTCACTCAACGTTTCCTAATTCTTAATATCACTAACCTAAGCTCCGATACCAAATATAACAACTCGCACTCCAATGTGCCCGAATTTTCACTAAATCAAAAACCCAAGTTCACAAAAGTACAGATCATTGGTTTGATATCCTACTAATAAAAATAACGCATGCCAAAACACCATCGATATAAACTCACAACAGAATAGTAAAGTATAATAAAACATATAGTTACTGACTAAGGTTGGTACCTTTGAGGTCAAGTGTCCTTGTCAATGTCGAGCATGCATAAAAAAATCCGTCCTTCCATTTTCCCTCCTCGCACCGATATCTGTCCCTCTAAAGCTATTCTATGAGTTGTAATGAGGAGGGTGTCAGAACAACATTCTGATGACTGATAAATTATACATTTTTCACATAACATTCATTTATGTCGATTGTCTTCCATCACATGTTCAATCTTTTATTTTACTTAGTCATCTGGACTTCAAGTACGCGTACGAGATGGCCTTTCTATCCTAGGTAGACAATAACTATAATACATACATACTACACACACACATAGACACACACACACCATAGTCCCCCTTTGGACCAAGATACTATCCCTGCTAGTATCCACAACTCATCAGGATCCATCATCAATGTAGTATCATGTCCTCATCATCGTGCATACCAGGAAACTCCTGTAGTGCCAAATAATGGTGTCATAATTATTTTTCGCATTATATCCGTTATGAAAGACCTCCACAAAGGGTTATCTAGCCTTACCACTAACAATAATCTACCAAACAACTATGGCGGTGCTTGACCCAAAAGTGATCTACACTAGTAGGAGGTGTAGTCGTTTAGGTGTAACCCTTGTCTTTTCGCTGATCACTTAGGACTGTTGACGTTCTCGACCTATGTACAACTCCTACTCCCTAATATATTACCAATCACACACTAAAATAGCGTCGAGCCTTGCTCACCATCACATTTAAATTTCCTAATGCAATCAAGGTCATACACATTTGTTAGCTAATACTCCCTAAAAGGTTAAAGCAAATTCTACTTGTACTTTGACATTCAACCGAGGCAAACCTTCCTATATATGTATCCCTTACCTATACGCGAACATAAATAACTCCAGGGGTCTTGCGGCTGGATATGTCCCGCATCAGTATAACATATACAACTGTTTGTAGCCCATAGTGGTGGGCAGACTTCTATTGTGTAACACTACCGACTTTGCATTCAAACCCATTTTAATGACTATTCTTATCTGATCTAAGTTATTTACTAACTTTATAATTCATCTCTGTCATAAACGCATACTTGAGGCTACATGTGTGTGTGTGTGTGTATTTATATATTCATACTTTTTTAATTATTACGTGTCCAACGTTCAACTATTACTAATATTCCTTTACTTTTTTCATATGTTTACTTCTTATTCCATCAATACCAATTTAATTTTATTTTCCACTTTCACTAAAGGATCTAAATACCTTTTCCATGCCTTATTAAATTCCCATTTCCATTCCTTTTTGACCTTTGCTATCCTTGTTTACTGGACATTCCATACCACTTTTTATTTAAATTATTGCTTGTCTACCTTTTTATTGTTTATTATTTGATTTCTATCTTTCCTCTACTGCATATATATTAACCTTTCACTTAAACCATTATTACTATTATCATATTTACAATTCTTTAATTCTTCCTTAGGGATTTTTATATTTTAATGCGTCAGAATTAAAACTCTCTTAAAGAAAAAGGTTAACACTGTAAATTCTCATATCTTATCCAAAAAGAGAATTTATGTTACGTTTGGAATTATAAGGAATTGTCCTTTTCATAGCCATTGAAATTGAAAGTACAAAATATGGTAAATATCCCTATTTTATACATCTCTTTTTTAGGCGTATTCCTTGTTATTTCAAACGTTGCACTTTTGTTTATGAATCTGAACTTGATAATATATAAAAATTTAGATTGCAACACCCAATATTCCAACGAGTTAAAAAATACTTAAATTCCAATAATTTATTGTGATAACTTTCAAATTTACATTAGGTTCACATAGGTCATTTAATTTACAGTCCTAGAACTTTCACATAATTTATCAAATTCAAGGACTATTACTACCCAATATTTTCCTAATTCAAGTACATGAAATATTAAATTTAAGTTATCAATCACAGAATATGTAGGCATGGTTTTAGATTTCATTACACGAATATAATTAAGACTACAACTTCAAATAATTAAATTCAAGCATACAAGGAACAAATTTCAATGAAATAAATCCAATATTATATAAAAGTATATAATTTTTCTACTCACCTTTAAGCTTTTCAAATCTTCAGATTTAATTCCTGTAATTCTATTTTGTTCCCCTTATTTTCCCTTTTTTTTTTGCAAAGCAAGCGGGGTGGAACGGTCCCCTACCATTTTTATTAACAACCAAAAATATCAGAACAAACGAATTACAACAATCTGACCACCACATGAGTGACGAAGGCACACATAAGTATTATATGTTACTAGTAATAGAAAGGACCAATACATGTTTAGAGGAAGCTTTCCCTTTAAACACCCTATCGTTCCTCTCCAACCAAACAAAGTACATTACCTTCTTCAAAATTCTTAACAACTTTCTACTTCTCTCATTCTTCCATCTAGTTGCCTTGAAGATGTTGTACCATTCCATGCATGAGCTTCTCGTTGGCCTGTGATAACCATTACATTGCAATATGGAACTCCATAAGTGGAAAGTTAAATCACATTCAAAGTATAAGTGCGCAGCCGTTTCCACCCCTACTCCACAGAATAGACATTTGTCACATTAAACAACCCCATAGCCTTTGAGTTTGCTTAGAGTCAGGGTACCATTCATCATTACCTTCCACATGTACAGGTTCTCTTTTGGAACAGAACCATTATCCCAAATACGAGAATGCCAAATAAAAGTAGGCAGTTGCATGGATGGATCAAGTGCCATATAAACATTTTTAATTGAATGCACTCTGTCATTCCACGTCATATGAGCATCACTGATTTTGTATTTCCTATTATGTATAGCAGTCTATTCAGTTCTTACCACTGCAGAGCTACAATGAGGAAGGGAGACACTATCATCAGCCCAGAACCTAGATAGAGTAGCAGTATTACCAATCCCAGTGGATCTTCTCATCTCATAATCAATTATATTTGCTAAAATGATTCCTTTTGAAGGCCATGGATCAAACCAAAAAGATATCATGTTGATTTCTTTCATTCTCTGCTGCACCAGAGGTAGAAATAATTGTCTACCTCTCAATATATTTCTCCAAGTCCAGCTACAGTCAGTTGGAGAAGAAATAAACCAGAAGTTGCTTTGACGTATGAGGTATTGCCTACACCAAGAAGCCCATAGATTTTTGTCATTCCTTAATAGCTTGTCAATTCTTGCTGATAATGTAGCAAGGTTCCAGTTCCTAATGTTTATGATTCCAAGTCCACCTTTTTCCTGTGGACAACATAGTTTGCTAAAGGAAATTGGAATCATTTTCTTAGAGAAGGGATTACCGTGCCATAAAAAATGATTCAAAGCTGAGTTAACCATGCTAATGAGTTTGGCTGGGAGAATGAAAATTCTGGCATAATAAACACACATGGAGAAGGCAATGGATTTAACAATTACAAGTCTACCAGCCATCGAAAATCTAGATACTTTCCAACTAGCAAGTTTGGCTGTAATATTTTCAAATAGTTGTAAGCATTGGAAAGTCCTGATTCTAGAATCACAAAGAGGCACCCCAAGATAATATTCATTATCAAAAAATGGAGAGATGCCAGACATAGAGTACATTATCTCTTTACCATCATCAGGGAGACCAGCAATTAATAATCTAGATTTACTTCTGTTGATGTTCAGACCAGACAAGGTACCAAAGGTATCAAGAACTTTTATGACCCCAGTAATGGATTTCCGATTGGGCTTAGTGAATAAAAGTAAGTCATCTGCAAAAAGGAGAGAGGAAATACTATTCTTCCTGCACAGTGGATGATAATCAATAAGCTTATTGCACATAGCATCAGAAAGAAGAGCAGTGAGCAGCTCCATAACACAGATGAATAGGTAAGGGGACACCGGGTCACCTTGTCTAATTCCCTGGGTTGCACTAAAGTATCCAAATATATTACCATTGATACTAAGGGAGTAATTGACAGTAGAAATACCTGTATACAGCCAACATAAGAAAGGGATGGGAAAATTCATCTTATGCAAAATGTAAATGATAGATTTCCACTGTAATGAGTCATAGGCTTTCTGAATATCAAGCTTAAGGACACATCTAGGAGAGATGAGTTTCCTATTATACCCCTTCATCAGTTCAGAAGCAAGGAGTATATTATCAGTTATGTCCCTACTTGGAAGAAATGCACTCTGATTAACAGAGATCAAACTATCCAAAGGAGTTTTCATTCTAGTTGCCAATATCCTAGCAATGCACTTATATATAACATTGCAACAAGCAATGGGTCTGAACTGATCAACTGATATAGGATGGTTAGTTTTAGGGATCAGTGCAAGTTTAGTAGCATTAATACCCGAGATAAGTTTACTGTGTGTGTGAAAAAATTCTTAACAGCCTTGATCAAGCCCCCTCCAGTAATATCCCAAGTGACTTTGAAGAAATGGGCATTAAATCCATCAGGACCAGGAGAACTTTGAGAGTTTAATCCAAAGATAGCTTGTTTGATTTTAGAATCTGAAATTTCCTTAATTAAATCAGTAATCATGACATCAGGTATTTGAGGGAGTTGATACTGAGTAAATTGATGGTTAGAGATTGAAGGGACTTGAGACCTCCCAAGGTTATGCTGAAAAGACTCCATAAAGGCTTCTTGAATTGAATCTTGAGTATCACAAGGTTGACCATGCATATCAAGAATAGAGAAAATATTTGCGGATGCCTGTTGAATTTTTAGTCTTTTGTGGAAGGTGGATGAATTTTTATCATCATTCAAGTGCCAGTCCTGTTTTGCCTTTTGCTTAGCCATCTTATTTTCTTCAATGAGAGCTTTGGAGAGGTCCTTAAGCATAGAGCTTTCATTAATAATCAACTGAGGTTGGTCAGGGCTTCTTTGTATTTCCAGTTGTACCTGAAATAATTTTTCACGTATAGAAGAAGACAAGAATACATATACTGTAAACATACATATATCTATTAGAAATATGGATCTGAGAAGAGATTTGGATATAGTTTAGATTTCTCGGATTTATAACATACCTTGGCTCTGATGATCTGATTCGACCCTATTTTTCTTCTCAATAAATCTCTGCTATTTTCCACTTGTATGTACGTATATAAACTATAACTATTTTTTTAGAATTAAGAATTTTGTGTGCAGAAGAGAAAATGGCAAAGTTTCGCCATAGCTTTAGAAAATATGAGAAGAAAAGTGAGGTGTTAGGCTCGTATTTATAAGGGTTCGAATTAATATCAGTTGTTGGATTAAATTACTTTAAATTCAGGTCCTTTGGCTACGTCAAAACTCCCCAATCAACGTCACAACCGGTCGACCGCCGCCCACTACCAGTCGACGTACTCGAGTAAGGGCCGACTAGTCATTGTTTTTAGTTAATATCCATGTTAATTGTTTGTTAATTTCATTCCTTAATCAACCCGATTTATATAATTTATTTCTGCTTTTCGTTACTGTTTTTTTTGAAATGGTACTTTATATACAACTAATCACATGTCAATAAACGTTCGAATCACGCTATGCAAGTTTTGAACTTGTGATCTCTCGCACCAAAGCCAAATCACTTAACCACTGGGATAATAGTGCTTGTCGCTTTTCATTGATGTTAATTTACTTGTATGCTACATAACCATTAATGTTAATTAACATTAATTTATTCTATTAATTACATTATATTATCTTAATTATGTATATAATTATTTAAGATTCCAAATATTCAAACATTAATTACTTTTCCATTTGAACTCTGATCATAAAACTTTACATATTATAATTGATCAGAAAATCACCATAAATCCAAGGGTGCAACTTTTGTAGCTAAATTATGACGTTTGTAAAAATTCTATTATTTGGAAACACTATTTATTAATTACTTTCTTTTTAATTAATTATCATCAAAATTACATGGTGATACAGCTTGATAAGTGGTCGAGATATATATTCTTTGTAATTAACACGTGATAAAAGAGTTTATGAGTAATGAAGAAGTATAATCGAAAAGTATATTACATATTTACTCACTAAGGCCCATCCTTAGTTTTATTTAAGAAATCCGATATTGAGAGTGCATGTATAAGTCATCATTGGCCCTAAGTGCAAGGGGCGAGATTGATAAAGCTAAGGGTGTGCCCTAGAAGTAATTATGTAATTTGATTCTATAACTTAACTCTTATAACAAACCTTGTTCGAAATAGATTATGCTTTTGGATTTTTCTATGGTGTGTATTGTTATGTTGGATATAATTATGCTTTTAATACCTTAAATATATAAGTATGAAATCCTAAGGAATAACATTTAGTAGTCTACAGTTACGAATGTATTCATAACCATAGGTATTGTACCGAATAAAATAAATATTTATCCTTTAATGTTTCTAGTCAAGGTTTGTCAATTATGAGATACTGATATATCCATTGAGAATAGCCATTGAGAATAGCTTACGTAATGCTTTCCACATGATGGACGATGAATTAGTCATGGCTGTTGGGGGTACTAAAGGGTTACATATGTGTAGTTTTTGGAACAATTACAGAACGACCCACCGAGAGTTTTCAATTGATACAAAATCAAATAAATGATCTAATATGGAGATGTGTAATAGTCTTTTGATTTGATAATATGGTGAATCTTTAGTGTCTAAACTATTCTTTGAATTATAACAACAATAATTGTGTTAAGGCCATAGTGGGTATAAGTTAACCACTCGAGGTGAAACACTATTTAAGAGAGGTTTCATCTTCTTCGAATATGTTACAAAAGAGAGGAAATAGTAAACAGAGTATTCTATTCAAAAATGATCGGTACATCAACACTTTATACAAATGACAATGCACACCTTTTTCAGTAACCAAGCTTAACACGTAAATGGGCCAAAACACAGAAACCCAACAAAACATAAAACACCCATTTAAGCAATACAGCCCAACTAAGCAATACATCGTCCAATCTAGCTCACCTTGTGCATGCCTGAACAATATATGTACCAGATGTATCAGTGAATCCACGTACATATATCTATGACTTAATACTGATAATACTCCCCCTCAAGTTGGTGCATACGTGTTGTTCATGCCCAACTTGCAACATAAGTATTCAAGCCTCGCTCCAGTTAGGGATTTTGTAAACATATCAGTTATTTGCTCTCCTGTTTTCACATACCCAGTTGCCACTAGACCACTCTGAATCTTCTCTCGAATAAAGTGACAATCCACCTCAATATGTTTTGTCCGTTCATGAAAGACTGGGTTTGAAGCTATGTGCATTGCTGCCTGATTATCACAAAATAACATTGTAGGTTTCTCAATTTTAAAACCAATTTCATCCATTATGTGACTGATCCACATTATTTCACACACTGCCTTAGCCATAGCTCTATACTCTGATTCAGCACTTGATCTTGAAACAACACTTTGCTTCTTGCTTTTCCATGATACAAGATTTCCTCCTAAAAACACACAATAGCCAGAAGTGGATTTTCTATCTGATTTTGACCCTGCCCAGTCAGCATCAGAAAAGCATTCCATGCTGATATGACCATGGTTTCTGTACATGATCCCTTGACCAGCTATATTTTTCAAGTAGCCCAATATCTGTTCTAACAATGACCAGTGATGAACTGTTGGTGAGTGCATAAACTGACTTATAACACTCACTGAAAAGCTAATGTCAGGCCTTGTTACAGTTAAATAATTTAATTTTCCCACTAGTCTCCTGTACCTTTCTGGATTCTCGAGTAATTCACTACCTTCTTCAATACAACAATTAGGTGTAATTGGAGTTACAACTGGTTTCATACCCAACTTTCCTGTTTCACTCAATAGGTCCAGTACATATTTTCTTTGAGATAAGAAAATTCCATCATCACTTCTTATAACCTCCACTCCAAGAAAGTATCTTAACTCACCTAAATCCTTTGTATTAAATTGTGTATGAATATATAACTTGAGAGACTCAATTCCTGCTTTATCATCCCCAGTGATAATTATATCATCCACATATACTACCAGTAAAATAATTCCAGTTTTAGATCTTTTAAAAAATAATGAATGATCACAATTACTCTTTATCAGACCAAAAGACTCAAGTGCATGACTAAATTTTCCAAACCAAGCCCGGGGACTCTGCTTTAAACCATACAGTGATTTGTTAAGCTTACATACCAGATTACTCTCCCCCTGAGCAATAAATCCAGGTGGTTGAACTATATAAACCTCCTCATGAAGGTCACCATGAAGAAAAGCATTTTTGATATCCAATTGGTGAAGTTTCCAGTTATAAGTCGCTGCTAAAGAAATAAACAATCGAATAGATGTAAGTTTAGCAACAGGAGAAAAAGTATCTGAATAATCTACCCCATATACTTGAGCATATCCCTTTGCAACCAATCTGGCTTTTAACTTTGCCACTGACCCATCTGGATTAACTTTGGTAGAAAATACGCACCTGCATCCTATTGCCTTCTTATTCATAGGTAAGTGGACTAGATCCCATGTATTGTTAAGCTCCAATGCATTTATTTCTTCAATCATTGCTGCATGCCATCCATCATGTGATAATGCTTCCCCCACAGTTTTGGGTATAGGGACAGACTCCAATAATTGATTAAACATACATATAGAAGATGGTAGATGTTCATATGAAACATATGTAGAGATAGGATAGGTACACTGTCTTTTACCTTTTCGTAAAGCAATAGGTAGATCTAAGCTAGGGTTCAAAATAGGAGTGGGCACTGATTCTTGTAAAGTTTCAGTTGTAATATTATGATGACCACTTGCTTCTTGTAGAGGATCATTACTATCAGTAGTATCAACTTGACTATGATAAATGAGAAAGTCTTCATCATCTAATTGGATACTTTCATTATCTAGATTTCTAGGATAGGTTGCTGGTGCTGATTGAAAATATGGGATGTCTTCATGAATAGTAACATCAATAGATACTAGATACTTATTTAAAGTAGGACAATAACACCTATAATCTTTTTGTATCCTTGAGTAGCCAACAAACACACACTTAAGAGCTTTTGGGTCCAGTTTTGATACTTGTGGTCTCACATCTCTAACAAAGCAAGTACTACCAAAGATTCTTGGTGGGATAGGATACAACTGCTTATTTGGAAACAATATAGTATATGGGATTTATCCATTTAAAATTGATGAAGGCATTCGATTGATAAGAAAATAGGCAGTAGACACAGCATCACTCCAAAAATACTTAGGCATATTAGTCTGAAACATAAGTGCTCTAGTAGTTTCAAGTAAATGCCTATTTTTCCTCTCTGCTACTCCATTTTGTGATGGGGTGTCTACACAAGATGTTTCATGAAGTATACCATTCTTACTCACAAACTCATGAAATTGACTAGAGGTATATTCTTTTGCATTGTCACTCCTTAAAGTCTTAACTTTTGTATTAAATTGTGTATTAATTTCAGTACAAAATGTACAAAAGATGGTATATAATTCTGACCTGTTTTTCATCAAAAATAACCAAGTGGTACGAGAGTAATCATCCATAAAAGTAACAAAATATCTGTAACCCTGTTTTGATACAACAGCTGATGGTCCCCAAATATCGAAATGAACAAGTTCAAATGGACAATTAGCTCGTTTATTTATTCTAGGAGTTAAAATACTACGGTGGAGTTTAGCAAATTGACAAGGTTCATAATTTAATGAATGTAATGAACTATACTGTGGACATAATTTCTTGAATACTTGAAGTGATGGATGGCCTAGTTGACTGTGTAATTTGAGAGCTTGAGTAATACTTGAACATGCAACAGGGGTATCAAAGATATAGAGACCTCCAGATTCATGACCTTTACCAATAATCTGCTTCGTCAATCGATCCTGGAATATACAATGGGTAGGATAAAAAGAAACACAACAATCCAACTCCTTGGTTATTTGACTCACTGACAGTAAATTGAATGCTAGGTCTGGCAGATGTAAGACATTTTCTAATGACATTGTGTTGGTGAGATTAATTGTTCCTGATCCCTTTACACTTGATGAAGATCCATTAGCCAAAGTAACATTATGGTTTGAACTGTTTGATTGAAACTTTGAAAAATTAACTGCATTACCTGTCATATGGTCTGTTGCACCAGAATCTATAACCCATCTTCCTGATTTAGCAGCTGTAGAGACATGAGTTGATGCATCCTTCAAGCTTTCTTGATACTTGGTAAACTTGGCAAATTCATCAGCAGATACAAGAATAGATTTGTTATCGTCACCATTTGTTTTAGCAATATGTGCAGACTGGTTTACTGGTACACTTCCTCTAGAGCCAGTGCTTTGTTTCTGTTTGTTCTGCAGTTTCCAGCATTCAAATTTAGTATGTCTTGGTTTCTTGAAATAGACACAAAATATTGGATTTGTTGCTCGACCCTCCATGTTGACCATTTCTCTTTTGTATCCACTCTGGTTAGGTTTCCATGGACCATAATTGTTTTGAGTTACCAAAGCACAAAGCACTATTAGTTGATGCAGAATTCATTTGTATGCTTGAATTTTCTGTCCTTAAAATCCTACTGAATACTTCTTGCAAGGATGTTACATTAGATCCAGATAACACCTGTGATTTAGCAGATTCAAATTCTGGTGGAAGTCCTGCAAGAAAACTCATTATTGCCATTTGTTCACGTTGTGTCTGCTGTATCTTCACATCAGGACTGATTGGAAGCAAAGTGTTAAATTCTTCATAGGTCTTCTTGAATGTCATAAAATAGTTCATAAGAGTCTGATCTAGTTTTTCAACACGATAAAACGATTTACACACATCATACATCCGACTTAAATTTCCTTTTCCTGAGTACAAAAATTCTAGATACTCCATTAATTCTTTCACGAATTCACAATGATTAACCAGACTAATTACTGTACTATCAATGGTATTTCGGATCTGAAGAAATAGTCTGGCATCATCCCTTAGCCATGTCTGACTTTTCTCTTTATCCTCATCTTCTTTGGGTGGATCTCCAGTAAGATGATTGTCTTTATCAATGCTTCGAAGATATATGCGAATCGTTTTACTCCAATCAAAATAATTTGATTCATTCAACTTATGTTCCGTGATTTTAGATATCACTGGTAACACATCAGAGATCGACTTACTTTCAGCCATAACCCTAATTCGATAGGAAATTAATTTGAATAAGAATCCTTTGATCCAGATCAGATCGAAGAATTGATTTCAAAACGAGAATTGCTCTGATACCATGTTACAAAAGAGAGGAAATAGTAAACAGAGTATACTATTCAAAAATGATCGGTACATCAACACTTTATACAAATGACAACACACCTTTTTCAGTAACCAAGCTTAACACGTAAATGGGACAAAACACAGAAACCCAGCAAAACATAAAACACCCATTTAAGCAATACAGCCCAACTGAGCAATACAGCGCCCAATCTAGCTCACCTTGTGCATGCCTGAACAATATATGTACCAGATGTATCAGTGAATCCACGTACATATATCTATGACTTAATACTGATAATAGAATAAAAGATTAATATCATCGTAATTGATAGTCAATGTAAATGAAAAGCCTATAGCAAAAAAATCCGTTACTCAATAATTGTTATTCGGTTGAACCATGAACTTTAATATTGGCTTCACGATTAACTATGGATATTAATAGAGTTTCGACCATTGATCGAGCTTTAGATATTTTAAGCGATATTGTGAAGACGAAGAGAAAACAAGCGAAATATATCATTACTAAAGGGTGTCACCTTTATAGACAAGAAATATGATTTCATCCAGATAATCCGTAAGCAACTAATTTAGTGTCAAATTACCATGCTTCAGCAAAGTCCATATAGGCTTTAATATTTAAATTGTTTAATTATTATTGGCAACCGAGTTCATATCTAGGAGTGCATAATCCAACCCTTGGTTTTTGATCAAAATTAATTTGTAAAAGTTATAAATTTTTATTATCGAGAAATAATTGAATGGTTATATTAATTAATTTACCATTATTTTTTATTTTTATTATAGGGCCTAAAATTAGTTAATAAAATATACAATTGTTATACATTTATTTTAGTACATTTAGGCCAATATAGTAAGTTAAATATAATAAATAATACAAACACACACGCACATACATACTTAGTTTAGGTAGTCAATTTTTTTAAAACCGTTTTAAAATTCGACGGACCGAAATATGTATGGATATTAATTAATTAATTAATTTTAATTAATTAAACGAGATAAGATCTCATTTTAATGGGCTATATCCTAAATAGTGGATTTGGGTAAGATATCTACATAGCCCATTAGCATTGCTTTAAATAGACCAAGATGTCTCCATTCTCTGATACTAAAAATCACTCACCCCATTGAAATTAAATTTTATCTTAATAGTGGACTTTGCAACTCTACCATTAAGTTAAAGACAATATCTCTCATATGTGAAGCAGGTAGCTCAAGATGTGTGCAACTGGCAAGATCATTGTGACGACCCGCCTGTCATTCCACAGAAAGACGTATCATCATTAAGAAAGAAAGCAATAGGTAGAAAGAGAATAGATAGAAAGAAAGAAACAACAATATCAGAATCTCACAGCGGAAATGGAAAAATATAATACATCACATAGCTATTACATAATAATTACACATCAGAGTCAATACAGTTACAACATCACAGTAGACAGTCGTGAAGACCTGTCTATTCATTACATTCCAAAATACAACAGACAAATGATACCAACACAGCAGAAATACACACACACACATGCCAAGACTCCTGCTCCAAGCTTTACAAAATTTGTCAAGCAAACCTGATCACTTGGCTACTCAAAAAAATTTGAGTACCCAAGAGTTTAAGAAAACAAAAATAAACTCCGGGTCAGACATGGGTCTGGTGTGAGTGAACGGTTAAGTTGTTTAACTTGAAAAACATTTGAAATAAAGGGTATCTCGTAAGACTCTCCGCCAATAATTACAGGCAAGTTTTTCCCTTAGGATAACCAAAACATTTGATCAGAAATCTGGTTATATTATAATAGTGTCTAGGGTTTCCAAATAAATATTCATATAGCCAAAATTGTGACATTATTAAATTCCAGCATACATAGGTATACAATCAAGTCCAAGATCACTTATTGGAGATTGGATTTCATACAATGGCAAGGCTACTAGGGTATCGCCCGTCATAATACGTGGTCTAGATCACTGTACCGAAGATCCATCCTGATCCCCTGCAACACAAAACCGAAGCTACCCCTTACTGGATAGTCCGAATAAGACAACCCCATGGTTGTGGCCAACAATCTCCCACACAGCCGAATAAAGGGACCTCTAGACAGGGGAAAATCTTATCCTACTTGGTTGCTACCTACATAGCCTTACGTGCACCTCCCCTGTTTGAGCCATTCCCGGTTGATGAGGCTTGAGGCTACGATTACCGTTTTAGAACACTTAACTTGGAATGCTCATCGTCCTCCATTGACGATGGTTTGATAGCATTCATCCATACAAGTTCGAATGAAACCAAAGGCACTATCTCCGTTACACTCGTTTTGGAATCACCCTCGAAGTTGACGACAAATAGCCCTTGCACTCTGAAACTTCACCTCGATCTTCACTTGAGATTTCATGACCTATCATTTAACTTGGATCGATGTGGTTTTCGGATAAAAAATTTGATATCCGATCCCAATCTCATCGAAATCCAAACGTTTCTTTTAAGGCCAAGTTGTTTAAGTAAACAATTTAATTCAATCTAGAACTTGTATACACACAGCAATTCAGCATAGATAAATAACACACATTTATCACAGCCATATCCAAAGTATCACAGAACATCACAGATTATTATACTATAAATATTAATCAATCCAGACATTCTATACAATCTATCATTCATAAGCAGAACTTATTAATCCATAACTATAATTAATTTAATTAACTTAAATTAAATTAACTACTTATGAATTAATTACCTAACCCGCTTAATTAATATTAATTAATTACAAACCTTTAATTAATTATTGAATTAATTAATCATTTCTTTAATTAATTTTATTAATTAATTAGTCTTTAATTACTGATTAATTATCCTTTAATTATTAATTAATTTATCCTTTAATTATTAATTAATAAACCTTAATTATTAATTAATAAAATAATTACAAATTAATTAATCCTTAATTACCTATTTTATTAATCCTTAACTACTAATTAATTGATCTTTAATAAGTAACTAATTAACCCTTAATTACAAATTAATTAATCTTTAATTACTAATTAATTAATCTCCAATTACTAATCAATTAATTAATTTCTCTTTAATTACTACATTAATTTAATTAATATTTAATTACCAAAAACCTTTATTAATTTTAAGATAAACCTTTTTATCTTTATTAGTTACTTAATTATTATTAAGATATAAATTTAAAACATTTTACCTTTTTAATTAACTTACTTAATTACATACTTAATTTAAGTTTTAAAATAAACTTAAGAATCATACAACTTTCTTAAACCAAATATTTAATAAAAACATTTATTATATATAAAAGATATTTATTCAAGAAAAGGGTTTAACCTTGATTTATTTTAAATTTTAAAAACTTGCTTAATTTAAATTTTAAAATTGTTATAATTATAAACAGAGTCCAACCCGGTGCATACTTGAGCCCAGACCTGAGGAAATTCACTTTTTTTAAAAACATGTTAAGGTTTAAACTTTAAAACCGTTGACATGCCAAAATACACGCGATAACTCGAAGCTAAACCCGGGTCATCATCCCACTTCCTCGAGTTCTCCCCCGAGGCAACTTCATCCTCTCCAAAAACTACACCGACCAAACCAACTGATACACATGCACATGCATGCCTGAACTTCGCCACTCCGATCATCGTCGATGCCTCCAAAATGTCGACCTCTACCTCCTTAAAAAGACCAACCACCCAAATCATTGAATCTAACCCGAAATCGAGATTGAGCAAATCTGGGACAACTGGAACAAAACCGATTGATCAGAACCACCCGACCTAATGCTTCCGACCACCAGAGACCACGAAACTCCGTCCACAGCTTCGTCGACCAACCACTTAACTTTTCCCCCACCTCTGATGAACTCTGATGCTCCAATGATGCTACAGCAACCAAATTCCCAACCTCGACCAAACCCAGAGCTTAAACCCTACTCTAATGAATTGCCATCGCCATGGTGATTGATAAATCCCACGACTATTTTTGCCAGGACCACCGACCTCCAAGCCACTTCCAATCGCGATCCCGACCATCCCAAGCCTTCTGATCATCAGAAAAGCCCCAAAACCCAAAATCCAACCAACCCACAAGTTCTCACTCGAATCAACATTAAAATCTGGATTTTACTTTTAAAATTCATAATTTTCGAAGGTGATTTAGATTATATTAGTGAATCAAAGAATTGTGATGTTTGAATTTATCATGTTTAAAGTTTTCCATTGTCTTTCTTGATTTTCCAAAAATTACATACTTGAAACTATTTTTAAATTTAAGATCTTACTATTTTAAACAGTTTTTGTTTGAACATCAAATATTAAAAGGAATTAGAGGATGAGACCTTGATTTTTGAAAAGTTTTGAAGCCTGTAAAAACAAGAACAAGAGATACATTCTTGTTCCAGACATGCACACATACATTTACATATATATACACAGACACGCAAGCAAATTTTACATTTATACAACAATTTTTTACCACATACATCAAATATTTGTCACATGCAACCAATCTTAAGAAGATTTAAGATTTTAAAAGAAAGTTTACTCACTGTTAAATGATGTTTGAACAGATAAGTTTGAAACATGAATTGCTTTGATCTTTTGAAAACTTGAAGCTGGAAATCTGGTTGAGATGATCTTGTTTAACTGAGATGAATCTTAGCTTTGATCTAGTTGATTGCTACTGGTTTGAGATATTTGTTGTTTGATGATTTTCTATGGTTTTTAAGTTGTTTACAGGCTTTTGAAAAGTAAAAAAATGAAGATAGAAAAAGAATTGAGAAGAGAATGGTATAGATATTTATAGCATTGATTTATGATTTTTTAAAAAACAAAGGAAAATAAATAATTGTGACACTTGTTTAAATGCATGCTAATAACCTTACACTTGTAGTTTGCATGTGTTAATTAATTTTTAATATGTTTTTTTTATAAAACCTTATATTTATTTTCTATTTAGTTAATACATTTTCTTTATTATTTATATTTATAAAATCCTTTAAAGAAAATGATATAAAACTAATTATATACTAATAAAAATCATATATATATATATATATATATTATCTTAATCCAATTTATTTTAAGATATTTATCTTTTGAATTTCAAATTTAAATTCAAATTCAATTTAAAAGCAACTCACATATATATACATATATAAACAACACATAATTTTATTTGTTTTAAAAGAATAATTTGCCAATTTTAAATAATTCATAAAAGAAGATTATCACATATTTATTTTCCTAAAATTCAGGGATATCACAATTATCGTGAAATTTTTTCAATTTATTTTCAACTAAAATCATCTTAAAAACTTTTTTTAGAACAGATATCTTTAAAATTAATTTTTCAAGAAGATCAATTATTGCTCATGCATGTTTCGTGTATATCATCCAAGTACCTCCATTGTAGCTCCAATTCAAGCTTCGATGATGATGATTAGAATTGTTCGAGTATGCCTACGACAACTATCGTCACAACTGCGATGACAAGGAACAATGCTTGGCGGTTTGTGACAATCTCGATAGGAGAAACATTCATCGGCATGTACATTAGGGTTTCTAAGGGGCATCATTAGAGAAAGTAACAGTGGTACAAGATGGAAGCTTAGGTCAAGGGGAGTTATTTGCCAGTGGTTGTGGCGCTTATGGCGGACATATGCGGCTAGAGAAATTAGATGGAGAAGAAGTAATCGCCGGCCAGGGTTTATCATTAACTATTTGTAAAATTACATTTTAGTCCCTTAACTTTTATGAATTACATTATAGCCCCAAAAACTTTAAATAAAAATAACTATCGCATACAAAATCTGTGTTGATATAAGCTAGGCATTTGGTTCGTATAAATTTTTTGGACACACTAATATTATTTAATTATATATAATATATCATATGCCCATTTGGCATTGCTACTTAGATGGTAATATATATGTATATATATGACTTTGTTATTAGGATATTTACAAATTAAAAATGCATTGCCCTATAATTTGGTCAACACCCCCAATCGAATGAATACGAAAATTGAACTAGTAAGAATCAAAGGTTAAGAGAAAAAGAACACAAATTTTAAAGTGGTTTATCCAAAATCTTATGCCCACATCCAATATCAACATTATTTCAGTTAGGATTCACAAGTATAGCCCAATTATAATTGATTTAAGATCTAGAAAATGCCGATGTCAAGTTTGATAGCAGCTCCGTGTAGAATCTGAGTAAAATTCCTAAAAGTGTTTTTCTAGTTGATGTATGTTCCATATTTAGGGACAAATTTGAGCGTGAGAATCACTAGATCTGGTTTAAATGAGCAATGTCTCCAGATCCAAAGTTCTAGCATGAAGGATATGTCAAAACACACAAAGTCCAATAATCAATATGGTGGGTACCGATCGATATGGGCCGATACCGAATCATCCCTCGACTTCCTTTTCTCTTTTTCTTTACTTCAGCACAAGTCTTTAACCTTTAGATAGTCAAATCTTGGAATCATTTTGATTTAGTGCCTATCGATATGGATTGGTATCAAGCCATATCACTCCATTAACACTTATTTTCCAACATCAAGATTGAATAGTTATGTCTTCAATTACTCCATGTGGTTCGGTACCGATCAAAGCTATATATTGCACTTGTATTCTTTCTTCCTCAGGCTTTATCTTCACAAAATAAAGATGTTCTCCTATAGCTTCATGGGATTGTTTGGTACCGATCCATATGGATCGATGTCGATCGACATAATTGCACATTTATTAGGTTATTTTCTCGAGTTCTTCCATCTCGATACTTCCCAAGCTCCAGTATTCATTTCTTTATCTTTTCACAGTCCAAATTCAATAAAATGCCGCTTGGCTCCAATACTGGGTAAAACTTGCCTTCGAAAGTATGATTTTGTGATAACAAAGCATGCTTTGGATCATGACAAGCAACCAAATTCAGATCCACAAAGACTTTTCTATCACCTAAATTGTTTTTGTGAAACACTGCATCTTCTCCAAGAATATTTGCATGCCTCTTTAAATAACCACTAGGTTGCATCCCTTTTGCAGACATAAATGCTAAAGTCTTCTATATGAAGTCTTTGACGATCACTAAAATCTCGCCAAACTATTTCATTCCTTAGCCAGGCAGAATTCTATTTTCCTTTACATTATTTCATCATCATTTGCTTCATTATTGCTCAATATTTTAAATATTAGATTCTCTTGGTAGGTACCAAACAATAACCTTCAGTACCGAATGATATTCAAGTGTTTACGAAAATTTAAGCAATTGCACGTTGAAAGTAAGAGCAAGTTGTTGTAAGTTGACAAAGAAAGATTCATCATAAGTTGATAAGGAAGTAGTTATCACAAGTTGACAAAGAAAGAACAATCGCACATTGACATAGAAGTAATTATTTCAAGTTAACAAAGAAGTAGCTATCACAAGTTAAAGAGAAAATAGTCACTACAAATTGATAATGAGGTAGCTATTGCAAGTTGACCAAGGAGTAGCCATCATGAGCTAAATATAAAACAACCATCATAAAATGTTGCAATTTGATGTGATATGGGAGATATCGCATATTGATAGCTGGAAAAGATATCGCTTATTGAAACCGTGGAAAATATGTCGCTTATTAATGACAAAAGAACACTATCACGTGTTGATTATTAAGAGAGCTATCGAAGATTAAGGCCATCACATAGTGATAATTAAAGCTATCACATGTTGAATAATTCACATAAAATTAGCATTTAACTAGCCACATGGCATCCCCTAATTGGGTTTGCAATGCCATGTCACCATTAATCCAGAGACAATGTATCACGTCAGTAAATCATGATAATACACTTCCTACAAGTAACATGTGTCATGAATCCAATGGTCTAAATTCTCTATAAATAGGTTTATACCCTTTACTAAAAAAATATTTCAAGTAATATTTCTTCCTCATTTTTCATTTTCTTGAGTGTTAATTAATAGCTTGAGATTGGGATTTTAATAGCTAGTAGGTAAAATTGAAATCATGGCTTTGTAACCAAGGACTTAAATAACCACTTATATGCATAAAGACTCTCATATGAACCCATGGCTTGCATATTTGACTAGTGACTTGCATACTTGACTGATGACTTTCATATTAAATAAAAGGATCCTCCTCCTTTGACTTGCATATTAACTAAAGAGGACTTTATTTATTTGGCTTATATAATTTACCAAAGGGACTTGCCTCTTGTGATGAACAATCTTAACTTGCATCTTTGATTTGAATTGTTTGAATTGCTTTTGTGTATGGTGTGGTTAGACTGTATGTATTGTACATACATATAGTTGACAGTGTATAGTTGAGTCAATGAGTAACATTTTTGCGTATCTTGGATTCAAAAACAAAATTTTTTTAAGTGTGAAACAATGTAACACATTGGATTTTCTAATATAAATGGCTAGTTAATTACAATGGCATTTTGGTAATTTTACATAAAGACGAGAAATTGAATTTTTATAAATGAAGGAATTTGGAGAATCTATCTTTTTTTTTTGCATAAAATAGATTTTTCTAGCCCAAATTCATATATAAGACGTTAGAAATGAATATTGGATGAAGGAGATTCAGATTGTTTGCCGTAACACACTTTTCAGAGCAAAATAGGCCGAGGCCCAAGTGGGGCTGAGGATGATTTTAGGTTTTTGGGTATAAAATGGAAGGATATATAACCCTGTCTCATCCTATTATAACGACCAACAATTCCGTACCCCTTGAGTCGATAATATTCTCCATCAGTTCAACCCAAATTGGATGGATGTACGAACCATTAGGGTTAAAGAAGAAGAGGTAGAAGAAGAAATAGAAAACAACATCAGAATCTCACAATCGCAACGGAACAATATATAATAGATAATAATTGATCTTTATACATAAGACAACTATAATTGTTTATACATTACATCATCAGAGTATATCATAATTAATAACACAACACTGGACTGTTATAATAGCATGCCCTCACAAAAGCTGACTATACAACATACCATACACAGCGGAATATACATCAAGTACGTGTGATACGTCTCGCCATCCAGCTCGTCTCCTAAGCTCCATAGCATCTTATCCTAAATCTGTAATACTCGGTCTGACCTGAGCATTATAATAAAATAACATCCGAGTCAGTCTGGAAAACTAGCGTGAGAAAACACACTCAATTGGATTATTAAAGTTTTCAAAATCCTTTGAAATCAAAGGCATCTCGTAAGACCACGCCACAAATAAACATGCCGGGTTTTTACCTTACGATAACAAAAACATTTTTATCAAATTCATCTGATATTATAATAATGTGTATAGAAAGTAAAATAGAATCTAGCTGAAATGCTTGCATCTCATGTTCCAGCAATAGTTGGGCACAATCAAAACCGTACGGACGCTTATTGGAGAATGGATTCCATACAATGGCAGAGCTACTGGGGTACCACCCGTCACAGTACCTGGCCTAGATCAGAGTACCGAGGACCACTTCCGATCCCCTGCAACACAGGATCGGAGCTACCCCTTATTGGATAGTCCGAATAAGATCACCCGGGGTTGGGATCAGCAATTGCCCACAAAGCCGAGATTAAAAGGTACTCTAGACAGGGATGACCTTAGCTTAATTGCGTGCGACTCACTTAGCCTTGCTGCACCTCCCCTGTTTTAGCCATTCTCGATTAATGAGGCTTGAGGCTAAGCATTACCTTTTTAAAGATCTCATTTCCTTAGAATGCTCACTGTCCTCAAATGACGATGGTCTGATAGCATTTGGCCATACAAGTTTCCCTGGGTCTGGAAAAACCGAATCACCATCTTCTTCATCTTGACGGTCTTCATTCGCTACGTTCAGATAAGATCGAAGTGGTTTTCAAATAATTGAATCTGATCCCAGTCTCTTCGAAACGATCAGCGCATTGGCCAATATTTATAGTCGGTTATTTAACTATCAATTAAACAATCATTCAACCCATTATTTTATTTCCAGTGAAAGGCACCAAGTCTTATTAAATTTAGATTTTAAATAAATTAAATCACTTTATCCAAAAGTATACACTTAAACATTTAAAAAAAACCACTTAAATCACTTTATTCAAAATAATAGTTATGAAATTCTACAATAATTTCCCAAGTAAAACTTTAGCTAAATCAACCTTTAAAATAAAACTATTATATAAAGTATAAATATTTAATAGTTTTCCTTTGCATCAAAATACTAATTTAACCTTTAAAAATAACTATTTACTAAAATTTACTTAATTAATATTTACTGTAAGACTTTTAAAACACATGTATATCCTACTTAGAGATAATATCTAATCATAGAATCCAAAATCATTTTATTTACTTCCATTTCAAAATTTTCAAAATTTTCTTTATTTAAGCCCGTACGATGCACATATATCATCCGTACGCAATATCAAATCCGATCGCTCACTCGATCACACAATTTCACTTCCGAAACTAGTATCGTCCACCCGACTTCCTAGTGCGGTCTCTGATCTGATTCCTTGATCAGAAACCGTCATTCCCTTTGCATAGTTATATACTATGATAGAGAATTTTCAAAATAAATCAAAAATCCATATCCAGAGTTCACCATCAAAAATCAAGGGAAATATCCCAACTCGGATTGGTATAACTACCTCGAAATTCTGTGCTCGAATCTGGATCACATTGCTATGCGAATAAAATAATATACGTACATCCTACCTATTTATCCCAATTGATTATTAGCTATATCAATTCTCTTTTATTCACATTTATTTTGATTTTCATTCACTTATTCACAGTTTCCTTTTTACCCAACTTTTATTAAATATTCCTTCAAATGCTAACTTAGTATATTTCTCAATTCCCAATTTATTTAAGAATTTCACCCTTTACTTTTCTTAAGTTCAATATAAATATTTTATACAATCCCTTATATTTTTTTTCACTTCACCACTTAAGCTTTTATATCTTTTTTTCATTTAACTTAAATTTTCGATTCCATATGTTTTCAATATTCCTTCCAATTACTAATTCATTTTCAAATCAAATCAAATATCGACTACTTTTACCGGCCACCATATTTATTTAACAATCAATTAGTTCGTGCACTACCTTTTATTTCCAGTTCCAATTGTTCCTTTTAGTCCACTCGAACTAATTTTTTATTTCAATTTCACTTTACTTAACATCAATAAATGTAATATATATATTTTTATACCCTAGTCCCTTCAACTGTATTGCTTTCACACCACAATTTTCCCCCTTCTTATCAAAATCAATGTAGCCAGAAGACAGCAAGCAAGGAATCCCTTTTCCCTTTTCAAAAGGTCACATCCACCTTATTTCAAATACCACTTTCCCCCTTTATTTCATTTCATACCTGAGCTTTTCAATTTCAGGGAAAAAATAAAAATAAATGACAGCTAAAATCAAAACCGTAACTCGCTCAAAATCACTCGAACGTGAATTTTCTCCCTTCCTCTGGAAATCTCAATCTCGAGCTCGATTATATGCTTAAAGAAAAGATAAAACACAGTTCAAACCCGAAGAAGCAGATTAATAGCCTCCATAAAAAATCGATTTCGATCGAGATTTGGGATTTTTCTTCTCATGGGTATATCGAGTACACGGTAAGGTAGTGGTTCCTTCGGGGCGATGAGGCTCGACTGCAATGGATATTGGGATGGAATTTGGGAGTGCAAGTGTAACGATCCACCTTTCATTCCACAGAAAGACGCATCATTATTAAGAAAGAAAGGGATAGAAAAGAGAAAAGATGAGAAAGAAAGAACTAAACAATATCAGAATCTCACAGCGGAACGAATAAATTATATCACATACGATATTACATAGTAACATATACATCAAAGTTACACAACTTATACATCAAATGTTAGACAGTTATAAAGACCTATCTAATCATTAAAACTCAAGTAAATCATAGAGATACAGACATAAACACTAGCACAGCGTAACTATAATATCTATATACGCTGAAGCCTCTTGCTCTAAGTCTCCTCCATAAATTCGTCAAAGCTAACCTGAATCCCTTGGCTACTCGTAAAAATTTGAGTACCCAAGAGTTTAATAAAACAGAAAATAAACTCTGGGTCAGACATGTGTTTAGTGTGAGTAAACGGTTTAACGTTTCTTAACTTTGAAAATCATTTGAAAAGAAAGGTATCTCGTAAGACTTCCCACACATAAACTTGGAAAAGTTTTTACATTACAATAACGAAAACGTTTGATAGGAAATCCAGTGATATTATAATAGTGTCTAGGGTTTTCAAGTAAATAGAAAATAGTCGAAATGTTACATTCATTAAATTCCAGCTACTAGCCACAAAGTGGGTTCTCCAATCAAAACCGTAAAGGGCGAGTAGGAA
Source organism: Allium cepa (assembly GCA_030765085.1). Taxonomy (NCBI): domain Eukaryota; kingdom Viridiplantae; phylum Streptophyta; class Magnoliopsida; order Asparagales; family Amaryllidaceae; genus Allium; species Allium cepa. The sequence goes on along the minus strand of CM060930.1, from coordinate 77,365,681 downwards.
AAATGGATTCCATACAATGGTAGGGCTACTGGGGTACCGCCCGTCATAGTACCTGGCCTAGATCAGAGTACCGATGATCCACCCTAATCCCCTACAACACAAGATCGAAACCATCCCTTACAGGATAATTCCAAACAAGATAACCCCACAATTGGCGCGACCAACCACCCACTAAGCCGAATAAAACGGGACCTCTTGACAGGGGAAAATCTTGTCCTACTTGGGTGCTACCCACTTAGCCTTGCTGCACCTCCATATTTTAGCCATTCCAGGTTGATGAGGCTTGAGACTACGATTACCTTTTCAGAACACATATCTTGGAATGCTCATCATCCTCCATTAACGATGTTCTGAAAGCATTCAATCCATACAAGTTCATTTCGGGTTCGAACAAAACCGAAGGCACCATCTCGCTATACACATTTTGGAATCACCCTCAAAGTTAACGACAATTGCCCTTGCACACTAAATCTTCATCTCGAATCTGAAAGTACTATATCCGTTAAACTCGTTTGGGAATCACCCTCGGAGTTTAACGACAAATAGTTCTTACATTTCGAGCCTTCATCTTGATCTTCACTTGAATTTACGACCTAACGTTTAATTTGGATCGATGTGGTTTTCAGATATTCTAATTTGGAAATCCGATCCCGGTCTTACCGAAATCCAAAACGCCGTTTTAATGTCCAAGTTGTTTAAGGGTTTAAACAATTTAAATTATTTACCATAACATATTTACAAAGATAGATATTTCACATCATCGTAGATAGATAATCCATATTACCACAATTCAACCAAACATCTCGTATTACAAAGCAGCACATATCACATATCAGAGATATTAAATAATCCATGGCATTAAACATCATTCAATCACCCATAAGCAAGATTAATTCAATTCCTAATTAATTTAATTAATATCCAATTCAATTAGTTACCATCTTTAATCACTTGGATTACCTTAATCCTGCTTACTTAACTTTAATTAATTATAAATCAATTAACTAATCATCTCTTAAGTATCAACTTAATTAATCATCCTTGATTAATTATTCGTTAATTACATTAAATAATTAAACTTTAATTAATTACATAAATTAATTATCCATTCAAATTAATTAACCTTTAATTACTCCCATTAATTAATTAACTATAATTATTTACATTGATCCTTAATTTATTATATTAATTAATTATACTATAATCACTTACATTGATTAATTATCTTTTAACTAATCACATTCATTAATCAACCTTAATTAATCACATTCAGTAATTAATTATCCTTTAATTACTTGCATTAATTAACCAACTCTTAATTGATTAGATTCATTAATACTTTAATTAATTACATCAGGTAATTAATCCTTAATTACTTCCACTAAGAAATTATCCTTTTAATCACTTCCACTAAGTAATTATCCTTTTAACTAATTACATTTAGTAATTATCCATTAATTACTTCACTAAGTAATTACACTTTATTAATTACATTAAGTAATTCTACTAAATCAATTTCATTAAGTAATTATCCTTAATTAATTTAAAGTAATTAATTATCTTAAATTAATCACATTAATTAAGTTAATTAATTACATTGAGTAATTAATCCCTTTAATTACCTCCATAAATTAATTTCTTTAATTAATTAACTTTTAATTACATATATCAATTAACCCTTAATTAATCAAGTAATTAACTATTCTAAATTAACTAAATCAATTATCTTAAATCAATCACATTAATTAATTAATCTCTTATTTACTAGTTAATGATCCTTAAATTAATTTCACTTATTAACTATCCATTAATTACTTCACTAAGTAATTATCCTTTGATTATTAACATTAACTAATTAACTTTTATTAGTTTCATGAAGTGACTAACTTTTAATTAATTTCACTAATTAATTATCTTTAATTTACCACAACCTTAATTAATTAAAGATGGATTCTCTATCTTAATTAATTACTTAATTATATCATTAGGAAAAACATTTAGGGATCAATTACATGATTAAAAATACATAATTTTACTAAAAACAAAAAAAATTTAACATTTAATTTTAACATTCAAAATCTTTGAAAACCTTTTCAAACTTGTTTAATAAATTAAATGAATAGTTATTCTTGAAACTTAATTATAATATCTTTTAAAAACTCATTTACCTTGAATATATTTTAAAACTTGGTTAAACATTTTCCTTTCGAAAACTAAGTATTTTAATAATTTTAAAACTTGTTTAAACACTTTGTTTAGGAACTTTATATAATATTTAACTTAGAAAACTTGCTTTTACTTTGCTTTTAAACTTTGAAATTTTTGAAAAACTTGAGTTCTTTGTTTTTTATAAATTCTGTTCATATTTTACTTTCTCTTTAAACCTAGATAGCTTAAACATACAAAATCCCGAGCTACAACAACCTCTTCCCGAATCAACCTCGTGACACTCGCTCTCTCGCTCCCGCTTCGAGCCACACACGCAGACCATACGAGAAACGACCCGAGCATCCTCCTTCTTACCAAACTCAACCAAACCAAAACAATATCACAGTGCACATGTGAACGTGCACAACGACTCCAAGCCACTCCGACCAACCTTCCGACTCTCGGCAAGTTGACGAACCTCTCGCTGTCGCACACGACCACCTAGAAGAAAGAATCCGATAGCAAAACAAAAATCGAGCACTCGAACAAAAATCTAGAACCAACCAGATTAATAAAACCTCACCGCGACGACGATCTACACTACCGAAGCTCACGTCATCTTGACCAGACCCGCTCCTCGACTTCCCGCTTCGATTCCCCCTTACGCGTTGACCTCCGATGATCTATTGACGTCGCACGAAGGTCGCAAATTACCTCGACAAAATCAAGCCTACGAATATGCCTTCAAACCCTAGTTCGACGCTGGCCGGCCACCACCGGCCATCGATAAAACCTTCCACTATTTTTCCCTCGACCACCGTCCTTCTAACTATCTCTAACAACAAGCCCGACCTCCAACACCTCGTCGATCGACTACAATCGATGAAAGTACCAAATTCGTTCATCTCGATATATCTCACTATCTACTTACCTAAAAATCAAGATTTTTCTACCTAAATTCATCATTTGCCACGACGAATCACATTATACAATCCAAACTTGAAATTATGATCTTAAATTTTTGACTTATATTTGATTTCTTTACTGTAATTTTCCTATTTTGAATTAATTACTAAATATAATTTTTTGAAACCATTTTTAAACATAAATTTACGTTAATGCAATCATTTTCCTTTTAGAGATCATGCCAGATAAAGATTGGGAAGATAGGAAATGATTTTTGAACCTATTTTCTAGCCTGTGAAAAACAACAGGGTCCAACTATATATACACACACACACATATATACAGACATGTACATATAAACAGAGTAGTTCCAATATATATTCAAGAGAAAATCAATCATGCAAACCATATTACTACAGCAATCATCATAAGTATCTAGAATTAAATCTGTTTTTAAAAGAAAAGGTTTACTCACCATTTTCAGAAAGAACAGAGAGCAGTCTGTATATTTTTCTTCTTCTTTTGATTCTGGAACATTTTTTTGAGATTTTCCTTGAAACTGAAATTGAAGCTTGTTTAGATCTGAAGCTCTGTTGTATTCGAATCTGCTTTTGCTTGATTATTTAGTTGAATTGAATCTTTGCATCGTTGTTTGTTTGATTTTCAAATTGAAAGCCTTTAGTTGATTTACTTTTCAGTTTTTATTTTTAAGAAGAAAGAAAGAAGATTGAGAGAAAGAGGATTGAGAAGAGAAAATGTAAAAACTTAAACTGAAAGAAAATTAGCCAGGTTTCTCTAATACTACATTATATATATATAATTAAATTTTTAAAAGAAAATTGTGTTGCCACTTGTTAATACATTTATACAAATGTCATTGCATGATTTATTTTCTTACAAATGTTAAATATATGTATTATTATGTTTAAACCCCTGTTTTAATTTTTTTATATTCTATTATACTTATGTAATATGAATTTAGGTTTATATTTATTATTTATACTTATGTTTTATTAATATATATATTTACGTAATATGATTTTATTAATTTATTTTTTATAATTATATATGTATGACTTATGTTTTTAAACTATATATATTTACAAACATGTTATCTCATGTTAAATTTTAAAAAGAAAGAACATTTAAAACAAAAGAAATGAATCTCTAATTAAATCTTATTTAAAATTTTAGCTAAAATATATTTTAAAATAAATAAACTTTTACCTTAAGTGTTTTGAAAATGTATGGTTAACTTTTAAATAGCTTTGAAAAGTATTAAATTGAATTTAAACATAACTTTCCAAATTTCAAAATATGTATTAAAATTTGAAAACATGTTTTTATTTGTTAAATTCAAACCAAGGCTTTCCTATTTATAATATATATAAATGTTATACATTATAAATAGAAAACATTTTAATATTAGTCTTGAAAATTATTATATTGAATTTTAAACAAATTTCCAATCACAATATATATGTGTGTGTATATTACAATTTGAAAACATATCTTTTATTAAATTAAAACCAAAGACTTCCAATTTACAATATATATACCAATATATACATTATAAATAGAACACAATTTCGTTAGCTTTAAAAGATAAAATTTACCAATTAAATATTTATAAAAGAAGATTATTAAACTAATATTACCAAACAAATATTGCCCAAAATTTTGGGTCATCACATTCCTCCCCCCTTAAGAGAATTTCGTCCCCGAAATTTAAAAGCAAAGATAATTTAATAATCCAGCAAAAGTTTTAATTTTTAAATAACAAGCCTATATTATCATATACTAGCAACCATAGCACTAATTTATTCTAACAAACAAATCTAACTATCCTGACATAAAGTTAGGATAGGTCTTCCTAATACTGTCAAGAGTTTCCCAGGTACAAACACTGGGATACTCGCTCTACTTAATCTAAACTAGCTATACCACTCTGATCCTTAGCTCCTTCTCATCACGATCTACAATCTGAACAGGATATCAGACCATAATATTGTCCTGCTCAACTTCCAAATCCTCCTGAACTATCCCTCAAAAGCTTGCTCTAAATGAAAACACCTTCGGGAACATCTAGGGTCACTGCGTCTCACCACGCAGCTGCTCCTTTCTGAAGTTGCCAAGATGCTATCACCCGCTTCTGCTCATCCAACAGATCCAAACTCTGTAAAATCCACTTGCACGAGCGCAACCAAACTTGCATTCCAAAGATGGACTCCATGCCTTCTTAAAAAAGGCCATCCTCAGAGATTGATAAAATCCTTAACAAAATGCTGCAAAGCTTACTCAAGGCGGTATTGGGTCTACAGCCTCGGTAGATACTCTTCCAACTCCAACTCTCGGGCTTCTTCCACCAGGGTTAGTCGTGCTACACACACCACTACTCTTCCCACCTCTAGAACTCATGTTGGCAAACCCGAACAGGTAACCCAACAAATTAGGTAGATATATATATATATATATATATATATATATATATATATATATACATACATACAAGTACGCTCTCTCAAGAAAGATATCACTCTAAAGCCTAGGTATTCTCTCAACCTAGTGCTCCGATACCAAATGTAACGACCCGCCTTTCATTCCACAGAAAGACGCATGATTATTAAGAAATAAAGAGATAGAAAAGAGAAAAGACGAGAAAGGAAGAACTAAACAATATCATAATCTCACAGCGGAACGAATAAACTATATCACATAAGATATTACATATTATCATATACATCAGAGTTACGCAACTTATACATCACATGTTAGGCAGTTATAAAGACCTGTCTAATCATTACTACTTAAGTACATCATAGAGATACATACACAAACATTGGCGCAGCGGAACCATAATACCTATATACGCTGAAGCCTCTTGCTCCAAGTCTTCTCCATAAATTCGACAAAGCTAACCTGAATCCCTTGGCTACTCGTAAAAATTTGAGTACCCAAGAGTTTAATAAAATAGAAAATAAACTCTGGGTCAGACATGGGTCTGGTATGAGTAAACGGGTTAAAGTTGCTTAACTTTGAAAATCATTTGAAAAGAAAGGTATCTCGTAAGACTTCCCACACATAAACATGGAAAAGTTTTTACCTTACGATAACCAAGACATTTGATAGGAAATGGGATGGAACCTACGAAAAAGCTAGTGGAACATTGTTTTGCGTCCACTAATTTTAATTCAAATGATTTACAAAATTATCCTGTTTTCAAAATGTTTTCAAAACCTTTTTTTAAAACATCAAAAACCTCTATCCTGATTTTAAATAATTTTAGCCTCAAAATTATCTTTAATTTCAAAGACAAATTACTCCTGATTTTAAACTATCTTTTAAAATAATATATTTAACTTTTAAATATTTATACTTAAGATTTAAATATAAAATTATAGTTAAATTTTATATATACTATTCTCTATATTTACTTATGTAGTTTAACTATAGTCAAGTATATTAGAAAAGTTTAAAATAGTTTTAATATAAGATAAAGGTTATTTTCAAAGAAAATCAATCATCAAAAATTGCTTTGGGATGTCGACATGCCTATGGTGACCATGTCGACATGGTATCAGTTGAGTTCAAAATTTAAATTTCAAAAGAAGTGTCTATTCGCCATAACTCTTCACGAATGGACATGGCTGTTGTTCTTCTACAAATAGGGGTTAGTTTCAACGAATTTTATATCAGATTTTTTGGTTTTTCACTCCTCTTCTTCTTCCACATTTCTTAATACATATTCTTACCATTACTCTGCCGAAATCAACATTGAATCGAACTCGATCTTTTCTAGTTTGATTCTCTTTCACTATCTCAACAAGGTTCTTAGTGCTATTCAGAGTTATAGGCTTCTTTTCTATTAAGTGAGAAAAGGTGTGATTGTGGCCTTGAAAATCAATCAAGCGAGAAAGGTGTGATTGTTGCCTTGGTAAATCAATTGGGTAAACTTGTGGCCCGGAAATCAAGTATCTCTACCTAGAGGATTGTGATTCTGGAGGGTGTACCTCGTAGCCCTGAAATCGAGGGTGTAATTGTACAATTTCTTTTGAAAGAAAATCCGTACTTGTGTTGCGGCACTGGATGTAGGGTAACTCCGAACCAGTATAAAATCCGGTATGTTCTTTCCTTTATTGCTTTTACTTTATTTTTGCAATTGTGTTTGTTTCTGTGGTCATATCTGTGTATGCATATTGCATACATCCGTTTTCAATTCAACATAAATTCAAAAAGATTTGGTAATTCGTTTTAAACACTATTCACCCCCCTCTAGTGTTAATTCTAGCCTTAAGATCCATAATCCGCATTTCTTTCATTCTCTATTGTATAGCGCTTCACTTTCAACTCTTTAGCTCTGCACCAACTATAGTCACTCGATGGATGATTATACCATAATTTAACTACAATCAAAATGGAGTATTCACATTGAAGTTTCATGGTATTCTCAAGTTGTGGGAATCGTGTATCATCTTCACACTAAGATTTACTATTTGACTTATTTGTTAGCAACTAACAAGAAACTCTTAGATGAGTCATTACATAGCCACCCAATAACTACGAGTCATAACCACTTGGTGCCCCTGCAACCGAGTAATATATTGCTCAACATTTGGAGAGCGTTATATACTCTGATCTTAATGGATGCATCAATATCCTTTCTCAAAACATCTTAACCAGGAATATTTAAAACAAAATGTTATTTTATTTTGTGATTAATTACTCACAATTGCAACTATTTTCAACTACACTCATATAAATTTTTATTTTAGAATTTTCTTATTTATATGCCTTAAATTAATTACTTGATTATTTATCTCAGAATATAACAAAGTATGCAAAAAAAACTCCATTACTATGAACAAGATTGACTACAGGGTTAGATATATATAACAAATCACATGACTACCCCTAGGGCATATCACTAACTCTTTCACCAAGGACGGTTAATGTTGACCCAATGAGGGAGTAGTAACTTGAAATATATGTCAATTAAAAGGGAAAATGCCGAGGATTGCTTAGTCAACCATCAGGAAAAGAAGCATTTTAATTGTGATCAACCATGCCATTTCATGTGGGATTGTCTATCTCTGCCAAAGGGTTGACAAGTAGTCAAGCTTATGCTATCCAAGTTACTCTATGTTCGATTGCTCTGTCTAAGATCGACAAAGAGAAAAACATTGTCTTAGAAGGTGTGCTTTCTATTTATGACTTTCCAATCCGTGTTTTATTTGATACGAGAGATTCACATTCATTTATTGTTGGTCATCCTTTTGATAGATTATACCTAGTGCCCTGTGTTATTGATGACTCTTTTATAGTGTTGAATCTGATAGGGTTAAGGGTGTGCCCTATGGGCAATTATGTAATTTTATTATATAACTTAACTATTATAGTGAATCTTGTTTAAAATGCAATAAGCTTTTGGCTTTATGCTCTACTCTATGTATTTTTATATATGGATATAAATAATTTTATAAGTACATTAATATATATAAATAAGGAAAAGTATTTATTCGATTGTAGTTATGAATGTGTTCGTAGCACGAGTATTAAATCGATAAAACTGATGCTTTCCCTTAAATGTTTCTAGTCATGATGTATCTAAAATGAGATATCAATATGTTCGTTAAGACTAGTGTATGTAATGTTTTCCATATGATGGATGGTGAATTACTCATAACCATTTGGGCAATAAAAAAGCTTGGATGTGTAGTTGTTATGAACAATCACATAATGACTCACCTAGGTCCTTCTATATGTTAAAAGGAAAATAGAAGATCTCTTGTGATGATGGTCATCTTTTGACTTGAGAATACTATAAGTCTAAAATGTTTAAACTTTACTTTGAATATGGTTAAACACACGACAGTATGGTCATGTTAAGGATATAAGGTATAATTTGAACTACATAAAGTGAAGCACTATTCAAAAGAGAATTTCTAACCTTCATATTGAAGATTAATATCATCATAATTGATAGTCAATGTAAAGGCAAAGACTTTGGACAAAGAAAAAAGGTTAATTGATAACTGTTATTGGATTGAACCATGGATTTTAGTGTTGGACTTTGTAATTGACTATGGATATTAATAAAGTTTGGACTATTGATTGAACTTAATATTTCTAAAAAATATAGCGATGACGAAGAGAAAACATGCACAATATATCATTGCTTAGGGGTGTCTCTTTAAAAGATAAGAAATTGTATTTCACCTGGATAATAGGTAAGCCACAAAACTTGTATCCACTATCGTGCTGCACTAAAATACTTACAGGATTTAATATGTAAATTTTTTAAATATTACAAAGTGTCGAGTTCATACCTGGGTGTCACCCACCTGCAACTCTTAATTTTCGACCAGCAACAATTTTGTATATACGTATTTTATTTAGATAGACGAAAATTTGAAAGTTGTTTTAAAATTAAGGCAAAATATATGTGGGTAAGAATTAATTAAATGGTTTTAATTAATTAATTGAGATAAGTTCTCATTTATAATGGATCATACCTTGAATGGTGGATCTAATTGAGATATTTTATATAACCCATTAATGTTGCTATGAATATACCTAGATGACTTATTCTTCGAACAAAGGAATACATTCTCTCTCCATAATATAGAGTTACATCTTAATGGTGGACTTTGCAAGTCCAATATTAAGTTAGAGGTAGGACTCTCAATGTTAAAAATAATGGTTCAAGGTGATCGAACCACACGATTATTTAAAGTTTCAAATTATTTTAATCAGTATCAACTTATGGAGTTATTTTTATAATCAATTTCCTTTAATTTAAAATTTTAATTGAAATAAAATATTATTTACTCTATGTTCACTTATGCATGCACACCTCCTCATGCATTCTATAACAATCCTGGTCGAGATTTCTTAGAATTAGACACAAAATATGGTTTAATTTATCTTAATTAATTTTAAGATGAAACTGTGGAATTTTATTAGGTTTTGTTTTCATTTTGGAGTTAAATAAATAAGAAATTTATTTAATGGGTTTTCCAATTGAGATACATATAAATGGAAAATTTATTGTATAGTGGTTAGGAATTTATATGAATAAATTTCTAAGATGAAAGATCAAATTTACAGACCTAAATATAATTTTAAGGCATTTTATATAATTTATATGAATTGATAATCATGCATTTTGCAATATTTGAAAGCGGGCATGAAATTGTATTTTTAACTATTTAGGACATTTAATCTTGTCAAATTGATACAAAATTACTTTTTGAAGTTTGATATGATGGTAGTGGGTCTAAAAATTATTTTTTTAGAATTTTATTTAATTTATATGAATTTATAAAGATGCGATCATAATATATGAAATTCAGCCTAGTTTTGTGTAAAAATGATTTGGGATATAAAATCACATCAAAATGGTATAAAATTGATTTCTAAAGTTAACATCCATCCATCCATCCATCCATACATACATATACATATGAATTTAGAAATTTAATTATGGATTTATAGATATATATGCTAAGAGATATGATTTATTTAGTGAGAAATGGAAATGAACAATGTTTGAGCTATTAAATGAATTATATCGAAATACATATATAAAATATATATAAAAGTTTTGTGAAAATATTTATAAAATTCAATTTCATATGTCAAGTCTTACTTTGATTTTATTTTGAATTTATAGTGATTTTTAAAGGTAGTTTAAAGATATATATGTGTGTGTGTGTGTGTGTGAAAATGCTATATTTCTGTTTTTTGGAAACTAACTTTAAACCCCCGATTTGTACAACAATTTTGAAATGATTTTTATTCAAACTTTTGAATGAAATGAAAGTAGAAGTGTAGTAGGTAATCATATCTAAATTTAAAAGAAAACGGATTGGAAATCCGATTTAAAAGTTTTGAGAAACAAGCAAAACAAAATTTGAAAAATACATGTTATATGCTGTCTGTCTTAGAGGACAACAGGTAGACACGTTTGCACAACAGGTGGATCGGTTGGACGTACTTTGATGAGGTTTTATGATCAATTGGAGCCAAATCGAAAGGGGTTTGGTTCAGCTTCTTTTAAGGTATTCGGGCAGCGATTAGGCTTTGTTTTTAGAATAGAATTCCATGTTGTTTTGATTGAAATTTTGGGAAATTATTATTTATATGTAAAATGGTGTTTTATCAATGAGAAATAATAGAAAATAAGTATAAGTTTTCTTATTGGGTCTATTGAACCCACAGAGCCCTTGTAGTAATCTAATTAGTAAGAATAAAAGTAATAAGTTCATTTTCTCTTTACTGCTTCTCATTTCAGCCTTAGCCAAAAATCTGAAAACAATACCCTTTTTCTTTAGCAAACTCTAGCTTTAACTTCTTCTCTAATTCATGAATAACCAAAGGGCTTTAGATTATGTACAAATCAATCTCAGGTAATCTTTCTCTCAATTTTGGGTGTTTAATTTATGTTTGTTTCATCTTTTTGCTTAGGGTTAATTCTTTTTTCTTCCTATTTTCTTAATTAACCTAGGATTGATTGTTGAGGATCACTAGTCTAAGGGAATTCGAGTCCATGCCATCAATTCGAGCTTGTATTAGTGAACTAATTTCACACGTCTAGACTACGGTTGAATATATGTTGCATATTGTTGTTTTTGGATGATTTTTAGTGCAAACTAAATTCAGTCTCTTATGTTATTGCAGCTTTTGCTGTGCAATTTTTTGACTACTGAAAACCCTTATCATATGATCACTTGAATCATCAAATTGTAGTTGAATATGTGTTTGCATGACACCAAAATCAGTGTCCTTGAAGCGCAAATCATCTATAGCCTGAAATTCACCAACAATGGACCACTTGGAAGCGATGAACAGTGCCTAGAGCTTAGCCCAGGCAGTGCCACCAATAGACCGGTCACACATGACCGATGCACCGGTCACGACCTGGGCAGAGCCAAGGTTGTGTCTGTTTTTCTTCCTAATCGCCCCGTTCGACCATTTGTTCGCTCGATTGTTTCTTTGATGGTTATTTTCAATGTTTTATGCTCCATTTTATGTTTATTTCAGTGCGAATTTTGGAGATTTTATTTATGAATTGGTGGATTCATCTTGGAGTTTCTATTTCATAGAAATGCCCTATTGATATATGTTGCTACACAAAAGTTGTATTGCATATGGCAACTAAGGTCAGAGATGTTCTCTTCAATATTCAATCTACACGTACTTTCTCATCCAATTACTGGATCCAGAATATTTGGAACTAGATAAGAACGTTTACTTTAATGTCCTCAACTTCTGCTCGTTTGGTTTGGGGAGACAAAAAGGCAATATTCAAAACTGGAGAAGCTTATGAATTTATAATGCAGAATGGTGCATGCCCAACTTGGAGATAGTGGAAGCGTACTTGGAACAAAGACAGTAGAATGAGAGAAAATTTCTTGCTTTGGAAAGTTCATAACCGTGCGATAATGTCCAGAGCAAAAATTGCATGCATGGGTATGAGTGTTAATATTTTCTGTACTTACTGTCATGTGCATTCTGAGACAGTGGAACACTTATACTTCGAGTGCCCATATATTAATCAAATCTGGATTAATGTCATGGTGAGGCTTCAGCGTACTAATGTGTCTAATGACAACCAGTTGGAGTGGGAAAGAATCTATGCGGCTTCAGGTATAAAACAAGAATGCAAGCGTATTTTTAACTCGGTGTTGAAGAGCTTCGTTAGCTCAGTTTGGAAAGAGCGTAACATGAGATTGTTCGATGCTATCAACGCTAAATCTGATGTTGCCTTTAAGCAGTGGATAATACAAGAAATCAAAAATGCAATTAGTCTGCTCTCTTTCTCGTTCGATTCGGGGATAAATGCCGCATTTCAGCATTACTGACTATGTTGCTTTTTCCTTTTTCTATTTTTCTTCCTGTTTTTTTTTCCCTGGTTCTTGTTGCACCTTGTCTCCCCTTGTAATCTTAGAGTTTATGTTGTATGTGTAATGTTCTGATTGGTGCAGCAATAAAATGGTCGGGGTCCATTTCACCCCGTCGGCCTTGCCAAAAAAAAAGTTGTATTGCGCACTTTTAAATTGAGTTTTCTGAAGAACAATTTTAAATCCAAATCGTTTTCTTAATTTAAATATGAATATATTTTCCATAAAGAATATTTGGAATATATATATATATATATATATATATATATATATATATGTATGTATGTATTCATAATAATGGTTTGGAAGTTGATTAATAACAATGGTTTAAAACTATACATACATGTACATACACACATATATATATATATATATATATATATATATATATATATATATATTGCAACAACCCAAAATTTTAGTCGTTTGATTTCAAATGTTTAATTTATTTTATATATTTAAAATAATTGAATTTTGGAATTTAATAACTTTTAATTCAAATATAGGGAATAATTAAATATTTGAATTGTGAATTTAATGTTAATTAATGGATTTAATAATTTTATTTAACTTCTTTTAATTAATAAATAATATTGGTAAATTCAATTTATAAATTTATTTAGAATATAAACAGATTGGATAAATATCAATAATTAAAGATAATAAATTTGGGAAATTAGCCTTGCATGGCACGGTCTCAGAATTCGACGAAACAGTTTCATTGGTTCCATTGTAATGATCCACTTTTCTGTACACTTTAAGTTGACAATAAATCACACATGTCTAATCCAAATTGAACGAAAAGGCGGATAGAGAGAAAAGAAAATGAAGAATACAATAAGAAACTAAATAATACAGAATCTCATAGCGGAATGAATACTCTATAATAGACAACAAATCTTTACATAAAACAAAACTGTAATTTATGTATATACCTACATCAATCAGAGTACACTAATCTATCTCTGCCCAGATAATTTGTAATGACATGGATTTTTCGATCTCGAAAATTCCAGATAGTTAGGAAAAAGAATAAATAGATAGAAGAATAAGAAGAACAGAAACACCAACATCTCACATTCGCAGCGGATAAAATATAATAACAAATAATAACAGTTTACGAAAGAATTCTGTATCTGTCAAAATACCTTTATAATACATCAGAGTTACACATATATACCGACATTGGATATACACAATCATCGTGTCTCAAATATACAACAATATAATACAACAGAAACACTCCATACGTTCTTGCCATCCAGCTCGCCTCTTGAGCTCCAGAACGTCCTTGCCTGAAAATCTGTAATACTCGGTCTGACCTGAGTATTACATCCAAGTAACACCCGGGTCAGGCTGGAAACCAGCGTGAGTAAACTCATGTAACATGAAATACCAAAGCATAAAAACTTATTTAAACCCAGGGTAACTCGTGTCAATTTTCAAATTCACAATTTGTTATAGACCACACTTATTTCATTCACAAATTTCTAAGTACCAAAAACTTAGATTAAATAGTCCAACTCTCTTAAATCATTCATTCCAGCTTATTGATTTCACATATCAATCTATAGAGAATCGAAGTGGTTTCGGGTATTTACTATTACCCGACTCCGGTCACTTCGAATCCATTGTCATCTTAACCCAAGTTATGCAAGTGAAATACAATTCAACTTTAAATACAGGGTGTCACAGTAATTCATCATCAATAGATAACCACAACATCACAATTTAAAACAAACATATCATATCACATAGCATCACGAATCACGTATTAGGTATAACAATTAATCCAAGGCTTCCAATATCATTATATCATCCATTCACAAGGTTGATTAGCCATACCCTTCTAATTAATTTAAATATATTAAATTAATTACTTCCATCATCTTTAAATCTTGCTTAATCAACATTAATTAATTATCCTTTACCCATCCATAATAATTACATTGACCCTTAATTAATCACTCAAATTAATTATCATTAACTTAAACAATTAATTACACTAAGTAATTAATCCTTAATCACTTCCCTAATAATTTATCTTTGGTTAATTATCCTCAGTTAATTAACCTTGATCAGTAATAAATTAAAGTTTTCAATTGCTAATTAAGTAAATACCATTTAAGTAACTATCCTCCAATTACTTACATTAATAATCTTAAATTTAATTAATTAATTACTAATTACCTATTAATTAATTCCTAATAAATTAATTATATTAAGCGATTCCCTTTTAAACTAAAGCTATTATCATAAATTAATTACATCATGAGATTAATCTGTAATTAATCATCTTTTAATTAATAGCTTAATTAATTAATCACATTAATAAATCAATCTACTAAATTGATTCCACAATTTAATTAACTTTTAATTAATTAGTTTATCCAGATTACATAAACCAATTAACCATCCTTAATACGTTAACTAATTTATACTTTATTTAATTACAACTTTTAATTCACCTTAAAACATATAGGTTTTAACCTATTAAGAAAAAATTCTTAATACAACAAATTTTGAAACATTTTTTTTTTAAAACTTGGGAAATTCATTTAAAACTTGCTGATCATTTGTTTAAAACGTGTTTTATTTTAATTTTGAATATTACACACTTGATAAGCTTTTAAACTTATTCCTTAACTTAAAAAAACGCAGACCACAACATACAGAATTCCCAATCCCACCTCGTTCTCTCATCACCTCGCTTCAAGTCAATGCTCAACTACTCGTGCCAAACTCAAAAATTTCCGAGCAAAACCCCAAAAACACTTGCGTTAAAAAAAAAACACAGAACTTCACTTACCCGAAGTTCCAAAATCTCACAACATCGCATACGCACAGGTCTACTTCGAGTTTTCTCTCGAGTCACACCCCAAAACACCCGAACAACCCTTCTAGACCATCCATTACAACCCACTGATACATTACTTGCCACCGTGCACGTGTACCAGCCATCAACGACGATCCAGCCTTCATGATTCCCTCCGACACGTCATTTTCAACCCATACTTGACCCCTGACCACCCAGAATTGCAAAACAACCCCGAGGAACAAATCGAGCTACTTCGATCAGCTAAGTACAACAACCATTGCTAGGAAATCATCTTAAATTCCCAATGCCAACCACCAGCATCCCTACAATTCCGACCATATCTTGATGATCCTCCACGCCACCACTTCCCCATAGTTTCATGCAACTCGAATCTCCTTAGATGCCTCGGTGATCCCATTTCCGACCTAGTCAAAAAAGTAGGGTTAAAAAACCATTTGACCGACTGTCGACACCATGATGGATAATCCACATTCTTGATATTTTTGCCGAACAACCTGATCATCATTCTAGCTCCAAATGAAATTTCGACCATTCGAGTACCTCCGGCTACCAGGAATTGCTTAAAAATCATTTTCCAGATATCACCAAAATACATACTCAATACATTATTAGAAATCCAGATTTTCTTTTTAAAATTCATAATTTCCAATATCAATTCAAGTTATAACATTGAATCAGTAATCCACGATGATGAATTTTTAACCTATTCTTAAGTTCTTAATGTTCTATCTGTTTCCCAGATACATACCCTTTTTAATTTGCTTAAATAAAATTATTAACCTTACTCTATGTTTAAAAAAAATAAAAATCATTTGAAAACTAGAACCAAACATTGATCAAGTAGAAATATATTGAATTTTGATTTAATTTTCAAATCTGAAACTTACGAAACAGAGAAGACTGACATGTACAGTTTCAAAACATAAACAAACATATAGCATACTTGTATTTACATATGCATGCATCACCCACTTCAGAATTTCATAGGCAACAAACATGTGTTCACTTAAAATTTTTAATTAAAATGTTTACTCACCTGTCACAAGCATGAACAGAGAACAATTTCCCTTTTTTTTTTGAAAAGCTGTTAGCTTGATCTTCTTTGATCCTCTTGCTTTGTTTAGTTGAGATGTTATTTGAGCTTCAATTGTAAGATGGTAATGCTTCCTTATTTCAGGCTTTCTTATCTTATATTTTTTTGAACGAACTAACTAGAAGGATGTATATATAGAGAATATACAGGATAAGTATTTGCTGCTACTACTTTGTTTTCTTTTTCTCATTTTTGGTCAGAGATTTTCTTTGACCAGATAAGATTTTTTTATATATTGAAACTGAAATGATTCATACACATTTTCGAAATGACTTTTTTGTGCTGAGATGATATCATTTAATGCTAATGTTCCTTACAAGTATATAGCCTTGTCCTATTGTTTTGTATGTAGATATTTTGTATTCTTTCTTGTATTCACACATGTATTCCATAGTATATATATTCTAGAATTATCTGATGTATTTATTTTATGTTGCATACACACAAACTCACTTATTTGTAACATAAACCCTTGTTTTTATTTTTATTCTTTATCTTAACTATCAAACACTTTATTTGTATTCATTTTTATTATATTTATATTTAATATTGATAGAATTGATTTTATTTTAAACATTATTATCTATATTGCATTCATATGCATATATTTAGATTAAATGTTAATAATGTAGAGCATTAATTAAATTGAATAAGGTAGATTTTATTTTAAATATTTTTGAAAGATTTTATTTTAAATTTTCAAATCATAATTTCCTTCCAAAATACACACATATATATAAATAAATGGCAAATGTCCAAAAGTTTTATTCATTTTCAAAATGATAAGTTAGTATTTCATTTAATTAGATTAAATGCTTATTAAAATAATATTGCCAAGATACCGGGTCGTCATATTCCTTCCCCCTTTGAATCTTCTCGTCCTCGAAAAGGAACGAAACCAGAATTATTAAAATGCTTAAAGTCAGATAAATTTTCTTTGATCATTTTTAAACTACTTTAAAAATCTAGATAATTACTAAAATAGTTTTTATACAAATACTTTTATAACTCGATGTTTCGACAAGTCCATCCTTTTTCCTACATAAATTCGGTCATACGTTGATCAGGCGTACGACTGAAAATCTATAAGTGCTTGGTAAACCCGTTTTCAACATCCAGAGAAAATACTTTGAAAAAATAATTTTATTAAAAATATAGAAAATAGTTTTTGAAAATCGAGGAAATATATTTGGTGAGAATACTCTGGAAATCATCACCCTCATCCATGGTCGCAGTTACATCCTGGGTTACGTTGCCATACAGCAAATGTCCATGTAACTATAGGCACTCTGCGTCCCCCGATTACGCCATGGAACCCACAATAGATCACAGTTACATTCCAGGGTTACGTTGCCATTGCAGTAAAAGTCCATGTGTAACGATCTGGAATTTTCGAACCCGAAAATTCCAGATAGTTATGAAAAAGAAGAAAGAGATAGAAGAAGAAGAACAGAAACACCAAACATCTCACAATCGCAGCGGATAAAATATGATAATAAATAATAATAACTTACAAAAGAATACTATATCTGTTGATTACATTTCAATACATCAGAGTTTCACATATATTCAAAGGCTGGTTATATACAATCAATTTATCACAGAATTACAATAATATAATTACAGCGGAATATTCTAAGCGATATTGCCATCCTGCTTGCCTCCTGAGCTCCAGAACGTACCTACCTGAAAATCTGTAATACTCGGTCTGACCCGAGCATTACACCAAAGTAACACCTGGGTCAGGCTGGATACCAGCGTGAGTAAACCCAACTAACATGGAATATCACAGCAACAACTCATATAAAAACCCGGGTAATTCAAACTAATTTTACATGTCATAAATTGTCATAGACATAACTTAATTTCAAAAATTAAGTTTTCTAAGTGTCCAAAATTTAGATTTAATAATACAAATCGTTAAATCCAATCATTCCAACCTATCAATTTCTCATATTAATTTATAGGTAATTCGAAGTGGTTTCGGGTATTCTCTAATACCCGACCCTGGTTTCTTCGAAACTCATGTTATCTTAATCCAAGTTATACAATGAAATACATGACATATCATATCAGAGATATCAACACATTTGAAGCATCCAGTACCATTCAATTATCCATAAGCAAAGCTTAACCACATACAAATCAATTCAATAAATTCTCATTGGATTTCAAACCTCAACCACTTAGGTTCCTTCATTAACATTAATTAATTCCAAACCAATTAATTTGTCAGCCTGTCATTATTCATCTTAATTAATCCCCTGGATTAATTATTTTTCAATTAAATTTAAGTAATTATCTTTAATTAATTTCTCGATATTAATTATTCCTAACCGAAAATGAATAAGAAATCTTAATTACTTTATAAATAATCAACTATTCCATAAATTAATTATCTATATTAATTACATTAATTCTTAATTACTTATAGTAATTAATTTCTCATAAGCCATTTTTTTAATGAATTGATTTAACTAATCAATTTCTAAATTACATCAATTATTATATAAATTAATAATTTCCAATTATATTTTAATTTGTTCTAATCCCAATCAATAACTTTAATTCAACCACAATACTAATCATTCTCGGTCAATCTCAATCTGTAATTATCTACCTACTTACTTACTTCATTAAATAAATAAATTTATTCCTCAATTAACTATTTTAATTATTCTCTTGATAAATATTTTTTTTTCAAAGTAATTATATATATATATATATATATTTTCAATTTCATTAAGTAATCACATATCAACCATCAATTGATTGTTCTAAATTAATTTAACTTAATCCTTAATTAATTCAAATCCTTAATTACTAAATTAATTAGCACAATCATTAATTAATTGAATTAATTCATTGTCCACTCAAATTATTCTACCTATTTAATGAATCATCAATCATTAAACCCTTATTAACTCGAGAATCAAACAAAAACCAAAGTCATAGATTGTCAGCACACATTCAATCAACTCAATCAATCAATCAATTATTTAAATTTAACCATTTAAATTTAAATAATACCAGACGAGTGAGATTTACTCACCTTTGCTTTCATTTGCAATCAACTTCAAAATTGTCTTGGTTTCCTCGATTTTTGACCTTGTATAAATATTCATATAGGTTATTATTATTTGAACTAATCAATTACCACTTAATAAATTTAATTAAGCAAAAAAATATAATTTAAACTATTTCTCTTCCAATAAATTATTTTTAGTGACTAAGATAATTTAACGAACCAGTTAAACAAATAAATTACCTTAATACTTTGTTTTTTTAAAAAATAAGTTAGTCGATTTAAAATGTGTGTCTGTATATTTATTTCCCTTTTACAACTAAAATTGGCCTATGTTTATTTTAAAAATCAAATTTGTAATTTTACAACATTTTTTTTTTAAAATTCCTACTATAGATAAATTCAAAAATCTCCCTGAATAAAAGTTTTCCGTTTATCTTCAATTGAACAGGCATGAGTACATACATATTTACTTTTATTCAATCAGGCAAGATCGAAGAAGAAGTAAAAAACGAAAAATCTCACCTGCTAGACCCTCACCACCAGCCTCCAAAATCGTAGCCGAACCCCCCCTTCATCACCCATCGCCGGCTACTGCCAGAAAACACTTGCCATCCCTCCATCCATGCGCACGCGAGCCACCAAAACGTCACGCGATGCCCCTATTTGCACGGAAACAGTAATCTCCCCAATCCTTACGTCGCCGTGCTCGAGTTCGGCTCCAATCCATCGCCTTCCATAAACTGCAGCCACTGCACTCGAAGAGAACCGCCCAGGTCGCGATACACTCCAGAAAAAAAATTGAAACCCTAACCCAACAAACTGTAACGACCCGCAAATCCGTACCCCTTGAGTCAACACTATTCTACAACAATCAACTCAAGTTGCACAGAAATACGAACCATTTGGGTTAAAGAAGTAGAGGTAGAAGAAGAGAAAACAAAATCAACATCAGAATCTAACCATCGCAGCGGAATAAAATATAATAGATAGTAAATAATCTTTACTCAAAATCAAATATATCTGTTTACATACATTACATCATCAGAGTACATCAGTCACAACTCACATCAATAACATACAGCTGAATACACATCAACTCAACACAGCGGAATATATATAAATATACAAGTACGAGGGTACGTATCGCCATCCTGCTCGTCCTCTGAGCTCCACAGCATCGTATCCTGTATTCTATAATACTCGGCCTGACACGAGCATTACAGTTAAATAATACCCGAGTCAGTCTGGAATACCAGCGTGAGAAAATCACACCCAATTGATTATTAAAGTTCAAAAATCCTTTGAAAACAAAAGCATCTCGTAAGACCACGCCACAAATAAACATGTCGGGTTTTTACCTTACGATAGCTAAAATAATTTTTATAGAAATCCTCTGATATTATAATAGGGTCAATATACAAATACTTATAAAATAGCCGAAATTGTTACATGATTAAATTCCAGCTACTAGCCACAGAGTGGGTAATACAAACAAAACTCGTACAAGGCTCGTAGGGAAAATGGATTTCCAACAATGACTAGGCACTGGGGTACCACCTGTCACAGTATGGGGCCTAGATCACCGTACCGAGGATTACTCCCTTCATCCCCTGCAACACAAGGCCGGAACCATTCCTTATTGAACAGTCCCGAACAAGATAAACCCCGTGGTTGGCGCGACCAACCACCCACTAAGCCGAAAGATATATAAGGGACATCTAGACAGGGGAATTATCTTGTCCTACTTGGGCATGACCCACCTAACCTTGCTGCATATCACCTGATTTTCAGTCATTCCCGGTTGATGAGGCTTGAGGCTAAGCGTTACCTTTAGAACGTTTTCACTTAGAATGCCCATCGTCCACCTGACGATGTTTCGCAAGCATTCATCCATACAAGTCCGTCCCGGGTTCGAACGGAACCGAAGGCACTATTCCTACTACATCCATTTTGGAAATATCCTCAGGATTAGTAGCGACTAGCCCTTGCACTTCACTGCTCCATCTTCGACTCCGAACACGTTTTTCGCACGAAACGTACAAACAGGATCGAAGTGGTTTTCGAGAAATAAATCTCGATCCCGGCCTCTTCGAAACGATTAACGCAGTTGGCCAATATTGATAGTCGGTTATTTAACTATCAATTAATATTCATAATCAACCATCCAACAATAAATAATTTTTCAAATTATTTATTACCCTCAAAATATCTTCACAAGATATATTTCCACTTTTAAACCCTTTTGAAAACAGTTTTAAAACTACCTTCTTTTCTTAGAATCAATTTCCCAAATAGTTTCTATTTCCACTGAAATCGCCAAGCACAAAACTTAAGATTTTTAAAATAATTTAAAAACACTTTACTTTGAAATTTATCTTACAACATTCATTTTAAAAACTATAATTTACTAAAAATACATACTATATGATTTTTGAAAATAAAGTTACTTTATAACATATAAAACTAGGTTTTCACTCTTAAAAATAAAATACTAAGTCACATTTTAAATGGTTATTACAATAATAGATTTGAAACATATTTACTTATGAATTTTAAACATTCAGAAATAATAAAATTCCTAAAATATGCTTTTTAAAACCACATTAAACTTTTATCTTATATTTAAATTTTCTTTTAGAAAAAAACGTACTTGGCTATCCAGGGAAATATACTTCCCTTCACGTTCTTCTTGAAATTCTAATTTCTATCACTTGAATCAATTTCCAAATTGAATTCCAATCTTCTTCCTTTCTATTTAAAATCTATTAATTTTAGATTTTATTTCCTTAATTATGAGTTAGATTACTTTTAACTGAAAATACCAATTCTTAGATTTCTCAAGTTACTTCTTTATTCTTTAAATACATTTAAACTTTAAATTTTAAAATAATTCTCTATTCTTTTATTGATATAACTTAAGTTTACAATTCATCAATTTTATTTTATTCAAAGTTCTTTCTCTTCATTCTCGAAGTCATTTATTATTATTTTCATATTACTTCTATTTTTCTCAATTCACTCTAATTTATTCAAATTTCCTATAATTACTTTATTTACCAATTTATTTCTTTTATTTTCTTTCCAAAATCCAATCCATATAATTTTGGTAAGTCATTATACCACAAATATATCCGATCAACCATAACATTCAACATTCCAATATAACTCATTATAGAATGTCAATATTCACAGCAAAGAAAATTAAATAATTTAAATAAATGTTGAGGGATCCAGTTGGATCCCTCCAACCTGTTTTCCCTGCATCCACAGACGTTAGCACAATATAATACACCAATTACAAAATATCATACTATATCACATCGGCCAATTCAGCCATCCAAACAATCATTTAAATTTTATCAGTTAAAATTTAAACTGAGTGAGATTAACTCACCTTTGATTTTATTTGTAATCCACTTCTTTATTGCCTTGGTTTTCCCATTTTTTTGACCTCACTGATACGACACGCTCGAAACCAGCCAGGCTTCACTGTTCGCCGAACTCAAGCTCTACTTCGAACTCCTCCCAGAAGTTGTGTAGCCTCCGAACACCGCGAGTACCACCACCCCTCAATCGGATCGCGGGCCGCCTCACACGCGCCTACATCGATGCCACCAACTTGCCTACGCCTTCCACTTTCCCAATCGCCCCCTACAACCACGAAGATCCCAAACCCTAACCCAAAGATAGATCGACCTTTCCACTGTCGATCCCCAAGACAAGTGCCGCCATCCATCCATACTACGAACTTCGAGTTCGACGTCGAACATCATAGTTCACGACTTCAAGTTCGAGTTCCCCCCCCCCCATCGGCTCATGGTTTTCCCCCTTACTCGATCGCGATACGACCTCCTCCTTGCTTGCAATTCCCCCATGCCCTCGCGGCTATCACGCGCTCGTGAACCCCAAGAACGAGGGCAAATCTTGGCCCTAAGCTCGAATCGAAATCGCTTTCGATTTCGTTTACTGATATGAGGGAGAAAACGCGGCCATTAATTCGAAGCAGCCGTGTATATCTATTTTTCTTTTAGTTATGAATGTCTGCAGTAGAAATAAGGGAAGAAAGAGGGAAGTTATGTTAGGAAAGGAAGTGTACTCGAGAAGCTAAGAAAGAAGGATGGTACGGCAGTGATTAGATGTAGGATATTTTGAATTAAAACGGTTAATTATTCTCGAAACGTTTATATCTCGTACGCTCACACGAAGACTCCAAAAATTATGAAATTTGAAATCCAGCAATAATTTAATATTACGGATCCAACTGCACTGGTTTCGTCGAAATCCGAGACTGTGCCTCAGAAGGCTATTTTTAAATTCAATTAAACGATATAAATTTTCAAAACTAAACAAAGCGCCTTTAAATTCAATTCTGTCACTTTATTGTCTTCAGTATTGTCAATATAAATTTTGCAAGCCTTCAACTTATCTTTAACAGGCTTAAAATTCCAGATTCACAATTTTCCAAATTTCCAAAAATTAAATTCATTAATTAATTATCCAATAAATATTGATATTTGAAGTTCAAGTTAAAATTAAACATTTTAATAATCCTAATTGATTAAATATTCCGATTTAAATTGCTTAAAATTTCCGGGTCGTCACATTCCTCCCCCCTTAAAAGAATTTCGTCCCCGAAATTACTAATTAGGAAGAATGGTCCAATACCCATTTATTATTTCCCTAAACCAAACAGTTTCTAACAATTCAACATCTTACCAACTATCTTTTTTACAAAAGGCCCATTATTATTCCTATTAACTTTCCAAACCTTTCCCTAGTTTGCAAATTATCCTATTTGCCCAACCATTCAAGTTTTAATCATAAAACCAATTTTGAATTATCAAAATTTTCTCAAAATTTTTCTAACACCCTAAATTTTCGAAAAATTTCGCCAGCGTCTCCTTTGCGCGGCTGACTCGGTACAACTACAATATGGCTCTACGGCCTCCCAAATCCAAAAAGAAAACAAAAAGCCAAGTGGCTCAATCCAAATCCAAATCCCAATCAAATTCCATACCAAATTTAAATGCGTACCTTTTGTCGGGCAATTCAAATTTATCTCTTGAAATCAAATCTAATTTCCTTTTCCCTTTTATAATACCTGCATATCCTGCTTAGCACTAATATCTAATCACAATATCCCAAAATATTTTATCGACTTTCTCACAAAATGTCAACATCTATTCATTTCAATATTATCTTAGATTATATTTGTAATATCAATTTCCAATCTAGAATTTACCATTCCTGTCTTAAGTTAGTATAAACATTTTATATGTTTCTTATCTTTATTTCTCTTTACCTCTTTTAGTTTATACTTATTTCTATTCAAATCGATTTCCACATTACATATGTATTTCATTTATTTTCAACTTTGAATTTTTAATTTTTATCCTTCATTTATTCCTAATTTAAGTCATTACTTTAATTAGTTTCATTTACTAACTTATTTTAGTTTCCAATTCTAAATAGTTTTGTCGTTAACAAAATTTTCCAAAATTTTCAAAAATTTTCCAACTCCCCAAAATTTCTGAAAATTTTTGGCAGAGTCCCCTTTGTACGGAGGAGCTTTTGCAATTTGACAAAAGAGATAAATATATATACATCGACCCACACGGTCGTAAAAACCAAAAAAAGTTCATATTTCCTATTTTAATTGCGTAGGCGTACCTTATTTAGCATTTTAAGCAAGCAGCTTATTATTTTTAACAAATAGCACAGCCAAATCCAGCCACACGGCTTCCAGGTACCTGTACTTACTCAACTTAAACATATAAGTCCCAAATATATGCAGTTTAACTATATTTCACTTATTTACAATAGTTAAAACATATGAATTCTAAAAGAATCTCATACAAAACATTTTTCTGTAAGCAATTTATATAGTTCCCATGCCAATTCAACTGTTTTAATTCATTTATAACCATTTTCATTCAATTCGAATGGTTTTCAATCCATTCGTATACATCTTCATCAAATTTGAATGGTTTAAAACACAATAGCTTACTTTTAATTTATTCCTAAGCAAACTGAACTCACATTTAATTCAATTGCTTTCAAAATCAATTTATTTTACTCCTATCCATCCAAGGCATTTTAATAACTTCCATTTACATTCAATTACAATTTATTCTTTGCAAATTTGACGAAAACTATGTGAATAAATAAGTATTATGTGTTATAACCAATTTTTAATGGATTTCAACTCAATTTATACTTAATTCTATCCCATTTTTAAATTTATTCACAATTTATATATTCTCATTCTCATTGCATTTTAAATTTGAATCTATTCACTCGCATTCCATTTTATTAACCAATTGTTCATCCAAACCATCTACAACCTAGGTTCATCTTAATTGCCAACTAAATTTCCCTTTTTTATTTAATCCATTTACAACCATTTACTTAGCTCGACACACTCCCTTTTTAAATTTCACTTACAACTCATTTATTAACATTACATTCCATATTTGTTTATTCCAAGCTGTTTTATTTAGCTCGAAGATAATCCAAGCTATTTCATCCAATAACTATTTCGATGTTAGATGTATTCAATAGGGTTTCATTCTTTATCCGCCTTCATTTAAACCCATTCTATTAACTTAAACATTCCATTTCCTTATTGTCCCTAATTATTTCAATTCCTTAATAATTTTTAAATGGTTTACAATTATTTCTTCTGGAATTTCATTCCATTAATATTATTTATAACTCACTGAATTTTATTTCGATTTAAAAAATTTATTTTCACTTGGTTTAAAACCAATCCAATATTATTAAACTTAATTTTTAGTTGAATTCAATTCAACTCTTTTCCATCTTTTAGCTGAAGTTTATTCATTCCAATTTTATACTTAAGCCCATTTTATTTTCAAGTAAATCTTCTTTTTTTTTCTTTTCTATTCTTAAGCTCACTTCATTTTGCAAATAAATTTCTCTTTTCAATTTAATTTGATTCTATCTCAATCCAGTCTCATTTCAAACTACAAATTTATTTGATTAGTTATAATAAAATTTAACGTTCCAGATTTAACTCATTCAATTTATTACAAGGCCATTTCCAATTTATTTCCACTTATTAGGATTTTTATTTGCAATTCATACCATTATTATTTTAATCCATTTCATTTTTACTCTATACTTTTCAAATTATATTTATTTTGTTAACACTTCAAGTCTAATTTTATTAATAACTCAAGTTCTGATCCTATTATTCACTTTTAATTTACCATCCAATTTATTAACTCACAATTCAACCTCATTCTCAATTACTTTCACTTCATCAACAATTTGAATCAATTTCAATTTATAACTTGAGTTTATTTCCAACTTCATCATAAACTTATAATTCAATTCCATTAACTAATTTATTATCCAATTAGTTCTTCCCTTATTCATAATCCAACACTTGAATTTTTATTCCAAATATCACTCCATTTAATTTTCGTAAGCTCAATATTTATTTTATACTTCAAGTTTGGATCCTCATTTCATTTATCAATTTATCAAAATATTGATTTTGGGCATTGTATTCATTGTATTCCATTTCCAATTTAATAAGTCACAACTTATTTTTTTCTTCATACAATTCCATTCATCATAAGCTTGAATATATTCTTCTTTTATAAGTCCTATTTATTTATTCCAATTCCAATTCTTATCCAACTTGTTTTCCATTTGTTCAGGTAAGAATCTAATTCATTCAATAATTCAATTGAATTTCTATTCCAATTCAATTTTATTTCAACTCTGATTTATTCAACTCAATTCGATTTCAACTTAATTTGAATATAACTGGATATTATTTCAGTTTATTCAATTTATTTTAATCCAGTTAAATTTTGTTCTCCCAATCCAAGTTAATTTCAATTTTACAACTTCTCACTTTATTTAATTCCAACATTCAGAGCCTATATTTCCTTCCTGATTTGAAACTCATCTCAATTTTATAAACTTACAACCCATCCTATCAGGATTTTTAAACTCCCGGTTTTGGTTTCAAATTGATTTGAAATCTCCAACATCTCAAATCACATTTCTCAAATATTAAACCAATCTTGTTTTTTTTTCCAACAAATTTCCTTTGAAATTTTCAAAAACATCTGCTTCCAGAACAAATCACTTTGGTAGCAATTCGTCACTTAGAAATTCGAAAATGAATACTGATGATGCGGCCGTCATCATCAGAATTATTTTCCAATAATCCAAGTAATTTCAATGCTATATCACTTTCAAAATCCATTTAAAACAAATTTCCTTTCAGAAATACGTCCAAAACAATGCTATCATTTTATCTTCAAAACACTTCCAAATTTTCGGAATTTAAATTTCCAAATCATGCTTAAATAAGTTTTAACCATATTTTTTTTGTACAGTTTATGCTTATTCAAATTCTCACTTGATTACACTTCAATTTATAAATTACAATTATAATTCATATTTATATGTTTCATTTTATAATGAATTTATTTTCTTCAAACTTTGGGTATTTTTTTTTCCAATTTCTAGTTAATTTTCATTTAACAATGATAATACTTTAATATTATCCTTTCTAACATCCAAGCAACCATATATTAGCTAAATAGCTTACAAAAATTTCCTTTATATCGAAAATATATTTTTGGGTAAAATTATTTCATTTACCCACATTTAAAACAATACCGTGTCAATTGCTTTATTCAAGTGTTTAGAAACCCCTTCGATACAGTTGCGCAGACTGTGTCGACGAAAGTTCATATGCCACTCAATAAACCAATCAACACAATATTAAAACAATTTATATTCTCTAACAAATACGCGCTCATATCTATTACTACGCTCAAACTCATTATAGAGTACTATAGACTCTAATTTAAATGAGTAATTCCCACCAGAGCCAAGGTTATCACCAACCTAAGCTCTGATACCAACTGTAACGACCCGCAAATCCGTACCCCTTGAGTCAACACTATTCTACAACAATCAACTCAAGTTGCACAGAAATACGAACCATTTGGGTTAAAGAAGAAGAGGTAGAAGAAGGGAAAACAAAATCAACATCAGAATCTAACCATCGCAGCAGAATAAAATATAATAGATAGTAAATAATCTTTACTCAAAATCAAATATATCTGTTTACATACATTACATCATCAGAGTACATCAGTCACAACTCACATCAATAACATACAGCTGAATACACATCAACTCAACACAGCGGAATATATATAAATATACAGGTACGAGGGTACGTATGCCATCCTGCTCGTCCCCTGAGCTCCACAGCATCGTATCCTGTATTCTATAATACTCGGTCTGACCCGAGCATTACAGTTAAATAATACCCGAGTCAGTCTGGAATACCAGCATGAGAAAATCACACCCAATTGATTATTAAAGTTCAAAAATCCTTTGAAAACAAAAGCATCTCGTAAGACCACGCCACAAATAAACATGTCGGGTTTTTACCTTACGATAGCTAAAACAATTTTTATAGAAATCCTCTGATATTATAATAGGGTCTATATACAAATACTTATAAAATAGCCGAAATTGTTACATGATTAAATTCCAGCTACTAGCCACAGAGTGGATAATACAAACAAAACTCGTACAAGGCTCATAGGGAAAATGGATTTCCAACAATGACTAGGCACTGGGGTACCACCTGTCATAGTACGGGGCCTAGATCACCGTACCGAGGATTACTCCCTTCATCCCCTGCAACACAAGGCCGGAACCATTCCTTACTGAACAGTCCCGAACAAGATAAACCCCGTGGTTGGCGCGACCAACCACCCACTAAGACGAAAGATATATAAGGGACATCTAGACAGGGGAATTATCTTGTCCTGCTTGGGCATGACCCACCTAACCTTGCTGCATATCCCCTGATTTTCAGTCATTCCCGGTTGATGAGGCTTGAGGCTAAGAGTTACCTTTAGAACGTTTTCACTTAGAATGCCCATCGTCCACCTGACGATGTTTCGCAAGCATTCATCCATACAAGTCCGTCCCGGGTTCGAACGGAACCGAAGGCACTATTCCTACTACATCCATTTTGGAAATATCCTCAGGATTAGTAGCGACTAGCCCTTGCACTTCACTGCTCCATCTTCGACTCCGAACACGTTTTTCGCACGAAACGTACAAACCGGATCGAAGTGGTTTTCGAGAAATAAATCTCGATCCCGGCCTCTTCGAAACGATCAACGCAGTTGGCCAATATTGATAGTCGCTTATTTAACTATCAATTAATATTCATAATCAACCATCCAACAATAAATAATTTCCCAAATTATTTATTACCCTCAAAATATCTTCACAAGATATATTTCCACTTTCAAACCCTTTTGAAAACAGTTTTAAAACTATCTTCCTTTCTCAGAATCAATTTCCCAAACAGTTTCTATTTCCACTGAAATCGCCAAGCACAAAACTTAAGATTTTTAAAATAATTTAAAAACACTTTACTTTGAAATTTATCTTACAACATTCATTTTAAAAACTATAATTTACTAAAAATACATACTATATGATTTTTGAAAATAAAGTTACTTTATAACATATAAAACTAGGTTTTCACTCTTAAAAATAAAATACTAAGTCACATTTTAAATGGTTATTACAATAATAGATTTGAAACATATTTACTTATGAATTTTAAACATTCAGAAATAATAAAATTCCTAAAATATGCTTTTTAAAACCACATTAAACTTTTATCTTATATTTAAATTTTCTTTTAAAAAAAACGTACTTGGCTATCCAGGGAAATATACTTCCCTTCACATTCTTCTTGAAATTCTAATTTCTATCACTTGAATCAATTTCCAAATTGAATTCCAATCTTCTTCCTTTCTATTTAAAATCTATTAATTTTAGATTTTATTTCCTTAATTATGAGTTAAATTACTTTTAACTGAAAATACCAATTCTTAGATTTCTCAAGTTACTTCTTTATTCTTTAAATACATTTAAACTTTAAATTTTAAAATAATTCTCTATTCTTTTATTGATATAACTTAAGTTTACAATTCATCAATTTTATTTTATTCAAAGTTCTTTCTCTTCATTCTCGAAGTCATTTATTATTATTTTCATATTACTTCTATTTTTCTCAATTCACTCTTAATTTATTCAAATTTCCTATAATTACTTTATTTACCAATTTATTTCTTTTATTTTCTTTCCAAAAGCCAATCCATATAATTTTGGTAAGTCATTATACCACAAATATATCCGATCAACCATAACATTCAACATTCCAATATAACTCATTATAGAATGTCAATATTCACAGCAAAGAAAATTAAATAATTTAAATAAATGTTGAGGGATCCAGTTGGATCCCTCCAACCTGTTTTCCCTGCATCCACAGACGTTAGCACAATATAATACACCAATTACAAAATATCATACTATATCACATCGGCCAATTCAGCCATCCAAACAATCATTTAAATTTTATCAGTTAAAATTTAAACTGAGTGAGATTAACTCACCTTTGATTTTATTTGTAATCCACTTCTTTATTGCCTTGGTTTTCCCCTTTTTTTGACCTCACTGATACGACACGCTCGAAACCAGCCAGGCTTCACTGTTCGCCGAACTCAAGCTCTACTTCGAACTCCTCCCAGAAGTTGTGTAGCCTCCGAACACCGCGAGTACCACCACCCCTCAATCGGATTGCGGGCCGCCTCACACGCGCCTACATCGATGCCACCAACTTGCCTACGCCTTCCACTTTCCCAATCGCCCCCTATAACCACGAAGATCCCAAACCCTAACCCAAAGATAGATCGACCTTTCCACTGCCGATCCCCAAGACAAGTGCAGCCATCCATCCATACTACGAACTTCGAGTTCGACGTCGAACATCATAGTTCACGACTTCAAGTTCGAGTTCCCCCCCTCCATCGGCTCATGGTTTTCCCCCTTACTCGATCGCGATACGACCTCCTCCTTGCTTGCAATTCCCCCATGCCCTCGCGGCTATCATGCGCTCGTGAACCCCCAAGAACGAGGGCAAATCTTGGCCCTAAGCTCGAATCGAAATCGCTTTCGATTTCGTTTACTGATATGAGGGAGAAAACGCGGCCATTAATTCGAAGCAGCCGTGTATATCTATTTTTTTTTTAGTTATGAATGTCTGCAGTAGAAATAAGGGAAGAAAGAGGTAAGTTATGTTAGGAAAGGAAGTGTACTCGAGAAGCTAAGAAAGAAGGATGGTACGGCAGTGATTAGATGTAGGATATTTTGAATTAAAACGGTTAATTATTCTCGAAACGTTTATATCTCGTACGCTCACACGAAGACTCCAAAAATTATGAAATTTGAAATCCAGCAATAATTTAATATTACGGATCCAACTGCACTGGTTTCGTCGAAATCCGAGACTGTGCCTCAGAAGGCTATTTTTAAATTCAATTAAACGATATAAATTTTCAAAACTAAACAAAGCGCCTTTAAATTCAATTCTGTCACTTTATTGTCTTCAGTATTGTCAATATAAATTTTACAAGCCTTCAACTTATCTTTAACAGGCTTAAAATTCCAGATTCACAATTTGCCAAATTTCCAAAAATTAAATTCATCAATTAGTTATCCAATAAATATTGATATTTGAAGTTCAAGTTAAAATTAAACATTTTAATAATCCAAATTGATTAAATATTCCGATTTAAATTGCATAAAATTTCCGGGTCGTCACACAATCGGTCGCGACAACGCCTCATTTCCCCCTATGAATTTGAACGAGGCGGTCTATCTTTGATCGAGACGTTGATTTGTGAAACGATTCGGTAAATATAAATTTCGACCTTCCCTAACTAATAACGGCTTCGGCCATGATTGAAATTTTGAAGAGAAGAAGGGGTTTTGCGGCCTGTTATTCCTTTATTTTTGTTTTAAAGATGTAGAGGCTTCGGCCATTATATAAAAACAAATTCTCTGAACTTTGATTTTTGATTTTTTTTTCTTTTCGTGAATTTTGTTTCATTCGATTCGGCCTACTGTTCGAAGATAGAGAGGAACGGAGATGTATATCTTGCGAATAGCTTCTAGCATAAGCTTTGATTATTATAGAATTAAATATTCAAAAATATCCCTTGTTGTACATCACAAAATCTCAAATCCCGAATCAGACATGCCGACGAGCGTTTATAGGATTTTACCCGCGTTTCGAACACAATGGAACGTGTTTCGGAGGCTAATTTGAACGTATGTGCGAGTTACGGAATTAAACGATCGGTATTAAATTAAATCGATTAAAATAGTTCTAAGCGTTTTGAACCGCCAGGGTCAAACGACAACTCTGATTGCTACGAAAATTGAAATCCGATAATAACTAACTATTACGGATCCAATGGAACTGGTTTCATCGAATTCCGAGACTGTGCCTTGGAAGGCTATTTTTAAATTCCAATTTAAACGATATATTATTAAAATTAAACAAATTACCTTTAAATTAAATCTCAACACTTTCACTGCCTTCAGTGTTATCAATATAAATTTTATAAGCCTTCAAATTATTTTAAACAGACTTAGAAATCCCAGATTCATCGTTTTACCCAATTTCAAATTATATGATTCAATATTTAAACTATATAATTCAATAATTTAATTATCAAGTAAATATTGATATCTGCAATTCAAGTTAAAATTAACTTTTAAATATTTAAAATCAATTAACTATTCAAATTTAAACTGTTAGAAATTGTGGGTCGTCACATTCCTTCCCCCTTAAAAGAATTTCGTCCTCGAAATTACTAGTTAGGAAGAATGGACCAATATTCGTTTACCTTTTTCCAAAACTCACAATTCAACATCCTACCAACTATCTGTTATTTAAGGCCCACTATCGCCTTAACCAACTCCCTAAAACCTTTTATAGTTTCAAATACTACTCCTTTGCTCAATCATTTAAATTTCAATTTGAAAGCAACTTTGGAATTATCGAAATTTTCTCAAAATTTTTCTAACTCCCTAAATTTCCGGATTTTTTTGCCAGCGTCTCCTTTGCACGGCTAGCTCGGTACTACTACAAAAGGCCTCTACGGGCTCCCAAATACCAAAAAGAAAACAAAAGCCAAGTGGCTACATCAAAAACTCAATCCAATTTCATACAGAAATTAAAATACATACCTTTTTGTCGGGCAATTCACATTAATCTTTTGGAATCAAATCCAATTTTCTTTTCCCCTTTTAATACATGTATATCTTTCTTAACAATAATATCCAATCGTAACATTTCCAATCATTTTATACATTTCCTCATATATGTTTCATATCTATTTCAAAATTAGTTTTCCCATTCCATATGAATTCAATTTGTCTTCACTTCTAAGTATTAAATTTTATCTTTCATTTATAACTGACTCATATTAGTTTCATCTACTGATTTACATTAAATTCTAATTTGAAATCGTTCTATTGTTAACAAAAATTTTCCCAAAAATTTTCAAAAATTTTCTAACTCCCAAAATTTTCAGAAAATTTTGGCAGAGTCTCCTTTGTACGGAGGAGCTTTTGCAATTTAACAATAGATATAAATATATATATATATATATATATCGACCCACACGGTCGGAAAAAGCAAAAATAGTTCATATTTCCTATTTTTATTGCGTAGGCGTACCTTCATTTAGCTTTTAAGCAAGCAGCTTATTTATTTTAGCAATTAGCATACCCCAAATCTAGCCAAACGGCTTCCCTGTACCTGTACTTACTCAATTTAAATATGTAAATGCCATATATACAAATTCTATTAGCATTTCACTTACTTTTAATGGCTTCCACTAACTCAATTTAAATATGTAAGCGTTTTGATACCAACACAAGCAATTCAAAAGCAATAAGCACTAAACGCTTACCATAAGCGATTTATATAGTTTAAAGCAAATCCAATTGCTTCCAACCAAATTCATATGCCATTTCATTCAATTTCAATGGTTTACAACGTAATTGCTTACATTCATTTCATTTTTAAGCAAAACAAACTCATATTCATATCAATTGATTCAAAAATCAATTATATTTGCTTCCACTAATTCACAGAATTTAATTAAATCTCGTTTACGTTAAACGACAATTATTTCTACGCAATTTGATAATATCCATGTGAATAAATAATTACTTAAGTTTTATAACCAATTAAAATTGATTCCAACTCAATTTCATTTAATTCACATTTTAATTTATTCACAATCATTTTATTTAGCTCGACACATTCCATGCTTGTGTACTACTAACCATTCCAAATTAATTTAAACCGAGCTTTTATTTAATGGCTTTTACCCTTATTCGAAGCCAAGCTTCCATAAATTTTAAACTTACATTAATTTATTTTAATTTATTCCAACATCAACTTAAGTTTACTTCCATTCAATTTGATTCTCATCGAATCAAATTCCATTTAATTCAGTTAGCCCATCTATTTCATTTTATGCAAATTCGGCGATACTTGCTTAATAGAGTGTCTATTTTAGTTTATAAATACTTCAAATTAATTTCAACTCATCCTGTATTTAATTCCGTTTCATTTCTAATTTATTCTCCAACCATACATATGCATTTCATTTCATCTCCGCATTGGTTTCATTTCAAAACTATTTCAAGGGCTTGACAACATTCAATGCTTACACTAATACTCATTTCACAAAAATAAATCTAACCCAAACTTTTTATAATACTCCACTTTTGCTCGAAGCCAAACTCTTATAAATTTTAAACTTAAGTTAGTTCCGATAACACAAGTCCAATTAAAACTTTAGTTTAATTTCTATTCAAGCAGACTTCACCCATTTATTATTTAATTCCATTAACCCATTTTAAATGTTAAATTCACTTACTTAATTCATTATCGAATTTATTTTATTAATACAAGGCCATTCTCAATTCATTTCTATCCACTTGGGTTTTGTTTGCAACTCAAACCATGTCCATTATAATTCAATTTCATTCGACCCCACTTCCATCAAATCAAATTTGCTTGCAAATTTCATTTAATATTATTCAAATCACACTAGAATTTTATTTGTAATTCAAACCATCTCTTCTTATTTAATTCATTATCAAATCCAAGTCGAATTCTATTTACAATTTGAATTCATTGTCAAATTCATTATTAACTTACCATTTATTTTATTACCCCAAGTTAAATTTTATTAATATACTCAATCAAATAATTATTTAACCAATTAGCTTATTTCCAATTTCTAAATCAATATTTAATTTCAATTACAAACCACTTCATTGCAATTCTAGTTTGGATTTCCTTTTTATTTTCCCAAAATTACAACACCTTTATTTAAATTTTTAGAAATGCTTTTAAATTCACATCATACTTAATAAAATAGCTCTTTATAAAAATACTTTTATAACTGATGTCTCAACTAGTCCATCCTTGTTCTCATAGAAATTCAATCATACGTTGATCAGGCGTAGGACTGAAAATCTATAAGTACTTGGTAAACCCGTTTTCAACACCCAGTGAAAATATTTGGAAAATAATGTTATTGAAAATATAGAAAACAGTTTTTGAAAATAGAGAAAATATCTTTGGTGTGAATGCTCTGGAAATCATCACCCCCATCCATGGTCACAGTTACATTCCAGAGTTACGTTGCCGTCGCAGCAAAAGTCCATGTAACTGCAGGCTCTCCGCGGCCTCTCGATTACGCCATGGATCCCACACAACAGATCACAGTTACATCCAGGGTTACGTTGCCGTCGCAGCAAAAGTCCATGTAACTGCAGGCTCTCCGCGGCCTCTGATCTTCGCTGTCGAAATGAAACATCTCCACTCCTATATAGGTCGCAGTCTGCCGATATAAAATCAAACGCAGACTGTTGGCTCTCAGCGGCACACACCACTTTCACTATGTTATACCATAGGTCGCAGTCTACCGATATAAAATCAAACGCAGACTGTTGGCTCTCAGCGGCACACACGACTTCCGCTATGGTATACTCAACTCATAATCCTCAGGAACTAGTTTTGTCCGGACTCCTCACAGGATCAACTTTAGAACCCCCCTTGGGGCTCAAGGCAGCACCACACCCGGTGGCAGTCCTGAGAAGTTCATTTCAAGGGAGCGCCTTTTTCCCCAGAGCCACCATCAAAACATTTTAAACTATACACATATAGTATCTTCAAATCATACACCTAGTATGATATCATACAAAGCTCATTTATACAAATCGATTATTCCAAAATCGATAATTCTCAAACTAGGCTTTCCAAATTCTCATATTGATTTCACCCAAAAATCAAAAGCCTTCCCAAATCCAAAGGTTCTCAAAACCTTTTCCAAAATCCTCATAAGATCCTTTATATATATATATATATATATATATATATACAGATATATATATTTTTTTTAAAAAAACTTTGGATCATTTCAAACTTGTATAAAACCCTTTTATACTTCAATTCTTATCTCAGTTAGGTATTTAAATCAATAGCAGTTTGGACTCCGACCATTTTATATTTAGAAAATAGCTTGAAAATTTTAAAATAGATAAGTAGTTGAAAAATAATTATTAGTTTGCAAATAACTATAAAATAGGTAACTAACTGTAAAATAGTTGAGAAATAGCTAAATAGTTTCAGAAATTTTAAATAATTGCAAAATAGTTGTAAAGTAGAAATTAGTTTGTAAAATAGTTGAAAAATAATAATTAGTTTAGGAAACAATTGAAAGATGTTTAAATAGCTCCAAAAATAATGGTAAAACAAATATATAATAAGTTAGCTTTTAAAAAGAAAGGTTGTATATATTTAATAGCTTAGAAAAATAAGTTTATATCAAAACAATTTATATTGAAAATAGTCAAGAGCCAACTGTTCACTTCCCCAACAATTCAATTTAAATCTCCATTTAAATTGACCCAATTCCAATTCAAATAACTCCAAATTCCATTGGACTTGATTAATCCCCAATTCAAGTTGAATCAATCTTGATTCCTTCCCCAATTTAAATCAAATTCTAGCTGATTTTAATCCTGAAATTTTAATTATAATTTCGTATTATTCCAATCAATTTAAATTATTATCAATTTAATTTCAGAATCCAAATCACTTCAATTTAATCCAATCCAATTTCCCATTTAAAATTTTTAAACCTATACATCTTCAACCACCAATTCAATTACTTCAAACCAAATTCAATTTTGAACTAATTCAATTCAATCTTGAATTTAAACTATCTCGAATTATAGAAATTCGAGTTAAATTTCTCAAAGGTTGGTTTAACTCTTTAAACCAAATTAACCTTCAAATCAAAGTGTTTAATCATTTTAATTTCTGAGCCCAATTTCTCAAAATTCCCATTGTAAATTATTTTTACTTATGTATTTCAAGGTTCAATACAATTTTATTTTAAAATTTTAATTTATTATTCAATTTAGTTTTCCAGTTTGAAGCCAGTTCTTAAACAAGTTTATTTTACAATTCAATTATTCAAACTTATTTTATTTTATACACTACCATTCTCAATTTAAAGATTTTTATTTACATTAGGATGATATCATCCAATTCATTTTAAAATGTCCATCCATTTTCAACTTTTAAATCTCAAACCCGATTTGAGATCACACAAACTACTAATTCAAATTAACTATTTAACTTTCCAAGTTAAATTCCAATTTCATCTTGAAATTTCCAATTCTGGTTGCTTTTTCTACACTTATTTAAATTTCCCAAAGTTATATTCCAATTTACTTAATCCAATCAACCTTACTAAATTTGAATTCCCACTTCAAATTTCAAAATTTTTTCCCTCTTATAAGTTCAAAACTTATATCACTTTGGGTTTTTTACACCACACTTAAGAGAAAAATCAAAACTCAACCTCTTAGAGTTTATTTCAAATTATCTTTAATATCATGTATATCCATACATATATACATATTTATTTCTTGGCCCTCCCAGCCATGTTTTACAATTTTAACCCACCCTTGGTTCTTAAATTCAAATCAAATTTCAAACAACCCATTGTTTGCAATAAGTCTCATTTCAAACTTACCTTTATTTAAAGCTTTTAAATAATTTAATTCCTGAATTCTAATTTTAGAATTTCATTTTCAATTAATTAAATTTCGATTTGGTTGTATTTTCATTTTTTTATTTAATTCTAATTCAAGACTTCAATTTGGTTGTATTATATTACTTCTCAATTTTAATTCCAATAATTTAACAACCAGTCACCTTAATATTTATATGAAGGAAATATTGCTTTATATATATCAAAATATAGTTTACATAAAATCATTTAAAATCTTTATATAAGAAAATAACAAGTACGCGCTCATATATATATATATATACATACTCAACTCATTCTAGAGTACTACAGACTCTATTTAATGAGTAATTCCCACCAGAGCCAAGGTTCTCGCTTAACCTTTCTGCTCTGATACCAAACGTAACGACCCGGAATTTTCGAACCCGAAAATTCCAGATAGTTATGAAAAAGAAGAAAGAGATAGAAGAAGAAGAACAGAAACACCAAACATCTCACAATCGCAGCGGATAAAATATGATAATAAATAATAATAACTTACAAAAGAATACTATATTTGTTGATTACATTTCAATACATCATAGTTTCACATATATTCAAAGGCTGGTCATATACAATCAACTTATCACAGAATTACAATAATATAATTGCAGCGGAATATTCTAAGCGATATTGCCATCCTGCTTGCCTCCTGAGCTCCAGAACGTACCTACCTGAAAATCTATAATACTCGGTCTGACCCGAGCATTACACCAAAGTAACACCCGGGTCAGGCTGGATACCAGCGTGAGTAAACCCAACTAACATGGAATATCACAGCAATAACTCATATAAAAACCCGGGTAATTCAAACTAATTTTACATGTCATAAATTGTCATAGACATAACTTAATTTCAAAAATTAAGTTTTCTAAGTGTCCAAAATTTAGATTTAATAATCCAAATCGTTAAATCCAATCATTCCAACCTATCAATTTCTCATATTAATTTATAGGTAATTCGAAGTGGTTTCGGGTATTCTCTAATACCCGACCCTGGTTTCTTCGAAACTCATGTTATCTTAATCCAAGTTATACAATGAAATACACGACATATCATATCAGAGATATCAACACATTTGAAGCATCCAATACCATTTAATTATCCATAAGTAAAGCTTAACCACATACAAATCAATTCAATAAATTCTCATTGGATTTCAAACCTCAACCACTTAGGTTCCTTCATTAACATTAATTAATTCCAAACTAATTAATTTGTCAGCCT
Organism: Allium cepa; assembly: GCA_030765085.1. Classification (NCBI taxonomy): domain Eukaryota; kingdom Viridiplantae; phylum Streptophyta; class Magnoliopsida; order Asparagales; family Amaryllidaceae; genus Allium; species Allium cepa. The sequence goes on along the minus strand of CM060930.1, from coordinate 77,325,492 downwards.
GTCATTATTCAATTTAATTAATCCTCTGGATTAATTATTTTTCAATTAAATTTAAGTAATTATCTTTAATTAATTTCTCGATATTAATTATTCCTAACCGAAAATGAATAAGAAATCTTAATTAATTTATAAATAAATCAATTATTCCATAAATTAATTATCTATGTTAATTACATTAATTCTTAATTACTTATAGTAATTAATTTCTCATAAGCCCTTTTTTTATTGAATTGATTTAACTAATCAATTTCTAAATTACATCAATTATTATATAAATTAATAATTTCCAATTATATTTTAATTTATTCTAATCCCAATCAATAACTTTAATTCAACCACAATACTAATCATTCTCGGTCAATCTCAATATGTAATTATCTACCTCCTTACTTACTTCATTAAATAAATAAATTTATTCCTCAATTAACTATTTTAATTATTCTCTTGATAAATATTTTTTTTCAAAGTAATTATATATATATATATATATTTTCAATTTCATTAAGTAATCACATATCAACCATCAATTGATTGTTCTAAATTAATTTAACTTAATCCTTAATTAATTCAAATCCTTAATTACTAAATTAATTAGCACAATCATTAATTAATTGAATTAATTCATTGTCCACTCAAATTATTCTACCTATTTAATGAATCATCAATCATTAAACTCTTATTAACTCGAGAATCAAACAAAAACCAAAGTCATAGATTGTCAGCACACATTCAATCAACTCAATCAATCAATCAATTATTTAAATTTAACCATTTAAATTTAAATAATACCAAACGAGTGAGATTTATTCACCTTTGCTTTTATTTGCAATCCACTTCAAAATTGTCTTAGTTTCCTCGATTTTTGACCTTGTATAAATATTCATACAGGTTATTATTATTTGAACTAATCAATTACCACTTAATAAATTTAATTAAGCAACAAAAATATAATTTAAACTATTTCTCTTCCAATAAATAATTTTTAGTGACTAAGATAATTTAATGAACCAGTTAAATAAATAAATTACCTTAATACTTTGTTTTTTTTAAATAAGTTAGTCGATTTAAAATGTGTGTCTGTAAATTTATTTCCCTTTTACAACTAAAAATGGCCTATGTTTATTTTAAAAATCAAATTTGTAACTTTACAACATTTTTTTTTAAAATTCCTACTATAGATAAATTCCAAAATCTCCCTGAATAAAAGTTTTCCGTTTATCTTCAATTGAACAGGCATGAGTATATACATATTTACTTTTATTCAATCAGGCAAGATCGAAGAAGAAGGAAAAAACGAAAAATCTCACCTGCTAGACCCTCACCACCAGCCTCCAAAATCGTAGCCGAACCCCTCCCCCCCTTCATCACCCATCGCCGGCTACTGCCAGAAAACACTTGCCATCCCTCCATCCATGTGCACGCGAGCCACCAAAATGTCACGCGTTACCCCTATTTGCACGGCAACAGTAATCTCCCCAATCCTTACGTCGCCGTGCTCGAGTTCGGCTCCAATCCATCGCCTTCCATAAACTGCAGCCACTGCACTCGAAGAGAACCGCCCAGGTCGTGATACACTCCAGAAAAAAATTGAAACCCTAACCCTACAATCGGTCGCGACAACGCCTCATTTCCCCCTATGAATTTGAACGAGGCAGCCTATCTTTGATCGAGGCGTTGATTTGTGAAACGATTCGGTAAATATAAATTTCGACCTTCCCTAACTAATAACGGCTTCGGCCATGATTGAAATTTTGAAGAGAAGAAGGGGTTTTGCGGCCTGTTATTCCTTTATTTTTGTTTTAAAGATATAGAGGCTTCGGCCATTATATAAAAACAAATTCTCTGAACTTTGATATTTTTTTTTTCTTTTCGTGAATTTTGTTTCATTCGATTCGGCCTACTGTTCGAAGATAGAGAGGAACGGAGATGTATATCTTGTGAATAGCTTCTAGCATAAGCTTTGATTATTATAGAATTAAATATTCAAAAATATCCCTTGTTGTACATCACAAAATCTCAAATCCCGAATCAGACATGCCGACGGGCGTTTATAGGATTTTATCCGCGTTCCGAACACAATGGAACGTGTTTCGGAGGCTAATTTGAACGTATGTGCGAGTTACGGAATTAAACGATCTGTATTAAATTAAATCGATTAAAATAGTTCTAAGCGTTTTGAACTGCCAGGGTCAAACGACAACTCTGATTGCTATGAAAATTGAAATCCGATAATAACTAACTATTACAGATCCAATAGAACTGGTTTCATCGAATTCCGAGACTGTGCCTCGGAAGGCTATTTTTAAATTCCAATTTAAACGATATATTATTAAAATTAAACAAATTACCTTTAAATTAAATCTCAACACTTTCACTGCCTTCAGTGCTATCAATATAAATTTTATAAGCCTTCAAACTATTTTAAATAGACTTAGAAATCCCAGATTCATCGTTTTACCCAATTTCAAATTATATGATTCAATATTTAAACTATATAATTCAATAATTTAATTATCAAGTAAATATTGATATCTGCAATTCAAGTTAAAATTAACTTTTAAATATTTAAAATCAATTAACTATTCAAATTTAAACTGTTAGAAATTGTGGGTCGTCACACCATGTAAGTGTACGCATCAGCGCCCTCGATTTTCGCTACCAAAATGAAACTTCTCCACTCCTACATAGGTCGCAGTCTACCGATGTAAAATCAAACGTAGACTGTGGGCTCTCAATGGCGCACACGACTTTCGCTATGGTCTACAGTAGATCGCAGTGACATCGAGTTACACTGTCGTCACAACATAACCCAAATGCCTCTGTAGGCATCAGCGCCCTTGACTTTCGCTACACACTACACAAAATCCTCAGGAAATAGTTTTGTCCGAACTCCTCACAGGATCAACATTAGAACCCCTCCTTAGGGTTCAAGGCAGTACCAAACGATGGCACTCCTGAGAAGTTCATTTCAAGGGAGCGTCTTTTTCCCCAGAGCCATTATCAAAACACTTTATACTATACACATATAGTATCTTCCAAATCATGCACCTAGTATGAATCTCATATAAATATCTTTTTCTCAAAATCGATTATCCCAAATCGATAATTCTCAAACTAGGCTTTCCAAATTCCAATATTGGTTTTACCGAAAAATCAAAAGCCTTTCCAAATCCAAAGGTTCCCAAAACCTTTTTTGAAAATCCTCATAAGATCCTTTATATATATATAGGTATATATAATTTTTTTTTTTTAAATTTTGGATCATTTCAAACTTGTATAAAACTCCTTTTATACTTCAAACACCTTTAAAATCCTTTTCTTTCGTCAATAGATTCAATAAAGGAAGATTTATCTTATATAACATTGTTTATTCAAAATCAAATATTCAAATTTGATTACTCTTTTTTTATAAAGTTGTTTCCATCTTATTTATCATCATAAAATGTCCAACTTTCACTTTTATCCATTGTATATTTCATAAAATATACTTTCATTTCAAAAGAAATCATCTCACATTTCTTATTCACAAATTTTAAATATCAATTTCATTCAAATCCGTACGATGTACACATATCATCCGTACGCTATTCCAATCTGATCGCTCACTCGATCACACAATTACACTTTCGAACTAGTATCGTCCACCCGACTTCCTAGTGCGAACTCAGATCTGGTTTCTTGATCAAAAAACGTCATTCTCCTTGCATAGCCTAGCTATGATAGAGAATATCCAGAATCAATCAACAATCCACATCCAGGCTCGCCGTCGAAAATCGAGTGAAAAATTCCAGCTCAAGTCGATATAACTATCTTGAAATTCTATGCTCGAATCTGCATCAAATCACTATGCAAATAGAATAATATACGTACATCCACGTATCTATCCTCATTGATTAATTAGCCAAAACAATTCCCCTTCTATTCACATTTCCTTTAATTTCTATCCACATAACCACAATTGTTTCAATTCCATTGGATTATCACTTTAATCCTTATCCCAAATGGATATTCAATCATAAACAGTTTGAATTCTGTCCATTGTAAATTCAAAAAATAGCTTGAAAAGTTTAAAAATAGATAAGTAGTTGAAAAACAATTAATAGTTTATGAAATAGCTGTAAAATAGTTAAGTAATTGTAAATTAGTTGAACATAGTCAAATAGTTATAGAAATTTTTAGATAATTGCAAAATAGTAATTAATTTGTAAAATAGTTGAAAAATAGTAATAAGTTTATAAAACAGTCGAAAAATTGTTATATAGTTTCAAAATAATTGTAAAACAAGTATAAGATAGTTTTAGGTTTAAAAAGAAAAGTTGTATAGTACATAGTTTGGAAAAATAGATTTATATTAAAACAATTTATTTTGAAAACAGTCCAGAGCCAAACTGTTTAATTTCCAAATCCCCATTCTCATCAATCCTAGTTAAATTTCCACTTCCATTTAAATTGACTCAATTCTAACTTGAATAACTTCAATTTCCCTTGAACTTGATTTATCCCCAATTCAAGTTGAATTAACCTCAGTTTCTTTCCAAATTCAAATCAAATTCCATTTCATTTTAAGCGTATTCGCTTTAATTACAATTCCAAATTATTCCAATCAATTTGGACAAATATCAATTGAACCCACTTCAATTTCGAGCCATTTCAATTTCTACTTGAATTAATCCCAATTCCCATTTGACTTTGAACTTATTTATTTTAACTTCATTTCAAATCAATTCAATTCAAATTTTCCCTTTGAATTTTATACTTATCCATTTTCAGTTCAAATTAATTTAAACTAAATTTATTTTGAACTAATGCAATTTAAATCTCAACTTTAAACAATTTCGAATTATATAACTTCGAGTTAAAGCTTTAAATGTTGATTTAATCCTTTAAATCAATTTAACCTTTACTTCTTCATAAACATATTTCTAGGTTCAAATAATAATTCAAATCCAATTCACAATTAAAGATTATTATTATCCGAATTATTTTAAAACACCCATACGTTTCAAATTTGCAGATCTCAAACCCATTTTGAGATCACACAAACTCCCAATCAAATTAACCATTTAACTTCCAAAGTTAAATCCCAATTTCATCTTGAAATTTCCAAATCAGGTTTTTTATTATTCTATTTAACTTTCCCAAAGTTAAATTCAATTTACTTAATCCAGCCAACTTTACCCAATCTGAATTTCCATTTCAAATTTTAAGCTTCACTTTAATAATCTTTCCACTTATAAGTTCAAAAACGTATCATTTTGGGTATCACATCACATTCCAAGGAAAACTCAAAACTCAACCTTAGAGTTTATTTCATATTTATTTCCTTTACACACCAGGTTACTTTTAAATTTTAAATCACCTTTGGTTTTAAATTTAAACAAATTTCTTTTAGCATTTTGAAACAATTCAAATGTTTCTGACTTAGGTTTTTAAAACTTCACAATTTAAAACCCTCTTTAATTCACAAATCATACTCAACTAATTTTACTTCCTTAAAACCTTTCATTATTTTATGATAATAACCAAGGTTATTACAACTGGAAACCAATTCACTATTATCTTATTTTGAAAATCCTTCTCCAAATTTAAGATTTTAATTTCAGTTTGAATTCATTTCAAACTTATCTTCATTCAATTTTAGTCTGGTTGTATTATATTACTTCTTAATATAATTCCAATAATTTAACAACCAGTCACCTTAATATTTATTAGAAGGAAATATTGCTTTATATATCAAAATATATTCTTATATAAAATCATTTAAAATCTTTATATAAGCAAATAACAAGTACACTCTCATATATATACACTCAACTCATTCTAGGGTACCATTGACCCTATCCTTAATGTAATCCCTCCAAAGCAAAGGTTCTCGCTTAACCTTCAACTCTGATACCAACTGCAACGACCCAGAATTTTTGATTCCGAAAATTCCAGATAGTTAGAAAAAAGAAGAAAGAGATAGAAGAATAAGAAGAACAGAAACACCAACATTTCACATTCACATCGGATGAAATATAATAACAAATATTAACAGTTTACAAAAGAATTCTGTATCTCTCAAAATACCTTTATAATACATCAGAGTTACACATATATATATACAGACATTGGATATATACAATCATCATGTCTCAGATATATAACATATAATACAATGGAAACACTCCATAAGTTCTTGCCATCCAGCTCGCCTCCTGAGCTCTAGAACGTCCTTACCTGAAAATCTGTAATACTCAGTCTGACCCGAGTATTACATCCAAGTAACACCCGGGTCAGGCTGGAAACCAGCACGTGTAAACTCATCTAACATGAAATACCAAAGCATAAAAACTAATTTAAACCCGAGGTAACTCGTGTCAATTTTCAAATTCACAATTTGTTATAGACATCAGTTATTTCATTCACAAATTTCTATGTACCAAAAACTTAGATTAAATAGTCCAATTCTCTTAAATCATTCATTCCAGCTTATTGATTTCACATATCTATCTATAGAGAATCGAAATGGTTTCGGGTATTTACTAATACCCAACTCCGGTCTCTTCAGATCCAATGTCATCTTAACCCATGTTATTCAAGTGAAATACAATTCAACTTTAAATACAGGGTGTCATGGTAATTCATCATCAATAGATAACCACAACATCACAATTTAAACCAAAACATATCATATCACATAGCATCACGAATCACATATTAGGGATAACAATTAATCCAAGGCTTCCAATATCATTCTTTCATCCATTCACAAGGTTGATTAGCCATACCCTTCTAATTAATTTAAATATATTAAATTATTTACTTCCATCATCTTTAAATCTTGCTTAATCAACATTAATTAATTAAGTATCCTTTACCCATCCATAATAATTACATTGACCCTTAATTAATCACTCAAATTAATTATCATTTACTTATATTAAGTAATTAACCGTTAATTAAGTACTCAAATGAATTATTCTATAATCAATCATATTGATTGATTATCCTTTAATTAATCACACATATTAATTAACTAACCAGTAATAAATTTCCTTAATTAATCAATCCATTAATTAATTACACTAAGTAATTAATCCATAATCACTTCCCTAATAATTTACCTTTAACTACTTCATTAAGTAATTATTTCATTGGTTAATTATCCTTAATTAATTAACCTTGATCATTAATAAATTAAAGTTTTTAATTGCTAATTAAATTAATTAAACTTCAACAGAAATTAATCCTTAAATATCCTTTATTAAATAACTACCATTTAAGTAACTATCCTCCAATTACTTACATTAATAATCTTAAATCTAATTAATTAATTACTAATTACCTATTAATAAATTCCTAATAAATTAATTATATTAAGCAATTCCCTTTTAAACTAAAGTTATTATCATAAATTAATTACATCAAGAGATTAATCTTTAATTAATCATCTTTTAATTAATAGCTTAATTAATTAATCACATTAATAAATCAATCTACTAAATTGATTTCACAATTTAATTAACTTTTAATTGATTAGTTTATTCTTATTACTTAAACCAATTAACCATCCTTAATACGTTAACTAATTCGTACATTATTTAATTACAACTCTTAATTCACCTTAAAACATATAGGTTTTAACCCATTAAGAAAAAAATTCTTAATACAACAAATTTTGAAACATCTTTTTTAAAACTTTGGAAATTCATTTAAAACTTGCTGATCGTTTGTTTAAAACTTGTTTTATTTTAGTTTTGAAAATTACACACTTGATAAGCTTTTAAACTTATTCCTCAACTTAAAAAAATGCAGACTACAACATACAGAATTCCCATGCCCACCTCGTTCTCTCTTCACCTTAGCTTCGAATCAATGCTCAACTACTTGTGCCAAACTCAAAAATTTCTGAGAAAAACCCCAAAAACAGTCGAGTTCAAAAAAAAAGGCATAGAACTTCACTTACCCGAAGTTCCAAATCTCACAGCATCGCATACGCACAGGTCTACTTCGAGTTTTCTCTCGAATCACACCCCAAAACACCCAAACAACCCTTTGTGACCATCCAAAACAACCCACTGATACAATCCATGCCACCGTGCACATGTACCAGCCATCAACGACGATCTAGCCTTCATTCCCTCCGACACGTCATTTTCAACCCATACTTGACCCCTGACCTCCCAGAATTGCAAAACAACCCCAAGGAAGAAATCGAGCTACTCTGATCAGCTAAGTACAACATCCATCACCCGGAAATCATCTCAAATTCCCAATGTCGACCACTGGCATCCCTATAATTCCGGCCACATCTTGATGATCCCCCACGCCACCACTTCCCCATAGTTTCATGCAACTCGAATCACCTTAGATGCCTCGGTGATCCCATTTCCGACCTAGTCAAAAAACTAGGGTTAAAAAACCATTTGACCCACCATCGACACTACGGTGGATAATCCACCTTCCTGATATTTTTGCCAAACAACCCGATCATCATTCTAGCTCCATATGAAATTTCGACCACTCGAGTACCTCTGACCACCAGGAATTGCTCAAAAATCATTTTCCAGATATCACCAAAATACATACTATACATTATAAGAAATCCTGATTTTCTTTTTAAAATTCATAATTTTCAATATCAATTCAAGTTATAACCCTGAATCAGTAATCCATGATGATGAATTTTTAGCATATTCTTAAGTTCTTATTGTTCTTCCTGTTTCCCAGATACATACCCTTTTTAATTTGCTTAAATAAAATTATAAACCTTACTCCATGTTTTAAACAAAATAAAAATCATTTGAAAACTAGAACCAAACATAGATCAAGTAGAGATATATTGAATTTTGATTTAGTTTCAAATGTAAAACTTATGAAACAGAGATACTGACATGTACAGTTTCAAAACATAAACAAACATATAGCATACTTGTATTTACATATGCATGCATCACTCATTTCAGAATTTCATAGGCAACAAACATGTATTCACTTAAAAATTTTAATTAAAATGTTTGCTCACCTGTCACAAGCTTGAACAGAGAACAATTTCCCTTTTTTTTTTGAAAAGCTGTTATTTTGATCTTCTTTGATCCTCTTGCTTTGTTTAGTTGAGATGTTATTTAAGCTTTAGTTGTAAGATGGTAATTCTTCCTTATTTCAGGTTTTCTTATCTTATATATATATATATATATATATATATATATATATATTGAACGAACTAACTAGACGGATGAATGTATAGAGAATATACGGGATAAGTATTTGCTAGTACTACTTTGTTTTCTTTTTCTCATTCCTTGGTCAGAGATTTTCTTTGACGAGATAAGATTTTTTTATATATTGAAACTGAAATGATTCATACACATTTTCGAAATGACTTTTTTTGTGCTGTGATGATATCATTTAATGCTAATGTTCCTTACAAGTATACAGCCTTGTCCTATTGTTTTGTATGTAGATATTTTGTATTCTTTCTTGTATTCACACATGTATTCCATAGTATATATATTCTAGAATTATCTTATGTATTTATTTTATGTTGCATACACACAAACTCACTTATTTCTAACATAAACCCTTGTTTTTGTTTTTATTCTTAAGCTTAACTATCAAACACTTTATTTATATTCATTTTTTTATATTTATATTTAATATTGATAGAATTGATTTTATTTTAAACATTATTATCTATATTACATTCATATGCATATATTTAGATTAATTGTTAATAACGTAGGGCATTAATTAAATTGAATAAGGTAGATTTTATTTTAAATATTTTTGCAGGATTTTATTTTAAATTTTCAAATCATAATTTCCTTCCAAAATATACATATATATAAATAAATGGCAAATGTCTAAAAGTTTTGTTCATTTTTAAAATGATAAGTTTGTATTTTATTTAATTAGATTAAATGCTTATTAAAATAATATTGCCAAAATACCGGGTCGTCACACAATTATAACAACATACCCTCACAATTGCTGAATAATATAAAACAATGAATGCAACAGAAAAGTAACCATGTACGTGAATACGTCTCTGAGCCTCCAGCTCGTCTCCGGAAGCTTCAAATATCGAACTAAACCTGGAAATATGCTCGGTCTGACCCGAGCATTATAGGAAAACAACGTCCAGGTCAGTCTGGTAAAACCAGCATGAGAACTCAAATCACAAGGAATTTTATTTATTTTAACTTGGAAAATCCTTTAAAATGAAGAGTATCTTGTAAGATCACACCACACATAAACATAAATGAGTTTTTACTCTATGATAAACAAAACCTTTATATCAGAAAATCCAGTGATATTATAATAATGTCTAAGGGTGAAAATAATAATAATCAAGTAACTGTGATGCTCGTGAGTATACATCCTAACAATACTAGGTATATAATCTAAAATTGATAAGGCACGCTTGCTAATTGTGAAGGATTTCCATGAAGGTGCCATTAGTACTTCGAGAACGGTCCTCTTGCACGAAGATCAGAGATATCCTTCTAAGGCAGCATACATCACGTGTGATGTGCCATAGGAAAAACATAGTTGGTCCCACTAACACCGAATGCATCGCCCCATGCATGCATAACAACTGTGAGGGACAACTAGTCGAAGCCGACTACACCCTTTGGGTTTGCCAACCCTACTAGCCATGCCTCCTATCTCTGGTTTTACTCATTTCCGCTGATGAGGCTATTTTTGGCATTCCAGCTTGTGCAATGCCATCAAATAGATCATGGAATCCCACATGGATTCCAGTACCCCAATGGGTCTCGGAATCACACATAGATTGTCATATCTCAATTAGATCTTTGACTCACACCTGGATTCCCATACCCCCAACGGGTCTCGGAATCACACATAGATCCTAACATCTCAATATATCATGAAATTCCTCCATAGAACCTTATATGGTTTTTGGAGTGGTCACGAGTTTCGAGTCATCTCTTACGAGTACACTCTTCCACTACTCTGATGCTCCCCAAAACCAAACGCCAATTTCCAAAATGCTCAATACCAGTTCTTTAGGAAATAATCTGACAATATATAAGAGCGGGGATCACCCCCTAACCGTTTAAGAGGACAGATCTCCTTATCATTTGTCCTAGAAGAATGAAATGAGTTTATACATACAGTATAATACTACCAACAATAACTATACCATATAATCCCCGTGTTTTCCCTAGATATTTCCAGAGTTAAAATTCTTTGGTATTAAGTAGGGAATATTTTCCTACTACCAAATTAAGAAGGATTACATAATTAGGCCGAAATTCGATAGTCGGTAATTTACCTATCAAATAAACAAGCATTCAAGACAAGATCACATTTCACATGGAAATCACCAAGCCTCTTAAATAAATCTTTTATTAAGTTTAATTCACATTTTAGATACTTGGAAATCACTTCCATATACTTATCTCAACGGGATAAGTATATTTACGAACCACTATATTTTCGATACTTCGAAAATATAACCATATCCTTATCTCAATGAGATAAATATATTCACAAACCATTTCACTTCCAAAACTTAGAAACTTGAAAACTCTTAAAAATAGATATTGAAAGAACCATTTAATATTGATTATGGATCACAGCTTACACAATGGTTACGTCGCTATCCCTTCGAATACATAGTAAACTATAAGCAATTTCCGCCCCTCGAATTACGCCATGAATATCAACCATCTCTTTCCAAATTACTTTATCTTATAAATATTTCCAAATATATTTGTAAAGCTTCTTTATAAGTCTCCAATCCATTTATAAAACATTCTTAATAAATCTCAAACCCCATTTATAAAACTTCTCTTTTTCATATAAAAAACACATTGATAAAATTCTTTTATATATGTCCAGTACCATTTATAAACTCTTTCCATATTTAACAAACTTGTTAAATAACTCTCTAAGTCAATAAGGTTCCTTTAACGAACCATACATTATTTAAAATAACTTTAAATAACTTAAAATAACTTAAAATAATAAATTATTATTTAAACATCCTTCTTTTTCATTGAAATTAATTCTCATTTAAAATAATAACTTAAAATTTCTTTAATAATATATTAAATAAATTTTGAACACTATTATTGTATTAATAAGTTAACTTCAAAAAAATATTAAGATAGTAATTAATTAACTTTAAAACATTATTAAAAAATAATTTATTAACTTTAAACTAATATTAATATTATATTAGTTAACCTATAAATATATTTAAATAACTTAAATCAATATAATTAATTAACTTTAATTAAAAATTAAAGTATAGTTAAATCACTTTAAATAAATAATTAAAGTAAAATTAAAACATTTCAAAACAATAACTAAATAACTTTAGAATAATAGTTAAACATTCTTAAATAACATTTAAGAAATAACTTTTAAGAACCATATTAATAAAATAATTAACTTTAAATTATTATTAAAACAATTATAAATTATCTTTACAATATTATTACTAATAAGCTATTACCTTTTTAAATCTTACTACTAAATAATAATTATCTTTAAACCGTTAATAAAAATAATTATCTTTAAATAACTTCCAAATTAGTAATTAGTTTTTAAATTTTGAAGGAGGCTTAACGATCACCTTGGTACTTAAATAAGCTATCATATTATTCAATTTATCTTTTCAAGTTAATAACAAATATTTACATAGTCCACGACTATGTAAATAAATCCGACACTTAACCATCATTGGTTAAAATATCACTTATTCAAAGCGGCATATTAGTTTACGATATATAATCAAATGTCCCAGGACTATAAAATAGTAGAACGGTGATTTATTCTACTGATTAATTGTCAAATTAATTTAATTAGCGGAACGGTGTTTTATTCTGCTAAACCAATGTCCAATTACCATATTCAATCCAATTCAACTCAATAGTATTTATTTGACCAAATAAACATCCATAATTAAGGTATATAAATTTTAATCGACGTTATTATTACAATAACGTGATTTAAATTCACTCTGTTTTCATATGTTAACATCCCAAAACTACTAATAAGTTACACTATAACGTTGTACTCGTCAATACGAGTGCAACGCAAAAATCCGCATGTCCGATCGGATTTCAAACGAGCAAGATATTTTGTTTTATAGGTCTGCACATATATTAATCAAATTTAAAAGAAATTAATTTTATGAAAAACAATCTATCCCACAAGAATATGGGCTCGGCCCACTTCCAAATCTAAGCACGCCTGAAAGCAAAGCTCCTCTCTAATCCTGCAATTGAACACATTGACAGGGTTTTATTTGCAAAACTCTGTTATATGAACAGTATACTTCTTTAACCTTTTCTCAAAACAATGCCTCCAAAGATAAATTTTAGCGCGCCTGCTCCCTTCTAACGATGCACGCATGCCCATCTATCCATGCCATCACCTGATGCACGTCCCCCTAGCCATTGGGTCCGCCACCTACTCACACGCGTGAGCTCCAACCAAGCTATATATACACATCTTCCCCATCCATGTACATCATGTCACAGCCTAGCACACGCATCTATCCTCCGCCATATTTGCATGCCTCCACTCACACGGCATTCATGGCCACACATAATCCTACACGCAACTTCTACTTCACCATCCACAAGCCTGCACCCTTATCTCCATGACTAAGCAAGCTCCAAACCACCTAAGGGCATGACTACCACCACATGTCATTCCATATTAATGACGAGCATCGTCCTCTGCCAGCTGCACTGTCAAGAACACACACAAGAATTACAGTATCCATGCATAGCATAACCCCAAGGCTGAAATTCCCAGCCTTTATATCTTCCTCTTGGCTCGACTATCTCGAGTACAAATTGAATGAAAAGTGTAGCTCATTCGTCTCTCTTCAACTTTGATGTTGGAAGTTTTTGCCGATTCTTTGTATGGAAGGAGTTATGGGAAAAATGAAATGAAGATGGGAATGTTTTGTTTGATGTACAAGGAAAAGGAAAAGAAACTGCGTTCATTTTGTTTCATACGTGCATGTGTACTCTCCCTTTTCTTTGTTTTTGATTTTTGAATGTTAAGGCATTGTTTTAAAATGTTTACAAGCAACGAAAATGAACGAGAGAGGATATTGTTTTTATCATAGTTTTCATGACCGTGCCGTGCTTCGAACCGTGATGATTGAAGGTTTAAGGTTTTGACGGTTCAACCGGTCGAACCGTCGAAACCGTGATTTATTTTTTCATAAAAATTGCTCATTTAACTATAGAATATACATAAAAATACTGAAATAATAATGCTATGTACAAAAGCTGTAGATGCTCTTCAAGATCTGCAACAGAAGTTGTATGTTGTTACAGTGCATAACTACAGCTTTGTATAGTGGAGTAGTGCACAACGATAGAAGTTTAATAACGACAAACTTGACGAATCTTATAATGGTATTAGATGAGTTTGTAGCAGTGAAAAACAAAGTGATGAAGTTGGTGGCTTAGATTTTGGAACGGCTATGATTTTTAAAATATATATTTACTTATTTTCTTCAAAGCAATGCAAAAGATGAAAATGAAAGAGAATTACACAATGAGAAAGTAGGAAAAAAACAAAAGAACCGTGGTTCAACCGGATAAAATTGGTTTTTGTACCGTTGGTTTGAAGGTCCGACCAAGGTTCATGAATAAATGAGGTCCGATTGAGTTTCGGACCGTGTTGGTCCAAGGTGCAGCGTTGTTCGAGGTCGGAACCGAGGTAAGGTACGGTCATGAAAACACGATTTTATAAATGAACAAAGAAGGATAAGAATTTCACGAATTTTTTTTTAATACATGCGTGTGTGGCTGTATGAATATATATACAGTTTTAAAGCTACAGCCAAGGAAACGAGGACAATTTCTTAAATGCAAACCAACCGAAAGTCTGCTACAAGGACAAATAAAGATATGTGAAATCTTGTTCTTAATTTTTTTAGTTGGCAAAGAGGATTTCGTTTTGATTTAAAGAGTTAGGTTTCAGTAACCGTCACACACTCACACACTATCGCATCCATATACTAGCCGCGAATGATAGAAAACAAATGACAATTGCATATAAAGATGCTACACAATACAAAGCAATAATAAATAGACAAGTTATTAAATTCTGTAAAGTTTTAAAATGCCAACGTTTGCCGTAAAATACGTAAAGGGGATTTATTTATTTTTCAAATTAAAAATTATGGAGAAATTCGAAATATTAAATTAAAAACGCGTCATAAAAAATCATGTCTAAATTTGAAACATAGAGTTTATTATAATTTAATTCAAATTCGAAGACCCAAAAATACGGGTCCGTAATAGTGAATTATATTACGCCATCGAATTTCATTGCGATCAGGCGTATCGTTTGCTCGTGCGAGATCGAAACGCGTTGAAATTAATATCGAAAATTTAATAAAATAATTGGATCTAAAAAGCTATCTTCTGTATACGATCGAATTAGACCTCGAGACTAGTTCCATTGCGTTCAGAATATGTGTATAACATAAAAAAAGGCAGGTGGCACGTCTCGTTCGTGGTTCGGAATTTTCAGACGCTTTATAGCTCGATAATTTTAATTTAATATATATATATATATATATATATATATATATATATATATATATATATTCATTTTTATTCAGTCATGGTTCCCTTTACCGTAGCCCATACCCACATGTACGTGTTGTCCATACCTCTGTACTTTCTTTTCTCTTATAAGGGCGTGTGTACCAGAACATACTTTGCCCAAAATTTTTGAAATCCCTTCCACGAGATCCAATGGCCATGGTTCTTCGAGGCCACTCGAGGCCGAGATGGTCCTTGACATCAACTAAGAAGGTGTTCATTGTGATGAGGGGAGGAGATTAGTCGGCTTGATTGAGTTGCGATGGCCCGTGGCAGTGACATTTTAGCCGCGAACGACGTAGTGTTTTTGGGTTATCGTGAGAGGATGGCGGCGAGCGGGTGGCCCGAACTAGCGGCGATTGAGGGCACTGGACCAAGGCAGTCGTTGGTGGTTAGGTGGTGGTCTCAGGTGCGGCATGGTGGTGCTAGATGGGGAAGGAAGTAAGCGAGGTTTGATGCCGGGCTAAGTTTGTTGAGCGTGATTATGATTGGGGATAATAATCATTATTTAATATTTAAGTTAATCAAGTTCAAATTAAACCTAGATATTAATTAATCTATATCTTTTACATACGAGGTCGGATTCGAATGTCATTTTTTACGTTGGACTCGTGTTGTCAAGATCTTTCATATGGAGTTTTGTTTTGTTGGATTTGAAGCAAGTGAAAATTTAAGCTAAAATCGGATGACCATTCGGTTTTAGTTCAAAGTGGGGGCTTTTCGGCGAAAAAAATCAATGTGAGTTTAACGCACATTTATTTTATTATATCATATTAATGATGTTATAAATGTTTTTGACAGTTAGGATGTTAGTTACATTGTTTGATTGCTTGTTTGGTTGAATTTTCATTTGGAAAATGGATGACATATTACTTTGATCGTTATAAACCCATATGATTATATATATTGTCCATAACCATTGTTTTGCAGGGAAAATTTGTAGAGAGACCCAAAAGGGTTTCTCGTAAATAAATTATTTATTCACATCCTTATGTTGTTATATTGATGGTTAATTAAAATAAATCATGATATTCCATTTAAATTGTTAAGTGCCGTTATTAGAATTTTTCTAACATTTATCAATTTCATCCCCAAAAGCTTTCGCTAAAAATAATATTGAGAATCCATTAGTCATTTTGATTAATGATAATTTTGATTAATTAATCATTTTAAATAATGATTTTTAAATTAATTTTCTAATTTAATTAACGATGTTTAAAATTAGTTTATCTTTTGATTTAAATAAGATCGGATTTAATTAATGATTTTTACTAATGATTTCTTAAGTTTAATTAATTATTTCAATTAACGATAATTGAATTTAATAATCATTATATTTAATGATATTTAAAAGTAATAAATCATTTGAAATATTGATTGTTTTGACTTTAACTAATTGTTTAACTAAAGATATTTGGAATTTAGTTAAATCCTTTTTAATTAATGATGTTTGAAATTAAATAATCTATTTGATTTATGAGATTTGAATTTAATTAATTCATTAATTAAATTATTGAACATTAGTTAATTGTTTAATTAATAGTTTAAATTTACTTAATTGGTTTAACTACCAGTGGTTGAAAATTAGTTAACTATCTTAATTAATTATGCTTTATAATTAAGTAAATCATTTTAACAAATGATCTTTTAATTAATTATTCTAGCTAATGGAGTTTGAATTTAATCAATCCTGTAAATTAATAATTATTTGAACTTAATTAACTTTTTTAATTAATGAAATTTAAAATTACTTATCATTTTAATTAATGATGTTTGAGATTAATTATTCATTTAATTAATGATTATTTGAATTTAATAAATCCTTTTAAATATTGATATTTAAAATTAATTAATTGATTTAATAGAAGTGATTAAAGTAAATGAAATAATATAATAAAAGGGTTTGTGTCTATTAATTGATTTAAAAGTCAATAAACTGATTTATCAAAGATTTTAAAGTTAATTTAACAATGTTGTATAAGTATTTGGAAATAAATGTCTATTTTATTAATAATGGATATGTCTATTTAAAAGAGATTTTAAATGTGATTAATTATCTTTCGTGATAATCAATATGTTTTAATTTATAAAAAGGAATTGGAACTCGATTATTGGAATGTTAAGTTGGATAATCTTCCAAATGTTTGATCTGATGTTGGTTTAGGTCTTCAGGGTCGCGCATTTGGAAAAATTACTCTCTTAACATTTCAATAATCAGGAACTAATTCTAAAAGTGTTTTACCAAGATGGAAATATGGAAATCCAGCGCAAGTTTTATTTGTCTTTCTAAAAGAAAAAGTTTGATTCATTGATGGAAATAAATTATTTCCATAAAACGAATCGCTTATATGGAAACGATTTATTTATATAATTAGCATTAAACCTGTCGCTATTTCAAAAGTTAAGAATGATCGTTGGACATGACTTTGAGATAACACTACCTTGACTTGTCCGATATTATTGATAACCATGAAATAATGCAAGTTTGAATTCAATTAGTAGTGATAAGTATACAAGGCTTAGTTTCCATATACGATCGTTTTATATCCTTAATAGTTGGCATCTCAACTATCGGCTACGTCAGCTTCTTTGTTGTTATCATTCTGAGATGATTTATTGCTTCGTTTAGCTTTGTTATCCTTTATCGAAAATGATTAAAACCAAGGCGTGAAAAAGGGGGGCACACCCTCCAAGTCATTATTGTGCTTTGTCATTCTAAGACGATTTATCGTTCCTTTTGAGCACTGATACCTAACAATGGAAAAACTATAACCAACGCACGAGTGGGAGCCAAGCCAGGTGGGTCGCACCCATCAGGGTATGTTCACATCATCTAGAGAGGTTTCGGCATGCATGCATTGGTGTGAAATATTCGGATGCTCGTGTGAAGCGGGGTCCAGCTTGGAAGGTCCCGAGAGTGACGTGTGTGCTCTCAAGTATATTTTATCTAGAGGTGTACTTTTGTGGAAGGGCAAGCACCCTTCTAGTTACGTTGGATAAATTCATTTTACTGATTTGATTCGAATCTTTGAATCAGTTTTTCTCGAATTACAACGGAGTCTGTTAGGAAATCAAATCTACGGTTTCGATAACAACGACTATACAATAGAAATCAAACATGCATACATACACACACACACACACACACACACACACACACAGATACTTGCTAAAACAACATCACTAGAAAGACAAGAACAAGGCTCAAAGAACACTAGAAGAGACTACAAGTTGATAGGAACAAAGAAGCACAAGAAAAAGAGGACAAAAACTAATATGCACAATATCAGACGTCTGGGTGCACAAGCCAGACGTCTGAAACAGTTCTCTGGAACAACATACAGGCTGAACCAGATGTCTGACAATTGCATTCAAACATCTGATCTACTACTACATATAAAAACATATACAGTATCAGACGTATGAAACATATTTCACACGTCTGATTACAAACTCGGATTTCAAATAACAACTTCAACTGCCACATTCGAATGGACATCTCCGCTTCTCTTCACTGCAACTCTTCATCATCAACAAAAGCAATTGTACATCACTCGTTAAAGGATGCAACTACTCAAGATACCTCTCTACAACTATATATAGCATCAAGAATCAAGAGAATAAATTACCTTACTGACTTACGCTCTCTAATTCTATAATCTATCATACATTCTTGATCTTTGCACTCTAGCAATCTATACTTGTATTCACTCTTCCATATATTCTATTCTTCATAGACGATACTCTCTAGATATATATTGGATGCAATTGTACTAATTAGTCAACATCCGTGTTATACTAGAACACACATTTGACAAGAACAATTTGTTGTAACCAAGCCTATTCCTTCGAGCTAAGCGGAGGTGTTTGATAGTCGAATTCCGAAGGGGAGCATCGGGACTAGACGTAGGACGAGAGGTCCAAACCAGTATAAAATCCTGGTGTTCTTATTCTATATTTACTTAGATTAATTTTTTTTAGTTGCATCATATATTTTATCACATATACTTGCATATATACTACACGATCCATCCTGTAGACATTCCATTGGTATTAGAGCAAGGTTTGATCAGAGTACAGTAACAGTTTTTGAATCACTTTAATATGGCAAGTATTTTTCAAGAAGGTCAATCTACAGCACACCCACACTTTTTAATGGTTCCAACTATGCATATTGGTCAATACGTATGAGAATTTTTATGAAAGCTAATGAATTAGAAATTTGGTAAGCCACTCGAAATAAATATGAAGCACCTGACATTGCTATGAACACATGGAATGATGCATAAAAAACCGCAGCTTCTAATAATGCCAAAACTATGAATGTTTTATTTTGTTCATTAGATAAGAATGAATTTTCACGTATCATGTTATGTAACACTGCATATGATATTTGGCGTACCTTACAAGTTACACAAGAAGGCACAAACAAAGTTAAACAAACTAAAATTTCAATTTTACAAAATCAATTTTCATCATTTAAAATGAAACAAAATATACTCTAGATTCCAAACCATTCAACACGATTTAATGGCACTTGGAGTCAAATTCATAAATTTTGACTTAATATCTAGAATACTCAATTCTTTAACCCCAGAGTGGGAAAGAAAAGTATTAGCTACCAAAGAAGCTAATGATCTCTCAACAGTCTTAGTTGAAGAATTGATAGGAAATTTAATGTCTTATGAAGCTAATTTACAGGCAAGAAAAGAACAAATTCAGAGAAGAAAAACATAGCACTCCCAGCAACAAATGAAGACTCTGACTTTGACGAAGAAGAAATCGTATTTATTACCAAAAACTACAACAAATTCAAGAAATTTAGGAAAATGACCAGATTTCAGAAAGAAGGAAAATCAAGCTCTACAAATCAAACATCAATCAAATGCTATGAATGTGACCAATTTGGACATACGAAGAAAGATTGTCCCATGCTCAACAATGATAAAAAGAAGAACAAATTTGAAAAATTCAAAAAGAAGAAAGCTTTCAACGTTACATGGGATGACTCAGATTCTTCATCATCATCAAACAGTGACAGTGATAGTGACGAAGAACAAGATAATGTATGTTTTATGGCACAAACTGATGAGATACGTCCCGAAATTAGATATGATGAATTATTAGAACTTAGCATGGAATTAGATGATAAATTAAGATAAATTATAAAATTGAATATAGATCATATAGCCAAAATAAATAGATTAGAACTTGAAGGAATGTTAAAAGATGAAAAAATTATTTTAGAGGAGGAACAAGAATTATCTTAAGGAAAAAATAAAAGTAGTTTGGTTGAAAATGAGACTATAGCTAATGATTTTGAAAAAATTAGAGTAGAAAAGGATAACTTGTTAAATGAAAAAAAATCAACTTGAAGAGTAATATAGGAACATTGAAAATTGAAAATTTAGATTTAAAAGAAAATTTAGATAAAATTAAAAATAATGTTTCAAAATTTAATAAAGGAAAACAAGATTCGGAAAATCTTATCAAAACTTCAAAATGATCAGGTAATAGAAATGGAATAGGATATAAAAATATTCCTAAACAAAAAGTTAATAATATTAAGAAATATAGTTGTATTTATCAAAAGACTAAATGATCACCTAAGCCTAATACGAATACCAAAAGTATAAAAATTTGTATGCCTAGGAAAAATAATAAGTTGATTAGACAAAAACATATTAACAACTTTTTAGATAATGTAGTGTATAATAAAAAAATTATGTTCATAAAGGTACCAAACCTTCTTGGTTATGGCGACCTGCTCCTTCTAACATCTAGGATCCTAACAAAGTATATAGGTACCAATTAAATCATCTTTTATTTTGCAGGTACCCAAAATAAAAATAAAGAGAAATGAATATTTGATAGTGGATGCTCCAAGCATATGATCGGAAATTCAAAAATGTTATCAAATATAACATACATCGATGGTGGAATAGTAACTTTTGGAGATAACTCAAAAGGATACATCGTTGGCATCGGAGAAATCATCAACTCTGGTATTTCTAACTCTCTTATTATTACAAATGTTTTATTAGTAGAAAATTTGAAACACAACCTACTTAGTATTAGTCAATTATGCGATAAAGGTTTTCAAATCAATTTCGGAAAAGATAGATGTAACATTTTCGACAATAGCAAACAATTTATCATTGAGGGTTTTAGAAACAAAGATATTTATATCTTAAATATGAATATAAATAGAAATTCAAATTTATGTTTAACCGCCAAACATAACGATCTATGGTTGTGGCATAAACGATTTTGTCATGTTAATTTTAAATATATTAATAAATTAGCAAAATATGAGCTAGTTAGAGGTTTACCTAAAATAAATTACAAAGTAGAAAATTTATGTGATGAATGTTAAATTGAAAAACTAAAGAAAAGCTCTTTTAAATCTAAAAATAATATTTCTACAAAACAACCATCAGAATTATTACATTTAGATTTATTTGGTCCAACCCAAGTACGGTCTATAAATCACAACAAATATGTTTTCGTAATAGTTGATGATTTTTCAAGATATACATGGGCTTTATTTTTAAAACATAAAAGTGACACCTTTGGAATGTTTAAAATTTTTGCCAAAAGAATTAAAACTCAAATGGATTTGAAAATTAAAAATATTCGAAGTGATCACGGTGGAGAATTTGAAAATGATCTTTTTACCAATTTTTGTAATAAAAAGGGCATAAGTCATAAATTTTCTTTTCCCCGCACACCTCAGCAAAATGGTGTAGTAGAAAGAAAAAAATCTTGCATTACAAGAATGTGCATGAACACTATTAAATAGTAGTGGTTTACCAAAATATTTTGGGCTGAAGCTATTGCTACGTCTTGTTATGTTTTGAATCGAGTAAACATACGACCTATGACTAAACATACTTGTTTTGAAATATTTTTTGAAAGAAAACCTAAAGTATCATACTTTAAAACTTTCGAATCAAAAAGTTTTATATTAAACACAAAAGATAATTTGGGAAAATTTGACCTGAAGGCCGATGAAGGAATTTTTGTTGGATATTCGGATCGTAGCAAGGCATATAGAATTTTTAATAAACGAACTAACACAATTGAAGAAAGTTTACATGTTTCGTTTGATGGAAATTTTCTTAACCATCAAACTAATGACGATGAAGAAATAATTCCAATAACAAATACAATAAATTCTTATAATAATGAGACAAATGCACAAAATAATACTTTACTGTCATCTCCTAGAATTCTAAAAGATCATCCAAAAGATAACATCATTGGAGATCTTAACTCCAGAGTAATTAGAAATCAACTTAACCAAATAAGTCATGTAGCATTTATGTCAAATTTTGAACCGCAAAATTATAAAGAAGCTTCAAACAACAATTTTTGAATAATAGCTATGGAAGAAGAATTAAATCAATTTGAACGTAATAATGTTTGAGAATTAGTACCAAGACCAGAAAATCAAACAGTTATTGGAACAAAATGGGTATTTAAAAAAAAGCAGAAGAAAACGGAAATATAGTTAGAAATAAAGCACGTTTAGTTGCTCAAGGTTATAATCAAGAAGAAGGTATCGACTACGATGAAACTTTTGCTCCAATAGAAAGACTCAAGGCCATACGTACATTACTTGCTTTTGCAAATCATTACAATTTTAAATTATTTCAAATGGATGTCAAAAGTGCTTTTATAAATGGATTTATTAAAGAAAATGTATATGTTGAACAACTTCCATTGTTTGTTCACGAAAAATATGCCGATCATGTTTTTAAATTACAAAAAGCTTTATATGGTTTAAAGTAAGCCTCCCGTGCCTTGTACGAACGTCTTAAAAATCATTTAATTACATCTGCTTTTCAAATAGGTAAAATTGATACAACTTTATTTATTAAACGAGAAATTAACAATATTTTAGTTGTACAAATTTACGTTGACGGTATTATTTTTGGTTCAACTAACGAAACTATTTGTACTCAATTTTCCAATATTATGAAAAACGAATTTGAAATGTCTCAGATGGGAGAATTAAATTTCATTTTAGGTTTACAAATAAAACAACTTGAAAATGGTATTTTTATTCATCAAGAAAAATATTGTAATGATCTATTACATCTTTTTGAAATGGATAGAACTTCAAGCAAACCAACACCAACGAGTACTAGTGTTCACTTTGAAATAGACGATAACGGAAAAGATTTTGATGAAAAATTATATCGTAGCATGATTGGCTCCTTACTTTATTTGACGGCTAGTCGACCCAACATTATGATGAGTATATGTCTTTGTGCCCGATTTCAAGCAAAACCAAAAGAATCTCACCAAAGAGCTGTTAAACATATCTTATGATATCTATCTAGTATTAGAGATTACAGTTTCATTTACCCTAAGGGATCATCATTTGAACTTGTTTCATATAGTGACGCGGATTTTAGGGATGTAAAACAGATCGTAAGAGTACTAGCAGAACGTGTCACTTTATCGAACAATCACTAGTTTCATGGTTTAGCAAAAAGAAAAATTGTGTCTCCTTATCCACTTGCGAAGCTGAACATATTTCAGCGGCTTTAGCATGTGCGCAAGTGATATACATGCAACAAACACTTAAGGATTTTGGTAAAGTTATCAATAAATCACCAATATATTGTGATAATACGAATGCAATAAATCTATCATAAAAACCCCTGTAAATCACTCACGTACTAAACTTATAGATATATGACATCATATTTTACGTGACAATGTAGAAAAGTGAATTATTACATTAGAATACGTAAATACCGAGAATCAAGTAGCAGATATTTTCACAAAACCACAAAATGAACAAACATTTGTTAAACTGCGACGCGATTTAGGAATATGTTCTCTTAATTCTCAACTAATACTACATTTATATTCATTCTATTTTAGGCTAAATTTTTTTTATCCACAAATCAAAATTGTTAAACACTAACCAACAATTTTTTAGCAATTTGTTTTCTAAAATTACCTATGAATAACCTTTAAAATCATGTATAATAGCCTTTTTACAAAACAAAAAGTAAATAATATATAGATTTCATAATTTTTTACAACACGAAATAAAAGCATGTCTCCGACAACTCTCATCTCTCCTTCTCGACACCAACAACAGATAGTTCAACGGATACACCTCATTGCCTCCTTACTCCTACACTAGGTCAGGAACCAACCTATGAGTGGCCCTCCTACCACACGGGATTTACTCCGGATAAAAAGAAGTCCAAACAATCTCTATTTGTCTCTCGTAACACCAAGAAGAAAATCGATAAGATACATCACTACCAAAAGCAATAAATAGATTTACAACGAGAATTATACTTTGAACAAAAGTTCACTGCGCGACGACGAAGTTTTCTGGAGCAAGTGGCGATCAAATTTTGCAATTCACGAAAGAAGGATGTACATGAACCACTTCTGATTCCTTGCAATCCTTTGGATCCCTCTGCTTCTTATTGTAAACCTTTGGATCCTTCACCTAGGCGATTCTCTGGTTCCCAAAGAACCAATGAACGTGGAAATATATGGTCTCCACTCAAGCCATGTAGGGATGACAAGTCTGAAGATCGCAATGATCCATCTTCATCTAAATAAATTTACTTATTCTCATTATATTTTATCTACGTATATTTGTATTTTTTTTCACAAATAATAATATTATGTTAAAATCAACCTCTTGAAAAATAAGCAACATCCTTCAAAATTAGGCTATTTTATGACAAACTAGCTATTTCAAACGTCTGAACATTGCCATCAGACATCTGACACTCTTGTATCATACATATTTTTAAACATCGTGCATATATAAGACATTTGATATAACCTTCCAGACGCCTGATAAATATCTCTGCCTAATAGAAAATACACACCGGTCTATTCCAGACGTCTGAACAATTTACCAGACGTCTGAACAAATTCTATGCCTCCTTAAGATATAAATTCAGGCCATTTTCAGACATCTGATATTGTAACCAGACATCTGAGAAAACTATCTGTCCCACATAAATTACACTTCGACCTATTCCAAACATCTAATTCTATATCCAGACGTCCGATAATTCTATCTGCCTTTCAAAATTTACAAATTGATCAATTTCAGATGTCTTCCACCAATAACCAGACGTCTGATTCTATTTGCTGTCTTCAAACTAGGTAAAATCAGACTTCTAATTAACTTTCCAGACGTTTAAAATTCAATCGACACTCTTAAGTATCTTGATAACGTCTATTTTGTTACTTTCCTCACTTATGTTTCATTTCATTTCTACTACAAAATCGATTCCCTATTTTTCAAAATCACTTTCTCTTCTAAACTCGCTCAAATTCCATGGCTCCTAAAACAAAAAACCCTAAGATCTCTAAGAGAAAGCAAGACCAAGCAACTTCATCCAAACCGCAAGTTTGCTCTGACGATCAAATTGAGCGATGGATGAATCGTGTACCGCATTCAATCAAGAGATACGAGGATATTCAAAAGAAGAAACTCCATGTAGGTCCATTTTATAATTTGCTAAAGTTCCCAATGTATGATTTAGATGAAATGTGTGAAAGTGTTGGATTAGAAATATTGATATCCTTTAATCCCAATAACTTCCAAATCGATCAGCTAGCCATATTTCTTTTCTATGCTAATTTAGATAGCACAACAGTTTGGAACATTGACAACGATGATAATTGGCTATGGTCAAGTGTTTACGGCAACACAATTAGACTTACTCCAGAGATCATAGGCCAAACTCTTGGATGTTCCGACACTGGAGAAGATTTATATAATATTCCGGATATGCTTATTAAACCGAGAGATACTATCACACATCAAATATGGGAAGACGACATGCCTAGATTTGCATCTAAATACCTAAGACCTGAGGTGAGACTTCTCACTAGAATGATTATCAACACTATCATTCCTTTCCTCGGTAGTCATGAGCAAATCACAGAGTTAGAGAACAAGGCCCTATATGCTATATTCAGTGGAACAAGGGTTAATTGGAAAAAATTTATATTTGACGAGCTCAAACATTTTTTGACTCGATCATGCCATCCATCATCTATGCTACACACATCATGAGACTTCTAAGAGCTCACCACATCCCCTCATATTATCCACATTTGAAGAGATTTCTCCGAAATATGCATCCACAAAATTTTTCTCTCTAATGCACTTGACGGAAAGTCCTCCAGATTTTATATCTTTGGAAGAGTGGATGCAACGTTGTCAAGCCAGACAAAGTAGGCCTCTCCCTCAAACACAACCTGAACCGTCATAAGAGGTAGAGCAACATCACGAGAATACTCCTCATCCTTCTGCACCATTTGATTATACGTTCCAAGATGATATTTTGGAGACTCGCACTGAGACGAATCCAAATGAGAGTATTCGCAACTTAACTCTCCAAATTATATTTTATCTCGAAATCAAAAATTACTAGCTAAGCGCATTGATAGTTTTGAAACATCTTTTGCTTCTCGCCTAGCCACAGTTGAAACGTCACTTCCAACTACATCATTCGTTCTAAAAGAGGTTCTTCAAAGAATTCGTGGTCCTACACCTTAGAATATTGGCCAACTCCAGTGCCTTCTCCTCCTCCTTCAAAACATTCCAAACTATTTGACGAGGAGAAAGAACCTCTCGAACACACTCCGTCATATCTAAAAAACAAGCTAGTTCTTCCAAGATTGAAGATGAAGGAGATGATCAAAATAAAGCTTCCCCAAAAGGTCCTTAGATTTTTTAGGATTCCATTTTTTGTATAAAAATGCAAAAAAACTATGAATGTAATCGATTATTATGATTAATAAAAATTGCTTTTTGGTGTGTTATTTCTATGTATATTCATGTAACCTTACAACGATTGGTAAATACTAAATGGTATGGACATGATATCTACAGTTAAAAATTATTACCGTTTTTGATATTGCCAAAGGGGAAGAAATAATAAAAAGCACAATAAATAATGGAAAGCACATATTCAGGGGGAGATTTATACAATTATATATAAGTACATTGTATAGTTGTCATCATCAAAAAGGGGAGATTGTTAGAAAATCAAATCTACGGTTTCGATTACAACAACTATACAATAGAAATCAAATATGTATATATATATATTTATATATATATATACAGGTACTTGTTAGAACAACATCAGTAGAAAGACAAGAACAAGGCTCAAAGAAACTACAAGAGACTACAAGTGATAGGAACAAAGAAGCACAAGAAAAAGAGCACAAAAACTGATATGCACAGTATTAGATGTCTGGGTGCATAAGCTAGACGTCAGAAACAGTTCTTTGGAACAACATACATGCCGAATCAAACGTCTGGAAATTGCACTCAAACATCTGATCTGCTACTATATATAAAAATATATAAAGTATCAGACATTTGAAACATATTTTAGACGTTTGATTTCAAACTCGAATTTCAAATAATAACTTCAACTGCCACATTCGAATGGACATCTCTGTTTCTTTTCGCTGCAACTCTTCATCATCAACAGAAGCAACTGTACAACACTCGTTAATGGATGCAGCTACTCAAGATACCTCTCGACAACTATATATAGCATCAAGAATCAAGAGAACAAATTACCTTACTGGCTTACGCTCTCTAATTCTATAATCTATAATATATTCTTGATCTCTGCACTCTAGCAATCTATACTTGTATTCACTCTTCCATATATTCTATTCTTCATAGACAATACACTCTAGATATATATTGGAAGCAACTGTACTAATCAGTCAACATCCCTATTATAGTAGAACATACATTTGACAAGAATAACTTATTGTAACCAAGCCTATTCCTCCGGGCGAAGCGAGGATGTTTGATAGTCGAATTCCGAACGGGAGCTTCGGGATTGGACGTAGAATGGGAGGTCCGAACCAATATAAAATCCTGTTGTGCTTATTCTATATTTACTTAGATTAATATTGTTTTAGTTGCATCATATATTTTATCACATATACTTGCATATACACTACATGATCCACCCTGTAGGTTTTCAGAGTCAACCTCCCTTCACGATGTTTTATTGTAGTTTTTCATTCCATTCTATCAAGTTTGGATTGTTACCTTATTTAGTCCATTCTATTAAGTTGGACTATTTTTGTTGTTCTATCCATATTGTCCAGTTTGTATTTTACTTAGTTCATTCCCATTCTTTCAAGTCTGGTTTAATATTAATTATGCTCATTCATATTTGGATTTGTAATTGATATTTATTTCTACTCTTGCCGTATGTTTGTTATTTTTGTAAGGCAAAAACCCATTCCGCCTTAGCGGCATGGTCTCACAGAACTTTTATATGTTCTCCATTATTTGAGTTATCTCACGCTGGTATTTCCAGACTGATCCGGGTGTTATTTATTTATAATGCTCCAGGTTGTCTTGAAGTTTTGGAGATCGTGAAGGGGAGCTGAAGATTCACCTACCATTGTTTTTTATTTTCCGCTGTATTATATAGTGGGTCAGGATTTTATAATTGTCCAGCTGATAAGGTTTGATTTTAACTCTGATATACTCTGTATATTTGGAGTGATAGTTTCTACTGTTCTTGTTATATTATATTTTGTCGATTCCGTATTAAGATTCTGTTTTTCTCTATCCTCTATTCTTTTCTTTTTATTTACCCTAACAGTTTGCCCTTTTGTCAATTGGATGCGCGACATTGGAACACAATGGTAGTGTTTTGTGTCGACTTTTGATGGTGAAAAAGACGGGTCGTTACAATATAACTATAATATTTTAGTTCATAAACCAATATTTTCAAGAAGGAATTCAAAGTAAATTAGTTTATAAAAAAATTGCATAACATCGATCAAATGAGGAATCATTTTAAGTGGGTTAATAAAATGAGTGGTATGGAATGCTCACATTTATTTTTTCGATTGATTCCTAGACTTGTTCTATCAAGCCATTTACACACATTATTGGAGTTTACTAGCCTATAGTAAATAATTAAATAAACCCGTATGGTATGGAACACACTGTTGTTATTTATTCAGTTACTATTCGAAGGTATTGACACTTATCAACGAGTTTATGACCCGCCTTTGGGAGTTTATAGGACTTATTCCTATCTTGGAGTTTACTTGCCTCGCACCTATCTTGATGTTTACAGGACTTGTTCCTATCTTGATGTTTACAAGTCTCGTACCTATCTTGACGTTTAGAGGTCTCGTACCTGTTTTAGAGATTATAGGACTTGTTCATATCTTGGAGTTTATAGTTTCATACCTATCTTGATATTTATAGACTTATACGTTTATCTTGGAGTTACATTCATGCCGGTGAATTTATTTCACTAATCGTGGAGTTTGGCACCTTCCCACTTTTTATGAGATTTCTAGATTTTTATTTGTGAAATTTTTGGATTTTATGTTGTTTGAATTATCACCAAATCATTTTAGGGATTTTTGCTTTTAATAAGTTATCTTGAGTTTTAATATTTGATGATTTGAAGTTATTGATGCATGTCTGATATTTTTTGATATATAACTATATTCGAGATCTAGTTCACTTTACCTATCATTTATCTTGGTAACATATTCATTGTAGTCTAAACTAACCAATTTTTATTTTATAATACTCGGGTTAGACCGAGATATTTCAGGTGCTCCAGTTTGATAGTTCTAGAGAAGATTCACTCTAGTTATTTAGTTACCATTCATTTACCTTCATCTTATACATGTATACATATTCATGTAGTGTTGTATCATATATCGAGTTTAGACTCTTTTTTTACATATTTTTTCATGAGTATATGAATCGTTTTGACCACAGTCTTGTATTTGATATTGTGTATCTATTCAATTTGAGCAGCTGGTATCTATTTGTATTTCACTATATATATTCTGTGATCTGTTATTTTTATTTATCTTATATTGTATAGGATTATTAATATAACCATCATAGTTATTTTTAAGCCTGGATTTCATACGTTGATTTCACTTGAGATAATAAAAGATAGCATATTAATCGATGTATCAATGTTCGCTTAAAACATAATTCATGGATGGTAGCTCCTATCTAATCCTATTCTCTGCATTAGAAGACGGTAATAGTCAGGAATACCTTTGGTTAGAGTGGGTCTCAGGATGGGGTATCACAGCTTTGTATTAGAGCTGATGTCAGAACAAAATATGATATCAAGGATGAGAATCTTCTCTCAGTAGAGCCTTAGTATCTATCCTTCGAGATTCATGGGATAAATAATAGAAATAATCTCCTATTGGATAAGAGAATATCTATAAGGATTCTAGGTACTCATCCTTTTGTCTTTCTTCCTTTGAAATTCCTAATATCAATCAATTTGGATTTCGAATAACCTCTAATCCCATCTTGTCTATTTATGATGTGTCTTGGGCTGGCCGCCGAGTCACTTATTCTAGCATCGGACAATCCAATGATCCTAGTTGAGATGTAATGCATTGTTCGCCCAACAGATCATGAAGCTTGTTGTCAACCCTCTTTGTAACTAGAGTCATGTAGTGGAATCAGATGGATTGTTTCCGCTAGGCACGTTATCCAGTAAATTTGTGATTATTTGATTGGTTGATTGGATGTAGGTTTCCATAGGATTCTGAGTTGCAATTATAATCCAATCAAGAATTATCCCTTGATTATTAGAATCCTATTTGAAGAATAATAATCAAAACTTGTGTAATCTTCATATTGGAAATCATCGCAAGTGAAATTGAATTTCTTAGATATAAAATAATCAGGGATCAAATCGTGTAATTATAAAAATTTAATCAATAAGAAATAGAGATAGGTTTTGGTAATTGATTACCAATTAACCAATAATAACAGATTTATTTTTTTACTCTAAATAAAGAGTTTGATTAAGAATTGTTTTAATGAAATCATCGCCTAATTAAGAAATACCATCCTATGAAGTTTTTTTAAAGATGTTAAAGGGTGATGATTATAAGCTTGTTGTAATATATGTAAACTATGGTGTACAAAGATATAAGCATCCCTTATTTAAAAGTGGATTTTTGGAATATATATTTAGGATTTTTGAATTGCCCATTGGGTGCTTTAAGGATTTTTGGCGGGGTGTTTGGCCAATATACTCGATTGAGACACTTAAACAATCAAACAAGACAATTAGAATGCTATTTGTAGAAATAGTATTTTAGAAAATCGTATTTTTGGAAATATGTTAATTCAAAAAAAAAAAACATTTTTGAGAGTAATGTGGTTTAAAATAAAATGATAGTTGGAAATGCATATAAAGATATGTATATAATAAGGTTTTGGAAATCTAAGTGTATTTTAATATCATAAAGGATTGAAATATCAATACAGATAAGCTTTCTGAGTTAATAATCTAATAATGGACTTAGATGCTAAATACTAGTGTTCGCTGGGAATAATGGCAAGACGAAGTTGATTTTATAATCAACACCGCAACCAATGGTCACAGAAATTTATTATGAATAAATAAGGAGGTAACATTATGCGTTGCTTATGACATTCAGGAATTGTTTTTAAGGTTTGCTCTGAAAATTGAATTTGATGTAATACTTTGGATAGGCTATGAAAGACCATTATAATCTAAGTAAAAACACATAGGTGTAAATCCTAAAATAGTCAAATCAACAAAAGCTAATTTGAAACATGGTTCTTTTACTTAAATCAATTGGAAGCAAATTATGAATATTAAAACGGGTAAACTTTAAAGCTTAGAAAAAAGCTTAAGTCAAATATTATATGAGTTTGCGATGCTATTCCTAATTGTATTTGGAATAACAATTGTGAAAATATCTTTATAAATTAATTCATCTTTTGGATACTAGTTCTAGTATCAAAATAAGTTTTTGGCAATATTTTGTGGAATATATATTATATACATTGACTTACTTTTCAAGCTTGTTATTAAAGAAGATAACTATCTAAACTGAAACAACTAAGAGTTTTAAAGTATCTTGAAAGCTTTAATGGTGACTTTATGAATTAATTCATCTTTTGGGTAGTAATTAAAATATTAAGAGGAAATTTAGATACACTCCTAAGAGGAGCCTAATGAATATAATCTATGAGATATATATGTATAATATATAGATATATTGATTGAACATTATATTAGCTAGAAATAATCAAAGACTGGAAAGTATTTTATGAAATTGAAAATGGTGAAAAGCCAAGGATTATAAATAATACTAGATCAATATTTTGGGTTATTGCCCAACAAAAGCTTTGTTGAAATAATATAAAACTCGTCTAAATTCTGGGAAAAGACGAATGTTATTAGCAGATTCCTTTGGTTCATCTATTGTATAATAAAGAGGTAGTGATCGAACTCTAAGGAATTAAATTATGAAGAACTCATTGAAAATCTAAACTAATAACATGTACACTTTAGAATGAGTTATCGAACTGAATCTTTCAAATTAATGCAAAGTAAGAGTGCTACTAAAAATAGAAATAAGAAAATTACATATTTGAAAGAATATAATTTGTAGGGTTTGCGTCAAGCAAAATATAAAATGTTTTTTAAAACCTTAGTTCTATAAGATAAAGAGTATTAATAATTGATTTAGCATTATAGAATGGTTTAAATGCATTCAAGTAATGGTTCATCGAACGGGGTACGATTCATTGAATAGAATATTTGGGTGGAATTTACCAGTTTATTAGTGAACCCTTTAATTTCACTAGGTAATATGTAATGCATTGGTTAAATTCTAGTGATCAAATTCGGAAAAGAATTTAACTCTTTTGAGTTGTGTTCACTTTTGGTGTTCGACAGGGGGGCCCATAGATTTTTAGGAGATTATAATTCAGGTTTTCCCGTTGTATGATTGTATCTATAATGAGTGACAAATCCCAGTAATAATTTATAACTTTTGAATATGATTAATTAAACAAGTATCTTAGAATACTCAGAATGATAAGTATTCTGATTAAAGAAAATACTTTTAATGAATTGAAATATGAAAACTAAGATTAAAACTTGCTTGAAATTTTACAACTAAGAACCTCTTTGGGTTATACTTTTGTTTGACTAAATGAGGATTGGAATTTTTAAAATTTTAATCCTTTAAAACAATTTGAAGATTATAGAAAATTTGAGAATTCTAACCAATCATTTAAGTTTATCTCAAATAAATAATAAGCAAAAACATATATGTAGGAAAACTAACTAGAGAACTTATAGTGGTTTGAATGTGATTAAAACCGTAGAAATCTGCCTTATGATTGTATTCTTGTCTTTGGTAGAGCTAAGAGAACCGTGACTACCTTGATTGAATATTCCTATTGTCGATTAGTTCCTAATCCAATATCAGTATGGCTCCTTTTAAGACTTTATTTGAGAGACCATATCGTTTACTCTCTTGATTAGCTTAAGTCGGGGAAAAGAAGTTAATCTTAAGTCATGACTCTATTTGTGAATCTTTTAGAAAGATCTTGGAATTAGAGATCAAATCTCTATTCATGTTTCTTCCTTAATTGGATGACTGGTATTTCGATCATGTAACGAGTTGTAATTTGATTGCTTTAATTAAAGAAATTTAAATTCTTTTAAATATTCAAATATAGATTATTTTTCAAAAATTAATCATGTTTTAAGTACTCAATAATAATAATGAATTTATTTTAGAAAAATGTTCACAAAACATATACCTTGGAAAAATAGTGATAAAATGATCGAAAACCATTTTATCGATAAACAACTTTATAATCGTAAAATGTCATTCATGGTGCTGGATACATACATTTATTTTTATAATTTAACAATGATATGAAATAAAATAATTTATTTTATTTTTGGAAAAAAATAAAGGTATTTATGACATCATCGATGGTGCCTTTATATTTAAATATTGATTTACAAAGTTAAATTGAGATTTATTAATGATTATCATAATTATTCAAATAATTGTTTTTAAATAGTAATAATTTATTTTAAATAATCATAAAGGGATAATAAATAATTTATAATAGTTTTCTAAAGATATATATTTGATTTGAAAATATAAGAAAAATTCATATCGCTTTATCGATATTATATGACATTTTGTAAACAATTGTTTAACAGTGATTTATATGGTTTTATAATTCAAATGAGATCATTTTAATTAATTAATAATGATAACAAATGATTTTTCAAATTTTGATTACATTTATATGTAATTTAGTTAATAAGTGAAAATGTGACCAAGAATCGGCTTCTCGATTTCAAACAGTTTAACATACAAAATTCGTTTCAAGTCATTGCAATATTGTAAATGACACTAACACATATTTATATGCATGTAAAAATATGACACACTCACATATACATACATATAACATATATACAAATATATATACACATTTGGGAAAATATCTAAGATATTTTCTAAAGACTTGACAATTAAGCAAACTAAAGTCAAACCCACATGCATAAGGACATGAACAGATGGTTTGGAAGAGAATGAAATAATGGAGGCAGATGGAGGGGGTAGTAACGTATAGAACATGATGGAAAAGGAGGGGGTGGGTGCACATGGTGATGGTGATGGATAATGATGGTGTTTTAGCTATTTTTTACAGCTCTTTAGCCTAAATTCAAGGCCATATCATTCATAGTTCTCATACCATGCTTCACATTCCTAAGCTTCTTCTTCTTCTCCATATGCTCTCTAATGGCATCCTCAAAGTAGAAGAGAAAATACCTCAAAGTATTAGCAAAATATACACATACACACTTCCCCTCGATTCACTTTCAAACTAGTTCAAACCACACCCTACCACCTCCAACCCTCCATATCCCACGGCCTCCCAATTCCCTATCAAAGTCGAAAGCACCACACCCAAAATAAGCATGGTCGTACCTACTCTAACTTAGGCCAAGCCATATAGGAAGAAGAAAGAGGAGTTCGAGAAGCTTCGGAGAAAGAAAAAGAGAAAGAAGTGCTACCGTAATAAAAAGAGAAGTCTAAGAAAAAGATTGGTGGAGTGGAGCCATAAGTAAATACACAATCTTAGTTTTACTTAAATAAAACTTAAAGTGATAATATACATGTTAAATTAGAGATTAATACAATGAATATGGGTTGATATTAGATAATAACTTAGTTGATGTTATGATCGGTAATATCGCTATGATATGATTGATAACTTGGTTTGATAAATGACAAGGAACATGGTAAATAATTAACCATATTTAGTTAAATGGAAATTAAATCCATAAATAATATATGTATGGAGTTGTTTAGCCTCTTAATGGTTTTAAATATCTATAAAGAGTTGAAATGAATATTATGATAATATAGTATTATATATGAAATGATATGGAACATGAGTTTAAAATATGAAAAATATTTGTTTAAATGAGTTTAAATGTTTTATAAACATTTAAGAGTTTTTCAATGAACTTTGAAAAGAAATTGAAAAACAAGTCAAAACTTGGGGTGTTGCGTAACGGTAGTTCGCAATTTTGCACCGTAAAAGATAAATGAATATATAGAATGGAATATAGCTCGGTATTCTTCGAAATAAGAATTTTCCGAACTATGACATCCATAGAGTTCAAATGAAGAAAGAAAATCAAAATTTCATCTTGTATATTTTTAAATAAGTGCAAAACAAGTTTTCAAAATAATCGCGGTATTGCAGTTCGGAATCCATAAAGGGAACTCCTTTAAAATGATATTTTTAAATTCTTTAAAAATATGGAATAAATTCTATAAATCTTTTAAAATATTTTAAAAGAGATTTAAGTTATGTAAATGAATTTTCAAATGATAGAAAAGTCGTTTTTATCAATATCGCTTTTAAAATAATATTTGCAACACTTTTTTATTAACTTTTGCAAACAATGGTTTTAACTTAATTATTCTTTCCTAAATCTTTTGTGAACCTTTTCAAATAAGTAATTTAAAGATGATTAAGAGATTTAAAAATGAGCATGCGGAAACGATTAATACATTTGTTCCATTTGTGGGTGTCATAGAAAATCCGACCGAGGAATGGAATAGGTCGAAGGGAAAACCTAAATGCTCTAATATAATTAAAAGTTACTTATAAAAGTTTTAGAGTCGATCAAATAACTTGACCGCCTTATGGGTGACTGAGAGGTAATCTCTAGGCTTAGCTACCTGGACTGGCCCGACGGAGGGGACAGTAAATTTGATTTACTCAGATATTTTCCAAAGTATAGAAGATATAATTTTCCAAATTTAAATAACTTGGATTCCATTGAAATGATCTTCTTATACTTGGTATTAAATTTCGAGGAGGAAATTCATATTATCTGTGTGAATTTAAAAGGTGATTTATGTTTTTTGATGGATAATAAGGATTGAATATGGAAATTGATAATGAGTAGAATTATTATAATTTTCATGATCCTTTTTAATCAATGATGCTTTTCTACATAAGATTTAAACAAATGATTTGGAAATGTTCTCCTAAATAAAAGGTATAATGATTTAGAATTATTTCAAGATTCAAAAAAGGTTTAATTGACCAAAAGGATTTGATAAATAAGGCTAAATGATTCCATATATTGTTAAGAAGATAAATGGAATAATTTAAAATAATATGTCTCTCTGAGATATTTATGAATGAATAAAATTGAATGATGATTGATTAGCACATATGAATTTAACATCTTTTTAATTGATGTTTGGTTCGGAGGAACCGAGAGTCTTACCTCTCATGTTGGGGTATGCTCCTCGTGCTAAGTGTGCAGCATGATAAGGGGTTCTCGCTTTCTTTTTGGTGGCAAGCAATAGACTCTTACCCTTACATTTTCCTAGGAAAAGGGTTAGTTGTTAGTCGCGAGGTTGGCCGAAAAATCAGATTCGAGATACCAATGTATGCCACGGTGGTGCTAGGATGGTTGATAAGCCTACCGGTCGTCACTGTCGGATGGTTGAAAAGCCTATGTTCATTACATT
Source organism: Allium cepa (assembly GCA_030765085.1). Lineage (NCBI taxonomy): Eukaryota > Viridiplantae > Streptophyta > Magnoliopsida > Asparagales > Amaryllidaceae > Allium > Allium cepa. Next base: position 77,287,990 of record CM060930.1, on the reverse strand, counting down.
TGGTATCAGAGCTTAGGTTGAGAAAACACGTAGGCTTTGGTGGGGTAAAAATTATTATAAATAAGGTTAGTAATGCCCTAGAATGATGACTCATTAAAGATACGGTTAATAACACCCTAAAGTGAGTTTTGAGAGTATTATATATATGAGTGCGTATTTATTATTTGAAATAAAAATGTTTTGCGATGATTAATCTATTAAGTGATCTATGAATTCTGGTCGGTGCATGAAGAGCTCCATGTAATCGATAGGGATTTCTAAATACTTAAAAAAGGTGAATCAACACACCTTTTAAAAGGAGTATATTTTATATATACAAATGTATAAATATTCATGTGATATAGAAAATTTATACGACATTATCCCTTTAGAAAGTTCCAAGAAGAAGGAGTTGATATGTTTGGCGATGGTAGGAATAATCTTCTAAGTATCGATCATGTGTTGCCTTGGGTGAACGGTATCGAATACTTGGTAAATTATTCTCCTTATCATTATATGACCAAGTCAAATTCAAATTCAAACAAGTTAAATCAAAGATATTTGGATAAGAGGATTTTAAGACAAGATATAAAATGGTATGAAACTTCTGATGATGTTTTGGTATATCACTTAGGGGCAGGATGACTTCTCATATGACCGATAATGAGTTTTGGTTGACTCCAAAGCAGGCATATAGAATACATGCACAAAATAAAGCAAAAGAAATGCAAGACTAGGACGGTTGTTGTCATCTACTATTTTAGATGTCTAAAAGAATAAAATTACGCAGTCCTGTATGCAGATATGATAAAAAGAAAGAAAGAGAAACCTGTTCGAGATGATGTAGTTTGTTTCAAGTGAAAAAAAGAAAGGGCATTTTATACATAAGTGCCCTAGAACAAAGAGGAAACCCATAGTCCCAAGAGGAAAAGAAAAGAGTTATTACCACTACAAGGAATTAGGACTTATAGTTAAACTTTGCCATTTAAAGAAAGGAGAAAAGCCAGCTAAGGTACATGCCATTCAGACAACAACAATTTCATGGGCTTACAGACGTTGTTATGAATTTGGACACTTAGAGATGGACTATCCAAAGGAAAGGTTGGTTGACTTAAGCCCCAAAGATAAAGCACTATCTACCTTAGAGCGAGTCTAAGAATAGTACGTATAGTATTTTAAGTATCTATATATGATAATGGTGTGTGATAGGCTGTATTCCCTAGAGAGTTGTCTCAAAAAAGTTTGTAATACATGCTAGGAAAGAATGTATAAATACGATGTTAATTAATAAACTTCTCTTTGGATTATCCTCTCGAAGCACTTCTTCTAATGTATATCCAATCAAGTTTAATAAGACATTTTGAAACAAAAAGTTTATATAATGTAAAGAAGTGTCTTTATAAAAAGCTTTTAAATTAAGAAATTATTTAACAATGTATTTTATGAAATTATATTCTATAAAATAAAGTGTATTTTGAAAAAAAATTAAAATGATGTGTAAGAAAGATGGATTTGAGAATTCATATCCAAATATTTTGAAAAGGTATAAAAGGGAAAGTTATGTAATGCAAAATAAGTTTAGAATTAAATTTATATTGAGACATATTAACAAAGAAATTTCAAAAGAAGTTTGAGATAAAAATTTAATAATATATTCCAAATAAGAGATAAATGGTTCTTTTCGAACAGAGATAGAAATATTTTATGTATAAATATTTTGAAGAAATAAAGGGATTAGAAAGGTACTTAAATGAAAATTAAAATTTTTATGAGAAGTTTTCATAAAGATTTGAAAATGTTAGATAAGTTGTCAGTAGATCATTTCATTACATGATTTTCATATAAGATTCGAGTATGGAACTTTGAGGTGTTTACATTAGTCTGAATAAGGATTTATCACTCGATTCTTGATGATGAACATTGATGAGGGTTTATGGTTGGGTACTAACGTTTTCTATTATAGTTGGGAGCTATGTAAGGAGAATGAATTTTTCTGATCAGGAAGCCTGATCAAAGTCTACACTAGAGAGTTGGGAAACCAATACTAGTTCGGAAGTAAAGTTGTGAATTCGAATAATTGATCAAATCAGATATTGTGTATGAATGACCAATATACATCATATGGGGGTAATTTTAAAAATATATATTTGAACAAACACTTTAGGTTTTGTGTTGTAATTTCGAGGATGAAATTCTTTTAAGGGGGAAGTATGTAAAGACCCGTAATTTGATCGTTTTAATTAATGATATTTATATTCTTTCAAATATTCAAATATAGATTATTTTTTCAAAAAATAATCAAATTTTAAGTAATGAATAATAATAATGAACTTATTTTGGAAAAATGTTCACAAAAATATGAACTTTGGAAAAACAGAGATAAAATGACCAAAAATCGTTTTATCAATTAACAGCTCTATAATTGTAAAATGTCCTATAGGGAACTTGATACAAAAACTTGTATTATAATTAAACAAGAAAATAAAATAAAATTATTCATTTTATTTATGGAAAAAATAAAGGTATAAATGACATCATCAATGGTGCCTTTATAATTAAATATTTATTTACGAATTTAAATAGAGATTTAATGATTTAATAATTACTATAATTATTCAGATAATTGTTTTTAAATGATAATAATTCATAGTTATTAAGTGATAGTAAATAATTTATAATTGTTTTATAAAGATATATACTTGATTTGAAAATATAAGAAAAATTCATATCGCTTTATCGATTTAGTAGCACTTTCGTAAACAATTGTTTAGTATTGATTTATGTTTTTGTAATCCAATGAGATCATTTTAATTAATTTATAATGATAAGAAATTAGTTTTCAATTTTTTTAATATTTATATGTAATTTAGTCAATAAGTGAAAATGTGACCAGGAGTTGACTTCCTGATTTTCAACGGTTTAACAAACGAAAGTCGTTTCAAGTCATTGCAACATTGTAAATAACACTAACACATATCTATATGCATATATACATATCACATACCCACATATTCATACATATAACATATATACAAATACACACACACACACACACACACACATTTGGGAAAATATCTAAGATATTTTCCTAAGAATTCACCATTAAGCAAACTAAAGTCAAACCCACATGCATAAGGACATGAACGGATGTAACAACCCGCATATTTAACGATTTATACATTTAAATATAGCATCATTAGTCGGATTTTAGTCCGAAAGGTTACTTTTTTGCAAACAGCCGAATTAGGACTCGAGACCACTTCAGTTGAGTTCAAAATAGCGTTTGCGACCTTTTTGAGTATAAACTTTGATATGTTTGGAGCTAAATAAAATTTTGACCTTTTCACTTAGGGCTTTGGGTTTGGATTTGGGGTTCAACCCACTAACCAAACTCATCTTATAATCCAAACTCCACCACCTCTCCTCTTCATTCCTTCATAATAATTCCTACAATTCAAACTTTAGAAAAATGGGGAAAGAGATTGGAAATTAGAATTCCTAAGCCCTAGCTCCTTTGCAAATTCAAGTTCTAGCTCCAAACTTGAAAGAGAAGCTTAGGTAAGCAACTCCTTCTTCTCCATCTCAATCTCTCTCCAATTTCAGAAATTTCTTATAACCTAATTTGGAAATTATTGCTTTTGATCTTTGTTTGGAGCTTTTAGAGTTGAGATTGAAGAGTGGTTGATCTTCCTTTGTTTTCAAGCTTTTTCTTCATTGTTTTTGAGTAAAAGGTGAGATTTTTATCTCACATCTATGTCTATATCTATCTTTGTTGTTAGGTATGAATTCCTAACTTCTATTCCGTGTTCTTTTGCTTTGGATTGAATTGGCTTTATGAATGTTCCAATTTTTGGTGTTATGAAGCCAAATCTTTAAAAATCCTAGCTTTGTTGTTTGAACATGTTTTTTGTAACATCCCTCCATTTCGCACAGTTTAAATCGACACACATGCCAACTCAAACCATACGGAAGGGCGGATTGTTATGCGGTAAATAAGAAAAACGAGAAAGAAATAAAACCAAACAGAATCTCACATCGGAAGGATAAAATATATATGTACTAAAAGATCTCATGTGAGTTAAATCCAGAAAAATAAATATGAGTGCAGTAACTCAAGAGATGCTCGGGATTTACATCTCCTAAGGATCCGTTAAACTATTTACTATGTAGTATATTTCGCTATTATAATAGTGTCTAACTGTAAAATAAACTTACTTTAAAATAGCGTTAAGGCTTTACATTTTCCACCTTAACACGTAATAGTGCCAATAGTCTATACAGTGCCTGCATATCTCCTGATCGGGAGACTACAAGAAGACACTCCATAGGTACGTCACAAATAGAAACTCGTAGTAAATGCTCGGTATGGTAGGTGACACGACACAACTAGGCAATGCCAGGGTAGATATACCAATTACGCTTCTGGGTCGGTGGTAACGCGTAGCCGCAGCTAGCGCCCACCTCAGACAAACTCCCCAAATCAAAGAAATCAAAAGTGAAGGTGGCCACCGAAACAATCCAAAGTCAAAGTATAGTATCGAAGGGAAGTGTTCGATCAAAGGTGCTACCTCAATTAACCCGTCGATCGCTCCTGTTTTAGCCACCTTAAGCCAACTCGTGGGAGTTGGGTCCACGTATTTACCTTAAAGGAAACGCCGCCAACATCCTACTTCATTCTGGAATCTCCACCGCGTACACAGTTGTTAAAGTGGTTTTCGGAGTTGGCAGAGAGTATGACAACTTCCGATCCCGGTCTCTTTAACAACCAAACGTTATTATAACACCGCAGTTATTTCAAAATAATTTATACTTTTAAACCAGAATATAATATCTCTTTCAAAACCATATAAATACGATACCATTTATATTTTTAAAACCCCAAATCAATATGATATCATTTTTATTTTATAAATACCCCTTTCCCAAAATCATAATATTTCAAATATATATACCTTAGTTTGGAAATTATTGCTATAACCAAATTTGGAAATTATTGCCAAAATCATTTTACTCAAAAACATTCCCAAAATCATAATATTTCAAAATTTCTTATAACCTAATTTGAAAATTATTGCTTTTGATCTTAGTTTGGAGCTTTTAGAGATGAGATTGAAGAGTGGTTGATATTCCTTTGTTTTCAAGCTTCTTCTTCATTGTTTTTGAGTAAAAGGTGAGATTTTTATCTCACATTTATGTCTATATCTATCTTTTGTTGTTAGGTATAATTCCTAACTTCTATTCCGTGTTCATTTGCTTTGGATTGAATTGGCTTTATGAATGTTCCAAATTTTTTGGTGTTTTGAAGTCAAATCTTAAAAATCCTAGCTTTGTGGTTTGAACATGTTTTTTGTAACATCCCTCCTTTTCGCACAGTTTAAATCGACACACTTGCCAATTCAAACCATACGGAAGGGCGGATTGTTATGGGGTAAATAAGAAAAACGAGAAAGAAATAAAACCAAACAGAATCTCACAGCGGAAGGATAAAATATAATAATCAAATATACAGTCTATAAAGCTGTTTAAAATATTCGATTATACTTATACAACATACATCAGAGTTACACATACCGTATAACAATGCAGCCGAACCGTATGAGTGTAGTGGAATATAATAAATAATAATAATAATAATAGAAATCTCCGTCTTCGTCCTCCAGAGCTAAAGTCTTCGATCCTGAAACGCTCGGACTGACCCGAGCCAATTGAAAACAAAACGCTCGAGTCAGAACTAAAAGATCTTATGTGAGTTAAATCAACAAAAATAAATATGAGTGCAGTAACTCAAGAGATGCTCGGGATTTACATCTCCTAAGTATCCGTTAAACTATTTACTATGTAGTATATTTCGCTATTATAATAGTGTCTAACTATAAAATAAACTTACTTTAAAATAGCGTTAAGGCTTTACATTTTCCACCTTGACACGTAATAGTGCCAATAGTCTATACAGTGCCTGCATATCTCCTGATCGGGAGACTACGAGAAGACACTCCATAGGTACGACACAAATAGAAACGCGTAGTAAAGGCTCGGTATGGTAGGTGACACGGCACAACTAGGCAATGCCACGGTAGATATACCAATTACGCTTCTGGGTCGGTGGTAACGCGTAGCCGCAACTACCGCCCACCTCAGACAAACTCCCCAAATCAAAGAAATCCAAAGTGAAGGTGGCCACTGAAACAATCGAAAGTCAGAGTATAGTATCGAAGGGAAGTGTCCGATCAAAGGTGCTATCTCAATTAACCCGTCGATCGCTCTTGTTTTAGCCACCTTAAGCCAACTCGCGGGAGTTGGGTCCACATATTTACCTTAAAGGAAACGCCGCCAACATCCTACTTCATTCTGGAATCTCCACCGCGTACACGGTTGTTAAAGTGGTTTTCGGGGTTGGCGGAGAGTTTGACAACTTCCGATCCCGATCTCTTTAACAACCAAACGTTATTATAACACCGCGGTTATTTCAAAATAATTTATACTTTAAAACCAGAATATAATATCTCTTTCAAAACCATATAAATACGATACCATTTATATTTTTAAAACCCCAAATCAATATGATATCATTTTTATTTTATAAATATCCCTTTCCCAAAATCATAATATTTCAAATATATATACCTTGAAACCATAACTTTGAAGCATAACTTTTAATACTTAATGGTTCAAATACTATATTACTTTATAAAATAAACAGCTTCTTTAAATTTCACAATAAATTCCCAATATCAATTTGAACCTCCAAATAAACTATTTTAAATTCCCATATATTTCAAAGCTTAAATATTCTATATTTCAAAACTTTATAGTTCATATATTTCAATCTTTAAATATTCCACTATTTCAAATGGATTCTTTGATAATTAAATATATGTCAAATCCAATTCCTATTATTTAAATTTGAAGTATTTACTTAATAAACAAAAATTATTCAGGTAAAACCCTTAAACTTCAGTAACAGGATATTCTTTTAATTAAATTAACTTGATAATATTCTTTAAATAAATTTGATATTCGTTTAAATCCTCTAATCAAAAATCAAGTTATAAGATCACACCTTTTAAATCTTAATTTATTTACATTTCAAAACAAATTTTTCGAGGAAAATTCTTAAATACTTTAATTCAAATCATTTTCGCATTTATCTTCAACCTTACTTTTATTTAAGTTATTATAAACTCTATATACAATAGAATTTCAAATATATTCTTAACCATATTATATAACGAAAATCAACTTCATTATTTAGCTTATTTTAAAATTCGAAACAAATTTGTACATAGAAAAATTCAAGAATTTTACTATATATATATATATATCAAAATTTAATATTTATTAAACCGTATTATTTCCAAAACCATAGAAAAATCATTTCAAAAATAATTTTATATATATACCGCGGTGCTTGTATATAATTTTCTATCCTATGGTCAAGTGATACAGATATTTATCATTTCAATCCGCAATTTAAAAATAAAAATGTGGTTGTATATCATTTCAAACCGCAATCCCGAATGAAATGAAAATGCATAATAACTTCTAGTTTATATAATATATAACACACCATCCATTCATCCATCATATCAATCATCAAACATTTATCAATTTATCATCCTATTCAAACAATCACATCAATAAATAATAATTAATTACTGACAGTTAATTTTTCAATAATGAATTAAATAACTGTTTAACTGTAGTTTATATGCAATAATAAATAAATTTAACTAGCAGGTTATATGCAATAATAAATTTAATTAAAATTTTAACTGGCAGTTTTAAATGCAATAAATAAATTAATTAAAAATTAACTGTCAGTTTTAAATGCAATAATAAATTAAATAACGCGTAAATTAAATGAATGCAATTTAACTGAGAAATGATGAAATATATGCCAAACAGCCATAAATAAAACTTTAAACACATCATAAATCAATTTAACAAACATACGAAATTTTAGAAATTGTGAGTGGGTTAAAACACTCACCTTTTGAATTTAAATTGAATTTAAATTCAATTTAAACTCGAAAATTGGACAGTCTCCAAATTCGTCCAAACCAGTGTCATCAAGTCCGAAATTCAAATCCGATCCTAACAAAAGAAACCGCACGTAAAAAGGATTTCGTATGCGAGAGTTATTAAAGTTAGAACGTCACGAATATAGAAATTTATAAAATAAAACAACAAGATAAATAAAATAAAAAAAACGTACGCACGTCAGCCCTTTCTCCTATCCCGTGCACAGTACCACGAACCCTCAACAGAAACGCGAGAATAAAACAGCGGCCGCCACCACCTCTTCGTTCAATCTAATTTCGCCGCCTCCACACTCGATTTCTCTCCGATCCACTCACGCCACTGGCATCCCCAGCCTCGGCCGCCCCTACCTTGAACTCGCACGTGCCCCTCGATGTCAGGAACCACCTCCGCCGCCGTTGTCTCTAAAGGTGAATCTCGGCAAATTTTGATGCCTATAGCACGAATAAACATCAAGGTAGTGGCCCGCACGACTCTAGCTTCCCAACGCCACCTCCTGATCGAAGATCGGGTGACGATCCACCGTCAGATCGTTAAAACCCTAAAACGAACGGCCCATAATTACTCTCGATTTTTGGGCAAATGGTCATTCAAATTGGAAAACGAATTACACCATTGAGTTACGCTCGTCGAGAGCTTCAACATATATTTTTTTGAGATTTTTCTGAGGATCTTGAATTTTTGACTTTGATTTTGAATTGTGATTGGATCCAGGGTTTGCAGCCACTGGAAAGGAGGTGTTGAGAAGAAGATATACGTACAGATAAATGAGAATTAGGGAGGCTAGGGTTTATAGCAGGATATTTATAGGCAAATTGAAATAAAATATATGGATCGGGTTGACTGACATACGCGCTAACGCTAACGTGTCCCAAAAAGCCCGTTCTGACCCCGGAACAAAATTCGGTAAACCCATATATCAAAATAGGTGTTTTAAAATATTTTAAACTCGATGGGAAAAGTTTCACGTCCAAATTCCATCGTATGAAGAAGTTATGCTGAAATCAATATTTTCGAATTGATTTCAATTGATTTCAATTGATTTCAATTAAATTGATTTCAAGGCGTTTCAAGCCCATACGATCAAACAACAAATCCGATCGATATGAAACTTGAAATCCTATAATAATTCACTGTTACGGATCCGATGAAACTAGTTTCGTCGAAATCCGAGTCAGTGGCCAAAATGGCTATTTTTATATTAATTAAATAAATTTAAAATAAATTAATTAAATCAAATTTCGCGTTTAAATTCTGAAATTTGCAATCTTTATCACTTTATAATTCTCAAACATTTACAATGATTTAACAATTTTTAAATGTCAATTTATTAAAGATTAATCAATATAAATCTTCAATTTCATAAAATTCAAATTTATAGACAAAATTTCCATTAAATTGAATTAACACATAATTATTCCATTCATAAATTTAAAATAGAAGGTTTACCAATGGATTTAAAATTATTACATAAACATTTCCCTATATTTCCCTTATTATTATTAATGTAACATTAAATCTAGATTTATTTCAATCGGTTACCCGTTTAAAAGTTAATAGACTAGATAAATGGTTAACTTAAAACAGCCGTTAGCAAAACCTATAAATTACACATATGAATTCACTATTCACAACAAATGTTACAGTTCTTATATAAAATTGATTTTATTCAATTTATTACGTATTTCTTCCTTAGTTAATAACCTTCCTATTTCCATTTATTATATCTTAGCAAATTATATCCATTAATTACGACTAATTATTTTAAATAAATTTATTCACTTGGTTTCACGATTCCGTTATTGTATTAATCATCATTTACGTACCTTTAATTATCTCACTTTACATTAATCATAATAAATAAATTACCTTTAACGAAATTTATCCCCTAATTTATTAAATGAAATCAACTTTGACCTTACAACTGTTTCAATTAATTACTTATTGACCTGCGTATACTTCATTACCTAAATTTCCATTAACCAAAAGTTAATTTTATATTTATTGCGATTGATTATTCAATAGTTACTTTTATATACTCCTTTTCTATTTTAAACCAAATGTAACAAATTTCACTATTCATTATTATATTAATGAATTCCATTCTAGTTAATACTTTTATTAATTTTTGATTTCTCATTTCAATTGCAAAATAGTAAACTTCAATTGCTACAAAATTTATATTTAATATAAATTTGAATTCCAAATCAACTGGTATTGCACTAACCTTATTACATTACATTTAGTTTCCAAATTTTATAGAATTAAATTCTAATTTTTTTTACCATTTAATTCGTCAATTATTGATTCTATCCAATCACCATTTAATTTATACTAATTCGTAAATTTGTACCATATATCTCTTTTCCCTTAAAATAATTTATGTTTCTATTAAGTTTTCATTTACACTTCCATAGCTATATTAATAATTATTAAAGTAACTTTTATTATAAATAACAACATTATAATTTCTTAACATTTAAATGAACTTTATTTCCACTAAATTCATTGACCAATTATTTAGGTAATTTATAATAGTCGCTATTCTACTCTTAAATTTATTTCCAAATAACGTATTATCTAATTACCTAAACTTACAATCAAATACCGTTACAATGGTTATTACATTAATAAATTTAGTCCTTTCCTTTATTTATTCAATTTACACACATGTATAATCTTTTCACTATTTCATTCATTAGAATTTTATTCAAATTACTAATAAATAAGTTTTAATTACCTTTGCTATATTTTAATTTAGCGTTCATTCCAATAATAATTTATCACCTTTATTATTTCTACAAAAATTTAATTACAAAATCCTATTTAATTAACAGATTTAACTGTCGAAATTTATGGGTCGTTACACTCTCCCCCACTCAAAACTTTTCGTCCCCGAAAAGGAAAAGAAGGGAAAAGAAGAATTACGAAATCAATATATCATATTTAATATTAAATTTATAAACAAATAAATTTACAAAATTAGTTATTTTATATAAAATATATCAATTTATAACCATTAAATCTTTTTATACTCAAATAAATAAAGTTTGGAAATCGTTTCAAAAAATTTCTAAGTCCAAAATTTTACGGAAAATTTTGGCAGAGTCTCCTTTGTACGGAGAGGCTCGAGAGAAAATATAATATCAAAAATACAATATACCACATATATTTTTCAAAATAATATATCCCAACTCGGGAAAATATAATATAATAACGTTATAACCCGTAATCCGAGAACGTACCTATTTGTCGGGCAAAACGCTTATATTATGAAACCAAATGCAGTAGCAATTGCTTCCATAACCTGTATTTCACTTATATAATCCAAGAGAGTTAATAATTATATAGAATGAATATTTAGCGTTGTTACAATCAATAGCAAACAAATCCATACAACATCAATCACTAGCAACAAAGCATACAACCATCACATACAATCATCATTCATATCAACAAAACAAATAGTTGTTTGAGTTCAAAACTTCAAATTGTACAAGATGAAAAATAACTACTAAGCGCACAATTTCTCAACAGTCTCTGATGAAGCTAAATAGATTATTCTTCCATCTAAACAATTTTAAAGTATCCTTGCCCAAACAACCATAAACCAAACAACAACAAACTCCAAACAATAAATTAAATAATTTTTTGGTTCATTTCATTTTACACAATTGTTGTTTGATTTCCTTTTATCCATATTTTGATTTATCTTTTTAATTTTTCATTATTTCTTATAGTTTCATTTATTTGCATTTCATGCATTCATTTCTCAATTTCGTTTACTTAGCATCTCAATGCATTACTTTAATCTATAACCATATATTTAATGCATTCATCTTTTCTACTTATTTCATTTATAATAGCTTCAATCGTTTACTTAAGTTTATTATCATCTTCAGTATTCATCTTTTATTCTTATTTTTATTAAAGATCTTCATTGAATGCTTTCCTTATTTAAAATTTCATTAAATACCATTAATATAGCATTAAATCTCTTATTTCATTTAGGGTTTTAATTATTAGTTAAATTCCGTTTTACTACATTAATTAAACTATTAATAAATGGAAACTTAAGAATTAATACCGGGTTTAATTTCAAATTATTTTAAAATAATAGATAAATATACTTACATCTTATCATATCCAAGTATATTTAAAAAAAATTAAAAATTTACTTTTTTTTATCAAGAATAAATCTGTAGTAAAACTAATACAGTGGCCTTCCCACTTCAAAACTCGAAAATGAAAGTCGATGATGCGTGCACTCATCATAAAAATTATTTTCCAGCGACAGGGAGGGGAGTATAACTTATTTCTTTCCAGAATTTCTTTAAAAGCATACTTTCAAATTATATTGAAATATTTATATCAGAAAATATTTCTAGATACTATTATTACTATATTCCAAAATCATTTAAAAGAAATTTTCAAACCCCGGAAGTTAAGTTCTAAATTTCCAGTTTTCATTTATTTTATTTACAACTTTATTTCAACTATTATTTATGTATCATTACTTAACATCCATTATATAGCAACCAAATATATAACTTTATAAAAAAAAATTCCTTTATATATATAGAAAATATAATAGGTAAAATTATTTCATTCACCTATATTAAAACAAATATTATGTCGGGCTGTCCTATTAAGTGTTTAGAAATTCCTATTAATGTCACAGCGTCCCATGCACCAACCAGAATTTATAAATACAAAACGGAACAGATTAACACAATATTAAAATCTTTTTATAACACTAACAAATACGCTTTCTCGTATATACACTCAGCGACTCCCATAGGTATTACTACCCTATTAGTAAAGAGTCAAACCCCACAAAGCTAAGGTTTATCGCTAAACCAAAGCTCTGATACTAGATGTAACATCCCTCCTTTTCGTACAGTTTAAATCGACACATGTGCCAATTCAAACCATATGGAAGGGCGGATTGTTATGGGGTAAATAAGAAAAACGAGAAAGAAATGAAACCAAACGTAATCTCACAGCGGAAGGATAAAATATAATAATCAAATATACAGTTTATAAAGCTGTTTAAAATATTCGATTATACTTATACAACATACATCAGAGTTACACATACCATATAACAATGCAGCGGAACCATATGAGTGAAGTGGAATATAATAAATAGTAATAATAGAAATCTCCGTCTTCGTCCTCCAGAGCTAAAGTCTTCGATCCTGAAACGCTCGGATTGACCCGAGCGAATTGAAAACAAAACACTCGAGTCAGAACTAAAAGATCTTATGTAAGTTAAATCAACAAAAAAAAATATGAGTGCAATAACTCAAGAGATGCTCAGGATTTACATCTTCTAAGGATCCGTTAGACTACTTACTATGTAGTATATTTCGCTATTATAATAGTGTCTAACTGTAAAATAAACTTACTTTAAAATATCGTTAAGGCTTTACATTTTCCACCTTAACACGTAATAGTGCCAATAGTCTATACAGTGCCTGCATATCTCCTGATCGGGAGATTACGAGATGACACTCCATAGGTACGACACAAATAGAAACTCGTAGTAAAGGCTCGGTATGGTAGGTGCTACGGCACAACTAGGCAATGCCAGGGTAGATATACTAATTACGCTTCCGGGTCGGTGGTAACGCGTAGCCGCAGCTACCGCCCACCTCGGACAAACTCCCCAAATCAAAGAAATCAAAAGTGAAGGTGGCCACCGAAACAATCGAAAGTCAGAGTATAGTATCGAAGGGAAGTGTCCGATCAAAGGTGCTACCTTAATTAACCCGTCGAGCGCTCCTATTTTAGCCACCTTAAGCCAACTCGCGGGAGTTGGGTCCACGTATTTACCTTAAAGGAAAACGCCGCCAACATCCTACTTCATTCTAGAATCTCCACCGCGTACACGGTTGTTAAAGTGGTTTCCAGGGTTGGCAGAGAGTATGACAACTTCCGATCCCGGTCTCTTTAACAACCAAACGTCATTATAACGTCGCGGTTATTTCAAAATAATTTATACTTTAAAACAAGAATATAATATCTCTTTCAAAACCATATAAATACGATACCATTTATATTTTTAAAACCCCAAATCAATATGATATCATTTTTATTTTATAAATATCCCTTTCCCAAAATCATAATATTTCAAATATATATACCTTGAAACCATAGCTTTGAAACATAACTTTTAATACTTAATGGTTCAAATACTATATTACTTTATAAAATAAACAGCTTCTTTAAATTTCACAATAAATTCCCAATATCAAATCCAATTCCCATATATTTCAAAGCTTAAATATACTATAAATCAAAACTTTATAGTTCATATATTTCAATCTTTAAATATTCCACTATTTCAAAAATGGATTCTTTGATAATTTAATATATATCAAATCCAATTCCAATTATTTAAATTTGAAGTATTTACTTACTAAACCAATATTATTCAAGTAAAACCCTTAAACTTCAATAACAGGATATTCTTTTAATTTAATTAACTTGATAATATTCATCAAATAAATTTGATATTCGTTTAAATCCTCTAATCAAAAATCAAGTTATAAGATCATACCCTTTAAATCTTAATTTATTTACATTTCAAAACAAATTTTTCGAGGAAAATTCTTAAATACTTTAATTCAAATCATATTCGCATTTATCTTCAACCTTACTTTTATTTGAGTTATTATAAACTCTATATAAAATAGAATTTCAAATATATCCTTAACCATATTATATAATGAAAATCAACTTCATTATTTAGCTTATTTTAAAATTCGAAACAAATTTTTACATAGCAAAATTCAAGAATTTTACTATATATATATATATATCAAAATTTAATATTTATTAAACCGTATTATTTCCAAAAACATAGAAAAATTATTTCAAAAATAATTTTATATGTATACCGCGGTGCATGTATATAATTTTCTATCCTATGGTCAAGTGATACAGATATTTATCATTTCAATCCACAATTTAAAAATAAAAATGTGGTTGTATATCATTTCAAACCGCAATCCCGAATGAAATGAAAATGCATAATAACTTCCAGTTTATATAATATATAACACATCATCCATCATATCAATCAACGAACATTTATCAAATTATCATCCAATTCAAACAATCACATTAATAAATAATAATTAATTACTGACTGCTAATTTTTCAATAATGAATTAAATAACTGTTTAACTGTAGTTTATATGCAATAATAAATAAATTTAACTAGCAGGTTATATGCAATAATAAATTTAACTAAAATTTTAACTGGAAGTTTTAAATGCAATGAATAAATTAATTAAAAATTAACTGGCAGTTTTAAATGCAATAATGAATTAAATAACGCCTAAATTAAATGAATGCAATTTAATTGAGAAATGATGAAATATATGCCAAACAGCTATAAATAAAATTTTAAACACATCATAAATAAATTTAACACACATAAGAAATTTTAGAAATTGTGAGTTGGTTAAAACACTCACCTTTTGAATTTAAATTCAATTTAAATTCAATTTAAACCCGAAAATTGGACAGTCTCCAAATTCGTCCAAACCAACGTCATCAAGTCCGAAATTCAGATCCGATCGTAACAAAAGAAACCGCACATAAAAAGGATTTCGTATTCGAGAGTTATTAAAGTTAGAACGTCACGAATATAAAAATTTATAAAATAAAACAACAAGATAAATAAAATAAAAAAACGTACGCACGTCAGCCCTTTCTCCTATCCCGTGCACAGTACCACGAACCCTCAACAGAAACGCGAGAACAAAACAGTGGCCGCCACCACCTCTTCGTTCAACCTAATTTCGCCGCCTCCACACTCGATTTCTCTCCGATCCACTCGCGCCACTGGCATCCCCAGCCTCGGCCGCCCCTACCTTGAACTCGCGCGTGCCCTTCGATGTCAGGAACCACCTCCACCGCCGTTGTCTCTAAAGGCGAATCTCGGCGAATTTTGGCGCCTATAGCACGAACGAACATCACAGTAGTGGCCTGCACGACTCTAGCTTCCCAACGCCACCTCCTGATCGAAGATCGGGTGATGATCCACCGTCGGATCGTCAAAACCCTAAAACGAACAGCCCATAATCGCTCTCGATTTCTGGGCAATCGGTCATTCAAATTGGAAAACGAATTACACCATTGAATTACGTTCACCGAGAGCTTCAACATATATTTTTTTAAGATTTTTCTGAGGACTTTGATTTTTTGACTTTGATTTTGAATTGTAATTGGATCTATGGTTTGCAGCCATTGGAAAGGAGGAGTTGAGAAGAAGATATACATAAAGATAAAAGAGAATTAGGGATGCTATGGTTTATAGCAGGATATTTATAGGCAAATTGAAATAAAATATATGGATCGGGTTGATAGATATACGCGCTAATGCTAACGTAGCCCAAAAAGCCCATTCTGACCCCGGAGCGAAATTGAATAAACCCATATATCAAAATAGGTGTTTTAAAATATTTTAAACTCGATGGAAAAAGTTTCACCTCCAAATTCCATTGTATGAAGAAGTTATGCTGAAATCAATATTTTCAAATTGATTTCAATTGATTTCAATTAAATTGATTTCAAGGCGTTTCAAGCCCATACGATCAAACGACAAATTCGATCGATATAAAACTTGAAATCCTACAATAATTCACTGTTACGGATCCGATGAAACTAGTTTCTTCGAAATCCGAGTCAGTGGCCAAAATGGCTATTTTTATATTAATTAAATAAATTTAAAATAAATTAATTAAATCGAATTTCGCGTTTAAATTCTGAAATGTGCAATCTTTATCACTTTATAATTCTCAAACATTTACAATGATTTAACAATTTTTAAATGTCAATTTATTAAAGATTAATCAATATAAATCTTCAATTTCATAAAATTCAAATTTATAGACAAAATTTCCATTAAATTGAATTAACCCATAATTATTCCATTCATAAATTTCAAATAGAAGGTTTACCATTGGATTTAAAATTATTATATAAATATTTCCCTAATTATTATTAACGTAACATTAAATCCAGATTTATTTCAATCGGTTACCTGTTTAAAAGTTAATAGACTAGATAAATGGTTAACTTAAAAAACAGCCGTTATCAAAGCCTATAAATTACACATATGAATCCACTATTCACAACAAATGTTACAGTTCTTATATAAAATTGATTTTATTCAATTTATTACGTATTTCTTCCTTAGTTAATAACCTTCCTATTTCCATTTATTATATCTTAGCAAATTATATCAATTAATTACGACTAATTATTCTAAATAAATTTATTCACTTGGTTTCACGATTACGTTATTGTATTAGTCATCATTTACGTACCTTTAATTATCTCACTTTACATTAATCATAATAAATAAATTACCTTTAATGAAATTTAGCCCCCAATTTATTAAATGAAATCAACTTTGACCTTACAACTATTTCAATTAATTACTTATTGACCTGCGTATACTTCATTACCTAAATTTCCATTAACCAAAAGTTAATTTTATATTTATTGCGATTGATTATTCAACAGTTACTTTTATATAATCCTTTTCTATTTTAAACCAAATGCAACAAATTTCACTATTCATTATTATATTAATGAATTCCATTTTAGTTAATACTTTTATTAATTATTGATTTCTCATTTCATTTGCAAAATAGTAAACTTCAATTGCTACAAAATTTATATTTAATATAAATTTGAATTCCAAATCAATTGGTATTGCACTAACCTTATTACATTCAGTTTCCAAATTTTATATAATTAAATTCTAATTTTTTTTACCATTTAATTCATCAATTATTGATTCTATCCAATCACCATTTAATTTATACTAATTCGTAAATTTGTACCATATATCTCTTTTCCCTTAAAATAATTTATGTTTCTATTAAGTTTTCATTTACACTTCCGTTACTATATTAATAATTATTAAAGTAACGTTTATTATAAATAACAACATTATAATTTCTTAACATTTAAATGAACTTTATTTTCCAATAAATTCATTGTTCAATTATTTAGGTAATTTATAATAGTCGCTATTCTACTCTTAAATTTATTTCCAAATAACGTATTACCTAATTACCTAAATTTACGATCAAATACCGTTACAATGGTTATTGCATTAATAAATTTAATCCTTTCCTTTATTTATTCAATTTACACACATATATAATCTTTTCACTATTTCATTCATTAGAATTTTATTCAAATTACTAATAAATAAGTTTTAGTTACCTTTGCCATAATTTAATTTAGCATTCATTCCAATACTAATTTATCACCTTTATTATTTCTACAAAAATTTAATTACAAAATCCTATTTAATTAACAACTTTTAATTGTCGAAATTTATGGGTCGTTACATTTTTTGTGATGCATCGAAGAGCCTATAAGGCTGGGTTGTTGATTGGCATAAACCCCTAGCACCCATTGCTCGTTTGGTTGCGAATTGACTAGAGTTGCGCTTCATTTAGATGGGCTGGAAATGCTGGAAAATAGGCACCAGTCGACTGACCCTCTGAGTCCAGTCGACTGACCTGGAACCCGAGAATTTTTCCAGGCATTGGCCAGTCGACTGTTCTCAGAGTGCCAGTCGACTGACCTGCTTGTATTCAGTCCATTTTTCCTATTTAGCTTATTTTGCTTGGGGTTCCAATTTTTATCGATTCGTGATTATCCAAATTCTTGTTATCATTTATTATTGACTTTGATGACTTCTTTTCGGAATTTTTGAGAATATCCATTTGATGGATTCGATATCGATTTTTTTATGGCTTTGATTCACGCCTTCGAATATGAATCTTTGGTGATTGATTGTTTCTACAATCATTTTCGTGATTTGTCACTTCTAAATACAAAGGTTTCAATACTAGTAGTAAATATTCAAACTCTTTAGCAAAGATGATCTCAACTTTATTTTCGATAATCAAACTCGTTTATAAAACCATTTTTTTTAATCTACTAGTATACAGAAACCTTTACCTCATTCGTTCGAGAAATCCAATTAAATGACTTTGAAAAACAAGTGGTATGAAATGCTTGATTTTACTTTGTCGGTTAATTCTTCGACTCGTTCGATTGAAACTCTTGTGACAACTTTCGAGTGGAGACTTACAGTTTGTTCGTAAATATTTAAGTTAAGCCAGTGGTTATGGGACATGAAGCTAAACTCATCTATTTACTAACTTAGTGTAATTGACACTTCTTGATGATCGATGATGATCATTTTGTGATTTAGACTAGCAATATGAGATGTCTCTTTGTCTGCGAGGTAGACTAAACCCCGTTTCTGTGGAGCTTCGGCTCAATTTTTTGGGGTAGCGACCATGGTCTTCGGACCATTTTGTGGAGCTTCGGCTCAAAATTGATGGTTAGCGACCATGGAAAGCGTTCCATTTTGTGATACACGTGTTGATGAGTTTTCATGCTCCCGTTTTGTGATAAGGGTCTTGTGATTTTCGGATTTCTAATCGATAATTTCTAGAATTTGCATCTCACCAAATTTAGCGATTTACATTGATGAGTTTATCAATATTTGTGCATTGATGAATTTGTGTTTCAACAACTTTTACGATTGGCATCGAAATGTTTGCCAATATTTTTGATTTAGTGAATAAAAATAAAGAATATGGTTTTCTTTTTGATCTATGAGAAGATTCTTGTGATATTGATTAATCTCTGGTTGGTTTTCAAATGCATACTTATCACAGTATGGCATTACTGTTATCATACGTTTCTATCATATCCCTCATTCTATCTCATTTTTATATGATATTTATAGCTAGACTGATCCGTTTATTATTTTCTTATTAAATAATACTCGGGTCAGACCGAAATATTACAGGTGCTTCTGCTTGACTCCTTATCTTGGATCATCATTATCTGACTTTTCTTTAACTACATTAGATTGGTAGTTTTTGTTGTTATACATTCGAGATAGAGACTCTTTGATGCATACATACTCTTTGATGTTGCACTTGTATCTATTCTTTTGTGATATTGTGGATCTTATTTGATCACTACTCTGATGTACACTTATATGTGTTGTATTCATATCCGTTTCCGCCCTTGTGGTCTGAAAATCTGTGACTGATTTAAGTTATGTTTATTTCTATATTTGTTATCGAAGACCACTTAGCCACTATGTAGTAGTTTTGAGTTTGTATTGGTATGTCGGATTTTCTCTTGATATGAAACACATGTTATACTATCTGACATATCGGTGCTCGCATAAAGCAATTACACGGATGGTCGCTCCTCAACAGCCTTATTCTTCGTGTTAGTTGACGGCATTACTCCGTAGTGTCCTTGGCTAGCGTGAGTATAGAGGTGGGGCGTCACAGCTTGGTATCAGAGCCAAACTTCGAAACAATATGAAATATTGTAGCAAGGATCATCGTCCTAAGTCCATCTTAGGAGTCATGCCATAGGATTTTATTCGAGTCATTGGACCCGTTTTATCTTATTTCTTTTGTGATGCCTTATTTTATCAATCATTATTGTTTGATATTCATTCTGAGAATAACGTTTTCTTCTTCTTTCTTTCTTTCTTAAAGAAGAGAAACGGTTAGACCAGGCCATCCCAGCGCCGGTCAATCCAGTGCTACTCCCGAGGATGGAGTATTTATGTCCGCCCAACAGCTTCTTGATCTTGTAAGGAATACTCAAGAAGCCGGACCCATTCCCAAGCCTACTCACCCAAAATCCGGATTTGCACGCCTGTGAAGCGATTATACAAATTTGGGTGGAAAGCCATTCAGGGGTTCTGAGGGCGTTATCGAAGTCCAAGCTTGGCTTAGATCATGCGATTGCATCTTTTCTCGCATGAATTTTATTGATTTTCATCGAGTCCAAGTGGCTTCTAGCATGCTCCAAGAAAGAGCATTAGATTGGTATGAGTTTCTTATTTCTAAAATTATTGAAGCAGATCTTACTTGGGAGCAATTCCGAGGAAGATTCGAATCAAAGTTTGTACTGAAAGCTGAAAAAGTGACTTTGGCCCGTCGTTTTATTGAGCTTGTTTAAGGTGAATCTTCTATGGCATAATATGTCGCATCTTTTGAATCTCTTTCAAAATATAGGGTCGAGTATGAAAATACCTCGTTGAAGCAAAATCAGAGGTTTATCTATGGCTTGAATAAGAATCTCAAAAAGCCATTACTTCTGAAATTAGAAGTTTCTTTTGATCAACTTGTTGATATCTCTCTTCGACTTGAAGAGGCAGATAGGGAAAGTGATGTTGAAGTTGGGAGTGCCAGACCGAACTTCAACAACAACAAGAAGCGGCCTAATAAGTTCAAGGGTCCTTATCCCATCAAGAAAGGGAAGCAAGCATCTCCGATAGCAAAGACTCCTACCTTTAGTGGAGGGCAATGCTAAAATTGTGGTTCTAAGGACCATTATGCAAATAAGTGTTCAAAGCCCCTTGCTTGTCGCTATTGCAAAAGCTCGGGTCATTATATATCTGCATGTCCCAAACTTCAAAGCAAGAAGGAGGGAAAGCTAAATGTGGTGCAAGCCCCTTGTAACACTTCTCGTGGTCAAGGTATTTCTCATTCTATCCTTGATGCTATTATTATGTTTCGTGGTCATCCTATTCGAGTTCTTTTTGATACGGGTGCATCCCATTCTTTTATATCAAAAGAGCTTGTTGATACTTTTTCTTTGAGTGTTATGGCTTTAATGACTTCTTTGAGAATTGCGAATCTGGTTGGCGAATCTGCAACACTCAGTTTGCTTTGTAAAGATGTCGAGATTATTTTATGTGATTTTTCTTTCCGAGCCGATTTGCATGTCATGCGTTACTTAGGCTTCAGAATGATTTTGGGAATGGATTGGCTTAACCATTATGAAGCCCATATCCTATGTCCTGAGCGAACTATTCATCTTCGACATCCTCAATCTGTTAAGCAGATTTATATTGTCCTTAAGGATTAGGATTCCGACTTAACAACATCTTTGTATTCTTTAAATCCTCATGATGATGATGAGGAGGAGGAGGATGTCATTTCTCTTACTCACGTTGTTCGTGAATTTTCCGACATATTTGAGCCCGTTTTAGGATTACCCCCTAAGCGAGCCATTGAGTTCAGAATTAATCTCATCCCTGGAGCTCTACCTACCACTCGTCCTCCTTATTTTATGTCCAATAAAGAAAATGAGGAGATGCATAGGCAATTATCCGAATTGGAGATGAAGCAGTTTATTCGTTCTAGTTCCTCTCCTTGGGGAGCTTCGGCTATTTTTGTGAAGAAATCCGATGGTACATTTAGGCTTTGCGTTGACTACCGCAAGCTTAATGATCTTACTATCAAGAATAAATATCCTTTACCTCGGATTGATGATCTATTTGATCAACTTAGTGGTGCTAGAGTCTTTTGACAGTTAGACTTAGCAACTGGCTTTCATCAGCTTCGTATTATAGAGGATAGTATTCCTTTGACGTCGTTCCATACTCGTTATGGATCTTATGAATGGCTTGTTATGCCATTTGGTTTAATGAATGCTCCAGCTTATTTCGTTGACCTTATGAATCGAGTTTTCAAGACTTCCTCAACCGGTTTGTTCTCTTCTTTATAGATGATATTCTTGTTTATTCTAAAACCGAGGAAGAGCATGAAAAGCATCTTCGGATTGTGTTGGAAACTCTTAGGAGCAATCAATTGAAAGCAAAATTTTCCAAGTGCCACTTTTGGCAATCTCGGGTGAAGTTTCTCGGTCATATTATTTTCGAATCCGGAATTTCCGTGGATCCTTCAAAGATTGAAGCGATTCAAAATTAGAAGAGACCTGAGAGTGTGATGGAGATTCGTAGCTTTCTTGGATTGGCAGGTTATTGCCGCCGGTTCATAAAGGACTTTTCTAAAATTGCCATGCCTCTTACTAGCTTGACAAAGAAGGGAGTTAAATACATTTGGTCGGACAAATGTGAAGCTTCTTTTTAGAAATTAAAAGAACTCCTTTCCGATGCTCCTATTCTTGTGATTCCTGAAGGGAACCAAGATTTTATTGTTTATACCGATACTAGTCGTGTTGGTTTGGGAGCCGTTCTTATGCAAAGAGAACGCATTATTGCTTATGCTTCTAGGAAATTAAAGCCAGCCGAGACTAGATATGCCACTCTTGATTTAAAGCTCGCGGCTATTGTTTTCGCCCTACGAATTTGGCATCATTATATTTTGGGAGAGAGATTTATTCTCTATACCGATCATAAATCTTTGAAGTATTTATTATCTCAAAAGGAACTTAATTTGCGTCAACAACGTTCGCTCGAATTCCTTGCATCTTATGATCTTGATATTCTTTATACTCCCGGATAGGGAAATCGTGATGCTGATGCACTCAGCCGTAAGCAACAAGCGGTTGTCTCTATGATGATATCCGAATGGAACGATCTCAAGACTTTGTCCACTTGTGAGATTCGAGATCGTGAATCCGATTTATGTGCATCCCTTATTTTATGTAGCCTTGAGGCTTATCCTTCTTTTCTTGACCGCATCCTTGAAGCTCAAAAGCTAGATCCCGAACTAGCTCTTCTTAACCAAAGTTGCAGGGATAAAATTGATATTGAAGGTTTGAAAGACTTTGATATTGATGCTCGTGGCTGTATTCGAAAATTTGGTAGACTTATCGTGCCAAATATTAGTAATCTTCGTAAAGATATTTTAGAAGATTCTTATCGTTCTAAGTTTACCATTCATCCCTGTAGTAGTAAAATGTACGCGGATATGAAGCAACTTTATTGCTAGGATGTAATGAAATATGATATTGCTAACTTTATTAAGTGTTGCATGACTTGCCAACTTGTTAAGGCCCGGCGGGTTATTACAACCTTTGGACATTCTGATATGGATATGGGATCAAATTTCCATGGATTTTATTGACGACCTTCCCCGTTCTCGTTCGGGTCATGATAGCCTATGGGTGATAATCAATAGATTTACTAAATCTGCCCATTTTATTCCCGTTCGGTCCAACCGAACCGTACCTCTTTTGGCCTAACTCTTTATTAAAGAAATTGTTAAATTGCATGGAGTCACTACTTCTATTGTTAGCGATCGTGATCCATTTTTTACTAGTGGATTTTGGAAGAGTCTTCAAAAATCATTGGGAATGAAGCTTAATTTTAGCATCGCTTATCATCCTCAGTCCGATGGACAAACCGAGCGTGTGAATCAAACTCTTGAAGATCTTCTTCGTGCATGTGTTCTTGATTTTGGTGGAAGTTGGGAAGATTGTATTTCTCTTGTTGAGTTTTCCTATAATAATAGCTTCCAATCTAGTATTGGTATGGCACCTTTTGAGGCACTCTATGGAAGGCCATGCCGATCCCCTTCTTGTTGGCTTGAGGCCAGTGAGAAGCTGGATTTAGGTCCAGACTTTATTCGTGATTCCACAGAAAAGATTGACCTTATCCTCCATAGGATGAAAGAGGCTCAAAGTAGGCAAAAATCCTATGCCGATAACCGAAGAAGGAAATTAGAATTTTCTATGGGAGATTTTGTCTTTATTCATGTTTCACCTATAAAGGGTGTTGTGCGTTTCTGTCGATCGATAAAATTAGCACCTCGAGATATTGGTCCATTTTCCATCACCGAACGTATTGGTTTCATGGCTTATCGCCTTTTATTACCGGCTCAGTTTTCTGGTATTCATGACGTGTTTCACGTTTCTCAATTACGGAAATGCCTTAGGGATTCCGATTATATTCTTGAGCCATGTGTTGTGGAAGAAATTGAAGTTTTGCCTAATTTGACTTATGAGCAGCATCCTATTCGTATCATTGCATCGGAGGTTAAACGCCTTCGAAATAAAGATGTCCCGCTTATGAAGGTTCAATGGTCCTCAAATCCAAAGGATTGTTCGTAGGAATCTAGAGAATTCGTCGAGCAAACACATCCGGACTTACTCTCTCGTGCTCTTTGAGGTAAACTTCTTAATTCAAATTTCTTTGTGTTGAAATGCTTCTATGGTTGTTCCTTTTCATATTTTCTTCTTAAGTATTGCAAGGACGCAATTTCTTTAAGGAGGGGAGTCTGTAACAACCCGCATATTTAATGATTTGTATATTTAAATATTTTATTTAAATATAGCATCGTTAGTTGGATTTAAGTCCGAAAGGTTACTTTTTTGCAAACATCCGAATTAGGAATCGAGACCACTTCAATTGAGTTTAAAATGGCGTTTGCGACCTTTTTGAGTATAAATTTTGATATGTTTAAAGCTAGATAAAATTTTGACATTTTCACTTAGGGCTTTGGGTTTGGATTTGGGGTTCAACCAACTAATCAAACTCATCTTATAATCCAAACTCCACCACCTCTCCTCTTCATTCCTTCATAATAACTCCTACACTTCATGCTTTAGAAAAATGGGGAAAGAGATTGGAAATTAGAATTCCTAAGCCCTAGCTCCTTTGCAAATTCAAGTTCCATCTCCAAACTTCAAAGAGAAGCTTAGGTAAGCAACTCCTTCTTCTTCTCCATCTCAATCTCTCTCCAATTTCAGAAATTTCCTACAACCTAATTTGGAAATTATTGCTTTTGATCTTTGTTTGGAGCTTTTAAAGTTGAGATTGAAGAGTGGTTGATCTTCCCTTGTTTTCAAGCTTCTTCTCCGTTGTTTTGGAGTAAAAGGTGAGATTTTTATCTCACATCTATGTCTATATCTATCTTTGTTGTTAGGTATGAATTCCTAACTTCTATTCCATGTTCGTTTTCTTTGGATTGAATTGGCTTTATGAATGTTCTAATTTTTGGTGTTTTGAAGTCAAATCTTTAAAAATCCTAGCTTTGTTGTTTAAACATGTTTTTGGTGATACATCGAAGAGCCTATAGAGCTGGGTTGTCGATTGGCTTAAACCCCTAGCGCCCATTGCTCATCCGGTCGCGAATTGACTAGAGTTGCTTTTCATTTAGATGGGATGGAAATGCTGGAAAACAGGCACTAGTCGACTGACCCTCTGAGACAGTCGACTGACCTAGAACCCGATAGTGTTTTTAGGCACTGGCCAGTCGACAGTTCTCAGAGTGCCAGTCGACTGACCTGCTTGTATTCAGTCCATTTTGCCTGTTTAGCCTATTTTGCTTGAGGTTCCAATTTTTATCGATGATTTTCTGAATTCTTGTTATCATTTATTATTGACTTTGATGACTTCTTTTCGGAATTTTTGAGAATATCCATTTGATGGATTCGATATCGATTTTTTTATGGCTTTGATTCACGCCTTCGAATATGAATATTTGGTGATTGATTGTTTCTGCAATCATTTTTGTGATTTGTCACTTCTAAATACAAAGGTTTCAATACTAGTAGTAAATAATCAAACTCTTTCACAAAGATGATTTCAACTCTATTTTCAATAATCAAACTCGTTTGTAAAACCATTTTTTTTAATCTACTAGTGTACACAAACCTTGACCTCATTCGTTCGAGAAATCCAATCAAATGACTTTGCAAAACAAGTGGTATGAAACGCTTGCTTTTACTTTGTAGGTTAATTCTTAGACTCGTTCGATTGAAACTCTTATGACAACTTTCAAGTGGAGACTTACAGTTTGTTCGTAAATATTTAAGTTAAGCCAGTGGTTGTGGGACATGAAGCTAAACTCATCTATTTACTAGCTTAGTGTAATTGACACTTCTTGATGATCGATGATGATCATTTTGTGATTTAGACTAGCAATGTGTGATGTCTCTTTGTCTGGGAGGGAGACTAAACCCCGTTTCTGTGGAGATTAGGCTCAATTTTGTGGGGTAGCGACCCATGGTATTCAGATCATTTTATGGAGTTTCGGCTCAAAATTGATGGTTAGCGACCATGGAATAGCGTTCCGTTTTGTGATACTCGTGTTGGTGAGTTTTCATGCTCCCGTTTTGTGATAGACCACCCCCTCTTGTAATTCTGGATTTCTAATTGATGATTTCTAGAATTTGTGTCTCACCAATTTTAGTGATTTACGTTGATGAGTTTATCAATATTTGTGCATTGATGAATTTGTGTTTCAACAACTTTTACGATTGGCATTGAGATGTTTGCCAATATTTGTGATTTAGTGAATAAAAATAAAGAATATGGTTTTCTTTTTGATCTATGAGAAGATTCTTGTGATATTGATTAATCTCCGGTTGGTTTTCAAATGCATAATTATCACAGTATGACATTACTGTTATCATACGTTTCTGTCATATCCCTCATTCTATCTCATTTTTATCTGACATTTATAGCTAGACTGATCCGTTTATTATTTTCTTATTAAATAATACTCGGGTCAGACCGAGATGTTACAGGTGCTTCTGCTTGACTCCTTATTTGGATCATCATTATCCGACTTTTGTCTAACTACATTAGATTGGTATTTTTTGTTGTTATACATTCGAGGTAGAGACTCCTTAATGTATAATACTCTTTAATGTCGCATTTGTATCTATTCTTTTGTGATATTGTGGATCTTATTTGACCACTACTCTGATGTACGCTTATATGTGTTATATTCATATCTGTTTCCGCCCTTGTGATATGAATATCTGTGACTGATTTAAGTTATGTTTATTTCTATATTTGTTTTCAAAGACCACTTAGCCACTGCGTAGTAGTTTTGAGTTTGTATTGGTATGTCGGATATCCTCTTGAAATGAAACGCATGTTATACTATTTGATACATCGGTGCTCGCACAAAACAATTACACGGATGGTCGCTCCTCAATAGCCTTATTCTTCATGCTAGTTGACGGCTTTACTCCGTAGTGTCCTTGGCTAGCGTGAGTATAGATATGGGGCGTCACAACGGATGACTTGGAAGAGAGTGAAGTGATGGAGGCACATGAGGGGAGGGGGGTAGTAATGTATGGAACATGATGGAAAAGGAGGGGGTGGGTGCACATGGTGATGGTGATGGATAATGATGGTGTTTTAGATATTTTTACAACTCTTTTGCCAATAAATACAAGTCCATATCCTTCATAATTATCAAAGAATTATGCATATTCCTAAGCTTCTTCTTCTACATATGCACTCTAATGGACTCCTTAAAATAGAAAAGAAAATATGTTAAAATATTAGCAAAATAAATACATACACACTTCACCTCGATTCACTTTAAAAACTGATGCAAATCATACCCTACCACCTCCACCCCTCCATAGCTCACAGCCTCCCCATTCTCCATCAAAGTCGAGAGCACTAAACTTAAAAGAAGCATGGCCATTCCTACTCTAGCTTAGGCCGAGCCATATAGGAATAAGAAGGAGGAGTTCGAGAAGCTCCGGAGCAGGAAAAAGAGGAAGAAGTGCCTTCAGAATCAAAAGAGAAGTCTACAAAAAGATTGGTGGAGTAGAGCCATAAGTGAGTACTCAATCTTATTTTTATTTGAATAAAACTTAAAGTGATAATATAAATGTTAATTTAGAGATTAATATGTTAGAATATGGGTTAATATTGGATGATAGCTTGGTTGATATTATGATTGGTTATATGATTGTGTTATGGTCGATAACATGGTTTGATAAATGATATCAGAAATGGTTAGTAATTAATCATAGTTAATTAAATGGAAATTTAATCTATGAATAATATGTGTATGGAGTTGTTTAGCCTCTTAATGGTTTTAAATTTCTAAAAAGAGTTGAAATAAATATTATAATAATATAGTATATGAAATGAAATGGAAAATGAGTTTAAAATATGAAAAGTATTTGTGAGTTTAAAATGTTTTAGAAATGTTTTATAAACATTTAAGAGTGTTTCCATGAAGTTTGAAAAGAAATTTAAAAAAAAAAAATCAAAACTTGGCATATCATGTAACGGTAGTTCGTGATTTCGCGCCATTAAAGTTAAACGAGTATATAAAATGGAACATAGCTCGGAATTCTTCGAGATAAGAATTTTCCGAACCATTTTCTCCACAGCTTTAAAACGAAGAAAAAAGTCAAAATTTCATCTTGTATATTTTTAAATAAGTGCAAAACAAGTTTTCAAAAATAATCGGGGTTTTGTAGTTTGGAACCCGTAAAGGAAATTCCATTAAAATGATATTTTTATATTATTTAAAAATATGAAATAAATTCTTTGAATTTTTTAAAATATTTTAAAAGATATTTGAGCTATATAACTTAAATTTCCAAAGGATAAAAAGATAAATATAGCTTTTAAACACCTTTTCACAGCACTTTTTCGCAGCACTTTTGCAAACAATGGTTTTAACTTAATCATTCTTTCCTCTTTTGTGAGCCTTTTAAAATAAATAATTAAGTAATATAAAGATGATTAAGAGGTTTAAAAATGAGTATGCAAAAATGACTAGTACATTTATCCATTTGTGAGTGTCATAGAAAATCTAACCAAGGAGTGGAACAGGTAGAAAGGAAATCCTGGATGCTCTATAATAATTAAAAGTTAATTAAGCATGTTAAAAGATTTAATGCCGATCAAATAACTTGACCATCTTATGGGTGATGGAGAGGTTGTCTTTAGGCATGGGTTTAGGAAACCAGCTGCTTGTCCTCCCTAGCTACTCGGACTGGCCTGAAGGAGGTGATAGTAAATTTGAGTTACTCGGATCAAAAATTTCAAATGTATAAAAGATATAATTTTCCAAATTTAAATAACTTGGATTGCATTGAAATGATGTTTTTATACCTGGTATTAAATTCCAAGAAGGAAATCCATACTATCCATTTGAATTTAAAAAGTGACTTCATTAGTATTCGATGGATAGTAAAAATTGAATACGAAAATTGATATTGAGTAGAATTAGTATAATTTCCATGATCCTTGTTACTCAATAATTTTTCCAATATGAGATTTAAGTAAATGATATTGAAATGTTTTTCTAAATAAATGGTGAAATGATTTCGAATTATTCCGCACTTCAAAAAAGGTTTAATAACCAAAAGGATTTGATAAGTAAGACTTAATGATTCCTTATACTATTAAGAAGATAAATAGAATAATTTAAAATAATATGTCTCTTTGAGATATTTACGAATGAATAAAAAGTTGAATTAAATTGAATGATGATTGATAATTACATATGAACATAACATCTTTTTCATCGATGATTGGTTTGGAGGAACCGGGTTGGATTTGGGAAACTTCTATCCAAAGACTACTTCAAACCAATGTATAAGTTCGAAAGATGAAATCGGTCGAGTAGTCTCAGTTGGAGATAGGATTGCATGAGTTTATGGATTGAACAAGATTCAATCTGGGGAAATGGTTTAATTTGCTAGCGGTGTGAAAGGCTTTCACCTGCTTATAATTCAATCTTGGTTCTATCACAGGAAAGCCAAAAAAAGTACGTTCCTTTTCATTCTTTCCATTCCAGAAAGTTTGTACCCCCATCATGGCGAACCACTCCATGTGATCGGGATGAGGTAGATGCCTCCCAGCCACTTAAGATAATAGGCTTCGTACTATAAACAATAGAAGTATCATTCACAATAATCTCATCAGCTTGAGACCCTGAAAGTGTAGACCCAATGAAGATGATGATTTTTGAAGACGGAGATCTTCATGATGAAGGGCTGCTTGCCACTATTCCCTCGGGGTGGAATTTATCATATCATATATTTATGTTGGCAATAGTACTTTGTTTTGAAAATCTTTGATCACAAGGACTAATTGCTACTAATCCTAAGGATATTTCCAAATAGGATGTAGTAAGAGGAGTGCTTCGATTTCGTTCAGTCCTAGAACGAACTTGTATGGATGAATGTCTAACATTGCATTTCCGAGATCATAAACATTGACTTTTACAAATGTACTTCTATTTGGTGGCGAAGAAGGCAACTTCTCTTAGCTTAACATCCTTTTTTGAGACATACGAGCTCAGAGGTTGTACATTTTTGAAAATCAATAGTGATGAAAGGAATGATAATGTGGCATTCAAAGTGGAACCTATGATGATCAAAGCGTGGCTTTACAAAAAGAAAATAGTGGCTTTGTGGATCGTAGCCTTAGGAGCCTCACATCATAGGAATGATACGGGATACTATGTGGTTAGTTGCATACATTTTAGGCTAGTATGGGGGAGTCTAGTCGATTTTGGATCCTAGCCTTATAGGAAGATACATCGGCGTTTGAGTCCTTGGATGCGTAGCCGTTGTGTATTCTATTCCATTGGAGTGGAAACTATATAGCGGCGTCAGAGTCCTTGGAGGATTGGCCGTGGATACTGTTATTATTTAACTGAGGGAAGTCCAGTGGTTCCCTATCATGTTGCAAATCCAATTCCAATATGAACCTTTACGGTTTTTTTTGTAGAACCTAATATTCTATAGAATTTAATTGTGGGTAACAATTTCAGTTATCTTTATGATATCTGAAAGGTATTTTTCAAAGGAATGTCACTAAAGATATTATAAAATTATTTTGATAGAAAAGTGATTTGGTTATCATAAGGAAAAAACCCGTCTGTATCTAAGTGTGGGCATGGTCTTATTAGATACCCTTCTTTTAAAAGGTTTTAAATTGGCACCAATTCATAAATCGAGTATCTCACGCTGGTTTATCAAGCTTGATCCAGGTATTTTTAATACTCGGATTAGATCTGAGTAGTTTTATGTTTAGTTGAAGACGCTTGGAGTTTCCAGAGGAGAGCTGGAGATCTTCATCTACATATAGACGTGTTAGATTATTCGTTGCATCAATTGCATTTGTTTTTATTTTTTAGCATTTGTAAGGACAGAGGGTTTATAACCGTCTAGGATCAATCTAAATTAGACTCTGATATTGTATTCAAATTCTCTCACTGTAAAGATTATTGTTGGAATAATACATGTTATTCCATTGGTGTGAGATTCTGTTCTATCTTTATTTTCTTTTCCCCTTGACAATCAATTTTCCGGCACTTGAATTTTCAGCACACGAATACCGAGGATGTATTATTATCGATTTTCGAGGGTAGAAAATCTCACTCGTTACAAGTAAATTCAAGATGCACTACAACAAAAGTACCCTATTACAATGCCCTTTTTACAACGGGCATTGGTTGCCTGTTGTAATAGACGGCTATTACAACGGCCCATTCAGGCCCGTTGTAAGAGATGCCGTATACAACGCCCTTTTTACAAGAGGCGTCGATTGCCCGTTGTAATAGAAGGCTATTACAACGGTCCATTCACGCCCGTTGTAATAGGTGCCAATTTTACAACGGGCTAAAAACGTCCGTTGTAATAGGTGCCAATCAAAACCCTAATTTTCAATTAAAAAAACAAGGCCGGCCCTTTTATCTCGCTACTCTACTTTGCTCTGTAAAAATATTGGCCGCCCGTTCCTTTTTGCTCGAAATTAGGGCTTTGGGAAAAATTGAAGCTGCCGTCTTCAATTGCTCGATCGAATGATGATTTAGTGCTTCCTTTGTTGGTTTGAACCCCTATATTTTCACTAGAATCGACAAATCAAAGCAAAAATCGACTAAAACATCTGTTCACCAGCGCCCGACGGAGTAGCTCATCCGAAAAGCTCGATAGCGCCGGAGATATAAAGAACATTCCGATCACCAGCGGTGGGGACGATTTTGCAGATCCAAGCTCGGTAGCGCTTGATAAGATGGTTAGATGCTATTTAGAGCACAATAGCAATGGAAGGGGAAACAAGTATAATTGTTTTCATGGCGCTTGTGATGATCGCTCGGATGTTGATGATCTCGCCACTTCCAAGAACTGTACATCCGTTTCCGACGTAGGCGACTTACTGAAGGTAGTGGTACCTACTTCGAATTTGTTAATCCCAAATTTATTTTGAATTTTAATTTATTTTTGTTGGGTTCTAGGGAATGGTAGTATGCTCTAGTTGCACGGAATGGAATCTAACAGCTGATACAAATTCAACCATGGAGATGTTTGTGAATGTAAAATCCAAAGAAGAATTAAAAAGGATGTTAGTGAAAAATTTGAAACTAATTGGATATGATGTTGAAGTTTGCACGTCTAAGTGGGACAAATCGCCTACATATCCTGCTGGTATGTTTCTTCTTCAAGATTCATTATAAACATAACATTGATATTGGAAATTTTTATTAACCTTGCTGCTTTAATTTTGTTTTTTTGGGTAAATTTTACTTTAATCATTTCTGTAGAACAGTTGTTCAACGTGGAAAAAGATAAACTTCAAATCCAACATTTCATTCGTCTTCTTAACTCTACTGCAGAAACCAACAAGATCAATTTTATTTTAGTCTTTGCTCATTTGTTCAATTAGCTAATTGTAGTTCTGCCAAAACACCAAAATTTCAACTGATACAAATTGACTTGGAAAAATAACTTGACTTACCCAAGTTGTAGTTTAGTTTACTACTCGCTAGTTGATAAATATTATTACACTTTTGGTAGATTGTGAGTAATTGTAGTAACTTATACGTAGTCAATAGACTACCCCATGGAATGCTTTTAAGTAATGATATGTGAGGGTTCATATTTCACAAGTCATTCTCTTACTTAAAGTCTGCTTGTGAAAAACTTATATATAGTGATGAATTAAATTGTTATTAAAATTTATAGTCATGAATTTCAAACAATTCATAAGTAAATATTTATTCACCATGATTTATTAACTTCTAATTCACTTATTTTGTTTCTTTATAAACTGTTGGTAAACATATGCATAGCAGTTAGTAGCTTGTAAGTACTTACAAGCTACTTGTAAGCGGTTGTAAAGATAATAGTAGCAACTTTTTTTGTGAACATGGTAAATTGATGACAATTTGAAAACGTATTAAATATGGGCTTGTATTGCATGTAGGAAAACACGAGTACATCGATGTGATGGTCGAAGAAACAAGTCTCCTGATTGAAATCGATTTCATATAAATAAATTTTATATATTTGGAATAGTTAAGTTTAACAAATTCCGATTGGTTGCCAGTCTGAGTCTCTTACCATCTATTTCATTCTCATTGGGAATTTTGATTAATGATAACTAGTTTGCTGCACATGATAATATTGTCAAGAACATAATATCAATACATTAAATATTATTTAAAATATAGTTTTGTTAAGCCATGTATTAAATAAGATAGGTTCTTTATAAATTTAAAATATTGAAAAAAAAGATTATACTTTTGTTTGCTTCATGGAAACTGTAGCCTACAGGTCCATAAAACTCTAGGTTATTTGCAATTGAGCCTTTTGTGCTTTGTTAAGATTTCTAACTAAACATCATACATAAGTTTTAGCTGTTCATGACAAATTGGAGGCATTATTACACTATGTGTATTTGTTTACTATTTTCTCATAAATAATAAAAGTACAAGGATAATGGTAAAGTAAAAAGAGAAACGATGACCAACAAAGCGCGTAAGCTCTTTATGGTTGGTGTTTTTATTATGATAAAAATATTTTGTTAAATGAGTTGCCTTTTGTTATTTTTATTAGCTAACAGACACATTGTGTTATTGAGTTAGACATAAGCAGCAAGCTAAACATTAGTCTACGAGGCTGTAATGTGTGACTTTCATGCAATTAGTTTTAGCATTATAATTTTCTTTATTATGCCTAGAAGTTGTAACATATACTACTACATACTTTTCAATAACAGTAGAAACATTGCAGCTTTTCTAGACTACCAAGTAAGCATAAAGGGAAGAGCGAGCAATTACATGTTCACTTATTCAGCTGTAAAACTGTAAGTCTACTAGCCGCCCATAATTTTATAATTGTTTCAATAATTTTTCCTTTTTTTCTTGAGATCTAAGCATCGCCATTATTGATTCTGTGCATGGATCCCAAAATTTTCATGCTTATATGTGGTCAAATTTCTCAGGCATGCACAATGTGGACATTTTTGGTCACTTAGTTTTAGTTTTGGATGGTTATAAAACAGAAAATGTAAACAATAACCGTTACTTAGTTGGTATTAGTATTGTTTATAAAAGTTTTCTTCTTATCTAATGGTGATGTGCCTAAGCTCATTGCATATATGTTTGAAAATTAATTTGTCAGCCTGTAATGACTATAAATTGCATTGAAGTGGTACATATAGCATACAAAATCTGCACATAATGTCATGCCTGTGTGAATGTCAATTCAAATTGCCCATACTGACCAATAAAGTACCTTATAGTATGTATGATTAATGTTTAGACTAATGGTTAGTGCTATTTACTTTTGGAAGAAGGGGTAATAAATAGAACTAGTTCTGTTTTAGATTTTTTTAGCAGTTCCATAGGATTTAGATAGAGTGTTTTTTTTCCTCACTTTTAAAGCCTTAAATCCTGCAACTAATTTGATAATGATGACACAAGTATGCCTATATATCCACTTGTGCCTCTCCGAGTACATAGCTAAGTACTGCAAATGTTTTCAAACATTTGAGGAGACACAGATTTAATAGGAGACCAAACATTGGACTATTCATGATTTCCTACATCTAGATAGATCTAAGTGCATCGAATACTTCATTCTAGCATGTGTATATTATAAATACTAGTATAACCGCACAACGGTGGGAAAACCGACCGTTGTGTTATTTGATATCAAAGAAAAATAAATTGGTATATTTGTATTATACTAATTTTTTCAAAATACATTAAAATATGTTACGTGACTGCTTTACTATGACTACGATAGCTATATTATGTTGTTGTACCATTTTGTTATTTACGTCATCCATTTTTTCAAGTGTGTGTATGATTTCCAGTTAACACTTACTTTTGGATAACGCCAGCTTATTAGCTATGGATAAATGGTTATTGTCTTTCCAGTAGCATACATTACTTAGTTATTATGATTCAAGGACATATAGATGAATCACTGCTTCGACTACTCTATTATATAATTGGTATATGTGTCCCTTTTCTATCACTTAAACCTGCTCACATATGCAATTGCTAATGGTGTTTTTAACCTATCCATATAGACGAAAGAAGAAAGAGATGAAGATTATATGGATAAAAGCAAGAAGAAAAACAAAAGGAAAAGAGAAAGAGAGCGTGAAAAGAGAAAGCGACAATCAAAGAAAGATGAGTTCGTTGACAAAAGCTTTATGCTTATGTGTTAATGCTTTATGTATTTGGTTGTTGTGAAAATAGTTGTCATGTGTATATTAGAACTATGTCGATGTAAACTTATCTAACTTTTTGGAATGTGTTGGAATTTTATGACTCTAGCTTTTACTCTTTTCGTATGTGATTTTGGTTGTTTTATGATAATATTTATTACTTGTTAAATTATTCACTATTAGTATGGATGTGCTCCATGGACGCTGCTGTATTTTTTTTTATAGAATTGGTATTTATTTTGCAACAGTCAGAAACCATTGCAATATCATGTATTACAACGGGCTATGCCAATTGTATTATAGTCTATTACAACGGGCTTTAATTGTTGTCATAGAGCCTATTGGAAGGGCCGATGACTGTTGTAAAAAGGTGTATTACAACGTTCATTGCCCATTGTAAAATATGGTCGACCTATTACAACGAGGCCTAATACAACAGGCTCATGCCCGTTGCGAAATCCATATTACAACGGCATTGCCCGTTGTAAAATGGCTATTTTGTTGTAGTGATGATGACTCTTTGATATATGGGACCTTTCCCAACCATTATATAGTGCCCTATTGCTTACCGAGCTTTTTTACTTGTCTAGTTCTTTGACGTATGTGGTGTTCTTCATGAGTTTTAAATTTGGAAACACTTTAGAAATTCCGATTCTATTATTGGGCATAGAATCCTTATTGCACTTGAGATTCTTATTTAAGCTATCTCTTGATTATAGCTTATTTCATTTTAGTAAATGCATCATCCATGGTTGTTTATTAACTCTTCCCTTAAGGAAAATTGGGGGAAAGCGATTTTTATAAGGAGGAAGTCTGTAACAACCCTGGTCGAGATTTCTTGAAATTAAACATATAATATGCTTGAATTTATCTTAATTAATGTTATATGAAATTGGAGAATTTTATTTGGTTGTTTTCAATTTGAAATAAAATTTGGAGTTAAATAAATAAGAAATTTATTGTATGGGTTTCCAAAATGAGATAAATATAAATGGGAAATTTATAGTATAATGGTTATTTTTAAGATGAAATATCAAATTTACAAAACTAAATATAAATTTTTGGAATTTTTATATCATTTATATGAATTGATATTCATAAATTTCGTAATATGTAAAAACTTGCATAAAATTGTATTTTTAACCATTTGGGACATTTAGTCTTGTCAAGTTAATGCAAAATTACTTTTCGAAGTTCGATATGATGGTATCGGGTCTAAAAAGTATTTTTGTGGAATTTTATTTAACTTATATGAATTTATAAAAATGCTGTAGGATCTAGATTAATCCTAGAAGGGGGTGAATAGGGTTATAGCAAATTTTCTCGAGTTAAACGCAAAAAAAACTGCAGAGAAATAAATATGCTGAAAAGTAAATCACACAAAAAATTTACCCAGTTTCGGCATCCCCTACCTATTGCTGCATTCCCAGACTTCTATTAGAATTAAACAGTCTCCCGCTTACAAACACTCTAACAGACTCGCACACCCTGCTACCGCCTATAGAGTTTTGCAAACTCGCACACACTGCTCACTGAGCTAATTCTAACTAGACAATCTGACACAAACTAAAACATAGGTGGTGATTTACTAAGATTTGAACCTTAAAAGAGAATTTAAAACAAACTTAAAAACAATTTAAAACTAAAACCCTATTTGAAAAAATAAACTAAAGCCTTTTTAAAAGCAAGGCCGGCCCAATTCTATTCTTTCAACCGATCCTCTTTTCTCTGGCTTGAAGAAAATGGCGGCCGATCTTCTTTCTAAAATTAAGGCTTCGGCTCTTTTATTCCTTGCTTCCAAAATTAGGGCTTTGAACCTGCGCCTTTTTGTTGATCAATACAGTGGTTATTCGTGTGCTTCGTTCTCGTTTGTTTTGCTCTTGGCCGCTTCTATTTGATCGAGTTCACTATTGCTTCGGTATGTATTTTCCCTTTTTGTGCTTTTATGATTTTCGTATTCAAACACGATGGACTAATTTGTCGATGATGATTGATATTTATAGGAGTCGAATTCCTAAATTTACATAGTATATTTCTTATTTGAATTCGTCACTTTCCTATTTTTGGTTGCTTGATATTTGCGACTTATTTGATTCACACGGATTTGATTTTGAAGCGTTCGATTTACCTTGAGTCATACGGCAAAAAACTTTCCTGTTTTATTTGGATTGACTATTTCAAAGATACACACTTGAATTTTTTCAGTATACATTCACGAATTCCCTTGTTGACTTCTCTATGCTTCCATGATTTCGACTTGGACTTGAGATCATTTCTGCACTGTTGAATTTCGTTCATCCACTATGGCTTTCGACTTTACATTCTCTGATCTTTGATACATTGTTTCTCTTCATTTTATATTGGTTTATTCACTACTGGTCTATGTTCATGTTGGCACAGGATTTTGCTGCAATCTTCACTTCGAGTTACAAACTCCTTGCAGTCTATTTGATCACTGCAGTTGCATTCACTTCATGTTTGCATTGTCATATTGTATACTTGGGCTTCACTGAATTTGTTATTGCATTCATGTTGTTGTCTGGACATTTGCCTGAGTCTCTGTTGCATGTATTGCTGTTGGGTTGTTGTTTGGTCTTGCATTTGGTCTAGAGTTGTTTCTTTGATAGTTACACTCTGGTTGTCATGCATATGAAGCAGTTTGCATTCTGAATATTTGCTGTAGTCTTCATTGTTGTATCTGCATTGTGTATATTCATGATGCTTTCCTGACCTTGTAGTTGTTCAATTGTCTTCTGTTCACCTGCATGTAGTTGGTTGTTTGCATGTTGGCAACTTGTATTTGTGCTGCCTGTTTAATTAAGCTTGATCTCTGTTGCCTTGAATTGCTGGTTGCTTTGGGATTGAACTTGAGCTTTGTACTGTTGATTGTTCCACTTGTGTTGCTCACCATGTTGCATTGTTGTTCACCTCTCTTGTATCATTGGTGTTTCTGTGTTCATGCTTGTGACATTTGAGCATTTTGTATGCTTGCAATTTTGGTTTTACACTGCTTCATCATGTTGCATACTCTCCATTTTGCATACTGCTACTTGTCTGTAGATTTTGTTGTTTTGTATATATGTTCTATTCTGCATCACTTGTATACATTTGCCACTGTTTGTTCACTTTGATTCTGCTGTGTCTAACTTGACTACTCTGATCTTGCTTTATACTTGGCTCTGAAATATTCTGACCTGATGCATTTGGACTTGATCATACTTGATGCACTTTACTTCATATTTTCATTGCACTTTCCTGAGTCACTTGTATTAGTTCTCGGCCAGGCTTGAGTTTTGCATTGGTTTCACTGGTGCATTTTTCAGTTTCATCACCATTTCACTTCCACACTGTTGCACTTGTGTACTTTATATGCATACTGTTGAGTTTTACTTTCTGGTCATGTGAACTTTATTTGCTACCAGGTC
Source organism: Allium cepa (assembly GCA_030765085.1). Taxonomy (NCBI): domain Eukaryota; kingdom Viridiplantae; phylum Streptophyta; class Magnoliopsida; order Asparagales; family Amaryllidaceae; genus Allium; species Allium cepa. The sequence goes on along the minus strand of CM060930.1, from coordinate 77,248,531 downwards.
AACATGTATATACTTTGATCATAAAATTCATTTGTGTTGCACATGAGTTGAACTCGTCTTTTTATTTGGGTTTGACCTTGTGCTCACCTATCCCAGTAACATCATCAAGTGTATATCGGTGTGCTTGGCCTTGTGGCATGTACAGTGATACACTATGCATGTCACATTGTTCGTGTATGATGAATTCAAATGTGAATGTTGACGAACAACCCAAATAACTGAGGCAAATAATATTTTCAAAATCCATATTTTATTTTATATTGCAAAAATATTTCTTTTTCAATTTTACTGCGTTAGTGAACATTTTTTCAGATTGCTCAGATGCTGGATTCTAACTGGAATGAAGTTGAAGATAAACTACGAGTGTGAGTGATATGTAGTGAGGTATTTATGTAAATTGAATTGTGATGTAATTAGAATCAAAATTGTATATGTATAGTGAGAGCTTGAATTTGTACTATTCAAAATTATAATAAATATTTGTTTGAATAAAATTTCTATTTGAATTCAAATTCTGTGTAATTTATTTTATTCAACAAATATTTATTTAATCTATGAAAAATAAAATAGTACATTAACAAATACATTTAAATGAATATATATATATATATATGTTTATTATCATCAAACAAAAATCATATAAGCGCATATTCAACAATCTCCCCCTTTTGATGATAACAAACATATATTTAAGATTTTGACTGTGTTAAATGTATTTGATCAATGATATACTCTAATTTCTCCCCTATTTAAATGCTTCCTCTCTACACGATGCTCCCCCTACATATATGCATACAAATAAAAATGTGCAAATGAACCTAGATGCAAATTGAAAATTATTTGACCTTTGCTTGATTTTATTTGACAAAATCTTAACTTTTATCTCCCCCTTTTGTTATCAGCAAAAGAATAATAGTGTTAGAGAAAATAGAGCTAAAGTGATCGATATTAATCCAACATTAAAACTCAATTGAATATACATATTAAATTTCAATAAGAAAATCAAACAAAAATCATAACTACCCTCGTTAGGCGCATATTCCACTTTTAGGAGTAATGGAAATGATGTCATCATATAAAACCATACAGCTGTATCTGTTTGTGGTACACTTATATCAGGAATTTGAATATCTATTAATCATGCATAACCGTTAGGACTTTTAAATGAGATTAGTAGTATTCCAATTTAATTTTAAAAATGAATTCAAGTATCTTCTAATCACGCATAACCGTGAGGACTTTTAAATGGGATTAGAATCAACTTGTTTATTTAATAAATCAATTTTGATATGCGTTCCATACATGCATAACCGTAAGGACTTTTAAATGAGCATGGAAGCACATAACAAATTCCAAGTAATTCACTCATGCATAACCGTGAGGACTTTTAAATGAGAGTGAATACTTTGGATTTTATTTTGTTTTATCAAATGAAAAATGAATGATTCCTGTTTAAAGTACCACATATCGACAAACTATATTGAAATTTTGATGAGCGATGGTCGATAGAAATATGATAGACATAGAAATGGTTATGGAATCTTTACCCAACAAAAAGTTTTATAACTCTTGTTTGAATTTCTGCTATTTGAAAATTATTTGTAATAAAAAATATGCATATATTTTCTTTGAAAAACGATGCAATTACTAAATGTCTCACCATAAATCACGTTCAACTAGTAAATTTTCTGTCAACTAGATTACAAGTGTAATCTGCATCTGAATTTCTTTTTCACTCAAAAATTATCATTAATTAAAATTGATAGACCAGACCATGAAGTGTGCATAAAAACTCAAACAGCATTTTAAATGGCATTCTCTTGAATTTGGATTGAAGCCGTGTAAATAACCAGAAAACCGTTAATATAGAGTTAGCCGTATTATAACCAAAAATATTATCATCCAACAAAACACTATGTTTAATCCAAACGTATATGTATGAAGTAATTCAAAGAATAGTGTTTTTGGCATAAATATAATTGGCCAACTATGATGAACAAGTCAGAATCAAAATCACCATCTTTACAACATCTCAATATTGGCTGATTTCATTCAGAATACGGTGCAGATTATCACATTTAATATATCGATCAAATAAATATACCTTCACCTGTTTTACCTTTACGATAATTTTTCGTGGTTGCCCATTGTGATTCTGTCACCTTTGTATTAGGCTAAGGAACTTTGCTTTGTTTCCCGTTGTGTCTTTGGAACAGCCAAAATCCAGAGACCACTGTTGTTGTTCCTTAGCCTGCCACCATACCTACACGATGAAAGATTTTTGTGACCTATTTGTTTTTATAGGTCCATGATTGTTAGTGGCAGAATATTTTGAAAGACAATTTTGAGGAGACCCAAAACTATTTATATATGTTCCTTTCGGCACCCAGATTTGTTTTGTCCTTTCATTCTTGTTCCAATAGACATGAAATTTGTGTGTAGAATTCTTAGGAACCCAAACTTGTATAAATTTTGTGTTCTTGTTCCTATGACTACAATTTTCAACATAATGTCCAATTATTTCACATCTAGCAAAGACACTTTTACTTTTTGCATTATCATCAGCTTGTGTTTTCCCAAAGCCTAGTCCTTTTCTGTTGTTAGCAAAAATTTGATTTCCTAATAACATGTTGAATGATTTTTCTCCTCTTGAAAAGTTATTCAGAGATTTCTCAAGATTTTGGACACTGGTTTTTAGTGTTGTGTTTTCAGTTACAAGTGAGGTGCATCTATTTATAGAATCCTTTTTCCTAGTGTCAATGCTTTCCTTAAGACTCAAGTTTTCTTTTTCAAGATTCTCAAAGCTATTCTTAAGTCTTGATAATTCTGAATCTAAAATTTTGCATTTTTTACAGTCTAGGTTTTGAATATTTTCAAGTTCAGTTTCTAACCTAAAATTTTCATGAACAAGTTCTCTCCTATCAGATATCAGTTTTTCAATTTTAGATTCAAGAGTATCAACTATTTTAGTAAGATCACAACACATAAAAACAAATTCTTTATAAGAATAGTGACCTACCTCACTAGACTCCTCTGAGCTTGCTTCTGAATCTGATTTTGCCATAAGAAACAAGTTAGCCTCTTCTGAGCTATTATTCGAAACTTCCTCTCCTTCTTCCTCATCCCAAGTCGCTGCAAAGGCCTTCTTCTTCTTTTTCTTTCCTTTTTTTTTTTGAGAAGTGAGCATTTTTGTTTGAAATGGCCAGGCTTCTTGCAGTTAAAGCACGTCAATTCATTATCGGAATTGTCAGAATCTTTTGACCTATTACCACTTGTTTTCTTCTTACGTGGCCTGAATCTTGACAACTTTCTAAGATTATTGACAACCATTGCAAGCTCTTCAATTGGATCTTCTTCTTCTTCACCGCTCTCTTCTTTGCTCTTTAAGGCAATCGTCTTCTTCTTTGATTCGGAGTTGTTGCGTTCCTCCTTTGCTTTTAGCTCAAGCTCATATGTCATCAAGTTGCCGATAAACTCCTCCATGCTTAGTTTACTCAGATCTTTTGATTCTTGTATTGCCATGACTTTCGCCTCAAAGCTCATCGGTATGACTAGTAGCACCTTCCTCACAAGCTCTACCTCAGTGAATACCTTCCCAAGCGCTCTTGTACACCAAAGTTGAAAAGCGTCCAAACATGTCCTTTATGCTCTCACCTTTGTCCATCACAAAGTTCTCGTATTCATTGATGAATAGGGCTATACGAGACTCCTTGACTTGAGAAGTTCCTTCATGTGTCACCTCCAAGATATGCCAAATTTCCTGTGCAGTTTTACAATGAAAAATTCTATTAAATTCAGTCTTATTAAGAGCACAGATCAAAGCATTCATGGCTTTAGCATTTGTAGCTTTTAATTTCTTATCGTTAGCATCCCACCTATCCTTAGGTTTAGGAATCTCAGTATCACCAACAGATATAGTGGGAGATTTATAGCCAGTTTCAATAATGTCCCAAACATCATAATCAACAGAACTAAGATAAATACCCATCCTAACTTTCCAATAAGCATAATCATTCCCATTGAACATGGGTGGCCTAACAATAGATTGCCCCTCAGAAAAAGCATTATTTGGTGGATTCATGACTCTAGAGTTAAAGAAAAATACCGTTCTCTGATACCACTTGTAGGATCTAGATTAACCCTAGAGGGGGGTGAATAGGGTTATAGCAAATTTTCTCGAGTTAAACGCAAAAACAAACTGCAGAGAAATAAATATGTTGAAAAGTAAATCACACACAAAATTTACCCAGCTTCGGCAACCCTTGCCTACTGCTGCATTCCAAGATTTCTATTAGAATTAAACAGTCTCCCGCTTACAAACACTCTAACAGACTCGCACACCCTGCTACCTCCTATAGAGTTTTGCAAACTCGCACACCCTGCTCACCGAACTAATTCTAACTAGACAATCTGACACAACCTAAAACCTAGGTGGTGATTTACCAAGATTTGAACCTTAAAAGAGAATTTAAAAAAAACTTAAAAACAATTTAAAACTAAAACCCTATTTGAAAAAATAAACTAAAGCCTTTTTAAAAGCAAGGCCGGCCCAATTCTATTCTTTCAACCGATCCTCTTTTCTCTGGCTTGAAGAAAATGGCGGCCGATCTTCTTTCTGAAATTAAGGCTTCGGCTCTTTTATTCCTTACTTCCAAAATTAGGGCTTTGAAGTTGCGCCTTTTTGTTGATCGAAACAGTGGTTATTCGTGTGCTTCGTTCTCGTTTGTTTTGCTCTTGGCCGCTTCTATTTGATCGAGTTCACTGTTGCTTCGGTATATAATTTCCCTTTTTGTGCTTTTATGATTTTCGTATTCGAACTCGATGGACTAATTTGCCGATGATGATTTATATTTATAGGAATCGAATTCCTAAATTTACATCGTATATTTCTTATTTGAATTCGTCACTTTCCTATTATTGGTTGCTTGATATTTGCGACTTACTTGATTCACACAGATTTGATTTTGAAGCGTTCGATTTACCTTGAGTCATACGGCAAAAAACTTTCCTGTTTTATTTGGATTGCTTATTTCAAAGATACAAACTTGAATTTTTTTAGTATACGTTCACGAATTCCCTTGTTGACTTCTCTATGCTTCCATGATTTCGAGTTGGACTTGAGATCATTTCTGCACTGTTGAATTTCGTTCATCCACTGTGGCTTTCGACTTTACATTCTTTGATCTTTGATACATTGTTTCTCTTCATTGTATATTGGTTTATTCACTACTGGTCTCTGTTCATGTTGGCACAGGATTTTGCTGCAATCTTCACTTCGAGTTACATACTCCTTGCAGTCTATTTGATCACTGCAGTTGCATTCACTTCATGTTTGCATTGTCATATTGTATACTTGGGCTTCATTGAATTTGTTATTGCATTCATGTTGTTGTCTGGACATTTGCCTGAGTCTCTGTTGCATGTATTGCTGTTGGGTTGTTGTTTGGTCTTGCATTTGGTCTAGAGTTATTTCTTTGATAGTTACACTCTGGTTGTCATGCATATGAAGCAGTTTGCATTCTGGATATTTGCTGTAGTCTTCATTGTTGTATCTGCATTGTGTATATCCATGATGCTTTCCTGACCTTGTAGTTGTTCAATTGTCTTCTGTTCGCCTGCATGTAGTTGGTTGTTTGTATGTTGGCAACTTGTATTTGTGCTGCCTGTTCATTAAGCTTGATCTCTGTTGCCTTGAATTGCTGGTTGCTTTGGGATTGAACTTGAGCTTTGTACTGTTGATTGTTGCACTTGTGTTTCTCACCATGTTGCATTGTTGTTCACCTCTCTTGTATCATTGGTGTTTCTGTGTTCATGCTTGTGACATTTGAGCATTTTGTATGCTTGCAATTTTGGTTTTACACTGCTTCATCATGTTGCATACTCTCCATTTTGCATATTGCTACTTGTCTGTAGATTTTGTTGTTTTGTTTATATGTTCTATTCTGCATCACTTGTATACATTTGCCACTGTTTGTTCACTTTGATTCTGCTGTGTCTAACTTGTACTACTCTGATCTTGCTTTGTACTTGGCTCTGAAATATTCCGACCTGATGCATTTGGACTTGATCATACTTGATGCACTTTACATCATATTTTCATTGCACTTGCCTGAGTCACTTGTATCAGTTCTCGGCCAGGCTTGAGTTTTGCATTGGTTTCACTGGTGCATTTTTCAGTTTCATCACTATTTCACTTCCACACTGTTGCACTTGTGTACTTCATATGCATACTGTTGAGTTTTACTTTCTGTTCATGTTGACTTTATTTGCTACCAGGTCAACATGTATATACTTTGATCATAAAATTCATTTGTGTTGCACCTGAATTGAACTCATTTTTTATTTGGGTTTGACCTTGTGCTCACCTGTCCCTGTAACATCATCAAGTGTATATCGGTGTGCACGGCCTTGTGGCATGCACAGTGATACACTGTGCATGTCACATTGTTCGTGTATGATGAATTCAAATGTGAATGATGACGAACAACCCAAATAACTGAGGCAAATAATATTTTCAAAATCCATATTTTATTTTATATTGCAAAAATATTTCTTTTTCAATTTTACTGCGTTAGTGAACATTTTTTCAGATTACTCAGATGCTGGATTCTAACTGGAATGAAGTTGAAGATAAACTACGAGTGTGAGTGATATGTAGTGAGGTATTTATGTAAATTGAATTGTGATGTAATTAGAATCAAAATTGTATATGTATAGTGAGAGCTTGAATTTGTACTATTCAAAATTGTAATAAATATTTGTTTGAATAAAATTTCTGTTTGAATTCAAATTCTGTGTAATTTATTTTATTCAACAAATATTTATTTAATCTATGAAAAATAAAATAGTACATTAACAAATACATTTAAATGAATATATATATATATATATATGTTTATTATCATCAAACAAAAATCATATAAGCGCATATTCAACAGATGTGATTTAATAAAATGTGAAATTCAGCCCGGTTTTGTGTAAAAATGATTTGGGATATAAAATCACATCAAATTAGTATAAAATGATTTCTGAAGTTAAGATACATACATACATACATACATACATACATACATATATATATATATATATATATATATAAATTTAGAAATTTAGTTATGGATTTATAGATATATATTCTAAGAAATATGATTTATTTAGTGACAAATGGAAGTAAACAATGTGTGAGCTATTAAGTGAATTATATCAAAATAAATATATAAAATAAATATATAAATTGTATAAAAATAGTTAAAAATTGTACTTAGATATATCTGATCTTACTATGATTTTATTTTGAATTTATAATGATTTTTAAAGGTAGTTTGAAGATATATATGTGAAAATGCACTATTTCTATTTTCTAGAAACTAGCTTTAAAATGTCGATTTATACAACAATTTTGAAATGATTTCTATTAAATATCTTTAATGAAATGAAAGTAGATAGGTGGTAGAGAATCATATCTAAATTTAGATGAAAATGGATTGAGAATCTGATTTAAAACAATTGAGAAACAAGCAAAACAAAATCTGAAAAATATATGTTATTGGTCGTCTATGACAACAGGTGGACTGGTTGGCACAATGGGTGGACCTGTTAGACCTACTTTGATCAGGTTTTATGATCAATCAGAGCCAAATTCAAAACTGTTTGGTCTGGGGTTCTTTTGGGGTGTTTGGATAGCGATTAGGCTATGTTTTTAGAGTAGAATTCCATGTTGTTTTGATTGAGATTTTGAGAAATTATTATTTATATGAAAAGTGGTGTTTTATCAATGATGAATAATAAAAAATTAAGTATGCATCTTCTTATTGGGTCTATTGAACCTACAAAGCCCATGTAGTAATCTAATTAGAAAGAAAAAAAAGGAAACATACGTTTCATTTTCTCCTTACTACTTCTCATTTCAGCCTTAGCCAAAAATATGAAAACAAAACCCTCTTCCTTTAGCAAAACCTAGCTTCAATTTATTCTCAAATTCAAGAATAACCAAATTGGAATATTCCATATACAAATCAAACTTAGTAATCTTCCAATTAATCTTAGATGTTTAATTGATGTTTGTTTTAGCTTTTAGCTTAGGGTTAATTCCTTTTTCTTCCTATTTTTTGAGATTAACCAAGGACTGATTGTGACGACCCGCCTTTCATTCCACAGAAAGACGTATCATCATTAAGAATGAAATAGGTAGAAAAGAGAATAGATAGAAAGAAAGAACTAAACAATATCAGAATCTCACAGCGGAAATGAAAAATATAATACATCACATAGCTATTACATAGTCATTACACATCAGAGTCAATACAGTTACACAACATTATCACATTAGACAGTCGTGAAGACCTGTCTATCCATTACAATCCAAATACAAAAAAAAAGTGATACTGACACAACGGAAAAAGATGTAGATATAGATACGCCAAGTCTCCTGCTCCAAGATTTTCCAAAATTCGTCAAGCCAACCTGATCACTTGGCTACTCATAAAAATTTGAGTACCCAAGAGATTAAGAAAAACAGAATAAACTCCGGGTCAGATATGGGCCTGGTGTGAGTACGGGGTTAAGTTGTTTAACTTGAAAAAACCTTAAAATAAAAGGTATCTCGTAAGACTCTCTGCAAATATACACGGACAAGTTTTTTACTTACGATAACCAAAATATTTGATATGAAATGTGTTATATTATAATAGTGTCTAGGGTTTTTGAATAAATATTCACATAGACGAAATTGTTACATTCATTAAATTCCAGCATACATAGGTATACAATCAAGTCCGAGATCATTTATTGGAGATTGGATTCCACAAAATGGCAGGGCTACTGGGGTGTCGCCCGTCATAGTACGTGGTCTAGATCACCGTACCGAGGATCCACCCTGATCATTTCAACAAAGAGTCGTAGCTACCATTTACTGGATAGTCCGAATAAGACAACCCCGCGGTTGTGGTCAAATAAATGCCCACGCAGCCGAATAAAAGGGACCTCTAGACAGGGGAAAATCTTATCCTACTTGGGTACTACCCACTTAGCCTTGCGTGCACCTCCCCTGTTTTAGCCATTCCCGGTTGGCGAGGCTTGAGGCTACGATCACCTTTTAGAACACATATCTTGGAATGCTCATCGTCCTTCATTGACGATGGTCTGATAGCATTCATCCATATAAGTTCGTTCCGTGTTCGAATGAAACTGAAGGCATTGTCTCGCTACACTCATTTTGGAATCACCCTCAGAGTTAATGATAATAGCCCTTGCACTCTGAAACTTCATCTTGTTCTTCACTAGAGATTTCACGACCTATCGTTTAACTTGGATCGATGTGGTTTTCGGATAATCAAATCTGATATCCGCTCAGGTCTCATCGAAATCCGAACGTTTCTTAAAGGCCAAGTTGTTTAAGTTTTAAACAATTAATTCAATAAGGAACTTTGAAGTCACACAGCATTCATTACAGATAAATAACACAAATTTATCACAGCTATATCCAAGTATATCACATCACAAAATATCACAGATTATCATACTATAAATATCGATCAATCCAGACATTCTATACAATCAATCATCCTTAAGCAAGATTTCTTAATCCATACTAATTAATTTAATTAACACAAATCAAATTACTTACTCATGAATTAACTACCGAACCTGCTTAATTAATCATTATTTAATTACAAACCATTTGAATTAATTAATCATTCTTTAATTACTTTACAAATTAATTAACAAATCTTTAATTACTGATTAATTATCATTTAATTATTAATTAACAAATCGTAAATCAATAATTAATTAACCCTAATTATTAATTAATAAATCCTTAATTATCAATTAATAAATCCTTAATTTCAAATTAATTAATCCCTAGTTACTTAATTAATTAATCTCTTATGAATTAATTAATTTAATCTCTAATTACCAATTAATTAATCTCTAATTAATTAATTAATTTAATCTCTAATTACCAATTAATTAATCTCTAATTAATTAATTTATGACCCTTAATTATTAATTTATTTATCCTTAATCATAAATGAATTAATTTCTCTTTAATTACTGCATTAATTTAATTAATCATTAATTATCCAAGACCTTAATTAACTTTAAGATAAACCATTATCTTTATTAATTTCTTAATTATCATTAACATATAAATTTAAAACATTTTATCTTTTAATTAGCTACTTAATTACATATTTCATTTAGGTTAAAAATAAACTTAAGAGTTTAACTAAATTAATTTAAGTAAAATAAATCATATAACTTTCTTAAATCAATTATTTAAAACCATTTATTATATAAAGAATTAGATTTAAAAAATAGTTCAAACTAGATTCATTTAAAATTTTAAAACTTGTTTTTATTTAATTTAAAAAAAAAACTTGTTAAAGCATTTACTTCGGTTTCTACCCGGTAAAGATACGAGCCCAGACCCGAGACTTCCTTCTCTTTTTTTATACATGATAAAACTTTAAACTATTAATTTGAATTAACACTCATGCTCTCCCGAAGTAAACCCGAGCAATCCCTGCCTTTTCCCAAGACCTCCCCTGAGATACACCTCCTTCCCCAAAATCACTGACACACAAGCCTCGCTGTGTACGTGCACCGATCATCGAAGCCATTCCGATCATCATTGCTACCTCCAGCACATCAATAACCATCTTCACCTTCGATTCCGCCCACCCAAACTCCACCACGAACCCAAAATAAAAAACGAGCCATTTCGATCAAACTGGAACAGCAGAACATCGACCTAAACCTCCTTGACTTAACGCTTCCAATCACCAACGACCACGAAACCTCATCCACACCTTCACCGACCAACCATGCTTCCATCCTCCAACCTCCGAATGAGTCCGGTGCTCCACAGACGACGCAGCAACCAAAATTCTAGCCTCGACCAAACCCAGTGCTTAAACCTTATTCCGACGCCATGCCGCCACCTCGGTTAATTATAAGACCTACGACCATTTTTGCCGAGACCACCGACCTCCAAGCCACCTCCAGTCGCGATCCCGACCACCCCGAGCCCTCCGATCATCAGAAAAGCCTCAAAACACAAAATCTGTTAAACCCTCGAATCCTCACTCAAATCATCGTTAAAAATCTGGATTTTGTTTCGAAAATTCTTGGTTTGCGAAATCGAATCTGGTGGTGTACATGAAAAAAAAAATCATTACATTTGAATTTTGCATGTTTTAAGTTTTTTACTATATTTTCCTAATTTCAAAAAATACTCAAATTAATTATACTTAAAACTATTTTTAAAATTTAGAACTTATAAATTTAAACAACTTTTGTTTGAACAACAAAATCTAAAAGGATTTAGAGGTTGAGATCTTGATTTTTGAAAGGTATTGAAAACCTGTTAAACAAGAACAGGGGAATATCCTTGTTCCAGACATGCACACATACATTTATATATATACACGGTCATACAAGCAAATTTTTCATCTATACAACAATTACCACATCATTATTTCATATAATCATCACATGCAATAAGTTAGAACATGATATTTTTTGTTTACTCACCAGGAAAAGGCGAACAGAGAAGTTTGAACGGAGGGTTTTGAAGCAGTTGAAAACTGGATAATGCTTTTGATTTTTTGAAACTGGCAAACTGGTTGAGATGATCTTGTTTTGAAACTGAAATGAATTTACTTTTATTTGCTTGCTGATTCAGGTTATAAAGAGTTGTTATTTGATGATTATTGGTTGATTTTTCATTTTCTGGTTTTAAGTTGTTTACAGACTTTGTTTTCTTAAGTTGAAAAAATGAAGATAGAAAAGAAATGCAAGAGAGGAGATAGATATATTTATAGCTTTAATTTATGATTTTTAAAAATAAAAGAAATTGTGACACTTGTTTAATTATCTTACATTTGTCATTTGCACGTTATAATAAATTTACATTTCTTAAGTTGTATATATTTAACTTACATTTGTAATTTCCATGTATCAATATGTTTTAAAATGTTTTTTTACAAATATTTATATTTAATTTCTATTTAGTTTAATACATTTTTTTAATTTACATTTATAAAATCTTTTTAAAGTAAATAATGTAAAACTAATTATATACTAATAAAAATCATATATATATATTTATTTAAATCCAATTTATTTTAAGATATTTATCTATTGAATTTCAAATTCAAATTCAAATTCAATTTAAAATCAACTCACATATATACATATATATAAACAACACATAATTTATTTGTTTGAAAAATAATAATTTGCCAATTTTAAATAATTTATAATAGAAGATTACCACATTTTATTTGCCTAAAATTCCACATTTATATACTGATTGTTTTGAGGATCACCAGCCTAAGAGAATCCTTCATGCCATTAATTCGAGTTTGTATTGTTAAGTTAATCTCACATTTCTAGACTATAGTTGAATATATGTTGCAAGTAGTTGTTTTTGGATGATTTTTGGTGCGAACTAATTTCAATCTCTTATGTTATTGCATCTTTTGCTATGCAATTTTCTGATTGTTGAAAATCCTTGTCATATGATCACTTTAATCATCAAATTGTAGTTGAATATGTGTTTGCATGACACCAAAATCAGTGTCCTTAAAGCCAAAACCATATATAGCCTGAAATTCACCATCGACGGACAATCGGGAAGCGATGAACACTGCCTAAGGCTCGGCCCAGGTAGTGCCATGGGTGGACTGGTCGTACTTGACCAGTGTATCGGTCTCGAATTGACTTTAGTGCCATATGTGTAATATTTTAGTTCATAAACCAATATTTTCAAGAAGAAATTCAAAGTAAATTGTTTTATAAAAGAGTCGCACAACATCAATCAAATGATAAATAGATTTAAAACAGATTAATAAAACGAGTGGTATGGAATGCTAGCGCTTATTTTTTTGATTAACTCCCAAATTTGTTCGATTGAGTCACTTATACACACTAATGGAGTTGACTAACCTGTAGTAAACGTTTAAATAAACTCATGTGGTATGGGACACATAGTTGTTTTTTATTCTATTATTATTCGAAGGAAATGACACTTATGAACGAGTTTATGACTCGCGTTCAGAGTTTATACTACTTGTTTCTTTCTTGGAATTTATAGGTATCGTACTTATCTTGATGCTTATAGGACCTGTTCCTATCTTGATGTTTATAGGTCTCGTTCCTATCTTGATGTTTATAGGTCTCGCTATTTTGGAGATTATAGGACTTGTTCATATCTTAGAGTTTATAGGTCAAGTACCTATCTTGATGTTTACAGACTTATATGTCCATCTTGGAGTTACATGCATGTAGGTGGATTTACTTCATCAATCTTGGAATTCGATGCCTTCCCACTTTTGTGAAATTTTTGGATTTCCGTTTGTGAGATTTTTGGATTTTATATTGTTTAATTTATCACCAAATCATTTTAGGGATTTTTTCTTTTAATAAGCTATCTTGAGTTTTAATATTTGGTGATTTGATGTTTTTGATGCATGTTTGATATTTGTCGATATATGACAATATTTGAGATCTAGTTCAATTTATCTGTCATTTATCTTGCTAACACATTCATTGTAGCCTAGATTGACTCGCTTATTATTTTATAATACTCGGGTCGGATCGAGATATTTCAGATGCTCCAGTTTGATTGTTTTAGAGAGGATTTGCTCCAGTTATTTAGTTACATTCATCATACCTTCATCTTATACATATATACATATTCATGTAATGTTGTATCTTATATCCAGTTTAGATTCTTTTGTGTACATATTCATTTATGAGATGTAGTACATATGTATTACATAAATCATTTTGACCACAGTCTTGTATTTGATATTATGTATCTATTCGATCTGATCAGCTGGTATCTATTTGTATCCTACTATATATATATTCTATGAACTATGATTCTGTGATTTCTATTTATTCTATATTGTTCTGGATTATTATGGCAAACATAGTTTTGTTTTAAGCATGGATTGCATACGCTGATTTCACTTGAGATAGAAAAAAATATAACATATTGATCAACGTATCAATGTTCGCTTAAAGCAAAAATTCGTTTATGGTCGCTCCTAAGCAGCCCTATTCTCTACATCAGTGTTCGTCGACGGAAATTCTATCGGATTAGAAAACCGTCGAGCGAATTTAGAAATAAAATTTATACCGCAAGCGCACGGTGTACGAATGTAGCACGTGGCGAATACGGGTCGATCCGCAGGGAATTGATGATTTTAAAAATTTCTATTCAATCAAATTATACCAAAGTCGAGTGAAATTGTTGGATAGAACTAAAATGAAGCTAAACTAGAATTGAAATGTGATTAGTAAACTATTGAACTAGAGAACAATTTAGAGGCAAATCCACTCTCATATTTTTGTAAATCAACAAAGACATAATTTATGATCTCTAACTTTGATATTAAGTGAAATAATCATTTCATTTATCATAAGTATGGTTTGTTTATGTTATTAGTTAACATAACTCAAACCATCAAACTATAATACAACAATTATACCACTTACAATTCTCATGAAAAAGAAGCCAAAGCAAAAACTATTTTAAGTATGATCTATTTACTATTAGTAACATAGATCATCAAATTTCATTTTTACTTTCATTTCATAATCAAAAATTAATTAGCAAAAGTTGATGTAAATTGTGTTTATGTTAAGTAAGAATAGCTCATTTGCATAAGCAATATAAGCTATCAAACCCACTTGTATAAACTTACATCAAAATTCACATTCATGAAGCATAAACAAAGAGATCATAAATCATAAAAAATGTTGAAATTACATAAAGTTAGAGAGCTTCATCACCCCTAAATTGAAGGGGTTTAGCTACTCATTTGTGGCATTGAAGCATCACAAGTAAGTTTCAACATTAAAGAAAAGAAAATAGAAAATAAGCAAAGAAAGCAAAAGAGATTAGCTACTAACTACTTGCATAAATGTAAATCTAAGCTATGAACATAAGGAGAAAGAGAGCATATAAATAAACATTAACAATAAAACAAAGAAAAACATGTAGAAAAGAGAGAAGAAAGAGGCTTGGAAGCCATTTTTATTTCATAGAACATTGAGCTTACACTTTGATTTCTTAATTTCCTAAGTAAAATGAAAGAGTAGATGATGATCTTCATGTACATAAGAGGGCTATTTATACATGCATAAAACCCTAATTCTCTTTTTAGGGAGCTTCCCAAAATACCCTTGAGGTGGTGTAGCCTCCAAGTAATCATTAACATTCACTAATCCCCCACTTAATATGTACATGAAGCTTTAAGTCCTTTTAGCATGTGCTTAGCTTCTAATTGGAAGTTAGGTAAGTGGGTGGGGTCCTCCATGATCTTGAACTTGAATTATTTCCTCTTCATTCCTTTGTATTTCCTTGTGAATGCATGTATCTTCATATAAGCCTCTTCCATATGCATCCAAATTCCTATAAAAATAATCAAAAAATGTCCAAGTAAAAATTCTTACATTGACACATGCACAAAAATGACCGTTTTGCCCTTGAATGATGATGAAAATATGATGGTTTGGAAATAATTGAATTTTGGTTTAAACATGTTAAAATGCCCAAATATGATGATTATTTAAATAAAAAGAGATAAAATATGGATGTAAATATATGCACAATTACGTGCACATCAAATACCCCCACACTTATCTTTTTATTCGTCCTCGAATAAAGGAAAACTAAGATAAATCCGTTTTCGTAGGGAGCACGATTGCATTGAGCGTATGCAACAAGCCGTTAAACCTCTGGGTGTCCCCAGTAGGACGAGAGTTGTCTCGTGAGGGTTTTCAGCGGATACTACCCACAAAATCCAAATGCAGGATGAAAATATCTACAAATTGCAAGATTTATTCACAAAGAGATGAATGCGAATTTTTTGGAAATATTTACAAATGAAGGATCTATTTTTAAATTGACACGAATAAGTTAAATACAAGTTTTGGTCATTGTCTTGAAAATTTAAGTCATTTACTCGTCAAAATTTCCAATAAAAATCAAGTTGTCATGACAGATAGACCATAGTTTGGCTAGTTGTTTCGGTTGATAACACAATGTAATTATGAAATGGATCGTTAGTTGATTATCAAAGTTTATTAAAGTGGTATTTTCATTTCTTTTCAATAACAAGTTAGGTCAAACAAGTTAAAATAGTGCTAGGATTTCAATTGCTTGCTCTCTCATTATTTGCAAGAAAAATTACACACCTAGCTC
Source organism: Allium cepa (assembly GCA_030765085.1). Taxonomy (NCBI): domain Eukaryota; kingdom Viridiplantae; phylum Streptophyta; class Magnoliopsida; order Asparagales; family Amaryllidaceae; genus Allium; species Allium cepa. The sequence continues at coordinate 77,232,312 of CM060930.1, read as the reverse complement.
AGGTAAACTGAGGCCAGATATACCACCCATGCACTGCCTTTCGGGCTTATGTGAGGGGAGTACAGAGCATGGCGAGTGTACACACTTTCGTGCATACACCTATCGACCGTAGGTGGTTTTTATTAAGTCTGTTCTTTTTTTATATGTGTTCCATACATGCATAACTGTGAGGACTTTTAAATGAGTATGAAAGCACATAATCAAAGATTTCAAGTAATTCACCCATGCATAACCGTGAGAACTTTTAAATGAGAGTGAATACTTTGGATGTTATTATTTTGTTTTTTGTTTTTTTTTTGTTTTTGTTTTTTTTTATATATTTTTTTAAGAGAGAGAGTTTTGCAAAATCATCTTAGCACCATTTAACTTAGAAGACAAAAATGTTATATCCTCTACTTTAAATTTACCACTTTTTAAACAACGATTTTCAATTAGAACATACTTCATAATTAACATAAATGAACCTTCCTATATACTAGTAAAACCATTGTTATTTGTAATCAAACTTCATTTTTATTTTTGTTAAGACAAATAAATTTTCAAAAATTTCAATTTATTAACCAAAACTTATACTTATCCCATGGTGTTTCTTCAAAAATAAATCAAAATGGTAAAAAGAAAATGTTTCTGAGATTTAGGAGTTTTGAGATTTTTTTTTTTTGAAGAAAATGAAAATTCAAAAATGCCATGAAAAACTAAAAATAAAAATAAAAATGAGACTCCCCCCACACTTAATTTTGACTGTGTCCCCACAGTCGATTCATGATATAATGAGTGTAACGGGGAAAAATATGTACATATTTACAAAAGAGGGTTAACATTCTTACTAGACGTAGCTTGGCTCATGAAGGATCATGAGCTCCTCCTCTTGGTTACCGGTAAATTCCAAGAAGGGTTTTAAACGATGACCGTTGACTTTGAAAATCGATCCATCCTTTGGGTTTTCTATTTCTATTGCACCATGTGGAAAAACAGTTCGTACCACAAATGGTCCGGTCCACCTTGATTTAAGTTTCCTTGGGAATAAATGAAGTCTCGAGTCATATAAAAGAACTTTCTGGTTAGGCGAAAACTTTTTCCTTAGGATTGACTTGTCATGAAAAACTTTGGTTCTTTCTTTGTAAATTTTCTCGTTTTCATACGCGTCGTTCCTAAGTTCTTCTAGTTCGTTGAGTTGTAATTTTCGATTTTCGCCAGCTTCTTCATGATCAAAGTTTAAGTTTTTTATTGCCCACAACGCTTTGTGTTCAATTTCAACGGGTAAATGGCAAGCTTTACCGTAAACTAAACGAAAAGGGGACATCCCAAGGTTAGTTTTAAAAGCAGTACAGTAAGCCCAAAGCGCGTCGGTCAATTTCTGAGACCAATCTTTTCGATTTTCATTGACAGTTTTCTCCAAGATTTGTTTTATTTGTCGATTTGGAACTTCAACTTGGCCACAAGTCTGAGGATGATATGGAGTGGATAACTTGTGGGTTATCGAGTATTTTTTTATTAAAGTTTCAAAAGAACGGTTGCAAAAATGGGTTCCGTTATCACTGATTATTGTGCGAGGTGTGCCGAACCTCGAAAAGATGTTTTCTTTAAGAAATTTCACAACAATTCTGTGGTCATTGGTTTTGCAAGGAACGGCTTCGACCCATTTTGAAACGTAATCGACAGCGAGAAGGATATACAAGTTTCCAAAGGAATTGGGAAAAGGTCCCATAAAGTCGATACCCCATATATCAAAGATTTCGATCGTAAGAATGGGGTTTAAAGGCATCATATCTCGTCGAGAAATTCGTCCAAGCATTTGACATCGATCACAAGTTTTACAAAATTCAAACGAGTCTTTGAAAAGAGAAGGCCAATAGAAACCACACTGAAGCACTTTGTCCGCAGTTTTTCGAGGACCGAAATGTCCACCGCACGCTTGATCGTGGCAAAACGAAAGAAAACTCCTTATTTCATTATCCGGAATGCAACGTCGGATGATTTGGTCGGGACAATATTTGAACAAGTATGGATCGTCCCAATAGAAATACTTCACTTGGGACATGAATTTGCATTTGTCCTGTTTGGACCAAGATGAGGGAGTTTCTTTAGTGACTAAGTAGTTCACTATATCAGCGTACCATGGATCGATAGAAATAGAAAGAAGTTGTTCATCGGGGAAGTTTTCATTGATCGGCAAGGAAGATGGTGCGTTCGAAAGACGAGATAAATGATCGGCTATGACATTATCGAATCCTTTTTTGTCTTTGATTGTAAGGTCGAATTCTTGAAGTAAAAGGATCCAACGAATCAAATGGGATTTAGCATCCTTTTTAGCGAAGAGATATCGAAGCGCAGAATGGTCAGTGTAGACCGTAATGTGTGAACCTATCAAGTAAGGTCGAAACTTTTCAAGCGCAAAAACGACAGCTAGAAGCTCTTTTTCAGTTGTTGTGTAGTTGAGTTGAGCGTCGTTCAAGGTCATACTCGCGTAGTAAATGACATGAAGGATCTTGTTGATGCGTTGTCCCAAGACAGCACCAACGGCAAAGTTTGAAGCGTCGCACATTATTTCGAAAGGAAGATCCCAATTGGGTGCGCAAATGACTGGGGCAGAAATGAGTTCGCTCTTAAGACGTTCAAAAGAAGAGATACAATCAGAGTTAAAATCGAAAGGAATGTCTTTTCCAAGAAGGGTCGACAAAGGACGGGCGATTTTGCTAAAGTCTTTCACAAAGCGTCGATAAAAGCCAGCGTGTCCTAAAAATGATCGAATGTCCTTAACAGATTTGGGAATGGGTAGATTTGCAATGACATCGATTTTCGCTTTGTCTACCTCAATGCCTTTGTTTGAGATGATATGTCCAAGGACAATGCCTTGTTTGACCATAAAGTGGCATTTTTCCCAATTCAAAGTCAAGTGTTTTTCTTTACATCGATTCAAAATCAACTCGAGGTGATGTAAACATTGAGAAAAAGAATCGCCGAAGATAGAGAAATCGTCCATAAAGACTTCTAGAAAGCGCTCAATCATGTCAGAAAAGATTCCAACCATGCATCGTTGGAAAGTCGCAGGAGCGTTACAAAGTCCGAATGGCATACGTCGATAAGCGAAGGTACCGAATGGACACGTGAAAGTCGTTTTCTCCTGATCTTCGGGAGCGATTGGAATTTGGTTATAGCCGGAATAACCATGAGAAAGCAATAGAATTCGTGACCGGCTAAACGTTCGAGCATTTGGTCGATGAATGGAAGAGGAAAATGATCCTTACGTGTTGCGGCATTTAGTTTTCGATAGTCAATGCAAACACGCCAACCCGTTTGAGTACGAGTTGGAATAAGTTCGTTAGCATCGTTTTTTATAACAGTAAGTCCGGACTTTTTAGGCACGACATGAATTGGGCTAACCCATGGGCTATCGGAGATGGGGTATATGATACCGTTATCGAGGAGCTTAAGAATTTCGTCACGAACCACATCTTTCATTTTTGGGTTAAGCCTCCGTTGTGCATCACGAGTGGGTTTGGCTTCATCAATCAAATGAATGCGATGTTGGACAATGGCAGGGCTAATTCCCTTAATATCAGTAATGGACTACCCAATTGCTTCTCTATTTTTCAAAAGAATAGAGAGAAGAGAAGCTTCTTGGTCAAGAGAAAGATTGTCAGAAATGATGGCAGGACAAGTTTCGTTTTCACCTAAGTATGCATACTTAAGGTGAGCGGGAAGTGGTTTGAGGTCCAATTTCGGGAGTTTTTCGATTGCAGAATTGGGTTGAGATTCGGACTCAACTTGAAGCGATTCAAAGGGAAGAGTGTGTTCGATCTCGTTGGGGACTTCATGAAACAATTTTTCGTACTCGGCCTCGCGTTCATCGTTAATATCAAATGTTTCGTTTTCAAAGTTTTCATGAATGGCACTAACTTCTAATGTTTGGTCACGAAGTTCGTTCGAGTGGCTTTCAAGATTGAAAATGTTAAGGTCCAAAGTCATGTTTCCAAAAGAGATTTTCATCGAACCGTTACGACAATTGATTAAGGCGTTTGAGGTGGCTAAGAATGGTCGGCCTAAAATCAATGGGATTTGACTCGCAGGGTTTGTCACGGGTTGTGTTTCGAGAACGATAAAATCAACGGGGAATATGAATTTCCCTACTCGAATGAGCACGTCTTCGATTTCTCCCACGGGCTTCTTAATGGAACGATCGGCAAATTGAAGCGTAACTTTCGTGGGTTTGAGCTCACCTAAGCCTAATTGTTCGTACACGAAGTATGGAATCATGTTGACACTCGCGCCTAAGTCTATTAAACATTTGTTAATCGTCTTTTCTCCAATTGTACACGAAATCGTAGGGCAGCCAGGATCTTTGTATTTAACGGGTATGGATTGGGACAAGACTTCACTCAAACTAGTGGCTAAGAACACTTTTTTGGGCACTTGAGTGTGTCGCTTTTGGGTGCACAAGTCCTTAAGAAATTTCGCGTAAGTGGGGACTTGCTGAACGATGTCAAGAAGAGGAATGTTAACTTTGACTTGTTTAAAAATTTCCAACATCTTTTCCATTTGGTCCGAGTGTTTCTTTGGTCGAAGACGATGTGGAAATGGAACATGATACTCGGTAGGCGGGTCTACTCGAGTAGAAGAAGAAGAATTTTGATTGTCGTTCGATTCGACGTTTGGCTCCACGTTCTGTTCTGAGTCGTTTGTTGTTTTAGAAGTATCGAGAAAAGTTCCCAGTGAATCATTTGGATTAACAACTTGATTATCGATTTGTTTACCAGAACGGAGAGTTGTGATAGCATTCAACTGGGTGACATTGCTATCTTGAACAACATGGGCTTGATTTGAATTTGCGTTTTGATTTCTGGGATTTGGAAGGGGCTGGCTTGGGAATGTTCCTCGTTCACGTTCACTTACAGACGTGGCTAATTGACTCATTTGCATTTCGAGTTTCGCAATCGATTGGTTTGTGTTTTGCATATATGAAGTCAATAAATTTTGCAAATTGCTGTTTGATTGAAGGCTTTGAGTAGTTGCCTTAGCCAACGTTCCAAGAGTTTTCTCAAGCGAAGTTAAACGTTTATCGTCTTGTGGAGGATGAGTAGAATTTGGTGGAAAATTTGGTTGTTGCGGTTGATTATGAGACGGGCCCGTAAAGTTTGGTTGAAAATTGTTAGGCTGAAAGGGAGGATTCGAAGCATTATTCGGAAATGCTTGAAAATTGGGACGAATCGTATTCGTGTTGGGATTGTTTTGGCTCCACGCAAAATTCGGATGATTTCTCCAACCAGGGTTGTACGTTGGAGAAAACGGGTCGTTTTTGGTTTTATTGAAAGCATTGATTTGTTCGACGGAATTAGGACACTGATCGGCTATATGATTAGGATCGTTGCATTTATAGCACATTGGTTGGGAAGCTTGGTTCGTTTGATTCGATGAGAAAACGTTATCAAATTTTTTAATCATTGCATCGATCTTAGCTTCCAAAGCAACTGAAGATCCTATCGAGTGTGCACTCGATCGTGAGTATATTGATTTTTCGTTCGAGCGTTCCCATTGGGACGACTTTTCAGCGAGGTTTTCAAGAAATTGCCAAGCATCGTCATGATGTTGGGCAAGAAAATTGCCTTGGCACATTGATTCGAGCATGGTTCGTGAGCTGTTTTCGAGTCCATCGTATAAGATTTGGCAAATCGTCCATTTTTCAAAGTTATGGTGTGGACATTTTATCAAAAGCTCTTTGAATCTTTCAAAATATTTTCCAAATGGTTCACCCTTGAATTGACGAAAATTTACAATTTCGTTTCGAATTCTACTTGTTTTTTCCAAGGGGTAGAACTTTTTTAAGAAAGCTTTTACAAATTCTTCCCACGTTTTAATTGAGTTCGAAGGTAAGCTGTACAACCATTTTTCAGCGTAATCCGTAAGAGCAAATGGGATTAATCGAAGTTTGATTCCGTCATCAGAAAGTTGTTGGAGTTTAATGGTTGCACAAACTTGTTCGAATTTAGTCAAAAAGATGTATGGATCATCGTGCTCGAAATTGCCAAATTTTGAAAGTGTGGCAATATGGTTTGAATGGATTTCGAAATGGTTACCTGTTGGGGCGGGTAACGTGATGCAAGATGGAATAGAAACTCTATCGGGAAAGATTCTATCCATAAGAGTTCGAGGGGCGTTTTCGTTCGCCATTTCGGGAGGATTGTCTGTTCGAGTTAAACGGTTTGTAGAAGGGTCACGAATCCAAGTATTCGTTGTTGTGTCACGAGTCCAAGTACTCATACACAAGTGAAAGTCGAGAGGAGAAAGAAATTAGAAACGAGTTCGGAGAATGAAAGAAGATTTGAAAATGTTTTTTTTTTTAAAGGGAAAAAAAAACTATTTACCAAGTGAAGTTTATTTCAAAAGAAAAGTTTGATTTTTGTTTTGTTTTTGAATTTTCAATTTTTTTTTTTGAAATGATTTTACAAATTTTTTTAGATTTTTGTTTTTGAGTTTTTTTTTAAATATTCATGAACTAATGCAACTAAATGAATGCAAAGGACTTAATTACAGTTTTCTGTCCTTAGTAGCTCCTAACCCAAAATTGTATAATCACACTTTGTCTTAAATCAACAAAAATATTTCTCAGCCAGGTAACGGACAGGGGTTATCGGTGCACCACGAATCACCGTAGCAATGCAACCGAAGGTTTAAGTACCTTCAGAGGAACAACCAGTATAATATTTACGAATCACCGTAACTTTTATAACTAGTTATTACTCTGCCGTAGCCTAGACACCAAGAAATAAAATCGTTTAAGTAAAACAATTGTGAAGATACAGTTAAGCCCTAAGTGAGCTCGTGACACCCTTAGGTCCAACGTCTAACCTTTATTATTAGTCAAATTTTACGATGAAATGCGTTTGTGGGCTAAGGAAAGGGTGATGAAATCCCTCACCTTATGTGAATTGGGGTATTGCCCTTAGAAAAGAAAAACAAGATGAGATGAATGCAAAGCAGAAATTAAACGTGAAATTACAATGCAACTAAAATGAAGTTTGTTTTTGTTTTTGGATTTTTCTTTTTTGAATTTTTTTTTTGGTTATATATAAATGCAAATGCAAGCAACCAACAATGCACTAGAGATGAAAGCACAATACCAGAGCGTGCAGATTATTAGAATTTTTTTTTTTTAGCGGCGATTTTAGCAAAGCAAAGCAATTATTTTCCCTTTTGGCAAGCAATTCCTTGTAATTTTCTGCTTTGACAATCTGAAATGAAAAACAAGATATATTCAACAATTTTTATTGTTATTATTTTTTTGTATGTTTATCAAAGATGAAAAACAAAATAAGCGAAAAACAAAACAATCGAAAATGAAAAATGAAAATTAAACAAACTTGAACTTGTTTTTTTTTTTTTTTTTGAAAATTAAAGAAACAAAATTTGAACGTGAAGTTCTACTTAAAAAAAATTGAAAGGATAAAACACAAAAGAAAACACGTATTTTTTTTTCTTTTTTTTAAAAATAAAAATAAAAATAAACAAAAGAAACTAAAACAAACTAATTAAATGAGACTACAGAAACAATTCAAAACACTTAAATTAATGCTACCTGGCCTACAAAATCAAAAGGAAGCAATAAAAAAAATGTACAGGCTTGCAACTTAAAGCTACCCGGCCCAAACCACGTCCACTTAGGAATTCTCTAAAAACAATTCTCCATTTTGTAAAAACGAATTCAAGCTTCTCTCATGAATTTTCTAAAACCAATTCGCGAATTCCTGAACAAAGTCAATCGCGGTGTGGTGGGTCACTTCGACCGAGGGTTGTTCGAATTGGGAAGGTTTGTTCGTGGAAGCCGCAAGTGATTGGGGAGGTGGCGGCGATTTGGGGTGTTCGGAGGTAATCGGCAGAGGATTGGTCGAAGTCTTGGAGTCGGGTATCGGAGATGATTGATGTCGAATTGGACAAAGGCTGAGGTTGCGGTCGACCTGAATGTGAGTTTTCTGAATTGTACTCGGTGAGTCAAGTTGCACTGCTTTATGAATATGGTGTGATGAAGTTGATGGCCGAGGAGGGACTGTGGTTGTAAAGACTGATTGTCTATGGTGATGATTGCGAAGGTTGCAGTGGTGGTCGACTTGGAAGTGTGATTGACTATGGTTAATTTCTTCAAGCGATTGGTGTTGCTTTGGGCAGAGGTATGCAGTGTGTATGTAAGTAGAAACTTGTTTTGCTGCCAAGTTGAAATGGTTGTAGTGATGTTTGTATTGGTGGGTTGGATTTGTTTGTATGACTGATGTGGGATGAAGGCAGACGTGTAATGCAGCAGGTTGGTTTGTGATACAATCTGTAATATGATGGTGAGGGGAAGGGTGCCTGAAGTGGCTGTGAGTGTGTATGTTTGTGGAATAGAAGATGATTGATGAAGTGGTAGTGGAGTTTGTATAGTGAGGAGTTTTTTGTGATGTATGAACTATGGTTAGGGGTATGTTGGAGTTGATGGTATGTTAGAGTTGATGAATGAACTGTGAAGTGAGGGTGGCTAAGGTTGGTTTGGTGGATTGAAGTTATTCTGGTAGGTGATGTTTTGGTGAGTTTTGTTTGAAGGTGGAAGCAGAACTTGTTGTGAAGATGCAAAAACTTGTTGAAATGTTGCAGTAGTTCAAGAGTGGAGATGGAAGTGTGTACTGTAGGTTGTAATGGTTGCTGTCAGGGGAATGTGTGATTGGTTGTTGGCAGTAGTAGAGTAGAAGTAACAGCAGTGGTTTCAGGTGGAAGAAATGGATGGCAGTGAGATGTTCAACTGTTTAACAGTGATGATGGGAGTTATCACTGTCTAAACTGGTTTGGATGGTCTGGGTTGTGATGGAGATGAAGTGGTAGAATGTTGATTGGGTTAAGGAGTATGTGCAGAGGCAAGAAGGAAGTAGAGTTTTTCACTGTATATTCACAGTGAACAGTGCACAGAAATGTGCAATGCAAAGCTTTTTTTTTTCTTAGAAACAGTGTAAATAAAAATGTAAATGAAAAATGCAAGTGAATAAGAAACTTTTTTAGAATTTTTGTATGGTTTTTTTTTGTTTGGTAGAAATGCAAATGCAAAGGGAAAACTAGATCAATATGTATAAAACAAGTTGAAAACAAAAATAAAACAACAAACACACAATTTTTTTTATAGTTGCAAACACACACAAAATAAAATCACACAAAAATCAAACAAAAATAATTCGAAGAATAGAAAATCAAAATCAAAACAAGTCCCCGGCAACGGCGCCAAAAACTTGTTCGTCGACGGAAATTCTACCGGATTAGAAAACCGTCGAACGAATTTAGAAATAAAATTTATACCGCAAGCGCACGGTGTACGAATGTAACACGTGGCGAATACGGGTCGATCCATCAGGGAATTGATGATTTTAAAAATTTCTATTCAATCAAATTATACCAAAGTCGAGTGAAATTGTTGGATAGAACTAAAATGAAGCTAAACTAGAATTGAAATGTGATTAGTAAACTATTGAGCTAGAGAACAATTTAGAGGCAAATCCACTCTCATATTTTTGTAAATCAACAAAGACATAATTTATGATCTCTAACTTTGATATTAAGTGAAATAATCATTTCATTTATCATAAGTATGGTTTGTTTATGTTATTAGTTAACATAACTCAAACCATCAAACTATAATACAACAATTATACCACTTACAATTCTCATGAAAAAGAAGCCAAAGCAAAAACTATTTTAAGTATGATCTACTATTAGTAACATAGATCATCAAATTTCATTTTTACTTTCATTTCATAATCAAAAATTAATTAGCAAAAGTTGATGTAAATTGTGTTTATGTTAAGTAAGAATAGCTCATTTGCATAAGCAATATAAGCTATCAAACCCACTTGTATAAACTTACATCAAAATTCACATTCATGAAGCATAAACAAAGAGATCATAAATCATAAAAAATGTTGAAATTACATAAAGTTAGAGAGCTTCATCACCCCTAAATTGAAGGGGTTTAGCTACTCATTTGTGGCATTGAAGCATCACAAGTAAGTTTCAACATTAAAGAAAAGAAAATAGAAAATAAGCAAAGAAAGCAAAAGAGATTAGCTACTAACTACTTGCATATATGTAAATCTAAGCTATGAACATAAGGAGAAAGAGAGCATATAAATAAACATTAACAATAAAACAAAGAAAAACATGTAGAAAAGAGAGAAGAAAGAGGCTTGGAAGCCATTTTTATTTCATAGAACATTGAGCTTACACTTTGATTTCTTAATTTCCTAAGTAAAATGAAAGAGTAGATGATGATCTTCATGTACATAAGAGGGCTATTTATACATGCATAAAACCCTAATTCTCTTTTTAGGGAGCTTCCCAAAATACCCTTGAGGTGGTGTAGCCTCCAAGTAATCATTAACATTCACTAATCCCCCACTTAATATGTACATGAAGCTTTAAGTCCTTTTAGCATGTGCTTAGCTTCTAATTGGAAGTTAGGTAAGTGGGTGGGGTCCTCCATGATCTTGAACTTGAATTATTTCCTCTTCATTCCTTTGTATTTCCTTGTGAATGCATGTATCTTCATATAAGCCTCTTCCATATGCATCCAAATTCCTATAAAAATAATCAAAAAATGTCCAAGTAAAAATTCTTACATTGACACATGCACAAAAATGACCGTTTTGCCCTTGAATGATGATGAAAATATGATGGTTTGGAAATAATTGAATTTTGGTTTTAAACATGTTAAAATGCCCAAATATGATGATTATTTAAATAAAAAGAGATAAAATATGGATGTAAATATATGCACAATTACGTGCACATCAATTAGTAGACGGTATTACTTGTAAAACCCTTTATTAGTGTGGTCTCGGGGTGGGGCATTACACGTTCCTTCTCATCACCATCGTGATCTTGAGCTCCACCCACAACCAATTACAACAGTGGTCAAGACTAGTTGATCAGTGAGTATATAATCAACAAAATTAATAGTGATAGTCAGTTAATGGAACACCGACGAGGTGGATGTTAGAAATAGTGTTTTTCAACATACATTATAGTCGATACGGATGGTGTTGCGCTTAAGCTCTAGTTGTAAAGTAGAGATTGGTAAGGTTGGTGGGGGTAGCTAGGAGTCTCAAGCGGTAAAATTTTTTTTTAGAAAATGCTTCGATATAGGTGGCTATATTTTTCCATATAAAATGATGAAGATGAGATTATTTTACATGTAAGTCCTTATGAAATGTAACATTAATTTTTAACCTCTAAATTTTCAAATATGAATGACTAGCACATACAAACTCCGTTTTGCACGCAACTCACGTCATGTAGTCTTTGTTACAATCTTAAACACATTGACACTATTAAAATATATATTATACTCTTTGTGCAACATTTAAATAAGAAATAATTATTTTAAAGTAATTGTTAAATAATTTTGTATTATTACCAGTAATATGAGATTTTTGTATATATATTTTGATATTATTTATATTATACATATATTTAATATTCAAATCAGATATATATATCACTATATGTAAAATAAAATAAAATTTTGTTGTTAATTTTATATGTGAAAAATATGTTTTTCAAATTAACGATAAATTGTTTTATTAAAATAATATTTTGAATATAAAGTAACAGTATAAATCAAATATTTATTGCTAGGAAATCGATAATATAATATAACTTAAATTTCTAATCAAATTCATCTAACAAAAACATTGAATATGTTTTTTGTCAATAATATTATTCATGATAACATTATAAAATATCTAGTGCATAATGAAGTAAAATGGAATTTTCTTGAAATTTACCCTTTCTACCCCGTTGCTTGACGAACCTTATCCAACTATGGTACCAGAGCCTACATTATGTCATAAATAATATATAAATTTTTAATTTAATGTCAGTTTAAATTTAAAGAAATTTGTAAAAGTTATGAATAGATTTAAAAATTGTTTTTAAAATTTTATTTTATAAAGTTATTTGAATTAATTTATAATTGTATTAACTTAAAACTAAAATTCATTTGGGTTATGTATTTAATTTAAAATTGTTTTAGATTAATATTTATAAGGTTGTAAATGAATAAATCTAAAAAAAATTCAAATTTAAACGTATAAAAGTTATAAATAAATAAATTTGAAATTGTTGTGGATATGAAATTATAAAAGTTATAAATTAATAAATTCAAAATAATTTTAAATTGAGATATGAATCATAAAAGATTAGGATAAACTTGTAATATTAATTAACTGTTAATTAACATTTATTCATATAAATATAAGATTTAATATTATGTTATAAATGTTATAATTAAAAAATAGAATCTTATATAATGTATATAAAACAAAATAAAATATGATTTTAAAACTTAAAATTGAATTAAAATCCATAATAGTTATAAGGAATATATATATATATATATATATAGATATATATATATATAATTTTATGTATATATATGATGAAAAATGATGCCATTGAGTGTATTTGATACTCATTATTCCTTATAAGTGTTAGTACTCATCATTTTTATTTAGAGATTATGAATCTAAAATATTGTTGCTCTCTATCATTTATATTATAAATAGACTACTATACATACTTATGGTTGTTCAGCAAATTCAAGCCTTAAAATATTTATAGTGATGTTCATATTGTCCCTAGCTTAGTAAGAACATTTCATGACTTTGTTGAGCGCCCTTAAGGGTTACAAAATTTTCTTTAGGATATCACATAATAATGGCTTATGAGTAATAAACATTACGATTTGTTGAGCACTCATAGAGCCATAAATATTACTAGGAGTAAAAGAATGTACATTTAGGAGTTATACATAAGATATATTTAACAGCGAATTATTTACCATTTATGAGGACTACAATTTGTTGATCCCTCTCAATGTTGTAGTAATGTGACGAATGGATCCTAACAATCACTGAAGGAATTTGTAAAATTCATGCATCTCATTTCGGACTATAATTGTTGTAAAATCTATAAGGTAGAAAAATATAATAAACTATTCTAATAATAAGTGTAAGAACACATATAATATTATAATAATCTACTTTGTTAAATTTGCACACCTCATATAATTATTATTATTATTTATCGTTTAAAATATGCTAAATGAGTTGAAGTAAAGTTCACGAAGAAATATAATGATTTACATACCAATAATTAAACTTTTGGCTTGTTGTCACTTCAATACCTATGCAAGAACCAATTAATATAACCATTAAAACATCCGATTTTTGGTTTAAGTATGAATTTGCCCTAGGGCAATGTATTATCCCACATGAGTTTGGAAGTCATAAACAATACAATAGAATATTTGATCCATATTTGATAACATAAAAAGTTATATGATAAACAGTTGTATTTCTTAATATATAGAATTTAGATGAATTTGTTTTATTCGAAATGAGCAAGTAATTAGTGCAAAATCATATATTCAAATGATCAAATATACTATAAATATTGTTGTGTTGGGAAGAACACTAGACCAAAGACTATAAACAAACCTTATAATTTGATCACTTAACCGTCAGTTTTGATCTTTTTTCAACTTAACTTATTCAGTCTCCTTAACATGTTAAGGATGACCGAATGCATTTTCATAAAGAAATCTAATGCATTCTTCTTATAAAGTTTCTTCTATGAATATTCAACTCATTTTGAAGAGAAAAGTTTGAGAGTGGTTGTAATGTAGCAACAGTTGGGATGGAGAGAAAGTGAATGGCTACCTCTACTTCACGAAGAGACATCTGAAACTGAATAGTATAAAATATCTATAGACACATAATAAGGAATAAGGAATATGATTTCAATTCCAAATGTACTGAGATTATAGAAAATCGTTCTTTATAAGATCTATTTCTTGATTTTAAGATATAGTTTGAAACTATCTACTGCAAATTAGGTACAGTAAAAGAAATGAATAACTCATGATAAGTGATTGAATTGGGCTTCATTTTTGAAATGTTGTTATTGTAACAATAGAAATAATAGGAGCATACCATATAACAATTGCTAACAGACGAACCAATTTTTTAAAAATTGCGTAGATGTGTACTAAATACTATTTATGAAATAATAATTGTTTTTGGTGTCGATCGAAAATAGATGCAACAATATTTTAATATGAATGTTATGAATTTCTATTATATAATAATCTATTTTGGGTATTTTGAAGATGATTTACTTTTAGTTTAATGAACTAAGCCATAATTTCGAGAAACATTGTGAATCTCATGGTACTTGTGAATTATATCTCAAATTATTAATGTAAAATCATATATTCAATGAGATTAGCAAAAGAGTTAACGAACTCTTTAGATTGTTGCAAATAGATGTATGTTGTCCAAGGTCAAATGATACCCAAAGCGAATCCACTTACTTTTTTAAATTCACCAATGAACTTTCGCATATACGAGTATTTGATACACAAATTAGACATTTATGATAAATTCATAGCATATAAAATGGAAGTACAAAAAATAATATTCAAAAGAAATAAAACAACTGTATTTGATTGAAAAGGTAAGTATATTGGATAAGAGCTTCAAGAGTACCTAAAATAAAATACATTTCACCCTCGAAGTCAATCCTCCCTATGATATATAGTGATAGTGATGATTACTAAGGAGTAAACAGACACTGTTGAACAAAATATGATTGATAATGAGTGAAGTTGAGTTTGTTCTATCTATATGTATATGTAATTAAAAGTGAGAATTATGTTGAATTCAATTTCATCTAAAGCTGAGATTACTATTTCATATATTATATAGATGAGAAAGAAACCACATATTATATAGTTTAATTTATGTGGTTGTCAGATCTACATTATGAATGTAAGTTCCGTGAACTCAAAACTAAATCTGTTTCATGTAAGTCTATAGGAAGTTCATAAAAAAATTGAATTCCTATTTCATAGCATTAAGAAACAAATTTATCATTTTGAGCCACACCACCTACTGTCGAAGAATGTCTTTCAAGAGAAATTAATGGAAGTGCAATAGACTTAGATATGACCCAAGATGCTAGCATGAAAAAATATTATATATATGACACAAATTTGATCAAACCCAAATGGACATAGCTAATTGAAATGTCTAAAAGGAAATCACACACATTAAAGAGAAACTATGTGTTTTTTTATATTGGGAATGTGATATCCCGGAATTTCAAGGAATTTAAAATGTGATAATCTCCTTAATTAATTATTTAAAATAGTTATTTTCAAACAATAATAAATATAATGTGATGGTCTTAAATATAATTATAAATAGATTTTAAATGAAATAATTATTTACAAATTTAAATTGTGTTATTTTATAGATAGATTTTAAATAGATTTATTATTTTCAAATTTAATAAGTGTGTTTAAATATATATATATATATATATATATATATATATGTATGTGTGCGTGTGTGTGTGTGTGTATTTAAGATTATTTTTAAATAGGATAATTATTTACAATTAATAACATGTTTGTTAAAAATTAATATCTATATTTATTTGAATTAATTTTAAATTGAATTTTAAATTTGAATTTGAATTTGAATCTGGATTTAAATTGAATTTAAAGGAATATACATATATCTTAAAATAGAAATAATAATATATTTTGGATATAAAATATGGATAAGATTTTTTATTTAAAATAAGATGTTTTATATTTTCTTTAAGAAATTTATTTATATAAATTTAGCAAGTATTTATTTAATAGTAGGATAAATACAAAAGTTTAATATTTACATTTAAAATGGATTGGATATACTATGTTTGATTTTATTTAAAATTAGAATGGTTTTTATTTTATTTTCTTTTAAAAGTTTTATTTATTTAAAATTAGAAAAGCATTTATTAATTTAGTAAGGTATTTATTAATTAGGAAGATTATTATAAAAAGCTTTTAAAATCCTTTTAAAAATAAATATAAATAAATAATGACAAGTGTTAAAGTTATAAACCTCTTAAGTACATGTGTTAGCATATTAATCAAGGTTAAAGACAAGTGTCATTTACTTTTTATTTTCTTTTTATTTTAATAAATCAACATAAACTCTATTTAAAACCCCTATCTTCCTCGTCATTTTCTTTTTCTAATCTGAGTTAAAAAACTAAAAACCAAAAAATTTCATGCGATCCAAAACTCTGTAACAATTTTTCTAAAACCAGAAAACTGCAAACATACCTCAAGTTCAAATGCAAACCAGAAAATCCACAAACAATATTCAAGTTCAAACTGAAATCAAAGCCTGTACTCTCCTAAAAAACAATGCAAACCAGAGAAGAATTAAATATGAAAGTTTCTAAAACTAAAAATCAAAACACCCCTCAACTACTTTGTCTTCAAACTATAACTAATTTTCAAAGAAAACCTGTAATGATTTATCTTCAACCTGGAAAGCATTTTCAAGCCTGTCAGTAACATCAAGTTTTCCAGTATGTTAATCAAGGTAGCAATGCAAAATTTCAAGCGTACAAAGCTTTCCAATCTTAAAATTTCAAGCAATACAAGTTTGCAAGGATCATAACATCAACAACAATTCAGTTTTCAAAACTCCAGTTTTTTCAAGCCTCTCATTTTTGAAAAAAAGATGAGCAATCATTTAATTTAAAACTTAAGTAGATTAATAATGGTTGCTTGTGAAATTCTGTGATGCTGATGCTTTACATGTATATGTATATAAAAGTAGTATCTATGTTTATATGATTGTGTTCAGAGGTGGTTAGAGTCATTTTGTTCATCCTGTGCTTGTTACAGGATTTTCAAATTTAAACCAAAAATTCATCTTTCACTCCCTCTGATTTCATATAGAGTTTGTTCTTCAGACATTAAATGTTTGTTTAGGCCTAAATTTAATATTAAAAATAAATTTGAGTAAAAATATTTAGCAGCTTATTTAGGAAAAGGAATTTAGTAGAAATTCTTTTAAACATGATAAATTCAGTCACTTGAATTTACCGTTTCAGGCTTATAACTCGAATCCATTTGAAAAGTTAGGATTTTTAAAATCAAAATCAAAATTTTAAATGAAGTAAAGAATAAGAATTTGGGAATTTTCTGAAATTGGGATTTCGGGTGATATTTGATGATCATGAGGTCTATGGTGATCGGGATCTTGGGTGGAGGTAGAGGAAGGATTAGGAAGTAGGGCAAAAATGACTGGAAGTGCTCTAGATCGTCGGGGTGACGTTGTGGTGGTGATCTAGGTTATAAAACTAATTTGGTCGAACTGGAAAGATGGGATCACTGCTACTTCTCTAGTGCATCAAGCTCAATGGAACTCTGGGGATGGCTTCGTTGATGATCGGAGGTGGTGTGACCGTGGTGGCGTGATGTTTAGTGGTCGGAGATGCGACTGCGAGATGGTTTTGGCCACGGAGTTGATTCCAGTTTTCAACTGGAATGCTAAATTCTAGAACGAGGCTTGTGGTGGTGATTTGAAGATCGGAGAGGGTTGCTACGGTGTAGGGTGACATGCCGGAGGGTTCGCCAGAGGTCGGAGATGGCTCCCGCGATGGTGCATGTGCACAGGGAAGATTTTGGTGTCAGTAGGATTGTGATGGTTATGTTGGAAGTTGACTCGAAGGAGGTTTCATGCTTTTGGGTTGGTGTCTCAAGTGGGAACTCAAGTAGACTGAAGTGTGAAACCTGTTAACAGTTTTTAATTGTTACAGGGTTTTTAAAACTTAAATTTAAACTAAACTTTTTAAAATTTAAGAAAGAAATGGAACTTGAAGTGTGTTGGAAGTTGACTCGAAGGAGGTTTCATGCTTTTGGGTTGATGTCTCGAGTGGGAACTCAAGTAGACTGAAGTGTGAAACCTGTTAACAGTTTTTAATTGTTACAGGGTTTTTAAAACTTAAATTTAAACTAAACTTTTTAAAATTTAAGAAAGAAATGGAACTTGAAGTGGTTCGAGTGATACTCAGGTTCAAAATTGAAGTAGATTGATTTAAAGGAAATTTTTAAAAAGTTTTAAAAGTTTTTATAAAACAAGTTTCAAATTTAAATAAAGGAAGCTTTAAATTTTTGAAATGAATCTTGTTTTTCTTTAAATTCTATTCTTTATAAATATAAATGTTTTCTTTAACATTTCATTAAGAAGTTTGAAATTTGTTTAATTTAAAATTTTGTTAAATAAAGTTAAGTTATTTTTAAACTTAAGTATAAATGGAATTTTAAAGACAAGTTTTAAAATCTAAATTAAATTTAGTTTAAACCATCTTTTGATAAGTATTTAAGGTTATGTAAAGGAAGTTATGTTTGGTTAACTTTAAATTTATCAAGATAAATGTTTATTTTATTTTAAACCTTAATTATTGGTTTATTTAAGTAAAGTTATTTATAAAGATAGAATGGTTTAAAAATGTTTTAATTATAATTATGGCATTTATAAGATAATGACTTATCTTAAGAAATTAAAGTTTTATTATCTTGAAATGAAATAAGTTAATTAAGGAAATTAGGTATAAATTAATTAATAATGATAAAGGATTTATCAAGGAATTAATTAACAGTAATTAATTGATTGATCAATTAATTAATTTAAAATTAATAATTAAAGATTATAAGTTAATTAATTGGAGGTTAATTAATATAATTAAGTATTATTAATTATAGAATTAGAGATTATTAATTGAAGATTAAAGATTGATTAATTAAGTATGATTAATTAATGATTGGAGAATAATTAACTTATAATTAAAAAGTATTTAATTTGTAATTAAGTTTTATTAATTAATAATTAGGTTTTATTAATTAATAATTAAGAAATAATTAATATATAATTAAAGTTAATTAAGGATTAATTAACTATTATTAAGGGTTAATTAATTGTTATTAATGATTGATTTACTGATTTATTTAAGGATTAATTAATTTGCTATTAAGTTTTATTAATTCATAATTAAGGTTTATTAATTAATAATTATGAATTAATTAATCTACAGTTAAAGATTAATTAATTTGTTAAAAGGGTAATTAAGGGATGAATTACCCAATTGTAATTAATCAAATGAATGTGATTAATTAATTGGTTGATTAATTAAAGATCATCTTAATAATTGATTAAGTATGAATGCTTAATAATATTAAATAGTGTAATTACTTAGTGAAGTAATTAATGTATAATTACTGGGATGTAATTATTAAAGGGAAATTAACCAATAGGAAGTAATTAAAGTATAATTACTTAGTGGAAGTAATTAAAGATTAATTACTTAGTGTAGTTAATCAATGGATTAATATAATTAATTGAGAATTTATTTAATTAAGGTAAGTAATTACAAGATGGTAATTACTGTTTATAATTAACAAAAGTTGATTAATGAAAGTAATTAATTAAGGATCATTAATTAATGTAATTAATAAGAGTAATTAAGGATTGATTAATTAAGATTAATTAATCAATAACAAGTTACTATAAGGTAATTAATTAATTGTAATTAATTAAGGATTAATGTAATTAATTATAATTAATGAAGTAATTAAGGTTAATTACTTTAATTGGTTGTAGATAATTAATTTGTGTGATTAATTAAAGGTTAATTACTTAATATAATTAAAATAATTAATCAAGGGTGATTAATTAAAATGATGATTAATTAATTGGTTTGTAATTAATTAATGGTTGAGTAAGCAATATTTTAGTGGTGGAAGTAATTAATTTAGTTTATTTTAAATTAATTAGAGATGAAGTAATTAATTTAATTCATTTTAAATTAATTATAGATGGTGTGATTAATAGATCATTGCTTATGGATGGCTGATTGATATTGAATGCCTTGATTGTTTGATATCTCTGATGAGATATGTGTGATATGTGATATGAGATGATTTGGTTGAATGATGATGATATGAATTATCTATCGGTGTATGTATGAATTATCTATCTATGTGAATATAGATAATGATTTGAATTGAAATGTTTTAACTTTAAAACAACTTGGACCAAAAAGATGGCGTTTTGGATTTCGTTGAGACCGGGATAGGGTTTTCAGATTTGGATATCCGAAAACCACATCGATCCAAATTAACGTTAGGTATTGAATCTCAAGTGAAGATGAAGATTCAAAGTGCAAGGGTTATCGTCGTTAACTCTTAGGGTGATTCCAAAATGAGTGTAACGAGATAATGCCTTCGGTTTCGTTCGAACCCGGAACGAACTTGTATGGATTGAATGCTATCGTAATATCGTCAAGTGGACAATGAGCATTCTAAGATAGATATGTTCTATAAAGGTAATAATAGCCTCATGCCTCATCAACCGGAAATGGCTAAAACAAAGGAGGTGCAGCAAGGCTAAGTGGGTCATGCCCAAGTCGGATGAGATTCACCCCTGTCTAGATGTCCCTTTTTATCCGCTGTGTGGGCGGTTGCTAGCTGCAACCGTGGGGTTGTATTGTTCGAAACTGTTCAGTAAGGAATGGTTCCGGCTTTGTATTGCAGGAGATTGGGAGTAATCCTCGGTACGGTGATCTAGGCTCCGTACTGTGACGGGCGGTACCCCATTAGCCCTGCCATTGTATGGAATCCAATCTCCAATAAGTGTCGTACGTATTGATTGTGCCCAACTATATTGGAACGTGAGATGTAAGCATTCCAGCTATTTCTGTATTTTACTTGAAAACCCTAGACCCTATTATAATATCACTGGATTACCTACCAAATGTTTTGGTTAGCGTAAGGTAAAAACTTACCATGTTTATGTGTGGAGAGGCTTACGTGGTACCTTTGTTTTCAAAAGGTTTTCAAAGTTAAGCAACTTTAGCCGTTTACTCACACCAGACCCATGTTTGACCCAGAGTTTGTCCGTTTTTCATAAACTCTTGGGTACTCAAATTTTTACGAGTAGCCAAGGGATTCAGGTTTGCTTTGACGAATTCTGGAGGAGATATGGAGCAGGAGGCTTCAGCGTTGTAGATATATAGAAGTTCTGTTGTGTCGATCTCTGTATTATTATCTATATTGTATATTGAGTTGTATAACTAGACAGGTGTTTATAACTGTCTAGTATGTGTTGTATAAGCTTTGTAACTCTGATGTATATGATACTATGTAATATTTATGCGATTAATATAATTTATTCGTTCCGCTGTTGAGATTCTGATGTTGTTTCTTTCTTTCTTCTCTATATTTTCTCTTCTCTACCCCTTTCTTTCTTAATAATGATGCATCTTTCTGTGGAGAGAAAGGCGATTGTTACGTTTGGTATAAGAGCATAGGTTGAGCGAATACCTAGGCTCTGGAGTGGTGTCTTTCTTGAGAGAGAGTGTACTTGTAATTTTTATATATAACTATATATATCTATTCTACCTATTTGTTGGATTACATGTTCGGGTTTTTCCAATGTGAGTTCTAAAGGTAGTTGGGGTAGTGGTGTGTGTAATACGACTACCAATGGAAGAAGTCCGAGCATTGAGATTGGAAGATTATCTGTCGAGACTGTAGATCTAATACCGTCTTGAGTATGTTTTGCAGTATGGTATAAGGATTTCATCGATCTCTGAAGGAAATCTTTTAAAGGCTCGGAGTCCATTATTGAAGTGTAAGTTTGATCGCGCTCATGTGAGCAGATTTTATAGAGTTTGGATCTATTGGTTGAGCAGAAGCAAGTGATGGTATCTTGGCAAATTCACGATGGAGTAACTGCGTGGTGAGACGCAGTGACTATGGATGTTTTCGAAGATGTTTCTTTGGAACGAGTTTAAACAAGTATGTCTGCATCAGTGATGTGGCTTAGTTTCTGAAGGATGTTTGTGTTTGGTTTGGGGCCAAGTTTCTTGAGGAGATGTCTGCCCATCTCAAGGTTCTGGGTGAGATTGGTTGATATAGTTTGAGAACTAAAGGAGCTTTGGATAAGAAGTCTTTGGAATCTGTGGCAGCGTTGCGGCTTGGAGTGTTCTGTGTGCCAGCAGGAAGATCTTTTGGCTTTGAAGTGTCCTAGAGGTGGAGTTTAGAAGCAGTAGAGTGGACCTGATTCTTCAATGGATTAGTCGAGGATAAGCTGTTTTGATTTGTAGAGAGAGAACAGTACCTGTGGATATTGGATTGGTTAGGATCGCAAAAGTGACTTGCGATAGTTTGAGCGCTCTCATGAGTTATAGAAGTGGTCAGAGATTTTTCGAATGTCTTCAGGGAAGTCAGAAGTTTGTCTGCATTGGAGATTGTGTTCCGTATCGACTTGGTTCATGGAGCAACCGGTAATTCAGCTTGGTAGAAGGCTGACTCCTAGGTAGAGGTTTTGGTGAAGCAGCTCAGGATTTCGTGGAACTTCTGAGTTTTCTCTTTATGGATCTGTTGAACCATGTTTTCTGGGATGTGTTGTCTAGTCTGTGCTCGTGTTCATCATCGGCAGTCTTATCTTCTCCAGATCAGAGTTGAGCAACAGAAGCAAGGTGGCAGCTATTCTAGAGTGGAGGCAACCGGAAGTTGCAGTATTTGGATTGAGGATTTCTACAGGAAGTTTTTTTCCAGGATTTGAAGGCTAGATTGGCGTGTGCACCTGTTTTATCTTTTCCGGATAAGAGAAGTAAGTTTGAAGTCTTCTGATGATTATGGAGTAGAGTTTGTGCTCTTGATTTGGGTAGATCTAAAGAGGATCTTTTTGTTGGATTGTTTTGGTCCAGTTTGTTTCGGGAAACATCAGCGAAGGTTGAGCTGATCAGGTAGGCAGCCCAGGATCTTCAGAAGAGTTTTGTGGTTAAGAGATGAAGGAATTTGGAACTCGAAGTTGGAGACATTGTTTTTGTTGGATTTTCTCCGATCGACGAGCAATAAGATTGGGTATGACTAGGAAGTTAGCTTCGAAGTATATTGGATTCTTCTGTGTTTTTGTAAGGATAAGTGTTTGGCTTATAAGGGTTGAATTACCAGTTTGGAAGATTGGGATTCATTATATTTCACGTATCTCTGAGGCAGCACGTGTATGATTCATCACTGGTTGTGGAACCAGTAGTTCTGAAGGATTTGGTAGTTGAGTCGATCTTGTCTGTGGTCAGATATCTTGTGTAGATTGTAGATCTAGATGAGTAGGAGCTCAGTAGCGTAGTAGTTTGGATTCAGTAGATCGATATCCCTGTGTCTGTACCTAGGAAACTTGGGGAAATTTTAGGAAGCTTATCCGGATCTGTGTCCGGACAGCTAGAGTTGTTTGATAGAATAAATTGTTTGTTTGGATGAAATGATTTGTTTGGTTGATAGTGTGTGATTGATATGTATGCTTGAATTGGTTGAAATAAAATTTAATAAAATTTTCGGATTATCATTTGTTTTAAATTTAAATTTTGGATTATCTTTTGTTTTAAATTTCGTGGACGAAATTATTTTAAGGGGGGAGGAATGCGAATTCCCGGAATTTCAAGGAATTTGAAATGTGATAATCTCCTTAATTAATTATTTAAAATTGTTATAAGTGTTATTTTCAAACCATAATAAATATAATGTGATGTTTTTAAATATAATTATAAATAGATTTTAAATGTAATAATTATTTACAAATTTAAATTATGTTATTTTCTAAATAGATTTTAAATAGACTTATTATTTTCAAATTTAATAAGTGTGTTTAAATATATATATATATATGTGTGTGTGTGTGTGTGTGTGTGTGTATGTGTGTGTGTGTGTGTGTATTTAAGATTATTTTTAAATAGGATAATTATTTACAATTAATAATGTGTTTGTTTAAAATTAATATCTATATTTATTTGAATTGATTTTAAATTGAATTTTAAATTTGAAACTGGATTTAAATTGAATTTAAAGAAATATACATATATCTTAAAATAGAAACAATAATATATTTTGGATATAAAATATGGATAAGATTTTTTATTTAAAATATTATTGTTTTATATTTTCTTTAGAGGAAATTTATTTATATAAATTTAGCAAGTATTTATTAAATAGTAGGATAAATACAAAAGTTTAATATTTACACTTAAAATGGATTAGATATACTATGTATGATTTTATTTAAAATATGATTGGTTTTTATTTTATTTTATTTTAAAAGTTTTATTTATTTAAAATTAGAAAAGTATTTATTAATTTAGTAAGGTATTTATTAATTAGGGAGATTATAATAAAAAGCTTTTAAAATCCTTTTAAAAATAAATATAAATAAATAATGACAAGTGTTAAAGTTATAAACCTCTTAAGTACATGTGTTAGCATATTAATCAATGTTAGAGATAAGTGTCATTTCCTTTTTATTTTCTTTTTATTTTAATAAATCAAAATAAACAAATTTAAAACCCCTATCTTCCTCTTCATTTTCCTTTTCTAATCTGAGTTAAAAACCGAAAAACCAGAAATTTTCATGCAATCCAAAACTCTATAACAATTTTTCTAAAACCAGAAAACTATAAACATTCCTCAAGTTCAAATGCAAACCAGAAAATCCACAAACAATATTCAAGCTCAAACTGAAATCAAAGCCTGTAATCTACTCAAAAACAATGCAAACCAGAGAAGCATCAAATCTGAAAGTTTCTAAAACTAAAAATCAAAACACCCCTCGACTACTTTGTCTTCAACCTGTAACCAATTTTCAAAGCAAACCTGTAATGATTTATCTTCAACCTGGAAAGCATTTTCAACCTGTCAGCAACATCAAGTTTTCCAGTATGTTAATCAAGGCAGCAGTGCAAATTTCAGGTGTTCAAAGGTTTCCAGCCTTAAAATTTCAAGCAATACAAGTTTGCAAGGATGATAACATCAACAGCAATTCAGTTTTCAAAACTCTAGTTTTTTCAAGCCTCTACTTTTTGAAAAAAAGGTGAGTACACATTTAATTTAAAACTTAAGTAGATTAACAATGGTTGCTTGTGAAATTCCGTGATGATGATGCTTTACATGTATATATATAAAAGTAGTATCTATGTTTATATAATTGTGTTCAGAGGTGGTTAGAGTCATTTTGTTCATCCTATTCTTGTTACAGGATTTTCAAATTTAAACCAAAAATTCATCTTTCTCTTCCTCTGATTTCATATAGAGATTGGTCTTCAAACATTAAATGTTTGTTTAGGCCTAAATTTAATATTAAAAATAAATTTAAGTAAAAATATTTAACAGCTTATCTGAGAAATGGAATTTAGTAGAAATTCTTTTAAACATGATAAATTCAGTCACTTGAATTTACCGTTTCAGGCTTATAGCTTGAATCCATTTGAAAAGTTAGGATTTTTAAAATCAAAATCAAAATTTTAAATGAAGTAATGAATGAGAATTTGGGAATTTTATAGAATTGGGATTTTGGGTGATATTTGATGATCACGAGGTCCATGGTGATCGGGATCTTGGGTGGAGGTAGAGGAAGCATTAGGAAGTAGGGCAAAAATGACTGGAAGTGCTCCAGATCGTCGAGGTGATGTTGAGGTGGTGATCTAGGTTGTAAACCTAATTTGGTCGAACTGGAAAGATGGGATCACTGCTACTTCTCTAGTGCATCGAGCTCAATGGAACTCTGGGGATGGCTTCATGGATGATCGAAGGTGGTGTGACTGTGGTGGCGTGATGTCCAGTTGTCGGAGATGCGACTGCGAGATGGTTTTGACCATGGAGTTGATTCCAGTTTTCAACTGGAATGCTAAATTCTGGAATGAGGCTTGTGATGGTGATTTGGTGATCGGAGAGGGTTGCTTCGGTGTAGGGTGACGTGCCGGAGGGTTCGCCAGAGGTCGGAGATGGCTCCTGCGATGGTGCATGCGCACAGGGAAGGTTTTGGTGTTAGTAGGATTGTGATGGTTATGTTGGAAGTTGACTCGAAGGAGGTTTCATGCTTTTGGGTTGATGTCTCAAGTGGGAACTCGAGTAGACTGAAGTGTGAAACCTGTTAACAGTTTTTAATTGTTACAAGATTTTTAAAACTTAAATTTAAACTAAACTTTTTAAAATTTAAGAAAGAAATGGAACTTGAAGTGGTTAGAGTGATACTCAGGTTCAAAATTGAAGCAGATTGATTTAAAGGAAATTTTTAAAAAGTTTTAAAAGTTTTTATAAAACAAGTTCAAATTTAAATAAAGGAAGCTTTAAACTTTTGAAATGAATCTTGTTTTTCTTTAAATTCTATTCTTTATAAATATAAATGTTTTCTTTAACATTTCATTAAGAAGTTTGAAATTTGTTTAATTTAAAATTTTGTTAAATAAAGTTAAGTTATTTTTAAACTTAAGTATAAATGGAATTTTAAAGACAAGTTTTAAAATCTAAATTAAATTTAGTTTGAACCATCTTTTGATAAATATTTAAGGTTATGCATAGGAAGTTATGTTTGGTTAACTTTAAATTTATCAAGTTAAATGTTTATTTTATTTTGAATCTTAATTATTGGTTTATTTAAGTAAGGTTATTTGTCAAGATAAAATGGTTTAATTTTTTTTAATGATAATTAAGGCATGTATAGGATAATGACTTATCTTAAGAAATTAAAGTTTTATTATCTTGAAATGAATTAGGTTAATTAAGGAAATTAGGTATAAATTAATTAATAATGATAAAGGATTTATCAAGGAGTTAATTAAGAGTAATTAATTGATTTATCAATTAATTTATTTAAAATTAATAATTAAAGATTATAAGTCAATTAATTGGAGGTTAATTAATTTATAATTAAGTATTATTAAATATAAAATTAGAGATTATTAATTGATTATTAAAGATTGATTGATTAAGTAATTAAGTATGATTAATTAATGATTGGAGAATATTTACTTATAATTAAAAAGTACTTAATTTGTAATTAAGTTTTATTAATTAATAATTAGGTTTTATTAATTAATATTTAAGAAATAATTAATCTATAATTAAAGTTATTAAGGATTAATTAATTGTTACTAAGGGTTAATATATTGTTATTAAGGATTGATTAACTTATTTATTTATGGATTAATTAATTTGTTGTTAAGTTTTATTAATTGATAATTAAGGTTTATTAATTAATAATTATGAATTAATTAATCTGTAATTAAAGATTAATTAATTTGTAAAAAGGGTAATTAAGGGATGAATTACCCAACTGTAATTAATCAAATGAACATGATTATTTAATTGGTTGATTAATTAAAGATAATCTTGATAATTGTTAAGTAAGAATACTTAATAATATTAAATAGTGTAATTACTTAGTGAAGTAATTAATGTATAATTACCGAGATGTAATTAATTAAAGGGAAATTAACCAGTGGGAAGTAATTAAGGTATAATTACTTAGTGGAAGTAATTAAAGATTAAATACTTAGTGTAATTAATCAATGGATTAATATAATTAATTAAGAATTTAATTAATTAAGGTAAGTAATTACAGGATGGTAATTACTGTTTATGATTAACTAAAGTTGATTAATGAAAGTAATTAACTAAGGATCATTTATTAATGTAATTAATGAGAGCAATTAAGGATTGATTATTTAAGATTAATTAATCAACAATAAGTGACTATAAGGTAATTAATTAATTGTAATTAATTAAGGATAATGCAATTAATTATAATTAATGAAGTAATTAAGGTTAGTTACTTTAATGGGCTGTAGATAATTAATTTGTGTAATTAATTAAAGGTTAATTACATGATGTAATTAAAGATAATTAATCAAGGGTGATTAATTAAAATGATGATTAATTAATTGGTTTGTAATTAATTAATAGTTAAGTAAGCAATATTTTAGTGATGGAAGTAATTAATTTAATTTATTTTAAATTAATTAGAGATGAAGTAATTAATTTAATTCATTTTAAATTAATTATAGATGGTGTGATTAATAGATCATTGCTTATGGATGGCTGATTGATATTGGATGCCTTGATTGTCTGATATCTCTGATGAGATATGTGTGATATGTGATATGAGATGATTTGGTTGACTGGTGGTGATACGAATTATCTATCTGCATATATATATGAATTATCTATCTGTGTGAATATAGATAATGATTTGAATTGACTTGTTTTAACTTTAAAACAACTTGGACCTAAAAGATGGCGTTTTGGATTTCGACGAGACCGGGATCGGGTTTCCAGATTCGGATATCTGAAAACCACATCAATCCAAATTAACATTAGGTAGAGAATCTCAAGTGAAGATAAAGATTCAAAGTGCAAGGGTTATCGTCGTTAACTCTGAGGGTGTTTCCAAAATGAGTGTAACAAGATAATGCCTTCGGTTTCGTTCAAACCCAGAACGAACTTGTATGGATTGAATGCTTTCAGAACATCATCAGGTGGACGAAGAGCATTCTAAGATAGATGTGTTCTAGAAAGGTAATCGTAGCCTCAATCCTCATTAACCAGGAATGGCTAAAACAAGGGGTGTGCAGCAAGGCTAAGTGGGTCATGCCCAAGTAGGACGAGATTTACCCTTGTCTAGATGTCCCTTTTTATTCGGTTGTGTGGATGGTTGCTGGCTACAACCGCGTGGTTATCTTGTTCGGAACTGTTCAGTAACGAATGGTTCCAGCTTTGTGCTGAGGGGATTGAGAGTAATCCTCGGTACGGTGATCTCGACTCCGTACTGTGACGGGCGGTACCCCAGTAGTCCTGCCATTGTATGGAATCCAATCTTCAGTAAGTGTCGTACGTATAGATTATGCCCAACTATGTTGGAACGTGAGATGTAAGCATTCCAGCTATTTCTGTATTTTACTTGAAAACCCTAGACCCTATTATAATATCACTAGATTTCCTATCAAATGTTTTGGTTATTGTAAGGTAAAAAATCTTACCCATATTTATGTGTGGGGAGTCTTACTGATACCTTTGTTTTCAAAAGGTTTTTAAAGTTAAGCAACTTTAACCGTTTACTTACACCAGACCCATGTCAGAACCAGAGTTTATTCTTTTTTTCTTAAACTCTTAGGTACTCAAATTTTTATGAGTAGCCAAGGGATTCAGGTTTGCTTTGATGAATTCTGGAGCAGATATGGAGCAGGAGGCTTTAGCGTTGTGGATATACAGAAGTTCCGCTGTGTCGATCTCTGTATTATTATCTGTATTGTATATTGAGTTGTATAACTAGACAGGTGTTTATAACTATCTAGTATGTGTTGTATAAGTTGTGTAACTCTGATGTATATGATACTATGTAATATTTATGTGATTAATATAATTTATTTTTTCCGCTGTTGAGATTCTGATGTTGTTTCTTTCTTTCTTTTCTCTTCTCTACCCCTTTCTTTCTTAATAATGATGCATCTTTCTGTGGAGAGAAAGGCGAATTGTTACAGAGAAAATCAATTGTTCATAATGACAATATTCACAATTGTCAAAAAGCCATGGAGAGCATAGACCCTACCACGTGACACGATGCTTTAAATACGAAATTCGAAGTACTTTGGAAAATTTTGATTTTAGTAATTGCACCCGAAATGATTTGATCCATCAGCTACAAGGTTTTTTCGAAAGGACAATCAATGCATTTGGAAAGATATAAAACAAGATTGATGGGAGATGACCTCATTGATTTCAAATGTTGAAATGAATGTAGTAGTTTCGCTATTCAACATGCCTAAGCCCACTGGATTCCACTTGCAAATTTCCGCACTATTTGACTTTGAGTTTCGGGACATTAACATTGAAACATAACTCGTGAGTAATGATTTCGAGAGACCATTTTCATATAATAGCCAAGTTTTGTTTAGAGAAACCGATTGAGGATTTGACTATGAGTCGCAATAACTGGCCCCAAGCGCAAATGGAAGAATCATAGGGCTAAGGGTGCGCCTTATGGGTAATAATTTAAATTGGTTATATAACTCAGCTCATATAGTGAATCTTGTTTGAAATAAAATAAGTTTTTGTTTTAATTTTCTATTATGTATATTGTTATATTGGCTATAACTAACGTTATAAATACATTAAATATATACAGGTAGTGTCTCTAAGAAAAGTATTTAATCGATTGCACTTGTAAATATGTTTGTAACCATGAGTATTGAATCAATAAATAAATACTTATCGTTAAACATTCTCGTCAAGATGTATCAAGAACAAGAAATCAATATATTTATTGAGACTAGCATATATATATATATATGTATATATATATAGCTCTCCACATGATGGATGTTGAATTACTCATAAATGTTAGGGCACCAAGTGGTCATATGCATGTAGTTGGT
This sequence comes from Allium cepa, assembly GCA_030765085.1. Taxonomy (NCBI): domain Eukaryota; kingdom Viridiplantae; phylum Streptophyta; class Magnoliopsida; order Asparagales; family Amaryllidaceae; genus Allium; species Allium cepa. Next base: position 77,202,189 of record CM060930.1, on the reverse strand, counting down.
TGGAATAGTTACATAATGACTCGCCGAGATTATTCTATAAGTTAATAATCAAATAGAAGAGCTCATGTGATGATGTGTAGTAGTGTTTTTTCTTGAAAATACTGTAAATCTTAAGTGTATAAAATATACTTTGATTATGGTTAACCACATGACAACATGGTCGTGTTAAGGTCATATATGGTTATAAGTTGAACCACTAAGAGTGAGATACTATTCAAAGGAGGATTTGTCTCCTTCGAATTGAAAGTTAGTATCACTATAGTAAGTAGTCAATGTAAAGTCAAAGCCTTTTGCCAAAGAAAACTAATTGTTCGATAATTGGTATTGGGTCGAACCATGTACTTTAGCGTGGGACTTTGCAAGTAACTACAGATACTTAATAGAGTTTTAACCCTTGACCAAGCTCTAGATATCTTAGTGATATAGTGATGATAAAAAGAAAACATCATAAAATATCGACGGTTATGGGCGTCTCTTTAAAAGAGAAGATACTAGATTTCACGAAGTAAATTTTAAGCAACCGTACTTGTGTCCACTATTGTGCTTCAGCATTTTTCATATAGGCTTTAATATTTAAAAATTTTAAATAACACAGAGGGCCGAGTTCACACCTGAGTGTCACACAACTGCAACCCTTATTTTCAACCAAAAATAATTTATTATATAAAAATTATAAATTATTATTATGGCGAAATTAATATAATGGTCATATTAATTCATTTATCATCGTTCTAATTATTATTAAAGGACCTAAATTAGTTAACAAAATTGTTAATGTCAAAAATGGCGCCAACACCCCAAACAGTATGAAAGCACCACAAATCCAATAACAACTCACATATAGAATGAAGTGGAGAATAAAATGAAAAGGATAGAAAATTAAAACAGAAAGAAGTGAGCATAGAAAGTTTTATAGTGGTTCGGCTTACCTTGGCCTACGTCCACTCCAATAATTTTCCTATTATTACATTGCAGATTACAATTACAGTCCAAATAATGGCCTTATAATAATAATCGAGGCAGAAGAGAGCCAGAAAGAAGATCCTAGAATGAGTGCCATGCCCACTATATTTGTAAGGGATAACGTGTGGTGATCCAGCTGAAAACTCGCCTATAATACCTCGAGACAAAGACCCAGCTTACAAAAGAAAACCGACCCCTAACTCCTTGATTTGAGGGATCGAGGCCGATCGATCAAGTTGGCCATATAGGCCCTATGATCGCTGCTGTAGGTCCCCCTCTATGCTAGCTTTGCATTGTTCCAGTTTTTTTTTATGTTGCCTTATGAAATTTGAAGAAATCGATCGATTTCAGTTGAGTTGAGCATCCGAGTTAAGTGTCTATAGCCATAGAGATCCGATCTGATCCCCTGTCTTGGGGAACGATAGGTTCCGATCCTTTGCCTAGGGGAAGAGATAGGTACTGATCCCTTGCCTAAGGGAAGTATCAATCCATACTTAGCCATTTCTTGGATGCCATTTGTCTTAATCCGCTTGACTATCGTCCATACTCTTACTTACAATTGATTCCCAAACCTGATAATCATCCTTCCGAGCTTCCTGCCATGATGATCATGAAATCCATTTAGTTAAATCTATCTGTATACTGCTTGGTCAAAAGATGGGTTAAGAAAAATAAACAATTCTTATATATTTGTTTAATTATTTTTTAGACCAATATAATAATTTAAATTATATATATCTATGTATGTATGTGTGTGTGTGTGTGTATATATATGTATTCTAATTTGATAAAATTGTTTTAAAATTAGGTGGGGCAAAATATACATGGGTATAATTAGTTAAATGGTTTAATTAATTAGGTGAGATAAGATCTTATTTTACAATGGGTCATAGCCTGGATAGTAGATCAGGATAAGATATTTTACGTAGCCAATTAGTGCTGCTATAAATATACCTAGATGCCTCACTACAGAGGTATAGTAATTCATTCTATCTCTATAAATTAAAATTACATCATAATGGTGGACTTTGCAACTTCACCATTCTGTTAGAGATAGAACTATCAAAGGTGAAATTGACGGCCCAATGTGTGATCGATCGGTGTGATTAATAATTGTAAATATCAAATTATTTTTATAAAAGACAATTATTAAGTTTGTTGTATAATCATTTTTTTTCTAATTTTTAATTTTAATTTTAAAAAGACAAATTTTAATGCACCTGTGCACGTACACCTCATTATGCATATCCCTTATCATCACTGTCCAAGATCTCAAGCTCTACCTACAACTAATTATTGCGGCAGTCAAACCGATTTTATCGGTGAGTATATAAGCAACGAAATCAATTGCGATGACAAGTTAAAGAATAACAATGAGATAAAAATCAGAATTAGGGTTTTTTTCACTAGATCTTAGAGTTGATATGTGACGTACTAGGCATAAATTTTAGCTAAGAGGGAGAGATTGGCAACCTCGGTGGGGCAGCTAGAAGACTAAAGCTGTTGAGAAAATTCTATGAAATGCTCTACTATAGTTAGCTAGGTTATTAGGAATGAAATGATGAACATGAGGTAATTTTACATATAAGTCCTTATGAAATAAAATTATATTTTGACCCTTAAATTTTCAAACACTAATAACTTTCACGTACAGAGTCCATTTTGCATGCAACTTGCGTCGTTGAGTTCATATTACAATCTTGAACACGTCGACATTATTAAACTACATATTATATGTAACGACCCACAAATTCATAATTTTAATTTTTTTTAAATATTCAAATATAAGATTTTTTAACATAAATGATAATGTTTTGAATCATAAATAATATTGATAATCTTATTTTGAATAAATATTTACAAAAATATGTACTTTGGAAGATATATCGATAAAATAACCGAATACCCTTTTTCCAACAAACAGCTGTTAAAGCATCCAACATCCTGCATGGAGATAGATACATACACTCATTTGAGAATACATAATAAAATAACTTATTTCAATTTTAAAAATAAAATCTTGTTATGCATCATTAATGATATCACTATTTTGGAATGAATGATTTTTGAATTTAAATTGAATTTAAATAATTTAATAATTATTAAATAAGCCCTTTTAATTATTATACAATGATAGAAATACTATTTTCAACTTTTTTTTTACAAATATATATATATATATATATATATATATATATAAGAAGTTAAAATATGACCGGAAATCGAAATTGAAATCCGTAATGATTCAACCCGGACTACATATCATTCGAAAGAATGGAGCGAAGGTGCACCAACTTATTGACCGGGTAGGCCTCACAGTGGAAAATTACTCTTTTGGTTGGGCGGGACAAAAGCACAGAGTGCTCTAAGGCTGAATTTCACCAGTAAGTCATTCCTTTACTCGATGGGATATTCAATTAAGAAAAAGGAGCAGCCTTGGATGCAGACGAAAAGATGGCCAAAGATCTTATATTATCTATCCCCTTCTCCTTATATCTGGGTAGCTGGAAGCTGACCAAACGCTTTCTTTATTTCAATGAGCTTTCGCTTTCCTTGAGTTGGCCGTTAGGTCCTTGTCCTTAGGCCATTCTACTCTCTCTTCTCTAAAAAAAGTTGTGCAACGTTGTGAAGCATTTGAGATATACAAATCCACATGTACATGTACATATACATGAACACATTCACATGCACATGAACACATATACACATACAAATACACTTATACCTTTACACACACACACACACACACACAGATGTGTGTGTGTGTGTGTATTACAAAATATCAAGATATTTTCCATAGACTTCACCCTTAAGCAAAACTAAAGTCGACATCTTACATGCCAAGTACAAGCACATGGCCATGCACATGGGGCGGCTAAACATGATGAGGGGAGATGGGGATGGCTTGATGATGAAATAGTGATGTATTTGTGTATAAATATCATGATATTTCCATTCTCATTTTAGCGTATAAATAGCACCCACCTCTCTTCACTTCATTCACACTTCTCTTCATAAAATTCCTAAGCTATTTCTCCTTATCTACATTAATGGCTTCCATAGCCTAAGGAAGAAAATATCACAAAGTCAAAAAAGTTATGCCAAAATTAATCGAAATCTATACCACTTCAAACCAAAGTTCAAGATAGTAATCTCTTCCTTCTCCTACACTAAGATCGTGTGTAACCAAGCCCTCTAACACCATTTTCCAAGCAAGGCCGTGCTTTCCAAGCCTCCGAGACCAAGGCTGAACCCCCTCTTGAGCATTCAAGCTAGTAGTCATGAGCACCGATTTTGAGATAGCAGAGCTATAGTCGATTTAAAGTTAGCCCGATCGAAAATCAAGTGAGAAAGTCTATATATATGTACACATATATGATTTGATATGATTGCTATGGATGTTTTACTATGATTTGACCATCAAGTTTGGTTGTTTTAATATAGTTGTGTAATTGATTAAACAAGTCACATTAAATACACGTCGATATTACATAAGCAAATCACTTTCCAAATAAAGTTATAAAAGTAATATGGAATCATTAAATCCCTTTGAATGATTTATAAAAGTGTATAAATTTTGTATAAATGCTAAAATCCATTTACACGATTTCGCGTCACGTAACGACAGTTCACAATTTCAGGCCGTAGAAAGTTAAATCCATTTATACGATGTATTCGAAGTCGAAATTCTTTATAATAAGAATTTTTCGAACTCTTATAATCATATTTTTCAAACAAAAGAAAACGATTGATATTATGTGTAGTGGATTTGAAATATGAGCAAAACAAGTGTTCAAAATAGTCAAGGTTTAGAAGTTTGGAAACAAAGGTGACAAATTCTTTTGAAATTGACATTTTAATTCACTAAAAATATAAAATAAATTCTATAAATTTTTAAAAATGTTTTAATAGAGATTTGAGTTATAAAAATGAATTTCTAAAGGATAGAATAGTTGTTTGATCAAATAAGCCCTAAAAGTACTATTCGCAGCACTTTTTGTAGCATTTTTAATAACTTTTGAAATATGGATTTAAACTTAAGTATTCCTTCCCAAATCTTTTATAAATTTTTTCAAATAAATAATTTAGTATTTTAAATATGATTTAAATGTTTTATAATTTATTTAAAAAAGTTTAAATAAATGATCTAAAGAAAAGCTGTTATAATCAAGTGATTTAATCTTAGCTCTAAAAGCCGATGAGTAGACTGGAATTTTCTATTCATGAGATCCGTATGTGAGGTGTTTAAACTAAGAAGATGTTTAGGAGCAAATAGTGCCTTGGCTCACCTGGCCTGTTTCCTAGGCTAGGAATAGATAAGGTCGAAATGTTAGAAATGATGCAAGCATTAAAGATTTAATTTTTTCAAATTTAATACAACTTGGATCGTACAGAAATAATCTTCTTATCTTGGTATTAAATTCCATGGAGGGAACCCTTAGTATCCTTGTGAATTTAAAAGGTGATTTCGCCGCTATTCGTTAGTAAAGGTTGAATACGGAAATTAACGTTGAATAGAATTAATATAATTCCTATCAAACATTTTTAGCTCAATAATGTTTTCAAATATGAATTATGAAAATGAATTGATATTTCCAAAGTTAAAGAGAGGTTTAATGATTCCATATATACTGAAGAGAAATGTTTTTAAAGATATATATCTCTAGAAGATTTTGGATAAAGAGAAAGTAATTAATTAAATGATAAGCACCTATTTACTTAACATTTTTTTTATCGATGATTGGTTCGAAGGAACCGGGATTGGATTTGAGTGATTTTTATCCAAAAATCACTTCGAACCAATTTACTAGTTCGAAAGTGAAGACATGTTAAAGACAATGAAGTTGAAGGTGGGGACCTTCATAACAGAAGGACTGCTTGTTGATAATTTCGGAGTAGCTCCCGAGATAAATAAATAGTAATGGTCCATTCGTTATGGAATCTTCGTATGCAAGGACTACTCGCTACCAATCCTAGGAATAATGCCTGATAGGATGTGTATTAGAGTGCCTTTGTTTTTTCTTATTCCTGGATAACTTATATGGATGAATATCTAACATTGCATTTCTAAGATCACAGTGCATTGATCTCTACAAACGTACATCTGTTTGGTGGTGTATAAGGTAACCCCTCTTATACTTAACACCCTTCTCTAAGATGTACGAGCTCAGAAGTTTTACTCTTGTGGAAATCGATATTGTGTTGTTGGAAATGACAATGTGGCATTTTAAGTGAAAATGTTCTAAGGTAAACGTTACCTCAAGTCGCACACTTGGGGAATTGTTAAACAGGGGTTACTTTAAAGGTAAGTGGATCTCAACCATTAGGGTACGATATCACCTTTCCAGATTTATTTATTACTAACCACTACGACATCGAATTTAAATTATGTGGTGTATGCTATGGGATCCCGGATAGGTCAGCAATGGCTGGGTTGATATCATATTCAGTTCTATCAGCCACCAGATGGGTCTGCGAGTAGGCCGGTCTTAATTCATAGAGGTTTCGAAGATGCCGATCCTTGGTACATTCCTCTAGAAATGTACTTTACAGAAGGTATTCCCTTACCTCACTATTTATTGGAAATCCAAATCTCCAATAAGTGCCTTCGGTTTTAGTTGTAAACCTATTATGCCATCAAATTTAACCAATGTAACAATTTCGCCTATTTGAATATATTTATTTGAAAAGTTTTCAAAGAATTTCATAAAAAATAACATCATGAAATTTTACGTAAAATTAATTTGGTTATCATAAGGTAAAAATGCTTTCCATGTTTGTGTCTGGTATGGTCTTATGAGATGCTCTTTTTTCCCCAAATACTCATATTTTGAGTTTCTCACACTAGTCCCATGACTGACTCAGAGTTTATTTTCCTTTTCCCTTAAACTCTGGGTGCCTTATTTCTTTGGGCAACCAAGTAGTCAGGTAGTTTGGAGCATTTTGGAAGGAGAAACAGAGCATGAAGACTAGAGGTCCTTTTGTCAATAGTGACCTATTTCAAATTTCTACTGTACCATGTAGTATGTATTTAGTATCTACCAGCCTCTGCATGGACAGTCAGTTATAACTTTCCCTGGCCGGGTTGGTACTTGTCGTAACTCAAATGAATCACATAGAGTGACTGATGTACTTCCCATATGTATAATTAATGCGAATGTGAGATTTTGCTGTTATTTTATCTTCTATTTTTATTTCTTTTAAAAACCTTGATTATCTACCTCTCCAGCACTTGAATTTGTGGCACATGAATACCGCTAGCCATAAAATGCAAATGGAGATAAAGAAGGCACGTCTGAAACCTTCCATGGAGGCAAAGAGTAATAGAAGAAGTTATCTTTCTATGACACAGAAAGGTTTGCATAACACCCGAGAAAAGAAGCGCACGGTAACTTCAAAGGAAAATAGTTATAAGGCTGCTTGATTTGATGAACAGATGAAAGGAAAGAAGAGCTCCCCAAGCCTTTTAAATAAAAAGGAAGGAATGCAAGAAATAAGTTTGCCGCAAATCTAAACCATTCGGAGCAGACAAAGGGATTCATCACTCGTCATTCAAAGAAAATGTCTTCCAAGAAAGGTAGAAAGAAAAGGACTAAAATAGATAACACGGTTGACAACCATTTTGGAAGCATAATGAGCCTCCCTAACCGTTGAAATACGTGTCCAGTATCTCTCAACAATATCGAATGGTTTACATGAAGATAGCATTCATAATTCAACAACAAGGCAACCGGCCGACAACATTCGGGAAAGGCGAGGCTTTCGATAATAATTACACAAGGAAGCAAACTTCCGACAAGATTGGAAGGTTCATAGTGTCTCATAAGGAACCAATCTTGCAGGAAGATAAAGAGCATATAGATACATTAAGAAACACTAGGCCTTCTATGACACTTAGTGGTCCATGATGGTGTGAGAAGAATAAACCTTCCGTTAAAACCGAAAGTTTCACAACTACATAGAAGAAGGAACCTTCCATCTAGATGAAAGCATAGGGCCAAAAGGGGGCCGTCTACATCTATAAATTAGACTCTAGGGTTCCGGTCTCGAGATCGGATCTTCTTCTCATTTCATCTACTCAACAATCTCTACTACCACCTCTCAGCACATTGTAACCATAATTTTGAAATCAAATTGGGGACTATCTTTTTAAATTTTGTATCAGACTACATTATGGAGAAATAAAGAGAATTGTAGCTTGCGATTAACTTGGAATTTGGGGATAATCATGATCAGACGTTAATTTTACATTAATGGTTATCTCAAATGATTTATTTCTTATATTCTTTGTTCAAATCGAGAATATGCTGTAAATTTTTCAACAAACAACCTCATAAGTTTCCTTCTCCTCAATTTAAATATCGATCAAAAGAAAGGGGAACGAAACTTGTGGGCAGTCTCGAATATAAGTTTCACGGCATATTGACTCAGGTCTTGTTATTGCCCTAAAATATTTAAATCATGCATTCTTTTCGAATGATTTTCATAAGTGGAGTGCCAACCTAGGAGGCTGAAAGTATCAAAAGAAGGGAAAATAAAGCAATCTCATCATCTGATGTCCCCGAATCGTTTCTTAACCTTTCGAAGGGTTTAGCGGTTTACTAGACCTTCCGATCTTAGGTTTAATATAACCATCAAGATATGAGGATTACTTTCGGTTTGTTAGGGAAATGTAATGAAATCACAAGGATGAAGATCATTTGATCTAAATGAGATGATTGAAAGGTTTAATTCGTTTCCTAAGCCTTTCGATCCATCGGAGGGTTTAACAAAACTAGCAATCTAGTCACATTGCAAGGTTCAAAATGCACTGAAATCATCTGACGGGGGCTAAGTGACTTCTTGAGCTTATAAGAAACCTTCCGGATTACCGAAAGGTTTAGCAACATTATGGAACCCATCCAGTTGAAATTCTTGGATCATAATTAAACCTTTTGGTAAGGTCGAAAGTAAGATGATTCTTTCCCCAATTCTACACAAGAGAAAAACATTTACTTAAAATCTTCCGGTATTGATCCCCTCCTATCAGGATTAGAATGGTGATCACAAAACCTTCCGACTTAGTCATTTCACTTAAGTAATTAAAAATCCATTTAATCAAAAGGTTGAATTCATATGAAACAGTCGTATGAAATGCATCAGGGATGTTGACAAGAAATCTTGTTAACATTTTTGATGCTAGAAGGAGGGATCGAACTCTGACCTTGTGGTTTATATAACTAATTATGAAATCTAATTTGCTTTATCAAAAGGAAATAAAAAAGACCTCTTATCGTTAGCAAAACATTTGATCAAGCTACTTCTGTGGAGGAAAACATATCACCTTCTTTCAATCTTGGAAATAGAGAGCAGGGGCAACCTTCCATCCCACCTCAGTCGACTCCAACTCCAGTTCAGGTTCAGGTTCAGGTGTCCCCACAATTGGCTCCAACTCAAGTTCTTCAACCATAAGAACATGTGGCTAAAATCGTGTATCTAGAATGCCAGATGGTAGAAATGAAAGAACTTTTAAACGAAGTGTTATCTCACCGATCGTCAATGAAAGTTACCACTGCAGGGGAAGAAGTTGAGTCTCTAAAAAGGAATCTGAAAACCAATGCACGTGCTATCAAAGGTAAAGATCACATTTCTCTATCAAGACAGAAGGAGGGCCTTCCACCGAAGGCAAATATCAAGGAAGAGTTCACGCGGAAGATAAAGACTGTTCCGCGAGTTCAACTTCAGATGGATACAAACCTAATCAAAGAGACTACATGAACAATGAAGCCTATCTTAAGGATGTGGTGGAAAAGGATGTGAAATTCTTGCTAAATGCTAAGTGCAAAAGAATTGAAGACGAAAGAGTGAACAACAACAAAAATGTTGCACCCTTCATCCATGTATGTCAGCTCCAATAGCATCTCATACGAAGGTCCCCACCATGAAATACCTTGGACAAAACCAAAGCTGATGACCATCTGATGGCATTTGATAGCCAGAAGGATTTATGTAACGCTTTTGGCGCTTTGAGGTGTTGACTTTTTCCGATCACATTACAAGGGGCCACAACTAAATGGTACAAGCAATATCGTGAGAATACGATATATTCTTGGAAGCATTTCTCATACGAATTCTCTACTCAATTCTGCATATGTAAAGATCCTTCTATTGATTATACCGTGCTTGCTAACATCAGGAAAAACCATGGAGAGTCCTTAGAGGATTATCTAAAGAGATTCAATATAGAAGCATTGAAGGCCAAAGGCATGAACGAAACAGATAAACTCATCATTGTCCACTCAGGACTCATAGTTAATTCTCCTTTTTGGAAGGAGTTGTTCATTCATGGATGTCAGGATCTTCAAGGTTTCCATTTTCAAGCTGACAAGTTCATCCAAATGGACAAATTGTATTTCTCGAAAAAGAGATTTGGTCATAAGAAGGACAGTGGTAGATTAGGCTCGGAGAGAATTCCCAAGAGAGCTAGGTGGGAGGACACCATTACTAATGCAGTGGCGTTAAATCAACCAATCTCCTACATCTATGCGATGACCCAGGATAGGGTCAACTTCCTCACATCATTTAAGGCCCAAAATTATCCTGAGCAGAAAAAGGAGACAAATACTACTCCTATCACAAAGCTAATGGCCACAAAACTAATAAGTGTAAGGTTTTGGCTGGGATAATTCAGAAGTTGATTCGAGAGGGGTAGTTGAAAGAATTTGCGAAGAACCTACAACAAACTCTCCCGTCAAACACTGATGCAAGGAAGCTTGCAGGAAATGCCATAAATGTAATCAAGGAAGATGACCCGCTAGCTTAAGTCCACCCTAGAACAGGATTAATGTCATATATGGAGGACCACGTCTAGCTGGTAGAAGTCAAAGTGCCCAAAGCAAATACATTCGAGAATCTAAAAGGGGTGTATTCTCTATGCAGGAAGAGCTGCCATTCAAAGTCTGAAACACAACATAAATTTGCATACACCGGTGATTAGCCCATAGGAGCTAAGGAAGGGGATTCATCATCCTCACAATGATCCTTTAATGATCACATCCCAAATAGGACCTAAGGTGGTCATGAAAATCCTGGTTGATGCGGGAAGCACTGTGAATGTAATATTCTGCCATGCATTTGATCAAATGGGGATTTCCAAAGATAGACTTGAACCTATTCCGGAGCCAGTCTTTGGGTTCAACAATAAGGGGACAGCTCCGCCTAGGCAAGTGAAGCTTTTTATCCAACCGGGACTTCCCTCATGCTCCTGAGTCTTTGAAACGACCTTCGTAATCATAAATTAGCAGTCGTTCTATAATGCCTTCTTTTGACAGCTGATGCTGGATGAGGTCGATGAATTCGTCTCACTGAAATATCTAATGCTTAAATTCCTCATAATAGCGGCTGGGGAACTATCTGGGGCGAACAATTCTCATCTCGAGAAATGTACTTTGCAACCCTGGAACAATACAGCGGGAGTTTACTTGTTATTTTGATTCTTCTATTACTCTTTAGCCTTCGGAAAATGGGTTTCTACATCCATCATTTGAAGCAAAGAAAAAATATGATAAAACTAATAAACGTATTGCTACAAGGTGTATTCCAATTTATGGAAAAATAAAGAGGGAAGATTCCAACTCAATCGAAGAAAGTGAAATCATTATAGAATTAGATTGTCGAGGAGAGGTGGAAAGAGTTAAACCAGTCAAAGAAACTGAAGAGGTTCTACTAGATTCTGCCGATTCCACCAAAATAGCCAGAGTGGGAAAGGGTCTTAAGGAACCTTTAAAGTAAAATTGACAAGATTCTTAAAAGACAATAAGGACGTTTTCGCTTGGACCCACTCTGACATTGTTAGAATTAGTCCCACGGTCATGAACCATGCCTTGAATATTAATCCAAACATTCCACCGGTTTGGCAAAAGAAAAGATAGTTTGATATGGTTAGGACGGACGCCCTGAAGGAAGAAGTTAAGAAGTCGCAACAAAATGGGTTTATCCAGGAAGTCCAGTACCCCAAATGGTTGGCAAATCTGGTTTTGGTAAAAAAATCCAACGGAAAGTGGTGGGCTTGTATAGACTATACAGATTTGAATAAAGCTTAACCAAAAGATTGTTGCCCGTTGCTAAGGATAGACTAGTTGGTCGACTCTACCAGTGGACATAAGCTGCTTTCCCTAATGGATGCATATTCTGGGTATAATCAGATTTCTATGTTTATATCCGACGAGGAACATACTAGCTTCATTATAGACGAAGGAATCTATTGTTATAAGGTAATTCCATTCGAATTAAAGAATACAAGAGCAACTTATCAACGATTGGTTAACCGAATGTTCAAAGAACAAGGGAGGAATATGGAAGTTTATGTTGACGACATGTTGGTGAAATCTCAAGAGGCGGAAGATTACCTTGAAGACCTGAATGAAATGTTTATAGTGCTCACAAGTATCAAATGAAGCTCAACCCCCAAAAATGCAAATTTGGAGTCCATTCCGAAAAATTTCTTGGATATATCATGAGTGCACAAGGGATTGAGGCTAGCCCAGAACAGATTGAGGCCATTAAAAATATGGCAAATCCAATGGAAAATAAAGATGCTATGAGTTTGAATGGCAAAGTGGAGGTACTAAGCAGGTTCATATCAAAAGCCACTAATAAATGCATATCCTTCTTGAAGTGATCAAGAAAAAGAAGAATTTCGAATTGAACGATGATTGTAAAAAGGCATTTCAAGAACTGAAGCTTCACTTGGAAAAGCCACCAACCTTATCTAGCCCCGAAGAGGGGAAGATCTGTTCTTATATATGGCAATTTCTGAACATGCGGTGAGCTCGGTATTGATTAGAAATAGTGAGGGATTGCAATAACTGTTTACTATGTAAGCAAAAGATTAAAGGATGCTTAGATCCTATACCCAATCATCGAAAAGCTAGCGTACTGTTTAATTATGACAGCTCGAAAACTAAGGCCTTATTTTCGAGCGCATCCAATAAAAGTGTTGGTCAACTTCCCATTGAAGCAAGTCTTTGGAAAGCCTGAAACTTCTGGAAGGTTACTTGAGTGGGGTATTGAACTAAGTCAATACGATATAGCACATCAGCCAATAATGGCTATAAAAGGTCAAGCATTAGCCGATTTCATCAATGAATGTACAGGGTTCATTTCAGAGCGATTCAAAAAGGAAAAATATACAAAACCCAAGTGGCAACTATTTGTGGATGGTGCATCAAATGAGCAAGGACGAGGGTAGGATATGAGGTAATTACCCTTGACAGGCACAAGTTACACTATGCTATGAAGTTGGGATTCTTAGCAACTAACAATGTAGCAGAGTATGAATCTATGGTTGCTAGATTAACCCTTGCTTTGCAACTTAAAATCCAGAGAATCCAGTTATTCAGCGATTCTCAATTAATGGTTAACTAGATCAAGCAGGTATATCAAACCAAGGATCCTAAATTAGGCTAATATGTGAAGAAAGTTTTGAAGATGCTTGCACGTTTTGAAGATTTCTCTGTACATCAAATACCAAGAGGAGAAAACTCTTAGACAAATTCACTGGCTAAGTGTGCAAGCTCAAGAGGAGCTCCTAAGACTCGAATTTTACCGGTAGGATTTCAGGCCAATCCCAGCATTGAGGAAAACAGACAAGAGAAAGCTGCGGAAATACTAATATTTACCTGATCACAGGCATTGGCATCAAAATCAAAAGGGATGGACCAAGAAATACCGAATCAGGAATCTGTAGCTCCAATAGCAGAAGAAAGTTATGAAAACACTTGGATGGCACCAATCGTAGATTATATATTCAATGGAAAATCTCCTGCCGATAAAGTAGAAGCGCGGAGGCTAAAACGGCATGCTCAGAGCTTTACCGTTATGGATGGAATTCTTTACAAGAAAAGGTATGCCCTTCCTTATTTGCGGTATGTGAAACCTGGAAACGGATTGAAAATAATAAGGAAAGCACACGAAGGATTTTGTGGGGATCACTCTAATGGAATAAAACTAGTCAACAAGATAATAAGGCAAGGGTTTTACTGGCCACATCTAACTAACCAAGCTATGGAGTATGTTAAAAGGTGTGAGAAATGTTAGCGTTATTCCAAGATACCACATCTCCTACCAAGTCAACTACTACCCTATGGCCATTTGATGTTTGGGGAATCGACAATTGGACCGCTTCTAATCTCTAAAGGAGGAGTAAAATATGTTGTGGTGGCAATAGATTATTTCACGAAATGGGTTGAAGTATAAACACTCCCAAAGATTACCTCAAGGAAAGTGTTGAGATTTGTCATCAAAACCATTATCACAAGATTTGGGATACCTTACAAGATAATATCCGATAATGGGACTCAATTTGAGAGTGAAGAGTTTTTACAGTTTTGCTACAAGAATGAGATAATAAAAAGCTTCTCCTCGGTCGCTCATCCGAAGGCCAATGGAGCCGTCGAAGCAGCTAACAAAGCAATCAAAACCATCTTGAAAAGGAGGCTAAACAAGGCAAAAGGGAATTGGGTAGAAGAGTTACCCTTAGTTATGTGGGCTTATAGAAATCCAACTAGAATTGCAACGGGTCATACCCCATACTCTCAAACATATGGATGTAAGGCAATGCTACCTGTGGAGATTGAGGTACCTTCTCATAGAAGAATTGCCTACGCCTTTAGTTCGAACTAGGAATTGAGAAAGGAATCACTCGACTTGATTCATGGATTAAGAGATGAAGCAGCCTTGAGGAGGATATCAAGATATTGCAACTCAAAGGTAAAAGCCAGGTCATTCAGACAAAGGGATTTAGTACTTCGAAGGGTAATGGCCAATACTAAAAACCCACCGGATGGACCACCGAGACGTAATTAGTAAGGTCCTTTAGTAATCTTCAAAGAAATTCCTTCAGCAGCCTACAAGCTATGCTACCCTAACAGGAATGTGATGCCAAGAATATGGAACGTGGAACATTTGAGACTATATTTTTCAACTATGGATGAATAAAGCATTTCTAAGAACACCTCCACTATGATCTAGTAAAGAAAATCTACATGGTTGAGAGTATCTCCTTAAAAACTTAGACTACCTAAGATGGTAGGCTATCAATAATGGTAGAAAGCCCTTGGCTGTGCCAAGAAGGCCGGGTCAAGGCACCTCCTGGAGAGAGGGCATAAACCTTTATCCATCCCAAAACAAGAAATGGCCAGGTTAAAGCAACACAAGCCCTTATCCGCATCACGCTATGGCCAGGATAAGGCACCTTCTGGAGGGAGGATGGGTAATCCCTTGGTCCCACCATGTTATGGCCTGGCAAAGGTTTCGAACAAGCCCTTAACTGCGTCATGCTATGACCAGGCTAAGGCGCCTCTTGGAGGGAGGTCAGGTAAGTTTTCGGGCCCTGCTTAAGCAAAAGCTAGCCGAGGACACCGAAAACTGGGATGAAATGTCTGGGGGTCTAAGAAAAGTCCATGCTTGAAACAGTCACTGTCAGAAATTGGCATAGCTTGAAATATCAACCACTAAAAAAGGTCAGTACTGTCAGATATGACAAACAGCCTGAAATTGGCTCTGCTTAAATAAGCACAAAATTGGACAAAAGAGTCCCTGCCTAAAATAGGCCAAACAAATGATAAATAGACAAAGTAAACTCGGGCCCGAGAAAGCAATAGCATGCAAAGCACAAACACAACCAAAGGATAGCATATTTAACAAGAAAATAAGAGGGAAGTCACTGCTTTCTTCTCTCGAACATTTGCCAAACAGGAGTTCTGGGCTCCTATTGCAAGAGATAATATCCTAGTCTTCTATTACTTACACTAGAAAGGGTATTCTGGTCTTCAATCAATTATTACCAGCAATGGTATTCTTGTTTTCAATTATCAATCGCAAACAATGGCAGTTTTCTTTTTAATTATTAGTTACCAGTGATGGTATTCCGATCTTCTATTATTAATTAA
Organism: Allium cepa; assembly: GCA_030765085.1. Taxonomy (NCBI): domain Eukaryota; kingdom Viridiplantae; phylum Streptophyta; class Magnoliopsida; order Asparagales; family Amaryllidaceae; genus Allium; species Allium cepa. The sequence goes on along the minus strand of CM060930.1, from coordinate 77,186,296 downwards.
CAAAATTGGTATTTAGGTCTTCTATTATTAATTCTCGAAATTGGTATTCTGGACTTCTATCATTAACTATTGGAAGAGATCTTCTAGCCTTTCATTATCAATTATCAGAAATGACAATCTGGAATTCCAATTAAGTTGTCAGAAAATGGTGTCCCAAAAATGGCATCCAAGACTTCAAAGGCTCCTGTTATCAATGTTAAATCGAATCTTCTGTTCTTCGGTTATTCATTATCAACCGAAATAATGTAGGGATAGTTCTGTGACCTCAGAATCTTTGTCCTAAAGAACAAAAGCCTTCTTTATACAAAGGGAGGGGCTAGATTTTAGCCATAAAATGCAAATGGAGATAAAGATGGCACGTCAGAAACCTTCCGTAGAGGCAAAGAGTAATAGAAGAAGCTATCTTTTGGTGACACCGAAAGGTTTGCATAACACCCGAGGAAAAGAAGCGCATGGTAACTTCAAAGGAGGGGATTTTGCAAGTATAAAAAGGAAAATAGTTATAAGGCCACTTGACGTAATAAACAGATGAAAGGAAAGAAGAGTTCCCCATGCCTTTTAAATAAAAAGGAAGGAATGCAAGAAACAAGTTTACCGCAAATCTAAACCATTCAGAGCTGACAAAGGGATTCATCACTCGTCATTCAAAGCAAATGTCTTCCAAGAAAGGTAGAAAGAATAGGACTAGAATAGATAACATGGTTGACAACCATTTTTAAATCATAATGAGCCTTACTAACCGGTTGAAGTACGTTTCCAGTATCTCTCAACAGTATCGAAAGGTTTACATAAAGATAGCATCCATAATTCAAAAAAAGGCCACATACCGACAACATTGGGGAAAGGCGTGGCTCTCAGCAATAATTACATAAGGAAGCAACCTTCTGACAAGATCAGAAGGTTCATAGTGTCTCATAAGGAACCAACCTTGTAGGAAGATGAAGAGTGTATAGATACATTAAGAAACATAAGGCCTTCTACGACACTCAGTATCCCATGACAGTGTGTGAAGAATAAACCTTCCGTTAAAACTGAAATGTTCACAACTGCATAGAAGAAGGAACCTTCCATCTAGACGAAAGCATAGGGCTGTAAGAAGGGTTGCCTATATCGATAAGTAAGACCCTAGGGGTCCGGTCTCGGGATCGATTCTTCTTCTCATTTCATCTACTCAACAATCTCTACTACCACTGCTAAATACATTGTAACCCTAATTTTGAAATCAAATTGGGGGCTATCTTCTTAAATTTTGTATCAGACTCCATTATGGAGAAATAAAGAGAATCGTGGCTTGCGATTAACTCAGAATTTAGGGATAATCTTGATCAGGCGTTAATTTTACATTAACGGATGATCTCAAATGATTTATTTTTTATGTTGTTTGTACAAATCGAGAATATGATGTGAAATTTTCAACAGACAACCTCATAAGTTTCCTTCTCCTTAATTTAAATATCGATCAAAAGAAGGGGGAACGAACCTGTGGGATAGTCCCGAATATATGTTTCATAGCATATTGACTCAGCTCTTGTTATTGCCCTAAAATATTTTAATCATGCATTCTTTTCGAATGGTTTCAATAAGTGGAGTGCCAACCTAAGAGGCCGAAAGTATCAAAAGATGGGCAAATAAAGCATCTCATCATCTGATGTCCTCGAATAATTTCTTAACCTTCTGAAGGGTTTAATGGTTTACTAAACCTTCCGATCTTTTGGAAGGTTTAATATAACCGTCAAGATATGAGGATTACTTTTTGTTTCTTAGGGAAACGTAATGAAATGACAAGGATAAAGATCACTTGATCTAAATGAGCTGACCGAAGGGTTTAACTCATTTCCTAAACCTTCTGATCCATCGAAAGGTTTAATAAAACTATAAATCTGGCCACATTGCGAGGTTCAAAATGCACTGAAATCCTCTGATGGGGGCTAAGTGACTTCTTGAGCTTCTAAGAAACCTTTCGGATTACCGAATGGTTTAGAAACATTATGGAACTCGTCCAGTTGAAATGCTTGGATCATACTTAAACCTTTCGGTAAGGCCGAAAGTAAGATGATTCTTTCCCCAACTCTACACAAGAGATAAACATTTTCTTAAAACCTTTAGGTATCAATCACCTCTTATTACACCTTGTATATAATACTCTTATTACACCTAAAAATTGGAAAAGTGAGTTAAGTATTATATAGAAGGTGGTTTTGGTTATAACGCTTAGTTATAATATATGGTTTTGATAAGTTATTAAAAAGTACTTTACTTTGTTAAATAAGTGCTGGTATACTTAGATCTTTAAAATGAATATTTTACAGATGACGTTAAGCATGACAGTTTTGGGTTTATAGTAAATAATGTTTAGGTAACATTTGTTTTTAACCCATTTAAATATAAGTGAATATTTAAAAATAAATTTTTAAAGAAAATGATAAGTGTGAAATGTTTTGGGTTTATAATGATTATGTTTAACTAACATTTGTCTTTAATCCTATTGACTATATTTTAAAGCGGAAAATTTTGTTAAGTGATTTGTGAATATTCTTATAGCTTTGAGATAAGTATATGAATGTATTTTGAATTATCGATAAGAGAAGAAGTGAATAATGAAATATTAGAGTATGTGTGTGTATATATATTATAAACGTATTTTAAATATATATACAAGTAGAAAATGGAAGTAAATAAGAATATCATTGATTATATGAATTCAGATCCCTTAGGGAGGACTCTTTCGTATGAAACGTCTCTTGCTTTTATTACATATGTATTTGAGATCCTTCGAAGAGGACTCCTATATACCGTTAGCTTACTTCTGAAGGAAGTATTATTTGATGAAAGAAGATTCAAATGATAAAAAAAATTATTATTTAATAAAAGGGGATTAGAAGTCGTTTGTATGGCTTAATCATGCTTTGTGTTACTAAATCATGCTTTATGTGTTTACTTATCCATGGGAAGTGTTTAGTTATGTACTTAGCACTACAAGCTCATAAAGTAGGCTTATTCTATCTGTATGAGTTAAGAATGATGTTTGAGTATGTCTTAGAAGCAAACAGTGCTATAACCCACCAGCTTCAGTCTTGGCCAAGGGATAGTGTGAGTTGAGAAGGTCCAAAACATGATAAATATACGAGAATTGGTTTCCATATGCGATCATTCACATTGTTATTGAATTTGATCGAAATTAACTTAAGAAATATCTAGAAGAAAGATGAGAATTATACGGTACAGTTATCCTCGGTGATGTTATATCCTACATATAAACTCATATTGCTCTTTGAGGACAAGTGATAAGGAATCTATATGGATAGGTGATGATCTCCACCCATATGCGTAATCTTTTTATTTCTAAAAGAATCATAGTTAAGTCAACCAAAAATCGATCGATTGATTTTGAGGCATCCAGTAAGCGGGGGAATGTACTTATATGAGAAGACTTGAAAATACAACCACTTCAAAACTGATATACATGTTCTTTGTTTTGGAAGAGGTTGTGAGGCGAAATGTTATAGAGTTGCACTGTCTATCCTAAATTCAAGTCCAAGGGAGAAGTCAACGTTACATTTTGAATGATGCTATCATGTTGTCTGTCTATCTTGAGGGTGATTCCAAGAGAGAAGATAGTGTTAGCATTCGTTGGAGGACTTATGCTGGAATCCATAGAGAGATTCTTGAACTTTTCAAGATGTTAGAATCCATGTAGAGATTTGGGATCTATTCGAGATACTGGAATCCATGAATAGATTCAAGATATGTTTGAGTGATGAAGACTCATGTGTTGAGATGTTGAATGTGACTACACCATCGGTAATGATAGAAACCGGCGTTGGATGCATAGGCAATGAGTTTAGTTAACCCAAGGATATACTAGCTCTATTCTAGAGATTCTTACAGATTGCTAGTGGAAGCGATAATATTCGATATGACATGTTACAAGCATGGACCAACTATTTTTATCCTATGGTATATTTTATCTAGAGATATACGCTGCTCGGAAGGATATTTCTGACCATTGTCAGGAGGCCCGTTCTTGTCGTACTAAGTGCACCTCCAACATAAATTCATATGTGAACGAACCTTAGTAGTTTTGATTATATAATTAATATTGATGTGTTGTACACAATGCATAGCTATTTAGTGATTTATATTCTACACCTTAGACATTATCTATTACATCATAATATATACTTATTATATAGTTTGGTTCTTTTGAGGGAAAACTGTAATGGTGATTCAGATGGTCTCAATAGTTATTGTTATATATTGTATACATATTTCTTGAGTTTTTCACACCAAACTTATATATGATTCGTGGTTTTATCTTTCTCTTAATTCTTTGGGTGCTCTTTCAAGTAGTTTGAGAAAGGTGGGTTTTCACTGATATTCTTTAAAGCACAAGGAGATGAGCTAGATGCTTTCCATTGCCGTAGTAATATTATTTCAGCTGCACTACTATTATGTATATAACAACATTTGTAAGAACAGACTGCTATAGCTACCCAGGCTGATGGTGTACTTAAGGTAGTAACTCCAAAAATTACATTATATCTTGGAGTGACCCTATGTACTATTTTGATATTATATATTATAGTTCCATTATGAGATTATGATGTTTTGTTCTCTTTTTTCTTGTTCGTTTTCTTTTTCTTTTTATTTACCTTAATAATATGTCATTCCGACACTTGGTTGGTTTGCACGTGAATATCATGGATATATTAGTGTTAATATTTAGGGTTGAAAAGGTGGGTCGTTACAATGTGCATAGTGAAGACTCCTTTATTAATATGAATCAATTATTAACTGATGATCATGTTCTTGTTTTAGCATAAGGAACAAAATCATTTACCATGTACATCGATGCATGTGGTGCGAGATTCACTACGGTTCTCATGTAAGAAGGAAAGATTGTTATAAGGCCATTGTCTTTCCTTTAAAGACATGGAGGCAATATTTGTTGGGAGGGAGGTTTAAGCTATTCAATAACCATAAATCTTTGAATTGTCTATTTTCCCAAAAAGGTCTCGATCATAGATAGTTTTGCCTCAGAGACGGAGATAAATGAGGGAACTTGGGTTATTATAGCCATTTGGGGAAGTGTGCTAATTTTATTCCAATTAAGGTTTATAAGACCTTTCCATCTTTAGTGACGTTGTATGTGCGGGAAATAGTGATGCTGCATTATGTACGCTGTAGTATTTTGGGTGGTCGAAATCCACTTTTCATGAGTGAGTTTTGAAAGAGCTTGCGACATACATTAGGCATAGAATTAAGCTTGAGTAAGACATGTCATCCTAGAATGGATAGCTAAACCGAGAGAGTAAACCATCTTCTTGTGGACTTGTTAGAAGCATATATACTTGATTTTGGAGGATTTTGAGGGGATCACTTGCCTCTTGTTGAGTTTCCATGCAACAATAGCTATTAAGCTAATATTGGTATGATGTCATTTGAAGCATTGTATCGAAGACCTTGTAAGTTGCCTCAAGACATGATCTGTGAGATATCAGAGAAAGTCAAGTTGATATGGAAAAGAATGAAGACATCCCAAGACTGGCAAAAGTATTATGCCAATAAAAGATGTATTGCTCCCGAGTTTGAAGTTTGTGCTTTAATATCTTTTAAAACATCACCGCAGGAGAGAGTTGTTAGATTTGGAAATTTGTATAAATTTGCATTAGATTCAATGGAATATTTTAAATTGTGGATCGGGTTGGAAACCTTGCATATAGAGTTGATCTTCTTGAAAAGATGTCCGAAGTACACAATGTCTTTCATTGTTAACACATACGCAAGTGTGTACATGACTCAAGATTAGTGATTGAGCCAGGTCAATTAAGTAGACATGGACCCGAGTTTTGTATGCCTAGAGGACATATTCGTATTGTTTGGGTCAACAGAATTTATAACAATATTGTTAAGCTTGTTCGGGTCCATTAGGGCTAAAGATTCTAGAAATAGCACTTGGGAATTAGAAGAGAAGACTAGCACTTCTAATATGGAACTTTTTCTCTACACGATTCCATCCACTTTAAGTGTGTTTAGTTTAAATACGATTAAATGAATTTTGTGGTAGTATAGAACATACTTTTTATTGCTATTTGATTTGCTAGTTTTGATGTTTTGATGCTAAGTGTTTTTGAAGTTGTGTACGTTGGGGTAGAAGTGGTGCATTGTTCTGGTCGTTTTGATTTCTAAGACGAAACCCTTTTAAGGGAGATGGTGGAGAATGAAATAAACTATATTTTTAATGCTTAGTGATTTAAAATGAATTAAATAACTAAAGAGAACTAATGACTTTAATTTTTTTTAAATATAAATGAATTAGGACTCGAGACCTGTTCCATTATATTTATAATTTCACTTATATGAGAGCATAAAAAGTTTGTTGAAGTTGGATAAGATTGATAAAATAAGAAAAAAGAGAAGACATGGGCAAATCGGTAATTTAGACAAGAATTGCCTTCTGTTTTTGAAATGAAGCCTCCTTATCCATTTATTTCATTTCTCTTTTTCTTCATCTTCTCAATAGAGAAAACTAGGTTTTCAAAACTAAAATCCACATAACTCTCTGATCTCTTCACTAAAAAATTATGAATTATATATCTAAATTTAGGCCCGTGAACGTATACTTTCGAATGTAAATAGTATCATATATGCATCTGTACCTAAAACCATTTTCGAATATCTACATCTGAGGATATAAACGGATAGCGGATAATTATTAATATCGCCAACGATCAATAAATTTGGAATAAAAAATGGAAAATTTTGGTTCAACATAATTTTTTTAATCCACTGATTGTAAAAATAAGAAAATAAACAAATATGATGATAATAAATAGTTTTGAGCAGTTAGTATGCATTAAATGCATACAATATAAATTATTAACTTGATAAAATAATAAATACATATCTTTCTAAAATAAATATATTATAAACTAAATTTTTGATAAAAAATGGATGGATAATTTTCAAATACGGATGCCTTCATATCTCATCTATTTTTTCAGATATCGGATATTTATCAGCTTTTCAAATATGGATGTCGATGAATTTCAGAATTTTCACGTGTCCGTTGGTAAGCTTATCTAGATTCAGGTTAAGAGTTCTCTACAAATCTATCTCTTTAAGTTTTCATTTTATAGAAGATTCAAGCTGGATTTCAAAAATAAATAGAGAGCTTCAAAATGGGTCCAACCGAAGTTTCGAATTCTAAGTATTTAGTGAGTGAGATTTATTCTCCATGACATATGATCATTAATTATGCTAGAAATCATATTAAATATCCAATGTCGGTTAGGGCTTGATTAATGAACCTGAATTAGGATTTTAAAGATCACAATCTTGTTTAATGAATGTTTTAAAGAGTTTAATTATTGAATGAATGTGTTGAAAAGCTTGATATTGAATGTCGCTTTGTTTGGTTTGATTGTTGATTTAGAGTTGATAGGATGACTAGGGGATGATTTATGACATCATGGAATGAATGTAGAGTTGGAATGATAATTGAGTAGCTAAATTCAAATAATAGTCGAAATAATTCAATGCCTCATAGTCATTTGTCGATTGTAAAGTTGTACTCGTCTAAAATGTCAAATGATTTATAACAACGTTGCGAGTCCACGTCGAATGATGTTAGTGCGAAAAACGTCCCGATGACATGAAACTGAAGGTCGAAGATGGGAGAAAGAAAGAAAAATAAGAAAAGGTGGGAAGAATTTTCACAATGGAAAATTCTCATGTTTAGTTCAAGTTCGGCCACATCAAGCGTTCAGTCATATTAATTGGAAATTCAAGAGTATGAAATTTAGAGCTTTTATCTCGCATTTTTCCAATGTAAATCAAGTGTTTTGAGTTGTTTGGATTATGGGATCAAACATTTGAAATCAGATTCGGACTTCTGAATCCCCAAGTCAGACTTCTAAAATGGCGTTAGTTGGACAGTTGAGTTTCATGTTTGAAATTTGATAATTCGACAATTCGCGGTCATATTGGGGAACCAAATTATACTCATAAGGTATGGCGTGACTTTAGAGCAAGACGATGAGTTCAAAGATGGTACACCATGTCTTGGAAATTACGCGGTTGATGTTGGATAAATTAGAACCGCGGAGATGGTTTGAAAGGCGATTCGATTCATGTAGGGGGTTTTATAGAGTCAATTGTTTTGAGACATGATAACTAAAGTATTTCCATGTACGATTCTATATGATATTGTATGTATGGAGTAAGTCTGTATCCCTTTGCTATGGCTTTGAGATTTGATATTTGTAGATCATTTGTAAAGCGAGGCATGGTTGACTCAATTACGCTTGTTATAAGTCGTCGATTCCGAAATAAAAGACGTTCTAGTTCGATAGAAAAGACGATTGACCTCTGGCTACTTGGTAGGAAAAGGTAATCGACCTCATGTTAGTTGTCATAAGTCTGCTTGTTAAAAACTGTAGCGGTTAGGAGCGTGTATATCGATCTGGGTTTGATATGATTGTTGGTGGTGGATGATGTAATGAAGTGTCGTGGTATTGGTCTTGCATTTGTAACCTTGCTCAGCGAGTATTGACCTTACCTAGAGATCTGATACCCACTAGCCTAACATGCGATGGTTGAGTCACGATCGGTGCCATTATAATTGGTTTATATAGACTTATCATGTATAGCGTAGAACTATAATAAAAAATGTTCTAACTTGTTAGATGTAGGTTGAGAGATGATTTCATTACCGCAAATACTACCATGTAGCACTATACATGTTGTATTAGCATATTAGTTTCGTACATATTATTCATGTTTACTTTTCATCAGACTTTATGTTTGACTCTATTTGTTGTCTTTTTTATTATCTATTCTTTGAGTATTTTGACATTGAGATAAGAGTATTTGCTTGTTGGAGGTGAGTTATTGAGGCATAATTATTTTTCGTTATGATTATACATACGTACATACATACATCTACATACACACACACACACACATCTACATATATATATATATATATATATATATATACACACATATATATATATATATATACACACACATATATATATATACACATATATATATATACACACACACATATATATATATATATATACATATATATATATATATGTATGTATCCATTATTTTTGGGGATATTGACAGGTTAGACTATATGTTCATTTTTAAATATGGTATATGAGATTTGATGTACCATTTGCATGTTGTATTATGATGTAGAAACTTATGTCTCTTGATATGATATGCACTTTGTTTTTTACGCATTTATGTAAATATATTTTTTCTTCTTCAACTTTGAGATTTAGAATGATTGTGGATGTGATATGTATGCTTCAGTTTGTGTTTTAAATTCCACCCTATGGAACATCATGATACTTATGAAATCTGGTTGCTTGTATGTATGAATTATGGGCGTCACAAATGGCGGGTTGTTACAATTACCAAAGTAGTTGAATCACGATTTTGAAGTTTAATTGAAAGCTTTCTTTATTTACCAGCTATAGACCAAAGGTTATGTATGTAGTTAATCTGCTATCAAGATTCACGCAAAGCGCTAATCAAGTTCACTGTGGAGCGGCTAAGAGTGCACTTTGGTACTTACAAGGAATAAAGAACTATGGAATATGGTAATGAGTCCCAGTTGACTTAACTGAATACGCAGATAGTGTTTGAGCAAGATCTGTGAACGACATGAGAATAACTTTAAGCTATGCATTTTCTCTTGGCGAATATTCTCTTTAATATCTACAAAGATAGTGTTTGCACAATCATCAATAGAAACAAAGTATGACCAAGATATATGCTATTTGGTCAAAGTGAATACTCGAAGACAACAGAGAGGTATGAAAAATATGCCATAGATATCTATTGTAGTAGAAAATCAACTACTATAGCAATAGTGAACAATCTTGTATATCACAACAGAACCAAGCATATAGGCAATAAGTATCACTTCATTAGAGAAGCTAAATCCAAAGTCGATAAAGAGATACAATCAAAAAACACTGCAAAATTAAAGAGCAATTTACAGATGTATCGACGAAGGTATCATCAAGATCAAAATTCAAACTACTGGGCGAAATGATAAGAGTTACCGAAATGTGTACTTAGAGTAGAGAAAAGTGAAATATATTTCAAAGAGACGTGTGTATTACATGTCTTTTTACAAAAAGAGTCGTATCTTTTTAAAGGAGTGAATCATGCATATTAGACTAAAATTATTTTGCTTCATATATGAAGTCTTTAATCAATAGTTATATCTATTAATTCTAAGATCAACTTGGAGCGCTGCATATCTTTCAAAGAATTACAAGTTCGCGTATAAATATGTTCATGTACAAATATGTCATGATTCTTGGTATAATCAACTTAAGATCCAAAACCTATTCAATCAAATAAAATAAATAAATTCTACTGTTTCTTTCTGTATATATTCGAAACAGTTATTCTATCAGATACGGAATTGTATCCAAAATTTAAATGCTGGTGATATAGTGTTGGCTCTATCTGGAAACCGCAAAGATCTTCTTGTGTAAACATGCCATATGTAATCACCTGCTGCAAAATCTTTAAAATCTGAACTATTTCTCTGATTGTTAAAGTTTTAATGGCCCAAAAAGATGTAATGGCTATAAGTATCTGCATGGACAGAAAAGTTCCTTGAAAGACTGCTACTACTTACAAGTTAGTCAATTTTCCAGTCTCATTTTCTCACGTAAACTATTTAATGAATCAACCCAATTTAAAACAATGAATTATTGGAAACCATAGTCAATGTGAGGAATAATTGTTAATCTTGTCACCGTCAGTCCACAATAAAATAATCCATGAATTGCACCATTTTCTACTTCTTATCAATTATTAATTTCTTCACCCTCCTTCATAACACTCTCTAATGATCATCCGTCTTCTAAAAATTTCTTGTGTGTATTATCCTTCCCCTCTTCTTCTATTTCTTCACTAGTTTCTTACTTCACTAAGTACAGATATATTTTTTGATTTAAGTTAAAAGAAGAAATAGACTAAGAGGGGGATGGATGCAGTAAACTTTACTGAGTACGAAAAAGATGATAAGGAAAGGTTTGACCTAAATGAAGATATTATCATGGAAGCAGAAGATGAAGAATTTAGCAGAAGCAACAATAGCTCTAGTTGTCAAATTTATGATAATAATACTGCTAATGAGAATGAGAATGAGGAAGGAAGCAAGAAAAATTCACTAGTGAGACAATACAATAGATCGAAGATGCCAAGGCTTAAATGGACTCCAGATCTTCATCGCTCTTTTATTCTTGCCGTCAAAAGACTTGGTGGTCAAGAAAGTATGCATTTCTTTATTTCTCATTCTTGTACCCAAGAATATCTTGCATTTTCTGATTAATTTGTAATGACAAGTAACTAAAAGGTATAAATTATGAATGATGCATGTAGGAGCAACTCCAAAGTTGGTACTTGAGATGATGAATGTGAGGGGACTTGGTATTTCTCATGTCAAGAGTCACTTGCAGGTAATTTAGATATCTCATATGTATATCACGAAATTTTGACTTTGCGTATTTTTTTATCCTGGATATAAATTGATATTCTGTTTTGTAAATCAGATGTACAGAAATAAGAAACTAGACGACTTAGGGCAAGTGAAGTCTCGCACCGTTTCCTCTTCAGGTTTTATTCATGCCCTTGGAGTGTCACCTCTTTTAACCTTCTTTTTGTACATCTTTTTATATATAAAGATGACATTAATAAAATTGATCTGAATCTTTTATCAAAAGAGCCATAAGTTATTTAATGCTCCGCTGATATATACAGCTGTATCTTGATTTTTTATTTTTATTATCCAGTTATATTTTTTGCAATTGTATTCTGATTTATGGCTATACAGTTTTAGTGTATACACTGAAATTATTAATGTTTATTAATAGTTCGGTTAGTAGAATATATGAAATAAAGATAAGTACTTTACAATAGTGTATGATACCATAAATACAGACTACAGTATAACGAATATTTCCTGAATTTGTTTCACAATATAATCTCCTAAACAGTTATATCCAGTACTAAAATATAGACAACGAATAATTTATCTATGTATATAACTATATATACTCTATGTTACAGTCAACTCAGAAAATAGCTGATACTTTTTGCTTAGCAGATTTTTTTTTTTTTTTATATGTATGGAAACGTTTCAACAATGAATTTAATTATATTCCAAAGTTATTTTTACATTTACAGGATTCTCTTCCCTGGATAATTATTTTAGAAGAGGAAATACGGTTTCAAGGACATTCACCAAGGAAAGGAATAGCCTGTTCTATCTGCAGCACTCAAGAATGCAAAATTTACTTGGCAGATTAATGCACCCTCCTCAACTACCTCTTACCCAAAACAACAGTATAAGGTATTCAATACATATACACACCCAGTTATCTATACGTTAATTGAATGTTTGTGATTATATATTATATTATCTGTACATGATTAGCACTCGTCCAGCATAAATCTAAATAGGGCTGTGTTTAGATCATCTTTTAAAACTTCTAAGTTATACGTACCATAGACAGGTTTCCAGTTTTGTCTCAGAGAAAACAATTAAAGTAGAGAAAAGTGATGTAAGAACCTGTAACGGATGAGTTTTATATATGTTTCATGGTTCAGTTATATAATCAAAATAAAATTGGTATCTAACCTGTTGATCCTGGCATTTCCTCTTTTAAATTTTAATATTGCAATTAAACATTTGTACTTTTATACATATGTACAGGTTTCTGTTATAAGTAGGAGCAGACTGCGATTAATTGATCACATGTTAACAATTAATTAGAGAATCAAAATATTGGAGTCTATATGCTGTTAGTCTATTAGTAAAGAGCGAACTAAATCAAAGGTTTATATTTTGTTTTGGTACGCTAATCATTTTCAGGCTATCTCATATTGGTTTGAGCTGCATGTACCATTGCTACTTTTTCTTTCTCTCTCTCTTTTAAAGAAGAAGAAGAAAGAGTCTATCTTGATAGTTGATACAATGATTGGCAAATATAGCACCACGAGTTTTATTTCATAAAATAATGTTTTTGGTGTAGGAAGACTACTATTTCTTTTCATACACACAATTTCGTATATATGGCCTATGCTAACGTATCCATGGACCTATTCGATCAGTTTATTCTTAAATTGGCTCATAAACTTATTTAATCTATATACATCCTGAACATTTGGAATGCATATCTTAATATACTTCTATAATATTATCAGACAATTTGAAAGAAGTATGGTTAGTCCCAGAATAACAGAGAGGGCTAGTTCAAGTCAAGAAGACATCAGTGACATGATATTCAAGAAAGAATTAAGAAAAACGACTAATTCTTATCTGTTCGATATAAAAGAAAGAACAACTACATTTGGAAGTTGGAGTAATATTGGAACTAACGAGGTTGGCCAACACTACGAAATAGATGGAACAAAATATGGTTGGAAAGAAAGAAACAAACTCATATATTCTAGTGATGAAAGAAGCAACACGGAAAAAACAGCATATCCCACGTTTGATGATCAATCTTCCCCTGAGGTAATAATTAGTTAATCAATGATCATCATCTACTTGCTAGTAAGCCATAGTCAAAGCAATATGATAATATTTATAATTTTATTTTTGATATGCAGAAACTTATGAAGAATCATGCTACGCATAGCAAACGCAAGTTCAATGACAATTCCAACACAGAAAAATCTACCACTTCAGAGGTAAAAAAGGCAAACACAATGCAAGAGTACAATGATTGTATACCAAATTTACAGTTAAGCTTAAGGCCTATATCTATCAAAATTAATAAAGACAAGAAAGAAGAAGAATTAGATGATGATGATAGTCTGCTCTCACTTTCGCTCTCCCCTCCGAAATTACAACTGAAGCCCTTTCTAGAAACTTTAAGTTCAGCAACAAAGCCGATAAGAAGCTAAGTACTTTAGATCTGACCATGCTGATCTTTTGTTAATTTGCAGCATTGGAGTGAGATCTTTCAAGTACTTGGTTGTGTTAAGGCATTTTTTTTTTCAGCATATTTACTATGTGTTTTAGTTCCTTGATTAATTAAGACTGAATTATGTATTTCAATTCTTGAGGCCTGACCATGCTCTGTAATTTATATCTCCATGTCATGCAATAGAACACTTGTTTGTTATTTAACCTAAGCAAATAATCCAATTCTACTTAATTTACAACTAACGTCTCCAAAATCCAGAACAGTTTGATTCTGTTGGTAAATTTTTAATGGGATTTTGGGCCAAAGGTCCCTATTCTCAAAGTCCATACACAAAAAGTTCATACTAATAAATCCATGTAAATTATGTCCATGTTTTGTTATTTTTTACCAAATTGTCCCTTCTAGAAAATCGGTCCAGCATTGAAATCATGGGCAAAAGTAGCATAAATTAGTCAAAAACTAAAAATAAAGACCAAATTTTCATAACTTTTTCGAAAGGAATTTTTCTTCCATCATCTTTCAATTATAGAGACTTGACATTCGTTTCTTAATTTTTAATATATATATATATATATATATATATATATATATATATATATATATAGTCAGCATCATTGAACAAGAAATTAAAGATTTACTTTCTGATTTATTTGCATTTATTATGTCAAATAATTAATAAAAGCAGTCACATCTCCACCATAAATGCCAATTCATTACTTAATAAAAACCAGCCATATTTTATCACAAATACCAATTCATTACTCATCAAAGCCGGATTTAATGCCCAATAAATGACATGATAACCTGCTTAATTATTACTAATTAATGTCAACTATCTCCATATCAAATATTCCTTAATTCCCTTCATCCTTACTTTAAATAAGAAGACTATGGTGCAATTAATATCATCTTAGTTAGCGTCACTACAATTCTACACCAAGGCTTACCGCTATAAATACACCTAGATTGCAAAAGAAAACGAGAAAATATGTCTTCTCCTCTTCTCCTCAAAATCTCTTGTAATATGAAACTATAAGTGATAAATAAATTATAAAGTGAATGTAGGTCATAGATTTTGCCGAACCACTATTAAATTTTCGTGTCTCTTTTATCTTTTTTTTTATCTGCTTATTTTTGTGATCTGTGTTGCTGTTTTCTGAATTGCCGTTAAGGCTGGTGCTTTCACATTACTTTGGGTGTTGACGGTCATTTTTGTCGGCAACACTATACTATAGCATGAGTGTGATTTAGAGGGAATGAAAAGTGGAAAAAGATGGAAAAAGCCCCGTAGTATAAAATAAATCAAAATATAATTGTATAAAGGATTTCGTGGAAACTGCTTTGGTTTAAAATTGCAACGAGTACTTTTGTATATATCCTCTCTAAATTTTCCTTCCCAAAAACTAGTTTTGGAAAACACCACTACTTTTAGTTTCAGCCAAAATGTAAATATTTGCACTTTCAGTTGCAGTTTCTTAAAAAAATAGATTTGATTATAGAAACATGCGATTAAGTTCAGATTTAATTTTTGGAAGAAGGAAAAAATTTTTACAAAAAATAATTTTTGGGGTGTAATTTAATATATTATTTTTGAGACGAATTTTCTGTATATCAAACCTGAAAATAGTGGCGGATCCAAATTCCCACAATTGTATTTCTCAACAGATGTATATAGGTTTCTAAGTTCAAATAAGTGCAAACCAAAATAGTACAATGGTCACATTTTTTAATTGTTTCGTACCAAATGATGGTTGGACAAACGCAGCTACCGAAAGTTAATCAACCTAAGGCATCTGTCGATAATTCTTTTTTTTTGAAAAGGTAAATTGGCCCATGGTCAATACCCGATACCATAAATGCATAAGACATATGCTAGGATTTCTCAAACCCTAGCTACTACATTATTTACAACTTTTACATTTTGTAGCAAAAAAACTCAATAATGACTGTTAGATCGCCGATTTAAAAGTCACTTATCTTCGCGATTAATTCAAGCTTTAAGGCGGCTTCCACTGCTTCCAAGCTTCTCCCATCTCTTGTTTTCTATCAGCGTTATCAGCAGTTGGTTGAACTCTAGGTGTATGGCAAGTCTGATCTGAGTCAGCCTTAGTATTGCTCGGTTCACCTTTTTCCCATAAGATAAGTGAGAATTTCTGTGTTTAAGTTTACTTCTGTAGAAGATTCCCGATTCATTTGCGATAACTTCTAAATCGCTTAGATCTGTACTGTTATATAGTTGCTAGAGCTCAGTCGGCTACAAAGATGGAGAGCGGTAGTCTCTTGCTATATTAAGTAAGTGATTGTCCTAAACCCTAATCTCATTAACAAATTTCATTAACTAAGCTTGCTTTTTACGTTTTCCATTTTTTTGTAGGTGCCAGATTTGATATAGGAATGAAGATGGCCGCCTCTTAATGCAACCCCGAAGCAACCACCTATATTGCCAGGGACTCTTCCTCGAGAAATATCGTTAGAGTTCTTCTCATTTTGTAAGTAAGCTTCAATCCGATCATCAAAATTGTCTAGTTCCCATGTATCTGTCTCTTGCTCAGTTTATATGCCATTAGTTTCTGTTTTATCTGATTTGTCGAAAATGATTTGGCTTACGGTTTCAATAAGTTTCCATATTTGAAGCAAATTTGCTTCCTTCTTGTTGTGTAGCCTTGTGTTTCTCTCTTTCCATATATAATATATGACACACGTGAGAACAATACATGCATGGGTGAACTTTTTCTATTTTCGTTTCTAATTGCCTTGGATGAATTGAATACTGCTTCTGATGTCTTTTATTGATTGAAATTGACCAACTTTAAGCTTCAATTTTGCAACGGACCAAATGTGTCTCGAATAAATACAACCAAAAAATAAGCGCTCAAGCTTTCATTTTTAGTTTTTCATAATGGACAGAATGTTCCATTTTTAATATTCCACTTTTTACATCTGTCTTTGGTAGGCAATCTATTCGGTAGTGCAAAGTATGCACAATGTGCCATCTTCAAGAAATTAGCTCTATTCCAGATGACAGTGAACCGTCGACCTCTGGTTCTTCTCCTTTGATAAATTCCCATGTTTTCCTGAATGAAATTTTTCTTTAAAGCTTAATTTCCATTTCCATTTGTCTTTTTCCAAGTCGGGATTGATTGTGATTTTTTCTATGGCTGCTTTGGAAATTGCTGCTTTTGGTTTTAGCTGTATATTCCATTTGTGGTCTTGTACAATAAAATTACAGTTGAATTTGCGCCTCCAAATTGATAAATGTTTTTCCAACCAAGTAGTTTTAGAAGTACGTTGCCATGTATCCATAGGTCGAGCCAAAAACATGTTTGTTTTCCTTCTCTGAATTGTCTTTCAATGAGTTTAACTCTATTTTCCCTGCAATTCAAATTGTTTTTCCAAGTATTGGAGTAATGTTTTTTCACCGGCTTTGTCCAAAAAAATTTGTTGTTAACATATTTCTCTTTCATCCATTTTTCCCATTAAGATTTCCCTTTCAAAAATTTACAGAACAATTCGAGATTGCAAACTGTGTTTAGATCAATAAATTTCTTAACCCGGTCCACCTGCTTGCTTTGGTTTGCAGATTGTATTCCAAGATACTTTATGTTGTTTTCCTCTCCAAATAAAGTTTGCACGTATTTTTTCAATTTTCTGAATTCGTATTTGTTAGGATTTTGTGAGCTTGCATCCAATACATGATGACGACAGCGATGACTGTGTGTGTTAATTCCAATCTACCAGCTAGGGATAAAAGCTTGCTAGACCATCCTTCTAATAATTCATAAAGCCTTAGTCTTTATCCTTAATTTGATTACTATTGAATGGTAGGCCCAAGTATTAACAGACAAAGAACTTACTTTGAATTTTAAAACATAATTTCTACTTTTCGGACACATGATTTGCTGATGTAAATTTTGCTTTTACTTTCATTTATTTGAAGCCTAACGTATTCTTCAACTTTCTCTAGAATTTTACCCATAGTGTAAGCATTTTTACATCAGCCTTCAGAAAAGTAAGTAAATCGTTAGCGTGTAGTGAATGAGTAATAAATGGTTTTGTCATATCATTGGTTTTTAAGTTTCCATTAATTTTTTCTAATTCCATTTGTATACAAAGGAATTCCATAGCAACAGTGAATTAAGTAAGGAGAATACGGGTCTCCTTGCCTTATTACCCTATTGCTATGTATAAAACCACTCAAAGAACCATTTATAAGTATGAAGTAGGTCATATTATTTATACATTCTTTACCCTGACTACTGCTATCAAATCCAAACTACTTTAACATATGCAAAATAAAGTGAATATTGATTTTATCAAAATCCTTATGCAAGTCAATTTTGATGCACAATTTATTTTTGTTGCCTTGATTGGAGTTTTTGATTTCTTCATGAGCTAATAAAGTATTTTCGGTAATAAATCTCGTAGGGATAGAAGCATTTTGGTTTCCAAAAATTAAATATTTCAAAAATATTTTAATCCTATTGCATAGTATAGTAGCTATAATTTTGTAGATAAAGTAACAGCAGGTTATAGGCCTATAATCACCTAATTCCTTAGGGGTTTTAACTTTGGAAGAAGTTTAATTAAAATGTGGTTTAGATTTTTAAGAATTTTCCCCTTGGTAAAAAAACTCATTCACAGCATCAAATGTATTATGTTTTATCACTTCCCAATGAAATTTATAGAATTTAGCCCTAAACCCATCTGGACCTAGACTTTTATCATTATTAGCATTGAATACAATTCCTATAATTTCTTCTAAAGTTATACGAGCAAGTAAAATTTCCTGATCGTTAGAATTCAATATGAACTTGGTATTTATACTGGGAAAAGTGTTTGGATAAGAAGCAAAATTATATAGGGAGGTGAAATAATTGATTGCTTCCAATTCCATTTGTGATGCATCATTTATTACACTACCATTTGGATCTATTAGCTTCCTTATATCATTTTTATAATTTCTGTTGGACATTTTTGCATAATTTTTTTAGTGGAATCATCGTCATTTGTGAGCCAGTCCACTTTAGCTTTCTGCCTCATATTCAAAGCTTAAGCATGAAGAGCCCTTGTTAACATGCTCTGAGTATCGAAAGAATTTATTAACTATAGCAATACCTGAGCTTTTTTTATCAATACTATCTTGTAAGCACTCACAATCTTCTCTAATTTATTTAATTTCTGTTTTTGAATTGTTTTTATTCCATAATTTCAAATCTTCTTTTGTTTTTTGAATCATCTTTCTAAATTTATACTGGGCAGTGCCATGTACATGAATAGAAGTCTATTTTTTACTATTTCCTTATAAGAATCCTCAAAGATCGATCCGTTTACAAATCTAATAGGAAATTTTCTCTTATTTGAAATGCTACACTTTAAAAGAGAATTTGAACTAGTGCATGATCACTAGAGGCTTGAGGAAGTGTACTACAATTAAAGTATGAAAAACATTTTAGAGTGTTTTGATTTATTATAATTTTATCAAGTTTACAATGTATATTTCTACATTTTCCCTATTTCCATGTATACTTGTTACTAGAAATAATAGGTTCAACTAAACCTGTTTTCAAGATAAAATTATTAATTAACTCAAGTATTTTAAATTGAATTGGATTACCCCATCCCTTTCATGATTAAACAGTACTGTGTTAAGGTCCCTTACTATGATCCAGGGATAATTTATTTAATCATTAATTAACTTAAAGTATAGCACTCTCGTCCTTGCTATTTGATGAATATATAAACGTAATTTCTAACATCAAACCCCCTGTATTTTTGCATATACATTGAATATATTGCAAATTCATATAATATTGTTGGATTTCCCATATATTTGAATAACTTAAGATCATAATTCTATCATAACCACACATAAAATTATCATTGATAATATCCCTACCATTTAAAGTGCTATTTTGAAATAAGTCTATTTTGTGATTATCTAATTTATGTTCAAGAAGGCCAATAATTCTTGACATACATATGTTTAACAGATTTATAAGGTCGATTTTTCTTTCTAGGGAATTTATTCCCCTTACATTCCATAAAATTATTGACATTATAAAATATAATAAAGGATATTATAAGGGATGTTCTCTTCATCATAGAGAAAGCTCGTAATGCTCCTCTCTTACTTGCCTTCTGCCACTTTTTTGCATGAAATTTTGTCTTGGATTAGAAATTGCTTTTCCCGGTTTGGATTTCTCATTATATACTTCTTTAGGAGATCTGCTTCATCTTCTATATGAATTTTGGTACTAGGCCTGAGTAGTTCATTTATTTTTTTATTTTGTTTTTTTCCTTTTGTTACGCTTTGCAGAGAGGAGGAGCCTGAAAGTTGTTTAGCAACATTTTGTATTAGCATGTTCGAGTTTGGAGCTATTACTAACATAGAGGCAATATTAGCAACTTACCTTCCTATCTTAAGATCGTTGATATTATGAATACCAGGAGATTCATCTACATTTGTGATATTATTATCTATTATTAAAGTTGAGTTATCCATTAAGGGAGGATCCTTATTGACATGTTTGATATTAACGCCTTTTGTTTGCTTTCTTGTACTCTAACTGCTTCTGAAGTCATTTTTCTAAACTGGCTTATTGGGAGCATGGTCGAGTCTCGAATAGCTCACCCACTTGCGATAGGGACTTGCATATCCAATCTTTGGTCTACATCCCTAATCTTACTATTGTTTGAATTTATGAAACTTGGATTCGAATATGCCTGAACATCTGCATACTTTTGATTCCCATTAGTATCATCATTTTTTATCTCTGTTTTTTAAGACATCATCACTAGCTCTTTCATCCCCACTTTGACTTACACAAATATTCTCGATTGAACTTTTTCCAAAAAAATTGATTTCCTGCCTTTGCTTCTCCGGAACTTTATTTTTTTTCAACCTGCATGTTTTCTACATTTTCACTTGATTTAACTGCAGTAAGGGTTGCATCGGTATAAATTTTTTCTTTCCAAACTTTCTTGGTTGTATAGTTTACAGTGTTACGGCCAAAGTATACACAATTCATGCATCTAGGAGGAATCAACTCATACTCGATTTTTTGCACAATATTTTCACCGTCATACATTGAAATGTAGGCTTCCTTTGGAATTTCCGCATTTGTTTTATTTCAACAGGAATTCTCGCATAACATAATCTTATTTCATTTGATGTAGATACGTTTAGTTTCAGAGGGATTCCAACTACACTCACAATGACACTAAATGCTTCCTTGTCCCATAGTTTAGGTTGAGTCTAGGTAGTTGAATCCAGATTGACATTATAATGAGCAGATTATTGAATATGCAAGTATTCGACTTTTGTTTGATGATAATAAACATATATATATATTCATTTAAATGTATTTGTTAATGTACTATTTTATTTTCACGGATTAAAAAAATATTTGTTGAATAAAATAAATAACACAGAGTTTAAATTCAAACAGATATTTTATTCAAACAAATATTTATTAAAATTTTTGAATAGTACAAATTCAAGCTCTCATTATATATACAAAATTTCAATTACAATACATTTCATTTTATACAACTGTCCTCACTACATATTGCTCATTCACTCGTATTTAATCTTGAACTTGATTCCAGCATCTGAACAATCTGCAAAAAATATACACTGACACAGTAAAATTGAAAATAAAATATTTTTGCAGTATAAAAGAAAATGTAATTTTGAAAATAATATTTGCCTCTTTTATTTGGGTTGTTCGTCATCATTTAAATTTGAATTCATCATACACGAACAGCTTGTGACATGCACAGTGTATCACTGTACATGCCACAAGGTCGTGCACACTGATATACACTTGATAAGTTACAGGGACAGGTGAGCACAAGGTCAAACCCAAATCAAAAGCCAAGTTCAACTCAAGTGCAATAAAAATAATGTCACGACACGAGCATAAGGTCAAACCCGAGCTATAAGCTGGATTCGACACAGGTGCAAATTCATGAAAATGGTCAAGACAACTAAAAAAAGCGACCAAAAATCCAAATGTACAAAACCATATGCAAACTGAAACAGGCAGTAGCAACAACAACTATAAAATATGAAGGCAATGCACATGTCAACAAGCTTGTATATCAAAGTGCAGACGACCAGTGAACAACAAGTGGCCAAAGCAAAACACATGCCAGTGAAACATCATGAACAATCCTAGATTCAAATTCAACATAGCAATGTACAGACTTCCTGATAACACTCCAAATTCAAATGAAAATAGTGACACACACATACATCTAGCAACTAGAGGCAAAGCTCATACACAACATATAGTGGCAATATGATTGTAGTGAAGACTACAAGTACAAAGCATGCATCAGTTCATATGCACTGGCTCGAAGTAACAACACAATGCAAACCAGAAAGGAGTACCAGTCTACACAAGACTCGACCAAGGCTACAATGTGTACAGTGCATACATGAATGTACAGATCAAGTGAAGTATATAAGAGAAGCCTGCAGACTACCATGAGCAACCAGTACATCAAACCAGAACAACAAGTGGAACTGACCACACAAGAAAAGCCTGACCAAGTGGTAAACAAACAACACATGAAAATGAACAAAAACTTCTGTAGTGAACAGAGCAACAGCAATGATGAACCAACAGAGGCAACTACAATCATCAGGTTGAAAACATTATAGGGATAAACACACTTGACTACAAGGAGATGTACAAACAAGTGACACTAAGTGCAACAGAAAATCAAGCATAGATGAACAAACCATGGTGGCAAGTTTGAACAAATCCAAAGCCGAGACAAGCAAGCAATACAAATACAAGTATACATGTATGCATATATATGTATAAAAATACATATATGTATCAAATGAAACAATACCTGCATAAGCAAGTGACACAGCGAGTTCGAACAAAGATAAAGGAAATTTCAAACTGCAGTTCAAAGTAATGCCGAAGTCACAGTCGATAACGAGTTCAAAAAATCATGGAACAGCAGTTTCAAATCAAGACAGTGCCGAACCCAAAATATCTTCACAAAATCAAAGTGACCGAAGTCAAAGTACCAGAGAATTCAAAGCCGTGGTAATCAAGAAATCGCAACTTCAAAATCAATGCCATGTGAATCAAGCTACCAGAAAATATATGAATTTGAACAAATCAAAAATATACGAAGTGACAAAGTCAAAAATAATCACCAGCGGCCAAACAATATTTATGGCAATCCAAAAATTATCAGATGATTTCAGAGAGAATATACGAACGAAAAATAAGGAATTCGATTCCTATATAAAATCCTAAAGCATCATCGGCAATATTAATTCGAGTTCAAGTAGAAACAGAGCAAAATTAAATCAATAACTCGAATCATTGAGTTCAAGGAAGCAAAAACAAAAAAGCAAAAGTAACAAATTACATACCGAAGCAACTTCGAACTCAATCATAATTGAACAAGCCCAGTGCAAAGAAGAAAGCATCGATTTGAAGTAGCTGAAGGAGATCAATAGAGAGAAAGAAGAAATCGACGCATCATTAATTGAATCGACAGAAATCGGCGCACTTCAATTTTTCCAAACCCTAATTTCAGAGGAACGAACGAACGAGAGTCGCCATTATCACAAACACCAATGAACGAGCCGATAAAAGAAAATTGGAAGAATACTTTTGGGCCGGCCTTTACATTCGGGTTTATATTTACTTAGGGCTTGTGTATTTTAAAATTAGGATTTTGTTTATAATTGTTTTTAAAATTGTATTTTTCCTTTTTTAAACTCTTGTAATTTCTAGTCGTATGACTAGGGTACAAACTACGTGGCGTAATTTGAGAATTCGCAACTCAGTGGCTGAGTCTGGTAGGGTTTTGAGCGTATAGTTAAGGCTAGTCGATAGCGGGTGTCGCGAGTTTATGTGTGTAAGTGTCTGACTGCTTAATTTCTAGTAAAAACCTTGGGGGCAGCACGTAGGCAGGGTTTTGCCGAAGCTGGATAAATTCTATGTAGTTCTATTTCTACATTTATTATTTTGCTATTATTTGTGCTGATATAATTCTGATATATCTGTGTTGAAAATATTTTGTAAACTTCTGCAATAAATTTTTATAATTAATAGTATCACCCTATTCACCCCCCCTCTAGGGTGAAATCGATCCTACAAGTGGTATTAGAGCTAGGAACAAAAGCAATTTTTGTTTTAAAAAGTTTGATTTTTCAAAAAACCATTTTTTAAAAAAAAATTGAATTTTTAAAATGGCTTCTTTTAATAATACTTTTACGGAGGGTCAGCCACCAATGTTTAATGGTGAATATGCTTACTGGAAAAATAGGATGGAAATTTTTCTAAAAAACCATTGACACTTGGGATATTGTTGAGACAGGGTATAGAGCACCAACTATAATTGTAAATAATCAGGAAATAAATAAACCGAAGGATCAATGGACAGAGCTAGAAAATAAATTACAAAATGCTAACGCTAAAGCTATGAATTCTATTACCTGTTCATTGGATCAATTTGAATTTAATCGTGTCTCACATTGTTCAACTGCGTAGGAAATATGACACACACTCAAAGTGACTCACGAAGGAACTCAAGTCAAAGAATCTCGCCTTGCCATGCTGAGTAGCAAATACGAGAATTTTACAATGGCTAAGGAAGAAAATGTTAAAGAGATGTATGGACGGCTTTCCAACATCGTATACAAATCAAAAGCTCTTAAAAAATCATACACGGAATTGGAAATAGTCCGAAAAATCCTCAGAATCCTTCCACGATGTTTTGAAAGAAAAGTGACCGCCATTCAAGAATCGAAAGATTTAAAACAAATCAAAGTTGAAGAACTCATCGGAAATCTCACAACTTATGAGCTAGAAATGAAATTCAAGAAAGAGCGTGAAGGAGGAGACACTCGAAAGAAATCAATAGCTCTCAAAGGAACAACTGAAAGTGATGACGACGACGACGACGATGGAGCAGCAGAGTTGGAAATGGTAATAAAGAGATTAAAAAGGTGGAACTGCAAATATGTAAATCCAGCTCTAAATCAAAAATTAAAAAGCAGAATAATCAAAGTTTTAGATAACACAGAACAACAAAAAATCATCTTCCATAAGTGCAACCAACCCGGACACATCAAGCCCAATTGTCCTCAAAACCAACACGACTTTGGAAAGAAATCAAAAAGGAGAAATTTTGCAGCCACGTGGAATACATGCGATGAAGATAATAAAAGTACTAGCAGTGAGAGTGAGAAAGCAGATATGTGCCTTCAAGGTAATATAACTGATAGCGACGATGACGAGCCAAGCGAGGTATCAAAACTCACTCACTCAGAATTACTCATATATTTCCACGAAGTAAATGGATGTTTTGAACGACTTAGGGAGAAATATGCCAAACTTGAATCACAAAAAGATACTTTGATAGATTAAAATAAACAACTTGACCAATTAATTAAAAACTATCAAAGTAGGATCCCTAAGTGTTATAAGTGTCCAACATTCGAAGAAGAAATTAAAAAATAAAAAATTAAAATAAAATCGCTTGAAAATGAAATTCTGATTTGGAAAGAAAGTGAAAATACTCGAAGAGAAAAATCTATTAAAAGGTGTACACAATTACTGAATGAAAATGTATCCCTCAAAACACAAGTCCAACAATTATCCACGACTATAGGAAAATTTTCAAAAAATGAAAGATCGCTAAATATGCTTTTAGGAAAACAAACTGTTAATACATATAGACAAGGACTTGGATATAATCAATCAGAACGTGATAGAGGTGAAATTAAACAAGTCAATTCCATGTGCACAATTTGTAGAAAATTTGGACACAATCAAAATATTTTGTTGGTATAGACCCAAACAAGTAAAAACCATTCCAATTTGGGTTCCAAAAGGCATAAATATAAAATCTTTGAAAGTCAAACAAATTTGGGTGCCAAAAGGAACGTGTATAAATAGTTATCGGTCTCCACAAAAATATTTGTCAAAATATTTTTCCACTAACAATCATGGAACTATAAAAACAAACAAGTCACAAAAATCTTTTATCGTGTAGGTGTGGTGGCAGGCTAAGGAACTACATTAGTGTTACTTGGATTCTGGCTGTTTCAGGGACACAACGGATGACAAAGCAAAGTTTCTTAGCCTAGTATAAAGGTGAAAAAATCACAACAGGCGACAATGAAAAATTATCGTAAAGGTAAAACAGGTAATGGTATATTGAACGATATATTAAATTTGATAATCTACACCGTAATCTGAATTAAATCAGCCAGTAATGCGATAATGAAATAAATGTTGATGATTAACCTGACTTATTTTAAATTGTTAACCAATCATCTTTGAACTCTTTGGACTATTGACGATGATTTCTCTTAATACACGTGGATATACTGGTTACTTTACTGCTGACACTAATGTCACTATATGTAAATTTGCAACGCTTTAATTCAATTTCATTTAAAAGCTGTTAAAAATGATTTCAAGAAATTTGTTGAAACTTCACAATCTAGTCTATAACATTCAATTAATGATAATCTCGAGTGAAAGAAAAATTCAGATGCAGATTACACTGGTGATCTAGTTGATAGAAAAATTACTGGTGGAACGTGATTTATGTTAAGATATTTAGTAACTGCATCGTTTTTCAAAGAAAAAATGTGCATATTTCTTATTTCAAATAATTTGCAAATTATAGGTATTTTTCTTTTATAAAACCCCTTGCAGAAAATTATTTTTGACCTTGTTTCAGATTAGTCATTTTGAAATTTTAATTTGATAATTATTTTTGAATTTGAGCTTAAATGACTATATTGACTAATCTGACTCCCTACTAATTATCAAAAAGATAAATAGTGATTGAAAAAGTGATGAGTGTTGATATTGATCATATATTATAACTCGAGACAGCATAATTAGTAATTTTCTTTAGAAATTTAAACAAGAGTTATAAAACTTTTTGTTGGTAAAAATTCCATGACCATTTCTATTTCTATCATATTTCAATCAACCATCACTCATCATAATCCATTATAGTATCTCAATATGTGGTGATTTAAACAGGAATCATTCTTTTTTTAATTTTTTTTTTTTAAAAAAACAAAGTATTCACTCTTATTTAAAAGTCCTCACAGTTATGCATGAGTGAACTACTTGAAATTTTTGATTATGTGCTTTCATGCTCATTTAAAAGTCTTCACAGTTATGCATACATGGAATGCATATCAAAATTGATTTATTAAATGATAAGGTTGATTCTAATCCAATTTAAAAGTCCTCACGGTTATGCATGGTTAGAAGATAGCTGAATTCATTTTTTTTTAAGAAAATGGAATACTACTAATCTTATTTAAAAGTCCTAACGGTTATGCATGGTTAGTTGATTTTCAAATTCTTGATATAAATATACCACAAATAGACACAACTATATGGTTTTATATGATGACATCATTCCTATCATTCTAAAGTGGAATATACGCCTAATAGAGTATTTATGATTTTTGTTTGATTTTTTATTGAAATTTAATATTTATATTCAATTGAGTTTTAATGTTGTATTAACGTTTATCACTTTATCTCTATTTTTCTAACACTGTTACTCTTTTGCTGATAACAAAAGGGGGAGAGAAAAGTTAAGATTTTGAAAAATAAAGGTCAAATATTTTCTATTTGCATCTAGGCTTATTTGCATATTTTTATTTACATGCATATATTAAGGGAGAGCTTTGTGCAGAGAGAGAGAGAGCATTTAAATAGGGGAAGCAAATAGAATTTATCAATGATCAAATACATTTAATATATTCAAAATTTTAAATATATGTTTGTTATCATCAAAAGGGAGAGATTGTTGCATATACAAGTATATGATTTTTGTTTGATGATAATAAACATATATATATATATATATTCATTTAAATGTATTTTTTAATGTACTATTTTATTTTCATAGAGTAAATAAATATTTGTTGAATAAAATAAATAACACAGAGTTTAAATTCAAACAGATATTTTATTCAAACAAATATTTATTACAATTTTTGAATAGTACAAATTCAAGCTCTCACTATGTATACAAAATTTCAATTACAATACATTTCATTTTATACAACTGTCCTCACTACATATCGCTCATTCACTCGTATTTAATCTTCAAATTGAATCCAACATCTGAGCAATCTGCAAAAGATATACACCGACATAGTAAAATTGAAAACAAAATATTTTTGCAGTATAAAAGAAAATGTAATTTTGA
Source organism: Allium cepa (assembly GCA_030765085.1). NCBI lineage: Eukaryota > Viridiplantae > Streptophyta > Magnoliopsida > Asparagales > Amaryllidaceae > Allium > Allium cepa. The sequence goes on along the minus strand of CM060930.1, from coordinate 77,158,088 downwards.
AAATAATATTTGCCTCAGTTATTTAGGTTGTTCATCATCATTTTAATTTAAATTCATCATACACGAACAGCTTGTGACATGCACAGTGTAACACTGTACATGCCACAAGGCCATGCACACTGATATACACTTGATAAAGTTACAGTGACAGGTGAGCACAAGGTCAAACCCAAGTCAAAAGCCGGGTTCAACTCAAGTGCAATAAAAATAATGTCAAGACACGAGCACAAGGTCAAACCCGAGCTATAAGCTAGATTCAACATAGGTGCAAGTTCATGAAAATGGTTAAGACAACTAAAATAAGCGACCAAAAATCCAAATGTACAAAACCATATGCAAACTGAAATAGGCAGTGGCAACAACAACTATAAAGTATGAAGGCAATGCACATGTCAACAAGCTTATATATCAAAGTGCAGACGACCAGTGAAAAGCAAGTGGCCAAAGCAAAACACAAGCCAGTGAAACAACATAAACAAGCCTGGATTCAAATACAACATAGCAATGTACAGACTTCCAGATAACACTCCAGATTCAAATGAAAATAGTATGACACACACATACATCTAGCAACTAGAGGCAAAGCTCATACACAACATATAGTGGCAATATGATTGCAGTGAAGACTACAAGTACAAAGCATGCACCAGTTCATATGCACTGGCTCGATGTAACAACACAATGCAAACCAGAAAGGAGTACCAGTCTACACAAAACACAAGACTCGACCAAGGCTACAATGTGCACAGTGCAGACTTGAATGTACAAATCAAGTGAAGTATACAAGAGAAGCCTGCAGACTACCATGAGCAACCAGTACATCAAACCAGAATAGCAAGTGGAACTGACCACACAAGAAAAGCTTGACCAGGTGGTAAACAAATAACACATGAAAATGAATAAAACCTTATATAGTGAACGGGGAAACAACAATGATGAACCAACAGAGGCAACTACAATCATCAGGTTGAAAACATTGCAGGGATGAACACACTTGACTACAAGGAGATGTACAAACAAGTGATACTAAGTGCAACAAAAATCAAGCAGAGGTGAACAAACCATGGTGGCAAGTTCAAACAAATCCCAAGCCGAGACAAGCAAGTAATACAAATACAAGTATACATGTATGCATATATATGTATACACATACATATCTATATCAAATGAAACAGTACCAGCATAAGCAAGTGGCAAGCTAGTTCGAACAAAGACAGAGGAAATTTCAAACTGCAGTTCGAAGTAATGCCGAAGTCACGGTCGAAACAAGTTCAAAAAATCATGGAACAGTAGTTTCAAATCAAGATAGTGCCGAACCCAAAATATCTTCACAAAATCAAAGTGACCGAAGTCAAAGTACCAGAGAATTCAAAGCCGTGGTAATCAAGAAAACGCAACTTCAAAATCAATGCTATGTGAATCAAGCTACCAGAAAATATATGAATGTGAACAAATCAAAAATATACGAAGTGACAAAGTCAAAAATAATCACCGGCGGCCAAACAATATCAAACGGCAATCCAAAAATTATCAGATGATTTCAGAGAGAATATCCGAATGAAAAATAAGGAATTCGATTCCTACATAAAACCCTAAAACATCATCGGCAATATTAATTCGAGTTCAAGTAGCAACAGAGCAAAATTAATTTAATAACTCGAATCATTGAGGTTAAGGAAGAAAAAACAGAAAAGCAAAAGTAACAAATTACATACCGAAGCAACTCCGAACTCAATCATAATTGAACGAGCCCAGTGCAAAGAAGAAAGCATCGATTTGAAGTAGCCGAAGGAGATCGACGGAGAGAAAGAAGAAATCAACGCATCATCAATTGAATCGATAGAAACCAGCGCACTTCAATTTTTCCAAACCCTAATTTCAGAGGAACGAACGAACGAGAGCCTCCATTATCACAAACACAAAGGAATGGGCCGATAAAAGAAAATAAGAAGAATACTTTTGGGTCGGCCTTTACATATGGGTTTATAATTACTTAGGGCTTGTGTAATTCAAAATTAGGGTTTTGTTTATAATTATTTTTAAAATTGTGTTTTCCCTTTTTTAAACTCTTATAATTTCTAGTCGTGTGACTAGGGTACAGACTACGAGTTTGAGAATTCGCAACTCAGTGGCTGAGTTGTGGCAGGGTTTTGAGTGTAGAGTTAAGGCTAGTCGACAGCGGGTGTCGCGAGTTTACGTTTTTAAGCGTTTGACTGCTTAATTTCTAGTAGAAACCTTGGGGGCAGCTCGTAGGTAGGGTTTTTCCGAAGTTGGGTAAATTTTGTGTCGTTCTATTTCTGCATTTATTATTCTGTTGTTATCTGTGTTGCTATAATTATGATATATCTGTGTTGAAAATATTTTATAAACTACTGCAATAAATTTTTATAATTAACATCATCACCCTATTCACCCCCCTCTAGGGTGAAATCGATCCTACACAGATCTCTATCAAGATTCAGCTTCTTGCTCCATTTATTCAAAATAATGAGTTTTTTACTTATGAAATATGGACCGCCATTACTGGTTTTTTTCATAATCCGCTGCATTTGAAAATCTAATAATAAAAACCCTATTATTACAAGTATAGATTTCAAATTTGCTCGTCGGAATCCAAGTTCTCGTGATCCAAGCCTTGAAATGATGATATGGTATTCTACCGACATAAACATAAGCAATAACCGAGAAACTCCACTTTCTGTTTTTTCGGTGACCTTTGCATTCATAGCAACTATCTTCTTCTTATTGATTGTGAAATCTCGGAATTTTACCGTTTTGATTTTGAATATTTAATTAATTTTAAATAATTAAATAATCGGTGTTAAAAAATATAAATAACTTTTATCCAAATATAGGGATTATTTAAATATTTGAATTATGAATTAAATATTTGAATTGTGAATTAAATATTAATTAAATGGATTAAATAGCTTTATTTAACTCTTTTTTATTAATAAATAAAAATACTGAACACATTTTGTAAATTTGTTTACAAAAATAAATACTTTAAATTAATAGCAAGAAAAATCTAATTTGTTAATAAAACGACTTGATTTCTATTATAGTATTTTTAACTGAATTTATGTGATTTTTCCATAATTATTAATTTGGAAAATATTTAAATTATCGTTTGACAAATTCACGGCAAACAATCGTATTTTTGAACTTTCACAGAGTTAAATAATGTGTGAATTTTATTATTGATTTGTGATCATGTTGCATTTTGGTGCATCATCGTACTTTTATTTCGATCGTTCTCGATTCATATGCAAACTGAGTATTGTGTAGCGGAGCATCGTAAAGATTTTTTTTCTAATATTTTAAAATCAAATCGAAAGTCAAAAATTTGGAGGTGATGTTATGTTGGCTTGTAAATCTTGTTTTCTTTGGAAATCTAGTTTAGCTTGAGAGATAAGTAAAATGAGTTTGTTTATAAATAGAACTAAAGTCGCCACTTTAAAAAAGAAAAGAAATAGAAGATACATTCTTGTTTCCCTCACTCTCTTTTTCTATATTCTAACCAGTAAAACAAAAATGGCTGCAAGTTTTAGAAATCGAAATCAAAATCAAATTATTCCCTCAATTAAAAATCATAAAATTTGTTGCTTTGAGTTTGTGTAGGCGAGAGCTTTAATCCTTTATGAGTTTTGTAGTGTGCGGAAATGTTTTGGCAAAATGGACGGCTTGGACGAGAATATGGTAAAACTAGGGTTTCATTTTCCTAGTCACGGAGGGCGAATTAGGCAAAGGCGAAGGCGCGGTTGCGTTTCTGTTTGCGAAGCGCACATTGCTCGCCTAATTTCAGCAAGTCCATTTACCTATCATGGAATGCGACTTTACATTGTCGCGTGTGAGGCTAGTGGGTCACGATCTGAGGTGAGGCATCGGGCTAGGTGTTGTAGTGATGGCCGAAGAGCTTGCGCGATGAGGAGTTGAACGGCGAACGCGGATCGATGAATAGTGGCTTGTGGAGGGAGAAAAGTGGTGGAGATGCATGGCAATTATTGGGTTCACGCACGTTTTAGTGGCAGGCGACAATCTTAAACTTTGGGGAAAAGTATTAACCTAAGGTAATTAATATAAACTAGTTAATTAATGTAATTAATTATCTTAAATAACACGATTTCTTATAATATCGATATCTTGTTCATACGAGGTTGAATCCATACGCGGTGAGATGTGTTGGACTCGTAGAAACTTTAGCATCATGTTGAAATAGATTTTATTTGAATTTGGAGTCTGTTGAATTTTGGGCAAAAATCGAAAGCCTTCTAGATCATATTAGAACGCAAAAGTGGCCGTTGCAACTTCTGTGAGTTTACTCACCTTTGAATAAATTATATAATATCTGTGTTGCTATAGATTATTGTTGAAAGCTTAGTTGATAATTTATATTGTTGTTTGATTATTCATTTGGATTTAAATTCCTGCTCAAAAAGCGGTTGGCATAAATAACCATTTTATTGCAGGCAATAATAATAAAAGGAAAGTCGGAGTGTACGTAGCGAATAAGTCACTATGGAACACTTCGAAATGAACAATCACACGTGTAGTTTATAGGGTACTTTTGTCTAGAGATCCTAAGAGGTTTTTCGTCAATATTTATCTATTTACTTATATTTTTATGCTACTTATATTGTTGTTTGTTTAAAATATTTATGACATACTGTTTGGTTTGAATGGTCGTCGTTATAGCAATTTTTGCTATACTGTCACTTATGAAATATCATCTCCTTAAACCTTTTTGTGTATGGAACATGAGCTTGTATTTTCACGAAATAAATGTTTGGATGTGTATTGCACTTTGAAAGTTGTTTAAACTGTATTTTCAAATATTTTGAGAATTCTGAAAATAAAGAATAAGTGTTGATTAAAATTTTATAAATGAAGTTACCAATTTAATTAATTATCTTTATAGGACAATCAACATTGTTCAAAATTTGTAAAAAGGTTATAAATTTGAATTATTATCTTTTGAGATAATTAATGTTGTTTAAATTTATAAAAGATTATAAATTGGATTTTACTATCTTTCAAGATAATTAAAGTTGTTTTAAATACACGCACACACACATATATAGGTTGTTCACCTTAAATATTTTTTAAATTCTTTTCAAACGGGTGTGTAAAAATTGTATAAGCTTTGAAAGGATTTTGAGGGTATTAAATATATTTCTAATTATTATCTAACTATAATAAAGTTAATCAATAAAGTTATTAATGATGTTTAAAAGTTAATTAACTGATTTAATATAAGTGCTTAAAGATTAATTAACTGATTTAATAAAAGTGTTCAAAAGTTTTTTAACCGATTCAATAAAAGCGCTTAAAAGTTAATTCACTGATTTAATAAAAGTGTTAAAAGTTAATTAATTAATTTAATAAAGGAGTTTATTGTTAATTATCTTTTTAATAACGATGTTTAAGGTTTATTAATCATTTTAATAATTGATGTTTAAAGCTAATTAATTGTTTAAATAAAGGGGTTTTAAGATAATTGATTTATTTATTAAAAAAGCTATAAAGTTGATTAATTCTCTTTGAGGATAATTTATGTGGTTTTAATTTATAAAAGTATTTTAATTGATTTAGTATCTTCAGGGATAATAAATGTTGTTTGGAATTTATAAATGATAATCTATAAATGAGAAAATCTTTAAAAAGTAATATTTTAAAGGAGTATTTTACAAAGTATTTTACAAATATTTGTGATATGAGAACTAAGTACAAGTTCGGCTTTTAAAAAGTTTAGAGTTTGATCCGGTTACAGAAAAGACAAGAATTTTAATTTCCATAAATGGTATCGCTTATAGAAAGGATTTAGTTGTACTCATAGCACTAAACGTCGAGGCATAGATTTAGTTGTCCTCATAGCCCTAAACGTCGAGGCATGCAAACTCGTTTCTATCCCGAAGGTTAAATTTTTTGTCAAGGCGGTGCCTAGAGGTAACACTCCTTAACTTGCCCAGCTTCATTTTCAATCGAGGGATGGTACCAGTTTGAAATTGATGAGTAGTAATAAGGGCATGATATTAAATTTCCATATATGGTCATTTTGATTATTCTTGATAATTGATTTATCGACTATGAATTCAGCTTTTTTCTTTGTGTATCATCGATTTAAGATAATTTGTTGCTCTTTTGAGCGTTGATATCTTTTGTCAGAAACTAAAGAGCGAGTGGAATCCAAGCTATGTGGGGTTGCTCCCATTAGAATTTCTTCACATCTACTCTAGATTGGATTCAATAATATGCGTGCAGATATGTGAAACACTCAGATTCTCGATAAAGTTTAGTGGGTTTGGCTTGGACATGTCCGAGAGCCATCGTAGTTCTCAACTATATTTCTAGAGGTATACATTCGGTGAGGAGGTGCAACCTCCTAGTCATTATTGGAAAATTCCTTTCCTGGTCGATTTAAATTATTGTATTGTTTCCTTAATTGCATTGAAAGGTAACTTGAGCTCTTTGCTATGTTTAATTATTTGTGTCCATTCTGTACTATTTAATTTTGACTTTGTTTATACCCATCCTTCCAAGTTTGGGTTTTATTTAATTCGCTTCCATTCATTCATGTGTGGAAGTTGTTCTTGTGAGGTAAAACCCATTCGGTTTTTAGCGGCGTGGTCTTACAGAATTATTATATGTTCATCATATTGTTGGAGTTTCTCACCTTGGTATTTTCAGACTGATCTAGGTGTTATTTTATTATAATTCTTGGGTCAGACCGACTATTTTCCTAGGTTGTCGTTGGTGTGACATGGAGCTCATGGAGCTTAGCTAGATATCACCTGCCGTAGTATTTTATTTTCCATTATATTAGTATATATACCCATTAGCATTGTAAGGTTTAGAAGTTATAACTGTTCAGGCTGATGAGGTTTGTTTTTAACTCTGATATACCATGTATTTTAGAGTGGCAGCTTTTACTATCTTTGTTATATTATATGTTGACGTTTCATTGTGAGATTCTGTTCCTCGTATTTCTTTTTCTTTTTCTCTTTTCCCCAACAATCTTCCTTTCTGGCAATTGGATATTCGGCATTGGAATACCGCAGATGTATTGGGTGCCAACTTTTGATGGTCAAAAAGGTGGCTCGTTATATTTGGTATCAGAGATAAAAGTTAAGCGAGAACCTTGGCTTTGGTATGGTATGACTCTTTAGAGATAGGGTGAGTGACACCCCAGAATGAGTTTGAGTATGTATATACATATATGCATACATATGCATATGTACATACAATAGCGTATTTGTTTTTGCTATAAAATGTATCGTGTTAATTGGTTTATTGGGTTATTTATGAATTCTGACCGAGACACGGGACACCACGATGTCATAGGGATTTCTAAGCTCTCGAACAACGAAAATAGACATGATATTGATTCTTGAAAATTTGTAACTGAAATTTTATCTGGGATTATATATTCTATATATAAAGGAATAATTTTCAAATTGATATGTTATTTAAGGTGTGTTTCTTTGAAAATGATAATATTTATTTTTTATCATTATTGCTTTATTGGCCGTGCTCAGATAGTTTAAGAGCATTGACTATTGTATGATAATTGTGAGTGTATTAAATGAACCCCTTGTGAATTAAGTTTCATAATTTGACTAGAAGGTGTTTGGTGAAATTGTTAAGTTAAAAATCATCTTTTAATAATGTCGAGTTAAAAGCAAACTTTTAATCAAAGTTGTTTAATATAGTCTGAATGGGAAGATAAGGCATTTAGAGGGTCAATATTTTAGAAAAATTTATCATAATAAAGGAGAATTATCATAATATATGAGATGATTTTATATAAAGGAAACTTATATAAAATTTGTTTATAAAACATGCTTTGAAAAGGATTTTTGAATTTGAATCCGGAGTTGTTTGGAAATAATGTCAAAATTATTTTTGAGAAAAGAATAGTGATATTTCTTGGAAGTATTTATGAGAAAAAAAATTTCAAAGTGAAATTATATAAGTATAATTTATAAATAGAGTTTATAAAAAAATGATTTAAATATAGAATTTGAGAACTTAAATCCTGATGTTTTTGAAAGTTGATTTCAAAGTTTTAAAAAAATAATGATTTTTTATTTAATGTAAAGAAATATTTTAGGAAGGATTTTAAAAGAGATAAGAAAACATCGAACTCACTTCTGTAGCTGTAAAATAATTCTACTGATAGCTGTAGTATCAGTGGCTTTCATTTTCGAGTTTCTAAGTGGGGAAATGCTACCATAATGATTTGCGACAGGGTTGTTTTGGTAAGACAATTTTTTTTTGAACTCCAAAAGTATGATTTAATATACAACATGAAGATATGTATATTATTATTATTTCAAAAATGATTTGAAGCAAATGTTTGCGCCAAAATTGGTCACAAACCCCAAGTATTGTGAAAGCACCAGTGTTGGAATATAAATCAGCAATATTCAAACACAAATCATAGATCTAAGGAAGCAACACGCATCAATACAGAAATTATGAACAAGAACACACGATTTATAGTGGTTCGGCTATCTCCGGTCTACGTCCACTTCAAAGGTTTTAACTTTTATTGATGTTCTTCGCTGATTACAGTTGATTATAGCGGATTACAATGGATTATAGCTCTGAAGTTCGAGTACGACGGTAGTAGTGAAGTGCACAGTAGAGTCTGGTAGAGTCTAGGCGCTTCCAAATCAAGATCCTCTTTTCTGAATGACCAGGGGCTCTATTTATAGGTGTAGGAGGCTGATATTTTGCCTAAAATCAGCGGAGAACGCTTCTAGCACGTGAGGGGGGCCCACACGGTCGAATTCTGGAGATCCGGGCCCACTTTGGGATCGATTCGACCCTTGGTTCGAATCGACCAAAAACTAGTCCAATCGTGATGAAACTTGGCGTGAACATTCTTCGACATGTAGGCAAAATCCTGTAAAAATTTCATGGCATTTGGATCACTAGATTAAGAGATATGATCAATTCGAAGTGGGGTCCTTCGGCATGTTGGTTGCTTCGACTCGATCCTGTTCGAATCGATAGGGTCGACTTGATAGCTTCTCGCGCTTTTGCGGTGACGTGGCGTGCGTTCTTCGTGTCGATCCACTTATTGCTCCGAGTTGAATGGGTCGACTCCGTGTTCTTTGCCGCCTTGACCAAGTGGATTCGAAGGCTTTGTTCACAAAGGGATTCGAACAGAGGTAAGTTCGAATCGATCGTGGCGTGCTTCATTAGATGGGTTCGAACATAACCTCTTCCATGGATTCGAAGCAAGGATACTGGGTGGATACGAAGCTGGGTGAAATCATGGGTTCGAAGGATTTCATCGTGTTGGGTTCGAACAGGGCAGGCGCGAGGCTAGTTTGCTCCTGATCGGTGCAAATGCAAATGGACACGAGGCAACCTGATGGATACGAACCATCGAGCCCAGATGGATACGAAGGTTGCCACTCTGATCGGTTCGAAACGCTACCACTCGATGGATACGGAGTGGCTTCAGTTGGATGGATACGAAGGAAGGCCACGGGATGGGTTCGAAGTAGATGGAGTCGAAGCCGATGGATTCGAACAACATCGCTGCCTATGGATTTGAACATGATGCTTGCTCTGATGGATTCGAACCTAATGGATACGAAGGTAATCTGTTCGAGCCGCTGTATGGTGATGGATTCGAAATCTGGGTTTCTCTTTTCAAATTGGATCGATCATATCTTGAGCGTATGAACTCGGATTGACTTGAATTTTGAGATGCGGACTTCTATGATCTTTCTGGTCATGTCCTGTCAATTGTAGCTCAATCTGGACTCGGACATAATTCATCGGTATCCATGGTTATCCTGCAATGCATAGTTGATACTCAAGAATAATAGTCATCGATTCTCAATAAATTTTGGATATCTCAACTTTACTAAAAGTTGGGATAACAGTAAAAACTGGGTAATTAGTCTTAAGTTTCCATAAAGGATATTGATTTAAAAATAAGAAGGTATTTTGGATAGTAATTTGATAAATGAAAATATTAACTCTTGGATAGAAAATAGATAATTTAACTCAAGTTTTTAAATGAGCTAAATTGGAATGAAGGTTTTGATAAACTTTATTTTATTAAAACCGTAGTTTTTGTTTAAACATCTAAGTTATGTAAACTATTTGATGTTATTGGACCAATCCATAAACATCTTTCCTTAGAACACTATGAGGTAAATAGATTAAAGGATTGACTCAATTTTAAAGACCTATATTTTGTTTTGGCCTCCATCTAAATTTTGAAAAGTAAAATGTAATTGGTGTTTCATAATGTACTCTTAGGATATAGAACAGTATTATACAAGTAAATAAAAGTACAGTAAGATTTTATTTAATGTTTTATAAAGTTATGTCTTTATAAAATGGTTAAAAATTTAAGTGAAAATTTATGAAATAATTCATAAATAATTTTAGTATTGAATGAAATACTAGGAATGAAAATGAAAGGAACTTGGAAAGATTGGTGTAGTTAAGAAACTAATCAGATTAGGTACGTAAGTTATACGTAGATCATTTTATTTGCACGACACTTGATCTAGGATTCGAATACATAACTTCGGGGTGATTCACACTAGTTCGAAAAATGATTTCTCACTTGATTCCGGTCAATAAAAACTTGATTCGAATTCTTGATATGATACTGAAGTTTTCTATCATAGTATATTTCTATGTAAGGAGAACAGAGGTTTTTAATTAAGCAAACCGATTGGAGTCCACACTAGGGAGGTTGAGTGACCAATACTAATTCTGAAGCAAATTTTAGGTATCTGAGTAAGTGGTCAGATCAACTATTGCATATGGATGATTTATGTACATTATACGACTTAAGTAAATTAATATGCTTTGTTATGTGGCTTAGGAAACTATTTGCATCCTTGGGAAATCAAGAAGATTGTAAACCTGGGCAAATTTTCTAAATCTTGTGTGTTAAGTCATTTAAAATTCCAAATAATGTTAGTTTATTTCATTATGGAATTTGGTTTATTTGATAGTGTGATTTTATAGGCTATGATTTATGAAGTTGTTGTTTATTAGGACTTAAATCTCGATGCTTTTAGAAAAAAAAGAGCGATTTCGAAAGAATTTGTGAACAAATAATAATAAAACTATTTTGAAAAAATTTGGGTGGAGTATTATTATTTCAAGATATTTGAAAGAGTTTTGTGAAGTGATTTTTCAAATAATTTTGGTTACGACTAAAGTTAGGCGATTAAGAGTTTATCGATTTAAAAGACTTGTCAAGTATATTTGTTTACTCTAGTTGTTGTTTTAAGAGAAAGCAAAATACCACTGGATGCTTCGAGCTATTTTGATTTTAGGGTTATACCATGCTTCGGTAGGAGGAGCCCCCACCTTATCGTAATTGATTTTGGTTTTGATTTATTTTCTTTGGAGGAATTTGAAAATAATAATAATATAAAACCCGGCATTTAGTTCTAAATTTATCTTTTGAAGGGATTGGACGCATAGTATATTATTACAGAGTATTCTCTGTACTTTTGTTTCTTATAGTTGTTGTATTGTTATATTACTATTGCTTGTGTTAGAAATATCTTATGTATTGCTTTTTGTCAGCATAATTTCTTTGGACTATGTAAACACAAGATAGGTATAGGGAACTAAGATATTACTATTTGATTTCTCACGCACCTGCTTTTGCATCGAGATAGGGAGTTGCTTGCTAAATAAAAATCAAACGCAAAAGAGGTACGTAGTAGATTTAGAAATTGGTATTTTGATTGATGATTTTATGCCCTAGATATGAGAGGCCACTTGGCATTTATTTTCTTTGTGGTTTGGGTCAGTTGTGGAGAGTTGTACTTTTTAGGATCTAGTCGCATAAAAGAGGTGCAATCGAAAATTTTCCTTAAATAAGGAATTTTAAAGATTTAATAACTCATTTTGATTAATAGTTTTTAAGCATAAGGGGATGGAGACATTTTCTTCCTTCGGGAACTTCGGGTACAAAATTCTTTTAATGGGGGAGAATGTAACATCTCAGAATTTTATCATTTTGATTTTAAATATAAAATTAATTTTAAATAGTTTAATAATCGGTATTTAAAAATATAAATATCCTATATCCAAATATAGGGATTATTTAAATATTCGAATTATGAATTAAATATTTAATTGTGAATTAAATATTTGAATGGTGATTAAATATTAATTAAATGGATTAAATAGCCTTATTTAACTCCTTTTGATTAATAAATAAAAATAGTGAACTCATTTTATAAATATATTTACAGTAATAAATATTTCGAAATTAATAGCAAGAAAAATCAAATTTTTAATAAAATGACTTGATTTCTATTGTAGTATTTTTAATTGAATTTATATGATTTCAATAATTTTAATTTGGAAAATATATAAACTATTGTTTGACAATTTTATGGCAAAAGGCGTTATTTTTGGAATTTCACAGTTAAATAATCTATGAATTTTATTTTTGATTTGTGATCGTGTCGCATTTTGGTGCAAGAGCGCATTTTTATTTCTTTCATTCTCGATTTGTACGCAAACAAAATATTGTGTAGCATAGTACCGTAAAGATTTCTTTTCTAAATCTTTTAAAATCAAATCAAAATTCAAAAATTTGGAGGTGATGTGATGTCGGCATGTAAATCCTTTTTTCCTTGAGAATCTAATTTAACTCGAGAGATAAGTAAAATGAGTTTGATTATAAAAAGAATAAAAGTCAACACTTAATAAAGAAGAAGAAGATACATTCTCGTTTCCCTCACTCTTTTTTTCTACGTTCTAACTAGTAAAACAAAAATGGCCGCATGTGACGACCCGCATATTTATTAATTTGATAAATTATATTTATTTTTAGATATTCAAAATATAAGGTTTTTTAACATAGATTATGATATCTTGATAAATAAATAATAATGGTAATCTTATGTTGAATAAATATTTACAAAAATATATGCTTTGGAAAAATATCGATAAAATGATCGAAAACCGTTTTATCAATAAACAACTTAATAATTATAAGAAGTCATGCATGAAGCTTGATGCATACACTTATTTGTGCATTTAAACAAGAATACAAAATAATTTTTTTTGGGGAATAAATTGTATTTATGACATCATCAATAATGGCATCATAATTATTATATGAATTTAAATAGAGATTTAATAATTTAATAATTATTATAATTATTCAAATAATTATTTTTAAAATGATATTAATTCATTTTAAATAGTTATGAAGTGATAATAAATCATTTATAATAGTTTTTTAAAGATATATACTTGATTTGAAAATATAAAAAAATTCGTATCGTTTTATCGATATAGCAACACGTTTTGTAAACAATTGTTTAATATTAATTTATATGGTTTTACAAATCAAATGCGATCATTTTATTTATTTAAAAATTATAAGAAATTAGTTTTCAATTTTTTTTACATTTATATGTAATTTAATAAGTGAAAATGTGACCGAAAATCGGTTTTTAAATTTTCGGCGGTTTAACGAACGGAAGTTGTTCAAAGTTGTTGCAACCTTATTTATATGTCTTGTGCACATGTACAACATATACATGCACCGCTTAATATATACATGCACGTCTTAACATATACATGAATGCGCACACACGCACGCACGCACATGCGCACACACACACGCCCCCCCACCCACACACAGATATACGCACACACAAATATGCATATACATTTATACAAAAAATACCTAAGATATTTTCATATACTTCATCCTTAGGAAAACCAAAGTGAAAAGAAAACATCAACTCACTTACACACCATCATCACCACACACATGAAGGATGGCATGGGGGTGGGATGTCGTGTGCCTTGATGGTGATGGAGGGGGTGTGGGCAAGGGCACGTTTGTCCTTACACATTTGGATATTTATTTCCAAAGTTTTTCCTATAAATACCCACCTACATTTACTCACACATTCGCACAATTCTCTTCTTCTTCTTCCTTCTCTTGAAGCTCATTAATGGCTGCTAGTTAATAGAAAAAAAATATAGTAATTGGAAAAATATTTCAAAATAAAGTAAAATACATACGTGCATATACATCATGTCAATCCACCGCTAAAACCAAGTCATACACCTCCTCTCCACCTTCCAAACTATCGGCCACACCCATATCCATGGAAGGCCGAGCTCTTCTCCACTTGCAAGCATTGGCCGAGCTTATCCAAAGATCCTAGGCTCGATTCCATAGGCTTTGATTTGATCTAGCGAAGCTATAACGAATTTTCTTAAAGTTAGAAACTAATAAAGGTAACAAACTCTATACATACACACACACACACACACACACACACACATATATATATGATGATAATGTGATGATTGCTATGCTTTGATCATCAAGTTTGATTGTTTTACTATAGATGTTTAATTGTGTAAATAAGTCACGTTAAATACACATCAATATTACACAAGGAAATCACTTTTCGAATCAAGTTTTAAAAGTGATATGGAATTAAAATGGTTTATAAACACTAAAACCCAGTTTGGTAAAGTTTGACAAGTTATGAAAATCGAGTCAAAAATAGGCGCGTCGCGTAACGGTAGTTCGCGATTTCGCGCCGTAAAAGTTTAAATCCATTTATACGATGGAAATAAAGTTGGAATTCTTAAGTAATAATAATTTTCCGAACTCTTATATTAATAGTTTTTTAAAAAAAAGGATCAAGATTTCGTTTAGTAGATTTTTAAATATGTGCAAATCAAGTTTTCAAAATAGTCATGCTTTGGCAGTTAAGAAAACCAAAGCGATAAATTCTTTAAAAGTAATATTTTTAGTTTTTAAAAAATATGGAATAAATTCTATAATTATTTTAAAATGTTTTAAAAGATATTTGAGTTATAAAAATGGATTTCTAAATGATAGAAAAGTTATTTTGATTAAATAAGTCTTAAAAGCACTATTTGCAACACATGTTGCAACACTTTTAATAACTTTTGAAATGTAATTTTAAACTTAAGTATTCTTTTTCAAATCTATTATAAATGTTTTCAAATATATAATTAAGTATTTTAAAGATTATTTGGAGGTTTCATAATAATTTTAAAAGTAAATAAATGATTTAAAGAAAATATGTTATAATCAAGTGATTTAATCTTGGCTCTAAAAGCCGATGAGTAGATTGGATTTTTCTATTCGTGAGAACCGGATGACAGATGCTTAAACTAAGGGGATAATCAGGAGAAACTAGTGCCTTGGCTCACCCGGCCTCTTTCTTGGGTGAGGAATAGATAAGGTTGAAATGTCGGAAATGAATCAAGTATAAAAGAATCAATTTGTCCAAATTTAATACAACTTGGATTGTATAGAAATAATCTTCTTCTACTTAGTATTAAATTTGGAGGAAACCTGTACTATCCATGTGAATTTAAAAGATGGTTTCACCGTTATTGGATGAATAGTATAGGTTGAATACGAAAAATTAATGTTGAGTAGAATTAGTATAATTTCTATCAACCTTTTTTTCTCAATAAGGTTTTGCGATATGATTTATGAGAAATGATTTTGAGTTGAATATGGAAATCAGTTTCGAGTAAAATTAGTATAATTTCTATGGATTCATTTAGTTGAATACTAATTAATTTGGATCTACCATCTTTGATAATATGGTTTAAACTTAATAAAAAAGTTACGATTTGAAAATAAGATATCTTTTGTCAAGATTTAAACAAATGATTTGGAATTATTTTAATTCCAATGGATCCTTTTTCTTAAAATTAATTGTCTTGGGATTAGAGTAAACGATGTCATAAACAATATTGTTTTTGACCGATTTAAAAGTTAGGATTTGAAAATAAGAAATCTTTGTTAAGATTTAAATTAATGATTTGGAGATATCTTCCTAAGTAAAGAATGAAATGATCTAGAAGTATTCCAAGATTTAGAAAGGTTTTATTAAACAAAGATTTTGTAACACCCGTAAATTTAGTGGATTAAATTTGGTTAAATTTTATAAGTTTTGTAATTTAATTTAGTAGAAACTTTAAATTATAAACAAATATTGAAATAAACGCTAAATTAAATTATGTAAATGGTGACTTAAGACCTATTTATAGAAATTGGAATGAAATTCAAATGAATTAAGTAGAAAAAGATTCTTAACTGAAATTTAATATGAGAAATTTATGGAAGTAAAGGATTGTAAACGGTAATTGTAATAAATCAAGGAATCATATTAGTGCAAGTTATAATTAATGACTTGAATGAAATTCCAATTCAATAAAATCATTTAGATGTTATGATTTGATTTTAAATGGAATATGAGTAAAACAAATGTAAGGATTGGACTAATTTGTATGTTATTTATTCAGGGTATTGGATAAGATTGGGAACCCAATTGTAATTAATGGTAATAACGTTGGTATTAGCTAATAAATTAAATTTCAATGCAATACCCACAAATGAATGGAATGAAATGAATATATGTAAAGGTATACTAGGTTATTTATCAAATAGAAGGAAAGAAAAGTAAATATCAGATTGATTGATGGATAAATATACATTAAATAGAAGTTGAATGTAAAGTTAATGGTAATTGTATAAAATCAATCAATGAATGTATATAGATTCTAAAGTATAATAATAAATATAAATTGGATGACATTAATATAAGATAATGAATTGCAGATTTTGGGTTTATAATAAAGTGTGAATGGAAATTTGATTTGTTATTAATTGAATGGAATTCAAATCTGTTGGGAAAGGTAGATGGATATTTGGTAATAAAATTTAAACGGACTTGAATAGTGAATTTATTTAATTAATATATATAATAAATAATGATTAAATGAAAACCAATACTCTATAATATCTATAATATTTGAGTGGAAATAATATACTTATAAATGTGAGATTAAGAGTTTTTACAATAACTATTTTGAGTTATATACTTAGTTCCTTCAGTTAAATTTGAAATCATTGCAATAGATATAAATTTAATGTTACGTTAAATAAACTAAGGCAATAAATGGGGAATAACGTAAATGTTCTTCATAGTAGGATGATTTGTGAATAAAAAGAATGGAAATAAAGTTTTATTAATATATTGAGATTTAATTTACTATAAAAAGGGTTAATAGAAATCAAATGGGTTAAATGTTTAAACGGGAATCAAGTTTTATGTATTTCTTTGGATCTATTGCAATTAATTAAGATTAAATATAAAATTTTACGTCAATTGTAAATTAAGTTGGATACGGGAAATATCCATGTGATAATCTTAAATCTAAATGGTAAACCCTTCTATTTGAGATTTTGAATGGGATAATAATTAATTTATTTAGCTAAATGGAATTTTGAGGATTTTATTTATAATTTTGTGAATTCAATGGAATTAATTATTAAAAATGAGATTAACATTTGACTTGATAAATTTGTCTTCTCTATACTGACATTTAGATTGGTTAAAATCATTGCAAACGCGTGAGTAATATAAAGATGATAAAATTGTCAATTTTAGAATTTAAATTTATAAAATTTGGATTTAATCAATTAATTAATCAATAAAAGTAGCCATTTTAGCCACGGAATCGGATTTCGACGAAACCAGATTCATCGGATCCGTATCGGTGAATTATCGTAGGGTTTCAAGTTTCGTATCGATCGGACTTGTCGTTTGATC
Source organism: Allium cepa (assembly GCA_030765085.1). NCBI lineage: Eukaryota > Viridiplantae > Streptophyta > Magnoliopsida > Asparagales > Amaryllidaceae > Allium > Allium cepa. The sequence continues at coordinate 77,140,449 of CM060930.1, read as the reverse complement.
GTACAAACACGAAACGCCTTGAAATCGATTTAATTAAAATCAATTTGAAATCAATTTGAAAATATTGTTTTCAGCATAACTTCTTCATACGATGGAATTTGGACGTGAAACTTTTTTCATCAGGTTCAGAATATTTTAAAATACCTATTTTGATATATGGGTTTACCAAATTTCGTTCCGGGGTCAGAACGGGCTTTTTGGGCCAACTATCGCGTAGCGCGTTTAGATTCGTGTCCATCTATTCTATTGTAGTTTGTCTATAAATAGGCTGTTATAAACCCTAGCAGCCTCTATTCCTCACTTCTATACGTATAGAAACTTTTGTATTCCTCTTCTTCCTGGCAACAAAGAATTCTAGATCCAGTTTCGATCCAAATCAAAAGTCAAAAATTCAAACATCTCAGAAAAATTTCTAAAAGTTATATGTTAAAGCTCTCGGAATACGTAATCTGCTGGTACAACTCGTTCTTCGTTTTGGTTCGTCGTTTGGCCAGATGAAATCAGAGAAGTTTCGGTCGTTCGTTACATCGTGATGGACTTCGTCGGATCGTCAAATCGTTGATACTGTTGGATAGAGATCGTCGAGGGGATTCGATCTGAGTCGTTCGTAGGCGAAGTTAGTGGATGGATCGACGGCAACAATTCAAAGAAGGCCAAAACCCTAGCGACGGCCGGCGACGATTAGAGGGGCCGGACCTGGTCAGTGGCGTGCGGCTGCTCGTGGGCCGAGCGTGGGATGTGGGCGGCGACGATCTGATGGCCGGAGACGAGCGCGAGAAGGGGTCAAACGTGGGTCAACGGCTAGGTTTCAGCGTAGTTGCATGCGTTCTGTCTTCAGGGACAAGGCATTGTAGATTGAAGAGAAAACGTGTGATGACGTGGCCAATTATTAAAGGTGAGTTGTTTTATTTTTTTTTAAATTATTCTTGATTTCAATCAATTTAAATTGAATATCTTCCACTTACGAACTCCGTTTCGCACGAAATTTCTTTTGTTGGATCGTAATAAAATTTCGGATATGTTGACGCTGGTTTGGATAGATTTGGAGACCGTCTAATTTTTGAATTTAAATCGGATTTAAATTCGATTTAAATTCAAAAGGTGAGTGTTTTAACCCACTCACAACTTCTAGAATTCCTTATGTTTGTTAATTTGACTTAAGATATGACTAAAAATTTATTTATGATTGTTTAGCATGTTTAATTCATCTTCTCAGTTAATTCACATTTATTTAATTTAACTGTTAATTTATTTTATTTATTTCATATAAATTTGACAGTTAGAATTTATTTATTTGCATATTAACTACCAGTCATAGTTATGTTAAATTTTTATTTCATATTAACTGTTAGTTAAATTTACATTAATTTTTGCATATAAATTGCTAGTTTAACAGTTGTTAAATTTATTATTGAATATAAACTGTAGTTAATACATGTTATTTATTACTTGTATAATTTATATGCTCTATATCGATGATTGTTTAAATTGGATGATGATTGCAAATAATGGTTAATGATTGATATTTGGATGAATGGATGCTATATTTATATTGTATAAACTGCAAGTCATCATGCATTTTCATTTCATTCGGGATTGCGGTTTGAAATGATATACAACCGCATTTCTATTTTAAATTGCGGATTGAAATGATAAACATCCGTATCACTTGACCATAGGGTAGAAAATTTTATACAGGCACCGCGGTAAATACATAAAATTATTTTTGAAATGTTTTACTATGGTTTTGTAAAGCTATATATATATATGGTTTATGGGATATTGATATGGTTATTTATACATGTATATAGTAAATTTTCGGTTTTTAAGCTTTGTATAAATTTGATTTGAAGTATAAAATAAAGTTTGATTTTCGAGATCAAATACTATTAAGAATTTATTTAAAATTAAATTTCTGGAGTTTTAATGACTTAAAAGAGAATAAGGTTGGAAGATGAATATTAAGTAAATTGAAACTAAATGAAAAGTTAGAATTTTTAAAGGATATGATTTTTGTAACTTGATTTTTGTGTAAAGTGATTTGAATGAATATCAGGTTGATTTAAATTAATATATCAAGTTTAATAAATTGAAAGATTATCCAATTATGTGAAGTTATAAGTTTTACTTAAAGTATATTGAATTCATTAAGTAAACATTTCAAGTCTAAATAATAAGTAATTGAATTTGATATATATGGGATGGTCAAATGAGTTTGTTTTTGAAATGGTGTAATATTTAAAGCTTTGAAACGTAAAAATTTAAAATGGTATTTGGAAGTTTAAATCGATATTTGGAATTGATTTGTGAAATGTAAAGAAGCTATTTTGTTTTATAAAAGTAATTTAATATTTAACCATTTGAGAGATGGAATTTGTTTCAAAGTTATGGCTTTCAAGGTAGTATAATTTGGAAATATTATATTCAAGAGTTTTTATTTCTAAATATTTTACTTTGAAACCACTATGATTTTTGGAAAGAATATATTGGAAAATAAAGATGATATCATATTGTTTTGGCTTTTAAATGGAAATGATATCATATTTATATGGTTTTGAAATGGATATTATATTCTGGTTTTAAAAGTATAAATTATTTTAAAGGACCGCGGTGTTATAATAACGTTTGGTTGTTGAAGAGACCGGGATCGGAAGTTGTCATACTCTCCACCAACTCCGAAAACCACTTTAACAACCGTATACGCGGTGGAGATTCCAGAATGAAGTAGGTTGGTGGAGGCGTTTCCTGCAAGGTAAATACGTGGACCTGACTCCCGTGAGTTGGCATAAGGTGGCTAAAACAGGAGAGATTCTCGGGCCAATGAGGTCATTCCTCTAATCAGACACTCCTCTTCGATATTATACTTTGACTTTGGATTGATTCAGTGGCCACTTTTACTTTGATTTTTGGGGGAGTTTGTTCGAGGTGGGCGGTAGCTGCGGCTACGCGTTTCCATCAGCCCGGATAGCAATTGGTATATCTACCCTGGCATTGCCTAGTTGTTCCATGTCACCTACCATACCGAGCCTTTACTACGAGTTTCTATTTGTGTCGTACCTATGGAGTGTCTTCTCGTAGTCTCCCGATCAGGAGATATGCAGGCACTGTATAGACTATTGGCATTATTTGTGTTAAGGTGGAAAATGTAAAGCCTTAACGCTATTTAAAAGTAAGTTTATTTTACGATTAGACACTATTATAATAGCGCAATATACTACATAGTAAATAGTTTAACGGATCCTTAGGAGATGTAAATCCCGAGCATCTCTTGAGTTACTGTACTCATATTTTTTTCTATTAATTTAACTCACATAAGATCTTTTAGTTATGACTCGAGTGTTTTTGTCTTTTCAAATTCGCTCGGGTCAGTCCGAGCGTTTCAGGATTTGAAGATTTAGCTCTAGAGGACGAAGATGAAGATCCGTATTATTATTATTTTGTATTATTGCACATCACTCATAATGTTCCGCTGCATTGTTATATGGTATGTGCACTCTGATATGTATTGTATAAATATAATCAAAGGTTTTGTAAAACAGCTTCATGAACTGTATATTTTGATTATTATATTTTATCCTTCCGCTGTGAGATTCTGTTTAGTTTTTTTTCTCTTCTCTGTTTTTCTTATTTATCCCATAACAATCCGCCCTTACGTATGGTTTGAATTGGCATGTGTGTCTGTTTAAATCGTGCGAAAAGGCGGGACGTTACATCTGGTATCAGAGCTTTTGTTTAGCGATAAACCTTAGCTTTGTGGGGTTTGACTCTTTACTAATAGGGTAGTAATACCCTATGGGAGTCGCTGAGTGTATATATATGAGAGAGCGTATTTGTTAGTGTTATAAAAAGGTTTTAATATTGTGTTAATCTGTTCCGTTTTGTATTTATAAATTCTGGTTGGTGCATGGGATGCTATGTCATCAATAGGAATTTCTAAACACCCAATAGGACAGACCGACATAATATTTGTTTTATATAGGTGAATGAAATAATTTTGCCTATTATATTTTCTATGTATAAAATAAAATTTTCAATTGATATCTATATTTGGCTGCAATAGATTGATTGTTAGGCAATAGAGTGTATAAATAATAATAGAAATAAGATTGAAAAATAAAATAAATTAAATGGGAAATTTTAGAACTTAAGTTCCGGGGTTTTTGAAAACTTCTTTCAAATGATTTGGAATATAATAATAATATTTTAGAAGTATTTTCTGATATAAGATTTTCAATATAACTTGAAAGAATTGTTTAAAAATGATTTTGGAGAAAATAAGTTTTGTACTTTCCTCTCTATCGCTGGAAAATAAATTCGGTGATGGCGGCCGCATCATCGACTTTCATTTTCGAGTTTCGAAGGGGGAAGGCCACTGTAGTAGTTTTATGCATATTCATTTTTCAAAAAAATAATATAAATTTGAATTGTTTTAAATATAATTAGAGATATATAAGTTGTAAGAATATATTTATCTATTATTTAAAATAATTGGAAATTTAACCCGGTATTAAATTCTTAGATTTTCATTAATTAATTGTTTCAATTATTGTAGTGAATTGAAACGTAGGTAATTAATAAATTAAAACCTCTAAAGGAAATAAGAGATTTAATGATAGGTTATAAATGGTATTAAATGGAATTTGAAATTATAACCTACGAAATAAATAACATTATTATTTAACTTTAAATTAATCATAGGTAATGAGAAAACTTGTATAACTTTCAAGTACATCTTTAAAAACATATATAACTTACCAAATATTAAAAGTTGAAATGTTTAATAGAAAATGTAATGAAAATTGTACAAGTAAAAGTAGGTAATGAAGTATTCAATGAATTTGCTATTAAAGGAGAATTTAATGTTATAAACTTAAGTTATAATTAAAATTTTACCAAGTAAATATAATTAAAGGTAAGTATGATAAATAAATGATTATAAACTTAGGTAATTAAAGTGTAAATAGATGAGGTCATGCAATTATAAATGAATGTAATATGATAAAGAGGAATTGTAAACTTAAGAAAAGGGTTGAAGTTATTCTAAATAAAATTTAAACAAATAAATGAAAATAAAAAGATAAGCCGTTATATAAATAAAAGAAAAAAAATCACCGAAAGAATGAAAGGTTGAATTGTGTTGATTAATTTATGGTTGTTGAGGTAAGGATACTTTAGATTTGTATGCATGTGTGAATAACCTATTTAGATTTATCTAAGGCTGTTGAGTAAATGATACGCTAGAAGTTATTCTTCATTTCGTACAATTTAAAGGTTTTGAACCCGAACAACTATTTATTTGTTTGATTGTATGGTTGTTTTGTATTTGTTAAGTATACTGTTTGTTGAAATTGATGGTTGTTGTATTGAATTATTGATAGTAGTTGAAACCTTTTAAATATTTCTCTTTAAATAGTTAACCCTTTAGATTTTATAAGTGAAACGCAGGTTTTGGAAGCAATTGCTACTGCTTTTGGTTCCATAAAATAAGCGTAAATTGCCCGACAAATAGGTACGTTTTGAATTATGATTTATAGCGCTATTTTATATATTTTCCAGTGTAGGGATATATTTTATTTTGGGAAGTATTTGTGTATATTGTTATATTTATATTATATTTTTTTTCGAGCCTCTCCGTACAAGGGAGACTCTGCCAAATTTTTTCGTAAATTTTTGGACTTAGAAATCATTTTGAACATGTTTTTCCAAACTTTATTTATTCAAGTATAAAAAGATATAATGATTATAAAATGGGTATATTTTATTTAAAGTAATAATTTTTTTTTAAATTATTGTATATAAGTTAATATTTTGAATAAGATATATTGTTTATTTAATTCTTCCTTCTCCTTTCTTTTCCTTTTCGGGGACGAAAAGTTTTGAGTGGGGGAGAGTGTAACGACCCGTAAATTTAGTGGATTAAATTTGGTTAAATTTTATAAGTTTTGTAATTTAATTTAGTAGAAACTTTAAATTATAAACAAATATTGAAATAAACGCTAAATTAAATTATGTAAATGGTGACTTAAGACCTATTTATAGAAATTGGAATGAAATTCAAATGAATTAAGTAGAAAAAGATTCTTACCTGAAATTTAATATGAGAAATTTATGGAAGTAAAGGATTGTAAACGGTAATTGTAATAAATCAAGGAATCATATTAGTGCAAGTTAATAATTTATGACTTGAATGAAATTCCAATTCAATAAAATCATTTAGATGTTATGATTTGATTTTAAATGGAATATAAGTAAAACAAATGTAAGGATTGGACTAATTTGTATGTTATTTATTCAGGGTATTGGATAAGATTGGGAACCCAATTGTAATTAATGGTAATAACATTGGTATTAGCTAATAAATTAAATTTCAATGCAATACCCACAAATAAATGGAATGAAATGAATATATGTAAAGGTATACTAGGTTATTTATCAAATAGAAGGAAAGAAAAGTAAATATCGGATTGATTGATGGATAAATATACATTAAATAGAAGTTGAATGTAAAGTTGATGGTAATTGTATAAAATCAATCAATGAATGTATATAGATTGTAAAGTATAATAATAAATATGAATTGGATGACATTAATTTAAAATAATGAATTGCAGATTTTGGGTTTATAATAAAGTGTGAATGGAAATTTGATTTGTTATTAATTGAATGGAATTCAAATCTGTTGGGAAAGGTAGATGGATATTTGGTAATAAAATTTAAACGGACTTGAATAGTGAATTTATTTAATTAATATATATAATAAATAATGATTAAATGAAAACTAATACTCTGTAAATATCTATAATATTCGAGTGGAAATAATATACTTATAAATGTGGGATTAAGAGTTTTTACAATAACTATTTTGAGTTATATACTTAGTTCCTTCAGTTAAATTTGAAATCATTGCAATAGATATAAATTTAATGTTACGTTAAATAAACTAAGGCAATAAATGGGGAATAACGTAAATGTTCTTCATAGTAGGATGATTTGTGGATAAAAAGAATGGAAATAAAGTTTTATTAATATATCGGGATTTAATTTACTATAAAAAGAATTAATAGAAATCAAATGGGTTAAATGTTTAAACGGGAATCAAGTTTTATGTATTTCTTTGGATCTATTGCAATTAATTAAGATTAAATATAAAATTTTACGTTAATTGTAAATTAAGTTGGATACGGGAAATATCCATGTGATAATCTTAAATCCAAATGGTAAACCCTTCTATTTGAGATTTTGAATGGGATAATAATTAATTTATTTAGCTAAATGGAATTTTGAGAATTTTATTTATAATTTTGTGAATTCAATGGAATCAATTATTAAAAATGAGATTAACATTTGACTTGATAAATTTGTCTTCTCTATACTGACATTTAGATTGGTTAAAATCATTGCAAACGCGTGGGTAATATAAAATGATAAAATTGTCAATTTTAGAATTTAAATTTATAAAATTTGGATTTAATCAATTAATTAATCAATAAAAATAACCATTTTAGCCACGGACTCGGATTTCGACGAAACCAGTTTCATTGGATCCGTATCGGTGAATTATCGTAGGGTTTCAAGTTTCGTATCGATCAGACTTGTCGTTTGATCGTACAAACGCGAAACGCCTTGAAATCGATTTAATTGAAATCAATTTGAAATCAATTTGAAAATATTGTTTTCAGCATAACTTCTTCATACGATGGAAGTTGGACGTGAAACTTTTTCCATCGCGTTCAGAATATTTTAAAATACCTATTTTGATATATGGGTTTACCAAATTTCGTTTCGGGGTCAGAACGGGCTTTTTGGGCCAAATATCGCGTGGCGCGTTTAGATTTGTGTCCATCTATTCTATTGTAGTTTGTCTATAAATAGGCTGTTATAAACCCTAGCAGCCTATATTCCACACTTCTATACGTATAGAAACTTTTGTATTCCTCTTCTTCATGGCAACAAACAATTCTAGATCCAGTTTCAATCCAAATCAAAAGTAAAAAATTCAAACATCTCAAAAAAATTTCTAAAAATTATATGTTAAAGCTCTCGGAATACGTAATCTGCTGGTACAACTCGTTCTTCGTTTTGGTTCGTCGTTTGGCCGGATGAAATCAGAGAAGTTTCGGCCATTCGTTACATCGTGACGGACTTCGTCGGATCGTCAAATCGTTGATACTGTTGGATAGAGATCGTCGAAGGGATTCGATCTGAGTCGTTCGTAGGCGAAGTTAGTGGATTGATCGACGACAACAATTCAAAGAAGGCCAAAACCCTAGCGGCGGCCGGCGACGATTGGAGGGGCCGGACCTGGTCAGTGGCGTGCGGCTGCTCGTGGGCCGAGCGTGGGATGTGGGCGGCGACGATCTGATGGCCGGAGACGAGCGCGAGAAGGGGTCAAACGTGGGTCAACGGCTAGGTTTCAACGTAGTTGTGTGCATTCCGTCTTCAGGGACAAGGCGTTGTAGATTGAAGAGAAAGCGTGTGATGACGTGGCCAATTATTAAAGGTGAGTTGTTTTATTTGTTTTTAATTTATTCTTGATTTCAATTTATTTAAATCGAATATCTTCCACTTACGAACTCCGTTTCGCATGAAATTTCTTTTGTTAGGATCGTAATAAAATTTCGGATCTGTTGACGCTGGTTTGGACAGATTTGGAGGCCGTCTAATTTTTGAATTTAAATCGGATTTAAATTCGATTTAAATTCAAAAGGTGAGTGTTTTAACCCACTCACAACTTCTAGAATTCCTTATGTTTGTTAATTTGACTTAAGATATGAGTAAAAATTTGTTTATGATTGTTTAGCATGTTTTATTCATCATCTCAGTTAATTCGCATTTATTTAATTTAACTGTTAATTTATTTTATTTATTTCATATAAATTTGACAGTTAGAATTTATTTATTTGCATATTAACTACCAGTCATAGTTATGTTAAATTTTTATTTCATATTAACTGTTAGTTAAATTTACATTTATTTTTGCATATAAACTGCTAGTTTAACAGTTGTTAAATTTATTATTGAATATAAACTGTAGTTAATACATGTTATTTATTACTTGTATAATTTATATGCTCTATATCGATCATTGTTTAAATTGGATGATGATTGCAAATAATGGTTGATGATTGATATTTGAATGAATGGATGCTATATTTATATTGTATAAACTGCAATTCATCATGCATTTTCATTTCATTCGGGATTGCGGTTTGAAATGATATACAACCGAATTTTATTTTAAATTGCGGATTGAAATGATAAACATCCGTATCACTTTACCATAGGGTAGAAATTTTTATACAGGCACCGCGGTAAATATATAAAATTATTTTTGAAATGTTTTACTATGGTTTTGTAAAGCTATATATATATGGTTTACGGGATATTGATTTGGTTATTTATACATGTATATAGTAAATTTTCGGTTTTTAAGCTTTGTATAAATTTGATTTGAAGTATAAAATAAAGTTTGATTTTCGAGATCAAATACGATGAAGAATTTATTTAAAATTAAATTTCTGGAGTTTTAATGACTTAAAAGAGAATAAGGTTGGAAGATGAATATTAAGTTAAATTGAAACTAAATGAAAAGTTAGAATTTTTAAAGGATATGATTTTTGTAACTTGATTTTTGTGTAAAGTAATTTGAATGAATATCAGGTTGATTTAAATTAATATATCAAGTTTAATAAATTGAAAGGTTATCCAATTATGTGAAGTTATAAGTTTTACTTAAAGTATATTGAATTCATTAAGTAAACATTTCAAGTCTAAATAATAAGTAATTGAATTTGATATATATGGGATGGTCAAATGAGTTTGTTTTTGAAATGGTGTAATATTTAAAGTTTTGAAACGTAAAAATTTAAAATGGTATTTGGAAGTTTAAATCGATATTTGTAATTGATTTGTGAAATGTAAAGAAGCTATTTTGTTTTATAAAAGTAATTTAATATTTAACCATTTGAGAGATGGAATTTGTTTCAAAGTTATGGCTTTCAAGGTAGTATAATTTGGAAATATTATATTCAAGAGTTTTGATTTCTAAATATTTTACCTTGAAACCACTATTGTGACGCCCCACCTCTATACCCACGCTAGCCAAGAACACTACGGAGTAATGCTGTCAACTACCACGGAGAATAAGGCTGTTGAGGAGCGACCATCCGTATAATTTCTTTGGGCGAGTACCGATATGTCAGATAAAAATATAACTTTTCATCACAAGAGAAAATCCGACGTACCGACACAAACTCAAAGCTACTACACAGTGGCTATAGTAATCTTCGGAAACAAATATAGAAATAAGCATAACACAAACCATTCACAGATAATTCATATCACAAAGGCGGAAGAAGATATGAATATATAACTAACAAATGAAAGTGTATATCAGAGTAGTGGTCAAAAAGATCCACAATAATACAAAAGAATAGCAACACGTGCTATACAAAAGAATACAACTATGAGTCCATATCTTAAGTGTATACAACAAAATAAACTACTAATCTAAGTAGTTAGCCAAAAGTCAGAGTAATGATCCTGGATGAGAAGTCAAGCAGAAGCACCTGTAACATCTCGCTCTGACCCGAGTATTATTTAATAAGAAAATAATAAACGGATCAGTCTAACCATAAATATCAGATGAAACGATATAGAGTAAGAGATATGACTAAATACATAATAATCACAATGTCAAACTGTGATATATATATATAAGTAATTGAAAATCAACAAGAGATTAATCAATATCACAAAATCTACACAAGAATCAAAGAAGTGTCATACTCCTTATTTCGTTCATCAAACCACAAATATTGACGATTATATCAATGTCAATCACAAAAGTCAATGACACACAAATTCACCAATGCACAAATATTGATAAAACTTATCAACGGAAATCACGAAAATTGGTGAAACACAAATTCTAGAAATCATCTCAAGAAATCCAGAAATCACAAAAAGGGGGGAAAGGCCTATCACAAACGGGAGCATAAAGCTCACCAACACGTGTATCACAAATGGAACGCTAATTCCATGGTTGCTAACCATCACAAATTGAGCCGAAGCTCCACAAACGGCCCGAAGACCATGGGTTTCTACCCCACCAAATTTGAGTCGAAACTCCACAAAACGGGGTTTAGTCTCCCTCGTAGACAAAGAGACATCGCACAATGCTAGTCTAAATCACAAAGATGATCGTCATGATCAACGAGAAGTGTCAATTACACTAAGCTAGTAAATATATGAGTTTAGCTACATGTCCCATAACCACTTTCTTAACTTAAATATTTACGAACAAACTGTAGATTTCCACTAGAAAATTGTCACAAGAGTTTCAATCGAACAAGTCCAAGAATTAACCGACGACGTAAATGCAAGCGTTTCATACCACTCGTTTTACTAAGTCGTTTAATTAGATTTCTCATACGAGTGAGGTAAAGGCTTGTATATACTAATAGATTGGAAAATGGTTTAGGAAAACGAGCTTTGTAATGAAATAGTGTTGAAATCATTTGAAGAAAGAGTTTTGATATTTGATACTAGTATAGAAAACCTTTATATTTTTAAAGTGACAAATCACAGAAATGATTGTAGAAACAACCAACCACCAAAAATTCACATTCGAAGACGTGAATAAAATCCAAAGAAACCGATAAAGGATCCATCGAAATAGATATTCAAAAATCCCTGAAAAGGAGTCATCAAAGTAATAATAAATGATAACAACAAATAGGATCATCACGAATCGATTCAAATTGGAAATTCAATCCAAATAGGCAAAATGGACTGAAACAGCAGGTTCAGTCGACTGAACAGAGTTTTCAGTCGACTGGCCATGTACCTGGAAATTTTTCAGGTTCAGAAAACTTTCTGTTTCCAGGTTCAGTCGACTGAACAGAGAATTCAGTCGACTGAATCATGCCTGGAAACTTTCGGGTTCCAGGTTCAGTCGACTGAACAGAGGATTCAGTCGACTGAATCATGCCCGGGCTGTTTTTCAGCCTATTCAAATGAAGAGCAAACTCTTCCAAAATGCAACCGGACGAACATTGCCTCTAAGGGTTTATGCCAATCGGCAACCCGGCCCTATATGCTCCTCGATGCATCACCAAAAGCATGATCAAACATCCATAAAAGGATTTTCACACAAATTTGACTTAAAAACCCAAAAATTGGAATATTCACAAAACCAATCCAAATCAAAAGCATATTCTCATGAAGAAGTGTTAGGAATTCAAACCTAACAACCAAAGATAATTATAGTCATAGATGTGAGATAAAAATCTCACCTTTGAACCCAAACGATTGAAGAAGATGCTTGAAAGCAAAGGAGAATTCAACCACTCTTCAAATCCAACTCAAGAAGCTTGATTCTAAGCTAAAAAGAGAAACATTTCTCAAATTAGGTTTAGGAATTTTCTGAAATCATAGAGAGAAAGAGTTGGAGAAGAAGAAGAGAAGCTTTCTAATGGTTTCTTCTATTAGTTTGGAGCTAGAGCTTGATTTGCAAAAGGAAACTAGGGTTTTGGAGTTTTAATTTCCCATCTCTCCCACCATTGATGCTTTAAAACTGAAAAGAGGAGAAAGTGAGGGTGAATGGGGAGGAGTGGCTCAGATTTGAGTATTAGTTAAACATAGGGCTGAACCCAAACCCGAACCCAAAGTGAAAAAGTAGCAAAAATCAGCTTTCTCCAAACATATCGAAGCTTATACTCAAAAAGGTCGCAAACGGCATTTTGAACTTAATGGAAGGGGTCCCGAGTCCTGATTCGACTGTTTGCAAAAAGTAACTTTTCGGACAAAATTCCGAGTATCGATTTTATATTTAAATAAAATATTTAAATATATAAAAAAAATCGATAAATATGCGGGTTGTTACAGACTCCCCTCCTTAAAGAAATTGCGTCCTCGCAATATTTAAGAAGAAGATATATAGTAACAACCATAAAAGCATATTCAACACAAAAGAAATTTGAAATGAAATGTTCACCTTAAAGGGCACGAGAAAGCAAGTCCGGATGTGATCGCTCGATGAGCTCTCTAGATTCCCAAGAACAATCCTTAGGATTTGAAGACCATTGAACTTTAACAAGCGGAACATCTTTATTTCGAAGTCGTTTGACTTCCGAAGCAATGATACGAATAGGATGTTGCTCATAAGTTAAATTCAGTGAAACTTCAATCTCTTCCACAACACCGGGCTCAAGTATAGAATCGGAATCTCGAAGACATTTCCGAAGTTGAGAAACGTGAAACACATCATGGATAGCATAAAATTGAGCCGGTAATAAAAGATGATAAGCCACAGAACCAATACGTTCGGTGATAGGAAATGGCCCAATATATCGAGGCGCTAACTTTCCCGATCGACTGAAACGTACTACACCTTTCATAGGTGACACACGAATGAACACAAGATCTCCCACAGAAAACTCTAACCTCCTTCTTCGATTATCGGCATAGGATTTTTGTCTACTTTGGGCTTCTTTCATCCTATGACGAATAAGGTCAATCTTTTCTGTGGAATCACGAATAAAATCTGGACCTAAAACCAGCTTCTCACCGGCCTCAAGCCAACAAGAAGGAGATCGGCATGGCCTTCCATAGAGTGCCTCGAAAGTTGCCATACTAATACTAGATTGGAAGCTATTATTATAGGAAAATTCAACAAGGGAAATATGATCTTCCCAACTTCCACCGAAATCAAGAACACATGCACGAAGAAGATCTTCAAGGGTTTGATTCACACGCTCGGTTTGTCCATCGGACTAGGGGTGGTAAGCGGTGCTAAAATTAAGCTTCGTTGCCAAAGCTTTTTGAAGACTCTTCCAAAATCCACTAGTAAACAATGGATCACGATCGCTAACAATAGAAGTAGGAACTCCATGCAATTTAACAATTTCTTTGATAAAGAGTTTGGCCAAAAGAGGAACGGTTCGATTGGACCGAACGGGAATAAAATGGGCGGATTTAGTGAGTCTATCAACAATCACCCATAAGCTATCATGACCGAAATGAGAACGGGGAAGGCCATCAATAAAATCCATGGAAATCTGGTCCCACTTCCAAATTGGAATTTCTAAAGGTTGCAATAACCCACCGGGCCTTTGATGTCGGCCTTAACAAGTTGGCAAGTCATGCAACGCTCAACAGAGTTAGCGATGTCAAGTTTTATTCCCTCCCAATAATAAAGTCGCTTCATATCCGCGTACATTTTACTACTACCGGAATGAATGGTAAATTTAGAACGATGTGAATCTTCTAAAATATCTTTACGAAGATCACTAATATTTGGCACGATAAGTCTACCAAATTTCCGAATGCCGCCACGAGAATCGATATCAAAGTCCTTCAAACCTTCTATATCAATCTTATCCTTAATATTTTGGCCAAGAAGAGCCAATTCAGGATCTAGCCCTTGAGCTTCAAGAATGCGGTCTAAAAGAGAAGGATGAGCCTCAAGGCTACATAAAACAAATGATGAGCATAAATCGGATACGCGGTCTCGAATCTCACAAGTGGATAAGATCTCGAGATCGTTCCATTCGGATATCATCATAGAAACAACAGCTTGCTGTTTACGGCTAAGAGCATCGGCGACAGGATTACCCTTACCGGGTGTATAAAGAATATCAAGATCATAAGGAGCAAGGAACTCGAGCCAACGTTGTTGACGTAAATTAAGTTCCTTTTGAGAAAATAAATATTTCAAAGACTTATGATCCGTGTAAAGAACAAATTTCTCTCCTAAAAGATAATGACGCCAAATCCGAAGAGCGAAAACAATAGCCGCGAGTTCTAAATCATGAGTGGCTATCTAGTCTCGGCCGGCTTCAATTGCCTAGAAGCATAAGCAATAACACGTTCTTTTTGCATAAGAACGGAAGCCAAACCAACGCGACTAGCATCGGTATAAACAACGAAATCTTGATTCCCCACGGGAATAACAAGAATAGGAGCATTAGAAAGAAGTTCCTTCAGTTTCTGAAAAGAAGTTTCACATTTGTCCGAACAAATGTATTTAACACCTTTCTTTGTTAAGCTAGTGAGAGGCACAACAATCTTAGAAAAGTCTTTGATAAATCGGCGGTAATAACCTGCCAATCCCAGAAAGCTACGGATTTCTGTCACACTTTTCGGTCTCTTCCAATTCTGAATCGCTTCAATATTTGAAGGATCCACTGATATTCCGGATTCGGAAATAATATGGCCTATAAACTTCACACGAGATTGCCAAAAATGGCATTTAGAAAATTTTGCTTTTAATTGATTACTCCTAGGAGTTTCCAACACAATTCGAAGATGCTTTTCATGCTCCTCCTCGGTTTTAGAATACACAAGAATATCATCAATAAAGATGAGAACGAATCGATCGAGGAAGTCTTTAAAAACTCGATTCATTAAGTCAACAAAATAAGCCGGGGCATTCGTTAACCCAAATGGCATAACAAGCCATTCATAAGATCCATACCGAGTACGGAACGATGTCAAAGGAATGCTATCCTATGCAATACGAAGCTGATGAAAACCGGTAGCCAAGTCCAATTGTGAAAAGACTCTAGCACCACTAAGTTGGTCAAATAAATCATCAATCCAAGGTAAAGGATATTTATTTTTGATAGTAAGATCATTAAGCTTGCGGTAGTCAACGCAAAGCCTAAGTGTACCATCGGATTTCTTCACAAAAATAGCGGAAGCTCCCCAAGGCGAGGAACTAGAGCGAATAAATTGCTTCGTCTCCAATTCGGATAATTGTTTACGCATCTCCTCGTTTTCTTTATTGGACATACGCTAAGGAGGGCAAGTGATAGGTTGAGCTCCAGGAATGAGATTAATTCTGAACTCAATTGCTCGCTTAGGTGGTAATCCTAAAACGGGCTCGAATATGTCGGAAAATTCACAAACGACGTGAATAAGAGAAATAATATCACCCTCATCATCATCATCGTCATCACGAGTGTTTAAAGAATATAAAGATGCAACCAAAGCAGAATCCGAATCTTTAAGAATAACAGAAACCTGATTAACAGATTGAGTATGTCGAAGATGAATAGTCCGCTCAGGACATAGGATATGAGCTTCATAACGGTTAAGCCAATCCATTCCCAAAATCATTCCAAAGCCTAAATAACGCATGACATGCAAATCGGCTAGGAAAGGAAAATCACACAAAATAATCTCGACATCTTTACACAATAAACTGATTGTTGCGGATCCACCAACCGGATTCGCAATTCTCAAAGAAGTCATCAAACACAAAACATCCAAAAAAAAAGTATCAACAAATTCTTTTGATACAAAAGAATGGGATGCACCCGTATCAAAAAGAACTCGAATAGGATGATCACGAAATAAAATAATTCCATCCAGAATAGAATGAGAAATACCTTGGCCACAAGAGGTGTTGCCAGGGGCTTGAGCAAAATTTAACTTTACCTCCTTCCTGCCCTGAAGCTTGGGGCATGAAGATATAACATGACCGGGACCTTTGCAGTAGCAACAAGAGAGAGAGTTTGGACACTTGTTGGCGTAATGGTCCTTCGAACCACAATTATAGCATTCCCCACGGCCAAAGGAAGAAGTCTTTGCCACGGAGGTTGCTTGCTTCCCTTTCTTGTTGGGATAAGGTCCTTTGAATTTACTGGGCCTTTTCTTGTTGTTGTTGAAGTTTGGTTTGGAACCCACCACTTCAACATCATTCTCCCTATCCACCTCTTCAAGACGAAGAGCGATATCAATGAGTTGGTCAAAAGAAACTTCTAATTTTAGAAGTAATGGCTTCTTGAGATCTTTGTTTAAGCCATAGACGAATCTCTGATTTTTCTTCAATGGGGTGTTGATGTATTTAACCCCATATTTGGAGAGGGATTCAAAAGACGCGACATAATCTGCCACGGAAGATTCACCTTGAACAAGGTCTATAAAACGGCGAGCCAAAGTCACCTTTTCAGCTTCTGGTACGAATTTTAACTCGAAGCGCTCTCGGAATTTATCCCAGGTGAGATCCGCTTCATTAATCTCAGAAATAAGAAGTTCGTACCAGTCCAATGCTCTTTCTCGAAGCATACTAGAGGCCACCTGAACTCGGTGAAGGCCAATAAGATTCATGCGAGAAAAGATTCGATTGCATGACCTTAGCCAAGCCTGTACTTCAATAATAGTTTCGGAACCTTTGAATGGCTCCCCACCCAAATTAGTGTAATCGCTGCACAAGCGTGCAAATCCCGACTTTGGGTGAGTAGGTTCCGGGTAAGCTCCAGCTGCTTGAGCATTCGTCACTAAATCAAGAAGCTGTTGAGCAGTCATAAAAACTCCATCCTGAGGCGGAGTGCTAGATGGTACGGCTCTAGGGCGGCCAGGTCTAGACATTTCTCTTCCTTTACAAAGAAAGAAGAACAAGGAGAAGATTATTCACTAATAAATATCAAGCAATCTTGATAGATAAAACAAGGAATCACAAAAGAAAATAGGATGAATCTGTACGAAGACTCGAAGTAAATCCTAAAGCACGTCTCCTAAGATGGACTTGTGACGATTATCCTTGTTATAATATTCCACATTGTTCCGAAGTTTCGCTCTGATACCAAGCTGTGACGCCCCACCTCTATACCCACGCTAGCCAAGAACACTCGGAGTAATGCTGTCAACTAGCACGGAGAATAAGGCTGTTGAGGAGTGACCATCCGTATAATTTCTTTGGGCGAGTACCGATATGCTAGATAAAAATATAACTTTTCATCACAAGAGAAAATCCGACGTACCGACACAAACTCAAAGCTACTACACAGTGGCTATAGTAATCTTCGGAAACAAATATAGAAATAAGCATAACACAAACCATTCACAGATAATTCATATCACAAAGGCGGAAGAAGATATGAATATATAACTAACAAATGAAAGTGTATATCAGAGTAGTGGTCAAAAAGATCCACAATAATACAAAAGAATAGCAACACGTGCTATACAAAAGAATACAACTATGAGTCCATATCTCAAGTGTATACAACAAAATAAACTACTAATCTAAGTAGTTAGCCAAAAGTCAGAGTACTGATCCTGGATGAGAAGTCAAGCAGAAGCACCTGTAACATCTCGCTCTGACCCGAGTATTATTTAATAAGAAAATAATAACGGATCAGTCTAACCATAAATCTTAGATGAAACGATATAGAGTAAGAGATATGACTAAACACATAATAATCACAATGTCAAACAGTGATATATATATAAGTAATTGAAAATCAACAAGAGATTAATCAATATCACAAAATCTACACAAGAATCAAAGAAGTGTCATACTCCTTATTTCGTTCATCAAACCACAAATATTGACGATTATATCAATGTCAATCACAAAAGTCAATGACACACAAATTCACCAATGCACAAATATTGATAAGACTTATCAACGGAAATCACGAAAATTGGTGAAACACAAATTCTAGAAATCATCTCAAGAAATCCAGAAATCACAAAAAGGGGGGAAAGGCCTATCACAAACGGAAGCATAAAGCTCACCAACACGTGTATCACAAACGGAACGCTAATTCCATGGTTGCTAACCATCACAAATTGAGCCGAAGCTCCACAAACGGCCCGAAGACCATGGGTTGCTACCCCACCAAATTTGAGTCGAAACTCCACAAAACGGGGTTTAGCCTCCCTCGCAGACAAAGAGACATCGCACAATGCTAGTCTAAATCACAAAGATGATCGTCATGATCAACGAGAAGTGTCAATTACACTAAGCTAGTAAATATATGAGTTTAGCTACATGTCCAATAACCACTTGCTTAACTTAAATATTTACGAACAAACTGTAGATTTCCACTAGAAAATTGTCACAAGAGTTTCAATCGAACAAGTCCAAGAATTAACCGACGAAGTAAACGCAAGCGTTTCATACCACTCGTTTTACTAAGTCGTTTAATTAGATTTCTCATACGAGTGAGGTAAAGGATTGTATATACTAATAGATTGGAAAACGGTTTAGGAAAACGAGCTTTGTAATGAAATAGTGTTGAAATCATTTGAAGAAAGAGTTTTGATATTTACTACTAGTATAGAAAACCTTTATATTTTTAAAGTGACAAATCACAGAAATGATTGTAGAAACAACCAACCACCAAAAATTCACATTCGAAGACGTGAATAAAATCCAAAGAAACCGATAAAGGATCCATCGAAATAGATATTCAAAAATCCCTGAAAAGGAGTCATCAAAGTCATAATAAATGATAACAACAAATAGGATCATCACGAATCGATTCAAATTGGAATTTCAATCCAAATAGGCAAAATGGACTGAAACAGTAGGTTCAGTCGACTGAATAGAGTTTTCAGTCGACTGGCCCTGTACCTGGAAATTTTTCAGGTTCAGGAAACTTTCTGTTTCCAGGTTCAGTCGACTGAACAGAGGATTCAGTTGACTGAATCATGCCTAGAAACTTTCGGGTTTCAGGTTCAGTCGACTGAACAGAGGATTCAGTCGACTGAATCATGCCTGGGCTGTTTTTCAGCCTATTCAAATGAAGAGCAAACTCTTCCAAGATGCAACTGGACGAACATTGGCTCCAAGGGTTTATGCCAATCGGCAACCCGACCCTATATGTTCCTCGGTGCATCACCAAAAGCATGATCAAACATGCATAAAAGGGTTTTCACACAAATTTGACTTAAAAACCCAAAAATTGGAATATTCACAAAACCAATCCAAATCAAGAGCAAATTCTCATGAAGAAGTGTTAGGAATTCAAACCTAACAACCAAAGATAATTATAGTCATAGATGTGAGATAAAAATCTCACCTTTGAACCCAAACGATTGAAGAAGATGCTTGAAAGCAAAGGAGAATTCAACCACTCTTCAAATCCAACTCAAGAAGCTTGATTCTAAGCTAAAAAGAGAAACATTTCCCAAATTAGGTTTAGGAATTTTCTAAAATCATAGAGAGAAAGAGTTGGAGAAGAAGAAGAGAAGCTTTCTAATGGTTTCTTCTATTAGTTTGGAGCTAGAGCTTGATTTGCAAAAGGAAACTAGGGTTTTGGAGTTCTAATTTCCCATCTCTCCCACCATTGATGCTTTAAAACTGAAAAAAGGAGAAAGTGAGGGTGAATGGGGAGGAGTGACTCAGATTTGAGTATAAGTTAAACATAGGGCTAAACCCAAACCCGAACCCAAAGTGAAAAAGTAGGAAAAATCAACTTTCTCCAAACATATCGAAGCTTATACTCAAAAAGGTCGCAAACGGCATTTTGAACACAATGGAAGGGGTCCCGAGTCCTAATTCGACTGTTTGCAAAAGGTAACTTTTCGGACAAAATTCCGAGTATCGATTTTATATTTAAATATATATAAAAAATCGATAAATATGCGGGTTGTTACAACTATGATTTTTGGAAAGAATATATTGGAAAATAAAGATGATATCATATTGTTTTGGGTTTTAAAAGGAAATGATATCATATTTATATGGTTTTGAAATGGATGTTATATTCTGGTTTTAAAAGTGTAAATTATTTTAAAGGACCGCGGTGTTATAATAACGTTTGGTTGTTGAAGAGACCGGGATCGGAAGTTGTCATACTCTCTGCCAACTCCTAAAACCACTTTAACAACCGTGTACGTGGTGGAGATTCCAGAATGAAGTAGGTTGGTGGAGGCGTTTCCTGCAAGGTAAATACGTAGACCCGACTCCCGTGAGTTGGCATAAGGTGGCTAAAACAGGAGCGATTCTCGGGCCAATGAGGTCATTCCTCTGATCGGACACTCCTCTTCGATATTATACTTTGACTTTGGGTTGATTCAGTGGCTACTTTTACTTTGATTTTTGGGGGAGTTTGTTCGAGGTGGGCGGTAGCTGCGGCTACGCGTTTCCATCAGCCCGGATAGCAATTGGTATATCTACCCTGGCATTGCCTAGTTGTGCCGTGTCACCTACCATACCGAGCCTTTACTACGAGTTTCTATTTGTGTCGTAGCTATGGAGTGTCTTCTCGTAGTCTCCCGATCAGGAGATATGCAGGCACTGTATAGACTATTGGCATTATTTGTGTTAAGGTGGAAAATTTAAAGCCTTAACGCTATTTAAAAGTAAGTTTATTTTACGATTAGACACTATTATAATAGCTCAATATACTACATAGTAAATAGTTTAACGGATCCTTAGGAGATGTAAATCCCGAGCATCTCTTGAGTTACTGTACTCATATTTATTTCTGTTAATTCAACTCACATAAGATCTTTTAGTTCTGACTTGAGTGTTTTTGTCTTTTGAAATTCGCTCGTGTCAGTCCGACGTTTCAGGATTTGAAGATTTAGCTCTGGAGACGAAGTTGAAGATCCGTATTTTTTATTATTATTGCACTTCACTCATACTGTTCCGCTGCATTGTTATATGGTATGTGCACTCTGATATGTATTGTATAAATATAATCAAAGGTTTTGTAAAACAGCTTCATGAACTGTATATTTTGATTATTATATTTTATCCTTCCGCTGTGAGATTCTGTTTAGTTTTTTTTTCTCTTCTCTGTTTTTCTTATTTATCCCATAACAATCCGCCCTTACGTATGGTTTGAATTGGCATGTGTGTCTGTTTAAATGGTGCGAAAAGGCGGGGCGTTACAGATTTGATAAGAGAGGTTTAATGATCTCGTATATAGCAGAAGGAAATTTTTAAAGATATATATCTGTAGAAGATATTTTTTGATAAAGAGAAAGTAATAAATCAAAAAATAAGCACCCACTTACTTAACATCTTTTTATCGATGATTGGTTCGAAGGAACCGGGGTCCGATTTTGGTAATTCCTATTCGAAAACCACTTCGAACCAATTTACGAGTCCGAAATTGAAGACATGTTAAAGATGATGGAGTTGAAGGTGGGGATCTTCATAATGGAAGGACTGCTTATTGATAATTTTGGAGTAGCTCTTGAGATAAATAAATAGCAATGGTCTCTTCATTCTAGGATCTTCGTATGTAAGGAATACTCGCTACTAATCCAAGAGGGGATGCCGACACGATGTGGTAGGAGAGTGCCTTCGGTTTGCCCTTTTCTCGGACAACTTACGAAGATGAATATATGACATTGCATTTCTAAGAACATAGCACGTTGGTCTCTACAAATATACATCTGTTTTATGGTGTAGGAGGCAACTCCTCTTATATTTAAAACCCTTCTCTGAGACATACGATTTTAGAGGTTTTACTTTTGTTGAAATCAACAGTTTGTTGTTGGAAATCACATATAGGAATTTTAAAACAGGGGTTGCTTAAGGCTAAGTGGCTCGCAACCATTAGGGTATGATATCACCTTTCTAGATCTATTTATTTCAATCCGCTATAACGTCAGGTTTAAATTTTTTGGTGTATGCTCTGAGACGTTTCAGAGAGGTCGAGAACGGCCAGGGTGATATCATATTCGGTACTATCCGTACCATCTATTGGTCTCGGGTACATCGGTCTCAATTTGTAGAGGACCATCTTGTTGGCAGCCTCAGTACATTCCTCTAGAAATGTACTATACGGGACGTAGTCCCTTACCTCGCTATTCACTGGAAATCCATCCTCCAATAAGTGCCTTCGGATTTAGTTGTAAACCTATTATGTCATCAAATTTAACCACTATAATAATTTTGGCTATTTGAATATGTTTACTTGAAAGGTTTTCAAAGAATGTCATTAAAAATAATATCATTGGATTTTACGTAGAAATGATTTGATTATCATAAGGTAAAAACTCATTCCGTGTTTATGTGCAGCGAGGTCTTATGAGATACACTTTGTTTTCAAATGCTCGTATTTTCAGTTTCCCACACCTGTTCCACGATAGAATCAGAGTTTATTTTCTTCCCTTAAACTCTAGGTGCTTTATTTTTTCGAGCAGCCTAGTAGTGAGGTTCAATTTGGAGCATTTTGAAAGAGCTCGAAGCATGAAGCTAGAAGATTCTTTTAAAGATTTTTATCCATTTCCATCACACTTATGTACTATTGTATTCTGCATTTGTAAGGACAGAGATTTATAACTGTTCATGTTGTTGTTAAGTTAAACTTTAATAAATGTATTTAAAATTTTCCATTGTAAAGATTATATTTTGAAATAATATATGTTATTCCATTCGTGTAAGATTATGTTCTATGTCTTTATTTTCTTTTCCACATAACCATCCACCTATTCATTCAAATTGAGTTAGACATGTATGGTTTATTATCAACTTAAATTGTATGGAATTGTGGGTTATTACAAGCGATATCAGAGCTTAGATTAAGCGAACACTTAAGCCTGGTTGGGGTGTGTCTCATCGGAGATAGAGTTAGCAATACCCTAGGATGAGTAACTCATTAGAGATAGGGTAAGTGACACCCTAGAATGAGTTGAGAGTATTATATATGTGCGCATATTTGTTAATGCTAAAAATGATTTATTTTCAAAAAATTTGGGTAAATGAAGTAATTTTACCTAAGATGGTATTTTATATATAAAGAAATAACTTTCGAAAATGTATAGTTATTTACAGTGTGATAGTTTGCAATTAAGGGAATAATAATATTCGGTTATTATAATTGATTATTTGATTTAAAAACACGAATACCTAGTGAATTAAGTTTCACAATTTGACTATATGGTGTTTGGTAATAATATTGGTTTTAAAGTTATGAAATTAATTTAAGATAAATTAATTTATGAACCTAAAATTGTAAAAATATGATGATCCTAAGAAATGAAGTAAAAGTGTTAACTAAACTAAAGTTTTGTTTTATAAGTGTTTATAAACTTAAGAAATAGTTTTTGGTTCATAAATTGATAGGGATATAAAATTGATGGTGATTTGGTATTGTTAAGAAAACCAAATGGAATAAATACATAAGTTATGCACAGCTCATTTTATTCACATAACTATTTGACCTAAGATTCGAGTACAGAACGTCGAGATGTTTACATGGGTCCGAAAAAGGATTTATCACTCTATGCTTTAGGGAAAACATTGATGAGGATTTGTGGTCGAATCCTTAAATTTTCTATCGTAGTTGAGCGCTATGCAAGGAAAATAGAATTTTCTGAGCCTAGTCAAAGTCCGCTCTAGAGGATCAAGGGATCAATACTAGTTCGGAAGTAACGTTACATATTCAAATAGTAGATCGAGTCAAATATTACGTACGGATGATCTATATATATCGTACAAGTGTAAGTTTAAAAATAAATATTTTGGACAAACGTCTTTGGGTATTGCATTGTAGTTTCAAAGACGAAATTCTTTTAAGGAGGGGAATCTCTAACGACTTACAAATTTATCAATTTGATAAATTATTTATTTTTAAATATTCAAATATAAGATTATTTAACATAGATTTTGCTGTCTTGAATAATAAATAATAATGGTAATCTTACTTTGAATAAATATTTACAAAAAATATATACTTTGGAAAAATATCGATAAAATGACCGAAAATCGTTTTATCAATAAACATCACTATAATTATAAGAAGGCGCGCATGGAGTTGGATACATACACCTATTTATGCACTTAAACAAGAATATGAGATTTGGCCTTTAGACTATAATTATAAGAAGGCGCGCATGGAGTTGGATAGTAAAGGTTGAATACAGAAATTGATGTTGAGTAGAATTAGCATAATTTCTATCATCTCTTTTTTTATCAATAAGGTTTTTCAATATGATTTATGAGAAATGATTTTGAGTTGAATACGGAGATTAGTATTGAGCGAAATTAGTATAATTTCTATGGATCTATTTTACTTGAATACTAACTAATTTGTATCTACAATCTTAGATAACATAGTTTCAACCTATTAAAAAGTTATGATTTGAAAATAGGAATATTTTTTCAAGATTTAAATAAACGATTTGGAATTATTTTAATTCCTATGGATCCTTTTTCTTAAAATTAATTTTTTAGGTTTATAGTAAACAATGTCTTAAACAGCATTGTTTTTGACCAGTTTAAAAGTGATGATTTGGAAATAAGAATTCCCTATTAAGATTTAAATAAATGATTTGAAGATATTTTCCTCTGTAAAAAATGAAATGATTTGGAATTATTCCAAGATTTAAAAAACGTTTTAATGAAACAAAGATTTGACAAGAGAGGTTTAAGGATTCCATATATACCAGAAAGAAATGTTCTATATATATATATATATATATATATCCTAGAAGATACTTTTGATAAAGAGAAAGTAGTAAATCAAATGATAAGGACTTATTTACTTAACATCTTTTTATCAATGATTGGTTCGAAGTAATCGGTGTTAAATTTAGGTAATTCCTATCCAAAAACTACATCAAACTAATTTACGAGTTTGTAATTGAAGACATGTTAAAGACAACGCAGCAGAAGGCGGAGATCTTCATAATGAAAGGACTGCTTGTTGATAATTTTCGAGTAGTTACTGAGATAAATAAATAGAAATGGTCCCTTCATTCTGGAATCCTCATATGCAAGGACCACCCGCTAATAATCTAAGAGGTGATGCAGACGGGATGTGGTAGTAGCGTGTCATCGATTTGTCCTGTTCTTGGATAACTTGTATGGATGAATGTCTGGCATTGCATTTCTAAGAACATAGTACATTGATATCTACAAACATACATCTGTTTAGTGATGTTGGAGGTAACCCCTCTTATACTTAACATCCTTCTCTAGGATGTATGAGTATAGAGGTTGTACTTTTGCTGAAATCAACGGTGTGTTGTTGGAAATGATAATGTGGCATTATAAGTGAAAATGCCCTAAGAAAGGTAAACGTTACCTCTAGCCTCATATCCTGAGAATTGTGAAAAAAGGGTTTCTTTAAGGTTAAGTGGTTCGCAACTATTAAGGTATGGTAACACCTTTCTAGGGTTATTTATTTCTACCTGCTGTAAAGTTGGGTTTAAATTTTGTGGTGTATGCTATGAGACGTCTCGGAGATGTCGGGAACGGCCTGGGTGATATCATATTTGGTGCTATCCATACCATCTATTATCTTGGGTAGGCCGGTCTTAATTCGCAGAGGACTATCTATTGCTGGCCTTGGTACATTCCTCTAGAAATATACTGTATAGGAGGTAGTACCTTACCTCGCTATTCATTGGAAATTCATCCTCCAATAGGTGCCTTTGGATTTAGTTATAAACCTATTATGCCGTCAAATTTAACCAATGTAACAATTTTGGTTATTTGAATATGTTTACTTAAAAGGTTTTCAAAGAATGTCATTAAAAATAATATGACTGGATTTTACGTAGAAATGGTTGGGTTATCATAAGGTGAAAATATGTTATGTGTTTATGTGCAGCATGGCTTATGAGATACCATTTCTTTTCAAATACTCATATTTTGAGTTTCTCACATCAGTCCCACTACTGATCTGGAGTTTATTTTCTTTCCCTTGAACTCTTGATGCCCTATTTTTTCAGGCAGCCTAATAGTCAGGTTTAGTTTGGAGCATTTGGAAAGAGCTCGAAGCATGGAGTTAGAAGATTCTTCTAAAAATTATTATCCATTTCCACCATACTTATGTACTATTGTGTTCCGCATTTGTAAGGACAGAGATTTATAAATGTCCATATTGAAGGTAAGTTAAACTCTGATAAATTTATTAAAAAATTTCCACTATAAAGATCATATGTTGAAATAATATATGGTATTCCATTCGTGTAAGATTCTATTATATGTCTTTATTTTCTTTTCCCTATAACTATCCACCTTTTCATTCAAATTGAGTTTGACATGTGTGATTTATTGTCAATATAAAATGTACGAAATTGTGGATCGTTACACCGCAAGTTTTAGAAATAAGAATCAAACCCTTAATTAAAAATCATGAAATTTATTGCTTTGAGTTTGTATAGGTAAGGACTTCAATCCTTTATGAGTTTTGTAGTGCATGGAAATGTTTTGGAAACATCCGCAGTTTGGATGAGGATATTGTGAAACTAAGGTTTTATTTTCCGAATGATGCAGGGCGAATTAGGCGAAGGCACGATTGCGTTTTTCTTCATGAAGCATGCATCCACACCTAATTTTAGCGAGTTTGATCTCCAACGGAAAGGATTTAGTCATACTCGTAGCACTAAATGCTGAGATATGGAAACTCGTTTCTATCTCAAAGGTTAAAGTTATTATCAAGGAATGCCTTGAGGTAACATTACATTAACATGCCTAACTTCATTTTCAACTGAAATATAGTACCAATTCAAAATTGACGAGTAGTGGTAAAGGCATAAGATTTAATTTCCAAATACGATCATTTTGATTATTCTCGATAAATGATTTAACGACTATCGATTCGGCTTTTGTAACGACCCGTAAATTTTAGCGGTTCTTTTTATTTAATTAATTAAATTTTTGTGAAATTTTAAATAGTTGAAGTTTGAAATAAAAAATTAATATTTGTAATACATCTAATTAAACATAGCAAATGGTAAATTTTCATCTCATAATATGGAAGTTTATTTTCTGTGTAAATTTTATTTTTAATTCGAATCAGTTAAGAATTGATGATAATAAAATATTTTCCAAACCTGAATATTTTTATACAATAAATATGCAAATCATCTTCTGAGTGAGACGTCATATTCCATTTCTCCAAATTTGAATTTCTATTGCTCCGTTTATCTTATTTTCAGCAAATTAGCAGCACTTCGGTATCGATTATCGACTTTTGATCGAATGATCGTACCATTGATATTTGTATACCGTTTTGATCATCTCGTCATGCTAATCTCTGTGGTATATTCAATTCTATGTTTTGAGGTCCAATACGCAGTGGAATCCGCGAAAACGATTTTGTATCGGTACCGATTTTAAAATCTTTTGGTTTCTTTTGTCTTTTCATTCAGCCACGTGAATTGAAGAGCTTAATAATTTCAGCCAGCTGTCAGCCACTAAAATTAATTATTTCTCAGATTCAAAATTCTGACTTTTGTTATTCTCAATGCAAGCTTCAATATGCTGGTTCGTTTCACTTTCTAATTTCTTTTGGAAATAAAGTACACGTTCATTATTTATGCGCTCATTTCTATTTGTACGGACTTCTCATTCCCATCTTTTTCATTTCTTCTTCTGACAAAAGTTTTCTATAGTAAGTTTACACTTGCTCTTTTTTTTAAATCTTTTTTTCTCCTTTCTTTTTTTGGTTTGGCGATCAATATTTTCCGCACCTCTTCATTCCCTTGCATCTCCATCCAAACCGATCCTCCACCATCAATTTAACCTCCACCTCGCCTGAACTTCCACCGAGCCTCACGGCAACCATCTCCACCCTCCATGCTAGCCGCTCGAATCCACCCATCACCCAAAACTTTGCAGCCTTGACGAGACCACCTTCGCCCAGAGATACGCTGTCTAGATCCCCGCCAAGGCGCTGCCCCAAGCTCCGACAACCGAGCAGCATGCATTGCGCCGAACAGCTCCACACAAGTACGTTCTTATATAGATGAATCTGCAACAGGATTTATTTTTAAAAATATATACATATTATATGATTAAAAGTACATTTATATATGTATTAGTTTATATTACATTGTTAATATAATATGGTTTCAGTTTAGAAAGTTATATATATAGAGGTATTATAAAGTATATAAGTGCATGGATATTTTTTTTACTTTCGAGTATGACCTGGAATATGATATGGCTGAGGTATATATTTTTAGATTTAAAGTGTTTTATATATATTATTTCGTAAAAGAATTTACATATATATAGAGCCAGTTTATATTGATTCTTTTATATAATATATACGTAAGTATATATAGTTGTTTGTTTATATATATATAGGTGTTAAATAACATATATATATAGTTTTCTGGTATGCAGTTTTCCTATGCTCTTCGGTTTATATATACGTATATATAGGGGTTTATAAAAATTATGTACGTTAGTTATATATATTATAACTGATGATCATATTGGGCATTTAATTTTAAGTGGAATAGACATAAAGTATAATTGTTGTATATATGTATACATGTAACTGTTGTATATAAATTTTAATAATGAAGTTTTGCTAACTGTATATGATTATACAGGTGAAGAATATGTGTGTGTGTATGCTATATAAGTTTATACTCGGTGCATGTCTGTTAGGCTTTGATTTTAAGGTATATACATATATTTTAAGTTGAATACATATTTTCATTTGCCCTGTTTCAAGCCTGCATACACACACACACACTATGTTGATTTGAGTATATCTGTTTTTGTAAGTTTCTATGCAAAACTATGTTATGTTTTGTTCCTAGGTTATAAACATACTTAATTTTAATATATATGTTAGATATATATATA
This sequence comes from Allium cepa, assembly GCA_030765085.1. Taxonomy (NCBI): domain Eukaryota; kingdom Viridiplantae; phylum Streptophyta; class Magnoliopsida; order Asparagales; family Amaryllidaceae; genus Allium; species Allium cepa. The sequence goes on along the minus strand of CM060930.1, from coordinate 77,111,141 downwards.
TATATATAGTCTGTGTCAGTTGTATATATATGTACAGATTGTTTTATATGTATGTTTTTTAAAATTTATTTTGATTTTTATATTAAATATGTATCTTAAAGTGTAATATGATAGTTTATATAAGCTTTTAAAATATTGATTTGAAATTATACACACACACACGCAAACACACACACATCTTATTTTAAAATATACGTTTTAAAATTTGGTTTTAGGGAAAATTAATAATATATGTATTCATTCTCTGTTTATATCGAACTGATTGGTTTCTCATTGACTCTTATCTATCATCTTTGTCCGCCAAATCCGCTTTCAGCTTACTTCACTTTGAGACTGTTGTTTGGACTGTTTGATTTTCTAGATTGTGATCCAATTCATAGCTTGTTGTGTATCAAACTCCTTTATCCTTGAAATGTGAGCAATCACTCACGATTACTGTTCTTATATTTATTAAATTTGTTTTCAATTGAAACGACAATTGAAATATGTTGCTGTTAGTTATTTACACTGTTATATATATGTTATTATCTGTATCTGTTCACCTGTGACATGTGACATCATTATCTGTTATTTATATTGATGATATATGCATGTTATATTATTATCATATCTGTTATCATTCTACAAGTTTTCTATTAGTTTAGAATTCCCTATGGTTGAAATGATACATACCCGAACGATCTGTAGAATAGGAGAAAATCGTTACAGGTTGAAATGATAAACCCAAGCGATTTTCAATTGAATTGAATTTGCGATTGTGGGTTGAAATGATATGTACCCATATATATATTTAAATTGCGGATTGAAATGATAAATTTCTGTATCACTTGACCATAGGATAGAAAATTACATGCAGACACCGTTGGTCTATATATAAATATTTTGAAGATGATTTCTATGTTTTTGGAAAGAAATATGTGATTTAATAAATATTGATTTCAAGATATTATATATAAATGTATTTTATAAAGTTTAAATTCTTGATTTTAAATTTATATGTTTTGAAAATTTTAAAATTATAAGTTTGTTTTGAAATTATAAATTTGAAGAATCTACTCATAATTTTACTATTTTAAAATATGTATAAATTATTTTTATTATAAAATAAGTTTGATAATAAGAGCTGATTTAATAAAGTTTGATTTAATTTATATACAATATGTTTAAGTATTTATTTAAAATTTTATTTTCAAATATAGAGTTTATAACAATTTTAATAAATTAAGGTTGGGAAGATAGATTTGGAATTGATTTGAAATATATTTAATTAAGAATTCATTTAATTAACTAGATTTGAAACTTATGGAATTTGAGATTTTTAAAGGATATGATTTTACAACTTGATTTTGGTTTAAGGTGATTAAATGAATATTTCAAGTTTAAATAATTTGAAGGAAATGTTTAGTGATTTGAAATTTGAGGTTTTATTTAAATGATATTTGGTTTATTAAGTGAATATTTCAAAACTAAATAATAATGAAGTTAAACTAAGATATATATGAAATTATCAAAGAAATTAGTTTTGAAACCGTGGAATATTTAAAGCTTTGAATATAATGAAATGGTTTATTTTGTGGTTCAAATATTTTTTTTTTTGAAATTGATACAATTTGAAATGGTTTATTGAGAAACTAAATTGAAATGAAATTGATGATTTGAGATTGGATTAAATTTGAATTTTTGAAATTCGAGTTAATTTGGATTCGATTTGTGAAATTTGAGGAAGCTGTTTTATTATGTAAAATATTTTTAATTTATATTTAAAACTATTTATATATTTTACTTTATAAATTATTTTTAATATAAACTATTTTTAATATAAAACTAATTTTAATATATAGTATTTTATTTTATAAACTATTTTATTATATATATATAATATTTTTCTATATCTAAACTGTTTAAGTGGTGTAAGTTATGATTTTAAAGTTATGAATTTCAAAGTGTTATTAATTCCAAAGTGTGATAATTTCAAGTGTTTTGTTTTCGAAAGTGTTATAACTTTGAAAGTACTGTGATTTTGAAAATGAATATATTTGAAGTGAAAAATGATATCGTATTGATATGGTTTTGAAATGGAAATAATATTTTGGTTTTGAAGTATAAACTATTTGAAATGACCATGGTGTTGTAATAACGATTGGTTGTTAAAGAGACTGGGATCGGTTATCGTCATACTCTCTGCCAATGCCGAAAACCACTTTAACAACCGTGTACGTGGTGGAGATTCTAGAATGAAATAGGATGGTGACGACGTTCCTATATGAGGTATATACGTGGACTTGACTCCCGTGAGTTAGCATAAGGTGGCTAAAACAGGAGCAATTGACGGGCCAAGTGAGGTAGCTCCTCCGATCGGACACACTTCTCCGATTGTCATTTTATTACTTTGCGATTGATTTGGTGCGTACCTTTGACTGGGGAGTGTGGCTCGAGGTGTGGGGTAGGTTCTGCTATGCGTTACCACCAGCCCGGAAGTGTAACTGGTATATCTACCCTGGCATTGCCTAGTTGTGCCGTGTCACCTACCTTAGCGAGACCACTACGAGTTTGTTTTGCACTATACCTATGGAGTGCCCTCTGATAAGCCCAGTTTATGGAAAGTTACGGTACTGTATAGACTATGGGAATATATAAAATGTGTTAAGGGGGATATGGGTAACGCCTTAACACTATTTTAATAGTTTACTTTACTATAGACGTTATTATATTAGCGTATATTACTACAGAGTACATGGTTTCATGGATCCATAGAGGACGGTTATCCCAAACATCCTTTAAGTTACTTGTATTTTAGTTGATATTTCACTTGAGTTGGGTTTATTGATATAAGAATGTTAATCCTGACTCGAGTGTTTTGTGTTTTGCTTTACACTCGGGTCAGACTGAGTATCGCAGCATTTGAGACTCACCTTTGGAGTTGGAGCTTCGCTTGGAGATCCATCTATCTATTCAGCTTGCATTTATTCAGTTAACTCCTTTGATATATTCTTATCATGTATTTGACTATTGTATTGAGACTTCTATATATTTGAGACTTCTGTTGTATCTTGTTTTAACTCTGTTATATATATATATATATGTATATATATATATATATAGACACACATATATATATATAGCAACTTCATGAACTACTATTCTTTTGTTTCTCCTGCTTATTGTTATATTACTCTACGTTTATGATTCTGTGGTTATTTATTTACCGTATATGCCGAGTTTGCCAAATATAAATTAATAATATGATATTTTGAGCAATTCAAGTCTGACGTGTGTGGATGCGAATGGTTGAAAATACCAGGATGTTACAACTTTTTTCTTTATGTATCATCAATTCGAGGCCATTTTTTGCTCTTTTAAGAGTTGATATCCTTTGTTGAAAATGACTAAACCAAAGAGCGAGTGGAAGCCAAGCTATATGGTGTTGCTTCCATTAGAATATCTTCACATCTACTCTAGATTGGGTTCGGTTGTATGTGTAGAGATGTGAAATACTCGGATTCTCGGTAAAGGTAGGCAGGGTCCGGCTTGGACGTATCCGAGAGCCATCATAGTTCTCAAGTATATTTCTAGAGGTATACTTTCGATGGAGGGGGGGTGCACAATCCTAGTCATTGTCGGAAAATTACTTTCCATGTTGTTGATTTAGAATTTTGGATTATTTTCTTGATTGCATTAAGAAGTGATTGAAGCTCTTCTCTATGTCTAATTATTTGTGTCCATTCTTTAAGATTGGATTTTGACCTTTTTTATACTCATCCTTCCAAGTTTGGCTTTTGTTTAATTCGCTACTATTTATTCATGTGTGGAAGTTGTTCTTGTGAGGTAAAACTGGTTCTATGTTTAGCGGCATGGTCTCACATAATTATTATATGTTTACCACATTACTTGAGTTTTCTCACTCTGGTATTTCCAAACCAATCCAGACTAATTTGGGTGTTATTTTATCGTAATGCTTAGGTCAGACCGAGTATTTTTTTTTCAATTGTCATTAGTGTGACATGGAGCTCATGGAGTAGAGCTGGATGTCCATCCGTCATAGTATTTTATTTTCCACTGTATTATTATATATTACAATCATCAATTGTAAGGTCGAGAAGTTATAATTATCCAAACTGATGAGGTTTGGTTTTAACTCTGATATACCATGTATTTTAGAGTAACAACTTTTATCATATTTGTAATATTATACGTTGTTGTTCTGCTATGAGATTATATTCCTCCTGTTCCTTTTGTTTTTTCCTAACGATCTGCCTTTTCAAGGATTGCAAGGTCGGTATTGGAATACCATGGATGTATTTAGTGTCGACATTCGACGATCGAAAAGGCGGGCCATTACATTTATGGAGAGTGGAAAACATATTTCAGATCAAAATTTGAATTTAGCTCAACTTTCTTTATCATATCTGCCCATGTTAATGCTGAATTTTGATTATCTCTAATTGGGTATTGAGCATTCTGTTTTGCATGATTGTTTCTTGATACATTTCTTATATCAAGAATCAGTCTGTTAAATGGATTTCTTAGATAAGAATTGTTTGTTTGTGGCTGTTTGATTTGGGATCCATAGTTATGATTGGGGCGGCTAAAATTAATGGGTTTTTACTTGTTTCTAACCATTTGAAATCCATCTTCATCAAATTTTGATGGCTTATCTTTATAAATTTGTTCCGAATAAGGATTAAGATTTGGAAAAGGAGGAGAATTGGTTGGGAACGATGAAGATGATCCCCCATTCTAATCTAGGTTTTCAACAAAGATGGGGTTATTAACTATATTCATGGCCGCCATGGCTGCTTGAGAGGAGAGGGAAGTGAATTCTTAATATGAAATGCATTTGTCGATAAACATTTGAATGCAAGTGTAGGCTTGGAAAACTAATCGTTCTCTAGTAAATAAACGTAAACATCAGATAGAACCCATAGCCACACCCCAATGGATGCATCTCCTTATAGGCTCATCCTATTTCAAATTCATTTAAAAAAAATCTGTAACGCCCCACTCCGAGACCCACTCTAGTAAAGAGTGTTACGGAGTAATACCGTCTACTAGAGTGGAGAATAGAGTATAATGGAAGCGACCATGTGTAATCAAGCTATAACTAACCACTGAATACGTCGAATAGGTGGTTTTCTTTTCTAAAGTGGTTCGACATATCCAATAGATATTTATAACGAGATTACAATGGCTAAGGAAAATAGGTTCAGAACAAGCATAATACTAAATGATAACATCATCATCACAGAATCACATAACAGATATAACATCCCAGAACAATACATCATCAATACAGATCCAAATACTATAAGTGGGTACAAAGCCACTGCTCACATATGTGAGTCAAAAATATGTACATATCAAAGTCCGAATAAAACAGAGTAGCGGAATAGTGGACAAATAAAAGCGCTATCTATCAGCATAGCAGATGATGTCCAAGCAGAAGCACATAAGCTAAGTCCAGAGACCTAACCTGAAACAACTCGGTCTGACCCGAGCGAAAACACTCGGGTCAGGCTAGCTAAATAATCAGTAATAACTGAGACATATATAATAATGCAGTACATAAATAAAACAATACTTCTCCAAAGAGAAGAGTAATATGGACTACATGAATATAGTGACGATCCCTAATCATCAATAAACAGTAAAAATCTCCAAAGAGAATACAAACACCAAAGTGTTAAATAAATAAAATCGCCTCATATCATCAGCGTAGCCAAAGCTATATAAAGTTGCTCATAGGTAATAATCACAAAAGTGACCAGAGTCTAAAATCAATGCCCAAGCAAAGATCGATGCTCCAAAGAGCAATAGGGATATACTAAAAAGTCAATGACATCAAATACTGAAAAACAGTGTCCAGAGACACTGTGAATCCACAAGGTAATCGCACTTACATCGTATGGTTCCATAGAACCAACACCGAATGGCGATACTCGAATGGATATAAAAATCATCAGATAATACAAATATTGCACGTGCACCGACCAGAGTCGTTGTTGCCAAGTACTGTATAGTTGTGATCGATCACTCGCACAGATGCGGAACGCGCGAAACGGCGAGATCCTTCCCAGAAGGATAAAGGCCCAGAGGCACACACCGAAAATAAACTGCTCCATAGAGCAGGTGTCCAGAGACGGTTGCCCAGAGGCGTGGTGACCCAGAGGTCCAGTACTGGCCGCCCAGAGGCTAATGTGCCACTAACTTCTTGGAGAGGAACCCGCAAAGTGTTAACAATGAGTCCCATACCCCACGTTCGCACTAAACGGTTTCCTAACCAATAGCAAGCTCACACTCCAAACAATAAAAAGTCTACCTCGCATCATCGGTAAACTAGACCCAAAGGTCAAAACGATCAATCGAATAGGTCGGGGATTAACCGGAAAGAAAATACACACGGTTTCCATAGGCCGGAGATTTCCTAACCGTTTAAGCACCTTTCCACTTCGCTTGACGTGCTAAAAGTGAGTGTGAGATTTTTATTATAGAAAATAATGGTGTAAAACAGATTTGTAGTAGATTTCGAAATCACTTTTAAAACGGTCTTTTGAAAAGTCTCCTATTATGGAGTAATTAATTTAATAATTAAAAATAATATTATATAATAATTTCGAAAGCCATTTTGGAGTGAAAATCCTTTTAAAACCTTTTTATAAAGTCCGTGTACGAAATCCAGAGACAAATCTCAACAAAATCGACGAAAACCAGAAAATCATCAAAAATATTCTAAGTGTTTGAAACCATTCAAAAACTGCTGCGAACCCAAGTTCGACAATTTATTTAGACCAGCAAACTGTGTCCAAATGGCATGAAAACTGGTAGGCATATAGTCCAACATCCCTACTTTAAGATGCAAAAAGAATTTCTGGATTCCGAGTTGAGACGAAGTGGCAGCGACGTCTCAAAGTTGAACCCAGAGAAAGATTCACACTGTTTTCCAACAGCGACCAGAGTCTAACTTTGGCACGAAAACCGAAGTACCAAACGAATCCCAATGTTGTCCAAATTTTACATAGATGGAGTTCGGAACTCCACCTTTCCAACGAGACCAAAAACGTCGAATTCCGACTTCGTATGCGATCAGGGCGGCATCACGAAGTAGAGGTCAAAAACTGAAACCGGAGTCAAGCACAGGTAAATTTTTTTTTTTTTTTTTCTTTTTCTGGTGGACGCGGGCCCGGCCCGCGTCGGCCTGCCCCAGCCCGCCTGGGCTGGGGATATGGGACGCGGGCCAAGGCCCGCGCCCGTGTGCCCCAGCCCAGGCGGGCTGGGGACATAATATTGCCCCAGCCCGCCTGGGCTGGGGCTACGTGGGGTAAACGGCCCCGCCCCAGCCCCATGCGGGCTGGGGTTAGGTGGGCCGTCCCCAGCCCGCGCGGGCTGGGGATTGGGGCCGCCCCCAGCCCCAAGCGGGCTGGGGTTTGGGGCCCCGCCCCAGCCCCATGCGGGCTGGGGGAAAGGGGCTGCCCCAGCCCCATGCGGGCTGGGGATCTGCTGCCCGCCCCAGCCCGCCTGGGCTGGGGCTGAGCCCGGGCTGCTTCTGGGCCATGTTTGGGCCTGTCACTGCACTGTTTCAGCCCATTTTCAGACTGCATTTTCCAGCAAGCAAAATATGCAGTTTTTTATGGTTTAGGGGTGTTTTTCTCAATTTTTGACATCAAAAAAAATCACTAATAACCATCATTAATCACTACATAATGATTATAACACTAATTAAAGGAAACCAAGGCCAAATCATAGTATTATAACTAGCAATAATTACTAATTAATAGTAATTACCTTAATTAAGCAAATGATCAAATGGTTAGAGTGCACAATCAACAAGCCAAATTCCTAAGCTCCAAAGCCAAGATCAAGAAGCTTCATGGACCCAAAATTTCATAAAAATAAAACAATAATTACAAACAAGATGAAGGAAATAAAAAGAGTATTAAGGAGATTAGATAATAGGAGAGAGAGATTGCATTACCTTTTTTTTTCTAAGCAAATCAAATTATGAAGAGAAGGAGAAGGAGCTAAGTGGAGGCCATTAATTTGTTTAGATTTAGGTTTTGGAATTTATGAAGAGGAGGGTTAGGGTTAGGGTTTGGATGGGGTTTGAGATATTATATAGGAGGGGTTAGACTAATGGGTAATGGTAAGTGGGTTTAGAAACCCATTAGGACTTAGGAAATAAACTAATAAGTTATCATGTGAACCAAAAATCCTAAGGCATCCTAGTTTTAATCAAAACCATGTTATTATCTCATAAGGCCCATTAACCCATAATCACTTTTTATTTAACAATTCTCCATTTTACCCCAAAACATTTTAATTTGCAAATAAATTACAAATTTAAATTCTCAAAAATTTGTTTAGCCCCCTTTTTAAATTAAAATCATAATTTTAATTCATCATTCGGTAATTGCAATCTCAGGGTTGTTACAGACTCCCCCCTTAAGAAAATTGCGTCCCCGCAATCCCTTAAATATAGAGGCCGTCTATAACATCTAATCCACAAAAGGAATACAGTAGATAAAATATAGATGCTCACCCGTGCCGGAAGATGAAAGAAAACCAGGATAAGTACGCTCGATAAATTCTCTGGTCTCCCAAGTGCAGTCCTTAGGATTAGACGACCATTGAATCTTCACAAGCGGAACCTCTTTGTTTCGAAGACGTCTGATCTCCGAATCAAGCACACGAAGAGGTTGCTGCTCTATAGATAGACCGGGTGAGATCTCCAAATCAGGTACGATATGAGGCTCGATAATAGAATCAGGATTGTGCACACACTTGCGAAGCTGAGAAACATGGAACACATCATGTATTCCAGAGAAATGAGCAGGTAGAGCCACACGATAAGCAACGGGGCCGATGCGTTCTGTAATAGGAAATGGTCCAATATAGCGAGGGGCCAGTTTCTCTGTAGAACTGAAACGCACAACCCCTTTCATGGGAGAAACCCGAATAAAGACAGAATCGCCAATGGAGAACTCAAGAGGCTTCCTACGGTTGTCCGCGTAGGATTTTTGTCGGTCCTGTGCCTCTTTCATTCTCTGACGGATAAGCACGATCTTCTCAGAAGATTCCCGAACTGAATCTGGACCAAGAATGAGCTTCTCGCCAGACTCTAACCAACAAGCAGGAGAACGACATGGCCTTCCGTAGAGAGCCTCGAAAGGTGCCATGCCGATACTAGACTGATAGCTGTTGTTGTAGGAGAACTCTACGAGCGGTAAGTGATCCTCCCAACTACCTCCGAAATCCAGAATACAACAGCGCAAAAGATCCTCTAAAACACGATTCACCCTCTCCGTCTGACCATCGGTCTGAGGATGATAAGCAGTCGAGAGATTCAGCTTTGTGCCCAAAGCTGACTGTAGGCACTTCCAGAAGTGACTAGTAAAGATAGTGTCTCGATCACATACGATAGAGTTAGGAATGCCATGAAGTCGAACGACTTCCTTCACATAGAGCTTGGCCAACTGAGGTGCAGTCCGAGTGGACTTAATCGGAATGAAATGAGCCGATTTGGTCAAGCGATCAACAATAACCCAGATAGAAGTATGGCCTGACCTCGATCGAGGCAGACCGTCAATAAAATCCATAGATATCTGGTCCCATTTCCATAATGGAACCTCTAGAGGCTGAAGAAGACCGGATGGACGCTGGTGCTCGGCCTTGATCTGTTGACAAGTCATGCAACCGCTCACATAACTTGCCACATCTCTCTTCAAACCCTCCCAATAATATAGCCGACACATATCGGCATACATCTTACTCGAACCGGGATGTATAGTGTACTTAGTGCGATGACACTCGTCCAGAATGTCACGCCTAAGTGATAAATCAGATGGTACAACGATACGGTTCTTCCTACGAAGACACCGATGAAAATCGAGAGAATAATCCGGTAATGTCTCATCACTGGATCCCGACTCGAGAAGATGAATAAGATGCAATAAGTCTGGATCCTGCCGCTGAGCATGGGCAATGCGATCCAATAAGGCAGGACGAGCTTCCAAGCTGAATAATAAGACCGGAGAATCAGAAGGTGGAGCTCGATCTCTAATATCACATAAAGATAGAGTCTCAAGAATATCCCACTCGGCAATCATCATAGAAACTACCGCCGAGTGCTTGCGACTGAGCGCATCTGCAACACGATTACCCTTGCCAGGGGTATACTGAATATCTAAATCATATGAGGCGAGAAACTCAAGCCATCGCTGCTGCCTCATATTGAGATCCCTCTGACTAAATAGATACTTCAGCGACTTATGATCGGTGTAAAGAGTGAAGCGTTCGCCTAATAGAAAGTGACGCCACGTCTTCAAGGCAAAGACGATAGCTGCTAACTCAAGATCATGAGTAGGATAGCGAAGCTCATTCGGACGCAGTTGCCTGGAAGCATAAGCAACTACCCGATCCTTCTGCATAAGCACAGCACCGAGCCCGCTACCACAAGCGTCGGTGTAAACAACAAGATCCTGGTTACTCTCAGGAACCACAAGAATAGGAGCATGAGTGAGAAGTTCCTTCAATCGCTGAAAAGAAGCTTCACACTTATCAGACCAAATAAAGCGAACACCCTTACGAGTCAGCGTCGTAAGGGGAAGTGCAACTCGAGAGAAATCCTTGACAAACCGACGGTAATAACCCGCCAGACCAAGGAAACTGCGAATATCACGAACGTTCTCGGGCTGCTTCCAATTCTGAATAGCTTCGATCTTGGCAGGATCGACAGAAACACCCTCCGATGATACAATATGGCCCAAGAACTTGACCTTGCTCTCCCAAAAGTGGCACTTGGAGAGCTTGGCCTTAAACTGATGCTGACGAAGAGTATCCAGAACGATCCGCAAATGATGAGCATGCTCTGCCTCGGATCTAGAATAAATAAGAATATCGTCGATGAAAACCAGAACGAATCTATCGATGTATTCCCGGAATACTCGATTCATGAGATCGACGAAGAAAGCCGGAGCGTTCGTCAAGCCGAACGGCATGACCAACCACTCAAAAGAACCATAACGAGTGCGAAATGCTGTAAGAGGAATGCTGTCTTCCGCGACTCGTAGCTGATGGAATCCGGTGGCAAGGTCAAGCTGAGAGAATACCTTCGCACCGCTCAGTTGGTCAAACATATCGTCTATCCGTGGCAGTGGATAACGATTTCTGATGGTCAACTCATTAAGCTTGCGATAGTCAACGCAAAGCCTAAGAGAGCCATCGGGCTTCTTAACGAAGACCACAGCAGCACCCCATGGCGAAGAACTGGACCGGATGAACTGCTTCGCCTCAAGCTCCACTAACTGCTTCCTGAGTTCCTCATTCTCCTTAATAGACATTCTCGTAGGAGGACGCCCAACTGGATGAGAGCCTGGAATTAGATCGATGCGGAACTCAATGGCCCGCTTTGGCGGCAGGCCTGATACTGGCTCGAATATATCGGGGAAATCCCGAACAATAGGAATACGAGATATGTCCACATCCTCATCTCGTGAATCAAGAGAAAATAGAGTAACATCAGAAATCCCAACATCCTGAAGAGCAATAGCTAATGGAGCGGACGAGTCAGGATGACGAAGAAATAATATCCGCTCCGAACAAATAATTTTGGCGTCGTGCTGAGCGAGCCAATCCATGCCAAGAATCATATCAAATCCCAAATACTCCATAACGTGCAGATTCGCACGAAAAGGAAAGCCACAAAGATCAATATCTACATTCTCACAAAGCAAGCTAAGGGTCGTGGATCCACCAATGGGATTCACAATCCTTAGTGAAGAAACCAGACAAGTAACATCCAAAGATAAAGCATCTACTAGCTCCTTTGATACGAATGAGTGAGAGGCACCCGTATCAAAGAGAACTCTACAAGATCTACCACGAAATAAAATAGAACCTTCAAGAACGGAAGGATGCGTACCTCGAGGCTGAGATGAAGATGCAGGAGCCTTGGCAGCATTAAGCTTGCCAGGCTTGGCACTAGCTGGAGCAATAGGACAAGTGGAGATCCTGTGTCCCTCCTTCTTACAGAAAGTACAATAGAGAGGTTTGGGACACTCTCGAATGAAATGATCTGGAGATCCGCAGTTGAAGCATTTCCTCGGAGGACGGGTTCCACTAGGCTGTGACTGAATCTGAGGCTGAGTCTGAGGCTGAGCCTGGACAGCAGAACTGCCGGTCTTCTTCTTCTTGTTCCAAGGCTTGTTCTTCTGAAATGGACCCCGCTTCTGGTTGGGGTTTTTGGAACCCCCACCACCATCATCACTATGCTCCATCTCGACTGACTCAAGATGTAGGGCTGCATCGACTAGCTTCTCGAATGAGAGCTCAAGCTGTAGCATAAGATGCCTCTTCAGATATTTCTTCAAGCCCTCAACAAATTTGAGGTTCTTCTTATAAGGAGTAGCAATAAACTCAAGGCCGTACTTGGACAGGGCCTCGAAGGAAGAGACATAGTCGGATACGGAGGACTTCCCCTGCTTGAGATCAAGAAAGCGGCGAGCAAGGGAGTTCTTCTCTGACTCTGGGATGAATTTGAGCTCGAACCTCTGATGAAACTGAGCCCAAGTAAGTGTGGTCTCATCGACCTCGGCAATAAGTAGTTCGTACCAGTTCAGGGCACGACTCAGAAGATGACTAGAAGCAATAAGAACACGATCATGATCTGGGATACCCATACGCGTGAAAATGCGCTCGCATATCCGAATTCAAGCCTGAACCTCTAAGACATTCTCGGAGCCACTGAACGGCTTTCCTCCGAGATGGGTAAAATCACTACAGAGACGCGCGAAAACAGACATGCGCGGTGCATCAGCAACTGGGGCTGGAGACTGAGAATTCCGAACCAGCTCCATGATCTGGTCGGTAGTCATGAACACGCCCTCTGGATGAGTGTTGCTGGACCGTCCAGCAGCACTAGTCTGACGTGTGGGTCTCCCTCTTCCCCTTCCAGACATACTGAAAGTCAACGGGAATTAGAGTTAGACATGATTCAATGATAGATACTTAATTAAGGAATACTACGGAATATAATAAATTCCTACACATATTCCTAACTTATCTATCAATAAGCATAAGGAAGAGATTTGATTTAATTCGGATCCAATTAAAATGTATTGTACTAAGTGTATCCGTTCTGTGTTTGTTATGCTTAATTATGAACCTCGGCTCTGATACCAAACTGTAACGCCCCACTCCGAGACCCACTCTAGTAAAGAGTGTTACGGAGTAATACCGTCTACTAGAGTGGAGAATAGAGTATAATGGAAGCGACCATGTGTAATCAAGCTATAACTAACCACTGAATACGTCGAATAGGTGGTTTTCTTTTCTAAAGTGGTTCGACATATCCAATAGATATTTATAACGAAATTACAATGGCTAAGGAAAATAGGTTCAGAACAAGCATAATACTAAATGATAACATCATCATCACAGAATCACATAACAGATATAACATCCCAGAACAATACATCATCAATACAGATCCAAATACTATAAGTGGGTACAAAGCCACTGCTCACATATGTGAGTCAAAAATATGTACATATCAAAGTCCGAATAAAACAGAGTAGCGGAATAGTGGACAAATAAAAGCGCTATCTATCAGCATAGCAGATGATGTCCAAGCAGAAGCACATAAGCTAAGTCCAGAGACCTAACCTGAAACAACTCGGTCTGACCCGAGCGAAAACACTCGGGTCAGGCTAGCTAAATAATCAGTAATAACTGATACATATATAATAATGCAGTACATAAATAAAACAATACTTCTCCAAAGAGAAGAGTAATATGGACTACATGAATATAGTGACGATCCCTAATCATCAATAAACAGTAAAAATCTCCAAAGAGAATACTAACACCAAAGTGTTAAATAAATAAAATCGCCTCATATCATCGGCGTAGCCAAAGCTATATAAAGTTGCTCATAGGTAATAATCACAAAAGTGACCAGAGTCTAAAATCAATGCCCAAGCAAAGATCGATGCTCCAAAGAGCAATAGGGATATACTAAAAAGTCAATGACATCAAATACTGAAAAACAGTGTCCAGAGACACTGTGAATCCACAAGGTAATCGCACTTACATCGTATGGTTCCATAGAACCAACACCGAATGGCGATACTCGAATGGATATAAAAATCATCAGATAATACAAATATTGCACGTGCACCGACCAGAGTCGTTGTTGCCAAGTACTGTATAGTTGTGATCGATCACTCGCACAGATGCGGAACGCGCGAAACGGCGAGATCCTTCCCAGAAGGATAAAGGCCCAGAGGCACACGCCGAAAATAAACTGCTCCATAGAGCAGGTGTCCAGAGACGGTTGCCCAGAGGCGTGGTGACCCAGAGGTCCAGTACTGGCCGCCCAGAGGCTAATGTGCCACTAACTTCTTGGAGAGGAACCCGCAAAGTGTTAACAATGAGTCCCATACCCCACGTTCGCACTAAACGGTTTCCTAACCAATAGCAAGCTCACACTCCAAACAATAAAAAGTCTACCTCGCATCATCGGTAAACTAGACCCAAAGGTCAAAACGATCAATCGAATAGATCGGGGATTAACCGGAAAGAAAATACACACGGTTTCCATAGGCCGGAGATTTCCTAACCGTTTAAGCACCTTTCCACTTCGCTTGACGTGCTAAAAGTGAGTGTGAGATTTTTATTATAGAAAATAATGGTGTAAAACAGATTTGTAGTAGATTTCGAAATCACTTTTAAAACGGTCTTTTGAAAAGTCTCCTATTATGGAGTAATTAATTTAATAATTAAAAATAATATTATATAATAATTTCGAAAGCCATTTTGGAGTGAAAATCCTTTTAAAACCTTTTTATAAAGTCCGTGTACGAAATCCAGAGACAAATCTCAACAAAATCGACGAAAACCAGAAAATCATCAAAAATATTCTAAGTGTTTGAAACCATTCAAAAACTGCTGCGAACCCAAGTTCGACAATTTATTTAGACCAGCAAACTGTGTCCAAATGGCATGAAAACTGTTAGGCATATAGTCCAACATCCCTACTTTAAGATGCAAAAAGAATTTCTGGATTCCGAGTTGAGACGAAGTGGCAGCGACGTCTCAAAGTTGAACCCAGAGAAAGATTCACACTGTTTTCCAACAGCGACCAGAGTCTAACTTTGGCACGAAAATCGAAGTACCAAACGAATCCCAATGTTGTCCAAATTTTACAGAGATGGAGTTCGGAACTCCACCTTTCCAACGAGACCAAAAACGTCGAATTCCGACTTCGTATGCGATCAGGGCGGCATCACGAAGTAGAGGTCAAAAACTGAAACAGGAGTCAAGCACCGGTAAATTTTTTTTTTTTCTTTTTTCTTTTTCTGGTGTACGCGGGCCCGGCCCGCGTCGGCCTGCCCCAGCCCGCCTGGGCTGGGGATATGGGACGCGGGCCAAGGCCCGCGCCCGTGTGCCCCAGCCCAGGCGGGCTGGGGACATAATATTGCCCCAGCCCGCCTGGGCTGGGGCTACGTGGGCCGCCCCAGCCCACACGGGCTGGGGTAAACGGCCCCGCCCCAGCCCCATGCGGGCTGGGGTTAGGTGGGCCGTCCCCAGCCCGCGCGGGCTGGGGATTGGGGCCGCCCCCAGCCCCAAGCGGGCTGGGGTTTGGGGCCCCGCCCCAGCCCCATGCGGGCTGGGGGAAAGGGGCTGCCCCAGCCCCATGCGGGCTGGGGATCTGCTGCCCGCCCCAGCCCGCCTGGGCTGGGGCTGAGCCCGGGCTGCGCCCGGGCTACGCCTGGGCTGTGCCCGGGCTGCTTCTGGGTCATGTTTGGGACTGTCACTGCACTGTTTCAGCCCATTTTCAGACTGCATTTTCCAGCAAGCAAAATATGCAGTTTTTTATGCTTTAGGGGTGTTTTTCTCAATTTTTGACATAAAAAAAAATCACTAATAACCATCATTAATCACTACATAATGATCATAACACTAATTAAAGGAAACCAAGGCCAAATCATAGCATTATAACTAGCAATAATTACTAATTAATAGTAATTACCTTAATTAAGCAAATGATCAAATGGTTAGAGTGCACAATCAACAAGCCAAATTCCTAAGCTCCAAAGCCAAGATCAAGAAGCTTCATGGACCCAAAATTTCATAAAAATAAAACAATAATTACAAACAAGATGAAGGAAATAAAAAGAGTATTAAGGAGATTAGATAATAGGAGAGAGAGATTGCATTACCTTTTTTTTTCTAAGCAAATCAAATTATGAAGAGAAGGAGAAGGAGCTAAGTGGAGGCCATTAATTTGTTTAGATTTAGGTTTTGGAATTTATGAAGAGGAGGGTTAGGGTTAGGGTTTGGATGGGGTTTGAGATATTATATAGGAGGGGTTAGGCTAATGGGTAATGGTAAGTGGGTTTAGAAACCCATTAGGACTTAGGAAATAAACTAATAAGTTATCATGTGAACCAAAAATCCTAAGGCATCCTAGTTTTAATCAAAACCATGTTATTATCTCATAAGGCCCATTAACCCATAATCACTTTTTATTTAACAATTCTCCATTTTACCCCAAAACATTTTAATTTGCAAATAAATTACAAATTTAAATTCCCAAAAATTTGTTTAGCCCCCTTTTTAAATTAAAATCATAATTTTAATTCATCATTCGGTAATTGCAATCTCAGGGTTGTTACAAAATCGATCTTCTTTTTCCTTCTCTACTTGTCTACCTCTTCTTTTTTTCAAATAAAGTTATACTCTGAAGTTTGTATGCAGGTTGACACTATTTTCACCAAGACATCCAAAAGGTAGTTCAGATTGACTTCGCTAGTGATTCAGTTGATAATCAAAGTGATTGGATTTTCAAGCTCTATTGCGTATTGGAAGATGATTTGTTATAACTTAAACACCTTCTTGTTTGATAAGATGATGGTGATGGCTAATAGAGTTAAGGACGTACCGTATGGGCAATTACGTAATTTATTATATAACTTAACTCTTGGATATGAATTCTATTTAAATAATGTATGCTTTTGGTTTTGTTTTCTACTGTGTATACTGCTATATTATGATATAAGTAATGCTTTGAAAACATTAAATATATATAAGTAAAAATTCATAGGAAAATGTATTTAATCGATTACAGTTGTGAATGTGTTCGCAAACATGAATATTGAATCATGTACTTAAAATACTTACCCTTAAATGTTTCTAGTCAAGATATTTAGAGAAAATGAAAGTGATACGTCCATTATGACCATAGATTTAAAGATCGAACCGTGAATAAATCCTTGTTGATGCAAGGCCAGAAGTTCTTGTGGTTCAACCAGTCAAACTGTAAAAACCGCATTGATCAGTAACCTTCATTTTTCTAATTTAAATGCTAAATCATTTCACTTAGCGTTAGAATTTAACTAGTTATAATTAAGCGAGAAGTAGGGAAAATGAAAAGCGTAATAACTTTTTTTTTTCAAAGACACTAGTTTCAAAATTTGGAGACAAATTTCATCCCAAATGCACACTTCCGCTCAACTCATCGTCCCCCACCTTAAACAAACACCATACCACCTCATTGCCATAGTCCCCTCCCGCTGCACCACTGATGCACCACCTTAAGGTGGCACAATTTCACCACCCGCATGTTATCCATCTCGTCACCTAAAACTCTATGGATCTCGTCATCGCCTAAGCACATCGAGATGCCCAACCCTAAATGATAAATCACGAATGCCACCATATGTCACCGCCGCACCACCATGACAGGTCACATCCCCAAAACTCGACGCACCTACGATGGTCTAAATTTAAAAAGTGAATAGCAGACTAAAAATGCTAAATTAAATTAGCATTAAATCGACAATGTTATTTTCATTTTTTCATAGTTCAAAAAATGTTACATTAAACAAGAATAAAATTAAAATAGTACTATATTCATTTTTTATGGTTTAGAAAATGCTCAACCAAACCAACACTATCATTCAATTTTACAGTTTAAGAAAATGTTAAAATAAATTAGCATCATGTATATATACACACGCACACACATATATATAATACTATATTCATTTTTTATAGTTCAAAAAGTGCTAAATAAACTAATATAAAACCAACATAGTGGTATATTCATTTTCTATAGTTGCAAAACTGCTAAATCAAATTAGCACCATTATTCATTTTTTAGTTTTAATAAATGCTAAATTAAATTAGCATCATATACATATAATGTTATATTAATCTTTATTCACAAGTAGTGCTAGTTATATTTGGCATTTAGGTAATTATTAAAAAAAATCAATCGCCACCAACAACCACTGTCTTCTCTACCTCCATCATCAGCACCTTAGCTCCACCAGCAACTCCAATACCCATCGCCTACATTGCCTCCCAAGCCACTTCGACACAAGGACATTTTGTTTGGAAAAATAAAAGCAATCACTCCTACCAACAACCACCGCAACCCCTAGCTGCTGCCACCTTATCGCTTCCTAAGCCTCATCTGCCACATCATCACCTACCATGCCCTCGAAATTTCAGTTGCGTCGAGGTAAGTTTGGTGTTGCAATTTGTATTCGCAAGAAGTTTGGCCTTTAGACTAAAAAGAAACGCTGGGTCCTTGCATCAAAAATTTCCTGTGTTTGTCCTTGTCCATATTTTCCACTTATAATTAACATGTTAAAAAACTATTTTTCAACATTCGGTAACAAATATTAATAAATTAAATTATTATTGTAACATTTTGTGGTGCAAGTATGTAAATTTCCTAAAGGATAAAAGGAACTCAGTATATCCACTGGTTCATAGAATGTAAGTCAATAATGTCCTACATTGTTCAATGTTTATAAGATAATCCATTAGTTAAATATGATAGCTAAGATTAAGGTTTCTTTTGGTTAAATTGGTTCCTTGGGAAATTGAGTAGTCAAGTGATAATGCGATGCATATTATTTTGTTCAAATTTAAAGAACCGTTCATTTCAAAGATGTTGGTCTCGAGGTTTTTCCTAGGTTTTAAGGTTGGACCATCGGTTCATGCATTCAAAAAATTATTTCATTCTCCAGATCGTAGTGCTCTAAGACCTAAAGTTAAGCACGATCTAAGAATGGTATGGTCTAATTTTTAAAACAATGGTTGAGATTACCGTAAATAACGCTCTATGTACGAGGGATTATGAATTACTTATGATCATTAGGAACACTAAGAGGTTACACACTTGTGGTTTTTTGGAGCGATCACAGAATGACCAAATAAGAGTCTTTTATAGGTTAAATGCAACTACGTCAAAATAAAGGATCCCATGTAACGATGTGTAGTAGTCTTCTGACTTGAGAATATTAGATCTACTGGACTTTAATATTGGTCATTAACATAATATGATTTGTAATACATCAATTTTTTTAATAATTAAATCAATATTTAATGAAGGATAAATTCGTAGTTTTGTTTGAAAGAGAAACTATAATTTTTACAAATGAATAAATTTAACAACGAAAATTGCACCACTGCAAATTGTGGATTTTTCTGGTCAAGTTTCACTCTAAAATCCCTTTAACTCGACAAAGAAATCATAAGTTATGAATGAAATTATATTGGAGTTAACTAAGGTTAGGTCGGTGGTCCTAATACTAGTAATAAAACAAAAATGAGATAAGCCACTCTGCTCCAAAAATAGTAGATACGATTCCCTAACTACTCATTCTCCGTTTCTCTTCTTAAAATAGACAAACAAATCCATCTTTATAAAACCTATATCTAAATGTCTAAATGCAATTCTCCATAATTATAATAACTTTTTTTGGGTAAAGATATCGACACAAAGAGAGTTACAAGGATTTACCAATATCAATTTGATTCGTGAAAGCAAGTTCTAGACAATGGAGGAGAAGTTGATTCCAATCAAATTAAAGGCTTTTTTGGGTAATAAACAAGTGAGAAGTATTAATTAAGATATATAATGTTATACATGTTCTTATTCCATTGATTATGGCCTAAGTTAGGTTAAAGACCTTAATTTATTTGACATGGATTGAAGAACACACTATAATTGGTAGATTTTTGATTATATTGGTATTGAGAACAAAGGTTGGCCATAAAAAGATAACTTGTGACCTTAGGTTATTTGAATTAAGGAAAATGAATAACATATAGTTGAATTACTGAATAATTGATTGTTAATACTATAAAATATGACAATAATAAAGTATGGAAATAACTATGATCAAGTTCAATTAATGTGAATATAAAGTAGTAAACATGCACAGATGTACATTGTAGTGTGGTAATAAAGAAAAATGGGGAAAAAAGGTAAAAGTTAAAGAGTATAAAATTATAATTATGGTCGTGACGATTGCGTAGTCATAAGAAGCGTCAGATTATGCCCATAAATGTAAAATGAAGTGTATGTACAGTTTAAATGAAGTTGGTATGAGTAACCAGTGAAAAACCAAGTAAACAGCGGTAAATCGACTTATATGGCTAAACAGTCGACTGTTTAAATTCCCTATCTGACTGAATAAAGCCCTGCATAAACTGCAAGTTTATAGTGCAATTTTAAAGTGTTTTCATCGTTTGAATTTAGCTTTGAACGACTGATCTTGAGTAGTCAACCAACTGAATTTACATTTAATCGAATGAACAGGAAGAATTATTTTCTTTAGGTTGTTAATCGACCGACCTACAACGGAAGTCGATTGAAAGTCGGATCATTCATCTAATTTATACAATCAGCAGACGATACGTTTGTTATGAGGTCAATACTAACCTGGACCCAAAAAGGCCTATATTAATGATTAGAGGTGCTTCGTATCGACTATGTGACAGCATTATTAAGATGTTTTACGTTGTATATAGTGTTGTGTGTCATGATACTCGATGTTAATGAGTCTTATAAGCAAATATATTAACACGAATTAGATTAATGTAATGAATTTTTTAATATGATTCCATCTGATTACTATTGATGGCAAGGCCTTCCCATATATAGTATAGGGATCGAGGGAGATAGGGATGTACATCTTTGGTTTGCTATATTAACTGTCATCAAAATTTAGCTTCAACCAGTCTGCTATAGTATGGGAAAGATTAGGAAAATTTCCTAATATTCATATTAGTATATCAATATGAAGGAAATAGGATACAATTCTTGATTACGAATATGTGTCATCACCAAGATATAGCCACAATTGTCATCACCTTAATGTTTTGTATATTAACACAGTTTAGGGAATGTTAGCACTAGGCAGTTTCCAAGCGAGTTGTACTGATGTGATATTATGGAAACCTATATAGATGCTAATTTGTACAATATTGATCTTAGAGTGGTTACCCCTGAACACTTTATTATGATGGACTACTTTGATAGATGTATATGACACAGATATGGTAAGTATTATATTAGTCAATAATGATGTTTTATCAGTATTTTAATAATGTACACCCAATAATATTTCTCACTCACTTGAGCATATGTTTGATCCTCTATAATTTTCATTTTTGTTTTTATCCTTAATAAGTTAATAGCGTATTAGGTGAATGCTTGGTGTGCTATGGTGATGGTGATTCGATGGAGTTGTTTATCCTATTTAGCTATTTACTGTTCTACTTTATGTATTTATGTTAAACCATCTCCTGATAAGTTTTATTTAGTTCGATGTAATAAGACATATAACCATTATCCAGTGTTTTTCAAATAACTTTATCTTATGTGTTATATAATATTTTATTTCTTTTGTTCCGTGTTCTGAAAATTGTATATAAAGTAGGTATGTGTAATATTTTATATTGCTTCACCCTAACGATATGTCATTTTAAGAATGCACTAAGAGAGTGTACTTTTTTGTGTGTGTATATGTAAGTACAGTACATATGCACATGTATTGGGAGAGTAAATTCTAAACAGCAATCATTTTGGACACATGAAATGGCGATGCCCCACCTTGAGCAAGAGTGGACAAGTTATGCAAGCAAGTGCACTTGATATTTCCCCTAGTGCTATCATATATACTACCAATGGAGATGGATAAGGGAAAGAAGTTCATGATGAAAGGTATACTACTTCTTTCTAATTTTTCTATTCATACAATATTTGAGATTGGAGCATTTCATACTTTTATATCTAGTAATTTGAATAATAATTTATAGTTAGAGATTCACATAGTACACAATTCTATAGTAGTGTCTAATCCTGTTGGGGGATGTTAGTCGACGGAAATTCTATCGGATTAGAAAACCGTCGAAAAATTTAGAAATAAAAATAACTGCAAACTCACGGTGTAAGAATATAGCACGTAGCGAATACGGGTCGATCCGCAGGGAATTGATGATTTTAAAATTCTATTCAATCAAATTAAACCAAAGTTGAAGAGAAAGTTAAGATAGAAAATTATAAAATTTGCAAACTAACTAAAAGAAAAGATATGCAAATATAAGAGTTAAATGACAATTTAGAGAATAAATCCACTCTCTAGATCACATAGTTCAACACATGAAATCGTGATCTCTCTTTTATGGTCATTAGTGCTTTAATTGATGTGCTTATCATAAGCATGACATATTTGTGCTATTGATTAGCCAACATAAGCCATAATACTATAACACATCCCTTAAAGAACTTACTAACTTTCATGAAACATGACAAAGAAAATGAAAATGAAATCTATTTTAAGTATGGCCTATTAACTATTGATTAGAAATATAGACCATCAAATTTGAATTTCAAATCACTTTCTTATGCCATAATCATATTTTGATGAAGAGGCATTTAGTATTAGTGATTATTTAAGCATAGCCTATAAGGTGTCAACAATATAGGCTATCAAATTCAAAGCAAAAACAACTAGTAAACCATTTCCATCATCATCATTAAGCACAAAAAGAGAGTATGAATGAACAAATAGTTGAAGCTACATAATTAGAGAGCTTCATTATCCCCTAGATTGAAGGGTTTAGCCTCTCATAATTGTAATTTGATTAACAAATGTAGCTAGCAACATGAAAAAAAGGGAAAATGAAAGCTAATGAAAAAAAACTATTCTACTTGCATAAAAGAAAAGAAATCTACATTACAACATGAAAGGCAATAAACAAGAAAAAGAAAAGAGCATGTATTTAAAGTTGCATAAAAAGAAATTACATTAAATAAAAATGGCTAAGTAGCAATGAAAAGAAAAGAAGAGCTTTCTTTTATTTTGCGCCTAAAACTAATGAAGAGGAAGAGGGAGAGTTAGATGAAACATAAGGGGTTATTTATACAAGCATGAAAGCCTAGTCCATAATTTGGAGAATGACCAAACTACCATTGAGAAAGTGTGGAGGCCAAGTAATCATTAGCTTCTACTAATCATCATTTAAGTGTACATGAAGCCATTAATTTCATAAGCATGTGCATTAACCTTTAATTTGTACATTAAGGTGGTGGGTAGGTGGGGTCCTCCATGATCTTCACTTTGAATTATTTCAATCTTCGTTTCTTTATATTCATGTTGTGCATGCATGTGTCCTCATGAAACCACTCATATTTGAGATTAAATTCCTACACAAATATATATAAATTTCCAATTAATTTTTCTCAGAGAAATATATGCACACAAATGACCGTTTTGCCCCTATATGAAGATGGATACGTGACAATTCAAAATTAATATGGATTTTGGTTAAAACATGTTAAAATACCCAATATGATCATTTATTTAATTTAAATAGATTAAATATGGTGGTAAAAATATGCATATTTACGTGCACATCAAATACCCCCACACTTATTTTTTATTCGTCCCCGAATAAACTAAAACTAAGATAAATCCGTTTTCGAAGGGAGCACGATTGCATTGGGCGTATGCAAAAAGCCGTTAAACCTCTGAGTGTCCCCAGTAGGACGAGTGTTGTCTCGTGAGGGTTTTCAGCGGATGCTATCCACAAAATCCAAATACAGGATGAAAATATTTACAAAATGCAAGATTTATTTACAAAGAATAAGTTAAATATTTACAAATGAAGGATTTATTTTTAAATTGACACGAATAAGTTAAATATAGGTTTTGGTCATTATCTTTAAATTTAAGTTATTTACTCGTCAATATTTCCAATAAAACGAAGTTATCATAACAAATAGATTATAGCTTAACTCGGTGTTTTGGTTAATAACACAGTGTAAATATGAAATGGATCCTTAGTTGATTATTAAAGTTTGTCAAAGTGGTATATTCATTTCTTTTCAATAACAAGTCAAATCAAATAAGTAAAAATAGTGCTAGAATTTCAATTGCTTGCTCTCACATTATTTGCAAGAAAATTACACACCTAGCTCAGGTAAACGGCGGCCAGATATACCACCCATGCACTGCCTATCGGGCTTATGTAAGGGAGGTACAGAGCATGGCGAGTGCACACACATTCATGCATACACCTATCGACCGTAGGTGGTTTTTATTAAATCTGTTTTTTACATGTGTTCCACACATGCATAACCTTGAGGACTTTTAAATGAGTATGAAAGCATATAATCAAAGATTCCAAGTAATTCACCCATGCATAACCGTGAGGACTTTTAAGTGAGAGTGAATACTTGGATGTTATTATTATTTTTTTTATATTTTTTTTAAAAGAGAGAGAGTTTTGCAAAATCATCTGAGCACCATTTAACTTAGAAGACAAAAAATGTTATATCCTTTAATTTAAATCAACCACTTTTTAAAACAAAGATTTACAATTAGGATGTACTTCATAATTAACATGTATGAATCTTCCTATATACTAGTTAAACCATTATTATTTGTAATCAAACTTTATTTTTATTTTTGTTAAGACAAATAAATTTTCAAAAATTTCAATTTAATAAACCAAAACCATATATTTATCTTATAGTGTTTCTAATAAAAATAAATCAAAAGAAAATTTGTTTTTGGGATTTTTTTTATTTTTTTTTGAGATTTTAAAGCAAAAATAAACCATGAAAAATAGAAAAAATGAAGACGAATCTCCCGCACACTTGATTTTGACTATGCCCCCACAGTCAACCTAAGTGATAGGAGAAAAATAAAATAAAATTCCTATATTTACATGAAAGATTATTATTTACAAGAGATGAGAAAGTATATAGTCAAAAAGTAAATGAAACGGTCTCCTAAAGACTGATTCATTTGTCTCGTCAAATGTGTGAGACACAGCTTAAGCATGAAAAACCAAATCGTAAAAGATTTCGAAGTTGAATGTGGATTTGGAAAAACGAAAGTCGTTTTATTGAAAATCGTACGAGTTATTTTACTTTCGATGATTTTTAGGATTGATAAAACAGTTGATTGAAATTCACATTTATTTTCACCAAATTGAAATTCAAGATTATCATTGAAAACTTCCTTCAAATTATCGATTTTAAAGTCAAAATGGTGATCGAGATCTTCCCCATCATAATTTAATGACTCATTTTCAAAAAGTGCATAAAACTCGCGTTCGTTAAATTCATCTTCCTTCGTTGGATTATCAACAACTTCATTCCATATATCCATTTCAAAATCCAAAGTTGTATTCAAATTTTCATAAAAAGGAAGATCGAATTTTAAGTTTGGTTTCACACCCTCAAAAGAATTGAAATCCAACTTAATTACCGTATTTTTAACAACTTGATTAAGATCGTCATTATCAATTTCAAAAGTTGTTATTTGAAAATCATCGATTTCGGTAAAAGATGGATTATCGTTTGACTCGTTACACATTGAAATTTTATTTTGTTTCTCACGAAAATTTTCCAATGTTTTAATCAACAAATTTGTGTGATCGTCGTAAATTTCATTCATTTGCTCAACAAATTCAAATTTGTAATTATTAACTTGAAAATTTTCAATTTGGACTTGTTGAGAACAAGAATTGTCAATTTTGATAAACGGTAGATTATTATTTGATTCTTCGCAGGTTGAGATTTGATTATGATTTTCACGAAAAGCTTTGTATTTTTCACATAATAAATCCCCGTTATCTTTTTCCATTTTGGTCAATAAAATCAAATTCATGATTATTAATTTGAAAATTTTCATTCTGAATTTGTTGATAACCAAAGTTTTCAATCGTATCGTTATTGAAACTATTCCCATTGCCGAAATTATTTGAAAATTGGTTCACATTTTCATCTTGATTTTGGAATTCATTTTGAAGATCGAAATTGAATTGGCATGGGTTACACTTGAAATCATTTGAATTTTGAAGTGAAATCAATTTTTAAAATCCTTGACTCGAGTTATTACATAAATATGAATTACGCATATCATTTATCATTTGATTTTGTTATGTATAGATTTCAAGTAGAGATGAAATGCTATTTTTGAGATTTGAGGGCTGATTGTTATTTTGAAAATTTTGCGTCTCAAAATTCGAGTTATTTACACAATAGTTGTCGTTAAAGTATCCATAAGAATTTTGAGTGAAATTATATGGATTATATTGATTTTCATAATTATTGTAAAATTCATATGGAAATTGAGACATTTTCAAGAATGATTTTGGTTTTTTTTATTTGTAAAGGAAAAATATTTACAAATAGAATTTATTTTTCAAGAGGGAAATTGATTTTTTTTGTTTTTGTTTTTGTTTTGGATTTTCAATTTTTTTTTTTGGTTTTTGAAATGATTTTATATTTTTTTGGATTTTTTAATTTTTTTTTGGATTTTTGATTCTAAAAAAAAGAAAGGATTTTTGTTAAAAAAAATTAAGGAATATTTACAATTTTTTTTAGTTTTGGATTTTGAATTTTTTTTGTTTCTATGTATGCATGAACTAATGCAACTAAATGAATGCAAGGGTTGATTACGAGTGATTTGTCCTAAGTTAACTCAAAATTGTATAATCACACATTGTCTTAGATAAACAAGATAGTTCTCAGCCAGGTAACAGACATGATTTATCCGTGCACCACGAATCACCGTAACAATGCAGCCGAAGGTTTAAGTACCTTCAGAGGAACCACCACTATAGTATTTACGAATCACCGTAATATTTATAAATGGTTATTACTCTGCCGTAGCCTAGACACCAAGAAATTAAATTGTTCAAGGAAGACAAATTTTCAATATACAATTAATGTTATTGATTTCTAAACGTTAGTATCAATCAAAATCTAGGATGAAATGCAAAACAGAAATTAAACATGTATTAACAATGCAACTACAAATGAAATTTGTTTTTTTCTTTTTGAATTTTTTTAATAAAATGTAAATGCAAATAACCAAAAATGCAATTCAAATAAAACTAGAGATGTAGTTAAAAGAAGCAAATTTTCTTATATAAGAAAGCTAGCAATTCATTTTTGGAAAGCGGAGCGGCAGTTTTTAGCAAGCTATTCTTCCTTTAGTTCCTACTTCGGCAACCTGAAAATTAAAAACAAGATATATACAATTGTTGTTGTTATTATTATTATTTTTTTTTTTTCTTTTTTTTATAAAGGAAAAGTTTTGGAGAGAAAACTACTCTAAACAAAATTTCCTTTCTTTTTTTGAAAAGGAAACAAAAGTTTTGAAAAGTGAAGTTTGACTTAATTTTTTTTTGAATAAAGAGAAGAAGGAAAAACCAAAAGGCAACTGGGCTAAAAAAAGAAAAGAAAATGCAAACTAAACTAAAAAAAAAACAAATGGAAAAATGAATAGAACCCAGCCGGCCAAACCAAATGCACTCGGCCCGCTTCAATTACTAGGCAACCTCAATTCTAAAAAAATTACAAATACATGATGAATATCAAAATCCAATTAACAATTTCTCAAACAACAATTCTCGAATCCAATCAGAATATCGAAATTCCTCATGCGATGAATACTGTGATGTACTTCCAATTGAAATTCCAAAGAAAAACAACTCGAAATCAAAAGCTATTGCGACTAATTATGTTCGAATAACGGTCACGGTTGAAGGTGATTCAGGCGCTGTTGAGGAAGAGTTGTTCAATGAGGTGGTGCATTGATGTCGAATGGATTGTTACAGGTTCGAAGTTAGTTCGGTTGTGGTCCAGGCGTTGATTTTCGGTCGCGATTGATTGCTTGATGTCGGAGGTTTCGAGTTGGGGTAAGGATGTGCGACTGTTTGCTACGGCAGTTCGTTGTTTGATGAGGTTGGTTGCGGGCAATTTTTTGGTTTCAAATTGAGTTGCGTGGGTATTTGAAGGAGGAAGTCACGGTGGTGTATAGGCAAGGAAATTGTTCTGCTGCTCACGGTTGTGGTGTGTGGTCAGCGAGGTTGTGGCGATCTTGGCTGTGGTTGTTGTATGAGGATTGATATGAAGGAGGTTGTTGGTTGCAGTGATGGGTTTTGTGATATGAAGTGGTAATGGCCGAGGAAACTGAAAGGTTGATAGGGGAATAATGGAATAATGAAGGGGAATATGAAGATAAATGAGTAGGTTATAACTGAAGTGAGATGAAGTTGGATGATTGAAGATTAGAGGGGATGCACAGATGGCAATGCACTGGGTTAGAGGTGTTGTTGTATAGTAGCAGTATGGCGCAGAGGATCAGAAGCGGTGTTTTGGATGAAGTGGATGGTGAAAGAGTTTATTATGAGCAGTGATATAAGGTGTTGGAATTGTTGTTGAAATGTGAAGTAGTAGCAGTTGTTTTGAGGGAAATTGGGTGGTTTGCACAGAGAAGTGAAATGTATTGAAGCAGTGCACATAACAAAAGCAAAATGAACAGTGGGTGAACCGATGCAAAATGAACAGAAGAACAGAGGCACTGTAAAACACTGTACAAAGAAAATGGAAATGTAAATTGAATAAATAAATAAAAATTCTGTTTTTGAAATGAGACTGTGTTTTTTTTGTGAAAACTAGAAATGCAAATGCTAATTGTGAACAAAAAATGCACAAGGAAAAAAACACACAACAAGCAAATATAATTTTTTTAGTTTTATTTGCAAACACGCACAAAATAAAAAACACACAAAAATCAAACAAAGAAAAATAATTCGAATAATAGAAAAATAAAATCAAAGCAATTCCCCGACAACGGCGCCAAAAACTTGTTAGTCGACGGAAATTCTATCGGATTAGAAAACCGTCGAAAAATTTTGAAATAAAAATAACCGCAAGGGCACGGTGTACGAATGTAGCACGTAGCGAATATGGGTCGATCCACAGGCAATTTATGATTTTAAAATCCTATTCAATCATATTAAACCAAAGTTGAAGAGAATGTTAAGCTAGAAAATTAGAAAATTAGCTAACTAACTAAAAGAAAAGAGATACAAATATAAGAGTTAAATGACAATTTACAGAATAAATCCACTCTCTAGATCACATAGTTCAACACATGAAATCATGATCTCTCTTTTACATTCATTAGTGCTTTAATTGATGTGCTTATCATAAGCATGACATATTTGTGCTATTGATTAGCTAACATAAGCCATCAAACTATAACACATCCCTTAAAGCACTTACTAACTTTCACGAAACTTGACAAAGAAAATGAAAATGAAATCTATTTTAAGTATGGCCTATTAACTATTGATTAGAAATATAGACCACCAAATTTGAATTTCAAATCACTTTCTTATGCCATAATCATATTTTGATGAAGAGGCGTTTAGTGTTAGTGATTGTTTAAGCATAGCCTATTTGGTGTCAACAATATAGGCTATCAAATTCAAAGCAAAAGCAACGAGTAAACCATTTCTATCATCATCATTAAGCACAAAAAGAGAGTATGAATTAACAAATAGTTGAAGCTATATAATTAGTGAGATTCATTATCCACTAAATTGAAGGGGTTTAGCCTCTCATATTTGTCATTTGATTAACAAATGTAGCTAGCAACATGAAAAAAAGGAAAATGAAAGCTAATGGAAAAGACAACTATTCTACTTGCATAAAAGAAAAGAAATCTACATTATAACATGAAAGACAATAAACAAGAAAAAGAAAAGAGCATATATTTAAAGTTTCATAAAAAGAAATTACATGAAATAAAAATGGCTAAGTAGCCATGAAAAAAAAAGAGGAGCTTTCTTTTATTTTGAGCCTAAAACTAATGAAGAGGAAGAGGGAGAGTTACATGGGACATAAGGGTTTTTTTTATACAAGCATGAAACCTAATCTATAATTTGAGGAATGACCAAACTACCCTTGAGAAAGTGTGGAGGCCAAGTAATCATTCGCTTCTATAATCATCATTTAAGTGTACATGAAGCCATTAATTTCATAAGCATGTGCATTAGCCTTTAATTTGTATATTAAGGTGATGGGTAGGTGGGGTCCTCCATGATCTTTACTTTGAATTATTTCCATCTTCATTCCTTTATATTCATGTTGTGCATGCATGTGTCCTCATGAAACCACTCATATTTGAGATTAAATTCCTACACAAATATATATAAATTTCAATTATTTTTTCTTAGAGAAATATATGCACACAAATGACCCTTTTGCCCCTATATGAAGAACGATACGTGAAAATTTAAAATTAATATGGATTTTGGTTAAAACATGTTAAAATACCCAATATGATCATTTATTTAATTTAAATAGATTAAATATTGTGGTAAAAATATGCATATTTACATGCACATTAGGGGATTGACACACTTATCCATGATATGCCATAAGTTGAAATTATTAATACGTGATTAGAATTCTTATGGGATGCGTATGTAGTTGATTATAGTAATGGACTAGATGTTGCATTATAGGGAAGTATTAGATTGCGGTAGGAGTGTAACTCGAATAAGGAGCAACAGAAATCATAATTTAGATGTGTATTGTGAGCCTGATTGCTCTATGATGTTGAATTACTATTATCTATCATAGGACGAGTAATCTTTTGTCCCTACCATTCAGGTGTTCCTTGATGTTTTTGTATATATATTTGGTATACCTCTCCAAAGAGATTAAATTCAAGATTGATATCAAGAAAGATGTTAGACTTGTTATTATGCCACTTAGACATATGGCTTCAAAGGAGTGAAAGTAGATATATAAGAAAGTTTTCAAGTTATTGCAGAAGGGTTTTATCTATAGGTGTATCTCTAAGTGGGGAGCACCAATAGTTTTCTCCATATAGACAGATGATTCTTATGGCTCTACAATGATTATTGATGTTGAATAAACTGGTGAAGAACAACCATTATCCATTATCTAACATTAAAGATTTATTAGATCAGCTTATGGGAGCAAAGTTATTTTGTTAGCTCGACTTTGCCATTGGTTTTCATTAGTCGAGGGTGGCAAGTGACAGTGTTGCAAAGATTTCTTTTCGCGCATAAAACGGACTATTTAAGTGGCTGGTTATACCATTCGGATTAACCAATGCTTAAGCTTATTCTCCCATCTGATAGGTCGAGTATTTAGGGAGTAGTTGAATAAGCTTTTGGTAGTATTTATGGATGATATTATTATTTATTCAAGAATTAAAGAGGAATATAAATAATATTTGATAATAGTTCTCAACATAATAAGGAGGTATCATTTAAAGGAGAATTTCTCCAAATGCCACTTCAAGAGGAGAGAAGTTTACTTTCTTGGTTATGTTGTTTCTGAGCTTAGTTATATGTTGATCTGAGGAAGGTGGCTGTTATATAGGATTGAAATGTACTAAAAAGTGCTAGAGGGGTTAAAGGTTTCTTGGTTTGGTCAGCTATTATCGAAAGTTCATTAAAGGCTTTGCTAAGATTTCTTTACCTTTGAATTGGCTAACCAAGAAGAATTTGGTTTACTTGTGGAGTGCAAAATGTGAGCATGTATTTGGTACATCAAAAGGGTTGCTTACTAGTGCACTTATATTGATGATTCTAGAAGGTATAATGTCTTCTACTATTTATATTGATGTTTGTGATACTGGACTTGGAGCTTTATTGATGCAGAAGGATAGAGTAGTGGCACATACTAATAGACAACTGAAGCTCCTCAAGAAAAATAATCTTACTTACGATCTTAAGTTGGCTATTATTTTATCTACACTTAGTTGTTAGAGACATTATTTTTTAGGCAAAAGATTTGAGTTATATACTATTTGAACCAAAAATGGCACAAACATCCAGAAGATTTAAGTAAAGAATAAAAATGAAGAAAATTAAATTAAAATGAGAAAGAAAGAACACACAACAATTTGTAATGGTTCGGCAAATTAAGGCCGACGTCCAGTTAATGATTTTTTTACTTATATTCTGACTTGGAGGTAGAAGTTCTTACGGGTTGGCACAACTCTGACTAGGACTACAAAAAATTAATAATAATAATAATAAGAGTAATAGCTAAAAGATCATGAAAACTGAGCCCTACCCTTCTATTTATAAAGGTAGGGAGCCTAAAATCTTGCCCAAAAGATCTTCACCTTGTTTTCCACACCGTAACTGATTCCCCAAGAAAGTAGGGTGTCACCTCGGCAATTTGCATAGGTCGGCACGACTCCAAGGATTTGGGTCAGTACCGACCCAAAAGATGGCCAATCTGGTCATCTTGAACTCGTCGCTTTGGCTCATCTTGTGGTTAGCATTTTTGATTTTATAGTTATTTTCACCAATGTTCACTTGTTTCTGAGTCGAAATAATGGATCCATAGAAGAACAGAGTCGTCGATTCAAGAAATCATGGTGGTCGATATAGAATTGCATTAGATCAACAAAATAACACCTAGTATAGGCTTCTAGCATCATGTAAGGTATGTAGGTAGAAGATGAACGAATATGGTGGTGAAAACATAGAACAATATCGACCTAGGGAGTGGGGTCAGTACTGACTCACGACTTAGATGGATTTTCATTTCCTTTGGCTTGAGTTGGCTACGCTTTTGTCCCGTGGCTCCATTTGTGCTTGGTTTGTGGACTCTGAAGCTATCTCTCTAGACTTCCAGTCTTGATAACTCCAAGTTTGACTCGTCTAGTTTTTCTGAACTTTGCCCAGTCAAAAGGCTGGATAACACTTGCCCCCTAAAGTACATCTAGTTTCAATCGTGATGTGCTGTGAAGGACTCCACGTTGTGTTTCAAATGGTTGTTATCCATTCTGTGGATCAATCCTATGAAAAGTTATGTCCATAGGCGTCCATCATCACGCTCTACCAACATCTTGGATTATAAATCTAACACCTATTATTGTGATCTATCATTCCAAAATTAATGGTTCCAAAGTGACTTCTTCCATAGGTTATTTAGATATAAATCTGATTCCCTTTGACTCTAGTCTTTGGGTTTTCTGGATATGTACTCATACACGTATAGATGCGCGCGCTCTTGAATAACCTTTGAAATGCACATACATATACATATATCTACATATATATATATATGAATTTTATTTAAAATAAAATTTTATGACTCGTTATCGATCCTAGCTCTTGGTTCGTACTGACTCGAGACTTAGGAGATTTCCCAAGTCCTTTGCCTTTGAATACGGGTATAGGGGTTATAAAACCCATTCCCTTCATTTCATTTTCCCATTTTCACTTCTTCGATCTAGAGTTTCCAAGTTCTACAATTAACATGCCTATGATCTTCAAGTTAAACTTTTCCCTCCATTCGAACCTAGGATCGTCGCCGCTTATCTCAGCCTACACCTGACTTCACCAGCCTTGTCGTCATTGAACTCCGTTCATTGACTTCATCGTCGACCTTCCTGACCCTGATCTAACACGTGGCCAACTCTGAGCCTAAAGCTTTTGATCCCGCTATAGGTAGGTTGAGGAGTATAGGAACACACATGAATAGAGATGGATTTGGATATCGACGAGGAGTACTTTTAAGGGCAACAGAATCAAACAATTCGGAGAATTTCAGGAAACCCAATTACATAAATATAGCTTGCCATAGTGGATTGGTGCTGGTCTTCTTCTTTTTATTTTCAAAGCATGACTGATAATGTGAAGATCATTGGGACAGTCAGTGATGAAGGTCACTTCGAGTGATATCTAAAACTTAAATGTGAATAGTTAAATAATATCGAAAATCTGAACTACACGACACTGCACGACACCACGCTGGATTCCACTTTAGGATGGGGGCAAAACTTCTAATTAATCTAATGTTGATTATTTGTTGAGTTTTTCTATAGAAATTGACCATAGACGTTCCAAATGTCTTGTCGCTCAAGCCACAGGACATCCACTTCATTGAATCCAATCCAAGTCAAGTCTAATTATCACTACATGCATAACAAAATCCGGTAGAGCATGCGCAATAAATAAAAAAAATCCACATGTAGAACAGAAAGTTTCGAACAATCCAGCATAGCCAGTAGATTGGCCAGAAGTAGATCCCGCACCTGACACCCTCGAGGATGCTATAATTTTAGATTATCCTATTGATACTGTTGTCTCCAAAATCGATGAAGGATCTTTTTAAAGAATACGCAACAGGCATGGAATTTCATTTACTGATGTCTTAGTCCTATCTCACAATCAAAGAGCTTGCAATTTTCTAGAGGGTTATATTGCCTACAACAGATATATGCGCTTGGCGGGCTGCATCCCACCGTTCAATCAGTTCGTCCATCAAGTTTTTAACTTAATGAGGCTTGTTCCAATCCAGTTACACACAAATAACTATGCCTTTCTTCCCGATACATAGATGGTTTTCTCCGAGCACTTGAACCGAGTACCCAGTGACGAGGAGATTCGACACGTTTACAGCTTCGAGAGCCGAAAGGAAAGTCTGTCCTTAACCTACTTGGAACCGATCAAGGGTTGTAGAGTAGTCTTCGGCATATGGAAAAAGTTGAGCTATTTCAAAAACGAGTGGTTCTACGGCCATTGTCCGCCTGGATTCACACCTAGATGGCTATCTTAACATAAGTTCCATTTCATATGCATTGTATGAATTTGCCTTATTATTTATAGGCTTAACGCATATTCTTTTGTTCTCTACATATTTTGGCGAGACCTAATACCATGACACTTTTAGATGCCATTAATGCTCTTATGGCCATTTTGGCCAGAGATCAAGATGTCAAAACCCTTCTGTCAGACGAGAATCCTCTTATCCATGGTTCGTTGGAAGCGGGCCATAGTACTGGTATAGTCTACGTGGTTTTCAGTGGTGACGACAATGATGATGGCGATCACAACAACTTGCCTGAAGGAGGCAATATTTATCCAGATGTGCCCCAACTCCCAAATACAGAGATTGAGGTTGAAGAAAATGTTGAAAAGGTACAAGAACATGCTGAAGAAGGCGTGATACTGGGTGAAAAAATGTGGAGCTGGCCATGACGATAATGGTATGGGCCATGAGTCTTAGACTGAACAATCCAAAGACGACCAACAGTCTGCTACGAAAAAGAGACTTGTTATGAAGATTTCCCAGATGTAGAATCTACACAGCCTCCACCAGTAACAATTGTAGAAAATACACATTCTCTATCAACAGGCACAATTGATGGCTTAGGGCCAATTTCTACCGAGTTTGCTCCTTCGATGTCGGTAACATTAGTCTCGAGGGCATTGATTCCCTATTCGCTTCGATAAGGACACCATGCCTACCATTGTGGGAGAGATCACTCCTACGAGCAAAGCTCCTATACACGGTCCATCGGGGGAACACTAGGACATGCACATGTGCACTTCACAATACTCGCACTTGACTTATGTTCATGTTCATTGGATCAAACTTCTTCTTGTTTTATTTGCAGGATCTATAGAGAAAACAAAATATATACTCTAATTTGTGGAGCATAATACAACTCGACAATGGAAATGCTATCCAAGTGCTTATCATTAAGGCTGTGGTCGGGACTCGTACTCCATCCACTGATTCGATCGTGATAAAGGTAGTCGCGATAGAGATGACCGGGATAGAGATAGTCATAGTAGAGATTATCCATCACATGAATTTGGTTCTAAGTATTTCCCCAGGTCCAGGTCTCCTCCTCCAAAGGACCTGAATAAGCATTCAGATCATCACAATGACATCCCATGAGGCGACACATCTTGTGCTCCACTTCCAGCTTCTGTTCCTACTTAGCAGTTGACCTTAGCCCATCCCAATCGATCTTCTAACCATGGGTACCAAAACAGTTGTTCTGAGACTTCTCATTAAACATCGAGTAAAGAAACTACTGAAGCTCCAGTCATCTATATGGAGCAACAACTTGCCGCTGATGCTCGAATGGTTGAGCCGAAGGAACAGATCCTAAATATTTGCTTTGATGGACTCAAGTTCGTCCCTAACTTAAAGAGAATTCCGTCTGACGTCCAAGAGATGACCATTGATTACATGATTGATATTCATAATCAATACAACGAATGGTCACGTATAGCTGAAGAAATCTCCAAGGTATCGAGGGAAAGGCGGATCAAAATTGAAAATCAGAAACTCACTGAGGCCGACAATAAAAAAATCTTAGCTCATCTTGATGTCGAGGTTTGAGGAAATATCAAGCTGAATTTGAGGGAAAGGCGGATGATGACATCAAGGCACTCAAAGATGAGAGGACCAAGCATCGGGATGAGATAGAGAAAGTGTTCCATTGGAACCATGACCTGGTGCTAGAGAGAGACATCATGAATAGGAGCATGGCTAAACTGAAGACCAAGCTTGGTCACGAAACAAAGCAAAAGGATAAGATGCTCCAACAAGCTTAGGACTATAGTGATGAGCTGCTTAATGCTAAAGAAGAGAGGGATAAGATTGTCAAACATGCTAGGGAAGTAGACGCACTTATCAAGAGGGTGGTTGAGGCTGCAAAGCAGCAGATGATAGAGAGGTTTGAATCATGGCTCATCAAATATAGCGCCAATGCTGTCATGTTTTGCAACCTGGAATGGTATGATGATGATTATCCCAGGGTTCTGGGCTTGGCTTGGGAATAGATTCTTGAAGGAGAAAGCCTTTTTGAAAGGTGGCAACGTGGAACTTGCTCAGTTGGAGAAGGAGGTATTGATAGATGACGAGCCCAGTATGTTGAGAAAGGGTGAGCTAATTCTTCATCCGGAGCAGGTCGCCACTGCACAAAAAGACTTGGGAGAAGACTCAGAATCGACACCACACAATGCCA
Organism: Allium cepa; assembly: GCA_030765085.1. Taxonomy (NCBI): domain Eukaryota; kingdom Viridiplantae; phylum Streptophyta; class Magnoliopsida; order Asparagales; family Amaryllidaceae; genus Allium; species Allium cepa. The sequence continues at coordinate 77,074,215 of CM060930.1, read as the reverse complement.
CTGCCAGCCAAACACTTGGTCCCAAGCTGCTCCAGATTCATCCTTTTTTGGGTATGATCTAGAGAATCCACAAATGCACAAGTATACTATCCTTTCTTCCATCCCGAAGGGAAATCCTGGTGGCACTCCGATCCACATAGAACCCCAAATAGAAGAAAGTATCTCGTTGACATCCCTTATGTTTCGGAGGGTTGATGTGTCGCTGATCGACGTCACTATTCTATTTTTATGTCTCTCAAGTTTCAGCTCATCCCCAAATTGTCCTACTTGCTGATAAGGACTCTTAGTCGGGACAACAAGTTCCTACGATAGAGTCAGCAACTATTACAACTTCAATAATGATCCTAACCATCTAGGTTGAAGATACTTCCGACCTTGACGAGCAAATGATTGATGCTTTGCTAGATGAGGTGAGTGGTGGAACCCAGGGTGCTCAGACTGATGATGACGTTATTATTACTGGTGTATCCCAGTCTCTGTCGGCTCCCACCGTGAGTGATCTTAAGCAAGAACTTGGCCTTGCTAAAGAGGTCAAACTAGAGAATTGAGAAATAAATCCTTCTTGCTATAGAGATTAAGCATGAGAAATTAAAGATCATTCCTTCTCCTTTATCCATTGCTTTACCTAGGTAGACCATCTTTGCTCCAGTCTCTATCCCTCCATCTGAGAGTGCTCAAAGCATGCCTACTAGATCTTCAAAGAGCAATCCATCCGAAGGAATAAGAAGCAAGGGAAAAGGATGAAAAAGGAAGGGTGAAAGCTCGAGTGACGTATCTCCATGGACCAAGAAGAGGAAGCATAAGTCAAAGAAGTAGTTGTCAATTTACTTTGTGTATATAGATTCTCTTTTAATTTGTAATGATAGTAGTGGTCTATTTTGGCTTTTGGCCAGCTTTATATGGGTCTGACCCTCGCTTTTGCTTTTTGTTTTAGGCGTAATAAAACTTGTACTTAGCTTTCCAAGTTCCATTTTGAATGTTAACAACAATGATTTTTTTGTTTCATCAAATCTTTGTGTGAATTTGCTTAAGTTGTTTTAGAAATGCACTTTCCATTCAGTGTAATTGTGATTCATTCTTGTTAGTGATTATTATCATACTAAAACCTTAGGTTGTCATACAATTTACCGGCATTTCGTCGTTCTCATAAAGTAATCGTTGAAGTACCAAACTCTGGGCATCGGTTAAGGTTTACCACTAAAAACAGTGGTCCGGTAATCCTTTTCCAGGATAAAGGTATCCGATTGTGGCAAACTCCTAGCACTAGTTCATCGTTAAGATCCCACCTTACAACAGGTGTGGATCTTTCATTTTGGCTACTCCAGGTAAAATGTTAAGGATTGGACAATCTTATTACACCCATTTTGGTTTATACCCCTGCCACAAATCCGAGGAAAAAAGTTAGCGAATGAATGGTCGTGTCACGTTCATTTTAGGTTTGTACTCCAGCACCCACATCAATTGAGAGAGTTAGTGTACGGATAGTTATGTTGCATTCAGCTTGATTTTACACTTCTACCATATATCAAGGGAAACATTTAGCTGATGGATGGTTGAGTCACGTTTGTTTAGTTTATGATCCCACCGTAATTTAAGGACAAGAGTTGGTTGATGGACCATCTGGTCACGTCCATTTAGTTTGTACTCTTGTCACCAATCGGAGGACAAGAATTGGCTGATATCAATCTCTGGATATCAAAGAACTTCAAGGGTCTGATATGAACCATAGAAGTTTGGTTGGAATCTATCTTTGGGTACCTACAAACCTGCATTATTCGCATGCAGATTCATTTGAATCGGTCAAGTCAGATATCTTAAGAAATGTGAAGACGGATCTGGGAAGCCATTTATTGAAAACGGTAAATGACATATTCTATCTTATTACATGGCTTCATTCAGTTATATACAGATCTATTTCTATGCGAAATAGCATCATTAATGCTCACTATTCCACACCCTCGAGAGCGAGATCCCGTCAAGCATTTCAAGCTTGAAAGTTCCATGTCTAAGCTTTTGTGCTATTATGTGCGGACCTTCCCATGTTGGGCCCAAGTTTTTGGGGCCTAGGAAGATTCTTTTGACGATCAAGTCACCGATCTCAAAGGTCTGATTCCTGACCTTGGTGTTGTAATGCCAGGCGACTCGATTGCGGTGCACAGCTGCTCTTATGTCAGCTTCATCTTATTTCTCATCGATGATGTCAAGGGATTTAGAAAGAGTGTCCCATTCGTCTATAAGTCGTAACAAGTTACCTGATGAGAAGGTACTTCCAGTTCAATTGGAATCATAGCCTCCAATCCATTGGCTAAGGCGAATGGAGAATGGCTATTCGTTGACTTATGGGTCGTTCGATAAGCCCAAAGCACCAACAGAATTTCATCGATCCACTAGCCCTTAGCCTTTTACAATCACTTCTTAAAAATGAACTTTATAATCTTGTTTATAGCTTCAACCTGTCCATTCGTCTAGGGGTGTGCCACTGTAGAAAATCTTTTCTCTATGAGATATCGATTTGTCCTTAAACTCATTGCTGTCGAATTGGGTTACATTATTGGTAACGATCGCTTAAGGAACTCGAAACTGACGAATAATATTCCAAACTACATAGTTGATCACTTTTTTCATGATAATAGTCGCCAATGGCTCCACCTTTGCTCATTTGGTGAAGTAATCAATCGTGAAGATGGTATATTTCGTTGTAACGACCCGAAATTTTCGAAGCCGAAAATTCCAGATAGTTATGAAAAAGAAGAGAGGGATAGAAAAAGAAGATCAGAAACACCAAACATCTCACATTCACAGCGGATAAAATATAATAATAAATAATAACAGTTTACAAAAGAATAATATATCTGTCGGTTACATTTAAATACATCAGAGTTTCATATATACACAGTCACTGAATATACACAATCATCATAACACAGATTTACAATAATATAACACAGCGGAAATACTCTATACGTTCCTGCCATCCCGCTCGACTCCTGAGCTCCAGAACGTCCCTACCTGAAAATCTGTAATACTCGGTCTGACCCGAGCATTACACCAAAGTAACACCCGGGTCAGGCTGGAAACCAGCGTGAGTAAACCCAACTAACATGAAATACAAAGTATACAACTCATATAAAACCCGATGTAACTCAAACGAATTTTACAAGTCCACAATATGTTATAGACATAACTTACTCCATACATAAATTTCCCAAGTGCCAAAATTTAGATCAAATAGTGCGATTCTCTTTAAATAATTTCATTCCAACCTATTAATTTCCCTTACCAATTTATAAGCATTCGAAGTGGTTTCAGATATTTCCCAATACCCACACCGGCCTCTTCGAGTCTCGTTTCATTCTAACCCAATTTATCCAAATGAAATATACATTACATTTCATATCATAGATATCAACTCATTCAAAGCATCCAATACTATTCAATCACCCATTAGCAAAGCTTAATCACATACAAATCAATTCAATTGATTCTAATTGAATTTCAAACCTTAATCACTTAGATTCCTTCATTAATTAATTCCAAATTAATTAATTAATCAACTCTTCTATGTCCATTCATCTTAATTAATCACCCTAGATTAATTATCTTTCAATTACATTCAAGTAATTATCTTTAATTAATTTCACGATATTAAATATTTTTAACCCAAAATCAATAAGTAATCTTAATTACTTCATGAATTAATTAAATATTTTAATTACATTAATCCTTAATTACTTATATTGATTAACTTCTCTTAAGTCACTTACTTCTGATTAATTTATCTAAATTAATAAATCTTTAATTACATCGTTGATTATATAAATTAACGATTTCCAATTATATTTCAATGTATCCTAATCCAAATTAATTACATTAAATAATTAATCATTAATTAAACCATAAATATTAATCATTCTTGATTTATCTCAATCTATCATTAACTATCTTTTATTCACTTCATTAAATAAATTAATTATTCCTTAATAGTTAGCCTCTTGATTAATTCCACAAAGTAATTATATTTTATTAATTACATTAAGTAATTACTTGTCAACCAATCCAATGATTATTTTAAATTAATCAAACTTAATTAATTAACTCAAAACTTAATTAATTAATCCAAACCCTTCATGACTAAATTAATTACCCCATTAAATGAATCACAACTCCTTACGCCCTTATCAACATTAAGGTGAAAACATTTCCTTATTTATAACTTAAGTCTACAACAATTTAAAACCCAAATATTTCGAGTCAAACCACAATTAACTCGAGAACCAACCAAAGCCAAAGTCACATCATCATCAGTGCACATCCAATCAATTTAATCATTCAACCATTTATTTAAATTTAACCATTAAATTCAAATAAAAATCCAATAGAGTGAGATTTACTCACCATTGATTTTGCTAACATCCATTTCCAAATCCAGATATTCAAAAGCCAATGAACAGAAATCATCAATGTGTAACATAGTTAGTCTAATTGACTTATATTAAACTAGATTGTTTACTTATGAATTTACCACTTTCTTGATTACTAAATACTTCATTAATTAATAAATTAATTTCAAACATTTAAATTAACCATTTCTAAATTATCTTTATGATCAATTAAATTAATCTTAATTTATTATCAACTAATAACCTTCATTATTAATTAAATCTGAATTACCCATTATTAATCGCCAATTTCTTAATTAATTACCTAATCAATTAGATATTATTCCTTAATTATATTTCAAATTAGTTAACTCTTAATTAACTTCAATTAGGTAATGTTAAAATCTCTTAATTACAAACTTATTAAACATTTAATAAACAAAATTTCTTAGTTACAATTTATTTGATCTGAAATTTCCAATTTAAATTTCTTAACATTTTTAATCACCTTACTGTTAATTATAATCAACAATCCTTAATCTTGCATTTACACAACAACTTTCCATATTATATACTCAACAAACTTGCATTCAATCATCAACCCGAGCAAATTTCCCAGGTTATTCGAGTTGGACCCGAGCTCTTTACATTTTCCTCCGAGTTTTTCCTTTGCTTTTATTCTTTTTTTTTCAAGCTTAAGTTTAAAAACACAGTAACACTCAAAGCTCTCCACGAACTCGAGCTCGACCTCGAGTACCAAACTCAGATGCACGAGAACATCATCGAGTCTCCCACGCGAACGAACTCGCCTGATACACGAAAATATCGTGTATGTACACAGCCTCGCCGGTGAACTCTGACCGACTCCGGTGATCCCAACACATCGAGTAACTCTTCGTCATCGAGTTCTGATCGACTAAAGACCCACACTCGTCCACAGTCGAAAACGAGTATAACTCGATAAATCTCGAGTTCAGACCACCGACCAAACTTGCCTCGCCTGAACGTTTCCGACCACCGTAAACTCCCAGCCTCCGGTCATGAACACATCACACTTCCATCCCCCATTCTCCCAAAACAAGTGTGACTCGATCGATTGTCGGTGAAGAAATTACCTCATTTCCAGACTTTGACAAAACCATGAAGTAAAACCTAAATTCCCCTCGTCCCCCCAAACCTTGCAATAGAAAAATTTATCAACAATTTTCTTGATGAAATCCATAGCTAAACTTGCTTCAAGCAAAGTTTCAGCACCCAATGTTTGATCGATAGGAAGAAATAGGTTAAAAATCATATTTTGATCATCTACGAACTGCTCATAAACCACACTTCTAAAATTTACCAAACAAAGCTTAAAATTCGTATTTTTATGTAAGGATTCAGATTATATAATTAAATCTTCAAATTATTATGGTCGAATTACTTCAAAATTTTGAATTTACACTGTAAAAACCAATTATTCCTTACTGTATAAACTTTTCTTTCTTGAATCTATTTTTAACTTCTGTATTAAGCTTAAACTAAAATATTTTGTTGAAAACTCAAAGCTTAACAGAGATCACATGTAAAGATTTTGAATTTTGAACAAAATCATAGACTCTGAACTATGAACAGAGAAGTTAAATTTGGCAGATATGTGCCTATCCATACACACAGCCATCATTCATGCAAGCAATATGTACTAAATCACTGCAAACTTCCATCTTGTATATTAAAGTTACTACCAGATTTAAACTTTGTCAAACAATTTGTTTACCCACAGGCATTTCAAAAAAAATAACAGAGTAAACCAATTTGAAGTACTCACCTTTCTGTTGTACAGAGATGTGTTTTGAAACACTGCTGTTAAAATTTCTTTTGCACTTCTTATTTAAACTTGAATTTGAAATTTTGGTTTGCTTCAGGTAGTTGTTGTTGAGATGAACTTTACATGCCTTGATCTTCTCTGACTTCCTTACTTCCTGGCTTAATTTAATTTCCAGGCTTTTGTCTACTGGTTTTGTTACAAGCTTATATATTTTTCTCTTATTTCGAATGAATGGCAATTGGAGATATATATAAAACAAGTATGTACAGGCTGAAGTTTATGCAAGTACCAGATATTATTGTACCGTTAGAGATTTTTTTTTCTTTTGTACGGTGGGTGAAATGATATTTGTTGAGCTTGCATTAATTAATCTTGGCTTGTTTTATAAGCTTAAGCTTATCTTCTTTTCTTTTTTTCTTTTTTTTTAATTATGCACAACCTGATTTTATGAGTACACTCATTTACATATATAACTTTGTCTTGTTGCCTTTTCTCAACCTACATACTCATCTTTTGCTTGTTCATAAACATATACTTTTACTATCTTCTTTTATATTCTTGTTTATCTTCAAGTCTCCATACTTATCAATCACATCTAATTAAATTTCTACTCACTTGAATGTTAATTTGTTTCCTTTTTCTTTGTTCTATTATTTTGTATTGACCCTTTAACATGTGTTTACTTATATTTCACATAACTATATAAGTTATCTTATATATATATATATTTATATATATATATATATATTTTACTATTTTGTAGGTTCATTTTTGTTTGTATTTTATTTTACATTATACTTTGCAAATACATGTATTACAATAGTTTATACATTTCTAAAATTATTGTATATGTTCATTTCATATTTTATTTCCATACTTATGTTAATATCATAACTTCTTAAGCCTGTAATAATTATATTTATTTTCAAATAATATATTTGTTTATTCTTTAATTTCACATTGATAAGATTTATTTTACTTGAACCATCATTAACCAGATTATATCATATATATATATATATATATATATTTAATCGATATTACTACAGTTAAATATTTAGAAACTCGTTATTTTAGTTCCAACCCATGGCTTCTCCCATTTACATATATATATATATATATATATATATATATTTGTTTAGAATAATAAGCTGTATTTTAATTAATCCAATTATATATTTATTAAAATAATATTGCCAAAAATCCGGAATGTCACATTCCTTCCCCCTTAAAACTTTTCGTCCTCGAAAAGGAACGAAGGCAGAATTCATGAAAATGCTTCAAATCAAATAAATATTCTTTGATCATTTTAAAAACACTATTTAATAGCTATATAATATTATTCCAAAGTAGTTTTACAAAAATACTTTTATAACTTGATGTTTCAACAAGTCCTTCCTTGTTCTCATAGAGATTCGGTCATACGTTGATCAGGCGTAGGACTGGAATTCTATAAGTACTTGGTAAACCCGTTTCCAACAACCAGTGAAAATACTATAGAAAATTATTTATTTGAAAATATAGAAAACAACTTTTGAAAATAGAGGATATATCTTTGGTGAGAATGCTCTGGAAATCATCACCCCATCCATGGTCGCAGTTAACCCGATGGTTACGTTGCCATTCCGAAAAAATCCATAGATAACTGTAGGCCTCCGCTCCCCTCGATTACACCATGGAACCCGCTACAGATCGCAGCTACAACTGGGGTTACGTAGCTATCACAGCAAAACCCATATAACTGTAGGCATCAGCGCCCTCGAATTTCGCTGCCAAAAGAATGAAACTCCTTCACTCGACTCGACCATAGATCCCAGTCTACCGACGTTGCGTTGCCTTCCTAGCAAAATCAAGTGTAGACTGTTGGCACTCATCCTCCACACGATTTTCACTATGGTCCCCACAATAGATCGCAGTGACATCGAGTTACGCCGTCGTCACAGCATAACCCAAATGCCCCTGTAGGCATAGCGCCCTCGATTTTCGCTACCCAATAATCCTCAGGAACTAGTTTTGTCCGGACTCCTCACAGGATCAACTTTAGAACCCCCCTTGGGGCTCAAGGCAGCACCGCCCGGTGGCACTCCTGAGAAGTTCATTTCAAGGGAGCGCCTTTTTCCCCAGAGCCATTTATCAAAACTTTTTTATACTATACAAATATAGTATCTTTCAAATCATACACCTAGTATGATCTCATACAAGGCTCCTTTACAAAAAATCAATTATCCCAAAATCGATAATTCTCAAACTAAGCTTTTCAAATTTTTAATATTGATTTTACCCAAAAATCAAAAACCTTTCCAAATCCAAAGGTTCCCAAAACCTTTTTCCAAAATCCTCATAAGATCCTTCATATATATATATATATATTCAGATATATATAAATTTTTTTTTTTAAAAAACTTCAATCCTTTCAAACTTGTATAAAACTCCTTTTATACTTCAAACACCTTCAAAAAAATCCTTTTCTTCCAGCAATAGATTTAACAAGGGGAGTTTCATCTTACATATAACAAAGATATATAACTTTGTTTATTCAAAATCAAATATTCACATTTGATTACTTTTTTCAATATCAATTTCATTCAAATCCGTACGATGTACACATATCATCCGTACGCTATACCAATCTGATCACTCACTCGATCACACAATTTCACTTCCGAACTAGCATCGTCCATCCGACTTTCTAGTGCGGATACAGATCTAGTTTCTTGATTAGAAACTATCATTCTCCTTGCATAGCCATAACTATGATAGAGAATATCCAGAACCAATCAATAATCCATATCCAGGTTAACCGTCGAAAATCGAGTGAAAAATCCCAACTCGGATCGAGAAACCATCTTGAAATTCTATGCTCGAATCTGGATCAAATCACTATGCAAATAGAATAATATACGTACATCCCACGTATTTATTTTCATTGATTATCAGCCAAATCAATTCCCTTTCTATACACATTCACTTTGATTTTCATTCACTTACTCACAATTGCTTCAATCCATTTGGATTATCACCTCTATTCTTATCTCGATTGGGTACTTAACCAATAACAATTTGAACTCCGACCAGTTTATTTAGAAAATACCTTGAAATTTTTTAAAAATAGATAAGCAGTTGAAAAGTAATTATTAGTTTGTGAAATAGTTGAAAAGTAGTAATTAGTTTATAAAACAGTTGAAAAATGGTTAAATAGCTCCAAAAATAATTGTAAAACAAGTATAAAATAATTTGGCTTTAAGAAAGAATGGTTGTATACATTAAATAGTTCCAAAAATAATTGTAAAACAAGTATAAAATAATTTGGCTTTAAGAAAGAATGGTTGTATATATTAAATAGCTTAGAAAAATAAGTTTATATTAAAACTATTTATATTGAAAATAGTCCAGAGTCAAAACTGTTCACTTCCCCAACAATTCAATTTAAATTTCCACTTCCATTTAAATTGACCCAATTCCAATTTGAATAACTCCACTTCCATTGGACTTGATTTATTCCCAATTCAACTTCAATTCTAATTAATTCAAACTATATTCAATTTGTACTAATGGAATTTAAATTTCAACTTTAACCCATCTCGAATTATATAAATTCGAGTTAAATTCTCAAAGGTTGGTTTATCTCTTTAAACCAAATTAACTTTTATTTAAAGTTTTTAAAAAATTGAATTTCTGAGTCAAATTCTCAAAATTCCGTTTTAAATTATCTTTACTTATGTATTTCAAGGTTCAGATAAGAGTTCAATACAATTTTATTTTAAAATTTTAATTTGTTATTAAATTTTATCTTCCAGTTTGAAACCGGATCTTAAACAAGTCTAATTTACAATTCAATCATTCAAATTTTCAGTTTAAAGTGATTCCATATCCTTAATTTCAAATTAAAGTAAGATTTTCCTTTTATCACAATAATGAATATATTATCACACTTCATTTCTCATTCATTTAAACAAATCCAATTCGCAATTTGAGGATTTTCAATAACAATAGGATGATATTATCCAATTTATTTTAAAACGTCCATCCATTACCAATTTCCAGATCCCAAACCCATTTTGAGATCACACAAACTACCAATTCAAATTAACCATTTAACTTTCCAAGTTAAATTCCAATTTCATCTTAAAATTTCCGATTCAAGTTGTTCATTCAAACTTATTTAACTTCTCCCAAGTTAAATTCAATTTACTTAATCCAATCAACCTCATTCAATCCTTAAACTTCACAATAATAATCTTCCCACTTAAAACTTATTACTTTGGGTATCACATCCCATTCCAAATTTCAAACTCAACATTTAGAGTTTATTCAAACTATTTTTTATTTATATATATATTCCTTATTCATACAAATTATTTCCTTTACACGCGAGGTCATCCTTAAATTTTTAAACCACTTTTGGTTTTTAATTCAAATCAAATTTTCAAACAACCCATTGTTTGCAACAAGTCCCAGTTATCCAAATAATACTTATTTATTATTTTTCATTACTTTGAAACAAATTTTCAAATTCTGGGACCAGATTTAGAATTTCATTTTCAAGTAATTTAAATTTAAATTTGGTTGTATTTCCGTTTTTACTCAATTTAGTTCCAATTCAAGTCTTCAATTTGGTCGCATTATATTACTTAATTTTAGTTTCAATAATTTAACAACCAATCGCTTTAATATTTATTAGAATGAAATATTTCTTTATATATCAAAATATACTTTTATATAAAATCATTTAAAACCTTTATATAAGAAATAACAAGTACGCGCTCATATATATATATATATATATATATATATATACTTACTCATTCTAGAGTACTATGGACTCTACTTAATGAGTAACTCCTACTAGAGCCAAGGTTCTCGCTTAACCTTTCAGCTCTGATACCAATTGTAACGACCCAAAAATTTTGAAGCCAAAAATTCCAGATAGTTATGAAAAAGAAGAAAGGGTAGAAGAAGAAGAAGAACAGAAACACCAAACATCTCACATTCGCAACAGATAAAATATAATAATAAATAATAACAGTTTACAAAAGAATAATATATCTGTCGTTTACATTTAATTACATCAGAGTTTAATAAATACACAGTCACTGAATATAGACAATTATCATAACACAAATTTACAATAATATAACACAACGGAAATACTCTATACGTTCCTACCATCCCGCTCGACTCCTGAGCTCCAGAACGTTCCTACCTGAAAATCTATAATACTCGTTCTGACCCGAGCATTACACCAAAGTTACACCCGGGTCAGGCAGGAAACCAGCGTGAGTAAACCCAACTAACATGAAATACAAAGTATACAACTCATATAAAACCCGGTGTAACTCAAACAAATTTTACAAGTCCACAATATGTTATAGACATAACTTACTTCATACATAAGTTTCCCAAGCACCAAAATTTAGATCAAATAGTGCGATTCTCTGAAATCATTTCATTCCAACCTATTAATTTCCCTTACCAATTTATAAGCATTCGAAGTGGTTTCAGATATTTCCCAATACCCGACACCGGCCTCTTCGAGTCTCGTGTCATTCTAACCCAATTTATCCAAATGAAATATACACAACATTTCATATCAGAGATATCAACTCATTCAAAGCATCCAATACTATTCAATCACCCATTGCAAAGCTTAATCACATACAAATCAATTCAGTTGATTCTAATTGAATTCAAACCATAATCACTTAGATTCGTTCATTAATTAATTCCAAATTAATTAATTAATCAACTCTTCCTTATCCATTCATCTTAATTAATCACCCTGGATTAATTATCTTTCAATTACATTCAAGTAATTATCTTTAATTAATTTCACGATATTAATTATTTTTAACCCAAAATCAATAAGTAATCTTAATAACTTCATGAATTAATTAACTATTTTAATTACATTAATCCTTAATTACTTATATTGATTAACTTCTCTTAAGTCACTTGCTTCTGATTAATTTACCTAAATTAATAAATCTTTAATTACATTGTTGATTATATAAATTAATGATTTCCAATTATATTTCAATTTATCCTAATCCAAATTAATTGCATTAAATAATTAATCATTAATTAAACCATAAATATTAATCATTCTTGATTTATCTCAATCGAGCATTAACTATCTTTTATTCACTTCATTAAATAAATTAATTATTCCATAATAGTTAGCCTCTTGATTAATTCCACAAAGTAATTATATTTTATTAATTACATTAAGTAATTACTTGTCAACCAATCAAATGATTATTTTAAATTAATCAAACTTAATTAATTAACTCAAAACTTAATTAATTAATCCAAACCCTTCATGACTAAATTAATTACCCCACTAATTAAATGAATCACAAATCCTTACGCCTTTATCAACATTAAGGTGAAAACATTTCCTTATTTATAACTTAAGTCTACAACAATTTAAAACCCAAATACTTCGAGTCAAACCACAATTAACTCGAGAACCAACCAAAACCAAAGTCACATAATCATCTGTGCACATCCAATCAATTTAATCATTCAACCAATTATTTAAATTTAACCATTAAATTCAAATAAAAATCCAACAGAGTGAGATTTACTCACCTTTGATTTTGTTAGCATCCATTCCCAAATCCTGATATTCAAAAGTCAATGAACAGAAATCATCAACGTATAATATAGTTAGTCCAATTGACTTATATTAAACTAGATTGTTTATTTATGAATTTACCACTTTCTTGATTACAAAATCCTTCGTTAATTAATCAATTAATTTCAAACATTTAAATTAACCATTTCTAAATTATCTTTATGATCAATTAAATTAATCTTAATTTATTATCAATTAATAACCTTCATTATTAATTAAATCTGAATTACCCATTATTAATCGCCAATTTCTTAATTAATTACCAAATCATATAGATTTATTCCTTAATTATATTTCAAATTAGTTAACTCTTAATTAACTTCAATTAGGTAATGTTAAAATCTCTTAATTACAAACTTATTAAACATTTAATAAATAAAATTTATTAAGTACAATTTATTTGATCTAAAATTTCCAATTTAAATTTCTTAACATCTTTAATCACCTTACTGTTAATTATAATCAACAATCCTTAATCTTGCATTTACACAACAACTGTCCATATTATATACTCAACAAACTAGCATTCAATCATCAACCCGAGCAAATTTCCCAGGTTACTAGGGTTGGACCCGAGCTCTTTACATTTTCCTCCGAGTTTTTCCTTTGCTTCTATTTTTCTTTGTTTTTTTCAAGCTTAAGTTTAAAAACACAGTAACACTCAAAGCTCTCCCCGAACTCGAGCTCGACCTCGAGTACCAAACTCAGATGCACGAGGACATCACCGGGTCTCCCATGCAAACGAACTCTGACCGACTCCGGCGATCCCAACACATCGAGTAACTCTTCGTCATCGAGTTCTGATCGACTAAAGACCCACACTCATCCACAGTCGAAAACGAGTATAACTCGATAAATCTCGAGTTCAGACCACCGACCAAACTTGCCTCGCCTGAACGTTTCTGACCACCGAAAACTCCCAGCCACCGGTCATGAACACATCACACTTCCATCCACCATTCTCCCAAAACACGCGTGACTCGATCGATTGTTGGTGAAGAAATTACCTCATTTCCAGACTTCGACAAAAGCATGAACTAAAACCTAAATTCCCCTCGTCCCCCAAACCTTGCAATAGAAAATTTTATCAACAATTTTCCTGATGAAATCCATAGCTAAACTTGCTTCAAGCAAAGTTTCAGCACCCAATGTTTGATCGATGGGCAGAAATAGGTTAAAAAGCATATTTTAATCATCTATGAACTGCTCATAAACCACACTTCTAAAAATTACCAAACAAAGCTTAAAATTCCTATTTTTATGTAAGGATTCAGATTATATAATTAAATCTTTAAATTATTATGGTCGAATTACTTCAAAATTTTGAATTTACACTGTAAAAACCAATTATTTCTTACTGTATAAAATTTCTTTCTTGAATCTATTTTTAACTTCTGTATTAAGCTTAAACTAAAATATTTTGTTGAAAACTTAAAGTTTAAAAGAGATCACATGTAAAGATTTTGAGCTTTGAACAAAATCATAAATTTTGAACTATGAACAAAGAAGTTAAATTTGACAGATATGTGCATTTCCATACACACAGCCATCATTCATGCAAGCAATATATACTAAATCACTGCAAACTTCCATCTTGTATATCAATGTTACTACCAGATTTAAACTTTGTCAAACATTTTTTTTACTCATAGGCATTTCAAAAATATAATAGAGCAAATCAAGTTGAAGTACTCACCTTTCTGCTGTACAGAGATGTGTTTTGAAACACTGCTGTTAAAATTTCTTTTGCACTTCTTATTTAAACTTGAATTTGAAATTTTGGTTTGCTTCAGGTAGTTGTTGTTGAGATGAACTTTACATGCCTTGATCTTGTCTGACTTCCTTGTATGAATATGCGCTTATATGTTTTTGTTTGATGATAATAAACACACACACACACACACACACACACACATATATATATTCATTTAAATGTATTTTTGGTAATGTACTACTTTGTTTTTCATAGATTAAATAAATATTTGTTGAATAAAATAAATTACACAGAATTTGAATTCAAATAGAAATTTTATTCAAACAAATATTTATTACAATCTTGAATAGTACAAATTCAAGCTCTCACTATACATATACATTTTTGATTACATCACAATTACATCACAATTCAGTTTTACATTGATAACCTCACTACATATCACTCACACTCGTATTTTGTCTTCAACTGCATTCCAGTTTGAATTCAGCATCTGAGCAGTCTGCAAAAATATTCACTAACGCAGTAAAATTGAAAAAGAAATGTTTTTGCAATATAAAATGAAATACGATTTTTGAAGATATGATTTGCCTCAGTTATTTGGGTTGTTCGTCATCATTCACACTTGAATTCATCACACACGAACAATGTGACATGCACAGTGTATCCTGTACATGCCACAAGGCCGTGCACATCGGTATACACTTGATAATGCTACAGGTACATGTGAGAACAGGTCAAACCCAAATGAAAAGCCGGGTTCAACTCACATGCAATATATTCAAAATCACGACACGAGCACAAGGTCAAACCCGAGTTTTGAAACTGGATTCAACACAAGGCAACATGACATGAATGCAACGAAGACCAACAACAAAATGGACTGCAACAATCATGTATGCAGACCAATCAAAAACACATTCAAGCTTAATGAAACATGCACAAGAAAAGAAGTTCTGCTACTCATATGAAACAGGGCAGTTCACATATCAAAACAAGTCGATGCAACATGAACAAACCCAATTCAATATGACTGAGAGTGTACACAAGTGAAACCAGGAAAATCATGACATCAACTATGATCAAGACCAAATGCAAACAGCAGTTCAGATGACAAGTGCATCCAGAAGTTCAACAATTTCAAGTGACAACCAGAATGAAGACCAACGACAAATCAAAACTCCATCAAAGCACATGTATGCAGATCAGGTCCAGTGCCAACAAAGAATCAAGTCTCGACCAAACCAGTTGTAACATGGATATCAAAAGCAATGAACAGAGAACATGCATGAAGACTAAATGAAGTGTTACAGTGGTGATTTAAGTACAAACCAAAATGAAGACCACTAGTGTACAACTTAAGCAGTGACATGCACGTCGACCAAAAATCCAAATGCACAAAAGCATGATGCAAACTGAACAACAGATCAGCCATGACCAAAGAGAAGCCAAAGTGCATGAACACAGTGAAGACCGCAAAGGCAATGCATCAGTGAATCAACTGAAGAATGAACTCGAACAGTAAACATATATGCACAAGTACAAACAACAGTGAGCACATTCATATGTACAAATGCAAAGAACAGTGGTGATGAAGTGCAACATCTACGACAGCAAGTACATGAATGCAAACTACATGAATGAATATCAAGCGATACAACTGCAAGTATCAAGACCAGTGAACAAAACTGAAATTCAAATACCAACTGCAAATATCCAAGTACATCAACTCAATAACAGTCCAGCTCCACACCAAGGAATGAACACACGAAAATGAAGTGCAACTACAAAGATGCAAGCACACTCAAATCAGAAGCATGCTCGATGCAAAAATCCAAACCAGGTTCAAATTATACAAGCTCCAGAAGGACAATGCATGTACAAGACTCAGAGACCAAGCAATGAACAGCATACATGCAACTTGAACTTCACAATGAAACATTGAAACTGACTCGAACCAATACAGTGACAACATACTACAATGACCAAGTACAAATGCACCAATGAACCATCAAAGAGTGCAACAGGTTATACTGCAGGGATGAATACAACATGAAGCACTGCAACTCAAGGAGATAGTCGACCAACAGGTAAAATGCATCAGTACAGTTTCAATGATAAAAGCCCAAGTACACAACCAAGTAAATAAACACAGCAAATACTCGAGCTCAAGACAGTACAACCCAAGATGCAAACTACAAATACATGATACTGTTCAATATCCAAGACTCAAGAATGCAACACAGTGGGAACCACAATGCAAGCCGAGCATCAAGACACTAAGCAACTGAAATAAGCCAGCAACTATCAAAGTTCGAGTTATACAAGACAGCTACAAACTCAAATGGTGCAAATGCACAAGTACAGGCCGAGCAAAATCAAGAAAGAATTTTCAAAAATGACCGAAGCCAAATACACAGCAGTATCAAGGGATACAGAAGATGGACAAGGTTCAACATTGCATAGATGGCCGAAGTCTGAATTCAAAAGTTCAAATTCGTATCTTTGAAAAATTCAAAACAAATAAAAGGGAAAGTTTCTGCCGTAACAATCAAGAGAAAATCGAACGTTCTCAAGTTAATGCCATGAGCATCAAGTAGTAAATATATCAGGAAAGAACAAATTGGGAAAGTATCAAATTGATACAAACGAAAACAAGTGATTCGAATTCATATAAATACCAAACACCAATTGTCATCATCGGCATAGAGAAGAGCATTGAGTTCAAGCATCAACCCAGTAAAGCAAAAGGATAAATTACATACCGAAATCGCAAACGTCGAACTCGATCAAGCAGCAGTGAGCAACTCAGAGAAATAATCGATCAACATAGAGAGGAGCCAAATCAATCATACGATCGAGCAACTATCGGCTGCTTATTTCACAACCCTAATTTTGGAAGCAAGGAGCAAAAGAGCTGAAGCCCTAATTTCTGAAGAAAGAGGATCGGCCACCATTTCACAAGCCAAAAAGGAACGGGTTAAAGAAAAGGGAATAGGGCCGGCCTAGTTTAATTTTAAAGGCTTTAGTTTATTTTAATTAGGGTTTAAGTGCTTGTTAATTATTTGTCTTTTAATTGTTGTTTTTATTTTTAAAATCAAATCTTGGTAAATCACCACCTAGGGATTAGGTAGTGTCAGATTGTCTAGTTAGAATTAGTTCAATGAGCAGGGTGTGCGGGTTTGCAAAACTCTATAGGCGGGAGAAGAGTTTGCGAGTAAACGGAACTCTATAGGCGGAGCAGGGTGTGCGAGTCTAGTAGAGTGTTTGTGAGCGGGAGCAAAGGTTTGCGAGTCTAGTAGAGTGTTTGTAAGCGAGATACTGTTTAATTCTAATAGAAATCTGGGAATGCAGCAGTAGGCAGGGGTTGCCGAAACTGGGTAAATTTTGTGTGTGATTTACTTTTCAGCATATTTATTTTTGCAATTTGTTTTTACATTTAAATCGAGAAAATTTGCTATAACCCTATTCACCCCCCATCTAGGGTTAATCTAAATCCTACATTCCTGGCTTAATTTAATTTCCAAGATTTTGTCTACTGGTTTTGTTACAAGCTTATATATTTTTCTCTTAGTTCGAATGAATGGCAATTGGAGATATATATAAAACAAGTATGTACAGGCTGAAGTTTATACAAGTACAAGATAATATTGTACTGTTAGAGATTTTTTTTCTTTTGTAAGGTGGATGAAATGATATTTGTTGAGCTTGCATTAATTAATCTTGGCTTGTTTTATAAGCTTAAGCTTATCTTTTTTTTTTAAACTATGTACAACTTGATTTTATGAGTACACTCATATACATATATAACTTTGTCTTGTTGCCTTTTCTCAACCTACATACTCATCTTTTGCTTGTTCATAAGCATATACTTTTACTATCTTCTTTTATATTCTTGTTTATCTTCAAGTCTCCATACTTATCAATCACATCTAATTAAATTTCTACTCACTTGAATGTTAATTTGTTTCCTTTTTCTTTGTTCTATTATTTTGTATTGACCCTTTAACATGTGTTTACTTATATTTCACTTAACTATATAAGTTATCTTATATATATATATATATATTTACTATTTTGTAAGTTCATTTTTGTTTGTATTTTATTTTACTTTATACTTTGCAAATACATGTATTTTAATAGTTTATACATTTCTAAAATTATAGTATATGTTCATTTCATATTTTATTTCCATACTTATGTTAATATCATAACTTCTTAAGCCTGTAATAATTACATTTATTTTCAAATAGTTTATTTATTTATTCTTAAATTTAACATTGATAAGATTTATTTTACTCGAACCATTATTAACCAGATTATATCATATATATATATATATATATATATATATATATATATTTTAAATCCCATATTACTACAGTTAAATATTTAGAAACTCGTTATTTTAGTTCCAAACCATGGCTTCTACCAATTACATATATATATTTGTTTAGAATAATAAGCTGTATTTTAATTAATCCAATTATATATTTATTAAAATAATATTGCTAAAAATCCGGAATGTCAAACACCTTTAGATATCGGCAACATACCGGTAATATCAATCCTTAAACTACAAATGGCCAAGGACCGACCATTTGATTGACCTCTATCCACTGGGCTCTCGGAATCTTAGCAAATCTATGGCACTTAGTTAAACTTTTTACTGTAATCAGTTATGTCTAGGTTAATAGTTGGCTAGATGTATCCACAGTGGAGAATCTTCTTCGCCGTGATTCGGCCTCTAGTGTGGTCGCCACAGTCCCCCTTATGCACTTCTCTTTGGACTTGTTTGGCCTCATCATGAGCGACACACCAAAGCATAGGGACAGAAAACTCTTCCGCTACAATAGTCCTTCCTATATGATATATCTCAAGGCTTTGCGAAGGAGATTATGTCGCTCATTCCTCTTGTTGAGAAGAATTCCTTTCTATAAGCAGTCTTTTTTCAGAATCATCCATAACTACCTTTCAGGTTCAGCCTCCAAGATCCAATCGACATCCATCTGGTTAATTCTCGGTTCTGATAATATTTCCACTAGAACCAAGCCCATAAGCTACAAATCTTCAGAACTGGCCAGCTTATCCAGTGAGTCCGCCTTTGCATTTTTCTCTCTAGGAATATGCGTTATCGTATAATACTAAATTCTACTAAGCAGCTTAAGGACTCGATTTAAATAAGGGGTCAGCCTTGCTCCTTTAGCTTGAAACTCTTTCCACACTTGACACATCAGTAGTTGTGAACAGTAGAAAATATGCAAATTATTTATCTCTAGTTCTTTAGCAATTTTGAGTCCCGCAATCAAAGCTTCATACTTCGCTTCATTGTTTGTTACAAGAAAATATAGTCTCGAGGCATAATAGATTGAACATCCTCTTTACCAGTCTTTAGTAGGTTGCTACAACATTCTTCAACCCAAACGGCATGACTAGATAGCAATACAGTCTCAAGTCAGCAATAAATCTAGGATGTTCCTAGTCCGGACGCGCAGAGGAATATGGTCGCATCTAGAGTAAGCATCCATGAGTAAATGCAATCATGCCCAGTTGTCGAATCCACCAGCTGATTAATCCTTGGAAGCAGGAAGCTGTCTTTTGGGCACTGCTTATTTAGGTCAGAATAATCGACGCATGTCCTCTATTTCTCATTAGCCTTCTTCACCAAGGCTGGATTGGATACCCATTCCGGGTATATGACGTTATGGATAAAGCCATTATCCTTCATCTTCTCCATTTCATCTTTGAGTGCATCAAATCTCTTCGGACCTAGGCTGCGATGCTTCTATTTTATAGGACACATTTATGATTTATGCTTAATGCATGACTCGCTATGGCTAGATCCCACACATATCAGAGTGCATCTAAGCGGACACATCCAGGTTTGCTCGGAGAAAATCAATCAACCCCATCATCCTGACACCAGTCTACGATCTGACTTTCAGGATCTATGTTGGGTTATTCCGACTGACCAGGATGTTAATCGATAGCTCGGCTTGAGATGCTCTTTCGTCCAATGGCTCTTTTCATGGGTCCATATCTTTACGAAATCGGCTATGCTGACCGAGCCAAGGCTCAAGCATTTGTTGCTATGTGTCCAAATCCTTGATGCAGAGAGTCCCATCTACACCTTTTCCTTTCTCTTTTTACCTCGCTTCTATTAGCTTTAGATGTAGCATTCGCGACAAATAACCTGATCCCCCTAGATAATCCCTACGCCATTCTCTATAGAGAACTTCATTTTCAAGCACCAAGGGGCTATAGTCACTCTGAATTCAGTCAGGGCCGATCAGACTAAAAATGCATTGTAAGCTGAGTAAATATCCAACATCAAAAAAGCCACAACCCACATTCATCTGTGGTTACCCTCACCAAGTACCATCGATAATTCTACATATCTAATTGGCTCAGTAGCGACCCCATTGACCACCTGTATTTGAGATTTACAAGGTTCAAACCCTCTACCTCCAAGAGCATTTGACCATAAGTTTTTTGAATAGGACAGACTCCTACAGTACATCAACCAATACCTTTCGTACTATTGCAGGACCAATTATGGCTATAATTACGAGTGGGTCAACCGTTGGATCCTTCACTTCATCAACATCTATTTTTCAAAATAAAATGTCATCGGTCATCATTCTGCATTGTTTTGTTGAAGTTCCACCCTCAACTGCAAGACAGCATGCTTTATAGCACTAACATATCTATCCATTTTAGCTAAACTTTTATCATCTGGATGTGGTCCACCGATGACCATGTTAATCACAAAGCAATTTTTAAGCCACCTGGGATCCTGAACACTAGGCCCGACTTGCCCTCGTTGAGAAGATGACCTAAGAGGGTTTGAATTTATTTTCCGGCCATTTTGCAGGGCTTCGCATATTGTTGCACTTTGTTTTTGTGTATCACCTCCTCAATCATATTGCATAAGTGCCTATATTTGTTGGTGTTATGTGCTTGGCATGGAATCTACAGAACTGCCAGACTTTCACTCCGTCTTAATCGACTCTCTGGGAGCCGGCTTTATGTACTGTCAGTGTTATGAGTTTCCAGATAGATATTATCTACCGAGTTGTTGAGTTCGGTATACCTATCGTACTTAGAAGTCTTTGTATAATTCCTATTGTCTAGCTTTCGCTTCTTAGCCTCATCACCATTCTGCATCCGACTTTCGTTCTTATTGCCAACATTCACATATACATTTCCAAAACTTCTTTGTAAAAACCCTGGTCAAGATCACTTGAAATTAAACATAAAAATATGGTTTAATTTGTCATAATTAATTTTAAGATGAAATTGAGAAATTTTATTTGTCTTTGTTTCCAATTTAAAATAAAATTTAGAACTAAATAAATACGAAATTTATTTAATGAGTTTTCCAAATGAGATAAATATAATTGGAAATATATATAGTAAAATGGTTAGAAATTTATATAAATAAATTCCTAAGATGAAATACCAAATCTATAGACCTAAATATAATTTTTTGCATCATTATATAATTTATATGAATTGATACACATACATTTCGTAATATGTGAAAACATGCATGTAATTGTATTTAAACTATTAGGGACATTTAATCATGTAAAATGGATTCAAAATTATTTTATGAAGTTTGATATGAAGGTATCAAGTCTAAAAAGTATTTTTGTGGAATTTTATTTAATTTTTATGAATTTACAAAGATGTGATTTCATAATATATGAAAATCAGTCTGGTTTTGTGTAAACATGATCGGGGATATAAAATCACATCAAAATGGTATGAGAATGAGTTCTAAAGTTAAGATACATACATGCATATATATGTGTGTGTGTGTGTGTGTGTAAATTTATAAATTTAATTATGTATTTATAAATATATATTCTAAGAGGTATGATTTATATAGTCAGAAATGAAAAATACACATTGTTTGAGCTATGAAACGAACTATATCAAAATAAATATATAAAAGTGGAAATTAGCCACAAGGGCCTCTTTGGAAAGTGCAATTAGTTTCTAGGACACACAACTGAAATAATTACTTTAAAGGACAAAACGCAAAATAATTAGTTTCTAAGGCCTAAAAATCTATGAAATTATGTCCTTAAAAGTAATTATTCTACCGACTTTGGCCTTGAAATTAATTTCTATGGATTTGTGTCCTAGAAACTAATTAGACTGCAAAGTTTGTCCTTCCACTGAAATGCCCCAGTATAAAATATATCTAAAAATTATATAAAAATATTATAAATTGGAATTTTATGTATCAGGTCTTACTATGATTTTATTTTGAATTTATAATAAATTTTAAAGATTTTTTAAGATATATGTGTGAAAAGGCTATATTTGTGCTTTTCGGAAGCTAGCTTGAAAACATCGATTTGTACAACAATGTTGAAATGATTTCTGCTCAAACTATTATGATGCAATGAAAGCAGAAAGGTAGTAGGGAATCATATCTAAATTTAGAAGATAATGGATCGAGAATCCAATTAAAAACGAGTGAGAAACAAGAAAAACAGAAATCAGAAAAACACATATAATAGGGTGCCTGTTCAGCCGGCTACAACGGGTGCATGGTTGGCACACCTGGTGCACCTATTGGACGTACTTCATTCAGGTTTTCTATTTAGTCAGAGCCAAATTGAAGGGGGCTTGGTCCGAGGTTCTTCTGGGGTGATCGGGCAGTAGTTAGGATAAGTCTTTGAACCAGAACTCCATGTTAGGTTAATTAAATTATGAATAAAAATAGGTTAAATGGAACATTGTTTATGGTTTAAATAGTGTTTTAAAGATAGAAAACAAAAGAAAATAAGTATACATTTTCTTATTGGGTCCATTGAACCCAAAGGCCAATGTGGTAATCTAATTAGTAAGAAGAAAAGTAAACATACATTCTCCTTACTACTTCTCATTTAAACCTTAACTAAAAATCTGAAAACAGTATCACAACTTCTATATAAGTGCTACTAAAAGTGAATTCCATGGCAGCCTCATCCCGTCCCGTCCTCACTCTGTTCCTAAGCAAACTCCTCCTCCCCCTCCTCCTATCTCTTTCGTCCCTGGCAAATACAGATCTAAGCTCAGTTCGCTGTCTCTCACCAACCTTCATCTTCCGTTCATTCCACCCACTCGTTCTGTGCACACCGGCTCACTTGATCCCGATTCATCTAAACCCCCAGCATCGAAACCTCTTCTTCCTTCTCCTCCTTCCATTCCTCCCTTCACCAGGAAAACATACGCTCAAGTGTTGAGCTCCACCTCCCCGGTCCCTGCCAAGCCCTCTGGATATCAGTGCCATCGTAATATCTTACCTGAATTCACAAACGCTCGTTCCACTATTGAATTTCTGAAGCTGAAAGGCCGTTGTCTCAGGTGTGCTTGTCTGGGACACGAGGCAAAAAATTGTAGGGACCCAATGATTTGCTATCTTTGTGGCTTCTTCGGGCATACACATTCGCATTGTCCCAAGAAAACACATAATTACCCTTCTGCTCATAAAAATGCTTCAGCCAATGTCACTAAAAACAAATCCAAAAGCAGTCCAACACACGTGGATAGGACCCCACTCACAGCTTACTCGCCCAAGAATCAAGGCAACTCTCAACTACAATAGTCTCCTCGATCCCCCCCTTCCGCATTCCAATAACTGTTCCTCTCATTCTAAATTTCACTCCCCACAAAGATTTTCCATGGCCGACTCTTCTCTCTATCTCACTGCCATAATCATTGATGGCTTTTGGTCCATCGAATCCCTCCACCTCATTCTCTCTAAAAGCTTTCACCACCATGAATGGCCACTTTGGATTCTATCTGATAACAGTTTCATCTTTTGCTGCCCTACCATCTCGATCCGTGATCAAGCCCTCCATCGGAGAACCTTATCGAAGCCTGGAGGCTCTGTCCTCATACAGCAATGGATAAATACTGATCACCAGGCTACTGATCTTGAACCAGAAGAGTGGGCTCGGGTTAAAGGTTTTCCCGAAGTTCTTAGAAACAATTCGATGGCAGTCGGTAATGCCCTAAGCACCTTGGTTCATTTTATTGCATTCGATGATTGTGACTGGGCAAATTTCGATCATCGGTTCCTATATGTCAAGATGCAGTTTTTCAACGGGGTTAGTACACCTAGCTCTTTCGTAGCGCACTTAAACAATGAGGATCATCTCCTTACAGTGGAGAAATGGGAGCATGCTCACCCAACTCATCGACCAGAAACGATGTTCCTGGGGGTGGACTACGAAATGGATTTCAGATGCCTAGATGAACCCATACTCTCAGATGACTTAGATGAAGCCAGATTCGATGCGATGTTCTATGACCCAGCCATATCCTTTGTGCCTGCTCCAGCTGCCCAAATTCGCGGCACTAATCCGGGTGGGTCTGGCTCTCAACGCTGGGACGCTTGGCCTGAAGTGCCGCAGGTTAACCCAGTTGTGAATCCTGACTCATCCTCACCTCCCATGGACAGACTCCAGTCACAACCCAATAACCCAGCTTCTCCATTGCCTCGCCCGAGGTCTCCACTGCTCACTCCAGCAACCGTTCGCCGTAGTTCCAGAATCAGCAGGGCGGCTTCCCTCCCTCGTAGTTTCTATAAAACCGCTGTTTTTTCCTCAGCTAATAGGAGTCTAAATAAAAAAATGGTGCACTGCATGGGTGTGAGTTTGAGTGATGATCACTACATTGCCATGCAAACATTAGAATTTGAGTGTTTGTCCCTTTCCCAATGAAACTAATTTCTTGGAATGTTCGGGGTTTGGGACCCATCTAAAAGGCATGCTGTCAGTCTCATTTTAGCCCCTCATAAAGCTGACATTCTTTTTATACAAGAATCTAAATTGATTGACCCACCACAATCTCTCATTAGACACATAGGGGGCCCACCCTATCGGGTTGGGCCCATATAAATGCTATTGGCTCCAGAGGGGGTATCATTACCGCATGGAATGAAGCTGTTTGCGCCCATTGTCATACCATGGTTCATCCTTCGGCCTTATATGTAATTCTCCACCACATTCAATCAGGTTTAATCTACTTTTTCACTAACATATATGGTCCTCAGAACAGACACGAGAGAAATGTCCTCTGGGCCAATTGCTTCTCCTTCGCCTCTTATCTCAATGGTCCCTGGATAGTTGGAGGGGATTTCAATACAACTAGATTCCTTGAGGAGCGTAATTCGGGCTTTAACTCATTAGACTCAGACTTGTTCAATTCCTTCATCAATGAATGCTCCCTCATTGACCCTCCCATCTGCAATCGCCTCTACACTTAGTCTAACCGTAGAGCCGAACCTGCCTTAGCAAAACTAGACAGATTTCTCTTCAATGCAGCCTGGGACAACCTTCACCCTCTTTCCTTGGTCTCTGGACTTGCTACGACCATCTCGGACCATTTCCCTCTTATGGTGGATACCGGATCCTTGCCCAACATCAATCATCCCTTCAGATTCGAACGCCTATGGCTTCTGGAGCGTTCCTTCGATGACTTCATCAAACATGCTTTGTCCCAGCCTACACAAATCCACTCAGAATCCACCAGAATTGTCTTCAAACTCCGCTCCCTTAGGAAAATTATCAGACCCTGGGCCAGATCCGTTTGGGGGTCCCTTCGTTCACGCATCTCATCCACCCAGGATGAGATCTTAGATCTAAACATTATTGCAGAATCTCGTTCGCTTTCAGACATGGAACGGTCGCGGCTGAACAGTCTGGAAACAAAATTGGATAGACTTGTAAAGCAAGAGGAGTTAGGCTGGAAACAGCATTCTAAAGCTAAATGGTTGGAGCAGGGGACAAAAACACCTCTTACTTCCATCGTCTAGCCAGCGGCCGCCGCAGATCCATCTCAATCTCGGAAATTGTTCATAACAACACTTCTTACTCCGACCTTTCTGATCATCTCCGCTTGTTCACGGATTATTACAGAAATATCCTCAGTAGCCCTTCCCCAGCTCTCCTGGTCATAGATTGGTCACTCCTTTATCCTGCCCCTTCCCCCATCCCTATTGACCATCCATTCATAGAAGAGGAGATTTGGGCTGCTTTGAAGGGTATGTCTGATGACAAAGCACCCGCCCCAGATGGTTTCGGCCCACTCTTTTTCAAACATTTCTGGGATACAGTTAAAAATGATATTTTAGATTTGTGTGCAGAATTCCAATCTTAGCCCTCATCCATTTCCCGCTTAAACTATGCTAGTTTTATCCTCCGCCCGAAGGCTCCCGGTGCTAATTCCCTTTCATCCTTCCGACCCATCAGCCTTCTCAATACAACTTTTAAAATCATTATCAAGGTCCTCGCCAATCGCCTCCAAACAGTTATTGCTCCCCTTGTCGGGATTAAGCAGTCAACCTTTATTCTTGGAAGAAACATTATGGACTATGTAGCATCAGCCCAGGAAATTATTTCCTTCTGTCACCAAACATCAACCCTAGGAGTTTTACTGAAGCTAGATTTATCCAAAACATTTGATTCGGTTAATTGGAATTTCATTCTCGATCTCATGAAGCACAGGGGATTTCCTCCCGATTGGTGTAATTGGATCAAGCATATTTTAACATCAAGCCTCTCGGCTATATCGATCAACGGTGCTTCAGGGGGTCATATCAAGTCGACACGTGGTCTGAGACATGGCAACCCTCTCTCGCCCCTCATCTTTGTCTTGGTAGCCGATGTTTTTAACAAGATGATCAAACTTGCTATTTCCAGCAACCTCTTTTCAGGCATTACACTCCCGGACTCTTCATTGTCAGTCTCTAATCTGTAGTTTGCTGATGACACATTACTTTTTGCCGCCCCCCAGATTGAATACATCCATTGCTTGAAAGTGGCTCTATACTCTTTTGAGCTCATATCTGGCCTTTCCATCAACTTCAGAAAGAGTTTCATCATCATGTAAGGCAACTCGAATCACCTTGGCACTCTCATCTCGTCGCTGCTTAATTGTAACCTTTCAGATTTCCCTCTTTCTTATCTTGGCATCCCTCTTCGTCCCACCAAGCTGCATCGATCTGACTGGTCCCCATTAATTTCCAAGATTGAATCGAGACTTCTGAGTTGGAAGGCTCATTCTCTTTCCACAGCCGGTCGTCTTGTTTTAGTCAAATCTGTCTTATCAGCCATTCCGTCATATTGGATGTCCTTTTATAGACTCCCTACCTGGGTCATCAACCGTATTGACAAAATCAGGAGTACCTTCCTCTGGAACGGTGGTGGTGTCAAAAGACTGGTCAACTGGTATACTGCCTGTCTGAAACAGAACCAGGGTGGTCTCGGTTTCATCAATCTTAGTGCTTTTAACACCGCACTCCTCGCTAAATGGCTCTGGAGATTACTCTTCCCTGGCAATTTTATTTGGAAAGACTGGATTCTCTCGATTCACTACCATTCTAATAGCCACCTCGTCCTTCACCTTCCTCCGCGTAGTAGACCTTCTCCGTTCTGGGAAGGAGTGCTCCATACCCTACCCCGAATCAAATATCTATTCCATGTTGTCATCAAAGATGTAAAAAACTGTGTGTTTTGGTTAGATACATGGCATGATCAACTCCCCCTCGCCAAATCTTTGCCCCAACTCTTCTCACACACACACAGCCTTTTCAGCTCGGTTAGTGACTACATCAGTCGTGCTCCGAACTCCCTCTGCCCTACATCCCTCTTCGACTCTGGCACCTCCTCAGAACTTATCTCCGCGTTCAATCTGCTCCATTCTCTTCATCTCACCTCCTCGCCAGACCGAGTAGTTTGGGCGCTTGCGCCAACTAAAGGCTTCTCAGTCGCTTCATTATATTCTTTCCTTCACAACCCTGGTCGCTTTTTCACCTTTCCCAGACTCTGGGAATGCCTATTTCCACCGCGTATCGCCTTCCTCTAGTGGTGTCTGGCTCATGAACGTATCAACACTAAAGCGAGGCTTTCTCGTCTTAACATTCCGGTCAAGCCGTCCTGTGCCTTTTGCTCTGTTCAACTTGAAGATATCCCCCACCTATTTCGAGACCGCGACTTCACTTTCTCAGTTTGGGCTGCTACCAGCGCCCACCTCCTCGGTCGTATCCCTAATCAACCTCACATTTTTGATCATTGGCAACTCAATCCTCACAATCTTCTCCTAGACGTCTTCTTCGCCCTTTTCTGTTGGTTTATATGGAAGGAACGAAATGCAATTGTTTTTAATAAACCAAGATGCCACTTTGAAGGTATTTGCAGACGTATTATCTTTTTATTCAACAATATTACAGGTCGGAGCTCATCGGCCCCTTTAAGACTTTGCCTCCCGCAACGAAGTTCTCCTCCAGTTGAGTCGCAAGAGAGCAGTTAGGCGTTCCCACCCTGACTTGATTGCGAGCTTATGTTAGTATCTTGTTGATTTTGGTGTCTTGATGGTATTTTGTTGTATCACCAGTATTTATTCCTGCCTTATGTCGTCATACTTTTGTATTATGTAAAGTGTTATGCTCCTATTGCCATCGATCAGGTGTGTTGATCGAAACTATATTATATATTATATAATTCTAATCGGCTGTGTAGTGACACGCTACACACCCGTCTTGCTCAAAAAAATCTGAAAACAAAACCCTCTTCCTTTAGCAAACCCCAGCTTCATTTTCTTCTCAAATTCAAGAATAACCAAAGAA
The DNA here is from genome assembly GCA_030765085.1 of Allium cepa. Lineage (NCBI taxonomy): Eukaryota > Viridiplantae > Streptophyta > Magnoliopsida > Asparagales > Amaryllidaceae > Allium > Allium cepa. The sequence goes on along the minus strand of CM060930.1, from coordinate 77,045,049 downwards.
TTTTGGATTAATTCATGTACAAATCAATCTCAAGTAATCATCCTCTAAACCTTGGGTGTTTAATTTGATGTTTGTTTTAGTTTTTAGCTTAGGATTAATTCCTTTTTCTTCTTATTTTCTGAATTTAACCTAGGATTGATTGTTGAGGATCACTAGCCTAGGAAAATTTGAGTTCATGCCATCAATTCAAGCTTTTATTGGTGAGTTAGTCTCACACTTCTAGACTATAGTTGAATATATGTCATAAGTTGTTGTTTTTGGATGATTATTGGTGCGAACTAGTTTCAATCCTTTATTTTATTACATCTTTTACTATGCAATTATTTGCTTATTGAAAACCCTTATCTTACGGTCACTTGAATCTTCAAATTGTAGTTGAATATGTGTTTGCATGACACTAAAATCAGTGTCCTTGAAGCCAAACCATCTATAACCTGAAATTCACCATCGACGTGCCATCTAGAAGTGATGAACACTGCCTAGGGCTCGGCCTAGGTAGTGCCACCGGTGGACCGATCACAAATGACTGATGCACTAGTCATGACCTAGGTAGGGCCCCAGGTTGTGTCCATTTTGCTTCCTGATTGCCTTGTTCGACCATTTTTTTGACCGGTTATTTCTAGGATGGTTATTTGCGTTGTTATATGCTCTATTTTATGTTGATTTCAATGCAAATTTTGGAGATTTGATTTATGAATCGGTGGATTCATCTTAGAGTTTCTATTCCATAAAAATGCCCTATGGATATATGTTGTTACACATGAGTTGTATTGCACACTTTTAATTTGATTTTTCTAAAGAACGATTTTCAATCTAAATCATTTTCTCAAATCATTTTAAGTACGAATATATTGTCCATAAAAAATATTAGGAATATTTATATATTTAATATATTTATTCATAATAATAATGGTTTCAAAGCTGATTTATAATAATCGTTAAAAATTATACTTATATATATATAACAAAGGCTTTCCAACAAATATATATATATATATATATATATATAATATTTTTGTTCATAAAATAATATTTTTAAGAAGGAATTCAAAGTAATTTATTTTACAAAAATTCCACAACATCGGTTGAACGAGGAATTGGTTTAAACAGGTTAATAAAACAAGTGGTATGGAACACTCGCGTCTATATTTTCGATTAACTCCCGGACTCATTCTATTGAGTCATTTATACACACTAGTGGAGTTTACTAACATTTAGTAAACATTTAAATAAACCCATGTGGTATTGGACATGCAGTTATAATTATTCGATTACTATTTGGAGGTATATGACACTTTTCGACGAGTTCATGATTCGCCTTTGGATTTTATAGGACTTGTTCCTATTTTGGAGTTTATGGGTCTCGTACCTATCTTGATGTTTATAGGACTTGTTCTTATTTTGGTGTTTATATGTCTCGTACCTATCTTGATATTTATCGTACTTGTTCCTATTTGGATGTTTATAGGTCTCGTACCTATCTTGATGTTTATTGGTCTCGAACCAATTTCAAAGATCATAGGACTTGTTCCTATCTTGATGTTTATAGACTTATATGTTTATCTTGGAGTTACATGCATGTAGGTGAATTTATTTCACCAATCTTCGAGTTTGGCGCCTTTCCCCTTTTTATGAGATTTTTGGATTTCTATTTGTAAGATTTATAGATTTGATGTTTTTCGAATTATCACTAAAACATTTCAGGGATTTTTCTTTTAATAAGCTAGTGATTTGAAGTTATTGATGCATGTTTGATATTTGTCTATATATGACTATATTTAAGATCTAGTTCACTTTATCTATCATTTATCTTGCTAACACATTCATTGTAATCTTGACTGACCCATTTATTATTTTATAATACTTGGATTAGATCAAGATTTTGCAGGTGTTCCAGTTTGATGGTTCTATAGAGGATTCACTGAGGTTATTTAGTTATCATTCATCTTACCTTCATCTTGGGCATGTATACATATTCTTGTAGTGTTGTGTCTTTTATTGAGTTTAAACTCTTTTCTGTACATATTGGTTCATGAAATGTAGTACAGATGTATTATATGGATCGTTTTGACAATAGTCTTGTATTTGATATTGTGTATTTATTCGATTTGGTCAGTTCGTATCTATTTGTATTCTGTTGTATATGTTCTTTGATCTGTGGTTATATTATTTGTATGTATCCTATAATGGTCTGGATTATTATTATAGCCACTGTAGTTTTGTTTTAAGCCTGGATTGCATACGTTGATTCCACCTGGAAAAAATATAGCATATTAATTGATGTATTAATGTTCGCTTAAAGAAAAATTCACGGATGGTCGCTCCTAACTAGCGCTATTCTCTATAGTAGTAGACGTCATTACTCAGTAGTACCTTTTGATAGTGTGGATCTCGAGGTGGGGCATCACATTGCTCCAGATTGACATTGCTCAGCATTACTCCAGCCGAACTCCCAGCCTTAGCTATCCATGGATGTTTGCGTGCTTCTTCTAAGTGTAAGTACTCATCAGCCTTTCTTTAGAAAGCATCCATCTTCGGTGGGGGTTTCCTTTCCAACCATTCCCCAAAATCCATATCAGGATGAATCCCCTTGATTAGCACCATCAGCACTATATCATCCTTTGGATCTGTAACTCCTATCACAGTAGTGGGGAACCAATACAAGAAATCCTTCAGCGATTCTTCATTAGTTTGGAAGAGGTCTGATAGAGACATCACTTGTTTCAAACGTCATGTAAGTGAAATTACTCTATAAACATTCTTGATAACTCAAAAAAATTTGATATGGACCTCGACGGAAGTCGAGTGAATCACATCATAACTACTGCTTCTAGGAAAATTGGAAAACAATGGCATTTCACGGCATCGAAGCTCTAGTGGAATCTATATGCCACTCATATTTCATCAAATGATGCCTAAGATCTGTTATTTCACCATACAAAGGCATAGTCGGAATTGCAAACCTTTGAGGACATCTCTCGCGTAGGATGTTCTCAGTAAATGGATTTCGACTAGGAGAGGTACCCCATTCATAATTGGTTTTGAAGCGGTTTTCACTTACAAGTCTTCCAAGTCCACAGATTCGACTGAGTGCTGGTAGTCAGGATCCGCCACAAGTATTCGGCCTGGTGAATGTTCTAAGCATAGCTCTTAATACCTAGTTTCCCTAGCTTCCAGAGGATCCATTTTTCTAGTAGTCCCCTTTGTTTAATTCCCGTGAGTTGTGTCATCAAATAGCAAGATTTTCTAGATTCTCATCATCCACAGCGTGACCAGATGTCAAACCCATGATTCCATCTAGAGGGCGAGTATTGGGCCCACCATTGATTGGGTTAGTACCGAGCCATCCTCTTGGGTCGATACCGATGCACCAACCCAAGCCATGGGTTTGCCTTATTCCTTGATATGATTCTCCTGCTACGTTTTGGGTCCTCTTCAGTTTTCTACCTCTTTGTCTCTAAACGGATAACGAAGAACTTTTAGACTCCGAGCTAAAATCACTCCTACTCCTTCTATGGCTATTATGAGCTAACTCATTTAGCAACCTTAAGCTCTACTACATTATTTGATCCATCTCATTGTGACTCTTTTGGAATATGTCCTCTATCTCCTTCATCATCTGATCCATCTCTGGTCACGACATTTGTGGTATTCCGGATCTCTGGTTGAGTTGGTTGGACAGCTTCGTCTATATGCTGAGCATTCTGGTTCTCTGCTTTAGTAGTAGCTCTGGAACTGGTATAGCAGTCTCTTTTTGATAGGGCCATTGCAATTACCTTCTCTTAGATTATTGAAAATCTGAATAGTAGAAAATAATGTAGGAAAATTGAATCTATCTCTTGGAATTAAGAAATCTAATTGTGGATGATGGATCCAAGTAGCTTGAAAATATGAATTCTCTATGGAAGCACCAAAATGTTTGAACCAAAAGTGACACAAACATCTAGAAGATTAAGTAGAGAATAAAAAGTAAATAAAATTAAACGAAAATGAGTAAGAAAGAATACATAAATATTTATAGTGGTTTGGCAAATCAAGTCCTACGTCCACTTAATGATTTTATCGCTTATATTTTGACTTGGAGGCAGAAGTTCTTACGGGTCCGTACAACTCCGACTGTGGTTACAAGATATTAAGAGTAAGAAGAGCAATAGCTAAAAGATCTTAAAAAATAAGCCCCTGCATTTTGATTTATAGATGTGGGGAGCCTAAAATCTCGCCCAGAAGATCTCCACCTCGTTTTCCACGCCATAGACTAATTCTCCAAGAAAGTAGGGCATCACCTTAGCAATTTGCACTGGTCGGTACGACTCGAATGGCTTGAATCGGTACTAAACCAAAAGATGGCCAATCCAGTCATCTTGAACACTTATCTTTGGCTTGTCTTGGAGTTAGCTTCGTTATTCCATAGTTATTTGCACCAATTAGTTTGTTTCTGAGTCCAAATGATGGATTCGTAGAAGAAATGGGTTGCTGATTCAAGAGTTCATAGAGATCGATAGAGAATTCCATTGGATCAACAATAGAACACATGATATAGGCTTCTAGCATCACGTAACGGATGTAGGAAGAAGATGGGGAATATGGGAGTGGGGTCGCTACCGACTCATGACTTAGATGGATTCTAGTTTCCTTTAGCTTGAGTTGGCTATGCTTTTGTCCTATGGCTCTGTTTTTGCTTGGTTTTTGGATTCTAAGGCTATATCTCTAAAATTCCTAACTTGATAACTCCAAGTTTGACTCATCCAGTTTATCCAAACTTTGCCTGGTAAAAAGGCTGGATAACATATATAGATCACAAATCTTATAAAAATCTATTTTCAAAAGGATATGAATTTAAGATGCAGAGTAAATGGAGTTTCTAGCTTTATATGATTTTGGTATTGCATACACCCGAGGCAAAGGGAATGGATGGCTGATGTTAGGAGTTGGAGATATGCGACATTGAGTTCTATAATAATCAAGTGAAGATAATTAGAGTTATTTCCAAATTTAATTTCAGACCATTGCCAGAGCCAGTACTTAGTTTTTTGGCAACTGTAGAGTTTAGGTCTACATATATGAACTGCATTGGTTTAAGACAAAGAGGTGATATGATAATTGCAAGTATTCTGGAATAACTAGAAAAGGGTGGAAGATCTTATCATGTACAAGTGTCTTTTATAAATTTGAGAGGATTTATACAACACGATGGAAGGTTATGTATTAGAAGTTAAGGGATGATTGTCAAGGTTTCAACCAACTCTCATCGTTCTGGGATGACTATATCTCCCTTTGTGGTGACAAGATGTAAATGAACAAGAATATGGCATTTTATTGACTGAAGATTAACCAAAAAGTCATAGAGTATATTGCTAGATGCTTAATTATCAATAGGTCAAGGCTGAGTAGAGAAAGTTGAGTGGACTGTTACTTCCACTAGTTGGTCCACGGTGGAAATATGTAATGATCCACATTTTTACATGTTGGCGGATAGTAATTTTCTTTATGGAAATAAAATTGGATCCAAATTTGACGTAATGTTGGAAAATATTAAGAATTAACAATTTAGACCCCGAGAATAAATATTGGATGATTTTGAACCTGAAAATATTGTAAGGCCTATAATTTTTTACATGAGCCTAATTTTGGTCTCAATCCACTTCTAAATGAAAGATATGATGGTTATTCATTTCGTAGAGTGGTCATAATAGATTTTTGAACTTAATATTTCAGTGATATGGATATATTAAGTTTAGATAGGCTTTAGGTGGATTAGCAGTAATTAAGGGGTGATTATTGTAGCTCATTAACCTATTTCGAGATTAAGGCTAGGTGCAAACTCCATAGCAGCCGTAATCATTAGGAATACATCTCTACGTATCTCATAAGCCTCCATTGACCTTTTACCTAAGCTCCATCATTCTTTCAATAAAATTAGCCTAAATCACCTAATTAGGAGGGGAATAGACAAGATATTTGCAAGGGGCTTTTATATTTCAAAATTTATGAATAAGAAAGCGTGTACTTGCTGCCCAAATTCATATCTATGCTTAATTGATGTTTTTTATTTATTCTTCACCCTAGACGAGTGACTATTTTCTCGCACTTTGCTATATTTATGGACATACGTTTTAAAAATATTTTTAAAGTTTTTGCAGATTTAAAAATATGATTTTTGATTGGTTATATGCTGTCCATTTTTGGATCTACCTCGATTTGCATGTTTTTCATTGATTTTTGGTTGACTGGTGATTGATTTATCATCCCTAGGCATACTATATATATATATATATATATGTGTGTGTGTGTGTGTGTGTTTTGAAGGGCTTTCCATTCATTTTATAGTAAATATAAATTTTGTCAATGTTTTGAAATTAAAATGGAATTTAAAAGAACTCAATTTTATCAAAAATTATTTAAACATGTTTTTATCATGTATTATTTTTCACATGAATGTTAGGTTAGACTATAAAAATGCTCTAACATAAATTGCTATAATCTGATGTATATATACATGTTCGAACGATGGTTGAATGTTGTCGTTACATATCTATTTGTTGTGTTTTAATGTTTGAACGTTACTTATATATTTGGATGATTGTAAATGTTCACATGAGCGAATTAGGATGATAGTCCATTCTATTGTTGGAGCTCTCCATGTAAAAGGAGTAGTATGTAATCTTCAGTTCGATAAAAAAAAGGATGGAAAATCCATAAACATAGAATTGAATTATTATTGATTGACTCTACAATGTTTGTGGTTGTAATAATGCATTGGCGTTACTGCAGAACAAAGTGTTAAGTGTAGCATCGAATAGTGTGAAATATAAATTGTTGGAATGCCATAAAAATTGATATGGATGTTGTGTTTGACATGGGGTGTTCGGGTGTAAACTTCGGGTTGGGATGTTTCAACTTTGGTCCACCTTAGGTGTGTCTGGTGGTGAACTTTGGCCTAGGAATGAAGCCGCACTGTGATTGCGTTGGTTCGACAATAGGAAGATCAAGCAAAAAATTTAGTTCGAGGCGACTTCGGTCTAGCTATAGAGGGGCAAGGTAGATGCTTTAGTCCAGTGGAAGTGTTAAGAATAAACTGCGTATAATAATAGGGGTGCCAACCAAGATTCTGGGCCCAATATGTGCTTCGTTCCGGTGGTAGTATCACTTTGAGCGGTTGCTTGTTGAACTAGGCAAGGCATTGGAGCTTCAAGCGATATTGGGGCAACATAGGACTTAAGCGAGCATGACTCTAAGAATGGTGTGGGTTGGCTTCGGGTTTGACATGGTACCGATGTAACACTTGTAACATAAATGCTAAACAAATTAAAAGAAATTAATAAATAATTATATAAGGCACAAAAATGGAATTTGAGAAACCATCAGAATTTGGCCATGAAACTTATACCATTGCAATCCTTGCACTCTTCTGAGACACTTTCATACATAAAGCTTCATGATCAGAGTTTAAATGAAGAAGTTATCTGCATTTGAAATTTTTGAATCAAAAACAACTCGAAGATTAAGATAATAATAAATTCAATAGCGTTATAACATTAATGGCTAAACAATGCAAAGGCTTTAGGTCGCCAGCTCAATAAAGCCAGTCGACCATTATTAATAGGGTGGTCGACCGGTTGGTTTAGAGTCGGCGTGCCTTAAACCTCAACCAAACAGCCTGGATTTAATAAAATAAAATCTTATCAAACAGACAAGATTGATTCGTTTATCTATAAATATAGGTCCAACCCCTCACTTTTCTTCTCATATTTTTTGAACAGAGTAGCGAAGCACTGCCATTTCTTTTCTCTGCCTATTTCTCAAAATTATAAAAATAAGGTATTGTGTTTGTATGTGTGTGTGTTCGTTTATTGGAAAAGAAAAAAAAAGAATCAAAGAAGGGGTAAATCAATTCTATGAAAGAGGTAAAATCTAAAATTTTAATATAAACTCTTCTAAATTCAAATATCATATCAAATCTATAATTATAATGGGTATGTATATACGGTTGAAAAGAAAAAAGGAGTCAATTAAAGGAATGAATTCGGATTTGGAGATTTGGGAAGCTAGAATTGTGAGTGGAAAATTGTATGATTTATATGTAACATCGAAATCTATATCATTGAATTTTATTTGGTTGTTATGATTATACAGGACTCATTGAATTGCAGGCTTAAAATGAACGTGTCTAACTGAATGCCGACACATTCTAAAACTTATGTAATTGTGATGGAACAACATATACACCCCAATCCGGAAATTTTGGGAAATTTGTCCCTAAATTTTCGAAGCATGATGTTGACATGACCGTGAAGTTTATTCCAGATTTATGTTAATTAGGTTACGAATTGTTTACTTTTATTTGGAATGACATAATTTGTCTTGGTATGTAAATTTCTAAAATTTAGTTTATTGAAAATGTTAAATGTGCAATTTAGTTGTATCTGTTTCCATGTAAATTTTCATAGACCGTCAAACTTCACAACTGTGTATAAAATGCACGTCATTTGAAATAATAAGGAATAGGCCTAAATGAAATAGATATGTGAAATACGAATATCCTTTTTCGTAGTTTGCACGGTTGATTTCAATAAAAATAAAAAGAGATAATTTCCTGTAATTTCAAATAGAGCAAAAGCTCTACTTTTTGGTAGTTTATGGAAAGTTATAACGATAATAATTTAATTTTTCAGGGAAGGATAGTTTCAGTATATTAAAATGTGAAATTAATATTCTTGTAGAATTTACAATAAGCGTATATTATGATATTCCTAATCATAGAAATTAAAAAGTTATAAATAGAAATATTCATATTCTGGTTTACCAAATAAATATATACATACAAAGTAAAAAATGAATTTAGTAAATAAATATGCGACTAATATCGTACTAGCCGCAATATAATGTTAAAATAAAAAAAAGCAATGAATTAAAGGACTATGAGGTTGTAATGTAAAAGAGGAATAAATCAAAATATTAATTGGAGATAAATGCATAGTTAATAGGAAGTTATAGATAAATACATAGTTAATATGATATTTATGGGGAAACCAGAATGGGCATTATAAGTCAGATTTGAAACAAATAAATAAATGTCATTCGTGATTGTCTTATTTTAACAATAATGGACATTCATAAAGGAAAATTAATTAGAAGTAAAGAAATAAATGACATTTAAATGACATAAACGGAAAGGAAAATTATAGGCAATAAACCTATAAAATAAGAATAAGTTTATAGTATGTAAGTGAGTAAATATTAATAAATGGACTTAATGTAACTACCCGCCTTTCATTCCACAGAAAGACGCATCATTATTAAGAAAGAAATGGATAGAAAAGCGAAAAGATAGGAAAGAAAGAACTAAACAATATCAGAATCTCACAGTGGAACAAATAAAATATATTACATTACATAGTATTTTACATAGTATCATATACATTAGAGATACACAACTTATAAATCACAAATTAGAAAATTATAAAGACATGTCTATCATACAACTCAAGACATCACAAAGACATAGACACAGCAGAACTATTATATATCTACACGCTGAAGCCTCCTGCTCCAAATCTCCTCCAGAATTTCGTCAAAGCTAACCTAAATCCCTTAGCTATCGTAAAAAATTGAGTACCCAAGAGTTTAAGAAAACAGAAAATAAACTCTGGGTCAGACATGGGTCTAGTGTGAGCAAACGGGTTAAAGTTGCTTAACTTTGAAAATCCTTTGAACGAAAAGGTATTCGTAAGACTTCCCACACATAAACATGAAAAGGTTAGGAAATCCAGTGATATTATAATAGTGTCTAGGGTTTTCAAATAAATATTCACATTAGCCAAAATTGGTACATTCATTAAATTCCAGCATACTATCCACAAAGTGGGTTATACAATCAAATCCGAAATCACTTATTGGAGATTGAATTCCATACAATGGCAGGGCTACTGGGGTACTGCCCATCACAGTACGGGGCCTAGATCATCATACCGAGGATCCCTCTCGATCCCCTGCAACATAAGGCCGGAACCATCCCTTACTGGATAGTCCCGAACAAGACAACCACGCAGTTGGCCGCGAACCAACTGCCCACAAAGCCGAATAAAAGGGACCTCTAGACAGGAGAAAATCTAGTCCTACTTGAGTGCGACTCACTTAGCCTTGCTGCACCTCCCCTATTTTAGCCATTCCCGGTTGATGAGGCTTCAAGCTATGATTACCTTTACAGAACACATCTTGGAATGCTCATCGTCCCCCATTGACGATGTTCGGAAAGCATTCAATCCATACAAGTTCGTTCCGGGTTTGATTGAAACCGACGACACTATCTCGTTACACTTATTTTGGAATCACCCTCAGAGTTAATGACCATAGCCCTTGCACTCTGAATCTCCATCTCAATCTTCACTTTGAGATTTCACGACCTATCTTTTAACTTGGATCGATGTAGTTTTCGAGAAATCAAACTTGATATCCGATCCCGGTCTCATCGAAATCCAAACGTCTCTTAAAGGTCAAGTTTTTTAAGGTTTAAACAATTCAATCTATTATCTATATTCACACAGATAAATACACATTATCACAAATAGATAATCCACAATATAATAATTCAACCAAAGTATCTCATATCAACACATATCACATATCAGAGATACCACATAATCCAGGGCATTCAATATCATTCGATCATCCATAAGCAAGATAAATTAACTACACATCCCTAATTAATTTAATTAACCATCAACGAATTAAATTAATTACTTAATTACTTTTAACCCTGCTTATTTAATATTAATTAATTACAAACCAATTAATTAATTATCATCTTAATTAATCATCCTTGTTTAATTATCCTTTAATTACATTAAGTAATTGACCTTTAACTTAATTACACAAATTTATTATCCTTCAACCAATCATACTAATTAACCTTTAATTACTTCTATTAATTAATTAACTAAATTAATTACATCCTTAATTAATTATATTAATTAATTATTCTATGATCACTTATATTGATTAATTATCCTTTAATTAATCACATTAATCAACCTTTAATTACTTTTATTAATTACATTAATTAATGATCCTCTAATTACTTCATTAATTAATTATTCTTCTAAATAATTTAATAATTAATCTTTAATTAATCACATTCATTAATCAATCTTGATTAATCATATGCAGCAATTAACTATCCTTAATTACTTATATTAATTAATTAACTCTTAATTAATTATATTCATTAATCCTTTAGTTAATTACTCCTAGTAATAAATCCTTAACTACTTCTATTAAGTAATTATCATCTAATTACTTTATTAAATGATTTACCTTAAATTAATTATATTCAGTAATTATCCATCTTAATTACTTCACTAAGTAATTATACTCAACCAATTCCATAAATGACTATTTTAATTAATCTAATTAATTATTTTAAATTAATCACATTAATTAATTATTCCATAATCACTAGTCAATGATCTTAAATTAATTAAAATCATTAACTATCCTCTAATTACTTATACTAAGTAATTATACTTTATTATTGACATTAATTAATTAATCTTTATTAATCTCATTAAGTGACTACTTTTAAATTAATTATACTAATTAATCATCTTTAATTAATCACAACCCTAATTAATTAAAAGTAAATATATAAACTTAATTACATCATTAACTTCTAGAAAAAAACATTTAAGAATCAATTACAAATATATAACTTATTTACAAACAAAAAAATTTAAACATTAAATTTTATCATTTAAAATCTTTAAAAAAAATTGTTCAAATTAATTTAATAACTTAAATAAATTCTTGCCTTTGAAAACTTAATTATTATCTCCTTTTAAAACTTATTCAAATTTTAAACATATTTAAAACTTGATTTAAACCTTCGTCTTTGAAAACTAATTATTTAAAATCTTTAAAACTTGAGAACCTTTTTAAACACCTTGCTTGAAACTTTAAATAGTATTTTAGCTTGGAAAAGAAATTAGATTTGTTTTTGCTTTACACTTGAACTTGATTTCTTTATAAAATTTGAAATCTGTTCCTATCAAAAAACAAACCTGAGATATCAAATAATATACCCGAGCAAAACCCATAAAATCCCCGAGACATACGCTACTTCGAGACACTCACGAAATTTCTCGAGACAAATCCCAAGAAAACATCCTCTTCCCAAACCCAACGATCATCGCCTGATACAAACATGCACCGTGCACGTACACCGTCGATCCAATACTCTTCGACCTTCCCTCTATTCATTGACCAGTCATCGACAACCTAGCCGTCACTCACGATAACCCAGATCAGCTGAAATGCCTATGAATCGAAAATGAGCCTTACGGTCAAAACTGGAGCAACCTGATCGGACAAAAAAATCCACCAGCCACCATCTCCGACCACTAGAACACATGCCGACCTACCCGAAGCTAGCCTAAGCTCCGATGAACCATTCCTCACCCTTGCGATCCATTACGATGCACCATAGTTGTCGAACGAAGCTCGACATCCTCATCGACCAAAACCTAGTCATGAACCCTAGATCACCCGAGCCTGACCACCACGGCCGATGATAAAATCCTCCACTATTTTTCCTGCAACCACCAAGCTACCCACCATCTCCAGCATCGATCCCGACAAACCTCATCATGCCAACCGTCGAAAATCGGCGATCAACTCAAATTCGAACAACCCCGATTCCCTCAACAATTACATATCTAAAAATCATGATTCTTCTTTCTAAATTCATCGTTTTCCATGATGAATTCAATTATATAATCCAAACTAGAAATTATGAATATGAATTTTTGACTTATCTCTGATTATTACTGTATTTTCTTAAAAAAAATTAATTACTAAATATAAAATATTGAAACCATTTTTAAACATAAATTTGTATTAATGCAATCATTTTTATTTTAGAGATCATGACCAGATAAAGATTGAGAAGATAAGAAATGATTTTTGAACTATTTTCTAGCCTGTAAAAAAACAGACGGTGGCATTTTTTTTATCAGACATGCCTTCAGATATATACAGATAGACATATCATAGCGCATACATGCATCCACATTCAAAAGCATATACAAACCATATTTCTTCAAAAATTTGATCAAAAGAATTTAAGTAACATCACAGGTTTAAACTTTTTTTAAATTAAAGGTTTACTCACCTTGAAATTCAAACAGAGGAAAGGTTTTATTCTGATCTGTAGTTGAACTTTGGACTGGATTTTTGATTTGAATTCTAGTATGATGAAACTAAAATTAATGCTGATCTTTGAATTTTCTGAGATGATCTTTATAGTCTGATGTTGTTGAATTTGAACTGGGATTAGCTTGTTTTGATTTCAGTTTTCTTTTTTTTCTTTTGAATTTGATTTCCAGATTTTAGTTTCTAGGAAGAAGAGGAGAAAATATTTGAACTTGTAAAACTTTTGAACTGGAAAACAATAACCAGATTTTTCTCTTCTAATACCAATTTATTTAATTTAATTTTTAGGGGAAAAAAATGAATCTTGCCACTTGTTTTATTGCAAGATACTAAAGGGACAAATGTATTTGCGTGATTTAATTTCCTTACAAATGTTAAAGGCAATGTAATTTATGTTTAACCCCTTTATTATAAATTTCTTATATTTATACATTTATGAAATGTGATTTCCATTAATTTATGCAATTATGAATTTATGTATATATTTATTTATATATACTTATGTTTTTGAATAAATTAGTGTATTATATATTTTATTTGTTTTTATATGTTTACAAACTATTCTTAGTTCATAAGATATATATTTTTCTTTTAAAAACAAAGTATAATTAAACCTTTATATATATATATATCTGTAAACCATTTTAGTTTAAGAAAGAAAAATAAAACTTTTATTAAATCTTATTTAAGCTATCACATTTTTGAAATAAATTTTTATCTTATGTATTGAAAATATAGAATTTAATTTTAAATAGCTTTGAAAGGTATTGTATTAAATTAAATTTAAAAATAGCTTTCCAATCACAGTATATACATACATACATACATACATACATACATACATTATAATTAGACAACATATTTATATTAGTTTTGAAAAAATAAGTTTTACCAATTAAATATTTATAAAAGAAGATTATTAAAACCAGTTTATTAACTTTTAAAAGAAACTTTCCAATTAAAATAATTATAAAAGAAAATTATCAAATCAACTTAATTATTAATAAAGATTATTAAATTGCTATTGCCCAAAATTCCCCGTCATCACATTCCTCTCCCATTAAAAGAATTTCGTCCCGGAAATTTAAAAGAAAAGATAATTTAATAATCGAACAAAGTTTTATTATTATTTTATTTAATTTATAACAAGCATATATCATCAACCATATACTAGCAACCTTAGCAACCAATTCATTCCAACAAACAAAATCTAATTATCCTGACACAAATCAGGATAGAATTCCCTATTACTATCTAGGGTTTCCCAAATACAATTACTGGGATCCTGGCTCTATAGAACCTTAACTAGCTATACCACTATGATCCAGAGCTTCCTCTCACCCCGATCTATAAATCTGAACCAGTCATCAGACCACACTTAAAACCAGCTCAACTATCAGATCCTTCTGAACTACAGATCCTAACTAGAGATGGATTATACACATATTCTCTCAGAGATACGTGAAATAGAATGTGAATCCCAACCATCCAAACAGGCAATTAAATCCTATAGACCAAAGAACTTTTCCTATCCAAACACAGAAAAAGTCCAATATACCTCGGAACTAACTTCACAGTTTTACCAAATCTTACTGCTCCTTTAACCAGAGAAACCTTAACAACAACGAAGTTTCCAGCTTCGAATTCCAAATCCTATCGTCTCTTGTCCGCATAACTCCTTATGACGATCCTGGGCTGCCATTAACCTTCTTGATCAGTTCAATCTTCACAGATGCCTCTTGAAACAAACTGGACCAAAAACAAACCAATCTCTGGATCCTACTCAACAAAATGGTCCTCCCAACATCTGCCGACATCTAGAACACAAGCTCTACTCCACATGCATCAGTAGTCTTCGAACTTACTTCTCCTATCTAGTTTTACCAAAACAGATGCACTCAATAACCTACCTTAAAATCCTGAAAAAATTCTTCACACTTAGAGATCCATTTTAACTTTTGGAAACCCTTTAATCCAAGAAAACTGCAACTTCCTGTAAGAGACTGTGGTTACTTGCTTTCTAGAACATCTACTACCATGCTTTCGCTACACAACTCTGATCTAGAGTAGATGTTGATGATGAACACGAGCATAAACTTGATCCACATATCCTGGAACCTCGGTTCATCAAATCCACAAAATATTAGTGACCCATCCGACTTGGTCACACAACCTTACAGCAGAATCCAAACTTGAAACTCGATGTGATCAATCCTTCTCTAAGGAATTCTGAGTCTACTTCACTAAACTTTCTCTCTAGGAGCCATCCTACTACTATTGAACCATCGGTATTGCTCTTGGAATCTAAGTTAGTATGAAACTCAATCTCCAATGCGGGTAAACCTCTGACAACTTCGATAACTCCTAGCTTCTCTTGAGAAACCTCAGCCTCATATCGAGAGATCATTCAGATGATCTCTCTGAACTATCGCAAGTCACTTTTGCGATCCCACTCAGTTCAGATTCCAAAGAAACTGTTCTCTCTTCATCAATTAGAACGTCCTTAAGCTTGACCAATCCATCCAAAACAAGGTCAATCCTTCAAGAATGCCTTACCTACCAGAAGAAGAATCTAATGGTCCGCTTTCAAAAAAACACCCTATCAGCTAAGCTACTGAAGAAGTGGGCAAGCTTCTACCCTTTTCCCGGACTGCTGATAAATAGAACACCAAGACTTCTGAACCATCGAAAAAACAGGGCTACTCCACTGCTTCTGATCTCCACCTCTTGGATACTGCTTAACCAGAAGACCTTCCTGCTAGCACACAAACACCTCCGAGCTGCACTGATGCCACAGATACCAGAACTTCTTATCCATAAGCTCCTCGAACCACAAAAACTTCAACCAACTCTACCAAAATAGCCTTCAAGATGGGCAGATATCTCTCAAGAAACTCAGGCCTTGAACCAAGCACAAACATCTCATTTCCTTAAGGGGTGATAATGAGACCACATCCGTAGCGAGACAACTCATAAACCTTTAGTCTCATACTCCAACACATATAACTTCCTTCCAAGATTGATGAAGTCCTTACACCATGCTGCAAAATTTACTCGAGATGGTATTGGGTCTATAGTATCAATAGATATTCTTCCAACCTCAACACTAGGGCTTCTTCTATTCGTGGTAGTTGTGCTTCACACACCCTACCCTATCTACCTTTACAACTTATGTTGGAAATCCCGGACAAGTAACCCAATAGATTAGGTATATATATATATAAATACAAGTACGCTCTCTCAAGAAAGATATCACTCCAAAGCCTAGGTATTCACTCAACCTAGAGATCTGATACCATTGTAACGACCCGCTTTTCATTCCATAGAAAGACGCATCATTATTAAGAAAGAAAGGGATAGAAAAGAGAAAAGATAGGAAAGAAAGAACTAAACAATATCAGAATCTCACAGCGGAACGAATAAAATATATTACATCACACTGTATTTTACATAATATCATATACATCAGAGACACACAGCTTATACATCACAAATTAGACAATTATAAACAACTTCTATCATATAACTCAAGACATCACGGAGATACAGACACAGCGGAACTATTATATATCTACACGCTGAAGCCTCCTGCTCCAAATCTCCTTCAGAATCCCGTCAAAGCTAACCTGAATCCTTTGGCCACTCGTAAAAATTTGAGTACCCAAGAGTTTAAGAAAATAGAAAATAAATTCCAGGTCAGACATGGGTCTGGTGTGAATAAACGATTTAAAGTTGCTTAACTTTGAAAATCCTTTGAAAGAAAAGGTATCTCGTAAGACTTCCCATACATAAACATGGAAAAGTTTTTACCTTACGATAACCAAAACATTTGATAGGAAATCCAGTGGTATTATAACAGTGTCTAGGGTTTACAAATAAATATTCACGTAGCCGAAATTGTTACATTCATTAATTCCAGCATATTAGCCACAAAGTGGGTTATACAATCAAATTCGAAATCACTTATTGGAGATTGGATTCCATACAATGGCAGGGCTACTGGGGTACCGCCCATCATAGTATGGGGCCTAGATCACCGTACCGAGGATCCCTCCCGATCCTCTGCAACACAAGACCGGAACCATCCCTTACTGGATAGTCTCGAACAAGACAACCCCGCAGTTGGCCGCGAACCAACTGCCCACAAAGTCGAATTAAAGGGACCTCTAGACAAGGGAAAATCTCGTCCTACGTGAGCGCAACTCACTTAGCCTTGCTGCACCTCCCCTATGTTAGCCATTCCCAGTTGATGAGGCTTCAGGCTACGATTACCTTTATAGAACACATGTTGAAATGCTCATCGTCCTCCATTGACGATGTTTTGAAAGCATTCAATCCATACAAGTTCGTTCCGGGTTCAAATGAAACCGAAGGCACTATCTCATTACACTCATTTTGGAGTCACCCTCAGAGTTAACGAGCATAGCCCTTGCACTCTGGATCTCCATCTCGATCTTCACTTTGAGATTTCACGACCTATCTTTTAACTTGGATCGATGTGGTTTTTGAAAAATCAAACTTGATATCCAATCCCGGTCTCATCGAAATCCAAACATTTCTTAAAGGTCAAGTTGTTTAAGGTTTAAACAATTCAATTTATTATCTATATTCACACAGATAGATAATTCACATTATCACAAATAGATAATCCACAGTATCATAATTCAACAAAAGCATCTCATATCAACACATATCACATATCAGAGATACCACATAATCCAGGGCATTCAATATCATTCGATCATCTATAAGCAAGATAAATTAACTACACATCCCTAATTAATTTAATTAACCATCAACGAATTAAATTAATTACTTAATTACTTTTAACCCTGCTTATTTAATATTAATTAATTACAACCCAATTAATTAATTATCATCTTAATTAATCATCCTTGTTTAATTCTCCTTTAATTACATTAAGTAATTAACCTTTAAATTAATTACACAAATTTATTATCCTTCAACCAATCGTACTAATTAACCTTTGATTACTTCCATTAATTAATTAACTAAATTAATTAGTCTATAATAACTTATATTGATTAATTATCCTTTAATTAATCACATTAATCAACCTTTAATTACTTTTATTAATTACATTAATTAATGATCCTCTAATTACTTCATTAATTAATTATTCTTCTAAATAATTTAGTCATTAATCTTTAATTAATCACATTCATTAATCAATCTTGATTAATCATATGCAGCAATTAACTATCTTTAATTACTTATATTAATTAATTAACTTCTTAATTAATTATATTCATTAATCCTTTAATTAATTACGCCTAGTAATAAATCCTTAATTACTTCTATTAAGTAATTATCCTCTAATTACTTTATTAAATGATTTACCTTAAATTAATTACATTCAGTAATTACCCATCTTAATTACTTCACTAAGTAATTATATTTTATAAAATACATTAAGTAATTATACTTAACCAATTCCATAAATGACTATTTTAATTAATCTAATTAATTATCTTAAATTAATCACATTAATTAATTATTCCATATTCACTAGTTAATGATCTCAAATTAATTAAAATCATTAACTATCCTCTAATTACTTATACTAAGTAATTATACTTTATTATTGACATTAATTAATTAATCTTTATTAATCTCATTAAGTGACTACTTTTAAATTAATTATACTAATTAATCATCTTTAATTAATCACAACCCCAATTAATTAAAAGTAAATATATAAACTTAATTACATCATTAACTTCTAGAAAAAACATTTAAGAATCAACTACAAATATATAACTTATTTACAAACAAAAAAATTAAAACATTAAATTTTATCATTTAAAATCTTTAAAAAAAAACTTGTTCAAATTAATTTAATAACTTAAATAAATTCTTGCCCTTGAAAACTTAATTATTATCTCCTTTTAAAAGTTATTCAAATTTTAAACATATTTAAAACTTGATTTAAACCTTCTTCTTTGAAAACTAATTATTTAAAATCTCTAAAACTTGAGAACCTTTTTAAACACCTTGCTTAACACTTTAAATAGTATTTTAGCTTGGAAAAGAAACTTGATTTGTTTTTGCTTTACACTTGAACTTGATTTGTTTATAAAATTTGAAATCTGTTCCTATCAAAAAAATAAACCCGAGATATCAAATAATATACCCGAGCAAAACCCATAAAATCCCGAGAAAACATCCTCTTCCCAAACCCAACGATCATTGCCTGATATAAACATGCACCGTGCACGTACACCGTCGATCCAACACTCTCCGACCTTCCCTCTGATCATTGACCAGTCATCTACAACCTCGCCGTCACTCACGATAACCCAGATCAACTAAAATGCCTATGAATCGAAAACGAGCCTTACGATCAAAACTGAAGCAATCTGATCGACAAAAACTCCACCAGCCACCATCTCCGACTATTAGAACACATGCCGACCTACCTGAAGCTACCCTAACCTCCGATGAACCATTCCCTACCCTCGCAATCCATTACGATGCACCATAGTTGTCGAACGAAGCTCGACATCCTCATCGACCAAAGCCCAATCATAAGCCCTAGATCACCTCAGCCTGACCACCACGGCCGATGATAAAATCCTCCACCATTTTTCCTGCAACCACCAAGCTACCCACCACCTCTAGCATCGATCCCGGCGAACCTCATCACGCCAATCGTTGAAAATCAACGATCAACTCAAATTCGAACAATCTCGATTCCCTCAACAATTACATATCTAAAAATCATGATTCTTCTTTCTAAATTCGTCGTTTGCCATGACGAATTCAATTATATAATCCAATCTAAAAATAATGAATATTAATTTTTGGCTTATCTCTGATTGTTACTGCATTTTCTTAAATTTATTTTAATTACTAAATATAACATCTTGAAACCATTTTTAAACATAAATTTGTATTAATGCAATCATTTTTCCTATAGAGATCATGGCCAAATAAAGATTGAGAAGATAAGAAATGATTTTTGAACTATTTTCTAGCCTGTAAAAAATAGACAGTGACATTTTTTTTATCAGACATGCCTTTAGATATATACACACAGACAAATCATAATGCATACATGCATCCACATTCAAAAGCATACACAAACCATATTTCTTCAAAAATTCCATCACAAGCATTTAAGTAACATCATAGGTTTAAACTGTTTTTAAATTAAAGGTTTACTCACCATAAAATTCAAACGTAGGACAGATTTTATTCTGATCTGCTGTTGAACTTTGGGTTGGATTTTTTATTTGAATTCTAGTAAGATGAAACTGAAATTGATGCTGATCTTTAAATTTTCTGAGATGATCTTTACAGTTTGATGTTGTTGAATTTGAACTGGGCTTAGCTTGTTTTGATTTCAGTTTTTTTTTTTTTGTTTTGAATTTGATTTCCAAATTTTACCTTTTAGGAAGAAGAGGAGAAAATATTTGAACTTGTAAAACTTTTGAACTGGAAAACAGTAACCAGGTTGTGTGGGTTCAATGGGCTATGTCAGTGTTGTTAGTGACCTAATATTTTGAAGTAGGGCTGGCATATAGGCTTGACTACTGGTGGTCTTGAGCGGTCGACCAAACGTACAGGGTACGCAAGGACTATAAATTTTAATTAATTGTTTGCATAGCACTCAAAATTTTAATAGTAATTAATTAAGTTGATAGCAGTACTTTAATCAATTGAATTGGAATTGGAGATTTATTTGAAAAATTGGTTTAATTGAAAAATAGTGATATTTAAATTTAAATAAGTTAGAAAATGTGAAAATGATATTTCATAAAAGAGATGTGTTTGAAATACAATATTGATTTGGTAAAAGAGAGATTTTAAATAGAAGTTTGCATTTAATCAAAATAGATAGAATTATATAAAATACTTTTGTAAAATAAGTAAAGTTGTAATTTATTAGAAAGTAATTTTGTCAAAGAAATAATTTTGGAAAATGGGTTGTATAGAATTGTTTTATAAATTAAATAAAAGGAAGAAGAGAATAAATATTATGTAATTACTTTTTTAAACCCCAATCCCAACCAACTCAAGCCCAAATCAATTTCCAGACATTTTTATTATCATTTTTAGTAAAAATCTCATGCAGGCTTCCTTATTTCGATTATTTTATCGTTCTCATGAAGATAGTAATAACTCAATCCCTCCTCTCTTTAAAAATAAAAATCAAATTAAATAAATTACCTAAATTCACTAAATTTCAATATGTGCTTCTCAATATCTATGTGCATCTATAGCAAGAAAACGACAGTGTTTCGTTGTGTCATCGATGAGCTTCAAGCGTGCGTTCGAAAGCAAAAAGGAGACAAGCAACTTACTGGTGAGTATTTTCACTCACACAATCTATGTCTAACTTTATATTTTCATATATGCATATGTATATGTATATGTATATGTATATGTATATGTATATGTATATGTATATGTATGTGTATGTCTATATATATGTATGTATATGTATGTATATGTATATATATATATGTATGTATATGTATATATATATATGTATATGTATATGTATATGTATATGTATATGTATATGTATATGTATATGTATATGTATATGTATATGTATATGTATATGTATATGTATATACATACGTATATGTGTGTGTGCATGTATAATATAAATGGTGTGTGTGGGTATATTTTTTAGTGCAGTTGTGTTTGTGTGTTGTGTGGCCGTGTGTGTAAATTTACATTTGTGTGTGAGTTGGTTATGTGTGCAGTTGCATATGTGTAGGGCTGTGAACATATGTGTGCAGGTGTATGTGTAATGGTTTGAATATGTGTGTTTGTGTAATGTCGTGTATGTGTGTTTATGGATATGTTTGTACATGAATAGGCCAGGCTATGTTGTGTGCATACTTGCTGTAGTGTATATGTTATGTGTATTTGTGTTATGTGTGCGTGTTATGTGTTCAGGTTCATATAAAAACCCGTGGTGTTTGTTAGTGTAATATGTCGTGTCGTTTGTGTGTGTTGTAGGTTGTGTCTGTTTGTGTAAAGGATGAGTCGTTAAGTGTGCATGTATGTAAAAATGTGCGTGTGTGTATAAGCCAGTCTGGGTGAGTTTATTTATGCATGAGTACAGAAAATAGAGTGTATATAGTGTATTTAATGACCCGAAATTTTATCATTTTGATTTTTAATATTTAACTAATTTTAAGTATAAAAATAATTGATTTTAAAAGCTTTACAACTCTTTTTAATTAATAAATAATGATGGTGAACTTGTTATATATAAATATTTACAAAAATAAATAGTTCAGATTAATATCGATCATGTGACCAAAAATCGTTTATCGATAAACGTACTTGAAATGCGTGAAATTATCATTTTGGGTCACCGTTTGGATTTTGACGAAACTAATGCCATTGGAACGGAAATATTAAGGTGATGTACGCTGATGAGTTTCATGACGTTCGAGCATCCCATGCGATCGTACAAGCTCGAAACTTGCAACGTTTAAATAGAGAATTAAATTATAATATAAAATATAATAAATATACACTCACCCTCAGTTTCCTCCACGGTTCTCTTCCTCCCTTGTTTACTTTCTTTTGCTTGTAGCAAATAAAGAGAGCCACCACACATTTTCAATTTTTCTTGGAGCTTCCCTGAACAAAAACAAAAACCTTCAGATCTGTTGAACTCGTGGAGGCAAGAGCTTTGAATCTATGTAGACTTTGACATGTGCAACGCTAGTTTGTGGAGCTCAACATTATCATGGGCGAACTAGGGTTGAAGTTTCTGAGAGATGTAGGCGGAGATAGGTGAAAGCCTCGATGGAATTGGTTTTCTCATCGTGTGATGTAGCTTTGGTCTGAATATGTGTGGTGCGGCTCCCTATATTGAAACACATTATACAGTGTATGTGGAAGAGCCTTCGGTCACGATTTGAGGGTGATGATCGACCTTATTGTCTTGGTGGTGGTTGTTGTGGAGAGGGACTAAGGGGGAGTGCATTGGCGAAGATAATGGTCGATTTCATCTAATAACGTGGAAGAAAAGAGGATAGACATGATGGGTGTGTGTCCTTATGCATATTCATGTACAGGAGGGAGCAACATCACATTGGGGAAGAAGGAGAATTTAGGTAATGAAGGGGATTAGTATTTAATTAAGTAATAAATTGATTTAATTGACCTCAAAAGTTAAAAAATTCATATCTTCTATATGCGAAGTCCAATCAAGACGTGGTCTTTTGCATTGCGCTTATAGGAGCATTATCTATCCACTAAATTTGATTTCATCAAATTTGGAGCAAGTAGAATTTCAAGCTAAAATCGAACGTCGTTCGAATTTAGACCGAGTAGAAATACATAAGTGTCAGCTGGAAGTTTGATGAGCTAACTCACCTTTGGATGAACACTATATGATATATGCATTGATATAACTTGTTATGTATATGCGTGGATGTTTATTGTTTGGTTGCTGGTGTTTGGTAGAATTCATGCTTTATACAAAATGTCATATGAAATGATTTGTAGAGAATTTATCCGACTTGCAGGGAATTCTTTAAAGGGATTTGAATTCTTCACCACTGTTGACTGTAATTTCATTTATATATTGTGATGTAAATTATTGAATGCCCAAGAATTGGTGGCTTGGCCAATATTGTTGTTACTTTGAAATACTCAAAAGTGGAATTTTACTAAGTGTAAAAGTAAAGATAAGCATTGGTTAAGTGATATGAAAGTTCTAGGCCTCGTTATAGTATTTTGAAATACTATAATTTGATTTGAAATGGTTTTGGTGTGATTTGATTTTTCCAAAGCAGTTTGACATATTATTGTTGTTGGTTGATTTTCATGAATAAATCAAATGTGACTTTTTGGGATTCTTCGAGGCATTTTATTTAGAAATGGGTTTGAACTTCTCTATTTTTCTTCAAAACTTGTTGTTAATTTTCTAACTTATAGGAAAGTGTTTTAGAAATAATTTAGGATTTAAATATATTTCTAAGGATTTAATGTTGTATATAAAAAAGATTTATAAAATGGAATTTTATAAATATAAAAGAGATCTATAAAAAATTATTTATAAAAAGGAGTTTATAAAAAGAAAGAAGATTTATAAAAGGTGTTTTATAAATATAAAAGAGATTTATGAAAAGGATTTTTATAAATATGAAAGCGACTTATAAAAAAAGGTGTGTTATAAGTATAAAAAGAGATTTATAAAAAGGAGTTATAAATAGAAATGTGATTTATAAAATGAGTCTTATACATATACAAGCAAGTTGTAGAAAGATTTTTATAAATGGAATGAGATTCGATTCTTGTAAATGATCATTTTAAATTTTGGTGATATGGGAAGTATTCTTTCCATACTTAACACCAAATTCCGAGGTAGAGAAACTTGTCTCTATCCTGAGAAGTAAGATTGTATGTCGAGGTTAGGATAGTATGCTAATTTGTTCGAATACGTTGTTGATTGAGGGATAGTACAAGTTTGAAATTGGAAAGTCGGGGTCAGTATACTCTGTATGATTTCCATATGATCCATTTACTTACACCAAGTGTGTTTTGGGGTTATTATTATCTATGTTTTAAATGACATTTGTTTTAGCCCAAATAAGTATGGTTTTGCATCTGAAATCCATTTTAGATTATGTGAATGTACTTATACCATTGAGATAAGTATCTAGTTTCATTTTCTAAGTATCGAAAATGTAATGTTTTATGAATATACTTATACGGTTGAGCTAAGTATAAGGTTGCATTTTATAAGTATTGAAAGTATAGTGGTTTGTAAATACACTTATACCGTTAAGATAAGTATGGTTACATTTTCTATGTATTGAAAGTGCAGTGGTTTGTGAATATACTAATATACTTATAACATTGAGGTAAGTTAATGGTTACATTTTCTAAGTACAGAAAGTACAGTGGTTTGTGAATACACTTATACCGTTGAGATAAGTATATTGTTACATTTTCTAAGTATTAAAATTGTAGTGGTTAGTGAATGTACTTATATCGTTAAAATAAGTATATGGTTATATTTTCTAAGTATTGAATTATGAATATACTTGTACTTTTGAGATAAGTATATGGTTATATTTTCTAAATATTAAAAGTGTAGTGTTTTATGAATATACTTATACCGATGAGATAATATATAAATAGCTTTCCAAGCATTGAAAGAGTACAAACTATTAGTGAATGAGTAGTATTTATATGTATATTTTTGTAAAAAATATTTTGATACAAGTATTTAAAAAGTGATTTTTAATTAATGAAAGGATTTAGTAAAGAGGCTTAGTGGTTACTTATGTGTTTAACCATGCTTAGTTTTCAAAGAAGTTAACTCTCCGATTGGATTATGTGTTTATTTGATAGTTAAATAACTGACTATCAAATTTGGCTAGTTTTGAAAACTATTGATTGTTCTTTCAGAGAGAACCGGATCGAATAAGCATGAGTTATCTGACTACCACTTCGACCTAACATATGCGTTCGAATTGGAGATATTTTGAAGATGATGGAAATCGAAGGCAGAGCTCTTTGAAGTGCAAGGGCTCCTTGCTACTAATCTAGAGGGTGATTCCAAAAAGGATGTAGCAGAAGTAGTGCCTTCGGTTTGTTCATATCCTAAACAACTTGTATGAATGAATGTTGACATTGCATTGTTGCATGGAGGGTAGTGTTAGCATCCCAAGAGGGATTTGCGAAGAGGAAATGGTAATCATGGCCTTGCAAGCCTCACAACTCAAATGACCGAAATTAGGGGATGCAACAAAGCATTGTGGTTCGCTACCATTAGGAGCATCATTCCTTAGATCATTGATGTTTATGGATATTGATATGCGTGCACATAAAAAAAGGGGTTGGGCGTAATATTTGCAACCTAGATGCCCGATGGATGATGTAATTCCGTCTATGTCATGTTCGAGGGACAAGCCAGATCTTTGTTTATGGGGGTTGCAAGGTTTGCAACTTCAGTACATTTTATAGAGATGTACTATGGCAGGTGGTACCTTGGTGCCTTTTCATTGATGAAATCCATTTTTCAATACATGCCTTATGGTATTAGCTATGGAACCCAGTACCGTTGAATGTAATTATGGACAACCGTTCTAGATATGTCACATATTTACTTTAAATCCTAGAGAGTATTATAATATCATTGGATTTTCTATAAAAATGGTTTGGTTATCATAGGGTAAAAACTCATCCATGTTTATGTGTGGCATGATTTAACGAGATACCTTTGTTTTGAAAGGTTTTATAACAATAAATGCATATGATTTGTATTTCTCATGCTAGTTTACCAAATTGATTCGGCATTATTTTCTTATAATGCTCAGGTCAGCCCTACCATATTTCCATATTTAGTTATAGACATTTTGGAGCATCAAGAGATGAGTTAGATGCCTCCAAGAAGTATTTATATATTTTATTTCCGCTGCATTTCTTGTATTGTATGTATCTGCGTTTGTAAGGGCAGGCTGTTATAACCGTCCAAAGTAATGATAGGTTAGTCTACTCTAATTGATGTATGTATATAGTTTTCTTTTGTAAAGATCATGTCCATATTATATATTACTCAAGATGATGTGAGATTCTTTTTTGTCTTTTCTTTTCTTTCACCCCAACAATCTGTCATTCCAGCACTTGGATGCTTGTCACATGAATACTATGGATGTAATAGTGTCAACTGTTAAGGGCTGAAAAAGCTAGTCGCTGTAGATGGTATCATAGCTTAGGTTGAGTGAACACCTAGGCGTTGGTGGGGTAGACTCATTAGAGATAGGGTTAGTATTACCCTAGAATGTGTTTGAGTGTCTGTGTGTGCATTTATATATGAGAGCACGTATTTGTTTGTGCTATAAAATTGTTTTATATTGTGTTGATTGGTCTGTTGAGTGGTTTATGAATTTTGATTGAGATGTGGGATACTATGGTATCGATAGTGGTTTCTAAGTGCTTGGATAAGGAAAATCGACATAGTAATTTTTTTGAAATTGTAAATGAAATAATTTTACCTATATTTTATATTTCATACATAAAAGAATATTTTTCAAAAATTGATATAGTTATATATGATGTGTTTGTTTATTAAGAAATGATAATATTCATTTAATATCATTTATTTGTTGATTAGTTGTGCTCGCCCAGTTTATGAGCAATTTTACATTATCATTGCATGGGTTAGCTAGGTAGTAACTGTGGGAATATTAAATACGAACACCTTGTGAATTTAGTTTCATGATTTGACTATAAGACGTTCGATGATAATGTTGGGTTAAAATTAATTTTAATAAAAGTTGTTTATTATAATCTAAACAAAAACATAAATTGGTCAAATGATTTAGAAGCGACTTTATATAAAAATGTTTTATAAATATAAAGGATTTAGAACTCAGAATTTAAGTACTTAAATTCAGGTATTTTGAAAATTGTTTTTAAAAGTTTTTAGGAAAACAATAATAGAATTATTTGAAAGTATTTATGAATAGAAATATTTTAAAAAGGATTTTAAAGGAGGTAGAATGCACTTAACTCACTTCTGTTATTGGAAAATAATTTTGGTGATGACTGCAACATCATCAGCGTTCATTTTTGAGTTTCATAGTGGGGTGTGCTACTATTGTAGTTTTATACTAATTGTTTTGGTAAAACAAATTTTGTTTTAATCTCAAAAGTATGATTTGATATGCAAAAGGAGATATGTATATTATTATTATTTGAAAATGATTTGAAATAAAACCCGGTGTTCAGTTTTTAAATTTTCTGTTAAGTTATTTTATGGACGCATGTATCCTATGCATTATGGTAGTTTTGTTTGTGCATCTCATTATGATATATTGTTCGGTAATTTTCATTTGTTAAAATGAAATGAAATTATCAATGATTTTGAACAGTCAAAAACTTCCGATTAGTTGAGAACTTAAAGCTAAGTGTTGGTGAAAATATAAAAGTGGATTTTTGTAACTCTATAATGAAAGATAGTAAGTTAAAACTAGTTTTGAATTTGTTGAAAATCCTGGTTAAATAAATAAAAAATCTGATACTGTATGTATACTCTTAGGATGTAGTGGAGTATTATATGAATATGAACTTAAGTCCTAAAATATTTTAAACGAAATTGGGTTCTAATGAAATGTTCTATAAGTGAAGATAAGTCTTTATAAAGTGTTTATAAAATAAAGATAGTGTTTTATGAAATGCTTCATAAATGAATTCTAGTACTAAATAAGAAATGATCTTGATCCTGATTTGAGTACATGGATTTCAAGGCGATTTACACTGGTCCGAGTAAGGATTTTTCACTCGATTCTTGATTGCAAACACTTGATATGGATTTTTGATATGATTCAGAAGTTTTCTATTATATTGTATGGCTATGTAAGGAGAACATAGCTTTCTAATCAAGAAACCTGATCAAAGTCTGCACGAGAGAAATCGACCGGCGATACTAGCTCGGAAGAGAAGTTTATGTGATCGAGCAAGTGATCAAATTTAATATTGCACATGGATGACATATGTACATCATATGGGCTTTAATGTAGTTTTATGCCTCTTACATTAGAAATACAAGTTACATGGTATGATTTAGCATGCTTAGATTCTTGATATATGATGAATGAGTTGTTGTATTGTTTCATTTGTCGTGTTTAACTCTTTTTTAGGTTATGTAAGTGAGATTCAGGTACACGGAAGCAAATGCTAGCTTGCTGCTTCAGGTTTCATGAGTAGAGTTTGATTGCTCAACAAGTGGTACGTGTTTATGCTTAACGGGTATGTTTGCTATATGACATACACACTCTATAAGGTATATCATACATATATATTGTTTTGTTTTGTCCCCAAATATGGGAGGTCCTACATATGGGCTTATATTAATATTGTGATTTTTACAGACCCAGCCGTGCAAAGGAGGTACTACCAAAATTTTCTATAACTTAAGGGTGAGAAGACATTTTCTTCCTTTGGAAATTTCGGGGATGAAATTCTTTTAAGTGGGGAAGAATATAATGACCCAGAATTTTATTATTTTGATTTTGAATATTTAATTAATTCTAAGTATTTAAATAATTGATTTTAAAATCGTGCTAACTCTTTTTAATTAATAAATAATAATGATGAACTTGTTATAGAAAAATATTTACAAAAATAAAGAGTTCGGAATAATATCGATCGTGTGACCAAAAAATGTTTTATTGATAAACATACTTGAAACACGTGAAATTATCATTCCGATGCACTGTCTCTTATTTTGACAAAACTAATGCCATAGGAACTAGAATAATAAGGCGATGTATGCTGACGAGTTTTGTGACGATCGTGCGAGCTCAAAATGTGTAACGTTTGAAAAGAGAATTAAATAATAATATAAAATATTATAAATATACACCCACCCTCACTCTTCCTCCACACTTCTCTTCCTACCTTGTTCATTTTCCTTTGCCTACAGCAAATAAGGGGAGCCACTACACAATTTTAATTTTTCACGGAGCTTCGCTCACTGAAAACAAAAACCATCGGATATATCGAACTCGAGGAGGTAAGAGCTTCTGATCTATGTATTCTTCGACATGTACAGCGCTAGTTTGTGGAGCTCAAGATTATCATGGCCAAACTAGCGTTGCATTTTTCGAGAGATGTAGGTGGAGATAGGTGAAAGCGTCGATGGAATTGGTTTTCTTTTCGTGTGATGCAACTTTGGTCAAAATATGGGGTGGTGCGGCACCATATAGTGAGACGCATCAATACACAGTATCTGGAAGAGCGTTCGGTCATGAAATGAGGGTGATGATCGACCTTATTGTCTTGGTGGTCGTCATGGAGAGCGACTTTGGGGGAGTGTGTTGGTGAAGACAATGGCTGATTTCAGTTAGTAACGAAAAAGAAAAGAGGAGAGAGAGGATTAATGTGATGGGTGTGTGTCTTTATGCATATTCATGTACAAGAGGGAGCTACATCACATTGGGGAAAAAGGAGAACTTAGGTATTGTAGGGGATTAGTATTTAATTAAGTAATTAATTAACCTCAAAACTTATAAAATTCATATCTTCTACACACGAGGTCTAATCCAGTTGCAGTCTTTTGCATTACGCTCGTAGGAGCGTTATCTACGCACTTAAGTTGATTTCATCAAATTTGGAGCAAGTGGAATTTCAAGCTAAAATCGAATGTTGATCGATTTTAGAACAAGTAGAAACACATAAGCCTCAGCTAGAATTTTGGTGAGTTAACTCACCTTTGGATGAACACTATATGATATATGCATTGATATAAGTTGTTATGTATATGCTTGTATATTTATTGTTTGGCTGTTGGGTTTGGTTGAATTCATGCTTTATACAAAATATTATATGAAATGATTTGCAAGGAACTTATCTGACTTACAAGGAATTCTATAGTGGGATCTGGATTCCTCACCACTATTGATTTTAATTTCATTTATATATTTGTGGTATGAATGAATGCCCAAGAATTCGTGGCTTGGCGAATGTTGTTGTAACTTTGAAATACTCAAAAGTGGAATTTTACTAAGTGTAAAAGTAAAGATAATCATTAGTTGAGTGATATGAAGCTCTAGGCCTTGTTATAGTATTTTGAAATACTATTATTTGATTTGAAATGGTTTTGTTGTGATTTGATTTTTCCAAAGCAGTTTAAGATATTATTGTTATTGGTTGATTTTCATAAATAAATCAAATGTGACTTTTTGGGATTCTTCAAGGCATTTTATTTAGAAACTGCGATTTTCCATAGCAGTTTGAAATATTAGTGTTGTTCGTTCGTGATTTGAGAGGGATGCTCGAATTTGTTGGCATGGTAGTTGTCATAGAGAGAGATTGCAGGGAGCGTTGATGAAGATGGTGGCCGATTTCGTCGAGTAACGACGAAGAAAAGAGGGAAGAGAGGGTCAATGTGATGGGTGTTTGTCTCTTTGTATATGCGTATATAGGAGGGAGAAAAATCAAATTGGGAAAAAAGAGAATTTAGGTAATAAAGGGGATTGGTGTTTAATTAAGTAATTAATTAATTTAATTAATCTCAAAACTTATAAAATTCATATCTTCTGCATACGAGGTCCAATCGAGACAGGGCTTTTTCATTTTGCTTATAGGAGCGGTATCCATGCATTAGAGTTGATTTTCTTAAGTTTGGAGCAAGCAGAATTTCGGACCAAAATCGAACGCCGTTCGATTTTAGATCGAGCAGAAACACATAAGTGTCAGCTAGAATTTTGGCGAGTCTACTCATCTTTGGATGAACACCACATGTGATATGTGGGTTGATATAAATTGTTATTTATATGTTGGGATATTTATTGTCTGGTTATTGGGTTTGGTTAAATTCCCGCTTTACATAAAATGTCATTTGAAATGATTTGCAAGGAAGTTATCTGACTTACAATGGATTCTGTATAGGGATCTGGACGTCGCTACTGTTGATTTTAAATTCATTTATATATTTGTGGTATAAATTGTTGACTGCCAAAAATCGGTAACATGGCCAGTATTGTTGTAACTTTGAAATGCTCAAAAGTGGAATTTAACTAAGTGTAAAAGTAAAGATACGCATTGGTTAAGTGGTATGGAAGCTCTAGGCCTTGTTATAGTGTTTTGAAATACTATTGTTTGATTTGAAATGGTTTTGACCTAATTTGATTTTTCCAAAGCATTTTGAAATACAAGTGGTTGGTTGGTTTTCATAAATAAATTTGACTTTTGGGATTCGTCGAGGTATTTTATTTTAGAAATGGGTTTGAACTTCTCTATTTTTCTTCAAAACTTGTTGTTACTCTTGTCTAACTTATAGGAAGTGTTCTAGAAATAATTTGAGATTTAAATATATTTCTAGGCATTTAATTTAAAATATAAAAGAGTTTTATAAATATAAAAGAGATTTATGAAATGGAGTTTTATAAATATAAAAAGAGTTTTACAAAAAGGAGTCTATAAATAGAAAGGAGATTATAAGAGGAGTTTGATAAATATAAAAGAGATTTATAAAAAGAAGTTTTATAAATATGAAAGAGATTTATAAAAAAGGAGTTCTATAAATATAAAAAGAGATTTATAAAAAGGAGTTTATAAATAGAAATGAGATTTATAGAAGTAGTTTTATAAATATAAAAGCGATTTATAAAAAGAGTTTTATAAAAGGAATGAGATTTGATTTTTATAAATGATCATTTTAAATTTGGTGGTATGGAAAGTATTCTTTCCATACTTAACACCAAATTCCGAGGTAGGAAAACTTGTCCCTATCTTGAGAAACAAGAATGTATGTCGAGGCAAGTATAGTATGCTAACTAGTCCAATTACATTGTTGATCGAGAGATAATACAAATTCGAAATCGCAAAGTGGGGGTAAGTATACTTGGTCTAATTTCCATATGATCCATTTACTTGCACCAAAAGTGTTTTAGGTTTATTGTCATCTATGTTTTAAATGACATTTGTCTAAACCTAAATAAGTATGGCTTTGGAAGTGAAATCTTTCTTATGATTTTGTGAATGTACTTATACCGTTGAGATAAGTATATAGTTACATTTTCTAAGTATTGAAAGTGTAGTGTTTTGTGGATATACTTGTACCGTTGAGCAAAGTATATGGTTACATTTTCTAAGTATTGAAAGTGTAGTGGTTTGTGAATATACTTTTACCATTGAGATAAGCATATGGTTGAAATATCTAAATATTGAAATTAGTGTTTTGTGAATATACTTATACCATTTAGATAAGTAAATGGTTACATTTTCTATGTACTGAAAGTGTAGTGGTTTGTGAATATACTTATACTATTGAGATAAGTATATGGTTACATTTTCTAAGTATTGAAAGTGTAGTGTTTTGTGAATATACTTATACCAATGAGATAAGTATATGAATAGTTTTCCGAGCATTGAAAGAGTATAAATAAATAGCGAATGAGTAGTATACATATGTATATTTTTGTGAAAAGTATTCTAATATAAGTATTTACAAAATGATTTTTAATCAATGAAAGGACTAATTAAGGAGGCTTTATGGTTGCTTATGCGCTTAACCATGCTTGGTTTTCATATGAAGTTAAATCTTTGATTGGATTGTTTGTTTATTTGATCGTTAAATAATCGACTATCTAATCTTGGCTAGTTTGGAAAACTATCGATTGTTTGTACGGAGAGACCGGGATCAGATAAGCATGAGTCATCCAAAACCACTTTAAAGCTGCATAAGCGTTCGAATTGGAGACATCTTGAAGATGATCAAAATCGAAGATGATGCTCTTTGAAGTACAAGGGCTACTTGCTACTAATTCTAAGGTGATTCCAAAAAGGATGTAGTAGAAATTGTGCCTTCAATTTGATTATATCCTGAAAAAATTGTACGGATGAATGCTGGCATTGCATTATTGCCTAAAGGGCATAGCATTCCAAGAGGGATTTGCTAAGATTTGGAATGCTAAGAGCGAAAGGTAATCGTGGCCTCACAAGCTTCAAAACTCGGTAATAACCAAAATTGAGGGATACAGTAGAGCTATATGATTTGATACTAGTAGGTGCATCATTACTCAGATCTAGATTGATATTAATGGATTTTGGTATGCATGCGCACGGAAAAGGGTTGGTCTAGGTGCAATTTTTGCAGCCTTGGTGCATGATGGATGATGTAATCCAACTATGTCATGTTAGAGGGGCAGTTCGGCTCTGTGTTTGCAGGGGTGCAAGGCTTGCAACCACGGTACATTTTCTTAAGATGTACTATGGAAGGTGGTACCCCGTTGCCTTGTCATTGATGGAATCTATTTTCTAATACACACCTTACAGTTTGTGTTGTAGAACCTAATACTATTAAATGTAATTATGGGTAACCATTTCAAATATGTTATCTATTTATTTTAAACCCTGGACACTATTATAATATCATTAGATTTTCTATAAAAATGGTTTGGTTATCTAAGGTAAAAACCCACCGTGTTTATATGCAGCGGGTCATGAGATACCTTTATTAAGGTTTTATAACATTAAAAATCCATATGATTTATGTTTCTCGCACCGGTTTACCAGACTAATGTGGGCGTTATTTTCTTATAATGCTCGGGTTAGCCCGAGCATATTTTTAGATTTAGCTGTGGATGCTTTGGAGCATCAGAAGAAGAGCTGGATGCCTCCAATATGTATTCATGTATTTTATTTCCGCTGCATTTCCTGTATTTTATTTATCAAAATTTGTGAAGAAAGCCTATTAAAACTGTCCAGACTGATGATAGGTTAGTTTACCCCGATTAATGTATGTATATTACAGTTTTCTTTTATAAAGATCGTGTGTATATTATATATTACTCCTCATCATGTGAGATTTTATTCTATCTTTTCTTTCCTTTCACACTAATAATCCGCCTTCTAGCCCTTGGATGCCTGACACGTTAATGTCGTTGATGTATTATTGTCAACTTTTGAGGGTCGAAAAGGCTTGTGGTAACAGTGTAAGTTAAACTATAAATAAAGGGTAAGCAATTGGTACTGTAGTAATATATAAATATATTTAAATAGTTGGAACTAGGGTATGCATGTGTCAACATATTCATGTGCCTTATACCTAGTTGTTGTAAATATCTTGGGAGCTTGTATTTGCATTATTAGGAATATTTGATGTTTTGATCTTATTAGTTTGACCACTTTTTGTACAAAATTATATTCACACTATATCTTTTTCAAACTTCTCAATTTTAATTTTAATTATACATACATATATTGATTATATATATGAATGCAATTATAGTTTAAAGTTTATTAAATTAACAAAGTGAATTTAAAAGTATTATTTAATTAAGAAAGTATGAAATGTTTCTTAATTATTATTCTATGGTGGTTAAAGTGTTTTTTATGATATGTTTTTAATATATATATATATATATAATTCAAGTTTTTAAAATGTATTTATTTGATTGCGAATAAATTAAATTAATTTTGATGTTTTATAATTATTTTAAATTAGTATTTAATCATAGTAAACTATGAATTCTATAATATTTGGCTTTATAAACTATTCTGTGTATTAGAAATGTAATAATTGAATTTTAAATGTTATTAGTGAAAGTTTAAATACCGATTATTTAACTAAAATTCTGGAAACTATTTATTTACCATAAATATTCAACTATATCTAAGTTTAGATAATTATTTAATAATTTTGGAAAATGTATTTATTATTCGTCTTATAATAATTATTTTGTTATATAAAATTATATGTTTTGAATTTTTCATTAATAAGTAATGATTCATTTATTTATATTTATTTGAATAAATTATTTTTATATTAGTTTTTGATTCTTTGGTTTCTTGTCGTTTCCAGATTGATTCCGAAGATATTAATGATTCACCATTGATATTGATTTGATTAATGATTTAAATATGATAAAGCGATGACATCTTTGATATGATTTAGAGTTATAGTTTCGCATGATGAGGAATTAGAATAAATGTTTTAGTGATACCGTCTGGTATGGGATTCTTAGTAACACTTTTCCTATTACTCTTTAGACTTGTCATATTGAATATCGAAGGAGAAAGTGTGATATGTGAGCACTGAATAAATGTACTAGTAACATATGGTGTGATGGGAGTTGTTGTGTTACTTATTTAGTTATTCTTTGCTCATGGATGACACTCATACGGGGGTATGTTGTGTGACTCGCTGGATTGAGCATTTGTTGAGGCTAAACCTTAGATTATGATATACTATATGTTTGTCTACCTATTGTCCAGCTCCTTTTATATTTCAGGAGTGAACCAGATTGGCCAATATCCATCTTGGCAGCCTGATCGTGGGGTCGCACCCCAGATCCATGACATTGTTGTTGTTTATAGTATTTAATGCGCATTACGGGATTGGTAGTTAGTTGCCTCTTGTGTCGCATACGTCTAGTTCTGGTGTATGATATATATGTGGGTGGTAGATAGACTTATATTATGTATATAAATGAGATTATAAGATTATATTGGAGATTATGTTGTGACGACCCAGAAATTTTGGATATTTGAAATTGGAATATTTAATTTATTTTAAATATTTGAATGTTACTTTAACTTGAATTTGAAATATCACTATTTATTTGGCAATTAAATTATCGAATTTAATAAGTGAAAATTGGGTAAAATATTGAATCTGGATTTTTAAGCTGGTTAAAAATATTTCAAAGGCTTAGAAATTTTATATTTATATTACTGGAGAAATAGAAGTTTTAAATTGGAGTTTGAAAGTGTTTTTCTTAGTTTGGAAAATATATAGTTTAAATCGATATTTAAAAATAGCTTTCCGAGGCACGGTCTCGGAATTTGACGAAACTAGTTCCATTGGATCCGTAATAGTTTATTATTATCAGATTCCAATTTTCGTAGCATTCGGAGTTGTTGTGTGATGGTACTGTAGATAAACGCGTTGAAATCTATATCGGAAATTTAGTATGATAATTGGGTTCAAAAAGCTATCTTCTCCATACGATCGAATTAGGACTCGAAACCTTTTCCTTTGTGTTCTGAATAGGGGTTTAACATTATAAATGCCTTGCGGCACGCCTCGATTGGAGATCGAGATTTTGAGTTGTGGAAATTGAGACGATTTAAATTTGAATTTAAATTAAAAATAATATTTGTTCTCAGCAACCTTTTTCTTTTTTTTCTTACAACACGTTCCCCCCAGTATACACTTATCCATTTATATTTACACGTGTTTGTTTTTAAATTAAAGTTGAATCAGCCAAGCATCTTGTATTCGAGGGAAATATAATAAAAGGGGCAAGCATTTTATCTTTGAAAAATAAACGAAGAAATAAAAAAAATGCCCGATTGTAGTTCTAGCCGCAGTAATTAAATTCATCAAATCTGCCTCCTTAAAATCAATAAGAAATTCATAGCTTAATCAATTTCAATCGACATCTTCTCAATTCATCGAAGCTCGGTGTGACAACTCGAAATTTCTAGATATTTGAAATTGAAATATTTAATTTGTTCTAAATATTTGAAAAGTAATTTAATTTGAATTTCAAATATCACTGTTTATTTAGACAATTAAATTATTGAATTTAATAAATGGAAATTGAGTAAAATACCGAATCTTGAATTTTGAGCTGTTTAAAAATATTTCAAAGGCTTAGAGAATTTATAATTATAATACTGGAGATAATAAGAATTGTAAATTTAAATTTGGAAGTGTTTTGCTCAGTTTTAAAAATATATCGTTTAAATTGAATTTAAAAATAGCCTTCCGAGGCATAGTCTCGGAATTCAACAAAACATGTTCCATTAGATCCGTAATATTGTATTATTATCGGATTTCAATTTTCGTAGTGTTTGGAGTTATCGAGTGATTATACGACTGATAAACGCGCTGAAATTTTAATCGGAAAATTCAATACAATAACTGGGTCCAAAAAGATATCTTCCCCATACGAGGACTCGAAACCTTTTCCATTGTGTTTGAAAAAGGGAGTTTAACATTATAAACGCCTAGCGGCACGCCTCGATAGGAGGTCGAGATTGTGAGTTGCATGATTTGTAACGATTTAAATTTAAATTTGAATTTAAAACAATATATATATATATATATAGTATTTAATATAATACTATTTTCTCAAGACAAGTTGTACACGTTCTTTTATTCATAACACTTGGAATCTTTCTCGTGACACGCGTTGGGTTTTAAAATAAAAATTAGATCAGCCGAGCTTTGTAAAAGAGAAAATATAATCCAAATTCATTTAAAACAAGGACCAATTTCTTTCAAGATCAAAACTTATCTGAGCAAATTTAATGGCCGAGACAAATCAAAGCATAGGAATAATAAATAAAATTCTCGTTAGCCTCCTCCCTATTTCCCAGTTCAAATCGACATCAGTTAAATGGCCGACATCAAGAAGAATCGCATTCGTTCTTCTTAGTTTGATTCTCGAATTAATCTAGCATGTTTTGCTTACGTGAAGGGAATCGAATTTGATTTTTTCTCAGGATCGTAGGACTCGACATTGGGTGGTTTGAGTAGCGACGAAGGGGAGTGCGGCGACAAGCGAAGGCGACGACTGATTGGGGTTTGGGTTGATCGAGTCGCACTTCGATGAGCAGCTAGCGAGGGGATTTTCTTTTAGCTAGGTATTGGTCGCGAGCACGAGGCCAGTTTGGGTGATGTGGGGAGTTGCTCGCACGCATAGTCTGGGTCGTCGTTGCGGGCGATGGTGGCCAAGGCAGAGGGTTGAAGCTATGACATCGAGCAACTATCAAAGGTCGCAATTGTCATGTTGGGTTTGAGCCTGGATTTCTGGTGACCGAGCAAGGGCATTTAGGTATTTGCTTTAGTTATAAATTATTTTATTTGTGTATATATACACATAGAAGAAAAATGCAGATAGGGGATATATTCTGCAGTAAGGTTTAGAAGGGGAAATACTATTTAATTTGAGTATAATGTTTTGGAAAGATAGTGTTTCTGACCAGTTTAAATAAAATCAGATTTCTATTTTATTAATATGTATATATATTTATATATATATTGGTTAGAAGAGAAAATTTGCAGTAAAGAAAAATTTATATATGTATATATATGTGCCTATCTTAGTTAATTATATATATATATATATAAGATCTTGAAATATAAAGGATTTTTAAATGTTTGAGTAATAAAAGTAGATTTTTGAAAATCTATAATTTATTTTTATTAGTGTATATGTAGTTTAGAAAGGGAAATTAATAGTTTAATTAAATCATTAGTCAATTAAATTATTACACGAAAATTGATTATTAAATTAATTCAAATATTAATAAATTTAATAATGTTTATACAAGGTTTAAAATCATGGAAACAAGCTCGTTTGGAATGGATTGCAAACGGCAAAATAAAAAGGTGAGTTAACCTCACTCATCAGGGTTTTATTTAAATTTAAATAGTTAAATTTAAATTTTGGTTAAATGATTGAATTGATTGGATGTGGTACATTATATATAGTATATATATATTGGAGTGATTGATTCCCGCATTATATAGCGGATAAGAGCCTATGTGCCGCATAATAGCAGATGAGATAATATAAACCCATACACCGCGATATTCCACCTCGAAGTGGAATTGGTATTATTATATTGTGCTAACATCTGTGGATGCATGAAAAATAGGTTGGAGGGATCCAACTAGATTCCTCAAAACCTTTGAATTTATTTTATATATTCAGCGATATGATTATATGATGTTCGACAACGAATTATATTGAACATATTGGGAAATGGAATTTATTGAATACTCAACCTTGGTTAAATATATATATATATATATGTAGGAATTTTAAGAATTGATATATATATATATATATATGAAGTTTGGATTTTTAAAGTAAATAAAAAGGTAATTTTAAATAAAATAATTATAAGGAATTTTGATAATTAAATGATGTGGAAGGATAAAAGTTGATTTTTAAATTTTAAATAAATAAATTCTGAGTATGGGAAGTATATTTTGAATAAAGAGGAATAAATAAATTTTTAGACTTAATGATATTTCTTTAAGGAATAAAGAAATTATTTTCAAATTTACGGTTTAAATGTGGAAAAGATAAAGAAGAAATTTAGGAAAAGCATGAAATTTGTATTTCAGCTTAAATAAGATTTTGAATTATAATAAAGAAGTTAAATCTGAAAGTAATGAGTTTTGAAATGAAATTGGCTAAGTAAAGAAATTTATTTTAAATGGAGTAAATTTTGAAAATCAATTTGAAAATTGATTTAAGTGTTTGAAATTGGAATTTTAAAAGGAGATGAGACCATGAAATTTATAAACTGGCTTTATAAGGTGAAACAAGATATCTGTGCATATTTGGAAGTATAAATCCATGATGAAAATTTATAAAGGAATGGGTAGTTTGTTTTAAAAATAAATAATGGTTTATCTTTAAAGGTTTGGAAATGGGAAGTGCTTTTCCCTGCAAATCCAAGTGTATTTTACAGAAGACTTTTATGTATAAGCTAAAGGCTTTAAAATTTTGTTTTAAGGAGATGTTTTAGAAAATTTATTATTTTTAAATGTTTCAAATTTTAAAGTAAATAATTTTCAAATTTATTTTGGTAGTAATTATTTAAAGGTTAATTGGTATTATGTTTTAAAAAGATAAGTATTAATATTTTTATTTTATAAAGTAATTTTATTTTAAAGATAGTTTGGGTAAAGTTTAATTGAAAACTTGTATACAATTTTGTAACTCTTATTTTAAATTTAGTTTGGCTTAACTTTTATTTTAAAAATTAGTTTTGTATTTGATAAAATAGTTTATTTTAAATATTTTTATAAGTATATATTTTGGATAAAGTGTTTAAGTAATTTTAATTTAAACGATTTAAAGTATGTTTTAGAATAAAATGATTTAAATTATTTTTAAAAATCTTAAGTATTTTGGATTTGGCGGTTTTCAGTGGAAATAAAATAATTGATGGAAATTTATTTCGACGAAAGAGAGAGAAAAGTGATTTGAAAACTTTTTCAAAGGATTAAAATGTAGGAAAATATCTTGCAAACATATTTAAAAAAATAAATAATTAGGGAGAAATTATTATGGCTTGATGATTGCCTGTGAATGTTATTTGATAGTTAAATAACTGGCTATCAATTTTGGCCAATGCGTTGATCGTTTCGAAGAGACCGGGATCGGGATTAATTTTCCAAAAACCACTTCGATTCGGTTTGAACGTTCTCTTGAGGAAGACAAGAGTTTAGAGTCAAAGATGGAGCAGTGAAGTGCAAGTGCTAGTCGCTACTAATCCTGAGGGTGGTTTCGAAATGGATGTAGTAGGAGTAGTGCCTTCGGTGCCGCTCAAACCCGAAACGGACGTGTATGGATGAATGCTTTCAGAACATCATCAGGAGGACGATGAGCATTCTAAGTGATTGTGTGCTAAAAAGGTAACGCATAACCTTGAGCCTTATAAAATGGGAATGGCTAAAACAGGGAAGGTGCATGCAAGGCTAAGTGGCTAGCAACCAATTAGGGTAAGGTCACCCCTGTCTAGATGTCCCTTTTTTATATTCAGCTGTGTAGCGGTTGCTGATACCAATCGCGGGGTGAACTTATTCGGACTATCCAGTAAGGGGTAGCTCCGGTCTTGTGATGCAGAGGATCGGGAGGGATCCTTGGTATAGTGATCTAGATCACGTACTGTGACGAGCGGTACCACAGCAGCCCTACCATTAATGGAAATCCATTTCTCTCTACGTGCCTTTACGGTCTTTGTTTTAGAACCCACTTTGTGGCTAGTAGCTGGAATTTAATAATGTAACAATTTCGGCTATTTGAATAAGTATTTGTATATAGACACTATTATAATATCAGAGGATTTTATAAGAAATGTTTTGGTTATCGTAAGGTAAATACCCGACATGTTTATTTATGGCGTGGTCTTACGAGATACCTTTGATTTCAAATGATTTTGAAAACTTTAATAACCCAACTAAGTGTGTTTTCTCATGCTGTTTTTTCAGACTGACTCGGGTTTTATTTAACTATAAATGCTCGGGTCAGACCGGGTATTATAGAGTACAGGATATGGTGCTGTGGAGCTCAGGAGACGAGCTGGATGGCGAGACGTACTTTTGTACTAATTGTTATTCCGCTCTGTATTCAGTTTTTAGGACAAGTTTATATAACTGTTTAGCATTTGGATATTGATTATGTTGTTGAATTGAGTTGCACTCTGATGATGTAATGTATAAATCAGTACAGATTTCTTTGTATTTTAATGCTATTGTTATATATTATATTTATTCCGTTGTGACTATGAGATTCTGATGTTGTTCTATTTCGTTCTTCTACCTTCTTCGTTTTCTTTTAACCCTAATGGTTTGATTTTTCCGGCATTGAAAAATCAAGTCGTTACATTTGGTATCAGAGCCAAGTTAAGAGAGAACCTTGGCTCTGATGGGAATTACTCATTTGAATAGAGTCCGTAGTACTCTAGAATGAGTTTGAACGTATTAGTGAATATAAAAATTATTATTATATTGTGTTGACTTATCGGTTGAGTGTTTATGGATTCTGGTCGATATGTGGGACACCATGTCATCGATAGGGGTTTCTAAACTCTTAAACAAAATAAACCGACACAGTATTGTTTTAAAATAGGGTAAATGGAATAATTTTATCCACTTTATTTTTGTATGCAGAGGAAATAATTTTCTGTAAATTATTATAGTTATATATGGTTTCTTGATTGTTAGAAAGTGATAGTATTAAATTATTAGCATTTAGGTGTAAAATTGAATAAGAAGTTAAGATAATAATCAAAGGTTAAGGAAATAAATTCATTAATAGAATGGAATTTGAAATTTAAATTATGAATGTGATTTATAATTGAGATAAGAATTCCAAAGTAATGTTTGAATATGAATTAAATGAATTTGGAATTTTGGGAAAAGTTTAAATTCTTTTGGGTTTGAAAATGGTTTTTAAAAAATTTTGAGGAAATAATGGTGATATTATTTCAGATTGGATTGAAATTTGGAGATATTTGGAATTTAAAATATTTGAAGAGGGTTTTAAAGGGATAAAAGCATTTAACACTCTTCGATCGCTGGAAAATAACTTGGTGATGACTGTAGCATCATCGATGTTCATTTTCGAGTTTCTAAGGAAGGAATTACTACTCGAATATTTTGTATTTGTGTTTGTTGCAAAATTGAGTTTGATTTTGTGATGCAAAGGAATAATTTCATTTGGATATAATTTATTTCAAAAATGATTTGGAATATTGAGTATCTGGAATCTTATTAAAAATGCAATTGGAATGTAATAAGCTGAAGAAAAAACTTATAGAAGTTAAAAATTCAAATTAAAATGGAATGTAATTGAATCTAGTAATAAAAGTAAAAATTTATTTTATTGGAAGTAAATTTGTGGGAGAACAAATTTGTTTAAATTTGTAAGTGATAGAACTAGAATTAAAGTTGAATATTGGAATCAATTTAAACTATGTCGAGAAAGGTGAACTGTAAATTTGTTCAAAGGACTAAAAGAAGTAAAAGTTTAGAAATAAATTTTTTGTTGAAATTTGAAATTCGTGGAATAAGATTCAACTTGAAAGGGTTAAATAAAGGTAAGTGTGACTAGAGAATAAAGTTAGAAAGATAAGCCAATTAAAGAAGGTTGGTAAATGAAATGGAAATAAAATTATGGATAGACAAATGAATTTGCATTTGTAAGAAAATAGAATTAAAACTGAATATTGGGAATTAATTTGAATGTGTGTAATAGAAGATAGTCATGATTTGGCTAAATAAAGTAAAGAACTGAAATATAATTAGTAAATAAACTAATTGATTCAAGAAGGTAAGTAGATGAAATGGAATTGTATGTTGGGATGATATTTAATTTAAAATGTGTAAAATAAAGTGAAGTTATAAAATTAATTCGAAGTGAACTAAAAAAAAATTTGGAAATAAGAAAATGTTTGAGATTAGAAATAAATTAGTAGTGGAACTAATTTAGATAATGATATGAACCAGTTGTGAATGGAAGAAAGTTGATAAAATTCAATATTCAGAGTTTGAAGATGAGTTGAATTCAATAGGGGTGGGCGCGGTCGGTTAACCGGATCGTTCGGTTAAAATTTTCGATTAACCGCAAAAGAACGACCGGTTCGGTTAACCGGTTTCGGTTAATTGTGGAAATATACTACCGACCGAACCGGTTAACCCTAACCGCGGTTAACCGAATTTTTTAACCGATTAACCGGTTACTTTGACCGGTTAACCTTTCAAATTAACTGATTAACCGGTTTACAAATTTAAAATACACATCATTTTTGACCGACTCAACTGAAATACAACATATACTTGCTTCATTGTTTGTACTAGTTCATACTTCATCCTGACAGTAATTTCAATTGTTCACACTAGTTCATACTTCATGCTGACATTAATTACAATTGGTCATACTAGTTCATATTCATAATTCATTCTACCAGTAATTCCAAAATCATACTAGTTCATTCATTATTCATACTAGTTCATTGTTCCTGGAGATTACACTACAACGGTAATTCAATTACATTACATTAATACACGTCAACAACTACGAACTACAAATTCAACCGACTCAGCTCCAAGCCTCCACATAATTACCAACTTCCAAGATGATGACGAAGACAACTGCTTACAAGATGAAGACGAAGACAACAATTGCTAACAACCGATATACAACCCGAATGCTTAGTTAAACCTGAATACAAGATGAAGATGAATAAGGTTAACATTAGATGAATACCCAAAGGTAAATAGTTTACACTCCTAAGTTTGGTAACGGTTATTGTAAACTAAATGCAGATATGCATTTTTCCATACTATGTTAGAAAAAATGCATTTACCTTTTATAGCATAAGCACTAAGTTTTGACATGGTCAATCATTGTAAAAAGAAAAAAAACTAGCTTAAACCATACATAAGTTAGAATATGAATATACAATTGAATATACAATTGAACTTAACCCTATTTGATTGGTGAGATGATTTTGATTTCAGTGTAGTATATGAGAATGCATTGTGCGTTCATAGGTACATTATATATTTAGT
Source organism: Allium cepa (assembly GCA_030765085.1). Classification (NCBI taxonomy): domain Eukaryota; kingdom Viridiplantae; phylum Streptophyta; class Magnoliopsida; order Asparagales; family Amaryllidaceae; genus Allium; species Allium cepa. The sequence goes on along the minus strand of CM060930.1, from coordinate 77,000,282 downwards.
AGAACAAAACAAAAATTACATTTCATCGGTAGTTTAATCGAAATAAAATGTAAGGGAAATACAACAGCTTAGCTACAACAGAGAGCTAACTGTAAATGAAAGAAGCCGAGCTTTGTAGCTAAATGAACCTGATTATGCTACTAAAAAAATATCCACAAGTGTATTCACCTTTCTTAGTTAAACTAGACATCATATTTATATCACTATGCATTTGTTCATTTGCACTGAACGATTTCAAAACCAAATAATGGATAAATACTTTGTGAACGAGGGTCTTGACTGGAAAAGGAAATATTTTGACTTAGCATATGAGAATGCATTGTGCATTCATAGGCACATTATATATTTAGTAAAACAAAATAAAAATTACATTTCATTGGTAGTTTCATCGCAATAAAATGTCAGAAAGTACAACAGCTTAACTACAACGGAGAGCTAACTATAAATGAAAATAGCTGAGCTTTGTAGCTGAATGAACCTGATTATGCTACCAAAAAGATATCCATACAAGTGTATTCACCTTTCTTAGTTAAACTAGACATCAAATTTATATCACTATGCATTTGTTCATTTGCATTGAATGATTTCAAAACCAAGTAACACATAAATAATTTATGAATGATGGTCTTGACTAGAAGAAGCAATATTTTGGTTGAGCATAATTTTATGAAAATATTTGATGAAACTATTCATTATATTTATGTCAAGATGTCTGATGGGTATATGAAATATAATCTTGTATTCGGACTCTCCGTATGTTCAGTAACTTTACAAATTAATGTAGATCGAAATATTATTTGTGAAACATGCAAAAAATAGTGAAATATGTGAATATTATCAACTTGAACATAAATTCTGATAGATCACCTCATATTAAAATTTACATAGATGCATTGTCGCAGTAGTTAGTTTTGCCAACGTTAATTATTATTTGAATTTATCGGTTTTAAATTCAACGACTACTACTCCAAGGTAAAGCACAGATACCAAAAATGGGAGTAGGGTAGCAGACAAAGTAAAAATACAAATATCCAAAATTTTGAACAAATAGAAAAGAGAAACCTGATTGGATTAGTAGAGGAGTGGTGAAGCTTAGTTTCCAATATCCTTTTATCAATTTGTCAAAGACTTATAATCAACGATCTCAAATTGTAGTCCATGGTGTAGATAGTTCTGTATGAAATCAACAAAAAATTATTAATTAACTCAATAATTTAGAATTTTATGGAAAAAAGATGTTTACTGCAAATTGAGAGAATACAGTATACTAATTATGAACTATACATGCAGATTAAGACATATACAATTACATGTAACAGCTTTTAATCTATTATGTAATTTAGTTACTATCAGTATTTTAAAAAACAAAATAGGCATGTGCCTTTTAATAGAAAAAACATATTTTATGCTAATGGGCCATGGAAGCAAGTAAAATATAAGTTTTCAAGAGACTGAATTTTAAAACATATATTCAGGCTGAAGAAGTAGAAGGCATGCATGTGACTTAAATACAACATATACTATATACATAAGATAGAGGGGTGCTAAAACAAAAAAAAAGATCAATTTAAGAATCACACGATAAGAATTTAACTTGAGGATAGTGCAGGTGAAAAAAAAAAGTTGGAATATACGCCACTATCGCTTAAGAGTATAAACTACTGTAATGGTGGTAGATATTAGTAGATAATAACAGAATGGTGGTGCTCTGAAATGGAAATTATTTGAAATCTTAGTAGATAATAACAAAATCATTAATTAGCAACAATAAAACAATGTAGAAAAGGTAAGCATGATAAATGCAATATAAATGAGTTGGAAACAGAATCAGAAAGCAGTTAATTAGGATACGTGGAACATACAAACTAATGGGTGATATGATGAAATGAAAACTTAACTTTCTTTTTGATTTAGGAACAAAGGGTGAAAACTAACTTATAGTACCAGTTTTAGAACATGATGATATCTCAGAACTGTACTACAACATGTTATAAACTCTTCTGTAGAGTACTACTCAATGCCAAATTCGCCCAAATGCGATTCAGTCACCTCCTGTCTACAATTTTTCAACCAAAGCTGTGAACAAATTTTTTTGTAGAAACATTTTTTTTCATTTTAATTCTTGCAAATAATAGTTAAAATCAGGAGAGCAATATCAAAAGTTCCTAACTTGGCTATTGTTCTTTAAATTATTGTTCAAAGATTCGTCATTCATAACAATGCTTCTGTCTTTGAAAGTGGGAATCTTAGGACCCTATATAAGTTTAATTATATACGAATATACAAACTCTATATATTATTTCGATCAGAGTCCAGTTAATAAAAACAAAACAAAACAAATTACACATACAGTATATAATTTCAAAATTGATCCCAAAATCACATATTAGAGTACATAGTGAATTATACAGACACAGACAATCAATAAAAACTAAACAAAACAAATAAAAACTAAAAATACACATAACTAATACAAACTCACGTTTTCCCTTTATTTGCTAGCATTCACCATATCTGAATTTATAGATCGATTAGCAGAGAAAATTAGCAGTAGATTGACCTAAGTGTTTTTAGGAATGATTATGGAAAGAGGAAATTAGCATAGAAGTATTTTTGGGAACGAGATGTTGAACTGAAAGCGGCGGGGATGATGAAAAAATTAGGGTTATGTTTCAGTATTCATTGCTTTGCTACGCGATATTGGGATGGGCCGGGTAGTGGGTAGGCGCTGGTAATTTCTTGCTGCGTAAAGCATAAGATTGAAAATTTATATTCGGTAAACGGTTAACCGATATACGTTACATGGTTAACCGTTAACCGAACCGAATTTCTTCGGTTAACATCGGTCGGTTAACCGAATAATCGGTTAACCGAATTTGTCGGTTAATGCGGTTCGGTTAAGCTCGGTTGAGTCGGTTAAGTCGGTTAACCAAATTAAATGCCCACCCCTAGAATTCAAGTAGAATTGGAAATGAAAATCTGGATGAAAATTTGGAAAAAAGTATTGAGATTTGAGATAAATTAGTAAATTGAAGCAAATTGAATCTATTTGGAATTAGGATCCAAATTGATTAAATATAGATAAAAACCAAGTGATAAAATGAAGTTGAAAGACTAATTTGTAGTAGACTAAAAACAATTTAAAGTTGGAAATAAATCCATTGGGATTTAAATAAATTAGTAGTAAGACTAAATATAGAAATGATTAATTGAATATGGCTTGAGATGAGGTAAATTGAATTCATATTGGATTGGAGATCCAGTTTAAAAATGGATGGATATAAAGGCTAGAGTAGTAGAGTAATAATATAAGAGTATATAAAATGCTTATATTAAACTTAAGAAATGAATGGTGAAATTCTTAAGTAAGTTTGGTATTGGATATATACTAAGTAATTTTGGAATGGAGATTAAGTGAAGTTGTGAAATAGGATAATTGTGCATAAGTGAATAGAAATCATAAGAATGTGAATAAAAGAGAATTGATATAGCTAATAATCAATGGATATAAATACGTAAGATGTACGTATATTATTTATTCGCATAGTGATTTGATCCAGATTCAAGCACAGAATTTCGAGGTAGTTGTACCGATCTGAGTTGGGATTTTTCACTCGATTTTCGGCGGTGAACTCTGGATATGGATTTTTGTTCTGGAAATTCTTTGTCATAGTTTGTGGCTATGTAAGGAGAATGACGGTTTATGATCAAGAAACCAGATCTGAGTCTGCACTAGGAAGTCAGGTGGACGAAACTAGTTTGGAGGTGAAATTGTGTGATCGAGCAAGCGATCAAATTGGGTATTGCGTACGGATGATATATATATATATATATATATATATATATATATATATATATATATATGCATCGTACAGATGCTATTGCTAAGTTGGCTATTCAAGTGTTAAAATACAAAGGGGGATTGGGATTTTTGAAGATAAATTGAAATTTGCTCGGCAAAGGTATGTATTTAAATTTCTGTATGAAATTTGATGATTTTCTAGTCTACCCACTTGGCATTTTGTTTTCTTTGGAAAATTTGAGAGCCCGTAGAGGCATTTTGTAGTTTTACTGATTTAGCCGCGCAAAGGAGACGCTAGCAAAAAAATTCAAAAATTTAGGGAGTTAGAAAATTTTTGGAAATTTTTTGATAATCTAATATTTGAATTTGAATGGTTGAGTGAGCAATGTTGTTTGGAAATTTTGGATAGGTTTGAAAGGTGAGTAAGAGTAATAGTGTTGTTATAAAAAGATTGTTTTGGGTATTGTTTAAACTGTTTGGTTTTGGGAAGTTGATAAAACTATTAGAATGAGTAGTTAAAGGGTTGTGGACCATTCTTTCTAACTAGTAATTTCGGGGACGAAATTCTTTTAAGGGGGAGGAATGTGATGACCCAAAATTTCTGGATATTTGAAATTGAAATATATAATTTGTTTTAAATATTTGAAAGGTAATTTAATTTGAATTTCAATATCACTGTTTATTTGGACAATTAAATTATTGAATTTAATAAATGGAAATTGAGTAAAATACAGAATCTTGAGTTTTGAGCCATTTAAAAATATTTCAAAGGCTTGGAAAATTTATATATATAATACTAGAGATAATAAGAATTGTAAATTTAAATTTGTAAGTGTTTTGCTCAGTTTTAAAAATATATCATTTAAATTGAATTTAAAAATAGCCTTCCGAGGCACAGTCTCGGAATTCGTTGAAACTAGTTCCATTGGATCTGTAATATTGTATTAGTATCGGATTCCAATTTTCGTAGTGTTTGGAGTTGTCGAGTGATCATACGATAGATAAGCGCGCTGAAATTTTAATCGAAAAACTCAATACAATAAATGGGTCCAAAAAGATTCTTCTCCATACGACCGAGTTAGGACTCGAAACCTTTTCCATTGTGTTTGAAATAGGGGTTTAGCATTATAAAGGCCTAACTGCACGCCTCGATAGGAGGTTGAGATTGTGAGTTGCGTGATTTGTAACGATTTAAATTTAAAATTGAATTTAAAATAATATATATAGTATTTTATATATTACTATTTTCTCAAGACAAGTTGTACACGTTCTTTTCTTCATAACACTTGGCATCTTTCTTGTGACATGCGTTGGGTTTTAAGATAAAAATTAGATCAACCGAGCTTTGTAAAAGAGAAAATATAATCCAAATTCATTTGAAACAAGGATCAATTTCTTTTAAGATCAAAACATATCTGAGAAAATTAAATGGCTGAGACAAATCAAAGCATAGGAATGATAAATAAAATTCTCGTCTGCCTCCTCCCTATTTTCCATTTCAGATCGATATCGGTTAAATGGCCGACATAAAGAAGAATCACGTTCGTTCTTCTTAAGATTCTCGAATTAGTCAAGCACGTTTTTCTCACGTGAAGGGAATCGAATTTAATTTTTTCTTAGGATCGTAGGACTTGACGTTGGGTGGTTTGAGTCACAGCGAGGGGGAGTGCGGGGGCAAGCGAAGGTGACGACTGATTGGGGTTTGGGGTAATCGAGTCGCGCGTCTATAAGCAGCTAGTGAGGGGATTCGCTTTTAGCTAGGTATTGGTCACGAGCATGAGGCCAGTCCGGGTGATGTGGGGAGTTACTCGCACGCATGGTTTTGGTCGTCGACGTGCGCGATCGTGGCCAAGGCAGAGGGTTGAAGCTACGACATCGAGCAACTATCCAGGGTCACGGTTGTCATTTTGGGTTTGAGCCTGGATTTCTAGGGCCGAGCAAGGGAATTTAGGTATTTGTTTTAGTTAAATTTAATTTAAATTTTTGTTTATTTGTGTATATATACACATAGAAGAAAAATCCAGATAGCGGATATATTCTGCAGTAAGGTTTAGAAGGGAAATACTATTTAATTTAAGTATAAAATTTTGGGAAGCTAGTGTTTCTGAGCAGTTCAAATAAAATCAGACTTCTATTTTATTAATGTATATATATATATATATATATATATATATATATATATATATATTAGAAGAGAAAATTTACAGTAAAGAATTTATATATATATATATGCCTATCTTAGTTAATTATATATATATAAAAGATCTATAAATATATAGGATTTTTAAATGTTTGAGGAATTTATAAAAGTAGATTTTCGAAAATCTATAATTTATTTTTATTAGTGTATATGTAGTTTAGAAAGAGAAATTAATAGTTTAATTAAATCATTAGTCAATTTAATTATTACATGGAAATTTATTATTAAATTAATTCAAATATTAATAAATTGTATAATGTTTATACAAGGTTTAAAATCGTGGAAACAAGCTCGTTTGGAATGGATTGCAAATGGCAAAATGAAAAGGTGAATTAACCTAACTCTTTTGGGTTTTATTTAAACTTAAATAGTTAAATTTAAATTTTGGTTGAATGATTGAATTGATTGGATGTGGTATATTATATATAGTAGTATATGTATATTGCAGTGATTAATTCCCGCATTATATGGCGGATGAGACCTATGTGCCGCATAATAGCAGATGAGATAATATAAACCCATATACCACGATATTCCACCACGAAGTGGAATTGGCATTATTATATTGTGCTAATATCTGTGGATGGAGGAAAAATAGGTTGGAGAGATCCAACTGGATTCCTCAAAAGGTTTGAATTTATTTTATATATTCAGCGATTGGATTATGCGATGTTCTGTGATGAATTATATTGAACATATTGGGAATTACAATTTATTGGATACTCTGGCTTGGTTATATATATATATATATATATACATACATACATACATATATACATATATATATACATACATACATATATATACATATATATATATATATCGGAATTTTGAGAATCGATATATATATATATATATATGTGTGTGAAGTTTGGATTTTTAAAGTAAATAAAAAGGTAATTTTAAATAAAATAATTATAAGGAATTTGGATAATTAATTGATTTGGAAGGTTAAAAGTTGATTTTATTTTAAATAAATAAATTCCGAGTATGGGAAGTCTATTTTGAAAAAAGAGGAATAAATAAATTTTTAGACCTAATTATATTTTTTTATGGATTAAAGAAATTATTTTCAAATTTAAAGTTTAAATTTGGAAAAGATAAAGAAGAAATTTGGGAAAAGTATAAAATTTGTATTTCAGCTTAAATAAGATTTTGAATTATAATAAAGAAGTTAAATCTGAAATTAATGAGTTTTGAAATGAAAATGGGTCAGTAAAGAAATTTATTTTAAATGTAGTAAATTTTGAAAATCAATTTGAAAATTGATTTAAGTGTTTGAAATTGGAATTTTAAAGGGAGATGAGACTATGAAATTTATAAACTGGGTTTATAAGGTGAAACAAGATATCTGCGGATAATTGGAAGTATAAATTCACGATGGAAATTTATCAAGGAATGGGTAGTTTGTTTTAAAAATAAATAGTGGTTTATTTGTAATGGTTTGGAAATGGGAAGTGTATTTCCCTAGAAAGCCAAGTGTGTTTTAAAGAAGACTTTTATGTATAAGCTAATGGGTTTAAAACTTTGTTTTAAGAAAATGTTTTAGAAAATTTATTATTTTTAAATGTTTTAAATTTTAAAGTAAATATTTTTCAAATTTATTTTGGTAGTAATTATTTAAAGGTTAATTGGTATTATGTTTAAAAAAGGATAATTACTAATATTTTTATTTTACAAGGTAACTTTATTTCAATGATAATTTGGGTGAAGTTTAATTGAAAACTTGTATACAATTTTGTAACTCTTGTTTTAAATTTAGTTTGGCTTAACTTTTATTTTGAAAATTAGTTTTATATTTTATAAAGCAGTTTTATTTTAAATATTTTTAAAAGTATATTTTTTGGATAAAGTGTTTAAGTAATTTTAATTTAAATGTTTTAATGTATGTTTTAGAATAAAATGATTTGAATTATTTTTAAAAATCTTAAGTATTTAGGACTTGGCGGTTTTCAGGGGAAATATAATAATTAGGTGGAAATTTATTTCCACGAAAGAGAAAGAAAAGTGATTTGAAAACTTTTTCAAAGGATTGAAATGTAGGAAAATATCCTGCAAAGATAAAAAAAATTGGGAGAAATTATTATGGCTTGATGATTGCTTGTGAATGTTATTTGATAGTTAAATAACTGACTATTAATTTTAGCCAATGCGCTGATCGTTTCGAAGAGACCGGGATCGGGATTAATTTTCCAAAAACCACTTTGATCCGATTTGAACGTTTTCGGAAGGAATACAAGAGTTTGGAGTCGAAGATCGAGTAGTGAAGTGCAAGGGCTAGTCGCTACTAATCCTGAGAGTGGTTCGGAAATGGATGTAGTAGGAGTAGTGCCTTCGGTTCCGTTCGAACCCGGAACGGACTTGTATGGACGAATGCTTTCAGAACATCGTCAGGAGACGATGAACATTCTAAGTGATTGTGTGCCAAAAAGGTAATGCGTAGCCTCGTACCTCATCAACCGGGAATGGCTAAAACCGGGGAGGTGCATGCGAGGCTAAGTGGCTTGCAACCAATTAGGGTAAGGTCACCCCTGTCTAGATGTCCTTTTTTATATTAGGCTGTGTGGCAGTTGCTGATCCCAATGGTGGGGTGAACTTATTCGGATTATCCAGTAAGGGGTATCTCCGGTCTTGTGATGCAGGAGATCGGATGGGATCTTGAGTACAGTGATCTAGACCACGTACTGTGATGGAAGATACCCCAGTAGCCCTGTCATTGATGAAAATCTATTTCTCCCTACGTGCCTTTACGGTCTTTGTTTGTAGAATTCACTTTGTGCCTAGTAGCTGGAATTTAACAATGTAACAATTTTGGCTATTTGAATAAGTATTTTCATATAGACACTATTATAATATCATAGGATTTTATAAGAAATGCTTTAGTTGTCATAAGATAAAAACCCGGCATGTTTATTTGTGGCGTGGTCTTACGAGATACCTTTGATTTCAAATGATTTTGAAAACTTTAATAACCCAATTAAGTGTGTTTTCTCAAGCTGATTTTCCAGACTGACTCGGGTGTTATTTAACTATAAATGCTCGGGTCAGACCGAGTATTATAGAATACAGGATATGGTGCTGTGGATCTCAGGAGACGAGCTGGATGGCATGACGTACTTCCATACTTGATTGTTATTCCGCTATGTATTCAGTTTTGAGGACAAGTTTATATAACTGTCCAACATTTGGATATTGATTATGTTTTGAATTGAGTTGTAATCTGATGATGTAATGTATAAATCAGTACAGATTTCTTTTATTTTAAAGCTATTATTATATATTATATTTGTTCCGCTGCGAATGTGAGATTCTGATGTTGTTCTATTTCCTTTTTCTACCTTCTTCTTTTTCTTTTAACCCTAATGGTTCGATTTTCTGAGCATTGGAAAATCGGGTCGTTACACTCGGGGTCGCGTACGACATTTGGAGATTGGATCTAGTTCGCGAGGCTTTAGATCATGACTTTTCTTAAATCGAATGACTGTGTGGGTCGCGCATGCTCGCAGGGTCGAGTGAGGGCAGAGGAAACTGTATCATTGGTCTTGATGGAAGCTATGGCGATGTTGTCAGCTAGGGTATGGTTTTGGGCATTGTTCCACGGCAAGTGTGGATCGCAAGTTACTCGCGAGGACGTGCTCAGGCAAACGAAGACGAGGTGCCATGTCAAGGGTTGTTCACGCGTGCAAGCGTCGGAGAAGAAGAGTCTATTGGGTCTGCTGTTCTTCGATGGGTGAAGGTTTTTTTCCTTTTCTTTCTGTGTTTTTAAAATAAAAATAATAGTAGTATAATAATATATATCTTAGGGTAATTTAATCTTTTAAAACATTTTAAATTTAATGATAAGTTAGTTTAAAACTTTTAATTAATTGGTTGGTTATTCTGTCATTTAACATACGGTGAGGCTAACTAGTAAAATTTAAAATAAGTCGAATGCTTCAAAAACTTAAGTAAAGAAGCAGCTCATTATAGAAAATAAAAATTAATTAAATTTATCATTTTTAGGGTATTACCGAAGCTTTTTAACAAGGGTATTTATACCAAATGTAATTACGTTGGGTAATTTTATTTAAAACTAGTTAATTAAATTTATTAAATGGTAATAAATTGTTCGATTGTTCGAATATTAATAAAATCATCTAATGTCTGTTTAAGCTCGAAATCGTGGAGAAACAAGCTGGTTTGGATCGAATGGCAAATTTAAAATCAAAGGTGAGTTAATCTCACTCATCTGGATTTTTATTTAAATTTAAATAGTTAAATTTAAATATTTGGTTGAATGATTGAATTGATTGGATGTGGTATATTATATATAGTAGTATATATATATTGGAGTGATTGATTTCCCGCATTATACAGCGGATGAGACCCTATGCACCACGCGTAATAACGGATGACCCTTTATACCGTGAGATCCCGCCTTGAAGCGAGATTGGTATTTTTATATTGTGCTAACATTTGTGGATGTAGGGAACTTGGAGGGATGCAACTGGATTCCTCAAAATTATTTAGATTGTTTAATATTCTGTGATATGGTTTATTTGATAATCTGTGATAAGTTATATTGGTAATTGAAAATATTTGATGCTATGGTTTGACTGAATATATTTGGATATACTGAATTATTAAAAATACATAGATTGGATTTTTATAAGGGAAATAAAAGAGAGAATCTTTAAGTAAATAATTGTAGGGAATTAGAATAAATTAAAGAATGAATTGGAAAAGGATAGAAAAATTATATTTAAATTCTAATAAATAAATTCCGAGTATCGAAAAAGTGATTTTGAATAAATGGAAATAAATGAAGGGCTTAAGTGGTATTGTTTAAAAATTTAAGGACTTATTTTTAAATCCAGGATTTAAATGGTTCGGAAAGAAATAAGAGAAGAATTCTGAAATGAAGTATGAAATTAGCATTTTCAGTTTAAATAAGATTTTGAATGATTAATAAAGAAGCGAGTTTGGAATTATTAGATTTTGAAATAAATTGAGTAAGTAAAGGAATTTATATTTTTAAAATTGGAGTAAATTTGGAAATCGATTACATGATTGAAACTGTGTTTTAAAAGGAGATGAGACTATGGAATTTATTAACTAGGTTTATAAAGTGAAATAATTTATCAGAGAATAAGTTGGCAATAGAAATTCAGAATGGGAATTTATAAAGAAATGAGAATTGGTTTTTAAAATAAATAGTGATTTATTTTTATAGGAGTGGAAAGGAAAGTGTATTACCCTAAAGCCAAGTATATTTTCAAACAAAGATTTCCATGTATAAGATAGAGGTTTTCAAGTGGTTTTAGAAGGATGTTTCAGAGAAAATTTATTATTTTAAATTGTTCAGAATTTTAAAGTAAATATCCATTTAAATTAATTATAGTAGTAATTATTTAAGGGTTTATCTGGTATTATGATTTAAAGGATAATTATTTAATATTTGTACCTTATACTATAATTTTTATTTTAGTTTTGGTCTTAGTTCTACATGAGAAATAAGTATATACTTTTAATAAAGTGTTTTAGATAATTTTATTTCAAGTGTTTTTTTAAAGTATATTTTTAAATAAGAGTTTAAAATAGATTTGATTATAAGTGTTTTAAATAAATTTTATTTTAAGTGTTTTTGAATAGTTCTTATTTTAAAAGGTTTTAGTCAAATTTGAAACTGCGTGATCGAGCGAGCGATCAAATTTGATATTGCGTACGGATGGTATATGTACATCGTACGGGCTTGAATGAAATAAATATTGAAACTTTTGTAAAGAAACATATAAAATGATTTTGAATCCTGTGATTGGATAATGCTACTAAGTAGGAAGCAGGTAATTAGTAGCGAAGGATAAATGGATGTTTTCAAATCCAGAAGATAAATTGGATTGCTCAACTAAAAGGTATGTATTTAAATTTTTATATGAAATTTGATGATTTTATGGTCTAGCCACTTGGCCTTTTGTTTTCTTTTGAATTTGGGGGACCCGTAGAGGCATCTTGTAGTTGTACTGAGCTAGCCGCGCAAAGGAGACGCTGGCAAAAATTCTAGAAAATTTAGGAAATTAGAATTTTTTTTTGAGAAATTATGATATTTTAGAATTTGATTTTAAATTTAAATTTGAATTGTTGAGTAAATAAGGCTGTTTGGAAACTATGGATAGGTTTGGAAAGTTAATAAGGACGTTAATGTGTCTTTAATAAAAGGTTGTTTTGGTTGTTGTCAAAAACTATTTGGTTGGGGAAAATAGTAAATGGGTTGGATCATTCTTCTTAACTAGCAATTTCAGGGATGAAATTCTTTTAAGGGGGAGGAATGTGATGAATCAGAAACTTTAGATACTTGAAATTGAAATATTTAATTAATTTTAAATATTTGAGAGTTACTTTAACTTGAATTTCAAATATCACTATTTATTTTGCAATTAAATTATTGAATTTAATAAGTGGAAATTGGGTGAAATATTGATCTTGATTTTAAGCTGGTTAAAAATATTTCAAAGGCTTGGTAAATTTATGTTAGTCCATAAGATGATGGTTTTGATGACAACAACCTTAGAATATGATTATAAAATATAAATACTAACATTATAGTTTAGAAGTATATGTATATGCAGAATTTAACTATGCAGGTACCAAGAATGAAGACTGTACAATATAGAGATTCAAGATATCAAGAATGAAGAATCATGAGTATAGAGAATATCAAGTTTATCAAGAGTTCAAGATTTCAAGTAAGTTATTTTTTAATTAGGAATTTTGTTAAAATTCCTAGAAAATCACTTGCATCTAAAAATCCAATTTATTCGTGGAATGGAATCCACTTCGAGCTTGTTAAAGAGATGGAACCCTAAGTAGGATGGAACCTACGAAAAATCTAGTGGAACATTATTTTATATCCACTAACTTTTATTCAAAATGATTTATGAAATTATATCATGTTTTCAAAATGTATTCATAACTTTCCTTTTAAAAAGATCAAAAACATCTATCATAGTTTTAAATACTTTTAGCCTCAAAATAATCTTTATTTTCAAAATCAAATTACCCTTAGTTTTAAACTATTTTTAATATTAATATTTATACTTAGATTTAAATATAAAATTATAGTAAAATTATATATACATTTTTCTCTATATTTACTTATGTATTTTAACTATAGTTAAGTATATTTATAAAGTTTAAAATAGTTTTAATATAAGATAGAAGTTATTTTCAAAGAAAAATGAATCACCAAAACTTCCTTTGGCATGTCGACATACCCAAGGTACTCATGTCGACATGTTGACAGTTAATTTCAAAATTTTGAATTTCAAAAGAAGTGTCTATTCCTCATATCCTTTCATGAATGGACATGACTGTTGTTCTTCTATAAATATGGGTTGTCCTCAATGAATTTTCAATCATATTTTCTGGTTTTCACTTCTCTTCTTCTTCAACATTTCTTTATGCATATTCCTACCATTACTCTGCCGAAATCAACATTGAATACAACTAGATTATCTCCGGTTTGATTCTCTATCACTATCTCAACAAGATCCTCAGTGCTATTCAGAGTTATAGGCTTCTTTGTAATCAATTAAACAAGAAAAGGTGTGATTGTGGCCTTGGAAATCAATCAAGTGCGAAAAGGTGTGATTGTAACCTTGGAAATCAATGGGGTGAACTTGTTGCCCGTAAAATCAAGTATCTCTACCCAGAGGATTGTGAATCTGGAGGGTGTACCTTGTAGCCCTGAAATCGAGGGTGTACTTGTACAATTTCTTTTGAAAGGAAATCCGTACTTGTGTGCGATACTAGATGTAGGGTAACTCCAAACCATAAAAATCCGATGTGTTCTTTCCTTTACTGCTTTTATTTTATTTCAGCATCTGTGTTTGATTCTGTGATCATATCTGCGTCTGAATATTGCATACATTTGTGTTCAAATTAACAAAAACTCCAAAAGATTTAATAATTCCTTAAAACACTATTCACCTCCTTCTAGTGTTTATCCTAGCCTTAAGATCCGTAATCCGCATTTCTCACATTTGGTATCAAAGCAAGGTTTTCAAAGTTTCATAATCTGATTTTTGAAATTTTTTTAAAATGACTATGTTTGTTAATACTAGTTTAGAAATATTCAGATCATCATTGTCTCATAAGTCTGCATATAAACAATGTTCAAATTCAAGTTATCTACCAAAATTGTTTGATGTGCAGGAAACATGCTTCATAGGAGTTGAGGAATCAATCCACAATGGACAAATTGTACATATCAAAAGGAACAAATGGATACTCGATAGTGGATGTTCTAGACACATGACTGGCAATCCAGATATATTGAATGATATAATATACAAAGACGGAGGACTGGTTAACTTTGGAGACAATTCAAAAGGATATGTGATTGGCATCGGAAAAGTCGGTAACTCTGAAACTCCTATTATTGCTAATGTTTTGCTAGCTAAGAATCTGAAACATAATCTACTAAGTATAAGCCAACTTTGCGATAAAGGATATAAAATTAAATTTGAAAAAGATAAGTGTCACATTGAAGATAATAATTCAACCATAATATTTGAGGGAATTAGGAAAAAGAATACTTATATTCTTAGTATGAAAGTTTCAAATGATAATCATTGTCTGTTGGCAAATACAAGTGACCCTTCGATTTGGCATAAGGGATTTAGACATTTGAATTTCAAACTCTTATCTAGACTGTCAAAACATGATCTAGTAAGAGGTCTCCGTAAAATGCATTTTAAAGTAGATAGTCTATGTGATGCTTGTCAATTAGGAAAACTTAGAAAAAGTTCCTTTAAATTAAAAGATAAGATTTCAACGTCAAAACCTCTTGAATTACTTCATCTTGATTTATTTGGTTCATCTCAAATTCTGTCAATAAATCATAGTAAATATGTTTTTGTAATTGTAGATGATTATTCTAGATTTACATGGATAATATTTTTGAAACATAAAAGTGATACATTTGAATGTTTTAAAAAGTTTACAAAAACAATTCAAAATCAACTTTCTCTAAAAATTATAACCATTCGTAGTGATCATGTGGTGAATTTGATTAATGAAAAGTTTGAGGAATTCTGCAATAAAAAGGGAATAACTCACAATTTTTCATTTCCAAGAACTCCACAACAAAATGGAGTAGTAGAACGTAAAAATAGGACGATTCAAGAATGTGCTAGAACTATGCTTTCAGATAGTAAATTACCAAAGTATTTTTGGGCAGAAGCAGTTGCTACCGCCTGTTACATTTTAAACAGAATCTTAATTAGACCTTTAACTAATAAGACATCTTATGAACTTCCTTATAGAAAGAAACCTAAAGTATCTTATTTAGAATTTTTGGAAGTAAATGTTTTATTTTAAATACTAAAGATAACTTAGATAAATTTGATCCTAAATCCGTCAAAGGTATCTTTATCGGATATTCTAATAAAAGTAAAGTGTGCAGAGTATTTAATTTAAGAACTAACACCGTCGAAGAAACAATGCATGTTTCGTTCGATGAAAATTTTAAATTTTCTAAAGATACAAATGATGAAGAGGATTTAATCACTCAAAATCAAGAGTCAACTGAAACTTATAATGAAATTAATCATCCTAATAAAAGGACTAAACTTTTAAAAGATCACCCTATTGAAAATATACTAGGAGATATGCAACCTGTTGTTAAAACTAGAAGTCAACTAAGTCAAATGAGTAATTTAGCTTTTATATCAACTATTGAACCTAAGAATCCAAAAGAAGCATCAACTAATGATTCATGGATTTTGGCTATGCAAGAAGAATTAAATCAATTCACTAGAAACAATGCTTAGGAACTTGTTCCTAGACATGAAAATAAAACTATAATTGGAACTAAATGGGTTAAAAAATAAAATGAATGAACAAGGAGAGGTAGTTAGAAATAAAGCTCGATTAGTCGCTCAAGGTTATTGTCAAGAAGAAGGAATAGATTTTGATGAAACCTTTGCTCCCGTAGCAAGATTAGAAGCAATTAGGATTCTACTAGCTTTCGCAAATCATAATTATTTCAAATGGATGTTAAAAGTGATTTTCTAAATGGTTTTGTAAAAGAGGAAGTATATGTTGAACAACCACCACTTTTTGAAAATGAAAAATTACCAAATCATGTTTACAAACTTAAGAAAGCTTTATATGGTCTAAAACAAGCTCCTTGAGCCTGGTATGATAGACTAAGATTTTACTTATTACAATCAAACTTTGAAATTGGTAAAGTAGATAATACTCTTTTTATTAAAAGAAATAAAAATGATATTAAACTAGTACAAGTCTATGTAGATGATATCATTTTTGGTTCAACTAATTTTGAAATGAATAAAGAATTTACAAAAATAATGACAAAAGAGTTTGAGATGAGTTATATGGGTGAATTAAACTTCTTTTTAGGATTACAAATAAAACAATTAGATGATGGTATCTTTATCAATCAATAAAAATATGCTAAAGACCTAATTAATAAATTTGGTTTGACTACTACGAGTGGAAAACCCACTCCCATGGCAACCAATGAGTACCTTAGTAAAGAAGATCTCTCGAAAGATGTAGATCAAAAATTATATAGAGGAATGATTGGATCACTACTCTATATTACTGCTAGTAGACCTGATATCATGCATAGTATTTGTCTCTGTGCAAGATATGAATCCCAACCTAAAGAGACCCACTTAAAAGCAGTAAAACGTATCATAAGATATGTTAAACACACCTCTGATTATGGCTTATTTTACCCTAAAAATGATTCTTTTGACTTAACATCTTACTGTGATGTTGATTGTGCTGGTTGTAAATCAAACCGAAAAAGTACAAGTGGAACTTGTCACTTTTTGGGGGCATTCTTTGATTTCCTGGTTTAGTAAAAAGCAAAACACATTTTCTTTATCAACAACTGAAGTAGAATATATTTCTGCTGCTTTGGCTTGTTCTCAAGTAATATATATGCAACAAACTTTAAAAGATTATGGTTTAAATTTCTCAAAATCACAAATTTATTGTGATAATACTGGTACGACAAATTTATCCAAAAATACTACTCAACATGCTCGAACTAAACATATTGATATAAGATATCATTTTTTCAAAGATAATATAAATAAGGAAGTAATTACTCTAGATTATATTAATTCTGAGAATCAAATTGCTGATATATTAACAAAACCATTAAATGAATCTATATTTACTAAACTAAGAAGAGAATTAGGTATTTGTTGGATAACTGAAATAAAAAAAAAAATATAAATAAAAAGGTATAATTGAAAATTAGATCAAAATAAATTAAATAATAAAAATTCAAGCACCATGTCGACATCCCCTTGAACCCCATGTCGACATACAACGATTTTTTATTTTTGAAATTTTTCCCACCAAAATTCAAATAATTGGTTATATATTCTTCTCGTTTTCGAAATTCTATTCATTCTTTCTGTTATTTCTCTATTCTATCTTTTGAAATTAAATAATCAATGGCCTCCTCTTCCAAATCAAAAATAAATTCAACCTTTTCATTCCCTTCTCCTACTTCTGGGCCGTTTCAACCAACAACGCTCGCTCGTGTGACGAAAATGGAGGATTCTCTGAAGGATGCACTTCAGTTAATGACTGAAATCCAAGTGATGCAACTTCGAATGGCTAAAGAACAAGAGAGGCAAGGCAAAATCCTTCGGAATTTGCAAAAATTTCTAATGGATAATCATGCTGACCCAATCTTGATTGATGAAGACTCTTCCGGAGATCAAGTACAAGAGGCCAGCTAAGAAGAAGAAGAAGAAGAAGTGCATGTGGAAGACGATGACAAAGTCATTTGCGTTGGTGACGTGTGCTTTGACAAAGATGGAAATCTTGTCGAACAACATGGAAATTTCTGTTTCCACTATCCGAATTGTTCGATTCATAGATCTCCCATTTTCAAAGACACTCATTAGTTTCTTTTTTCTTTTTCCTTATGTATGTTCTTTCATATTCCCATGAAAATGTAAATATAACTATGTAATTAATAAATAATTTTTGTTCTTATATGTGTTATCATATGGATACTTAATTAGGATAGTTAGTAGTTTAGGACTAAGTTTTAGTTTTAAATCTAAGTGTTGATTATTTATGATAACACTATCATTATAATCACATGTCGTAGAGTATTAGATTTAGGGGGAGTAATATAGTTTAAAGTTATATATTTAGATTTATTTTTTGTTGATGACGAAGGGGGAGAAATATAAAATAGGATTGTTAGGCATAGATTAAGGGGGAGTTATTAGGATAGAAGTAATATTTTATAAAAGGTTGTCATCATCAAAAAGGGGGAGATTGTTAGTCCGTAAGATGATGGTTATGACGACAACAACCTTAGAATAGGATTATAAAATATAAATACTAACATTATAGTTTAGAAATATATGTATATGCATGATTTAACCATGCAGGTACCAAGAATGAAGACTGTACAGTATAGAGGTTCAAGATATCAAGAATGAAGACTCATGAGTATCAAGAATATCAAGATTATCAAGAGTTCAAGATTTCAAGTAAGTTATTTTTTAATTTGGAATTTTTTTAAAACTCCTAGAAAAGCACTGGTATCTTAAAATCCAATTTATTCGTGGAATGGAATCCACTTTGAGCTTGTTAAAGGGATGAAATCCTAAGTAGGATGGAACCTACAAAAAATCTAGTGGAACATTGTTATGTATCCACTAACTTTTGTTCAAAACGTTTTTACAAAATTATATCTTGTTTTCAAAATGTTTTCAAAATCTTCCTTTTAAAAAGATCAAAAACATCTATCCTGGTTTTAAATACTTTTAGCCTCAAAATAATCTTTATTTTCAAAATCAAATTATCCTTAGTTTTAAACTATCTTTTAATAATAATATATTAATATTTATACTTAGATTTAAATATAAAATTATAGTAAAATTTTATATATATTATTCTCTATATTTACTTATGCATTTTTAACTATAGTTAGGTATATTTATAAAGTTTAAAATATTTTTAACATATGATAGAAGTTATTTTCAAAGAAAAATGAATCACCAAAATTTGCTTTGGCATGTCGACATACTCAAGGTAATCATGTCGACATGGTGACGGTTAATTTCAAAATTTTGAGTTTCAAAAGAAGTGCCTATTCGTCATATCCTTTTACGAATGGACATGACTGTTGTTCTTCTATAAATAGGGGATGTTTTAAACAAATTTTTAATCATATTTTATGGTTTTCACTTCTCTTCTTCTTCCACATTTATTTATACATATTCCTACCATTACTCTGCCGAAATCAACATTGAACTAACTAGATTATCTCTGGTTTGATTCTCTATCACTATCTCAAAAAGATCCTCGGTGCTATTTAGAGTTATAGGCTTCTTCGTAATCAATTAAACGAGAAAAGGTGTGATTGTGGCCTTGGAAATCAATCAAGCGAGAAAAGGTGTGATTGCAGCCTTGGAAATCAATTGGGTGAACTTGTTGCCCGTAAAATCAAGTATCTCTACCCAGAGGATCGTGAATCTGGAGGATGTACCTCGTAGCCTTTAAATCGAGGGTGTAATTGTACAATTGCTTTTGAAAGGAAATCCGTACTTGTGTGGGGACTGGACGTAGTGTAACTTCGAACCAGTATAAAATCCGGTGTGTTCTTTCCTTTATTGCTTTTATTTTATTTCTGCATCTGTGTTTGATTCTATGGTCATATCTGTGTCTGAATATTGCATACATTTGTGTTCAAATTAACAAAAACTCAAAAAGATTTAATAATTTCTTAAAACACTATTCACCCCCCTCTAGTGTTTATCCTAGCCTTAAGATCCGTAATCCGCATTTCTCATAATTTGTATTTATATTACTGGAGATAATAGAAGTTTTAAATTGTAGTTTGAAAGTGTTTTGCTCGGTTTTGAAAATATATAGTTTAAATCGATATTTAAAAATAGCCTTCCGAGGCACAGTCTCATAATTTGACGAAACTAGTTCAGTTGGGTCCTAATAGTGTATTATTATTATCGGATTTCCATTTTCATAGCATTCAGAGTTGTCATGTGATTGTACGGTAGATAAACGTGCTGAAATCTACAACGAAAATTTAATATGATAACTGGGTTCAAAAAGCTATCTTCTCCATACGATCGAATTAGGACTTGAAACCTTTTCCTTTGCGTTCGGAATGGGGGATTAACATTACAAACGCCCAGCGGCATGCCTCGACTGGAGATCGAGATTTTTAGTTGTGGAAATTGAGACGATTTAAATTTGAGTTTAAATTAAAAATAATATTTGTTCTCAGCAGCCTTTTTCTTTTTTTCTTGCAACACGTGCCTCCAGTATACGCTTGTCCATTTATATTTACACGTTTTTGTTTTTAAATTAAAATTGAATCAGCCAAGCATCTTGTATTCGAGGGAAATATAAAAAAGGGGCAAACATTTTATCTCTGAAAAATAAACGAAGAAATAAAAAATGGCCGATTGAAGTTCTAACCGCAGTAATTAAACTCACCAAATCTGCCTCCTTAAAATCAATTAGAAATTCATAGCTCAATCAATTTCATTCTAAATCTTCTCAATTCGTCGAAGCTTGGGGTCGCGTACGACATTTGGAGATTGGATCTAGTTCGTGAGGCTTTCGATCGCGATTTTTCTTGAATTGAACGACTGTGTAGGTCGCGCATGCTCGTGGGGTCGAGCGAGGCAGAGGATAGTGGATCATTAGTCTCGATGGAAGCTGGGGCGATCTCGATCAGTCAGCTAGGGTACGATTCTGGGCATCGTTCTAGGGCAAGCGTGGATCACAAGTTGCTCGCGAGAATGTGCTCAGGCAAACGAAGACGAGGTGCTATGTCAGGGGTTTTTCGCCCGTGTAAGCGTCAGAGAAGAAGAGTCGATTGGGTCTGCTGTTCTTCGATGGGTGAGGGGTTTTTCCCTTTTCTTTCTATGTTTAAAAATAATAATATCTTAGGGTAATTTAATCTTTTAAAATAGTTTAAATTTAATGATAAATAAGTTTAAAAGTTTTAATTAATTGGTTGGTTATTCTGTCATATAACAGAGGGTGAGGCTAACTAGAAAATTTTAAAATAATTCAAATGCTTTAAAAAATTAAGTAAAGAAGCAGCTCATTATAGAAAATTAGATTAATTAAATTTATCATTTTTATGGTATTACCACAGCTTATTTGAAACAACCCGCCTTTCTCTCCATAGAAAGACGCGTTATTTTTAAGAAAGAAAGGGGTAGAAAAGAGAAAAGACAGAGAAGAAAGAAAGAACAACATCAGAATCTAAACAGCGGAACGAATAAATTATATTAATCACATAAATATCACATAGTATCATATACATCAGAGATACCCAGCTTATACAACACACACTAGACAGTTATAAACACCTGTCTAGCTATACAACTCAATATACAACACAGACAACAACTCAGAGAACACACAGCGGAATACTATATATCCATATGCTGAAGCCTCCTGCTCCATTGCTCCTCCAGAATTTGTCAAACCTAACCTGAATCCCTTGGCTACTCGTAAAATTTGAGTACCCAAGAGTTCAAGAAAAATAGAATAAACTCTGGGTCAGACATGGGTCTGGTGTGAGTAAACGGGTAAAGTTGCCTAACTTTAAAACCTTTCGAAAGAAAAGGTATCACGTAAGACTTCCCACACATAAACATGGGTAAGTTTTTACCTTACGCTAACCAAAACATTTGATAGGATATCCAGTGATATTATAATAGGGTCTAGGGTTTTGAAATAAAATACAGAAATAACTGGAATGCTTACATCTCACGTTCCACCATTGTTGGGCACATTTAAAACGTACGGCACTTATTAGAGTTTGGATTCCATACAATGGCAGGGCTACCGGGGTACCGCCCGTCACAGTACGAGGCCTAGATCACTGTACCGAGGATCACTCCCAATCCCCTGCAGCATAAAGCCGGAACCATCCCATACTGGACAGTCCTGAATAAAACAACTCCGGCGGTTGTAGCTATTCAACCGCCCACACAGCCGAAATAAAAGGGACTCTAGACATGGGTTCATCTCATCCTACTTAGGTATGACCCACTTAGCCTTGCTGCACCTCCCCTGTTTTAGCCATTCCCGGTTGATGAGGCTTGAGGCTACGATTATCTTTATGGAACACATCACTTAGAATGCTCATCGTCCTCCTGACGATGTGTTGAAAGCATTCAATCCATACAAGTTCGTTCCAGGTTCGAACGAAACAGAAGGCTTTATCTCGTTATATTCATTTTGGAAATCACCCTCAGAGTTAACAACGATAACCCTTGTACTCTAAATCTTCATCTTCACTTGATATTCACGACCTATCGTAAATTTGGATCGATGTGGTTTTCGGATATCCAAATATGGAAACCCGATCCCGGTCTCATTAAAATCCAAAACCTATCTTTTAGGTCCAAGTTGTTTAAGGTTAAACAATTCAATTCTATTATCCACATACACATAGATAGATAATTCACAATATCACAACAGATAATTCATGTTATCATCACAAATATATAAGTCAAACTATCAACTCAATGCAACCAAAGTATCCATATCATATATCACACATATCTCATCAGAGATATCAAGCAACCAAGCCATTTAATATAAATCAGCCATCCATAAGCAATGATCTATCAATCACACCATCTATAATCAATTTAAAATGAATTAAATTAATTACTTCATTTTTAATTAATTTAAAATAAATTAAATTAATTACCTTCATCACAATAAATCTTGCTTACATAAACATTAATTAAACCAATTAATTAATCATCATCTTAATTAATCAACCTTGATTAATTATCTTTAATTACATTAATTAATTTACCCTTAATTAATTACACAAATTAATTATCTTCACCATTAAGTAATTAACCTTAATTACTTTATTAATTATAATTAGTGACATTAATCCTTAATTAATTACAATTAATTACCTTATAATAACTTATTGTGGATTAATTAATCCTAATTAATCAATCCTTAATTATTCTCATTAATTTCATTAAATAATGATCCTTAATTAATTATTTCCATTAATTAATTAACTATAATTAATTACATTATTCCTTAATTAATTACATTAACTAATCATGCTTAAATTAATTAAATCAACTTTAATAATTATAAACAGTAATTAATTATTCTTAATTACTTCTTAATTACTTTTAATTACATTTATAAATCCTTTGATTTATTACACCAAGAAATAAATGCTTAATTACTTTACCAAGTAATTATCCATTTAAAAATTACTTCCCATTAAGTAATTTTCTTTATCTCAATTACCTCCGGGAATTTATTCATCAATTACTTAACTTAAGTAATTATTCTTGTCAAATCTCATTAAGTAAGCATACTTAATCAATTACCATGTGACTATCTTTAATTAATTAATAAATTAATTAACTTAACTTAATCACATTCACCTCATAAATCATAACCGAGTAATTCATCCCTTAATTACTCTTTAACCAAATTAATCCTTAATTACAGATTAATTATCCTTCAATTATTAATTAATAAACCTTAATTAATAATCAATCTTTTAATACAAAGTAATCAATTCCTAATTACTTTTATAATTAATTAATTAACCTTGATTAACTAATTAATTATCATTAATTAATAAAACTTAATTATTAATTAACAACCTTAATTACAAATTAATTAATCCATAATTATCAATTAATCAATCCTTAATTACGATTAATTAACCTTTAATAATAGTTAATTACTTCTTAATTTACATGAATTATAGACTAATAACCTCTTAATTATTAATCAAGAAAACCCAATTATTACTTAATAAAACTTTGTTAAGTATTTCTTAATTACTAGTTTTAATTAACCCTTAATTACTTAATTAATTAATTTCTAATTACAAATTATTTAATTTCTAATCATTAATTAATCCATCATAATTATTAGTTAATTAAATTAATAATTATCCTTAATTAATTACTTAATTAACCCTTTTAAATAATTAATTTAACTAATTAATTAAACTTAAAATTTCATAATTAACTTAATTAATTATTACTCATTAAAGATTAATTATCCTTAAATAAAACATTATGTTTAATTATTTTTGAAACATTTTATCTTAACAACTAACTTTACTAAATTAAATCATTCATTAAGTTTAAAATATAAAGTAATCATTAATTACTTACCTCCTTATTAATTAACAATCCTTAATTTCAAGTTAAGAAATCACTTTGAAAACTTTAATTGTTAATTTATAAATCATTAATCGTTAACTAATTCAATTAATAAACCACTTTTTAATTATTACATTTATTATCAAACTTATATCAAGTTTTTAAGATAAATCATTTCCTTATTAATTTCCTTTTGGATTTCAAATTTAATTTAAAAATAACTTTAACTATTTAACTTGAAACATTTAAAACAATTCATTTCAAAGAAATGAATTTCAGTAAATTGATTTAGCTTAATTATTTAAAATTTAAAACTTACTTTATTATAAATTTAAAATCTAGTTAAAAAATTTCTTTGAGTTTAAACCATGTATACTTGAAACAAAACCCTAGTACATCATCTCCTTTTATATATAAAGTTTTTAAAGGTTTAGTTAGGATTTCAAATTTTAAGAACCTGTACAATTGAAATTACAGGTTACCACAACAAACTACTCGAGTTTAAACTCGAGACAATAACCCAAAAGCACAGAGCTTTCTTCGAGTTGCCCACTAACCATCTTCCTAGACACGCGAATCAACATCATGCACCTGCACCAGCGCCAAAGCCTCCTCCGACCATCGATGACCCCATCGCCAAGTCACCGAACACCCCGACGAGCACCTACGATCAACAAAGCACCATCTCATGCCTTGATTCAAAATCGAGTACCCCAGAATGAACTAAGACCCAAACCCATCATCAGGAAATCCCCTGAACCCTCGCTTCCGATCACAATTACTGCTACGATTTCGGCTATGGTTTGTAGACCCACCGCGCTTCCACTTCCCAGAATCTTATGCAACTCGAATCACTATAAGTAAAGCAGTGATTCAATTTTACAGCTAGACCCAAAACTATGTTTAGAACCTAGATCGTCACGCCGCCGTCGCCTCAATGAATTTGAACCTCACCTGACATTTTTGCCAAGCACTCTGATATCCCAACCTCCTCCCATCGAAACCACGACCACCCAAGATGTTGCAATCACCCGAAAATCTCAAAAATACCAATTCTAGTCATCTTCAGATTGCATGCTTAATACTGAAATAAAAATTGAGATTTTGATTTTAAAAATCATAACTTCCCATACCAATTCAACTTATGTATTTAAATCAGAGAATTGTATCAGTTTATTTTTAACATATTTATAAAATTTTACTGTAACTCTTGATTTCTAGTTACTATATATATAAACATGTTTAACTATTTTTAGATCCAAGTTCATACTTAAACAAACTAAATTTGTTTGAAAAAAACTAAGGCCTATCAGAGATCAGGGATGAAGGAAACATAATTTGATCAAAATTTAACTCTGAACTATGAAACAGAGGGGAGACATGGATATACCAGGCATGCACACTTAAATAAGATCATATTCACAAAATTATACACATGCAGTCATCATCTTCACAAAGATTTTATAAGCAACAACCATAAATCTACTTAAGTTTTAAAATCAAATGTTTACTCGCCTTTTAAAGAAATGCAGAGAACTTGATCTTGATGATAAAACTGGAAACTTGCTTTGTTTTTGAAATGCTTCATTTCTTTAAAACTTCAAAGCCTTGAAAACTTTTGCTTTCATCATTTTTTTTAAACACTGGAGTGTTTGCTTAAAAACAAACTGAAATGCTTGACTGAAACATAATGATGATTCCATCTTTGATTCTAGGCTGCAGTACTTAGTAAATGTTCCAGGTTGATTTTTTTAAAAATTGAACTTGAGCTTAAACTTCTGAAAATGATTTCAGGTTTGAGGATAATTTGATTGCAAGCTTTTTTTTTTTTTTTTTGAGGAGCAGTTGACAGGTTTGCAGTTTAGAAGGTGTTCCAGGTTTTGATAACAAAAGGTTTCCGATTTGATTAGAGGAAAATCTTAGGTTTGCAATTTGGTTTGAGAAGTGGATTTCAGGATTTGATTTGTTTCAAAGAAGATGATAATAAATTTGAAAGAAATTACTGATTTTGATTTTGAGGAAACTTTTGATTTTAGTATGAGGAAGCTTTCAGGTTTGTGAACATTACTTACTTGTTTGAATTCAAAGTATAAGAAAAAAAATGAATGAAGAATGTGAAAGTGTTTTATATAGATTAAAATTTGGTTTAATTAAAATTTAAAGAAAATAAAAACAAATAATGACACTTGTCTCTTGCTTAGATTAATATGTTAACACTTGTTATCTAAAAGGTTTATAACTTAACACTTGTCCTAATTTATTTTTATATTATTTATAAATGATTTTAAAGGCTTTTTAAATTAATTTTCTAATTAACTAATATGTTTTCTTAATTTATAAATGTTTTTCAAATTAACAAATACATTTAATAATTTATAAACACTTTTCTAAATTTATATAAATACAATCTTTAAAAGAAAATAAAATAAACACCAACTATAATTTAAACAAAAATCATATATAATATTTTTAACTATTTTTAAATTCTAATTTAAAAACTTTTCTATTTATTCCTGTTAAATAAATACTTTTCCAAATTTCCTATCAATAAATTTCTTTAAAGAGAATAATATAAAACAAATCTATTTTTTTAAATAAAAACATTATCTATATATTCCAAATCCAAACCATATTTTTATTTTTATTTTAAGATGTATGCATATTCCGTTAAATTCAAATTTTATATTCAAATTCAAAGTCAATTTAAAAATCCAAATCTAAAATCAATTCAAATAATATAATATCAATTTTAAATAACACATTATTAATTGTAAATAATTATCCTATCAATTTAAATACACTCATATATATAAATTTAAACACACTTATTAATTTTGAAGACAATGATTCAATTTAGAATTTATTTATATAATAACACAAACCAAATTATTATTCTTATTTAAAAATCAATCCATAATCATAATTAAGACATCATATTATTATTACTTGGTTATTTATTTTTGAAAATAACAATTTTATCAATTTCAAATAATTTAAATTAAGAGATTATCAATATTTTAAATTCCTTGAAATTCTGGGATATCACATTATTACCAAGGGTATTTATACCCAATCTAATTAGGT
Source organism: Allium cepa (assembly GCA_030765085.1). Classification (NCBI taxonomy): domain Eukaryota; kingdom Viridiplantae; phylum Streptophyta; class Magnoliopsida; order Asparagales; family Amaryllidaceae; genus Allium; species Allium cepa. The sequence continues at coordinate 76,973,002 of CM060930.1, read as the reverse complement.
TGGGTAATTATTATTTAAAACTAGTTAATTAAATCTATTAAATGGTAATAAATTGTTCGAGTATTAATAAAATCATCTAATGTATGTTCAAGGTCCAAATCGTGGAGAAACAAGCTGCTTTAGATCGAATGGCAATTTTAAAATCAAAGGTGAGTTAATCTCGTTCATCTGGATTTTTATTCAAATTTAAATAGTTAAATTTAAATATTTGGTTGAATGATTGAATTGATTAGATTTAGTATATTATATATAGTCGTATATATATATTGGAGTGATTGATTTCCTACATTATATAATGGATGAGACCCTATGCGCCTCGCATAATAGCGGATGAACCTTTATACCGCGATATCCCGTCTTGAAGCGGGATTGGTATTTTTATATTGTGCTAACATCTATGGATGGAGGGAAACAGGTTAGAGGGATCCAACTGGATTCCTCAGAATTATTTAGATTATTTAATATTCTGTGATATGGTTTATTTGATAATCTGTGATAAATTATAATGGTAATTGAAAATATTAGATGCTATGGTTTGATTGAATATATTTGGGTATACTGAATTATTAAAAATATATAGATTGGATTTTTATAAGGGAAATAAAAGAGAGAATCTTTAAGTAAATAATTATAGAGAATTGGAATAAATTAAAGAATGAATTGGAAAAGGATTAAAAAAATTTCTTTAAATTCTAATAAATAAATTCCGATTATCGAAAAAGAGATTTTGAATAAATGGAAATAAATAAAGGGCTTAAGTGGTATTGTTTAAAAATTTGAGAAATTATTCTTAAATCCAAGATTTAAATGGTTTGGAAAGAAATAAGAGAAGAATTCTGAAATGAAGTATGAAATTAGTATTTTCAGTTTAAATAAGATTTTTGAATCATTAATAAAGAAGCGAGTTTGGACTTATTAGATTTTGAAATAAATTGAGTAAGTAAAGGAATTTATATTTTTAAAATGGAGTAAATTTGAAAATCGATTGGAAATCGATTACATGATTGAAACTATGTTTTAAAAGGAGTCGAGACTACGAAATTTATAAACTAGGTTTATAAGGTGAAATAATTTATCAGAGAATAATTTGGGAATATAAATTCAGAATGGGAATTTATAAAGAAATGAGAATTGGTTTTAAAAATAAATAGTGATTTATTTTTAAAGGTGTGAAAAGGAAAGTGTATTTCCCTTGGAAAGCCAAGTATATTTTCAAAGAAAGATTTTCAGGTATAAGATAGAGGTTCTAAAGTGGTTTTAAAAGGATGTTTTAGAGAAATTTTATTATTTTAAATTGTTTAGAATTTTAAAGTAAATTTCTATTTAAAGTAATTATGGTAGGTTTAGCTAGTATTATGATTTAAAGGATAATTATTTAATATTTGTACCTTATAGAATAATTTTTATTTTAGTTTCGGTCTTAGTTCTACATGAGAAATAAGTATATACTTTTAATAAAGTGTTTTAGATAATTTTATTTCAAGTGTTTTTTTAAAGTATATTTTTAAATAAGTGTTTATAATAGATTTTATTATAAGTGTTTTAAATAATTTTTATTTTTAAGTGTTTTTGAATAGTTTTTATTTTAAAAGGTTTTAAAGAATATATATATATATATATATATATATATATATATATATATATATATATATTGAATAAAGTGATTTAAATTATTTTTAAAAATTCTAAATATTAAGGCATGGCGATTTCAGTGGAAATAAAACAATTGGGTGGGAATTTAATTCCCAAAGAGAAAAGTGATTTGAAATCTATTTTTCAAAGTGTTGGAGAGTGGAAATATATCTTGCGAAGATATTTTGAGATTAATAAATAATTTGAAAAATTATTTAAATCTGATGGTTTTTTGTGGTTGTTATTTGATAGTTAAATAACCGACTATCAATATTGGCCAATGTGCTGATCATTTCGAAGAGATCGGAATCAGGATTAATTTCTCAAAAACCACTTCGATCCAGTTTGAACGTTTTCATGAGGAAGATAAGAGCTTGGATTCGAAAATGGAGCAGCGAAGCGTAACGGCAAATCGCTACTAATCCTAAGGGCGATTCCAAAATGGATGTAGTAGGAGTAGTGCCTTCGGTTCCATTCGAACCCGAAATGGACTTGTATGGACGAATTCTTTGAGAACATCGTTAGGAGGATGATGAGCATTCCAAGTGAACGTGTGCTAAAAAGGTAATGCATAGCCTCGAGCCTCATCAACCGGGAATGGCTAAAATAGGGGAGGTGCACACAAGGCTAAGTGGCTAGCAACCAATTAGGGTAAGGTCACCCCTGTCTAGATGTCCCTTTATTTCGGTAGTGTGGGCGATTGCTGATCCCAACCACAAGGTGAAATTATTCGAACTATCCAGTAAGGGGTAGCTCTAGTCTTGTGATGCAGGGGATCAGGGTGGACTCTTGGTATGGTGATCTAGACCACGTACTGTGACGGGCGGTACCCCAGTAGCACTGCCAGTGATGGAAATCCATTCTCCCTACGTGCCTTTACGGTTTTGTTTGTATACCTATTATGCTGGAATTTAATGAATGTAACAATTTTGGCCATTTGAATAAGTATTTTTTATGTAGATACTACTATAATATCGGTGGATTTTATAAGAAATGTTTTGGTTATCGTAAGGTAAAAACCGACATGTTTATTTGTGGCATGGTCTTACGAGATACCTTTGATTTCAAGGGATTTTGGAAACTTTAATAATCCAATTGAGTGTGTTTTTCTCACGCTGGCTTTCCATACTGACTCTGGTGTTATTTAACCATAATGCTCGGGTCGGACCGAATATTATAGTGTACAGGAAAGGATGCTGTGGGGCTCAGGAGATGAGCTGGTTGGCGAGACGTATCATCCGTATTTGATATAAATTCCACTGACTCTGATTAACCGCATGGTCAGTTTTGTGAGGACATGTTAATATAAATGTTCAGTTGTGTGTTATGAATTTCGTTGTACTCTGATGCTGTAATGTATAAACAGATGTAGTTTCTTTTTGTGTAAAGATCATTTATTATCTATTATATTTTATTCCGCTGCGATGGTAAGATTCTGCTGTTTTTTTTTTTTGTTTTTTCTTCTTCTACCTCCTTTTTCTTTAATCCTAATGGTTCGATTTTCCAGCATTCGATTGTTCGGCATTTGATACAATGAACGTATTGATGTCGATTTTCGGGCGTCGAAAAATCTGGTCGTCGCATATGTCCTGAGTATAGTCAACCCTGTATCATTCTTAGGCGGACGACCTGCTTATTATTGATTATATTCAGATATTTTTATGAGCTGGCTCAATCTTTCTTATCGATTTTGGTAATTGATGATGGTATTTTTATAATATAGGATTGAGGAATATATTTAGGAATAGCTTCATGCTAGCTTGATTATACTTGTTGATATCTCATTTATTGGTATTCCTAAATTGGTGATAGTTATGGATATGTATGTTTCACCATTTACATTTATTCGGTGATTTTTAATTTGATGCGTTTCTGTATAGGTGATGACATCTTTTGATATCAGTGCTGATTATTTCATATAGATTTGAGTAATTTGAGTGAGGTGATGCCTTGAGGATTATTTATGTCATTATATAAATACTCCATACACACACATAAAGATATATAGACACACACACACGCACGCACACGCGTGCTCACGCACACACACTTTGATATATTGTCTAAGGTTTTGAGTATCTTTGGTGGTTATATTCTATTATTCTTCATTGTTTATGCTATACCACCTTATTTATGATCCTTGATTAGACATAGTTTGACCCTTGTATTATTTGATAATACTCAGGTCAATCCGAGATATTTTAGGTACAGGAACAAGATGACCGACATATGTTTTAGTGGGCATATAAGAAACTTATATTAGGATTATTATATGATATTTATGTGACAATGATTCACTATATATTTTGACACTGAGTTGTATAAATTATCCCATTACGTTAAGCAAGTGGATATTTGGGATGTGTTGTATTTTTATGAAATTTTATATTATAGCTATGTTTATATATGCATACGCCCATAGAGATATGGTCGGGGTCTCCTTTTTTGGGAATACAACAATGTTTATATATGCATACACACACACACACACACACATATATATATATGTGTGTGTGTGTGTGTGTGTGTGTGTACGAGTATGTATATAGAGTCACACATCGGGGAGGTTGAATATATCGTACGTGGCATGCATATGGAAGTAGACAGATAAAATATGAATAATATACATAACACACAAATAGAAATCTATCGGCATAAACTACTGTTGTGGGTAAAGTATTAATTTACTAGTCATCAGAATGTTATTCTATCCGCCTCCTCTTTACAACCTACAAGATACACTTAGAGGGACAAGATACTGGTGTAAGACGAAAATAGTAGTTGGACATGTCTTCTCATTCATGGTCAACAATAACAATGCAATTAAATATCCAAGAAATAATGTTAATTCCAAACTATAAGACTTAGTAAATATATATGTTCTATTATATTTTTCTACTCCATTGTGAGTTTATGTTAATAGGACCTTTGTATATTTATTTTTATTTCAGGTCGCCAACACCAACTATAACAACCCACTTTTCCGTACAACTTAAGTAGACAATCAACCACACATGAATCACTTAAATTGAACAGAAATGCAGATAGTTAGGGATAAGATACAAGGAAGGAAGATAGAAGAAAGAAGAGAGAAAGAAAACTAATCAACACAAAATCTCACAGCAAAACGAATAATCTATAATATACAATAAATGTTTACACAAAACAAAACTGTAATATGCATATATATACACACACACACACATCAATCAGATTATACTTACCTTTTTCAAGAGGAAAATAACCATATACGTGAATACATCTCTAGGCCTCTGACTCATCTCCTAAAGCTCCCAACATCCAAATCTAAATTTGTAATATGCTCGGTCTGACTTGAGCATTATAATAAATAACACCCGAGTCAGTCTGGAAAACCAATACGTGAAAACACACCAACTGGATTTTTAAATTCTAGAATACCTTTCAAAATCAAAAGCATCTCGTAAGACCATACCACACATAAAAACATATGGGTTTTTACCTTATGATAACCAAAACATTTCATGTGAAATTCTTTGATATTATAATAGTGCCTAAGATACAAATACTTATTAATCTTAGCCGAAATTGTTACACTAATTAAATTCCAGCATAATAGGTATATAACTAAAATCGTAAAGGCTCATATTGGAGAATGGATTCCATACAATGACTAGGCATCTCTAAATAAAATTAACACCAAGGACATCTCCTGGATCCCATGCCAACACAGAACCTGCCAACCACTTGACTAGTAGTACCAAATATGATCACCCCTCCGTTAATAGACCCTGAAGCATACAAATGAGAGATAATATCGACTCTATTTAGGGATGATCATACCCTACTTGGGAGCGATCCACTTAGCCCTACTACATCTCCCATGTTTTAGTCACTTCCGGTTGATGAGGCTTAAGGCTACATTTTACCTTTTATATAACACTTTCCACTTGGAATGTTAACATTTTCCTCCAAGAAACAATGCAATTCCAACATTCATCCATACAAGTTCGTTCTAGTGCTGAAAAAAACATTTGAGAACTCCCTCTTCAATTCCATCATCTTCAAGATGTCTTCACTTCGAATTGCTTGAGCTGGATCGAAGTGGTTTTTGGATAACATATCTGACCCTGGTCTCTTCAAAACAACATTGGATAGTTTCCAGTAAACTCAACCCTGGTTCTTGTGGAAATAAACAGTCAATGATACGAGTAAAGATCACCTCCTAACCATTAGTGGACAGATTTCCTTATCGCTTGTCCTAAGGGTACGAAACGAGATTTATACACATAGTACAAAATCATCGGGAATGATGCCATATAAATATCGTGTTTCTCCAAGATATTTCCATAGTTACGTTTGGGTCCATATTTGATAGTCGGTTATTTTGCTATCGATAAAAACAAATTCAAATCAAGGATTTAGTTCGAAAAGGAAAAACCAACATCAGTTAAGCACTTAAGCAACCACTATCCTCGATTAATTTTTTCCCACTAATTAATATCACTTTGCAATAACTGAATCAAGAAACTTTTACAAATATTCATAACAAACCCTTATTTTTCAATACTTGGAAAGTTATTCATATGCTTATCTCAAGCATAAAAATATATTCACAGGACGAAGAAAAATTCCCTTTTAACACAATTCTAAAACCAATTATAATTCTTTTGGAAATCTCTAACTCATTTATACCCTATTCGTTAATTTCTGAAAAAATTATTTATAAAACTACCTTGTTACCTTCCTAAAAATCATTTATAAACCCTTTATAAATCCATAAACTATTTGTAAACTCCTTTTTTAAATCTATAAACCCATTTCTATAATTCTTTTATAAATATCTAAAATCGTTTATAAAACTCTTTTATCTTTTTAACCAATCGTCCTTTACGTTTTCCAAAACATGTTCTAAGATTCCTCTTATAATCCATATCTGTTTATAAAACCCTATTTATAAATCTCAAAAATATTTATAATATAAATTCTATCATTTACTAAAAACACTATTATATAATAATAATTATTAATAATAACATTATAAATAATTATAGTTAATAGTTCCAAAACATTTTCAAAGATAATAATTAATAATTTCAACCATTATAAATAAAATAATAATTAATTTCTAACTTATTATAAATAATATTAATTAATTCCCAAAACACCATTAATAAATCATTGTTATTAATTTTAAACAATATTAATTATTTAAACAATTAACCTTTGAAATGTTAAAATATTGATAAATAACTTTAAAACAATATTAATATAAATAAATAAGTTTAAACAATATTATATTCCCTTGATAAAAATACATACTTAAATTCCAACATAATCATATCCATATTTATAGAACTATATTTATGAATCTCTTTCTACTTTATAAAACTTCCTTTCATAAATTCCCCTTATTATGAATCCCCTTCATAACCCCATCTCTCTATAAATCTCGCTTATTTAAAATAATTTCATTTTGAACATTAATTACAATCCGTTAATAACGTTGCTTCCACGTTTAAGAACTTCTTTTATAGATTCCTTTTATAAAATATCATTAACATTTTCAGTCTATTCCCATTTTTGTGGCAAACCAGGGATTTCGACCATTGAAAATCGACACTAATATGTCCACTGTATTGCATGACGAGCTCAAGTGCCTAAAAAACCGATCATTATTGTAAAGAAGGAAGAAAGAATAAGAGATGGGAAGAAGAAGTGAAAGAAGAAGAGAGAAAGAAACTAAAAACAAACACAGAATCTCACAATCACAATGGAACAACATATAATGTAATATCAATGAGCTTTACAAAAGATAAACTATAATCTTTAATATACATACATCAATCAGAGTACACAATCTAACCAAAATTACCAACCTAGAAGGTTATAATATGACATCACCCCAGTTGTTCCTGGCCTATCTGTGGCCACATCATACAAATACTCGACGTATAAATAGCAATCTAGAAAGGTCATGACCATATACTCATAGGAGCGATGCACAAAGCCCAGTCACTTCTACCCTATTTCTGTCATTTTCGAGTGATGAGGCATAAGGTAACGATTACCTTTCACATAGCACATCTCACTTTGAATGCCACATTGTCATTCCTTTGGTACTATTGACTTTCATGAACATACAACCTTCGAGCTCATATGTCTCAGAGAGGTGTGTTAAGCTAAGAAAAGTTGCCTTCTCTGCTACCAAACAGATCTATGTTCGTAAAAGTCAAAAATGTAATCTCAGAAATGCAAAGTCGGATATCCATCCATAGAAGTTATTCAGGAACATGACAAACCGAAGGCACTCTCCTATCACATCCTGTCGGGATTTACCCTAGTATTAGTAGCGAAAAGTCCTTGCATATCATAGATTTTCATAACAAAGCACTAGTGCCACCATAAATATATGATATGATAAATTTCACCTCGAGGGACTAGAGGTAAGTAGCCTTGCATTATGAAGATCTTCGTCTTCTAAATCATAATCATAAACCAACACTTTCGAATGCATAAATTGGTCCAAAGTGGTTCTCGGATAAATCCGACCCTGGTCTCTTCGAACCAACAATGATAAAGAGGCCAAATTTTATAGTCAGTATTTAACTATCAAAGCAACAAACAATATCTAGCTCATAACCAGTCACTAGGCCATTTAATTAATCTTTTATTGATTAAACCATTTTCCAAATATTTAGCTTCAAGTTATCTTTAAAAAGGTATATCTTTAAAACCATTTCAATTTTTCAAAATTGGAAAACATGCCATATACTTATATCGACGGATAAGTATATTCACAAATTATTTCATTTTCAACACTTATAAAATATTTCCATATACTTAATTTCGTAATAACTATATTTATAAATCATTTAAGGAAAGCTTCATATTTTCCAAAACACGCTTTATTCGGTCAAAATGAATGTTGCGTAAAACATCATTACGACAACCCAAAATACTAGCATAAGGATTTGTTTAATTGCATATATATATATATATATATATATATATATATAGAAATCTCATTTACTATATAAATATTTCCTTTCGAAAATCATTTACTATAACAACAACGTTATAGTCTATGCCTTCCATACTTACTCGAAAACGTCTATTACAGCAATAAATGTTGAATTTATGTTTTCGATACATATCCCATTTTAAATCATTTTTTCAAAACCATTAAAATTCCATTTGGAATTATTACTTTCAAAACTTCGCTTTTAAAGGTTATTACTTTAAAACCATTGACTTCATCAAAATGCCATTTTCAAAACAATCCTTCGAAAGATTGTTTTAACTTTCCAAAACTTTACTTTAAAACAATAAATTACTCTTTAAGCCATTAACTTTATCGAAAACATTACTTTCAAAACAATTCTTTTGAAAGATTGTTAAACTTTTAAAACCCGAATTTATTTTCTTTATATAAAAATTCATATTTAAATCTCAACATGCATTATTTCCATATTTATAAAACTATGTTTATAAATTTCCTTTCTATTTTATAAAACTTCTATTTTATGAAATCCCTTTATTTATAAAATTCTATTTATAAATCATTCTTTTATTAAACTCATTTTACTATCAAAATCCATTTATAAATTAATTTCTTTACAAATCTAATTTATTTATAAAAATCCATTTATAAATCAATTTGCCAAATACTTTTTTAATCCATTTACAAAATATTTACAAACTTTGTTTTCAAATCTATTTCTTTATTTAGAAAATATTGCTTTTAAAAATCTTTTATAAAATATTCAAAAATCTCTATATAAAATTATTCCACCAAAACCATATTTTTGTAACATCAAAAATCACATTTGTATTTGTTTAAAAATAAATTCATTTCTTTTAAGCAGTTAAAAAATATTAATTCATATGTACTTCCAAAATCACTAGAAAATCATTTCAATTCAGAATCACTATTTTATAGTATTACAAAATACTAAAAACATGGACCAGTGCTACCATAGCACAAAATAAGCAAAACAAATCCAATGTCATCATATATGGAGTCCAACATATCATATATCAAAATATATGAAAATAAAATCTATAGTGTGAGGAATCCTATTCGATCCCTCCAACATGTCCCCTGCATCAAATATAACATATAATCAAATAATATAAAAATGAAGCACTTTGAGGCGGGGTTCGTATAAAAAGGGTCATTCGCTCGTACATGAGAATGTAATAGTATCTCATCCGCTCCAATAGGCGGCAATATATATTCAAACCAACTAGTAAATAAAGTATATCATCCAAATAAGCAACAAACAACATAAATAAACTTATTCCCACTTATATAAAAATATAAGTAGGCCAAAGAGGTAAGTTTACTCATAAAAATGCCAGAAATTGCTAAAGCGCTCTGATTTGAATTAAAATTAAACAGTTGTTCAATTTAACCCAAAATTCCAACCAGCTCCAAATTCTTCCACTCGAACTCCACGATGTAGTGCTCACTGATACGAATGCAACGCAACTTGTCATGCACGAAACGGACCTTGTACGAGAAAGTTATGAATAAATTAACATTTGAATATAATTAATTATAACTAACTTAAAAAATCTAAACTTTAACCTTTTCTCCTATATGCTTACTTCCCTTCCTCATGCTCGCGAATATCACCAGGCGTGCTTGGCTTTATTTTTTTCCTTCTTCGATCGGAGATCGATCACAACCCGAGGTCTGCCGTCGACCCACCTACGCTGCTCTACCTCGATTTTCCGCCCCTCCACTGCGGCCATGCACGTCGCGTGACGAAAACGCGATGAATCCCAAAACTAATGCTCAAACGTGACAGGTTTGCCAGTAGTTTTCTTCGTACTGTCGTGTTCTACATTTCCTTAATTGAAGTTGAAGGCTAATTTCACCTCTAGAGGCTTTGATCAACCATGGTCGTTCGATAGATATGTTTTAATGGCGGCTGAAAATTTTGAGGGTTGCAAATGATAGAATGGAAGCCAATTCCATCTTATTCAGAAGATAGCTTTTCAAAATCGAATTATTATAATTTAAATTCTTTTAATTAATTTCTATGCGTTTCAAACTCACATGACCAAATGATACGTCCAATCGTCATAAAATTCAACGGCATATAATAATTCAGTATTATGGATCCAATGAAACTTGTTTCATTAAAATCCGAGACAGTGCTCCCAAAAGGCTATTTTTGCACGTTAATTAAAACGAGTAATTTCAAAAATCAATTTAAATCACTTTTAGTTCAAATTTAAACGTTTATTATCTCCATTCTTATTCAAATACATTTTAAATCTACTTTAGAAATCATTTTCATTCACATTAAATTCAAGATACAAAATTTTAAACAATTTTAGATATTAAATTTAATAATTTAATTATTCAAATAATTTTCTATATTTTAAACATAAGTTATTTAACTTATAAAATTAACTTTTAAATATTTAAAATCAATTAAATATTAAAAATTCAAATGACTGAAATTATGGGTCGTTACAATTTTCATTTTTCCAAAATGAATCAACTAATTTCTAACATCATTCCATATCTTATAATAAATTATCCGTTTGATTTATCTCAGCAATTTATTTAATGATAATAGTCTCCTTTAATTTATAAACACCATTTATAAATTCATACTGTTATTAACAAAATACGATTTTACAAATCTTCACTTCATTTATAAAATATCACTTTTATAAATTATTACACTTTCAAATATCACATTTGTAATAAATTTTAATATAATTGATTAACTTTAAATCAATATTAATATAATTAAATAAATTTAAAACAACATTAATATAATTAAAATAATCTTTTAAACAATATTAAATAAAAATAATTAACTTAGAAAAAGGAAGACAAAAAGGTTGGAATAAAATAAAAATTTAATCCTTTAACATAATTTCTTTAATTAAAACCCAATTTCGGATTTTCAATCATTTCCTGCCTCAAAACCAATTTAAACTCAAATGGCAATTTATAGTGTCTTAAAATACTTTTTTAGGCCAATACCTACCCTGCATGTAACGACCCAGAAAATTAGTTGATATTTAAAGGAATATTTAGCTATATTTTAGATAATTAATAAATGGATTTTCATTAATAAATAAAACTTATTTAAGTAATAATTAATGATAATAAAATCACTTTCAACATTTGTCTACCAAAACATATAATTCATAGGAAGATAGAAAATGTGACTGGAAGTTATTTTTTGAAATATCGATTTTTCATTTGTTAAAAGTTGTTTTAAAGGTCATAACACTATGTTAAACATACATACACACAATACAAACCATTTTAACATGATAAAAACATGTGTACATGTGCATGAATATGCTCTTTTTTAAGTGAATATATAAGGATAAAAGAAAATATTTTATAACGGAATATACACACACGCATACAAAAACACACATTTTTCAATACAAGGACTCATGACATGGTGTGAATAGTTAAAAGTATGGGGAAAGGTTGTAGTGCACTATTTTGAAGGGGGAGGAGGTATGGCCATGCATGCATATGTGTATAATTAAATATAAGCACTTATATGTATTTTAATATTTTCCTAAACCTATAAATACCCTTTTACTTTCATTCGTTGCATTTAATAATCTCTTCCTCCACTTTAAATTCCTAAGTGCACGAGAAGATTAGCCTTGACTTCATCTTCATAATTCTAAAGTGAGAAAATCCATAAAAAAAAATTCAAAAATACCTTTTTAATTCACAAACTCACTTCTACGAACCATTTAACATCTCCTCTTCCAAAATACAACACTCTACCATAAAAAACCATAAGTACAGAGCCCAAACCTCCCAAATTCGAACCCATTAGCCCAAGTTTGAGCCCAAACACCACTTGGTCGAGCCTAGTTCAAGTTTTCGACGGTGCAAAAGTGTCAAATTTGCAACATTCTTAAGCGTTTTCGAGTTTCCGCAAAAGTTTCTTTGATTTAGAAAAAAATTGGTGATTAAAAATTTTGTTTTAGGGAAAGACATTAACTTGATTTTGATGGACTATATGTTGTGAAAATTGGGTGATTGTTATGTTGAATTATCATGTCATATTGATGACATATGATGATATATTTAAGTTTGAACTTTGATTTGGTGATTGGTTGATATGTTGATATGTTTGGATACGTATTTGGATATGGATATGTGATATTAGGTATGATATTATGATAGTATATTTATGAAAATAAAACCATGTGAATATAATGTAAAAGTTGTGTAGTTTGCACCTTGAAAAGTTGCAAAGGACTTGAGATCCGATTTGAAAATGAAAACTATTTTCTAGTTTTGGATTTTTGAAAAAGTTTTTCCAAGTTTTACCTTTGTTTTAAGTTTTCAAAACTTACCCATTTGTGTATTCAAAGATGTACTAGCTAGAGTTAAAGTGAAGATTTTACCTAGAAATCAATTCTAGCAAACTGCGTTTATAGCGATTGTCGTTATTGACGTAGTTCGGAAAATTTTACGATTTCAAATTTTAAGTGTTTTTTTGGATTGTTTTTGAAAACTCATTTTGAATTAATTAAGTGTTTATGTGTGGCGTGGTCTTACGAGATACCTTTTGTTTCAAAGTGTTTAGTGAAGTAAGAATTAAGTTGTTTGAGTTTACTCACACCAGACCCATGTCTGACTCGGAGTTTTATCTTTTTTTACTAAAACTCTTGGGTACTCAAATTTTTATGAGTATCCAATGGTCTAGGTTTCTTATGGAAGCATTTTGAAGGAGCTAGAGCAGGCAGCTTCACCGTAGCTTATTATATTTATTTCCGAATGGTTTATGTATGATCTATGTATTTTGTGATGGGCATGCAATATAACTATCCAGCAAATTGTATTGTAACGACTCTGATATATTATTTTTATGGGAATGACTATGTAATATCATATGTTATATACTGTTATGATTCATGGTGAGATTCTATGATTGTTTAGTTTCTTCTAATCTTTCTTTTTCTTGTACCCCTAATGGCTCGTCTTTCGGTTCAAGAAAAGTGGTCATTACGTTGTGGTATCAGAGCCAGGTTGAGCAATTACTTAGGCTTTGGGCTAGGGTCAACTTCGAGAGTGTGTATTTATAATTTTCAATCATATACATACATACATACATACATACATACATACATACATACATATATATATATATCCCTGATAGATAGATCAGCTTTATACGTTTGACTAGTTCCTTCTGTCAAGATTTATCTTGTCCAAGTATTCTAAGAATTATCCTACCATTCCAGGTAGTAAAACATGAGTAATAGAGGCAGATAAGGAAGGGAAGCAGGTAGTACTACAACTACAAATGGTCGAACCCTAAATCCTGGAGGAGTTTGGATTACGAGGCAGCGCTAGAGCAGCAACGAGTGAATTTCGCAACCTTATGCAAGGATTATACCAACCTCGAAGGGAAACCATTTAAAGGGACCGAGTCTATCATGGAAGTGCAAGCTTGGTTGTGATCTTATGAAAAGATTTTCAAAGGTCTGAATTTATCCGACGAAAAAAAGAGATTTTTAGCAGCATGGCAACTACAAGGGGGAGCAGTTGCATTGTGGGAATCCCTTACTGCAAATGTTCCGAAGGAAGAATTCTCGTACGACCAATTTAAAGAAGTGTTTGAGGACCAATTCTTATTGGCAGTAGGAAGGACCCAGATGTACTGCAACTTTATGAATTTGAAGTAGGGGGATCTATTGGTAGTAGAGTATGAGATGAAGTTCAACGAGTTATCTCGTTTTGGACAGATCGACACCGCATTAAAGAAGAATGAGATGTTTGTCTTAGGCATAAGGGAAGAATACCATGAGAAGATGACTGCTCATGTTAAAGGTACTTTTGTGGACCTAGTTGATATGGCCTTGAGGTACGAGACCTTGGAAAAGAAGAAGCATAATCCTATAGCGCCTAATGGAAATACAAGTGGAAACGGTTCTAACAAGAGAAAGTTCAATCCTAATTAGAAGAACCAAGGAAAAGGGAAGCATAGATGTGATGACTCGGAAATTTTAACATTTGCAATGGGATATTTAATTGATTTTAAATATTTGAAAGTTAGTTTAACTCTTGAATTTCAAAAAAATTAACTATGATTTTGACAATTAAATTTTTGAATTTAATTTACTGAAGTTGGGAAAAAATTTGAATCTTCAGTTTTAAGTCGATTAAAAATATTTTTTCCAAGGCTTAGAAAATTTGTATTGATGATACTGAAGATAATGGAAGCTTCAGAATTGAATTTGGAAATTCTTTGTTCAGTTTTGAAATTATATGATTTAAATTGATATTTAAAAATAGCCCTCCGAGGCATAGTCTCGGAATTCAACGAAACCGGTTCCATTGGATCCGTAATATTGAATTATTATCAGATTTCAAATCTCGTAGCTTTCGGAGCTATCATGTTATCATACGAGATTTAAATGCCTAGACAATAATTAATCGATTTAATTTAAATATAAATTTATACACTCTAGTCAACAGACGAAATTTCATCCCGTCGGCTGCTTTTCTTTCCCATCAGCCGTTCATCTCAACTGACCTCCTCTGAAATAAGCCACCCTAGTAATCGATTATGTCTCTTTTTCTCGTTTAAATCACGCAACCTCATTTCTTACTTCCTCAGTTCAAAAATCAAAAGATAATGGACTCGTTCTTTTTCCTCTGAATTGCCTCCCTCTTGACAAATTGAAATTTCCCAAAAACCAATGCCGAGCCTCTTCCAAATAAATGGCCGCTTTATTTTCTTCTAAATCGAATTTCCCCCTTCATCTTTTCAGTTCGCGAAAACATTAAATCGCGGTTTCCATCCTCTGGCCAAATCGATCTTCGTGATCGAAACCCAATCGCGAGCGGAACTCGAGGTCGCGTCGAGGGCTTGTGTGAATATTTGGGTGTTCGCATCGATTTCAGGCGACTGTGTCACGTGGTCCAAAGGGAGCAGGGATGAGTTTAGGGCTCGAGCGCATGGTTGTCAGAAGGGTTAGGGCTTGGCAAAATTTTGGGCATCGCGATCTCGGTGACGCAATGGTATGCAGTGGCGCTCGTTCGCGATGGTCTGGGAGATGGTGTCGTCGCATAGCTTGCGTGCGCAGGGCCATGGGTGGTGACACGATCGGGGAATTCCAAAGCATGGCCAGAGTTAATCTAGGTTCGCATTTTTCCTCCTGTGAGGTAATTCATTTTTAATTAAAATAAATAGGTATAGGAAATATTTACAGTAGACAAAAAATTTATTTTTATCTACAGGAGAATATAAAGGGTTCAAATAGGAAAGAGAATTTTTTTTAACAGAGAAGTGTGTGTATATATAACAAATATTTTTTAGGGTCTGAAGGTATATAAAAAAAATTGATTTTTAGTTCTATAAATTATTTCTATAAGCATATATATATATATATATATGTGTGTGTGTATGTATGTATATAGGAATTTTTACAAATATCCATTTTTATTTTCTAAGTTTATTTTTGTACAAAGATTAGATTTTTATCTATATAAATTAATTTTATAAGTGTGGGTTTCAAAAGAAAATAAATATGCATCCATATAATTTGATTTACTAAGTTATGTTAAAAATAATGAACTATGGTGATTAACTCTATTAAAGGAGAATGGGTTTAAAATAAAAATTTTAGTTAAGTAAATTTATCAAATGAAAATTTACTTGTTCGATTGATTCGAATATTAATAAACTGTATAATTGCTTATACAAGGTCAAAACCGTGAAATCTAGTCGGAATAAGAATGGATTGCAAAATAAATGCATGGTGAGATCTTCTCACTCAAATTATAATAACTGAAACTTTTAGTAATTGATTGATTGTTGAATTGTGATAGTTAAATTTAAATTGTTGATTGTGTGCTTGGATGATGATTTATTATCAGTAGTATTGAAATAGACCCTCTGCGCCGCATAATAGCGGATGATATTATATATAAATATCATACACCGCGATATTCCACCTCGAAGTGGAATTGGTATTTAATTGTCGTGCTAACATCTGTGGATGCAGGGAAACAGGTTGGAGGGATCCAACTGCATTGCTTAAAACATTTTGATTTGTTTTCAAAATTTTGTGTTGATTATTTATAATCTGTGTGTGATTATTTGTGATTGAAACCCTTGAAGGCTAAAATTTAGCCGAATATATTTTTGGTATCGTAGGATACCATAAATAAATAAAATTGGATCTTTAAATTTAGGTAGAAAATCTATAGTGAAATCCTATTGAATAAAATTCCAAAATAGGGAAAAAGTTTAACAAATGGATTTCAAGTAATAATATCCAAAATGTGAAGAATTTATTTTAAAAATATGGTTTTTAAATAATTTGAAAGAGATAAAGGAATTTATTTTAAACATAAATTCGGAAATTGATTTGGTGTTAAAAGAATAAATCTTTGGGAGATCAATATTAAAATTGATTTGGTGTTTAAGATAAAATATGAAATCAATTCGAAACTTGATTTGGCATTTGGAAATGATTTTTAAAATCAATTTGGAAATCGTATATCAGTAGATATTTAGAAAATTTAAAATTCAGAATGGGAATTTTATAAACGAAAGGGTTTTTAAAAAAAAAATAAATATTTGTTTATTTTTAAAGGTGTGAAAAAGGAATTTACAGATTTGGAATGTAAATTTAAATAAATCAAGAAGACTTATTAATTGACATAAATGGAAAGAGAATTCTTCCCTGAAAAGCGGAGTATATTTTTAAAGTAGCTTGTGAAGTATAAATTAAAAGTTCTAGGAATTGATTCGGAAGAATATTGTTGAAGAAGTTATTTTTTTTTTGGATTGCTTAAATCTTTAAAGTAAAGATTTAGTTAATTAATTATAGAAGGGATTATTTTAAAGATTAAATTTGATAATTGATTTAGAAAATAGTTATTTAAAATTTATACTCTATCTACTAATGTTATTTTTTTAAAATAGTTTGGACTAGAATTTTTATATGAGATATTAGTATAATATTTTCATAACTAATATTTACGAAATTGTTTCAAAATAGTTTTATTTTAAATATCTCTAAGTATATTTTGGATAAGCATTTTAAATTATTTTAAAATATTTGAACTCGGCAGATTTTCAGCGGAAACGAATAAATATTTGGAAATATTTTCCGCATAAGGAAAATGTTTGTAACAAAATTGGTCACGACATTCTTCGGAAGTCGTTAAAGAGATAATAACGAAGAATGTAAATTCAAAATGAGTATTATCTAATAAAAACTCCGATCAACAGTAATGTAAATGCATAGACAAGCGATTTATAGTGATTCGGCGTGTTGCCTACGTCCACTGTGAAGTTTTTGCAGTTTTATTGATTCTCTTTCAACGTATATAAGTGGTTACAACAAGTAACAGCGGATTACAAATAGAAATTCAAAATCAACAGCAAGAAGATGATGTAGGATGATGGAGATCTCGATCCGGCAGAGTCTAGGCTCTTCAGAATCCAAAGATCCTTTTTCTATTGGCTCTGGGGCTCTATTTATAGGCGTAGGAGGCTGAGATCGTGCAAAAATCTCAGGAGACTTTTTCTGGCACATGAGTGGGCCCACGCGACCAACGTCAGGAAGTTTCGAGTCGATCTGCGATCGATACGAAGTCATTTCGTATCGATCAAGATGATGTCCAATTGAGCTCAAACTTGGTGGAGACATTCCTTAGCATGTATGAAAGCTTCTGTGAAAATTTCATGGCATTTGGATCAGTGGATCATGAGATATGGTTGATACGAAATGGGGTTCTTCGAGTGGCTGTTTAGTTCGAACCGATTCTTTCGAACCGATTGTTTCGATCCGATCAAATCACGTGGTTATTCGATGACGTGGCATGCATATATCGAGCCGATCCACCTATTTCTTCGGTTTGGCCGCGTCGCATCCATATATCTCGCCCCATTTGAAATGAAGACCGTTGTGTTAGACCAGGTCCTTTTGACTCGAACGAATCATTGGTCATGGGTTTGAATGAGAGACTTTTGATGGATTCGAAGTAAGGTCCTTCGATGGGTTCAAAGAGCAGAGGCTCGATGGATACGAACTTAGGTTATCTGATGGATAGAATAGCACTGCTTAAACGGGTTCGAAGTAGACACTGGTTGAAAGTTATGGGGCACATCATCTGCTGATGGATACGAATCCGATCGATGCGAACTCGATGGTCTCGAACCCTACCCACTTGATCGATACGAACTCATTGGAAATATACCATTGCGAAGGAGAGGATGGTTACGAGCTAGATGGATACGAAACCGAGGTCCACTGATGGGTACGAACTGATGCTTCCATGATGGATACGAAGCAGTGACTATTGCTTTATTTAATGGAGGCGAAGCAGTGGGGTGTCAAAGGATTCGAATGCGATCGAGTCGAACCGAGGTATTCGATGGATTCGAACTCGATCGATACGAATTGAATTACCTCAACTGGTTCGAAGCCACTGTCCCTCTGATCGATTCGAAAACAATCGATTCGAAATGGAGCTTGGGGATGGATTCGGAACCGAAGCCTCTTCTCTCAAACTGAATCGATCATAACTTGAACATATGAACTCGGATTAACTTGAAATTCAGAACGTTGGCTCTCTTCGCCTTGCTTGCCACGCCCTATCAATTGTAGCTCAATCTGGACCCGGACAAAATTCATCGATATCTATAGCGAACATGTGTATGCTCGATATCCAGGAAGAGTAATCCTTGGTATCTCGACCTTGCCAAAAGGTGGGATAACATTTGCCCCCCAAAGTACGTCTTGTGGAAACATGACGTGCTTTGAAAAGCTGCAATTTCTTTCTGAATAATCGCTGCTCTCTTTCGCTGAAAGTTGTGCTCTGTATTGCTGTAACCTTACGTTGATATAACTGATCGCTGTATAATAGCGAGTGGATGTTTGTTGCTGCAATCGTAACAAGATGAGTATCCGATTCCTATGAATGTTTAAAATCAAATATTTGTCCGACATATATGAACATATGTTAGTTTGACTCTTGATAACGTTGTGTGTTTGTGAGTCGTTGTCAGTTAGTTTGTTTGCCATACTGAATTTTGAATCGATCCTCTCCTGAACCGATGTGAAATTTGAAGCGTAACAACGTCTGTCAGTTGTTTTGAGAAGTCCCTTCGTATCGATCCTCTCCTGAACCAATATAGAAGGTTGAAGGAATCGACTTTATGTTGCGCGAATGTAATATTTCAAATCGATGGGTATGAGCATCGATGGATACGAGATCAACATTCGTATTGACGAAGTATGCTTATGTTATGACGGGTGTGAAATCGACATTCATATCGATTGCTTTTAACTCCAATTGGTCTTCGTTGTGTCCTTCGTATCAATGCTGATGTTTAAGTTATGATGGATACGAAATCACTATTCGTATCGATATGCAGTGGATGGGGTTGAGAACTTGTTGATGTGAAGAGGGGCTTCGAGTCGATGTGCCCACTGTTCGTTTCGCATCGATGCGACTCAATTCTCTTCAGCACAGCCTTAGTTGTGTGTTTCGTATCGATGAAGCTTCAAGCGTATGGACTCGAATTGAGCTTTCGAACCGATCTGCGGTTTGACTTGTTACGACCGGTCAAGTTGACTGGGATGCGAAACGACCCGGTCACTTTCTAGGTTCCATACAAATAGCAGGGGCTTTGCCATTTTTCACTTTTTCACTTTTTATTGCTGCCTTTGATTTTTCACATCGTTCTAGAACTTGAAGAGACAGTAGCCTTGTACTTTCGACTCGATCGATTTCAATTTCCCAGATCTTCGAATCCCCACCTTAAACTAGGTAATCGACCACGAACCTAAATGACGAAGCTGCCCCAAATCCACTCTTTCTTCATCAATCATCCGCTCCGGGAATTGGTAAAACCAGATCTGGCAACGGCCATGGCGGTTCTTCATTTATTATATTTTGTAGATTGAAGAAGAAAGAGTGGAAAAGGCGAGAACACATCGACCCGAGGTGTGTGTTTGAATCGATGAGAGAAATGATATTTTTCTAGAGCTCGTGTCGATTCTTGAGACAAACCAGAGGGCAGTTCGTACCGATGGTCATGATGGTTGATCGTATCGATACGAAGTGATCGATACGAAAGGATAGGTTAATGATCGTTACGGAGTCCCTTGCTTCAGATCGATGCAAATCTTGTTATTACGATCAATACGAAAAGTGTCGATTAATGCGTCATCGATGTCAAGCTAATACTTTCCCGATCGGTACGAACTAGGTAACCAAGGATCGATACGAAATCATCGGATTTTATCGACATGAACTCGGCTCCAGATGATCGATTCGAGACATGTTTATTGACATCGACTCGAACTGGTATCTTGATGGATTCGAACGAACTCCATGTGATCGATTCGAACCGATATCATGATGGATTCGAACGAACTCCATGTGATCGATTCGAACCGGTATCATGATGGATTCGGTTGAGCTTCCTTTGATTGATTCGAACTTCCCACATTGAATACGAAATTTTTGACATTCTTCAATACAATTCTGACGAGCTTCATTCTCGCATATTTGGACTTGAATAAACTGCATACTTGACTATATCTTGAAGCTCGTCAATGGAACCATAACAACCTTAACTGCTTGCGCATCTTTTTTGACTTCGCATAAATTTATTCAAGTAATGCATTGCACTGCACAACACACACTCGTACACTTTACACTGGGGAATGCATGGGCCCTTTGTCGTCTAACGATAATTTCTCATAAGTTAGCCAGTTATGGAACCATCAAGTTCGCAGCCATAAGAAAACCCGCAAGAAATCCAAAGTACAGTTACTTCGAGACTAGAGGTTCCGGATATTGAACCTGAGATCATCGGTCCAGCCCCGGACGAATTTCCCAATGCGTCTTTTATCGCCAATCCATCGGACTTCGTTCGATCCAATATTTCTGAAGATATGTTGGGGAGGATATGCTTAAGGCATGGCCTGTCAACGGACGACGTGTTATTACCGGGAATAAATGACAGACCACACAATCCGCCGAAGGGATACACCGCATTCAATCACCACGCGTGTGCGGCCGGGAAGCTTCCTCCGTTCAATGAGTACATAATAGAAGTACTGTCTTTTTTGGGGATCGCCCCATCTCAACTACACCCGAACGGATATGCTTCCGTGAATAGCTTGTTTATTGTCTTCATGGAGTACCTTCATCGACCACCGATCCCGACTGAGATCAGATATCTGTTCAATTTCAAAACCCGAAGTGATTACCCTTCCTTCACATTTTCGGAAGCAGTGAGGAATTGTCAAGTGGTCACCGGGTCCTGGACCAGGCTAAGCTATTATAGGACGGAATGGTTTTACGTCAGATGTCCTCCAGGGTTTGCCCGGCGATGGTTATTCAGACGTGAGTATGGCTGTGTTCTCAAATAATTACTAAGGCAATTGTAGTCGAAGTGAAACTTATATCTTTTCCTTTTTACAGCAGTGACCCGAAGGTGAACACTTTAAGGAGAAAGTGCGAGCACTCCGAGAAGTCCCGAGCGAAGATAAGGATATCGAATTGCTTTTAACGGATAGGAATCTTCGGACTTTTGGGTTGATCGAGCGGGGGCATAGTATAAAGTTTGACGGGGCACTAAGGACCGTCTTGAAAAAACGAGTCAAGCATAAGAAGCCCAAAGTTATTATAGCCGAGGAAGCTGATTCTGAAAGAACCCATACTGATGATGAGTCGTTGGTCGGGCCTACAGATGTAGTTCAGGATGTCGCAGAGCAGAGAAAAGGCAAGGCAACCGTTTTTAAGTCGCCTGAAAAGGGAAGACGGAAGTCGTTCGTCATGTCCTAGCTCACCCTCGGAATTAGAATTTCAGAGAGGTCTCCCCCAAGAACGGAAAGTCTCTTTGAAGGGCTTGCCGATCTTCCAATCCTGGATGATGTGTCTTTTCAACATGATGCCGGGTTGGAGGAATTCCATCGGCGAGCCTTTTATTACTAGCGTGGTCGACACTTCTGGTTGGTCGGGGGAATGCATATTCATACACATTTCACGATACTACATAACCCTTAGTCATAGGTCATCGGTTTCGAAAAACCACTTACTTTATTCTCATTTCGCTTTGCAGATATTATGACTGGACGCGGTTCGATGTTAGGAAGTCTGCGACAGGCTCGTAAATCTTCCTCATATTACGAGTCACAACGAAGAGAAGGAGATAGGGATTACGATCGCAGGTACTCCGGGTATTCTAGCCAAGAACGGTATGATAGAGATAGGGACTACAGACGTCGGTCTCGATCTCGCACTTCTCCTCCTAGAGCTCCTATACAACCTCCTGCCTATGTTTATCGTCCTTCCGAATCTTCTCTCTACAAGTCAGCTTCTCAATCTTCTAGATCCGAGCCCCACCATCCAAGATCTGAGGCAATGTCCCCAATAGTTGCGCAACAGCCTCCTACTGAAATTTCGGGGGAAGGAGCAATCAGGCTTGCGCAATTAAAGAAGGACTTCTCGAATATTTGCTTTGATAACTACATTTTTCCTCATCACTTGAAAAGAATCCCCAATACAAGGCATGTTATAAGGCGGACGAGAAAGCGTCATCATTAGCCTTCGAACGAGCGGCTATCATTGAAAAGCTACAAGCCGAGCTGGCTCAAAAAGATCGCATCATACAAGTGCTGAACACAGAAGCTGAATCATCTCGAAAATCAGAGATGGAGGCTCTTATGAAGCCCGATGAAGCTCAACCGGCTATGGATAGGATGAAAAAAGAGCACTATGTCACGGTGGAAGACAGGGGCCACCGAAACACCATCGTCACCGCCGGGCGAGATGCGGCTTTGAAAGAGCTTAATGAGCTTAAGGCTAAAGTTTCTGAAATTATGAAGGAAATGGATACCGCCAATATTTCTGCATAGGAGACATGTGATCAGGTGGTAGAATTCCGGACCGAGCGTGATGCTGCGATGGCTAAAGTAATGGAGATCGAAGCTGATGTTGATAGAAAAATTGAAATCGCCGAGTCCAAGATGGAGGCCGACATTGAAGACCTCCTCATCACTTATAATGCCAACGTGTTAAGACATAGGAATTTGGCTTGGCTCAAGAATTATCCGGTACATCTTCACAGCGCTTGGAGTCTGTTGATTGAGGAGGAGAAAGAGGCACATCCGGATGAATCAATTGACCAGTTTGAGCTTGAAAACCGGTTGCTGACCGAAGACGAAAAGAAAATCCTTCATGACGCCATAATTTCTCATGAAAGGGAGACGGTCGGCAACCGTCATTTGGAAGTCGGGGAAGGTTCTGGTGTTGAGCATCGGGCTTCAGTTCCTGAGATCACCGCTCCACTCCCGTTAGAGCCCACATATGCGTTCGATTCACAGTCAGGCCCTGCCTATAATCCAGAGCAACCGCAGCTATCTCCTATCCGGGAGCACGTTTTTGAAGCTGATCAGTCGTCAGCAGGCCACGTTGAGGAAGGTATTTCGGACTTATCTCAAGTGTATTCCAAATAGGGAGTTTGTTTTGAAGCAGTTACTAATAACTTCTTCTTATCTTTGCTCAGTGACTGGAGTTGCGCCGATTGCCGCGACTCAAGAATCAAGGGAAGAAGGCCATCACCACTGAGACGACCGTCGTGACAGCAGCGTCAACTGAGGTGACGAAGGGGAGCGCACTATATCTTGATGAGCAAATGGTGAGCGAGCTGCTCGGCCAGCAGGTTGGCTTCTCCACAGACTTGCCGTTCATCGTTAGTGATCTCCCGCCAACCTCTAGCTCTTTAATGCAGACTGCAGATGCCCCCAGCCGGGCCCAAGAGATTCGTGATGAAGAAATTCTGGCCGAGATTAATGCATAATTAGAGGCTGCGGGGCAAGGTGGTAGTATTGGTGGTAGTACGGCGGTGCATAGCCCAACACCTTTGAGGATAATATCATCGGGTGGCACTATCCTATCTTTCATTGCGGATCCTATCCCCCCAACTCCTCCGGTGAGCAGTATACACCTGGAATCAGTTCATAGGAGGACGTCGACATTATGCCCCCAGCTGGGGGGCAACCATCGGAGGGGAGGGGCTCGAAACGGACGATTTCTAGCGAGTCGGAGGGTTCCCCGTTGAAGAGAAGGTCAAGAAAGAAAAAGTAGGTTGTCTACTTAAGTAGATTTTTGATAGATAGGAATTTGTTTTTGCTTCTTATTTGTAGGCCATGTATAGATGTAGGTTCGGCGCCTGCTAGTTGGAATTTTGGAAGAACTTGCACATAAGCTCTTGTTTCCAGTTAATTGAAATAAAATTTAGCTTTCCTTCATTTCAACTGTTTTTTCTTGCTTTACTTGTTTAAGTGTTGTGACGATCAGCTTGTGACTGCACCTATTACAGATCTTGAATACACGTCCGTGCTCCGGGGACTGAGAATAATTTGTAAGCGATAATTTGGTTCGCACTCCGGGAATCCGATAACTATCGTTGTTTATGACATAGTTGGCACTCCGGGAACTTCGAGTCGATACTTATGCTTTAATTCACACTCTGGGAATTAGGAGTTAGTGCTTATGCTTCGGTCCGCTTTCTAGGAACCTAAAGTCGATGTTTATGCTCCCAATTCGCATTCTGGGAATTTAGAGCTAGCATTTGTGCTCCGGTTCGCACTCCGGGAACCCGGAGTTGATGTTTATATTCCAGTTCACGCTCTAGGACACATGGACTTATTGGGATCGTGGATGGTCGGATCACATCCGCCCTGAATTAACAAGCGAGGTCATTAGATGGATGGGTCCATCCTCCTCGAACTTGTTTAAGATACGGTCGAAGTCGTTAGGAGGACGGATCCACCCTCTCCGAAACCGCATTTACATGTTTATAGTCCAACTCGCACTCTGAGAGTTTGGAGTTAGCACGGATGCTTCGGTTCGCGCTCCGGGAACCTGTAATCTTTATGTATACTCCAATTCACGTTCTGGGAAGTTGGTGTTAGCACGGATGCTTCGGTTCGCGCTCCGGGAACCTGTAATCTATATTTATACTCCAATTCACGCTCTGGGAAGTTGGAGTGAGATTCTGATGTTATTCTTTCTTTCTTTTCTTTTCTATTTCTATCCCTTTCTTTCTTATTGATGACACGTCTTCCTGGGCATAGGAAGTCGGGTCGTCACATGTAGGCTTGCTCTTGGGTTAAATCGCGACGATGATTAGGTCGCTGGAGTTAGCGACTTAGGGAGGAGGCGCGGAGTTAGGTCGCGGGGAAGGGGGAAAAGTTAGGTCACGGTGGGGGAAACGTTAGGTCGTTGGGAAAAAATTAGGTCGTGGGGTTTTAGGTCGCGACTACGGGAATGGAGTTGGGTCGTTAGGTCGCGGCTACGGCGAAAAAGGTCGGGTCGCGAGTTTGGATAGGTCGTCCACGACCTAAAGAATGCTGGCGTCATGAATAAGGTAAGCACTTCATCAATTATACGACCTCGTGATGACAATAAAATATCCAAAATTTGGAGCAATTCGCTATAAAATGAAAGAGTTATGATTTTTCAAACATAGCTCTTTTCAGCAAGCAAAAAAAAAAAAAAAAAAAGATTTTTGGTTGTTTTGAAACAAGGATTTTCTATATCAAACAGCTCATAATTTCATGAAAATTTTCTGAAATATTATGCACCCAAACTTCTACAACATATCAAAAACTTGGGGCAATTAGCTAAAAATTGAAGAAGGTATAATTTTTCTAAAGTGGTGTATTTTCGGCCAATACACAGAGGTCAGTTTTTGACCAATTTCAAGCATTGATGTACTGTATCAAAACAACTCAAAATTCAACAAAAATTTCCTGAAATGTATTGTTTCCCGACTACAACAATATATCAAAAACAGAGATCAATTAGCTAAAAGCTGAAAAAGATATTATTTTCTGAATATGGTGCATTTTGGATCAACAAACAGAGTTAAATTCTTGGCCTATTTCAACCAATAGTTTCCTATAGAAAAGTAACTCAGAATTAAATGAAAATTTCCAAAAATGCAGAGTTCCCGGTCTACAACAACGTACCAAAAACTGAGATCAATTTGCTAGAAATTGAAAAGGATACGATTTTTCTAATATGACCTATTTTCGGCCAAAACACAAAGATCAAATTTTGGCCGACTTCAACCAATAATTTCCTATAGCAAAATAACTCGAAATTCAATCACAAATTCCAGAAATATACTGCTACCCGATTACAACAACATATCAAAATTTGAGATTAATTCGCTTAAAATAGAAGAAGATATGATTTTTTCAATATAAGGTTTTTTCAGCCAGCAAAAGAGAAAACAAAGTCGATAATTTGAGCAATTCCATCAACAATTGATAGCAAAATTCGATTTTTTTAGCTTTAGCTTGCTGTAAGAAACTCTTACCTTTCTTACCACTTGATTTAGCAATGGTTTCATAGCAAAATGTTGGATTTAGCCAGAAAATGGCCTTCAAGAGCTTGTAGATTGCAAAACAGGAACATGCAGAAAGGAAATCAATCAAAATAAAATTACAGTAATAGAAATCCAAACTTTGGATGGATTAGAGGATCTAAAAGGTTGGAGATTACCTTTCTCTTCTTAGTTTAGGTGAGTTCTCTTTGAATTTTTGCAGCAAATTGAGTGGAATTTGATTTGGTTTGAGGAAACCATTGTTTTTCCTTTTGTTTTTACGGTAAGAAGGTTTTTAGGAAGAAGAAGATGCAAATTACTACAACTTTCTTTCTATTTTTTTTCCTCACCAGAAAGGTCTAGAGAATGGGATTTGGATCCCATCCAAACCCTTTTAGCCCAAATAAAACATTAGGGAAAAAAAAGTTGTATACATGTTTCCTCTTAATTTAACACTATATGCATATAACACTTCATTTTCAAGCCAAATAAAATGCATACACTAATTTGTTTTGAAATAAAATAGTTAATGTGACAAAATGAAATTTATTTTAACAATAAAAAGTTGTTTTAACAATAAAACACCATTTTTAACAATATTTAGCAATTTACACAATTTTAGTGTAAAAACGCTATTTTTAAAATATAACTTGTTCAAAAATTATTCTCTTAGTTAAATAAATTATAATAAACCATTTTAGCACTTCTAAAACAACAAAATAATATTTTAGCACAATATTTCATTTTTTATTTTGATAAAATACATGTTTTCTTCATATTCTTCCTTTTATATTCAATAAAAGGCTAATATTGACAATAATTATCAATATTATCACATTGACTAATTAAAATATAGTAAATGACTAATTTCACTCCAATACCTCAAAATAAAGTTTTTAAAACTTTATTTCCATCAATTTGCATTTATTTCGACAATTAAATGTTGAAATACACCACTTGGTAAATTTATTAACTCAAATTTACCTTAATTCCAATATTTTCCATTTTATTTAACCAAAATACCAAACAATGAATTTTAAACCTAATATTTAACTTCATACGTATTGTTTGTTTGAAATACACAATTTAAACCAAATTTATTTCTTCATTACATTTTATTTACCATATTAAATTATAACTATCATTATAATTTAATATCATCAGTAATCTCCAATACCAGGGTTGTTACAGACTCCCCTCCTTAACAAAATTGCGTCCTCGCAATTTCTAGAGGAAAAGGCTGTAAACAACACTAAAGATACAATCATCGAAGGATAAAAACAAGCTCGATTTCCAAATCGTTCATACTCTCAATATAGAATGGTAGAAAGAAACAAGGAAAAACTCACTTGGTTAATTCAATGGCCTATCATATGCTAATATAGTGATTAGCAAACCATCGAATTTTCCGAGCAACTCGAAAGAATTTCGAAGATCTCCCGTTTTGAATCAAAACTCAATAGGATGCTCAACAAATAATCAATCGAAAATGATTGATTTCTCAAAACTCTATGAATAGCGTCGGGATAAAACTCACTCAAACCCGAACTCTAAACAATAAAGAAGATCATCAACAAAATTCTCCGCATAATAATACGGAAAGAACATCCTCATAACAAGATAAACACAATATACAAGATTGATAAATCACAAGATGGCTTCTCATAAGGCCACCCACTCGAACGACCGTGAAAAATGCACGTCGTTAATAATAGCTCAAAGATAGAATATACTCAAGAAACAAGGAAATAGGCTCGAATTAACATTTAATCCAAGATATTTAGAATTTTTAAATCTCAGCATCTTTTAAATTTTAAATCTCAATTTCCAACATTTGAAAATTTTCAAACTCTTTACTATACTACTTAGTAAGTAATTTTAAACTCAAATTAAAAGTCCAAATTTCTTCTCTTACTTCAAAATTAATTTCCCAAGAAATTTGTAAATCCATAATAATATTCCTTAAAATAAATTAAGGGTTTAAATTCTCTTTACTCTTTCTATTAAACCACTTAAATAGTTTTAAAGAAACAATCTTCAAATTCTCTTATAACTCTTCTCTTAAACATCCAATGTATATAATATAGATTCTAAAATCTCAAAATAGACTTCCAATAAAGCACGAAAAAAAAGAAAGAAAATCTCATTTATATTCTCATCTTTATAATTTAAAAAAATAAATAAATGGCATTGCCTCGCCATTGAGTCTCTAATAAATAAATATATCTGTTGGCTGCAGAGTTGATCGAACGATCACTCGCCACTCTATTACTCGTCTCTAAAATCAATGGTTGCAATTACCATTCAAAAATAAATTTAATATTTAATCTCAAATATTATTTTCAAAATCTCATTTTTTTTTAAATCACAAACCATCGTGTCTGATTGCCTCATATAGCATTTAGGAGATTCCTATCGATAACGTTGATCAGGCGTATCGACAAGAATTCTTAACTACTTGATGGACAACCCAACACTCTCAAATTATTTCTATAAAAGTAATATTACTCTTATAAAATATATTCCCAAAATATTCTTTGGTTTTTTTTAATATATCTCAAAGCTCAAATTTCTCTTTAAAACCCATATTTATATAGCTTCAAAACTCAAAGCAAAGAACATTAAGAGAATGCATCGAGATATTCCTAGAATACTCGATTCTCAAAATCAACAGAAGGAAATGGAATGTTCGTCAACTTCTACAAGATGACAAACTGCTCATAGAAATTACCAAGACACAAGATAAGCAAGATATTCTTCTTGAAGAAGAAGAAACACACAAACAACAAATCATTACTTCAAACAAAGTAATGCTACAAAGGATAACACCAATTGAGTATCCGAAAAAGGATAACTCAAAGAAACTGAATAATAAACTCAACCAAGCTCGAATAATCAAGTAACTCACCCATTCCTTAGTGGAAGTCCTCGTGGAAGGATAGCCGAAGGCTAACAGCCAGGAATAAGGTTAATTTAAAACTCAGTTGGCCGATTAGATATCAAACCCAAATGGACTCATCAAAACTCAACAAGGTCACCTTGACTGGAATTCGAGATATGTCATCAACATCTCGATACTCAAGAGTGAATTCAAAAGCTTTGGAATCGCCATTAACATTCCAAAGTGACAGAAATAATGAACCAATCAAAATAGGAAATCTAAATATACAATAGGATCTATAAAACAAAGGATTGGACTTAATATCAAATAAGTCAATCCATCTCAAATCAAATGCATCTCAAGATTGTGAGTAACAAACAAATACTCACAAAAGCAACATCAAAAATAAAAAATCTCGGAATGCTCACAATGAGCCAATCGTTGTGGATCCCTTCAATAGGATTCACAACTCTCAAAGGAATGCAACAAGAATGCTCGAAGAAATCAATCACTCCATCGATACGAATTCACTCGTATCAACAAAAATGAGAATAGAATAATCCTAAATAAGATTATTTATAAGATAAGATGACATCAAACTCTTTTATGGAATGCTACGGAATATAATTAACATTCCTAGACATAGTCCTTTCTATCTACCCCAAAAGAATTAAAAAGGGACACGAATCAAACAGGGATAGGGGCAAGGCAAGGTCAAGGTGAAACCGATCATGATTAAGGGATGATGTATATGGATGTATTATATTTGACGTATGGTATCTCATATGCTGTTCTATATATATTACATTATATTCTGAAACCTTGCTCTGATACCAAGCTGTGACGCCCCACCCTGAGACCTACATTAGTAAAGAGAATTACTAAGTAATCCTGTCTACTAGTGCAGAGAATATGGCTGGTTAAGGGCGATCATCATAGTAATACGTTAGTTAAGAGCCAAGCATGTCAATTATGTCTTGATTTTTTTCATTACCTCATAAGTGGTAGACACGCTTAGTTCATAACTAATGCAAACTATGGTGGATTCGGACCATTTCAGAAATAATGTAATATACATGCAGATAGAAAACATCAGTCACAGAACAGCAAACCCAGAGCAGAGTGTGTGTGTGTGTGTGTGTGTGTGTGTGTGTGTGTGTGTGTATATATATATATATATAAATACATACATCACCATACATCTCCATAATAATACATCATATATAAGTAGCATGGACTATTAAATCACATATACACCCATCCCACAAAATAATATACAATAAGACACATAAAAGTAGACGACTCAAAATGACATCCAAGCCAAAATGATAAGTCTAACAAAAGCAATCAAGCAGATCCAAGAAGCGAAGCAATCCAAACTAACCTGCAACTCGGTCTGACCCGAGTGAAAAACACACGGGTCGGGCAAGCTAAACTTATCAGTAGTAAGGATCTTAATAACAAGCGGAATGGTGAGAATCACTCCGTTGTTGCCAACGGGACGACATGTTATTCATCATATCATTTATAAGAAAGGGGACATCGTGGATTCATCTATCGATTTCAAGTGAATTCAATAAATAACATACATATGGTTTCTCTTAAGGACATCTCTAAGTAAAGTGGATAAGGGATGAGAACCATATAATCACTTCATAAAGAAACATCAAATCATCATAATCTATCACAAGAACTCATTAAGAGTTAAAGGAAATCATAATCTAAATCACCATATAGAATAATATGAATGTAGCCTATATCATACTCAAGGCAATATTCAAATAACACATCACAAAAAGGTGAAATCGAACATAGAAAACTTCATAGAAAATTGCACGTGCTATTCATCTTGACTTGTACAACTATTATTTGGTACCATACGTCGTGATGACTTGGGGTCATTAACATCTTAGCATCGTGATCATCTTGATTGACTATAGTCGAATATCGTGATGACACCCAAATCATAAAATCCGAGCAAAACATCATGATGATTGGAATCTAGTAATGACATCAAGAACATCGTAATGATTCCAATCTTATACTCGGTTTGTAGTACTAATAACATCTTGAATGTGTCACAACATCTCGAATAGGAACCCAATGGGTGTTAATGTACGTCCCATACCATACATTCGCACCTATTGGTTTACTAATCGTCGGTCGATGCCACATTAGAAAACAGTCATAAAAATCCAAATCAAACATACACCGCCTCATCTCATTGGCGAGTGCAAAGCATCCAACTCATCGTTTTTCATACTTTGATGAGTTTAAAGTGACATCAAAACTTGTCTCATTTCATCGACAAGTAAAAGTCCATCTTAAACATCACAACCATCATCAATTCATCATAACAACCCCGCCTCATGTCCTCGGCAGGTAAAAATATCATAAAACCGTACTTCAAAGCCGATTCGACAGTACAAGTCCGATATTAAGCGATGAGGAGAAAATACATGTCCCATACCACGTATTTTTGCCAAATCGTTTAATTCTCATTCTTATACGCCGAAAATCATCTAACTAGGCTATAATATATTTAGAAACATTTTATAGAGAAATCAGAATTTTTACACAATTTTTAGAGATTTTTAAGTAAGTTTTATAAGGAAAAACTATTTATCAAATAGATTATCTATTTATAAAATACCTTTAAAAAATGAATAATTACATAAAAACCCTTTAAAATGTCTTAAAACATTTATTTAATTAACCATAATTTATAAAAAAAATCAGAAACTTATTCAAAACCAAAATCAATTAAAACCATCAAATTCTTCAAATACCGATATTTATCGATATTTAGATTAAAATAGAATTTAAATAAAATTTAAATTCTAAAAATTTCCAAAATCAAGCCAATCCATAGTCGGATAATAATAAACATTCATCATCAAACTTATTCAAACAATATTAAAAATCATCGAAATTTGTAGTGAAACAGTTAACGAAAGTACTGTTAGAAGCAAAAGAAAATCAACCAAGAAACTGAGTTTTTTGCTGACTTTGGACAGTCGTTTGGGTTATCAAAACAACCCAGATTTCAGCGATATTTTGCTGCATTATACGAGCTTATGATGACAATAAAATATCCAAAATTTGGAGCAATTGCTACAAAATGAAAGAGTTATGATTTTTCAAACATAGCTCTTTTCAGCAAGCACAAAAAAAAACAATATTTTTGGCTGTTTTGAAACAATGACTTTCTATATCAAAACAGCTCATATTTTCATGAAAATTTTCTGAAACATTCTGCAACTAAACTTCGACAACATATCAAAAACTTGGCGCAATTAGATAAAAATTGAAGGTATAATTTTTCTAAAGTGGTGTATTTTCGGCCAATACACAGAGGTCAGTTTTTGACCAATTTCAAGCATTGATGTGCCATATCAAAACAACTAAAAATTCAACAAAAATTTCCAGAAATGTAGTGTTACCCGACTACAAAAACATATGAAAAACAGAGATCAATTAGCGAAAAGCTGAAAAAGATATTATTTTCTGAATATGGTGCATTTTGGATCAACAAACAGAGGTAAATTCTTGGCCTATTTCAACCAATAGTTTCCTATAGCAAAATAACACAGAATTAAATGAAAATATCCAGAAATATAGAGTTCCCTGTCTATAACAACATATCAAAAACTGAGATCATTCTGCTTGAAATTGAAAAAGATACGATTTTTCTAATATGACCTATTTTCGGCCAAAACACAAAGATCAAATTTTGGCCGACTTCAACCAATAATTTCCTATAGCAAAATAACTCGAAATTCAATGAAAATATGAAAAAATATACTGCTTCCCGATTACAACTACATATCAAAATCTGATATCAATTCGCCTAAAAGTGAAGAAGATATGATTTTTTCAATATAGGGTTTTTTCAGCCAGCAAAACAGAATACAAAGTCGATAATTTGATCAATTCCATCAACAATTGATAGCAAAATTCGATTTTTTTAGCTTTAGCTTGCTATAAGAAACTCTTACCTTTCTTACCACTTGTAGCAATGGTTTCACAGCAAAATGTTGGATTTAGCTAGAAAATGGCCTTCAAGAGCCTGTAGATTGCAAAATAGGAACATGCAGAAAGGAAATCAATCAAAATAAAATTACAGTAATAGAAATCCAAACTTTGGATGGATTAGAGGATCTAAAAGGTTGGAGATTACCTTTCTCTTCTTAGTTTAGGTGATTTCTCTTTGAATTTTTGCAGCAAATTGAGTGGAAATTTGATTTGGTTTGAGGAAACCATTGTTTTTAAGAAGGTTTTTAGAAAGAAGAAGATGCAAATTACGTACAACTTTCTTTCTCTTTTTTTTTCTCACCAGAAAGGTCTAGAGAATGGGATTTGGATCCCATCCAAACCCTTTAAGCCCAAATAAAACATTAGAAAAAAAAGAAAGAAAGTTGTATACATGTTTCCTCTTAATTTAACACTATATGCATATAACACTTCATTTTCAAGCCAAATAAAATGCATACACTAATTGGTTTTGAAATAAAATAGTTAATGTGACAAAATGAAATTTATTTTAACAATAAAAAGTTGTTTTAACAATAAAACACCATTTTTAACAATATTTATCAATTTACACAATTTTAGTGTAAAAACGCTATTTTTAAAATATAACTTGTTCAAAAATTATTCTCTTAGTTAAATAAATTGTAATAACCATTTTAGCACTTTTAAAACAACAAACTAATATTTTAACACAATATTTCATTTTTTTATTTTGATAAAATACAAGTTTTCTTCATATTTTTCCTTTTATATTCAATAAAAGGCTAATATTGACAATAATTATCAATATTATCACATTGACTAATTAAAATATAGTAAATGACTAATTTCATTCCAATACCTCAAAATAAAGTTTCTAAAACTTTATTTCCATCAATTTGCATTTATTTTGACAATTAAATGTTGAAATACATCACTTGGTAAATTTATTAACTCAAATTTACCTAAATTCCAATATTTTCCATTTTATTTAACCAAAATACCAAACAATGAATTTTAAACCCAATATTTAACTTCATAAGTATTGTTTGTTTGAAATACACAATTTAAACCAAATTTATTTCTTCATTACATTTTATTTACCATATTAAATTATAACTATCATTATAATTTAATATCATCAGTAATCTCCAATACCAGGGTTGTTACAGTGTCGACTTTCGGGCGTCGTAAAATTGGACCGTTACATTATGGTATCAAAACAATTGGTTAAGGGACAACGTTGGCTCTAGTGGGTGTTACTCATTAGAGATAGAGTCGGTAGTAATTTAGAATGAGTTGAGTGTATTAATAGATATGAGCGCGTATTTGTTAGTGAATACAAAATTGTTTTATAATGTGATGATTGGTTTGTCGAGTGGTATATGGATTCTGGTCGATATAGTCCGTACAGCTCTATCGATAGGAATCTCTAAACACTTGTACAGAACAATTCGACACGATATTGTTTTAACATCGGGTAAATGAAATAATTTTACCAAATTATTTTTGTATATAAAAAGTAATGATTTCCATAAATTATATAGTATATGGTTGCTTGTTTGTTCGGAATTGATATTATTAATTTGTTATTATTGATTATTGAATAAGAAGTTGAAATCATAACTTAAAGCTAAGGAAATAAAATCACATACAAATGGAATTTGAGAATTTAAATTGTAAATGTAATTTATAATTTGAAATGGAATTCCATAGAAATGTTTTGAAAAGAATTTGAAAATTTGGAGATTTGGAAAGTTTAAATCCCTTTTGATTTTGAAAATGATTTTCAAAGGTTTTGGAAAAGTTTTGAAGGGATAAAAGCTCTAAACTCTTTTCGGTCGCTGGGACATAACTTCGGTGATGACTGCAGCATCACCGATGTTTATTTTCGAGTTTCCAAAATTGGAATTGCTACCAAATTGTTTAAAATTAAAGTTTCTTGGAAAACTGTGTTGTTTTTCAAAATTCAAATGATAATTTGAATTGATTTCAAAAAAATGGTTTTGAAAAGATGGAAAGACTCTGAAATATTATATAAAATATTTATGGAATATCATTAAGTTTGATAACTTGTA
The DNA here is from genome assembly GCA_030765085.1 of Allium cepa. Taxonomy (NCBI): domain Eukaryota; kingdom Viridiplantae; phylum Streptophyta; class Magnoliopsida; order Asparagales; family Amaryllidaceae; genus Allium; species Allium cepa. Next base: position 76,937,036 of record CM060930.1, on the reverse strand, counting down.
AAGTTTAAACTTGTTAAAATAAAATCTAACTTAAAGAGAAGTTAGAAAAAGGTAAATGTGGAAACAAAATAAGTTGGAAGGAAAATTTAATTCAAGTGGAATTAAAAAAAATTGAAAATTGAATAAAAGAACTGAGATTGAAAATTTGAGTTAATTTGTATGAAGGTGAATTTGAGAAATCTTAAAGACTAAATGATTAAAGGTGGAAAATAAAATTGTGAATGAATGAATAGATTTGCAAATGCAATTAAATGAAAGTGAAATTGAATGTTGAAATTCATTTCGAATTTGTAAGCAAATAGAACTGGAATTGGAATTGAATTTGATTTGTAAAGCAAAATATTAAAATAAATTTTTAGGAATGAACAAAAGAATAAAATGGGAATTGAAACTGAATATTGAAAACCAATTTGAATTGTGTGAAATAAAATGAAGTTGTAGAATTAGTTCAAAGTGAACTTAAGTTAATAAGGGTAGAAATAAAATAAAAGATGGTTTGAGATAAAATGTATTGGAATTTGTAATGAATTAGTAACTGAAACTGATTTTAAATAGTGATATGAATCAGTTGGGAATGAAAGATGATTGACAAAATTCAATATTCAGAAGTTAAACTGAATCCAAATAAATTGAAATTGTAAATTGAATTCAAATGAAAGTGAAAATGCAATATTGAATGAAAATGGATATGTAACTTTAATAGTAAAGTAAAAATGGTATAAGAAGTAAGTATTGAAATTTTGTAATGAAATGTGCAGAATCATATTTGACTGTTGGATATTATGGCTAGTAGAATATATAGTGTGTTATAGGAAAATGGAATTGTGATTTTGATTTCGAAGGCAAAATTGAATTGCTCGACAAAAAGGTATGTATTTAAATTTCATTATGAAATTGTGATGACCCGGAACTTTCGAGCGTTTAGAATCGGAACATTTAATTGATTTTAAGTATTCAATTGAGTAATATTAACTTGAATTCAAATATCACTAATTAATTGATAATTAAATTATTGAATTAAATAATTTGAAGTTTGGTAAAATGTTGAATCTAGAGTTTTGAGCCTGTTAAAAATAATTTGAAGGCTTGTAAAATTTATATTGATAGTACTGAGGATAATAGAAGTTTTAAAATTAGATTTAACAGCGATTTGTTCAGTTTTGAAATTTTATCGTTTAAATTGAATTTAAAAAAAATACCCTTCCTAGGCACAGTCTCGGATTTCGACGAAACCGGTTCCATTGGATCCGTAATATTGTACTATTATCGGATTTCAAATTTCGTAGTGTTTGGAGTTGTTGTGTAAGCGTACGATATATAAACGCGCTAAATTTATATCGAATTCAATATAATATATATTGATTAGTCAAGCTGTTTTTCTTTTCATTTACATCAGAGCTTTTTCGTTTTTCCAGAATCACTGTAGCAGCCTAATGATGGCACGCAGCCTTCCTTCCAAATCATGTTTCCTCTTTTTAAAACATCACGCAACCTACTCCTTCGTTCAAATCGAAGCCTCCTCTCGTCAGAATCAAAGCCGACAAACCCTTTCGTTTAAATCACACACCTTCTATTCCCATCCTTCAGAACAAAGACATATTCAAACAAAAATGGCAGATCTAAAATCATCCCCCTCTCCGTCTTTTTCAAAATCAACCGAAGTCGGTTCTTAAAAAAAAAAAAAATTATACAAGCCGAAGCCATCTTCAAAATCGAAATAAATGGCCGTGTATTCTTTCCCCTCTTCAGCCAAATCGCATCTCCCTCCTCGATGTCGCAGTTCAAATCGAGGGGCCGCGTGAATCGAAGCAAGGCGTGTGGGTATAGCAGGGAGGGCTACGAGCATGCGTGACCGATTTAGGGTTTTGCTTGGTGGAAACTACATGCTGCGATCGATTTTGGGTGGCTGTGAGCGAATTCGCAGTCTTGGGTTCTTCGAGAATCACGTGGAGCAATGGAAGGTCGACGCCGAGTTCTTCGAGAATGCGGTCGCAATGGCGTGGGCTATCGACGGCCTCTTGCTCGTTGCCTGGGTTCGCGTGCGAGTGTACGGTGGGATGTAAGCGAGGCTAGGGTTTCGATCTGGCAGTTAGGTATAACCATTCTAACTTTTATTCAATACATGTATATATGAAAAAAATTTAAACAGAAAGATTTCGAAAATATAAATACATATACAAGAATCTTAAATGTTGGAAAGTTTATAACTTGAGAAAGTATTTTAAACGGTACTATATATATATATATATATATAAGATTTCTTTGAAAAATTTATAGGAATTTAAATGTGTAGATTTATATAAAAATGTGATTTTTAAGATATATATATATTATTTTATAAGCATATATATATGTAGATAATTTCAAAAGGGAAATGAATATAGATGTATACATTTACATATTTTTGTTGGTAGTTTAATTTAAATAATGTTTGGAAGATTTGCTTATTTAATTTATCTTTGTAGTTTTTCAAATGTGTTTATAAAAAAAAATTAGTTTAAATGAAATTTGGGTTAATCAAATTTATTTGAGGAAAATTTTATTGTTCGGTTAGCTCAAGTATTAATAAATCATATAAACTGTTTGTTCAAGGTTCAAATCATGAGGGAACTAATCGGGATAGATCGGATTGCAAATGGAAAACAATTGTGAGTTAATCTCACTTAGTTTAAATTTAAATTTAAATTTAAATGATTAAATCTAAATAAATGTTTGAATGATTGAATTGATTGATGTGCTATAGTATGGGATATTTTGAAATTGGCATATTATATCGTGCTAACATCTGTGGATGCAGGGAAAAACAGGTTGGAGGAATCCAACTGGATCCCCCAACATGTATTTAAATTATTCTATACCCTCTGTTGTGACTATTTGCTATTCTATGATGAACTTTATTGGAATATTGAATGCTATGGTTCGATTGGGTATGATTGGGTATAATGAATTTCCAAAACATATAAATTAGATTTTGGAATGAAATTAAAAGAAGCGAATTTGTAAATAAAATAATTATAGAATAAATTAAAAAAATGAATTAGAAAAGGAATGAAGTTACTGTAAAATTCTAATAAATAGATCTCGAGTATAGAAAGGAAATTAGAATAAACAGAAAGTTAATGATATTAATTAAAAGAAGAAAACATTTATATAAAATTTAAGATTTAAATTATTGAAAAGAATAAGGAAGAAATTCGAATAATCTGGAATTTGTATATTTCCGTTAAAGGATTCAAAATCAAATGGAAGATAATAACAATAATAATAAAATCCATAATTAATGAATTTTGAAATGAATTGAGTAATTTAAGAGATTTATTTCAAATAGAATAAATTGGAAATCAATTTGGGAAATTGATTTAAGTAATTGAGATTGGAAATTCTCCATGGATAACCAAGTACGTTATTAAAGTAAATTTTATAAATTAAAGGTTTTAAAGTTGTTTTTAAAAGGCAAGTTCTGATAAATTTATCATTTCTTAAATTTAAATTTCTAAATTAAGTATTTCCTTCCATTCTATTATGGTAGTAATTACTTAAAGAACAACTTAGTATTATGTTTTCAAAAGTGAAAACCTAGTTTTATATTTTATAAAGTAACCTTATTTTAAATATTCATATGGTATTTTTTTTGGCCAAATTGAAGTAGTCTTAACTTAAATGTTTTAAAGTAAATTCCGAAGTAAGTATTTTATTTTAATTTATTATCGTAATAATTATTTAAAGAATGATTTGGTATTTTAAAGAAGAAATCTAATGTATAGTTGTAAGGTAACCTTATTTTAGTTATTTCTAAAGTATTATTATAAATTAAGTATTAAAGTAAATTTTCTAAATTAAATGTTAAATATATTTGACAATAAACTATTTTTAAATTATTTTAAAAATCTAAAGTTTTGTGCTTGGTGATTCCAGTAGAAATGAAAATACTCGGAATTTATTCCGAGAAAAGGAGGATAGTTTGAAATCTGTTTTCAAAAGGGTTTGAAAGTGAAAATATATCTTGTAAAGATATTTTGAGATAAATAAATAATTTGGAAAATTATTTATTGGTTGATGGTTGTTTGTGAATATTAATTGATAGTTAAATCACCGACTATCAATATTGGACAAAATGCGTTGATCGTTTCGAAGAGACCGAGATCGAGATTTATTTCTCGAAAACCACTTCGATCTAGTTTGTACGTTTCGTGGAAAGGAGTTTGGATTCGAAGATGGAGCAGTGAGTGCAAGGGCTACTCGCTACTAATCCTGAGGATATTTCCAAAATGGATGTAGTAGGAATAGTGCCTTCGGTTCCATTCGAACCCGGGACGGACTTGTATGGATGAATGCTTGCGAAACATCATCAGGAGGACAATGGGCATTCTAAGGGAAATGTTCTATAAAGGTAACGCTTAGCCTCAAGCCTCATCAAATGGGAATGACTGAAAATCAGGGGTTATGCAGCAAGGCTAGGTGGGTAGCACCCAAGCAGGGTGAGGTCATTCCTGTCTAGATGTCCCTTTTTATTTTGGCTTAGTGGGCGGTTGGTGGTCCCAACCGCGGGGTGATCTCACTCGGGATTATCCAATAAGGGGTAGTCCCGGTCTTGTGTTGCAGGGGAGCGGGCGTACTACTCGGTACGGTGATCTAGGCCCTGTATTGTGACGGGTGGTACCCCAGTGCCTAGTCATTAGTTGGAAATCCATTCTCCCTACGAGCCTTGTACAAGTTTTGTTTGTATTACCCACTCTGTGGCTAGTAGCTGGAATTTAATGAATGTAACAATTTTGGCTATTTTATAAGTATTTGTATATAGACCCTATTATAATATCAGAGGATTTTTATAAAAATTGTTTTAGCTATCGTAAGGTAAAAACTCGACATGTTTATTTGTGGCGTGGTCTTACGAGATGCTTTTGTTTTCAAATGATTTTTGAAACTTTAATAATCAATTGGGTGTGATTTTCTCACGCTGGTATCCCAGACTGACTCGGGTGTTATTTAATTGTAATGCTCGGGTCAGACCGAGTATTATAGGATACAGGATATGATGCTATGGAGCTCAGGAGACGAACTGGATGACGATACGTACTTCCGTACTTGTTTATATATATATATATATATATGTATATATATATGTATATGTATATATATATATATATATATATATTCCGCTGTGTTGAGTTGTTGTGTATCCTTTTGTATGATGTTGATGTTGAGTTGTGATTGATGTACTCTGATGATGTAATATATACAAACAGAGATATTTGATTTTTGAGGAAAATTTATTTATTATCTATTATATTTTATTCCGCTGCGATGGTTAGATTCTGTTGTTGATTTCTATTTTCTTCTTCTACCTCTTCTTATTTAACCTAAATGGTTAGTACTTCTGTACAACTTGAGTTGATTGTTTTTGAATAGTGTTGATTCAAGGGGTACGGATTTGCGGGCTAATACAGAAATTTGATGACTTTCTTGTCTAGCACTTGGCCTTTTGTTTTCTTTTGAAATATGGGGGCCTGTGGTGCCATTTTGTAGTCGTACCGAGCTAGCTGCGCAAAGGAGACGCTGGCGAATTTTTTTGAAAATTTAAGGAGTTAGAAAATTTTTGATAATTTAAATTTTGAATTTAAATTTAAATTTGAATTGTGAAGTAAACAAGGTTGTTTGGAAACTTATGATTGAATTTGGAGAGTTAGTTGGAGAAATGATGGGTCTTAAATAAAAAGATTTGTGTTGGTAAATTGATAAAATTATTTGGTTTTGGAAAGATAGCGAATGGGTTAAGGATCATTCTTCTTAACCAGTAATTTCAGGACGAAATTCTTTTAAGGGGAAAGGATGTGACGATCCGAAATTTTTTAACATTTGAAATGGGATATTTAATTGATTTTAAATATTTAGAAATTAGATTAACTTGAATTTCAGAAAAATTAACTATGATTTTGACAATTAAATTTTTGAATTTAATTTACTGAAGTTGGGTAAAAATTTGAATCTTCAGTTTTAAGCCAATTAAAAATATTTTTCCAAGGCTTAGAAAATTTATATTGATTATACTGAAGATAATGGAAGCTTCAGAATTGAATTTGAAAATGCTTTGTTCAGTTTTGAAATTATATGATTTAAATTGATATTTAAAAATAGCCTTCCGAGGCACAGTCTCGGAATTCGACGAAACCAGTTCCATTGGATCCGTAATATTAAATTATTATCGGATTTCAAATCTCATAGCTTTCGGAGCTATCGCGTGATCGCATGAGATATAAACGCCTAGACAATAATTAATCGATTTAATTTAAATATACATTTATATACTCTAGTCAACAGCCGAAATTTCATCCCGTCGGCTCCTTTTCTTTCCCATCAGCCTTTCATTTCGGCCGATCTCCTCTGAAATAAGCCACCCTAGTAATCGATTATGTCTCCTTTTCTCGTTTAAATCATGCAACCTCCTTTCTTACTTCCTCAGTTCAAAAATCAAAAGATAATGGCCTTGTTCCTTTTCCTCTGAATCGCAACCCTCTTGACAAATCGAAATTTCCAAAAAAATAAATGCCGAGCCTCTTCAAAATAAAATGGCCGCTTTATTTTCTTCTAAATCGAATTTCCCCCTTCATCTTTTTAGTTCGCGAAAACATTAAATCGTGATTTCTATCCTCTGGCCAAATCAATCTTCGCGATCGAAACCCCAATCGCGAGTAGAACTCGAGGTCGCGCCGAGGGCTCGGGTGAATATTTGTGTGTTCGCATCGATTTCAGGCGACTGGGTCGCGTGGTCCAAAGCAAGCGGCGACGAAGTTAGGACTCGAGTGCGTGGTTGTTAGAGGGGTTAGGGCTTGGAAAATTTTTGGGCATCGCGATCTTCGGTGACGCAATGGTATGCAGTGGCGCTCGTTTGCGATGGTCTGGGAGATGGTGTCGTCGCATAGCTTGCGTGCACTGGGCCGTGGGTAGTGGCGCGATCGGGGAATGCCAAACCGTGGCCAGAGTTGATCTAGGTTCGCATTTTTCCTCATGTGAGGTAATTCATTTTTAATTAAAATAAATAGGTATAAGAAATATTTACAGTACCCAAAAAAATTATTTTTATGTATAGGAGAATATAAAGGGTTCAAACAGGAAAGAGAATTTTTTTAATAGAGAAGTATACATATATATATAACAGAAATTTTTTTTAGGGTCTGAAGGTATATAAAAAAAATTAATTTTTAGTTCTATAAATTATTTCTATAAGTATATATATATAGGAATTTTTACAAATATCCATTTTTATTTTCTAAGTTTATTTTTGTACAAAGATTAGATTTTTATCTATATAAATTAATTTTATAAGTATGGATTCCAAAAGAAAATAAATATGTAGCCATATATTTTGATTTACTAATTAGTTATGTTAAAAATAATGAACTATGGTGATTAACTCTATTAAAGGAGAATGAGTTTAAAATAAAATTCTTAGTTAAGTAAACTTATCAAATGAAAATTTACTTGTTTTATTGATTCGAATATTAATAAACTGTATAATTGCTTATACAAGGTCAAAAACATGAAATCAAGTCGGAATGAGAATGGATTGCAAAATCAAAGCAAGGTGAGATCTTCTCACTCAAATTATAATAATTGAAAATTTCAGTTATTGATTGATTATTGAATTGTGATAGTTAAATTTAAATTGTTGATTGTGTGCTTGGATGATAATTTATTATCATTTGTATTGCAATAGACCCAATGTGCCGCATAATAGCGGATGATATTATATATAAATCAAATATACCGCGATATTCCACCTCGAAGTGAAATTGGTATTTAATTGTTGTGCTAACGTCTGTGGATGCAGGGAAACAGGTTGGAGGGATCCAACTGGATTCCACAAAACATTTTGATTTGTTTTCAAAATTTTTTGTTGATTATTATAATCTATGTGTGATTATTTGTGATTAAAACCCTTGAAGGCTAAAATTTAGCCGAATATATTTTTGGCATCGTAGGATACCAGAAATAAATAAAATTGGATCTTTAAATTTAGGTAGAAAATCTATAGTGAAATCCTATTGAATAAAATTCCAAAATAGGGAAAAAGTTTAATAAATGGATTTCAAGTAATAATATCCAAAAGGTGAAGAATTTATTTTAAAAATATGGTTTTTAAATAATTTGGAAGAGATAAAGGAATTTATTTTAAACATAAATTCGAAAATTGATTTGGTGTTGAAAGAATAAATCTTTGGGAAATCAATATTAAAATTGATTTGGTGTTTAAAATAAAATTTGAAATCAATTTGAAACTTGATTTGGTGTTTGTAAATGATTTTTAAAATCAATTTGGAAATCGTATAACGGTAGATATATGGAAAATTTAAAATTCAGAATGGGAATTTTATAAAGGAAAGGGAATTTTGTTTTAAAAATAAATGTTGGTTTATTTTTAAAGGTGTAAAAAAGGAATTTACAGATTTGGAATGTAAATTTAAATAAATCAAGACGATTTATTAATTGATATAAATTGAAAGAGAATTCTTCCCTGGAAAGCCGAGTATATTTTTAAAGTAGGTTGTGAAGTATAAATTAAAAGTTCTAGGAATTGATTCGGAAGAATATTGTTGAAGAAATTATTATTTTTGGATTTCTTAAATCTTTAAAGTAAAGATTTAGTTAATTAATTATAGAAGGGATTATTTTAAAGATTAAATTTGATAATTGATTTAGAAAATAGTTATTTAAAATTTGTACTCTATCTACTAATGTTATTTTTATTTTAAATTAGTTTGGACTTGAATTTTTACATGAGATATTAGTATAATATTTACATAACTAAAATTTAAGCAAGTGTTTCAAAATAGTTTTATTTTAAATATCTCTAAGAATATTTTGGATAAGCATTTTAAATTATTTTAAAATATTTGAACTCGGCAAATTTTCAGTGGAAACGAATAAATATTCCGCAATAAGAAAAAGAAATGATTTGAAATTTTTTTCAAGGTATTGAAATGTGGAAAAGTAATTTGAAATTTGTTTTCAAAGGATTGAAAGGTGGAAATTGATTTGAAATTTGTTTTCAAATGGTTGGAGCGTTAAAATTATATCCTGCGAACATATATTGAAAATAATAATAATTGAGGAAAATTGCTTAAATCCTTGCGATTGTTATGAACGTTGATTGATAGTTAAATAACTGACTATCAATATTGGCCTTTAAATGGCATTTGAATTTCGATGCGACCGGGAGGCGGATTCCAAATGGACATTCAAAAACCACATCGAACCTTTGTGATTGTGATGGATCTTTTATTTAAAAGATCAAAGTAGAAATTTGTTGTGATTTGTTTGAAATCCGATTTAACACTTATTAAAAAAATAAGCGCTCATTATTCGGATCAGCCGGGAGAGGACCTTGTGTCACAAAACCCATTCCGAATAATGATACGACGAAATGGGATTGCATTTAAAGACGGTGTTGAAGACCGGGTATTCTCAAAAACGAAAGGATTACCTGTCGAATGTCTCTGCACCGGGTTGCTCTGGTATAGAGATTTTATCACCCTTTGTGATGGGGATTCCGGACGTGATTAGTGAATATCCGGATTTGCAAGGGCTTCTTTAAAGCGCCTTCGGTTCCGTTCGATCTCGGAATGGACTTGTATGGATGTGTGTCTGACGTTACACTTTGAGATGTAAAGCTGGTTTCTATCAAATACATTTCTGTTGGTGGCGGATAATTTATTCTCTTAGCTTAACACCCTTCTCTGAGACGTACGAGCTCAGAGGTTATGTAGTTGATGGTTACTAGTAATATATTCCCAGATTGCTAACGTGGTATACGAAGTGCTGCTGATCATTTGTTGATCAAAGCATGACTTTGTGAAACATGTAGCTTTGTGGACGAGACTTCGTTGGACCTCACAACCCGAAAATGGTCAAAACAGGAAGGATGCGACAAGGTTATTTGGGAGTAGCTCCCCCTGAGTATATGTCATTTCCTTCTGGAAAAGGGTAGTATCATGGTATAGAACCCAGATATTTTATCTATGTGGTTGTTGCAAATCTATTACTCTTTGTGGTTGTTGCTTTGTGGTTGAGGATCCTCGGATAAAGGTCGCAAACGACCGGGGGATGGCATACTTGTGTAGTATTTACCTAGTTACAGAGGTAGCCCGACCTTGTATTGGCAGAGAGCTGGTTAAGTTCTCAGGACGTCCCTCCAGAGCCATGCCTATGTGGCATAGGAAGTTCCTTAGCCTGACCATTTGTTGGAAATCCAATCTCCAATATGCGCCTTCTACAGTTTTAGATATAGAACCTTCCATTTAACATGGTAGTTATAGTAGGCATACTATTATGGCACGTATGCTAAGATTAATATTATACTTTCGAAATGTTTTCCACACTATGCAGTAATGATAATATTAAAAAGAATTTTTGCGTATCAAGCATGTTTGACTATCATAAGGAGAAATCTCCCCCAAGTCTGCGATTGCATTGTGTGTGTGCCGGGAGGCCTTATGGTAGTTACATTTTCCAAAAAGCATAGAGGATTTCTTTTCCTTTCTTTGTGGAAATAACTATTTTTAAGACCTCACACCAGTCCCACGACTGACCTTGCTTATCTTTGTGAAACGTGATTAGGGGTTCTTGCTTTTTGTTTGGTGGCGAGCAGGAGACTCTTACCCCTACACATCCTCTTTAAGGGGTTGGTTAGCCGTAAGGCATGATCCAAAAAGCATTGCGAATTTCTTTTATTTCCCTTTTTTAAAGAATAACCGTTTTTAAGATCTCACACCAGTCCCATGACTGACCTGGAGTTTATTGTTCCCCTTCTAAACTTTGTGTGCCCATAATTTTTCCACACGGGCAGCCTAGAGTCAGGTTATCATTATTCTGGAGCGAATTCGAAAAAGAGATGCTGTGGAGAACAGGAGCAAGCTGGATGGCGAAGCGTATCACTAGTATATGTTATATTCTTTTCCGCTGTTTGTTGTTGTAACACTCTAATAATGTAATGTGATGTATTGTAACAACTGATATAGTTCATTGTTTTAAAGATATTCATTTATCTATTATATTTGTTCCACTGCGAAATATGAGATTCTGATGTTGTTTTCTTTTCTTCTTCTTCTACCTCTTCTTCTTCTTAAACCGTAATGGTTCGGTTTTCCAGCATTCGACTGTGCGGCATTGGATACAGTGGACGTATCGATGTCGACTTTCGGGCATCGTAAAATTGGACCGTTACAATAGAGAAGGTCAGGAGGAAATTCTAAGGATAATGGGTGTTGTATTTGCAAACATAAAGGACATATTGCCACGTATTGTCTGAATCATGAAGTTCCAAAGCAGCAATAACAAAGTGGACCCATCACTCTTTTGGTCCAGAAAACTCTCTATTTTAATTGCCATCTGCCCAGACATATGGTAAAGGACTTCTCACTCATAAAGAAGGTGTAGTAGCCCAAGGTATACGCCATTAAGAATGAACCATCTACTTCAATAGATGTGAAGGGAAAAGGCACCCTTGAAGGTACCTTACAAAATAATGGTATTTTTGTTCGTGCATTAGTTGATACTGGTGTCTACCATAGTTTTATCTCTTGTGAATCGGTAGTTAAATTTTGTCTTATTCTTAGTATTGTAGAAAACCATATGTGTGTCTCTAAGTCCATAGGTGGTGTAACCCATTTGAATATAACTTTTGAGAATGTGCCAAATTCCAATCTTTCTCATCACTTTTCTTGCGACCCGTATGTTTAGACTTTAAGGGATTTGACATTATTCTTAATATGGATTGGTTATCGAAATATGGAGCTATTTTAGATTGTAATTAAAGAATTGTATCACTAGTAACTAATTTGGGAAGAATTGCTACAGTACCTTGTAAGGAACCGGTACTAATATATGTAGTTTCTTTTATGCCCCCAGTAATAATATACGTAGTTTCTTATATTCCCTAGAGGCGTTCCAAGAAAATTTAGGGTCTAATGAGGTGTTGAAGAATTTTCGAAATGTATTTGAAGAAGTTAAAAGTTTACCACGACACCGAGAGATTGAGTGTCGCATTGATTTGGTCCTTGGTGCAAGGCCTGTGGTTCGACCTAAGTGAAGATTGGCTCCAAGGGAAAGTGAGGAGTTGGTAAGTTAAACCCAGGACATTTTGAGGAGAGAATTGATTAGACCCAGCCGTTTAAGTTAGGGATCTGTGTGGTGTTCGCGGCTAAGTCTGATGGATTTTTAAGGTTATGCATGGATATAGGGAGTTGAATAAGCTGACTATTAGGAGCAAGTATCCCATACCCCATATCGATGATCTTTTTAATCAACTTTACGGAGCTACAGTATTTTCTCAAATCGATCTAGTTACTGGATTCCATTAATTGAGGGTTGCTGAAATATACTCTTGAGTGCTTTTAGAGGCCCCAACTGTTTCTTTGGGTGGTTGGTTATGCTTTACGAGCTAACCAATGCACCGGCGAATTTTGTAGATCTCATGAACCATGTTTTTCGAGATGTTCTTAAAAGTTTGTGTTATTTTTTATTGATGACATCCTTATCTACTCCAAATCCGAGGAGGAGCATAAATATCATTTGGAAATAGTGTTGAAAACATTGAGGAGACATGACCTAAAGGAAAAATTTTCTAAGTGCTATTTTTGGAAATCAAAAGTAAGATTCTTAGAACATATTATGACAGGAGAAGGTATTTCAGTAGATCCAACGAAGGTAGAGGCTGTTCAGGAATGGAAGCAACCGCGGACTCCTATCGAGGTTCACGTTTTCGTAGGATTGGTTGGGTACTATAAGATGTTTATTCAAGATTATTCAAAGATTTCCTCCCAATTGACTAAGCTAACTACGAAGAAGGAGAAGTTTGTATGGACCCCTAAGTGTGAAGAGGCATTTCTAGAATTAAAGAAGAGACTGACCAGTGCACCAGTTTTTTCTATTCTAGATAGAAAATAACGGGTTCACGGTTTTTCAAACACATGTGGAGTGGGACTTGGTGATGTTCTGATCAGCATGGTAGGGTGATTACGTATGCAACTAGGCAGTTGAAGCCTCGCGAGAAGAACTATGCTATGCATGACCTGGAGTTGCTGGCTGTTGTCTTTGCTTTGAAAATATGGAGGCACTACTTACTAGGTAAGGATCCTTCTATCCCTCTTAGTTTCTTTCTAATCTTTAGAGATTTTTGGAGTAAGTTTTCTTTCTTTAATAAGGTGAAAAATTCGAGCTCTTTATGGATCATAAATCGCTGAAGTATCTTTTTATTCGAAAGGATCTAAACCTGAAGCAACAAAGATGGTTAGAGTTTCTGGCGACGTATGACTTGCATATCTTTACACGCCAGGAAAGGCTAATGTGGTGGAGGATGCCTTGAGTAGGAATGTTGTTTTGAATCTTTTGGAAGTTACCCCAACAGTTCACGAAAGGATTATGAGGAATCAAGGAAAGGATGAGATACTGAAGAATTAATTCAAGGAGTCAAAGGAGGTAGATGTTTAGACCTAGAGATGGATGGTCGAGGTACATTAAGAATTAATGGACGATTGTGCATTATAAATGTGGATGGGCTAAGGTAAGAGGTTTTGTCAGAATGCCACAAGTCTAAGTTAAGTATTCATCAAAGAGTTCATTAAACATACAAGTATATGAAAAGAGTATGTTGGTGGTGGGGAATGAAGAAGGACATTTCCGTCTTTGTTAACTGGTGTTCGTGCTGTTAACAAATCAAAGGTGATTATCAAAACACAGCCGGATCATTGCAACCTTTGGAGATTTCCAATTGGAAATGGGAAATGATATCAATGGATTTTATCGACGGTTTTCCCAGAACCAGAAAAGGAAATTAAGGAGAATGGGTAATCTTGGATCGACTAACGAATAGCGCACATTTAATTCTAGTGAAATTAACAAGCACTGCTGCTTTTTTGGTAGAAATTTTTATGTGAGAGGTAGTTAGGTTGCGTAGAGTTCCTATGAGTATAGTAAGTGATCGAGACCCTATATTTACTAGTCAATTTTGGGAAGCATTGCAAACAACCCTTGGAGCATAATTGAGTTTAAGCACAGCGCAACACTCCCAAACCGACGGTTGGATAGAGCGAGTGAATCAGATTCTAGAGGATCTCTTAAGGGCATGTATTTTGGATTTTAGTAGATCATGGGAAGATCATTTGCATTTGGTTGAGTTCTCTTACAACAATAGTTTCCAAGCAAGCATCAGTATGGCACCTTATGAAGCCCTGTATGGAAGACTGTACAAGTCACCACCATGTTGGGTTGAAACGGGAGATAGATTAATTATTGGACCGAACATGATCCGAGAGGCTACAACAAAGTTGCAGTGATTAAGAAAATAATGAAGAAGGCCTAAGGTCAGCAAAAGAGTTATGCGGATAAAAGGCGAATGGATTTCGAATTTGTGGTTGGAGACTTGGTGTTTGTAAAGATTTCACCAATAAGAGGAGCTGTTAGATTTAGAAAAGCTGGGAAGTTAGCTCCAAGGTATGTTGGACCCTTCCGTATTGTTGAGAGGATCAGATCACTTGTTTATAGGTCGATTTTCCAGAAAGATTGGCGGGTGGTCATCAGGTGTTTCACTTGTCCCATTTGAGAAAATATATTCATGACCCATCTTTGATTGTAGAGCCATCGGTTCAAGAGCAATTGGAAATATAATCGAACTTGACAATTTTTAGACATCCAGTTTATGTTGTGGATCAGGATGAAAAGAGGTTGCGTAACATGGTCGTGCGACTAGTTAAGGTTCAGTGGAGTGAAGATCCTAGAGACTACACTTAGGAGATGGTGGATCATATGAGAGAAGCCTACCCCGAGTTGATGTTAGGATTGCTAGTCGTAGGTTGTATGCATAGTGTATGTTTGTTTGCTATGGGTGTTTAGTACATGTCTTTGTATGTGTTTATGATATGAATATATAGTTTTTCCGTGGTTTAGATTATCTCCTTGATTGCTAATTTTTGGACGAAATTCTTTTTAAGGAGGAGAGAGTGTAACGGCCCGAGGAATTAATTGCTACTTAAAAGAATATTTAATAATTTTTTAAATAATTAATAAATGTATTTTTATTAATAAATAAAACTAATTCAATTAATTATTAATGATAATAAAATCACTTTCAAAATTTATTTACCAAAATATATAGTTTATAGGAAAATAGAAAATGTGGCCGGAAGTTATTTTTGGAAATATCGATTTTTCTATAACGACTCGTAATTTTTGATAATTAAAATATTAAATTAATTATGATTTTGCAATTTAATATCTAAGAAATTAAAATTTATGAATCATTATTGAGAAAAATAATCAAAATATGATTAATAATGTTGTTTAAATGTCACTGACAATTATTTTGATGTAATTTCAATTAACAGAAATAATTGCAAAGTAAATTTGGTTATAATTGTACATAAGGAATTATTTGGTAATTAATGGAATTAATGAAATTGAAATATTATAGTTACTATGGTAAAAGATGATAACTATAGAATATGAATGTAATGAAATGTAGACTAATGTTAATTATACTCATAAGGTATTGTTGATTGAATAATAAGAATTAAATCAAAATAAATGAATTTATTTGAAATTACATTATAATTAATGAATTTATTATAGTAGTAATTGAACGATGTAATTAGTGAAATATTTAAATATTGGATTTAACATGGAAAATTTATTTTAAAAGATTGTAAATTTATATGTAATCAAGAATGATGAAAATGGTTAATATTTAAATTTTGGATTTAAAAATGATAAAATTAATTCAATGATAATTTATTTAATTGACATGAAAATAACCATTTTGGCCACTATCTCGAATTTCGACGAGACCAGTTTCATCAGATCTGTAATAGTGAATTATTGTAGGATTTCAAGTTTCGTAGCAATCAGACTTGTCGTTTGATCATGTGAGCTCGAAATGCGTAGAAAATGGTTAAAAGAATTTAAGTGAATATAATTTGATTTCGAAAGCTAAGTTCTTCATACAATGGAATTTGGGTTTGAAACTAGTTTCATTGAGTTTAAAATTAACGAAAACCTATATTTCAATATATTCGATGACCCATTTTCAGTTCGAGAACGAAGCGGGCTTTTCGGGACGTTGTAATCGTTTCGACCAATTCAATCTGTCCATAAATTTCTTATCTATCTTGGTCCATATAAATTGATTTTGTTTTTAACCCCAGCAGCCTCTATTTTCTTATTTCTGTACGTACTGTCATCCTCAATCTATCTGCTTCTTCTCCTTCCCAATGGTTGCAAATCCAAAACTCTAATTTCAATTTCAAATTCAAATCGAGATTAAAACTCTTCAAACCATAGCAAATTATATATCGTTGAAAAGCTCTCGATGAGCGCAATCCAGTGTAGAAATACTTTTTTCGATTCGATGCATCTTTTGGCCAGAAATCGATGAAGAAGTCACGGCCGTCGAAACTCGGGTTTTCGATCCAACAGCGGATCGTCGATTATACGACAATTGGAGGGTTTAGGCGCGTAGAGGGTGATTAGCAGCATTCATATCTGGTGTTCATTGTAGCGCTTAGTTGCTAGAATTTGGCTATGAAGTTAGTCGACAGCGTGGAGTTCTGGGGCAGCGGAGCAGCTCGTGTGGAGCTTGGGTGGTCAGCCGGAAGTAGGGAGTCGAACGGCGGTCTAAGATAAAGGTGGAGGTGGTTGTGGCATCATCAATTTGATGGTCAACGGTGTTGAAGTGGTGGCAGTCTCGTGTTTAGGATTCTGTTTGTTCATGTGTTCTGAAACGAGAAACGTAGGGGTGACGTCTTGCTTTCCTTTTATTTAATTAATTTTTATATTTTAAAATTCAAACGTTCTAACATCAATAACTTTTTCATACGAGCTCGGATTTGGACACAGTTTTCTTCGTTGCGATCATATCAAAATTTCGGGCATTATGGAACTAGTTTGACTACATTCTGAGATTATCAAAATTATAGGCTTAATTTGGATTTTAAATCGATTGAAAATCAAAGGTGAGTGTTTTAACCCACTCACGAATACTAAATCATCTTATGTCGGTTAAATTGAATTTATGATGTGATTAGAAATTTATTGATTACTTATTGGTATTTTAAAACGTCGTTTAGATTTAATTTGAGTTTGTTTGAATTGAATTGCAACTCAAATTAATATTGAATTTAATTGCCAATTAAATACCTGTCTGTGATAACCAGTTTATTTGTTGTGATTTATTGGTTGATTTGAATGATGATTGTGATGGAAGTTTAATTGTTGATATTTGGATGATTGGATATTATATTTATTTTATACGTTATTATCACACTGCAAGTTCCCTTAGTTTGCTGTTAGGAAAATTCACTATGGGTTGAAATGATACATACCAGAATGGACTTATAGATTAGGGAAAAATCGTTATAGGTTGAAATGATAAACTCAAGAGATTTTATGAATTTTGAATTTTATTCGGGATTGCAGGTTGAAAAGATATATGCCCGTAAATTAAATTATTGCGAGTTGAAATGATATACATCTATATCATTTGACTATAGGGTAGAAAATTATATACAGACACATGATTGGTTAAATTAAATGACTTTAAATCCTTAAATTTTAAATCCAGTTAAATGATATTATGAAATAAAATTTAATTTATATAGGCTGAATTATTTTAAAAATCCAAGCATATAAAAGGTTGAAATTGAAATTGGTTTAATGAATTGTTTAAAGAATTTAAATTCAAATCTTAAGTTGAATTTTGAAATGTAAATGAATTTATCAATATCGAGTAATTGTAAACATTTAAATATTTAAACTTTAAAATCTATTGAATTTGAAGTAGTTTAAAATTTGTAATTCGAATATGGATTTGAAATCGATATAAATTGAAATGGCTTTTAATGAGAATTTGAATTGAAACCTTTAGCCTTTTAATTGAAATCATTGAATTGAGATTGATGCAAATTGAATTTTTGGAACTAAAGTTGATTTGAATTGATTTGTGAAATTGGAAAGAAACAATTCTAATTTGAAACTATTTTCGATAGAAACTCTTTTAATATACAGACTCCTTAAACATATAAACTATTTTCTCATATAAACCATTTTAATACATACTATTTAATATACAACCTATTTTAATATATAAACTTTTTCTAATATATAAACTATTTAATCTATAACCTATTTTAAATTATAAACTATTTTAATATATATTATTTTAAATTTATAAACAACTTTTAATATATAACCTATTTTAATATACAAACTATTTCTAACATATAAACTATTTTAATCTACAACCTATTTTTTAAAAGATGTACTATTTTTAATGTATAACTATTCTAATATACAAACTACTTGCAATATTCAAACTGTTTAAGTTGGAACTGTTAAGATTTGGATTTAATTGATGTAAATGCGAATATTTTGATGTGATGGTTTAACCTATTTATGGTTATGATTTTGAAATGAATATGATTTTTATAGTGAATATGATTTAAAGTGATATGGTTTTGAAGTAAATATGATTTCGAAAGTGATATGATTTTGAAGTAAATATGATTTCGAAAGTGACATGGTTTTGAAGTGAATATGATTTTGAGGTGAATATGATATTTTGATATCAATTGTGAATTGGTTTTGGATATTTAAAAGAACCAACCGGTGTGAAATAATCGTTTAATGGTTAAAGAGACCGGGATCGGATATTGTCATACTATTTGCTAATACAAAAACCACTTTAACAACTTTGCACGTGCTGGAGAATCTAGAACAAAGTAGGATAGTTTGTCGAATGCTACTCTATGAGGTATGAACGCAGTCCTGACCCCCACCGGTCAGCTTGGTATGACTAAAACAAGAGCTATAACTGGGTTAAGTAGGGTTGAACCCCCGATCGGACATGCTTCTTCGATACCATACTTATTACTTTGTGATTGATTTGGTGGCCACCCCTCGATTGGATTATAGAAGTGTGTTCCAAGGTGGGCGGTAGTAGCTACTGTGTGTTACCAACAGCCCGGTTCTATAGAACGATAGTATCCTACCCTAGGAATTGCCTCGCGTGCCTTGTCATATGCCTTATCGCACCCACTATGATTTTGGTTTGTGTCGTACCTATAGAGTGCTCCCTGATAGCCTACTAGTTTATGATGGAGTTTACATTAATGTAAAGACTACGACATTTATATAAAATGTCTTATGGGGATATGGGTAACACCTTAATGCTATTTTAATACTTTACTTTACCGTGGACATATTATAATAGTGTATTGTACTATGTATGTAGATAGTTTAACGGATCCTTAGGAGATGGAATCTCAAACACCTCTTAAGTTATTACATGCACGTTAGGCACTGGAGAGGAAATGTAAAATCCCATAAAA
Organism: Allium cepa; assembly: GCA_030765085.1. Taxonomy (NCBI): domain Eukaryota; kingdom Viridiplantae; phylum Streptophyta; class Magnoliopsida; order Asparagales; family Amaryllidaceae; genus Allium; species Allium cepa. Next base: position 76,917,663 of record CM060930.1, on the reverse strand, counting down.
ATCTCTAAAGCTGTTCATTCGTACTTATTTACTGTTAATTTAACTTACATAAGATGTTTTAGTTCTGACTCGAGTGTTTTGAATTTTCATTATGCTCGGATCAGCCTGAGCGTTTCAGTATGGAAGACCTTATTTCTAGAGGACGAGGATGAAGATTTTGTATATTATTAATATTTACCATATTTATTCCACTGTATCATGTTGTTCCGCTACATTATTTATTTTTTCCTGTTGTATGTATAACTCTGATCTATATTGTAAAAGTGTAATCAAATGTCATTTGTAAAATTGCTTCATAAACTGTTTATTTGATTATTATATTTTGTCATTCCGCTGTGAGATTCTGTGTTATGTTTTTCCTTTCTTTTATCTTATTTTCTTATTTACCGCAATAACAATCCTTCTTTTTGAATGGTTTGAGTTGACATATGTGTCCGCTTGTGCACCTGGCGGGTGTAGCATGATAAGGGGTTCTCGCATTTAGGTATGGTAGTGAGCGGATAACTCTTCCCCCTCCACGTCTTTGGGTTAGTTTAGTCGAGAGGCTGGCCATAAAAGCATAATACAGGTACGGTTGTATGCTATGGTTGGTTTACTCACTGGCTGGTGCCCTGTTACATTTTGGTATCGAAGCTTTGGTTTAACGATAACCTTACGTTTGTGAGGTCTGACTCATTAGAGATAGGGTAGTTGTACCCTAGAATGAGTCCCTTTGAGTGTATATGTATGAGAGAGTGTATTTGTTAGTGTTATAAAATGGTTTTATATTGTGTTAATTTATTATGTTTAGTATTTAAAAAATTTGGTCGGTTCATAGGTCGCAATGGCATTGATTGGGATTCCTAACACTTAATACGGCAAACCCACACAATATTGATTTTGAAATATAGGTAAATGAAATAATTTTACCTATAATTACATTTTGTATATAAAAGAATAAATTTTATAAATGGGTATAGTTGCATGTGATATGTTTGTTTGTTAGGAAGTGAAGTTCTATAAATATTGGTTGCAAAATATGATCTATAAATAAAATGAAATTAATTGGAAATTTGGGAACTTAGGTTCTGGGGTTTTGAAACTGGTTTTTCAAAAGATTTTGGGATATTATATTAGAATTATTTGGAAGTATTTTCAATAAACATTTTCAATATTATTTGGAAGAAATGTTTTAAAAGAATTTTAAAAGGAAATAAGTTCTGTACTCCCCTCTTTTGTCGCTGAAAAATAATTTCGGTGATGACGGTCGCATCATCGACAATCATTTTCGAGTTTCAAAGTGGAAAGGCCACTGTAGTAGCTTTACTACACATTTTTTTTGATAAACAAATCTTAATTTCAAATTTCTAAATATGATTTGATATATAAAAGATATAAAGATATATATTATTTCAAAACGATTTTAAATGAACCCGACATTTAGTTCTTTGGTTTCTACAAATTAGGGATTTCAATTATGTAATGAAATAAAATCTTAACTATTTTAATAATTGAAAACTTCTAAAATGAAAATTAAGAAAGTAGAGGCTATGTGATTGATGAAACTGTAAAGAATTGGAAATTTGTTACTTGTAAAATTAAAGATAATAAAAATTAAGAAGATGTAAACTATTGAACATTTTGTTAACTGAAATAAATAAGATAAAATTTGCATGACCTTCTATTTCATTCTTAAAACATGTATATATATAACTTAATTGAAATATTTAGAAAGTTGAAATGTTAATATGAATATGTAATAGAATATTATACAAATAAAAGCTTAATGACAAAATTCTTCAAAATGAAAAAATGTTACAAATGAAAAATTAAAGATGTACAAGGAATATATAAACTTAAGAAAATGGTTGAAATGCTTAATAATCGAAGTGAATAGTAAAAAATGAATACAATATTAAGTAAATGATTATAACTTTAGAAAATGTTGAAATGGTTAAGAAATAGATTTAATATTCAACGACACTACATATGAAAAGTTGAATGTTAATTAAGAAGTTAAGAGACTTAAGTTAAATGATTGCTTAATGAATACTAATACTAAATTGAAATCAAGTATATATATATGATAAATGGGAATTAAACTGCAATGAAATGAATGTAAATCAATAAGAAATAACCTTGTGTGAATAAATTGGAAATAAGTGAAATGTACGTAATACTTAAATAATGAATTAATTGATTATTTTAAATATTGAATGGAAATAATTTATGTAAGTAAATGAATGTAAATAAATAAAAGATGATTCTGTATGAATGAAGGAGGATTTAAAATAAATGAAAAGTGAATAATGTGAGAAGAAACCAATAGAATAAACTTAAATAAAATATAAATTTGTTCGTTGTTTATCTAATGGGGAGTTTAGGAAATGATACTTCAATTTGTTTAAGGTTGTATGAATAATCTATTAAGTTATTATCTAAGACTGTTCAGCGTAGGATATACTTGATAGTTTATTTATCATCCTTAAATGATGAGAAGTTCTAAACTTGAACAAACCATTAGTTTTGGTTGCTGTGGATGTATGATGGATTCGTTTTGTGCATATGATGGTTGTATTGTTTGTCTGTATATGTTTTCTGTTGATTTTCTTTTGTTACTAAATGAAACAAATAAATATTTCTCTTGTACATAATTCTCACTCTTTTGGATTATATAAGTGAAATACAAGTTTATGGAAGCTATAGCTACTGCTTTTGATTTTATAAATTAAAAGTTGTTTGGCCGACAAATAGGTATGTTTTTGGATTACGATTTTGCAACGATATTTTATTATTTTTCCCATGGTTTGGGATGTTTTATTATTGAAATATGATATATATATATATATATTGATATTATTGATATTATTATTTTTTGAGACCTATCCATACAAATGACTCTATCGAAAATTTTCATGAATTTAAGACTTAGAATTTTTTTGGAAAGTGAAAATATTTTCAAACTATTATTAAACATGGATATGGAAGATTTAATTGTTTATAAATTGATACATTTTATTTAAAATACTTAATTATGTAAGTTTAAAGTGTTTATAAATTAAATATTTTGAATAAAACTAATCAGTTCTTAATTCCTTCTTGTTCCTTTTCAAGGATGAAATTTTTTGAGTGGGGGAGAGCGTAATGATCCGTAATTTTCGATAATTAAAATATTAAACTAATTAAAATTTTGGAATTTAGTATTGTGAGAAATTAAAATTTATGATTTATTAATGAGAAAAATAATTATAATATGATTAATAATGTTGTTTGAATGTTATTGACAATTATTTTGATGTAATTTCAATCAGTAGAAATAATTTATAATTGTAAATAATGAATTAAATTGGTAATTAAAGGAATTAATAAAATTTAAATATTATAATTAATATGGTAAAAGATGATAACTGTAGAATATGAATGTAATGAAATGTAGACTAGTGTCAATTATATTCATAAGGTATTGTTGATTGAATAATAAGAATGTAAATCAAAATAAATGAATTTATTGAAAATTAAATTATAATTAATTAATTTATTATAGTTGTAATTGAACTTTGTAATTAGTACAATATTCCAATATTGGGTTTAACATGGAAAATTTATTTTAAAAGATTATAAGTTTATCTGTAATCAAGAATGGCGAAAATGATTAACATTTAAATTTTGGATTTAAAAGTGAATAAATTAATTTAATATTTATTTATTTATTTAATTGACGTGAAAATAGCCATTTTGGCCATTGTCTCGGATCTCCGTGAAACTAGTTTCATCGGATCCGTAACAGTGATTATTGTAGGATTTCAATTTTCGTAGCTATCGGACTTGTCATTTAATCGTGCGAGCTCAAAACACGTAGAAATTGGTTAAATGAATTTAAACAAATATAATTTGATTTCGAAAGCTTACTTCTTCATATAATGGAATTTGGGTTTGAAACTAGTTCCATTGAGTTTAAAATTATCGAAAAGCTATATTTTGATATATTGGATGACCCATTTCCGTTTTGGGAACGAAATGGGCTTTTCGGGTCGTTGTAATCGTTTCGCCCAATTCGATTTGTCCATTCATTTCTTATCTGTCTTGGTCCATATGAATAGATTTTGTTTATAACCCTAGCGGCCTCTATTTTTTGATTTCTGTACGTACTGTCATCTTCAATCTATTTGCTTCTTCTCCTTCCCAATGGCTGCAAATCCAAAACCTAAATTTCAAATTCAAATTCAAATCGAAATTTAAGCTTCACAAACCATGGCAAATTATATATCGTCGGAAAGCTCTCGACGAGTGCAATCTATTGCAATAATTCGTTTTACGATTCGACGCATTGTTTGTCTAGAAATCGATGAAGAAATTTCGACCATTGAAACTAGGGTTTTCGATCCAACGATGGATCGTCGATTATACGACGATCGAAGGATTCAGACGTGTAGAGGGTGATTAGTAGCATTCATTTATGGTGTTCGTTGTGTTAAGCGGTGCGTGTTGTTATCGTAATTTTGCTGTGAATTTGATCTACGGCGTGGAATTCTGGGGCGGCGGAGCAGCTCGCGTGGAGCCTGGGTGGTCGGTCGGAAGTAGGGAGTCAAACAATGGTCTTAGATCCAGGTGGAGGTGGTCGTGGCAACATCAATTTGATGGTCAATGGCATTGAAGTGGAAACACTCTCGTGTTTAGGGTTCTGTTTGTTCGTGTGTTCTGAAAAGAGAAACGTGGAGGTAATGTGTAACGAACGCGATTTTTCGTCCACGAAAACCTACATCAATACGTCCACTATATCAACTGTCGAGCAACCAAAAGCCGGAAAACCGTACCGTTAGGGTTTAAGAAGAAGAAAAAGTAGAAAAAGATAGAAAAAGATAGAACATAACAGAAAGAAATAACAGAACAACATCAGAATCTCACAATTCGCAGCGGAACAACATATAATAGATAAATGAATAATCTTTAAAAAAAGAACTATATCAGTTATTACATTACATCATATTACATTACATTACATCATCAGAGTGAACAACAACAAACAACAGCTAACAGTGGAAAAGAAATTCTATATACTAGTAATACGTCATGCCATCCAGCTTGCCTCCAGCAACTCCTGAATTCCAGAATATCCAGAAAACCTGACTCTTGACTGCTCGTGTGGAAATTGGTGGGCACCCAGAGTTTAGGAAGGAAAACAATAAACTCCGAGTCAGTAATGTGACTGGTGTGGGAACTAAAACAGTTTATTTTTCTTTAAAATCAAAATAGAGGAATATTTTTAAAGTCAATTCGCAATGCTTTTAAAAATGAGACTACCATAAGGCCTCCCGCACACACACACAATGCAAACGCAGAATCGGAGGAGATTTCTCCTTATGATAGTCAAAGATTCTTGATACGCATTAAAAAGAAACATTTGATATTATTACTAGTGCATAGTGTAGAAAAATTATTTCGAAAGTAAAGATATAAATCTTAGCCAACATACGACCATTATCGTATGCCTACTATAGCTACCATGTTCAATAGCAGGTTACCGCCACATTCCATGGCAGGTTCTACAACTAAAACCGTACAAGTCTCATAATGTTTCTTTGGATTTCCAACAAATGGTCAGGCCAAGGAACTTCCCATTGCCACATGGAAACGCCTCTGGAATGACGTCCCGAGAACCAAACCGGATCTCTGCCAACACAAGGCCGGGTTACCCCTAACTGGGTAACTACTGACACGAATATGTCATCCCCCGATCGTAACCGATCTATCCGAGGATCCTCGATTTCCAACAACCACAAAATTTGCAGCAACAACATAGGTTAAATATCTGGGCTCCATACCATGATACCACCTCTATCCAGAAGGAATGACATACACTAAAGGGGTGCTACCCCCTAATAACCTTGCCGCATCCTTCCTGTTTTGACCATTTCCGGGGTGTGAGGTCCGACGAAGTCTCGTCCACAAAGCCACACTTTATACAAAAGCTGTGCTTTGGGTCAACAAATGATCATAGAAATGATCACCAAGATAAATGATCAAATAAATGATCCTATCACAAATGATCAAACAATGATCATTTCACAGCAACACTCGGCATGCCACACTACCAAATTGGGAGTATATCACTAATAACTTTCAACTATATAACCTCTGAGCTCGTACGTCTCAGAGAAGGGTGTTAAGCTAAGAGAATAAATTCTCTGCCACCAACAGAAATATATTTGAAAGAAATCAGCTTTATATCTCAATTTGTAATGTCAGACATACAATCCATACAAGTCTGTTCCGGGCTCGAACAGAACCGAAGAAACTTCCAAAGAAGCCCTTGCAATTCGGATATTCACTAATCACGACCGGACTTCCCGTCACTAAGGGTGATAAAACCTCTATATCGGAGATCAGCCGATGTAGAGTAACTCGACGGTAATCTTCCGTTTTCAAAAACATCCGGTCTTCAATACCGGTCATCAAATGCAATCCATAACGACGTATCACATACTCGGAATGGGTTATACGACCCCAAGGTCCTTTCCAAAAAACATATCCATTTCATTTAATAGTATATTCACTGTCCAAAATCGTGAATATAATTCCTTTCGTATATTCCTATATCCAACTTATCAAATTCAATTGATTTCGGATTTATAAACAACGTTTATAAACTCCATTTATATTTTTATAAACTTCTATTTATAAAAATCCTTTTTATACCTTATTTTAAATGCCAAAATCCGATTTATAAGTTGATTACTTATAAATCTTATATTTTACAAAATCTATCCATTTTATAACTTCACAATTTATAAATCTATAAATTGCGTTCACTTAAGGAATCCATTTTTATTTCATTTTTAATACTTATAAAACTTGTTTTAATATTCCAATATTTTTAATTTACAAAATATCAATTTTATAAGTCTTTTATGCACATCGTTTTTAATAATTCAAAAATCCCAATTTAAACCTATTTATTCTTTTAATAACTTAAAAATCGTTATTTAAAGCTTATATACTTCAAAATCATGCTTAAGCATTATTTTCCAAAAATCATAACCTTTATGAAAATAAAATTTTAACGTTTATTTATTTTAACAATTCAAATTTAATAAAACGTAAACTTTTGAAAATCACTTTAAAATTCCTTTTAAAACCAAAAATCATTATTTTAAAACTTCAGAAATGGATCTGATGATGCAGCAGCACCAAATAGTCAATCACGACATCCAAATATCATATATCGATATGATAATCAACAAATATCAAAATATCTGTAAGTAAATCAATACAGTTGAGGAATCCAGTTGGATCCCTCCAAACTATTTCCCTGCATCCAAAAATGTTAGCACAATACCAATTCCTCTCCAGTACGGAATTATCGCGGTATATGGGATTTATAATATTATCCGCTTAATAGACGGCGCAATAGGATCTCATCCGCTATACAATGCGGGAAATCAACAACTGCAATATATACATATGCCAATATATATATATATATATATATATATTGCTATTATATATAATACCAATTTCACTGTTTATGAAATATTCGCGGTATATGTTTTTAATAAATAACCTCCGCTTATTAACGGCGCATAATGTCTATTTTAACAATCAATAGATAACAATCATCATTCAAACATGCATTCAAGAATTTTAAATCTAACTATGCAAAATTAAAATCGAAACCGATTCGATTGAGTGAGAAGTTCTCACCTTGATTTCAATTTCATTTTAGCGATTTAAACATTACACGATTTATAATATATTTAAATTACAATTTTATTTAACCTCTTATATCCTAGGCCGTTGGATGATCCAGGCCGCACCCCCAAGCTTCTCTCCCACGCACGAAAAAAAACTCCCCAGGTAATACACGCAACAAGCAACCCATAGTTCACGAACTAGGGCTTAAGGCCGCGACCCACTCGAGCAACGTGAAGCCGATCAGGAGCCACCATTGCGAAGCTCGTCGCAAGCACCATACTCGGCTCAAAAAGCATGAAGCTCGGCCTCCATCTTGGCATGCATTTCGAGGCCGACCGTATGGCCTTTGCAGTCACTTTCCCGTTGATCGAAAGCTCCAAACACGATCATAACCGTTGAACTACTAGATCTCGTCGAGCCTGACATCTTTCTAGTTGGAAGATGTCGATATTAATGTGTGGATTTCAAGAAATTAGAGGAAGAAAGATGCACGTTTTTGGCCATTGATGTAGGTTGGAGGCGGCTGAAAGGAATTAGGGCTTTATTTTTTTTTTGACAAAAATGGTCTATTTATAGAAAATAAACGAACACTATTCATTCCGGTTTTCCGAACTCCAATTTACGCGCGGTGACTGGCGTTTCTGTGGTTTATCCCACGTTCCGAACACAATGGAACATGTGTCGGGAGCTAATTCAGTCATCTGTGCGAGTTATGGAAATAAACGCTCAATTTAAATTAAACCGATTTAAACGATTTTCTAGGCGTTTTAGCTTGCACCGGACAAACGGTAAATCCGATTGACACGAAATTTGAAACCTTACAATAATATCACATTACGGATCCGATGAAACTTGTTTCGTCGAAATCCGAGACCTTTTGAAAAATGACTATTTTAACTCGCCAAATTAAAATTAAAACGATTTCGATGCGTTTCGAGCTGCCACGATCAAACGATAACTCCGATTGCTACGAAAATTGAAATCCGATAATAACAAACTATTACGGATCCAATGGAACTGGTTTCGTCCAATTCTGAGACTATTCGAAAATTGGCCATTTTCACTAGTCGATTAAATATTAAAGTATTCAATTTTCACACATTAACTCCAAATTCAATTTTAAAAGTTCTATAATATCGTTCTGACTCCAACATGATAAAATAAAATTTTACAAATCAATTTTAATCATATTTAACCCTATTTTCAATTATTTCTGTAATTTCAACTATTAAATTATCGGTTTAACTGTCAAATTAAATCTAATATTCGAAAATAAATTATTCGACTTATAAATTCCACTTATTAATATTTAAAATTAATTAAATATTCAAATTTTAGTTAATAAAAATCCTGGGTCGTTACATACTTCCCCCCTTAAAAGAATTTCGTCCTCGAAATTAACAAGTAAGAAAAGTTACAGAATCTATTAACTTTCCCAAAATCCATAGTTAAACTTCTTACAATACTTTACTAAGTTTTCAAATCATACTTAGTTATCCTTTTCAAAGCAATTACATCGTTTAACTTCCAATTCCAAATGAAAGTTAAAGTTTTCAAAACTTTCCAATTTTTCTCAAAAATATTCCAACGCCTTAAATTTTCGGAAAAATTCGCCATAGTCTCCTTTGCGCGGCTCGATCCTAAAAAAATGACAGTATATATATCACAAATATACATCTCATCAAGTAATGAGGCATCCCGTAGGGAAAAAAGTGTAAAAGTACGATATGTAATCCGAGATATGTACCTTATTTATTTTATTAGCGAGCATATAAGGCTAATATAGCGCGAAAGCGAGCTCCAAATGCGAAGCAAGCGCAATCCGTACCTACTAAACACTCAACAACAACATGAGAATCATGCATATATGAAAATAGTATCAATATACAACATATAGCACATAACAACTACATAATATAGCAAATGCAACTAAAGCAACAAATGCAACCATCAACCAACTCAATATTCATTCATATTCTCATTAATATTCATTGAATTGGTTTTCCAATTGATTCATTAACATTGGACTTTACTAACATTCATTTGTTCATTTTCCAATTAGTATACATTCACTAATTTATTCACATTGATTCGCTTTCAATCCAAATCAAATCCAATTCTATTCAAATTTACATATTATCCGTTTGAATTTAATTACATAGCTTCCAATTTTGCTAATTCACTTTCATTAACACTTAATGAATTTATATACAACCAATCTACAATCAAATAACAACCAATGTTTATTCAATACAACCAAATTTATTCACTTTTCATTCAATTTGGTTCAACACTTTTAATTCTAATTGGATCATATTAAATTGACTTCCATTCAATTTATTCAACTAGCTTTTAATGAATTAACACTTATATATTCATTATTTCATATCAATTGTTTACATTTAATTGATTAAGATTCAATCCATTAGTTTAATTCAATTTCTAATTCATTTAACAATATAAAGTTGAATTTCATTCATATAACTCAAGTTCAAATTCTTAATGACTTCACTTCATTAATTCACTTCATTAATTTACTTTGACACCAAAATCTACTTTATTCAACATTATTTAACTTATGTTCCTTTTCAACCATCTTATCAAATCCAAATCAATTTATTTAACTTTCCTTTTGTTAAATTTCAAATCACATATCTTTGATGACAACTCAAATTTATTTCAACTTGGATTTTATTGATTTACTTATACTTCCTTTAATTTAACTTCATCCTTTAAGTTAAATTTATTTTATCAAAATTCAATCCGTATAAGTTATCAACTCATTTATCATTCCCATAATATTTTAAATAGGATACAGAGTCCTTTCAACCTTTCAAAACCATTTTTTTTTGAAACCAATTCAAATTACCTTTTTGAATTTCCAAAACCAAATCCAAACTTTCCAAACAACTTTCTTTTAAACAATTTGGCAGCAACCCCTCTTTTGGAAACCCGAAAATGAACACCAATGATGCCGCGGTCATCATCGGAATTATTTTCCAGCGACCGGAAAGAGTTTAGAGCTTTAATTTCTCCAAAACAATTTTCCAAAATATCAAGTCATTTCAAAATACTTCTTTTGAATTTCATTTCAGATTATAAATCACATTTACTGTAACGACCCAGAATTTTTAGAAATTAAAATTTGAATATTTAATTAATTTTAAATATTAATAAGTGAATTTTTAAGTCAAATAAATTTTATTTTGAATTATTGAATTTAATTGGATAATTAAATCGATAATTTAATATGTTAAATTATGGAAATAATTGAAAATTGAGTTAAAAATGATTGAAAATGATTTGTAAAATTTTATTTTATCATGTTGGAGTTAGAATGATATTTTAGAACTTTTAAAATCGAATTAAAAGTTAATTTGTGAAAATTGAATATTTTAATAATTAAATCGACTAGTGAAAATAGTCAATTTTTGAACAATCTCAGAATTGAACGAAACCAGTTCCATTGGATCCGTAATAGTTAGTTATTACCGGATTTCAAATTTCGTGTCAATCAGAGTTATCGTTTGATCGTGGCGGCTCGAAACGCATCGATTTATTTTTAATTTAAATTTGGCGAGCTAAAATAGCCATTTTTCAAAAAGTCTCGGATTTTGACGAAACTAGTTTCATCAGATCCGTAATGTGATATTATTGTAAGGTTTCAAATTTCAAGTCAATTGGATTTACCGTTTGTCCGGTACAAATTAAAACGCCTAGAAAATCGCTTAAATCGGTTTAATTCAAATTGAGCGTTTACAGCCATAACTCGCACAGATGTCCGAATTAGCTTCCGAAACCTATTCCATTGTGTCCGGAACGCGGGGTAAACCCTAGAAACGCTGGTTACGGCGCCTAAATCGGAGTTCGGAATTTCCGGGATGAATAGTGTTCGATTTTCTTCTATAAATAGCTCAAAAAAATTCACAAAAATTAAGAAAAATATTCTAAACCCTAATTTAAACTGCAGGCCGCCACCATCTATTATCAATGGCCGAAAATGTCCCAACTTCTCCTCCAATTTTCTCTCAATCTACACATTAATTCAAGAAAATATCAACTACAATCTTGTAGAGCACATCGAGAGCTTCAAGTTGAACGGCTGTGATTGAATATGGGCGAGTGGATCGTGAGGTATATGGCCGCGTTTGCAGCGACGTGCGCATGCAAATTCACGCACAGGTGGGGGCCGAGTGCTACCATGGTCAGGGCGAACATAGAGTGGAGCAAGGCGAGCAAGATGGTGGTACTTGATCGAGCTAGAAGTCGACGAAGAAGAAGTAAAATTCAACCCTAATAATGGAGCATGGGTTCGGCTGCAAAGGAGGCAACGTGCGTGAAGGGGAAGATGGTGGGGGGAGCCGTTGGATATGTGATGGACGGCTATGATATTATGAAGGTTAAAAAAAATAAGAAATTATGTTATAAATCTATGTATATAAACACGTGTAACTTCAAATATTCATAGCTTTTTCATACGAGGTCGAAAACGCACGAAACCAGTTGCGTTGGAATCGTATGGACGAGCACTACGCGATAGAGTTGGTTTGGATTCGTTTGGAGTTAGTGAGAATTTTGGGTAAAATTAAACGTCCGTTTAATTTTATTCGAAATAAATCGCTAAAATGGAAATTAAAACCAAGGTGAGAATTTCTCACTCAATCGAATTAGTTTCGATTTTATTTTAAATAGTTAGATTTAAAATATTTGAATGCATGTTTGAATGTTGATTGATATCTATTGATTGTTAAAATAGACATTATACGCCGTTAGTAAGCGGATGTTATTTAATAAAAACATATACCGCGAATATTTCATAAACAGTGAAATTGGTATTATATATAATAGCAATATATATATATATATATATATATATATATATATATTGGCATATGTATATATTGGAGTTATTGATTTCCCGCATTTATTTGTTTAGCGGATGAGACCCTATTGCGCCGTTATTAAGCGGATAATATTTAATAAAAACATATACCGCGATAATTTCGTACTGGAGCGAAATTGGTATTGTGCTAATGTTTGTGGATGCAGGAAAACAAGTTGGAGGGATCCAACTGGATTCCTCAACAGTATTTATTTGATTTCAGATATTTTGATATTTGATGGACTATCTTATCGATATATGATGTCGTTGTTGTCGTGATTGACTATTTGGTGTGTAGCATCATTGGGCCAAATTTGGAATTTTAAAATGATTTCAAAGTGATTTTTGAAAGTATACGTTTATAAAATATTTTTGGAATTGATTCATTTTAAATAAATAAACGTTATAATTTTTAAAGTTATAAAAATTATGATTTTGAGAAATATAGTTAAAAACTGATTTTTGAGAATATGATGCTATTGAGTTTATAAAATAGTTTAATCGAGATATTTTAGAATTTTTGTGAAAAGTTTAAATATAGGATTTATAAAATTTAATTATTTTATAAATCAAAATGGTGAAATAATAAAGGAGATTAAAGAAGTTTTTAAAGAATAATATAAATTGATTTATATTAAAAGATTTATAAATAGATATTTATAAATTGAAATGTTGACATTATAAAACGAGTTTTTATAAGTGTTTGAATGAAGTGAAAATGAATTTCATAATTGAATGGAATTTATAGAATTTTATACGGTGAAGTTATAAATGGAATTTTTATAAGCAGTAGGCTTATAAAATTTATTAAATTATTAAAATAATGATTTTGGATAAATGAATGGATCTTATAAGTTATAAGATTTATAATTTGGGAAGTTAAAAAGGAACGATTTTGTAAAATAATCGTTTTATAAGCATTTGACTTATAATATGAATTTTTAGTTTATAATTGAGTTATAAACTGGAATAGGTTAATAAAGGAATTTATAAAAGGAATTTTTTATAAATAAATAGAAATGGAATTTATAAACGTTGTTTTATAAATTCGCAAATGACTTATTTTGATAAGTAAATTGTTGAAACCCATAAATGGAGTTATATTCACATTTTTGAATAGTGAATAATCCTTTGAATTAAAATGTATAAAAGGATGAAATGTGTTAACGTAGTATATTCACGTTTTTGAATAGTGAATAATATGTTAAAGAAATTGTTTTGAATGTGATATTTTAAACAGAATTAAAACGATCTAACGATGTTTTAAATTGTGCTAAGATTCGAAACCATAGATTTCAACATTGATTGTTGAAATAGACGTTTTCGAGAAATAGAAGGAAATAATGGACTATAACACTGTTGTTATAGTAAATGATTTCCGAAAGGAAATGTTTTGTATAGTATTGGGATTTATATATCTATTTTAATTTCGAATCCCTATACTAGTGATTTTGGGTTGTCGTAACGATGTTTTACGTAACATTCGTTTTGGCCCAAATAAATATGTTTAAGAGAATGATTTCCTTAGAGAATGAAATATATACTTAATTTCGATCTAAGTATATTGAATGTTTTCTAAGTGTTGAAAATAAGTAAAATTTGTGAATTACTTATGAATGTATAAGTATGGAAATGTTTTTTTTCACGTGAAATGAAACGTTTAGAGAACTTATCTTTTTGAAGATAAATTGAAATGAATTATTGAAATCATATGCATGGATATTTTGAAATATAAATTCACTAAGGAATTTATAAAAGGAAGTGGGATTGGTTTAAAAATAAATATTGATTTATTTTTGAAGAATTGAAATTATATATCTAGTGAAGATATTTTGGAAAATAAATAATTTGGAAAATTATTTGGAATCTGGTGATGTGTGCATATCAATTGATAGTTCAATAGCCGACTATCAATATTTCCCTTTTAATGGGTAATTGAGGTGATTTGTTTGAATGTGAATGCTACACTTATTTTTGAATAAGCGCTCACTATTCGGGTTAACCGGGAAAGGACCATGGGGTCGTATAACCCATTCCGAATATGTGATACGTCGTTATGAATTGCATTGAAGATCGGTGTTGAAGACCCGGTATTTGCGAGAGCGATAGGATGACCTGTCGATTTACTCTGCACCGAGTTGCTCCGGTATAGAGTTCTCCATATGTGATGGTGAATCCGATCAGGATTGTGAATATCCGGATTGCAAGGACTTCTTTGTAAGTGCCTTCGGTTTTGTTCGAGCCCGGAACAGACTTGTATGGATTGTATGTCTGACATTACAAGTTGAGATATAAAGCCGATTTCTTTCAAATATATTTCTGTTGGTGGCGGAGAATTTATTCTTTTAGCTTAACACCCTTCTCTGAGACGTACGAGCTCAGAGGTTATATAGTTGAAGTTATCAGCGATATATTCCCAATTTGGTAATGTGATATGCTGAGTGATGCTGAAATGATCATTGTGTTGATTATTGTGATAGGATCGTTTATTTGATCGTCTATCTTAGTGATCATTGTGTTGATCATTTGTTGACCCAAAGCATGGCTTTTGTATAAAGTATGTTTTTGTGGACGTGACTTCGTCGAACCTCACACCCCGGAAATGGTCAAAACAGGAAAGATGCAGCAAGGTTATGAGGGGTAGCACCCTTTAGGGTATGTACATTTCCTTCTGGATAGAGGTGGTATCATGGTATGGAGCCCAGATATTTAACCTATGTGGTTACTACGAATTTATTACTTTGTGGTTGTTGGTTTTCGGGATCCCGTGAGAAAGGTCGTTTACGATCGGGGAATGGCGTGCTCGTGTCAATAGTTACCCAGTTAGGGGTAACCCGGCCTTGTGTTGGCAGAGTTCCGGTTTGGTTCTCGGGGATGTCTTTCCAGAGGCATTCTCATGTGGCAATGGGAAGTTCCTTGGCCTGACCATTTGTTGGAAATCCAAAGAAACAATACGAGACTTGTACGGTTTTAGTTGTATAACCTGCTATGGAATGTGGCGGTAACCTGCTATTGAACATAGTTAGCTATAGTAGGCATACGATAATGGTCGTATGTTGGCTAAGATTTATATTCTACTTTCGAAATGAATTTCTTCTACACTATGCACTAGTAATAATATCAAATGTTATTTTAAATGCGTATCAAGCATCTTTGACTATCATAAGGAGAAATCTCCTCCGATTCTGCGTTTGCATTGTGTGCGTGTGCGGGAGGCCTTATGGTAGTCTCATTTTTAAAAAGCATTGCGAATTGAAATAAAAATATTCCTCTATTTTGATTTTAAAGATAAATAAACTGTTTTGAGTTCTCACACCAGTCACATGACTGACTTGGAGTTTATTGTTTTCCTTCCTAAACTCTGGGTGCCCACCAATTTCCACACGGGCAGTCAAGAGTTAAGGTTTATCAGGATATTCTGGAGTTGCTGGAGGCAAGCTGGATGGCATGGCATATTACTTATATAGTATTTCTTTTTCCGCTGCACTGTTTGTTGTTGTTGTACACTCTGATGATATGATGTAATGAAATGTGATGAAATGTAATAACTGATAGTTCTTTGTTTAAAGATTATTCATTTATTATTATATGTTGTTCCGCTGCGAATTGTGAGATTCTGATGTGATTCTGTTGTGTTCTGTCCGTCCTATTTCCTTCTATGTTTTCAAAATAATTTCTATTTTTCTTTTTCTTCTATTTTAAAAATATTCTATCTTCTTTTCCCTATCTAAATTTTCTATCTTTTTCTTTTTCTTTTCCTAAATTCTTTTTCTTAAAACCCCTAAGGGTTCGTATTTTCGTTCATCTTGAATTAAACAAAGGATATTAGTGTCTATTCAAGGAGTACGGACTTACGGGTCTTTACATTTACAAACCTTTTACTTATATAATTTCTCTTCTTATATATAAGGTTATTTTACAATTGTAAATTATTTCAATTATAACATCATACTTATAATTCATTTGCTTATATAATTCATTCTTTTACAATAAGTTTTATTTAACTTATTCAAACAACCGAACAATCAATTCATATACACTTTAATAATTCTAAAAAATTATTCTTTCATATATAAAATATAATCAAGGTAAAATTATTTCATTTACCCAATTTAAACAATACTGTGTCGAATTGTTCTATTCAAGTGTTTAGAGATCCCTATCAACAACGTTAATTACTCATGTTGACCAAAATCCATATACCACTCAACAAACCAATCATCACAATATAAAACAATTTATATTCACTAACAAATACGCGCTCATATCTATTATTACACTCACACTCATTCTGGAGTACTACTGACTCTATCTCTAATGAGTAATACCCAACAGAGCCATGGTTGTCGCTTAACCATAAGCTCTGATACCAAATGTAACGAACGCGATTTTTTGTCCACGAAAACCGACATCAGTATGTCCACTGTATCAACTGTCGAGCAATCGAAAGCCGAAAAACCGTACCGTTAGGGTTTAAGAAGAAGAAAAAGTAGAAGAAGATAGAAAAAGATAGAACAGAACAGAAAGAAATAACAGAACAACATCAGAATCTCACAATTCGCAGCGGAACAACATATAATAGATAAATGAATAATCTTTAAACAAAGAACTATATTAGTTATTACATTACATCATATTACATTACATTACATCATCAGAGTGAACAACAACAAACAACAACTAACAGCGGAAAAGAAATACTATATACTAGTAATACGCCATGCCATCCAGCTTGCCTCCAGCAACTACTGAATTCCAGAATATCCAAAAAACCTGACTCTTGACTGCCCGTGTGGAAATTGGTGGGCACCCAGAGTTTAGGAAGGAAAACAATAAACTCCGAGTCAGTCATGTGACTGGTGTGGGAACTAAAACAGTTTATTTTTCTTTAAAATCAAAATAGAGGAATATTTTTAAAGTCAATTCGCAATGCTTTTAAAATTGAGACTACCATAAGGCCTCCCGCACACACCACAATGCAAACGCAGAATCGGAGGAGATTTCTCCTTATGATAGTCAAAGATGCTTGATACGCATTAAAAAGAAACATTTGATATTATTACTAGTGCATAGTGTAGAAAAATTATTTCGAAAGTAAAGATATAAATCTTAGCCAACATACGACCATTATCGTATGCCTACTATAGCTACCATGTTCAATAGCAGCTTACCGCCACATTCCATGGCAGGTTCTACAACTAAAACCATACAAGTCTCGTATTGTTTCTTTGGATTTCCAACAAATGGTCAGGCCAAGGAACTTCCCATTGCCACATGGAAATGCCTCTGGAATGACGTCCCGAGAACCAAACCGGATCTCTGCCAACACAAGGCCGGGTTACCCCTAACTGGGTAACTACTGACACGAATATGTCATCCCCCGATCGTAACCGATCTATCCGAGGATCCTCGATTTCCAACAACCACAAAATTTGCAGCAACAACATAGGTTAAATATCTGGGCTCCATACCATGATACCACCTCTATCCAGAAGGAATGACATACACTAAAGGGGCGCTACCTTCTAATAACCTTGCCGCATCCTTCCTGTTTTGACCATTTCCGAGGTGTGAGGTCCGACGAAGTCTCGTCCACAAAGCCACACTTTATACAAACGCCGTGCTTTGGGTCAACAAATGATCATAGAAATGATCACCAAGATAAATGATCAAATAAATGATCCTATCACAAATGATCAAACAATGATCATTTCACAGCAACACTCGGCATGCCACACTACCAAATTGGGAGTATATCACTAATAACTTTCAACTATATAACCTCTGAGCTCGTACGTCTCAGAGAAGGGTGTTAAGCTAAGAGAATAAATTCTCCGCCACCAACAGAAATATATTTGAAAGAAATCAGCTTTATATCTCAATTTGTAATGTTAGACATACAATCCACACAAGTCTGTTCCGGGATCGAACAGAACCGAAGACACTTCCAAAGAAGCCCTTGCAATTCGGATATTCACTAATCACGACCGGACTTCCCGTCACTAAGGGTGATAAAACCTCTATATCGGAGATCAGCCGATGTAGAGTAACTCGACGGTAATCTTCCGTTTTCAAAAACATCCGGTCTTCAATACCGGTCATCAAATGCAATCCATAACGACGTATCACATACTCGGAATGGGTTATACGACCCCAAGGTCCTTTCCAAAAAACATATCCATTTCATTTAATAGTATATTCACTGTCCAAAATCGTGAATATAATTCCTTTCGTATATTCCTATATCCAACTTATCAAATTCAATTGATTTCGGATTTATAAACAACGTTTATAAACTCCATTTATATTTTTATAAACTTCTATTTATAAAAATCCTTTTTATACCTTATTTTAAATGCCAAAATCCGATTTATAAGTTGATTACTTATAAATCTTATATTTTACAAAATCTATCCATTTTATAACTTCACAATTTATAAATCTATAAATTGCGTTCACTTAAGGAATCCATTTTTATTTCATTTTTAATACTTATAATACTTGTTTTAATATTCCAATATTTTTAATTTACAAAATATCAATTTTATAAGTCTTTTATGCACATCGTTTTTAATAATTCAAAAATCCCAATTTAAACCTATTTATTCTTTTAATAACTTAAAAATCGTTATTTAAAGCTTATATACTTCAAAATCATACTTAAGCATTATTTTCCAAAAATCATAACTTTTATGAAAATAAAATTTTAACGTTTATTTATTTTAACAATTCAAATTTAATAAAACGTAAACTTTTGAAAATCACTTTAAAATTCCTTTTAAAACCAAAAATCATTATTTTAAAACTTCAGAAATGGATCTGATGATGCAGCAGCACCAAATAGTCAATCACGACATCCAAATATCATATATCGATATGATAATCAACAAATATCAAAATATCTGTAAATAAATCAATACAGTTGAGGAATCCAGTTGGATCCCTCCAACCTGTTTCCCTGCATCTAAAAATATTAGCACAATACCAATTCCGCTCCAGTACGGAATTATCGCAGTATATGGGATTTATAATATTATCCGCTTAATAGACGGCGCAATAGGGACTCATCCGCTATACAATGCGGGAAATCAACAACTGCAATATATACATATGCCAATATATATATATATTGCTATTATATATAATACCAATTTCACTGTTTATGAAATATTCGCGGTATATGTTTTTAATAAATAACCTCCGCTTACTAACGGCGCATAATGTCTATTTTAACAATCAATAGATAACAATCATTATTCAAACATGCATTCAAGAATTTTAAATCTAACTATTTAAAATTAAAATCGAAACCGATTCGATCGAGTGAGAAGTTCTCACCTTGATTTCAATTTCGTTTTAGCGATTTATTTCGAATAAAATTAAACGGACGTTTAATTTTACCCGAAATTCTCACTACTCCAAACGACTCCAATCCAATTCCATCGCGTAGTGCTCGTCCATACGATTCCAATGCAAAAAATTTCATCGAATTCCGACCTCGTAGCAAGAAGTTATACATTTTTTAAACATTACACGGTTTATAATATATTTAAATTACAATTTTATTTAACCTCTTATATCCTAGGCCGTTGATTTCACATTGGATGATCCAGGCCGCACCCTCAAGCTTCCCTCCCACGCACGAAAAAAAACTCCCCAGGTAATACACGCAACAACCAACCCATAGTTCACGAACTAGGGCTTAAGGCCGCGACCCACTCGAGCAACGTGAAGCCGATCAGGAGCCACCATTGCGAAGCTCGTCGCAAGCACCATACTCGGCTCAAAAAGCATGAAGCTCGGCCTCCATCTTGGCACGCATTTTGAAGCCGACCGTATGGCCTTTGCAGTCACTTTCCTGTTGATCGAAAGCTCCAAACACGATCATGACCATTGAACTACTAGATCTCGTCGAGCCTGACATCTTTCTAGTTGGAAGATTTCGATATTAATGTGTGGATTTCGTGAAATTGGAGGAAGAAAGATGCACGTTTTCAGCCATTGATGTAGGTTGGAGGCGGCTAAAAGGAATTAGGGCTTTATTTTTTTTGACAAAAATGGTCTATTTATAGAAAATAAACGAACACTATTCATTCCGGTTTTTCGAACTCCAATTTACGCGCGGTGACTGGCATTTCTGGGGTTTATCCCGCGTTCCGGACACAATGGAACATGTTTCGGGAGCAATTCGGTCATCTGTGCGAGTTATGGCAATAAACGTTCAATTTAAATTAAACCGATTTAAATGATTTTCTAGGCGTTTTAGCTTGCACCGGACAAACGGTAAATCCGATTGACACGAAATTTGAAACCTTACAATAATATCACATTACAGATCTGATGAAACTGGTTTCGTCGAAATCCGAGACCTTTTAAAAAATGACTATTTTAACTCGCCAAATTAAAATTAAAACGATTTCGATGCGTTTCGAGCTGCCACGATCAAACGATAACTCCGATTGCTACGAAAATTGAAATCCGATAATAACAAACTATTACGGATCCAATGGAACTGGTTTCGTCCAATTCTGAGACTATTCGAAAATTGGCTATCTTCACTAGTCGATTAAATATTAAAATATTCAATTTTCACAGATTAACTCCAAATTCAATTTTAAAAGTTCTATAATATCGTTCTAACTCCAACATAATAAAATAAAATTTTACAAATCAATTTTAATCATATTTAACCCTATTTTCAATTATTTCTGTAATTTCAACTATTAAATTATCGGTTTAATTGTCAAATTAAATCTAATATTCGAAAAATAAATTATTCGACTTATAAATTCCACTTATTAATATTTAAAATTAATTAAATATTCAAATTTTAATTAATAAAAATCCTGGGTCGTTATATAATGTGTTGCTTTCCTTTTATTTAATTAATTTTTATATTTTAAAATTCAAACTTTCTAACATCAATAACTTTTTCATACGAGCTCGGATTTGGACGTAGTTTTCACCATTGCGATCATATCGAAATTCCGGACATTAGGGAACTAGTTTGGCTGCATTATAAGACCGTTAGAATTTTATGCTTAATTTGGATTTTAAATCGATTGAAAATCAAAGATGCGTGTTTTAACCCACTCATGAATACTGTATCATCTTATGTTGGTTAAACTGAATTTGTGATGTGATTAGAAATTTATTAATTGCTATGTGGTACTATAAAATGTCATTTAAATTTAATTTGAGTTTATTTGAATTGAATTGCCATGTAAATCAATACTGAATTTAATTGCCAGTTAAATACCTGTTAATGATAACCGGTTAATTTGTTCTGATTTATTGGTTAATTCGAATGATGATTGTGATGGATGTTTAATTATTGATATTTGGATGATTGGATATTATATTTATTTTATACGTTGTTGTCACACTGCAAGTTCTCTTTGTTTAATGTTATGAAAAATCACAATGGGTTGAAATGATACATACCCTAATGGACTTATAGATTAGAGAAAAATCGTTATCGGTTGAAATGATAAACTCGAGCGATTTTATGGATTTTGAATTTAATTCGGGATTGTGGGTTGAAATTATATATACCCGTAAATTTAAATTATTGCAGATTGAAATGATATATATCTGTATCACTTGACCATAGGGTAGAAAAATATATACGGACACCGGATTGGTTAAATTTATTAAATAAACGTTTGAACCACGCTATGTAAGTTTCGAACTTGTGACCTCTCGCACCAAAGCTGAATCACTTAACCATTGGGATAATCGTGCTTGTCAATTTAATTAAACGATTTGGCAATACAAATGGTATGGAACATTTATATTACTTTATCAGTTAATTATTGGACTTGTTCAATTGAATATTTTAGTCAAGTGTGATTTACAATCTTTTAGTAAATATTGAAATATCGCAAATTGGTTATGGGACATTGGGCGATATCAATTCAGTTACTAATCTAAAATTGACACTTTTTGGGGAGATATTAGTGACTAGGTCAAAATTATTGTTAGTACCCGATTAGCGACCAGGACTACACTGCTTTGGGGAGGTGTCAACGGCTTGCTCTGAATTGTTGCGAGTACGGTGATTAGTGACCATGACCGAACTATTCTGAGAAGGCGTTAGCGACTAAGTCCAAATAGCTGGGAGTATGGTGATTAGTAAACGGGATTGAACTACTTTACGGAGGTGCCAACAAACTAGTTTAAACTGCAGAAGTATGGTGATTTTTAACCGGGATCGAATTGCTTTGGGAAGGTACCTTTGGGTTTTGAGTTTAATTTGCAAATTATAGGATTTCACCATCTTATTTATTTTCAACTATGATAGTCATATATTTGGGTATTTTGATTTGGGAGTTATAATTTAAGATTGTAACTCACCCCGATTGTGGGGAATTATATTTCTATGAGATTTTGTGATTTTTATTTGTGTCTTTGAGAGACTGTGCCATTTGTGTTTATTAATTTAAACATTGAGACTTGGGATTTTCTTTGGGTTTTCACCGTGCTTTATTTTTTCCCATGAAGGGCTATACTAGTGTTACTTGATTTGGTGGAATATAAAGTGTGTTGCCATTTACTTTCTTATGGCTATTTATAGTTATTGAGATCATGCATTATGAGTTATTATTATTAGTGTATTAGAACTTGTTGGTCAATATGCTATAGGGTTTCTATTGTTTTTTTGGTTATGGATACATAATTCATGTTCTCACCTTTTGGATATTTAGTGATAGTCTGACCCATTTATTTTATAATACTCGGATCAGATCGAGACTTGATATGAACATGGACTCGTTGACTTTGGATTTGGGCTAGCTGGAGTAGCTATATGGAGTAGCACCTTTTTGATAGAGTTCCCCTTTTAGATGTTAACCTTATTTGTAAACTTAAGATATACTTGGATATTGTATTTAGACGACTTGCATATTCTTTTAGACATGTAATAGCTATGCAAGTATATGTTTGCATATGCGAGTCTAGTACTTCATTTTGTAGACTTACACTTTAAAAAAGTAATTGATGTTTCATTTCTGTTGCAAAGTTTGATTTTGTGTTGTATACTATGCCGTATAATGTTTTGAATTATGTTAAACCACTATATTATTGTTTGCACTTGGATTTGATATGTTGAATTACCACATGCAAGAAAAGAAAGAAAAATTTAGTTATAAAATTCGACATATCGATAGTTGTCCAAAGCAATAATATGAATGGTCACCCCTAACCAGCCTTATTCTTCATATTACTTGATAATATTTCTTTTACTGTTCTTGGGCAATATGGATATAAAGGTTGGGTGTTACAGTTGTTATCAAATCATAGGTTTAGAACAATATAGAATATAAGAAACATGAATTTTGGCCTAGATAGACTTAGGATCACGTTCCTAGGACGTGTCAAGTAGAAATTAAGATTTATTTCCTGTTTATAATAGGAGTACAAATGATTGTTGGGAATAATCGTTTGATGTATTTATGGAAATTTTGAATAATTTTACAAACAATTTTTGTATAATGATATTTTAAAGTTAAGTGTTGTATAATAGTGTGATGATCCGTTTGTGATCAAGTTACGCAGTGGAAGATGACAGACTGTTTCCGCTAAGCATTGTGATTAGGTTTTTTATATATATTTGATTGGATAATGTATGCCTAGATGGTCGGTTTCATTATTAAATTGCTATTAGCGGATTTTCTTTTGTATAAGAATATGGAGATTTATAAATTTTGGAATTTTTTGTGTTAAATTGCTCATTAAGCGTTTTATGAATTCTAGTCGAGATGTGGGCGACTATGGTGTTGATAGGTATTTCTAAACACTTTCATGAGACAGTCGAACATAGTAATTTTGAATTATAATATTTAGACTATTATAGATAATTGTGAATAGGTTGAAAATAATATTTACTGAGAAGATAAAGTTTTAAGTGAATTAAATATTATTTTAAAATGGGATAAATGTTTTACAAAATATAGTTAAATGCATATGAAATAAATTTTTAAAGTGAAAAGTTATTTTGTGAAAAGTATGTGTACATGCGTATACAAATGTGATAATTTTATAAATGAGTGTCTTAAAGAATAATAATATTTTAAAAGAAAATTGTGATGACCTAGAATTTTTGGCAATAATAATTTGATGATCTTCTAATATAATTATTTAAATTGGCAAATTTATCTTTTCAAACAAATAAAAATATGTTTACTAATTATAATATATATATATATATTGTGAATAAGAAGTTATGGTTTGAATTCAATATAATAATTCCCAAAGGATATTTATAGTTAAATTGAATATTTTTAAAATACTAAAGATAAATATTTATTAATTAAAAGTATAATATCTTAAGCTTAAAATAAGATTTAATAAGGGTTTAATATACTTTCTTTAAGTTATACATAGGATAAATATAATTAGTAAGTGTATAAGTATAAAAACATAAAACATAAATAAATATAAAACCTATAGAAAATATAATATAAAAACATATAAAAACATAAATGCATGCAATTTAAAAAGTGTAAGCTAAGTGTAACATGCAAAATACAAGTGTCAAATTACTAGTTTTCTATTCATTTTTAAAATAGTAAATAAAAGGGTGTGCATTCTTACATATATCTCTCTACTCTTTCTCTTTACATTTTTCTTTCATATCTTAAAAACCAAACCAGAGAAATAAAAACTAGATTAAATAAACTCTTGCAAATTTCAATCTGAAGCAATTCAAGTTCCAAGTTTTCAACCTGGGAAAATTCAAATTCAGATTCTAAGTAGATTCAAGATTCAGCTCAACTAAATTTCCAGTTTGCAAAATTCAAGCTTGTAGTTTCAAGTTCAAAGATCAAAATCAATTTCCAATTTTTTCAAGAGCTATTCTCTGTTCAAACAAAATATACAGCGAGTAAACTTCAATTTTTTTTAACAAATCTTCTTTTATCATCATGCATGTAAGTTCTGATTGTAATAACGGTTGTCTATTGTTGGCATGGATATATAATTGAATTTTCCTGGTATATGTGTATGTGATATTGTGTGCCTGCCTGAATTTAGTATGCATGATTCTTTTTTTAATTTCAACAGGTTAAATAAATTCAAATTCTCTTCCCCTAATCCTTTTTAGGCTATGATGTAAAAACAAAATAAGTTTGAATTAACAAGATCTTAATTTTAAAAATACTTTTAATTATAATTAGAAAGTATTTTTAACTAGAAGAAAGAAATACAGTAAGATTGAAAGCATGTTAAAATTTCAACTACTATGATTTCTTGTTTCACTTATATAATCTAAATCGATTTCGAAAACCATATTTTTAAAAGTAAAATCAAGATTTTTAAGTTTTTAAATCAAGAGATCTTGCGAATTGAATGGGAATCATACTTTGGGTAAAGTCTGGCGATCGACGAATGGTGGAGGGTCGTGTTCATCTCTGGAGGTAGCATGGAGGTCGAAGCTCACGAAAAAATATGGTCTCTGGATTTTTAGTTTTCCATGGAAGTCGAACGATGTCGTAGTAGGGTTTTAAGACCTTCTTTGGTCGATGATGTTTTAGAGGGCAGAGCAGCGACGAGGAAGCGTCGGACTTGACTGGTGGTAGGGGAATCAAAGCATGGGACTGTGGCGAACGTCTGGGCTCGATGGTGTAGGTTCAGATGGTTGGAGCTAGGCGAAGCGAGGAGGTTCTTCGGTGATCAGTTCTGCTCCAATGGGATTCGATATGCTCGAATTCGATTTTGCGTTCGATTTTAGGATCTGGTGGTCGGAATCGAGGGAGAGGGCCGTGGTCGACTTGCCGGCGATGGATGGTCCGAGCTGCTGTGATTGTCTATGCATGTGCACATGTGTCTGCGTGTATCAGTGGGTAAGCATTGTTGTTGTAGGATTAGAAAAGAAGGAGAAGAAGAGATGGGTCTCGGGTTGGACTCGAGGAAGAATTTGGGTGTGTAGAGAGTGTTTTAACAGTAATAAAAGTTTTTAAATTTAAAACAAACAAATTTTTTTAAAAAAGAAGAAGAAGGAAGTGGCTCGGGTTTGAGTGTGGGTATGCACCAGGTTTGGCTCGGGTATGGGTTTTTGTAGTAACAGTTTTAAAATTTTAAATTAAAACAAGTTTTACTTAAACAATTTTGTTAACCCACTTCTTTATTAAATGTTTTGTTTAAATGTGAAATTAGTCAAAGGTAATATAAAAATATACTTCTTTACTTAAATTAATTAAGTTTACAGTATTTTATTATGTGTCCATTATTTTAAATTTATTCTTAAGTATTTTTAAATAAAATTAAATAGTGTAATTAGTAGTTAATTAAAGAAGGTTAAATGTTTTTAATTATTAATTAATTTAAAGTTCTTAGTTATTTAATATGTTAATAATGAATTAATTCCAAAGGTTTATTAAATAAAATTAAATAATGTAATTAAGTAAATAATTAAGATAAATGACTTATATTTTAATTAATTAAGGTCTTAAGTAATTATAAATGATAATTAATTAATTCCAATAATTAATTAAAATAATAGTAAATGGCTTGTGATTAATTAATAACAATTAAGAAGGATTATATGTAGTTAATTCATAAATAATTAATTTATTTTGTGTTAATTAGATTAATTATAAATTATGTGATTAATTTATCTTGCTTATGGATGATTAATTATATTGAATGTTTGGATTGATAAATGTCTCTAGTCTGTTAACTAGTAATGTTTTATGATGTGCAATGCTTTGGATATAACTCTTAATAAATGTGAGTTATTTATCTATGATGAAATTGCTGTGTGAATATGATATTATGATTTGACTTAAATTTCTTTACTTAAATAATTTGGCCTTAAAAGGCGGTGTTTGGATTTCAATGAGACCGGGATCGGATGTCAAATTGTTATCTGAAAACCACATCGATCCAAATTAAACGATAGGTCGTGAAATCTCAAGTGAAGATTGAAAATGAAGATTCAGAATGCAAGGGCTATTTGTCGTTAACTCTGAAGCTGATTCTAAAATGAGTGCAATGGAGATAGTGCCTTTGGTTTCGTTCGAACCTGGAACAGACTTGTATCGATGAATGCTATCAGACCATCGTCAATGGAGGACGATGAGCATTCCAAGATATGAGTCGTAGCCTTAAGCCTCTTTAACCGGGAATGGCTAATACATGGGAGGTGCAGCTAGGCTAAGTGCGTAGCACCCAAGTATGATAAGATTTTCACATGTCTAGAGGTCTCTTTTATTCAGTTGTGTGGGTGGTTGTTGGCCACAACCGTGGGGTTGTCTTATTCAGACTATCCAGTAAGGGGTAGCTCCGGTCTGGTATTGCAGGGGGTCAGGGTGGATCCTCGGTATTCTGATCTAGACCAGGTACTGTGGCGGGCGGTACCCCAATAGCCCTGCCATTGTATAGAATCCAATCTCCGATAAGTGCCTGTACGGTTTTGATTGTGCCCAACTATGTTGGAACGTGATATGTAAGCATTCCAGCTATTTCCTATTTTATATTGAAAATCCTAGACACTATTATAATATAACTGGATTTCCTATCAAATGTTTTGGTTATTGTAAGGGAAAAACTTGTCCGTGTTTATTTGCGGAGAGTCTTACGAGATACCTTTTATTCAAGTTAAACAACTTAACCGTTTACTCACACCAGACCCATGTCTGACCCAGAGTTTATTTCTATTTTTCTTAAACTCTTGGGTACTCAAAATTTTTACGAGTAGCCAAGTGATCAGGTTGGCTTGACGAATTTTGAAAAAGACTTGGAGTAGGAGACTTGTCGTATCTATACATATATCTATTCCGCTGTGTTGGTATCATCTATTTTGCATTTTGGAATGTAATGAATAGGCAGGTCTTCATGACTGTCTAATGTGATGTTGTTTGTATGACTCTGATGTATGATGAATACTATGTAATATCTATGTGATGTAATATATTTTTCCGTTCCGCTGTGAGATTCTGATATTGTTTAGTTCTTTCTTTCTTTCTACTTTCTTTTCTACCTATTTCTTTCTAATCTACGATATGTCTTTCTATGGAATGAAAGACGGGTCGTAACAGTTGGTATCAGAGCGCTAGGTTGAGATAATACTTAGGATTTTGGGTTAATACCTGTCATGAGAGAGCATACTTGTAATTTTTATATATATCTATATATACCTATCTGATTGTTAGGTTACCTGTTCAGGTTGCCAACAAGAGTTCTAGAGGAAGAAGAGGCAGAGGTGTAAGTAGCACGACGATCACAAATGGAAGAGGTCTGAATGCTGAAGGTGGAAGAGTAACTGGCGAGACTGTAAACCCAGTACTAGCTCGAGTAAGCTTAGCAGCATTGTGTAAGGACTTTACCAATCTCAGAGGAAAGCCTTTTAAGGGTAAAGAGTCCATCATTGAAGTTCATGCCTGGTTGCGCTCGTGTGAGCGGATTTTCAAGAGTTTGGATCTGTCAGATGAGCAAAAGCGAGTGATTGCATCATGTCAACTTCAAGAGGGAGCAGCAACATGGTGGGATGCTGTTACCCTGAATATTTCCAAGGATGATATCTCTGGGAAAAAGTTTAAGGAAGTGTTTGAAGAACAGTTTTTTCCTACCATTGGGAAGACTCGACAGTGTAGAAATTTTCTAGATCTTAAGCAAGGGAGTTTTTCAGTTTCAGAGTATGAAACCAAGTTCAACAAGTTGTCCGGCTATGGACCTGGTCTTATTGATACACCCCTTAAGAAGAAAGAGATGTTTGTGCTTGGAATGAGGCCTAAGTTTCATGAGAAGATGACTGCACATCTCAAGGGATCATTTATGGAATTGATAGATATAGCATTAAGATATGAAGAGCTGATGGAAAAGAAACCTTTGGCAACTATAGCAGCACCGAGTGGGAATTCTACCAGCACGAACAAAAAGAAATTCAACCCAAACTGGAAGAAGCAGGGTAAAGGGAAACCTGGAGGCAACAATGCAGCCCAGAAGTATTATGTGTGCCAGTAGGAAGGTCATTTGGCTAAGTAGTGTCCTCGAGGTGGAGCTTAGAAGCAGTAGAGTTTTGTTTGATTATGGTGCTTCTCTTAGTTTTATTTCTTTATCAAATGGTAGAGAAATTTCATCTTACCCCTAATGTCGTAGACTGCTCTATTTTTGCATCTAATCCCATAGGGGGAGTGACTAAGTTGATATGATCTGTAAAGGTCTAAGAATTTCTTATCTATCCCATAGTTTCTCATGTGACCCATTTATATTGGATTTTAAAGGATTTGACCTTATTTTGGGAATGGATTGGT
This sequence comes from Allium cepa, assembly GCA_030765085.1. NCBI lineage: Eukaryota > Viridiplantae > Streptophyta > Magnoliopsida > Asparagales > Amaryllidaceae > Allium > Allium cepa. Next base: position 76,887,858 of record CM060930.1, on the reverse strand, counting down.
TAGACAAGCATAAGGTTGTTCTGATTTGTGAGGAGAGAAGCGTGTCATTGGAAATCGAACTAGGAAGAATTGCAAAAGTGACTTGCAATAGTTCAGGAATCCACTTGGGTAGTCTTTTGTATGGACTTGAGGCATCTAAAGAAGAAGTTGGAACCATCGTTGTTGTCCGAGACTTTTCAGATGTCTTTGAAGAAGTCAAAGGTTTGCCCCGCATCGGAAGACTTTATAAATCACCATCTTGTTGTGTGGAATCCAGAGATCGTCTTGTTCTTGATCCAGATTTGATTCGAGAGGCATCTGCGAAGGTGGAGATAATTAAGAAGAGAATGAAAGCAGCCCAGGATCGTTAGAAGAGTTATGCAGACAAGAGACGAAGGCAACTGGAATTCGAAGACGGAAATTTGGTTTTTGTCAAGGTTTCCCTGATAAAAGGACCGATTAGAATTGGTAAGACGAGAAAGCTTGCCTCGAGATATATTGGACCTTTCCGTATTCTCGAGGGAATTGGTGCTTTGGCCTACATGATTGAATTACCAGAACAGATGTCTGGGATTCAGAATGTATTTCACGTATCTCATCTGAGGAAGTACGTGTACAACCCATCATTGGTCGTAGAACTAGCAGACAGGTTGACTTAGAGGTCGAACCGGACTTAACTGTGGTCAGGCATCTAGTCCTGATTATGGATCAAGATGAGAAGAACCTCAGGAACAAAGTGGTGAAGTTAATTAAGATTCAGTGGAGCAAGGATCTCAGAGATTGTACCTGGGAAACTCTAGATAGTATTAGGAAAACCTATCAGGGTTTGCGTTAGGATAGTTAGGAATGTTTGTTTGAATGAATTGTTTGCTTGGTTGTTAGTATATGGCTTATTGTTTGAATATAAAAGCTTTTGATTATCTTTTGTTTTTAATTTCAAGGATGAAATTCTTTTAAGGAGGGGGGAATGTGATGACCTAGAATTATTGGCAATTATAATTTGATGATCTTCTAATATAATTATTTAAATTGGCAAATTTATCTTTTCAAACAAATAAAAATATGTTTACTAATTGTAATATGTATATATATATATATTGAGAATAGGAAGCTATGGTTTGAATTCAATATAATAATTCGCAAAGGATAAAGTTAAATTGAATAATTTTAAAATGTTAAAGATAAATATTTATTAATTAAAAGTATAATAGCTTAAGCTTAAAATAAGATTTAATAAAGATTTAATATACTTTCTATAAGTTATACATAAGATAAATATAATAAACAAAAGTATAAATATAAAAACATAAAACATAAATAAATATAAAACCTATAGAAAATATAATACAAAAACATATAAAAACATAAATGCATGCAATTTAACAAGTGTAAGCTAAGTGTATGATGCAAAATACAAGTGTCAAATTATTAGTTTTCTATTCATTTTTTAAATAGTAAATAAAAGGGTGTGCATTCTTATATATATCTCTCTACTCTTTCTCTTTTCATTTTTCTTTCACATCTTAAAACCCAAACCAGAGAAATAAAAACTAGATTAAACAAACTCTTGCAAATTTCAATCTGAACCAATTCAAGATCCAAGTTTTCAACCTGAGAAAATTCAAATTCAGATTTAAGTAGATTCAAGATTCAACTCAACTAAATTTCCAGTTTGCAAAATTCAAGCTTACAGTTTCAAATTCAAAGATCAAAATCAATTTCTGGATTTTTCAAGAGCTATCCTCTGTTTAAACCAAATATACAGTGAGTAAACTTCAATTTTTTTTAACCAAATCTTCTTTTAACATCATGCATGTAAGTTCTGATTGTAATAATGGTTTGTCTATTGTTTGCATGGATACATAATTGAGTTTGCCTGGTATATGTGTATGTGATACTGTGTGCATGCCCGAGTTGAGTATGCATGACTCTGTTTTTAATTTCAACAGGTCAAATAGGTTTAAAAATTCAAATTCTCTTCCCCTAATTCTTTTTAGGCTATGACGTAAAAACAAAATATGTTCGAATTAATAAGAACTTAATTTTAAAAATACTTTTAAGTATAATTAGAAAGTAGTTTTAACAAGAAGAAAGAAATACAGTAAGATTCAAAGCATGTCAAAATTTCAACTACTACGATTTCTTGTTTCACTTATATAATCTAAATCGATTTCGAAAACCTTGATTTTTAAAAGTAAAATCAAGATTTTTAAGTTTGTAAATAGAGAGATCTTGCGAGTTGAACGAGAATCATACTTTGGGGAAATTATGGCGATCGGTGAATGGTGGAGGGTCGTGATCATCGCTAGAGGTAGCTTAGAGGTCGAAGCTCATGGAAAAAATGGTCTTTGGATTTTTAGTTTGCCGTGGAGGTCGAACGGCGTCATAGTAAGGTTTTAAGACCTGTTTTGGTTAACGATGTTTTAGAGGGCAGAGAGATGACGAGGAAGCATCGGACTTAACCTGTGGCAAGGGAATGGAAGCGTGGGACTCTGGCGAACGTCTGGGCTCGACGTCGTGGGTTCGGAGGGTCAGAGCTAGGCGATGCGAGGAGGTTCTTGGATGATCAGTTCTGCTCCAGTGGGATTCGATGTGCTCGAATTCGATTTTGTGTTCGATTCTAGGATTTGGTGGTCGGAATTGCGGGAGAGGGCCGTGGTCGACTTGCCGGCAATGGCATCGATGGTCGGAGCTGCTGCGATTGTCTATGCATATGCATGTGTGTCTGCGTGTATCAGTGGGTAAGGTTTGTTGCCGCAGGATTAGAAAAGAAGGAGAAGAAGAGATGGGTCTCGATTTGGACTCGAGGAAGGCTTCGAGTATGTACGCGAGTGTTTTAACAGTAATAACGATTTTTGAATTTTAAGAAAAACAGGTTGTTTTAAAAAAAAGAAGAAGAAGGAAGTGTCTCGGGTTTAAGTGTGGGTATGCACCGGGTTTGGCTCGGGTATGGGTTAGTGTAGTAACAGTTTTATAATTTTAAAATAAAACAATTTTTACTTAAACAATTTTATTAACCCACTTCTTTAAATAATAAATGTTTTCTTTAAGTGTGAAATTAGCTAAAGGTAATATAATAATATTTTTTTACTTAAATTAATTAAGTTTACAGTATTTTATTATGCGTCCATTATTTTAAATTTATTCTTAAGTTTATTTAAATAAAATTAAATAGTGTAATTAAGTAGTTAATTAAAGAAGGTGAAATGTTTTTAATTATTAAATAATTTTAAGATCTTAGTTATTTCATATGTTAATAATGAATTAATTCCAAAGGTTTATTAAATAAAATTAAATAATGTAATTAAGTAACTAATTATGATAAATGGTTTATATTTTAATTAATTAAGGTCTTAAGTAATTATAAACGGTAATTAATTGATTCCAATAATTAATTAAAATAATAATAAATGGCTTGTAATTAATTAATAACAATTAAGAAGGATTATAAGTAATTAATTCATAAATAATTAATTTATTTTGTGTGAATTAAATTAATTATAAATTATGTGATTAATTAATCTTGCTTATGGATGATTAATTATATTGAAGTTTGGATTGATAAATGTCTCTAGTCTGTTAACTAGTAACATTCTGTGATGTGCAATGCTTTGGATATTGCTGTTGATAAATGTGAGTTATTTATTTGTGATGAATTTGCTGTGTGAATATGATATTCTGATTTGAATTAAATTGTTTTACTCAAACAATTTGGCCTTAAAAATGGCGTTTGGATTTCGATGAGACCGGGATCGGATATCAAATTGTTGTCTGAAAACCACATCGATCCAAATTAAACGATAGGTCGTGAAATCTCAAGTGAAGATCGAGAATGAAGATTCAGAATGCAAGGGCTATTTGTCGTTTACTCCGAGGGTGATTCCAAAATGAGTGTGACGGAGATAGTGCCTTCGTTTTTGTTCAAACCCGGAACGGACTTGTATGGATGAATGCTATCAGACCATCATCAATGGAGGACAATGAGCATTCCAAGATATGTGTGCTATAAAGGTAATCATAGCCTCAAGTCCCTTCAAGCGGGAATGGCTAAAAAGAGGAGGTGCAGTAAGGCTAAGTGGGTATCACTCAAGTAGGATAAAAATTTCCGCTGTCTAAAGGTCCCTTTTATTCGGCTGTGTGGGCGGTTTTTGGCCACAACCGCGGGGTTGTCTTATTTGGACTGTCCAGTAAGGGGTAGCTCTGGTTTAGTGTTGCAGGGGGTCAGGGTGGATCCTCGGTACTCTGATCTAGAACAGGTACTGTGACAGACAGTGCCCCAGTAGACCTGCCATTGTATGGAATCCAATCTTCAATAAGTGCATGTACGGTTTTGATTGTGCCCAACTATGTTAGAACGTGAGATGTAAGCATTCCAGCTATTTCCTATTTTATATTGAAAACCCTAGACACTATTATAATTTAACTAGATTTCCTACAAATGTTTTGTTTACCGTAAGGGAAAAACTTGTCCGTGTTTATTTGCGGAGAGTCTTACGAGATACCTTTCATTTCAAAGGATTTTCAAGTTAAACAACTTAACCGTTCACTCACAACAGACCCATGTCTGACCCGGAGTTTATTTCTGTTTTTCTTAAACTCTTGGGTACTCAAATTTTTATGAGTAGCCAAGTGATCAGGTTGGCTTGACGAATTTCGAAAAGGACTTGGAGCAGGAGACTTGGCGTGTGTGTGTATATGTATATATTTGTGTGTGTGTGTGTGTCTATATATATTCCGATGTGTTATATCATCTCTTTTGCATTTTGGAATGTAATGAATAGGCAGGTCTTCATGACTGTCTAATGTGATATTATGTAACTATATGACTCTGATGTATGATGAATACTATGTAATATCTATGTGATGTAATATATTTTTTCATTCCGCTGTGAGATTCTGATGTTGTTTAGTTCTTTCTTTCTTTCTAATCTATGATATGTCTTTCTATAGAATGAAAGGCGGGTCGTCACAAAAATATTAGGAACTATATGGTTATTTGGAAAGGATATATTATTGAAGTTTTGAAAATAATATTAAGTGCATGATTTGAAAGTCAATATTATTATTTGTGAAAATAAAATATTTTTTGCAAAGAAATTTTGAGAAATAAACTTAGTAGTAAATTATATCTATAAGTATATAGGTGTTTAAAAATTATTGGTGGCTTAGAAAACTTTGAGAATACATTTTATGTATTAATTTTAGATGACGTGTGCAGCCACCAAACCTTAGCAGAAGCAGAGAATAGTGGCGAGGCCATGTTGACTTCACGATCAACATCGCTGCCAATTGACGTAGAAATTTGCTATAAATGGATGGTAAGGCAACGTCATTAAGTTATTTATTAATTGTGAATGTTTATTTTTATGACACATGCTTAGAATAGTATGTCATAATTTGATTTGTTGTGTATATCTTTTTATGAGTTAAATGAATATGGGTTTTAAAGAAGGTATTGAAATTATTCACATATATACATATGGCCTTTTTGAAATCATTCCACATTTAGTTGAATTCAAAATCATATCTTTCAAAACTACAAGCTTGATTTGGCTTTCATTATTCTTGTCCTTGGCTATAAAGGCTATTTTGGTATTACTTTGCTGACTTTTTAATTGTTGCTTCTTGCAATTTTCACAGTTTTGTTTTGCTTGAGTTCGGGCGTTGTTTGGATTAGTTTGTAGTGTTTCCTTGCTCAATGTCTGGGTTGTTATAACCTTCGCTCGATGTTTTTATTTTAATGTTTCCTCCCATGGAAATTAATCCATGGATATAACACAATACACCTCTTGCATTACTTTCAAACTAGATTTTACAAAGATATTTATTTTAAACCAAATTGTTTTCTCAAAAAATATTCACATTCTCGATTGAATGGTGAATTAAATAGTCTAGTAAAACAAGAGGTATGAAATGCTTGCGTTTACTTCCTCGTCGGACTTATTCAATTGAAACTCTATTTTTCTCTTGAGTGGAGTTTACTAACTTGTAGTAAATATCTGAATAAACAAGTATGCTATGGGACGTACAGATTTTACTTGTTTAGTTACTATTTGGAAGTAGGTAACACTTGATAAGTTTAACGACTTATCTTCTCTGTTTATCCATACAAAATGGATCTGTGGATTTTTACTATCATCTGCCTTTTATGGATTTTCATATCCGTTTGCGGGTCCTTTGGAACATTTGTGTATAACATTCATGTTCGATGGGTTTGCATGCTTAACATTTTGTGATGATTTGGGTGTTTTCCCTTTTTGTCTTCTAGATTTCTTTTATAGATTTTAGATTCTGTGTGATTTGAGTTTTCACCAAAATCATCTTGAGTTTTACTTTTAAATGGAAAAATGCAATGATCTAATTTTGGTCTTTGGCCTTTGTGTTTCCTAGATTTCTATGGAATTCTGGATTCTTGAGAATTTGAGTTTTACCATATTTTCAAGGTTTAGCTTTTTTAAGCTAATTTATCTTTTTAGGATTTGGTAAACTTTTAAGAATATTGACGTTCTTTTATAGGTTGCCATTAAAGGCAAAATTCTGGGTTTCGTGAGTCTACATCTGTAGCTTACGAAGCACTATTAATAAATTTCTTATATGCTTGATAATTGTTATGATTTTAACTAGATTGTCATTTTAATTAAGATGATTGTTAAATTAGGCTTAAAAAATTAATAAGAATATTACAAATTAAAACATCTTTACAAAATTATAATGAGATATTAGAAGTTCTTTTGTAAATCTAGAGAAGACGTTTTTATGAATGAATTTGAGTTCTAGTATAAGGATACGACTTATACTAAATTATATTTTCTTTTAATCATGATGATAGGAAATTGTAGAAGATTGATAAAATAAACATTTAGTGAAGAATTAGAAAAGACGAATTTTAGAAAAATATTATAGACTTTTCTTTGAATTGGAAATTACAAGGATGCAATTTCTTTAAGGGAGAAGTTTGTAACAACCCAGATTTTTTAGGTTGATTAAATAAAATAAATAATGATTTAAATTGGAGAATTTGAATCGTTAATTTGGAATTGTATTCTTTTTATAATGGATAACTTGTTTTATAATGATTGATTCTAAATATTATGAAATTAGAAAATGAAGAGATTTCAAAAGTGTTAGAAATCACTTTAAAATCATTATTTGGATTTTTATTTCAATTAAATATGGATAGTGTTTAAATTGGTTTCTAAATCAAAAGTTTAATATTCTCTTTTTAGATTATTGTTGAAACTTATCTCAAACAAGATAAGTAAAAATTCAACTAGTAGAGGCGAGTTTTATTCTTAAAACCATGGTTGAAAAGAGTTTTTTTTAAGCTTTTAAATTATTCAAAAGGGCTTTTGGTTGACTAAAATAAGATTGGTTGTTAATAAAAATGCAATTAGTTCTTATTGGGTTTTATAATCAATCTAGCCCATTAAGTAAAATTTACAAAAGGGAAGTTTTCTCTTTTGTGTGCACTGTATGTACATATCCTTCATTTAATAACAAGTAAAAAAACAAAATAGAAAGAAGAACTATATCTTCTCCAAACCCTAGACACTAATTAGCAAATTGAATTGGGTAAATTGCTAGAGAATCTATTAAAAACCAAGGCAATTAATTTGAAGCCTATTTTACTCTTTGGAACTATCAGTCTTGGTGTTTGATTTAGTTGTTATTTGGTTTAGGTTTGAGTAATTTTCTAGGGTTTTGCTGAAAAAAAGAGTTTGGCAAATGAAATTGAGGATTAAAGGTGAGTTAATCCTTACAAAAATTCATCTCTGCATTTCTAATTGCATGTTTATGAATTTATACTAAATGGTAAGGAATTGGAATTGTGATTTGTTGTTTTTGGGATTGGATATAATTTCACTTTTTTCGAGCCAGACAGTGTTAGTTATTTAGGCATATCATTTTCATTTCTAATTGAAATTTAATAATCTTTAATTTGCTGGAAAGCCAAGACTCTGATCTACAAGTTTCACATTTGATTTTTGTAATATATTGTGGTTTATATGGTCAATAATGAGTTTTAGTATCGTTGTCCCGAGAAAAAAATGACAGCTACGGTGAATTTAAAATCCGAGAATTGTTTCGGCCATAACTTTTGAATCATAAATCTGAATTTGATGGTCTTTATTTTGTTGAAAGCTTAGGCTTATATTTATAACTTTTTTGTTTTGATTTTTGCAAAATTTTGTGATTTAAATGGTAGAAACTGCATTTTGATTCTCTATCCCGTGAATGAGTGACAAAATTTGTAAATTTAAAATCTAAAAATTATTTTAACCATAATTTTTGAACCGTGTGTATGAATTTGATTATACTTTTCTTTTTAGGAAGCTTAGACTTTTATCTATAACTTTCATATTTTGAGTTTTGCAAAATTTTGTGTTTTAAAGGGTTAAAACTGCATTTCTTTGTTATTGGCCTGGGCTTATGTTACACGTAGCTTCTTCTCTTCCCTAGTGTTGCCCTTTTTGCATTTTTCTCTGCTGCTTAGTGTGCTTATTTTGCTGCAATTTGAGCTTTGTTTGGAAGAGATTTCATTATCTATTTTCGAATTTTGAATTGCTTTCTTTTTATTTTTAATTCCTTAGAAGTTTTGCTCAATGGATACATTTACAAACGCAAATTTTCCATGCACTAGTTTTCAAGTATTTTATAAAGAAATAATTTGAAAATTAATTATATTAAAGGACATTTCTATATACATAAAGCTTCTAATAGTAATGATCTTTATAATAGTAAATACTTGTACAAATTTATAGTTTCCAAATCATTTGTGAAGCTAGTTAGCCAACAAATGAGTTTATGGATTTTAGAACGTGAAGTTTGAAAGTAATAAAAAAATAAAGTGTTTAGAAATCATTTTCTATATGATTAGAAGTTTATTTCTTATTTTCAAGACTTAAACTCTATTGAATTTTATTTTTCTTAGCTTTTAGCTGTTTATATGTCATTGTTGGCATTTTGTGTGATTTTTAGGTTTATTGCTTTCTTGCAATTTTTGCTTTCATTTGGATGAGAAATTTAATTAAACAACTTAGCAATACAAGTGGTATGGAATATATGTATTACTTTATAGGTTAATTATTAGACTTGTTCAATTGAATATTTTAGTCGCCTAATATTTACAATCTTTTAGTAAACATTGAAATATCGCAAAGTGGTTATGGGATATTGAGCGATATTCATTTAGTTACTAATTGAGAGTACATGACACTTTTTGGGAAGGTATCAACGACCAAGTCCAAATTCCTGTGAGTATGGTGATTAGAGACCGGGATTGAACTGCTTTGGGTAGGTGTCAACGACCTGGTCCGAATTGATATGACTATGGTAGTTAATGACTTGGACCGAACTGTTCTGGGAGGTGTTAGCAACTAAGCCCAAAATAACTGGGAGTATGGTGATTAGCGACGAGGATTGAACTAATTTACGGAGATGTCAGCAACCGGGTTCGAACTGTTGGGAGAATGGTGATTAGTGACCAGAACCGAATTTTTTTGGGAAGGTACCTTTAGTTTTTTAGTTTCAGTTTGCAAATTGTGGGATTTCACCATCTTATTTAATTCTTACTATAATAGTCGGATGTTTGGGTATTTTGATTTAGGAATTCCAATTTAAGGGTGTTACTCGCCCCGATTGTGGGGAACTATATTTCTTTGAGATTAGGTGATTTCCATTTCTATCTTCAATAAGACCATGCCATTTGTGTTTATTGATTTAAACATTAAGACTTGGGATTTTCTTTGGGTTTTCACCATGCTTTAGTTTTTCCCATGAAGAGCTATATTCAAATTACATGATTTGGTGAATATGATGTATGTTGCCATTTACTTTATTATGGCTATTTCTAGTTACTAAGATCGTGCATTATCGGTTATTATTATTAGTGTACTAGAAATTGTTAGTCAATATGCTGTACGGTTTTTATAGTTTCTTTGGTTATGCATGCATAATTCATGTTCTCACCTTTTGGATATTTAGAGATAGTTTAACCAATTTATTTTACAATACTCGGGTCAGATCGAGACTTGATATGAACATGGATTTGGGCTAGCTAGAGTACCTATATGGAGTAGCACCTTTTTGATAGAGTTCACTTTTAAATGTTAGCCTTATTTGTAGACTTATGTTATACTTGGCTATTTTATTGACTTGAGATGACTTATATATTCTTTTAGGCTCGTCATAGTTATGAAAGTGTATGATTGTATATGTGAGTCTAGTATTTCATTTTGTAAACATACACGTTTAAGAAGTAATTAATGTTTCATTTCTGTTGCGAAGTTTGATTTTGTGTCGTATACTATGTTGTGTATTGTTTTGAATTATATTAAACCAGTGTATTATTGTTTTGCGCTTGGATCTGATTTGTCGAATTACCACTTGCAAGAAAAGGAAGACAAATTTAGTCATATAATTCGACATTTCGATACTCGCCCAAAGCAAATTAGGGATGGTCATTGCTAACCAGACTTATTCTTCATATACTCGACAATATTTCTTTCAATATTCTTAGCTAATATGGTATGGCATTACAGGTAGATTCTGCTCAGTTTCTCTATTGTGTATGTCATGTCGTATGGTATGCAATGAGTTAACTTTGTTAGACAATCCACTACTAACCATATCGCATCATGACCTTGCTTTATCGTTAATAATCGAATGATAAAGTCGATTGTGATATGTTTCCATTTCCATTCAGCGATAGGAAGTGGTTGTAGATGTTCGATTGGTCATTACTGCTCAGCTTTTATTTATTGGTATGTAAAACATCTTGCCATAAATTCAACAGCATCTATTTTCATTCATTTCACCAAAATTGACGCTTAAGAACTATAAACATCTTTGTGCTTCCAGGATGCACTATGAGACTTCAGCGATTTGCTTCACTTAGAATTTCATTTTTAAATTCAACATGATTCGGAACACAAAGTCAATTTTTGAATCTAAAACCTCCATCTTTACCAATATTCAAATCAATAGGTTCATTTTAATAATCTTCATAAACAATTCTTTCAACTCCTTGTCTTACTCTTGGACGTATAAGATTCTACTTACTAGGTTGAATAATAAAAATACATAAAAGTGCTATTTATTAATCATTTCTCTATTAATAATCCTTATACAAGCATTCACTCTAGCTTAGGTCTCTAAAACTCTCCATTATCTTATCATTATACTGACTACTAGGCCACAAGTTTTTTGACTAAATGCATCCGCAACTATGTTTTCCTTTCCTAGAAGATAATGCAATGTAAAGTCATAGTTATTTAGGAACTACAACCATCTCCTTTGTTTCATATTTAATTTATTTTAGGATAACAAATATTTTGAACTCTTAAGGTCCGAGTAAACATAGAACTATTCCCTTATATAGATGATGCCTCCAAAATTTTAAAGCAAATATAATCGCAACCAGTTCCAGGTCATGAGTTGGGTAACTGGCTTCATGTGGCCATAGTTGGCGAGAGCCCTAAGTGTTAACTTTTTGCTCCTGCATCAATACGTATCCTAATCCTTGACCACATGCATCATAATATATTTTGTAAAAGACTCCATTCCTTAGCAAGGCCAAGGGTGGTGCCTCTGTCAATCTTTTCTTTAATGTTTCAAATGCCATATAACATTTTCCATTCCATATAAACTTGGTCTCCTTGTGAGTTAACTTGGCTAGTGAAGATACTATTTTTGAAAAATCTTGAACGAATCTTCGGTAATAACCAGCTAGTCCTAGAAAACAGCGAACCTATGATGGTGTTGTCAGAGGATTCCATTTCAATACGGCCTCAACTTTTGATTAGTCTGCTCCTATCCCCTCCTTTGAGACAGTGTGTCCAAAAAAATTACATCTTTCAACCAGAATTCACATTTACTTAATTTGCATATAATTGATGCTCTTTCAATGTTTGGAGACTAGAAAGCAAATTGTGTTCAAAATCCTTCTTTGTCTTAGAGTAGATTAGGATATCATCAATAAATACAATGAAAAATTGGTCAAGGTATGGGTGGAACACATTGTACATTAGATCCATGAATACCGCTAGTGAATTAGTAAGGCCAAAAGACTTTACCAAAAATCCATTATGTCCTTGTCATGTTTGAAAAGCTATATTTGGTGTGTCTTCCTCTTTTATTATTAGTTGATGAAATCTAGATCTTAAAGCAATTTTTGAAAATATTATAGCTCCTTAGAGTTGATCAAACAATTCATCGATCCGAGGTAATTGGTATATGTTCTTAATTATTATCTTATTAACCTCTCGATAATCAATACACAAGTGGAATTCCATCGTGTTTCTATACTAATAACACTGGTGCTTCCAAATAAGATTTACTAGGTCTTATAATTCTCAGATCCTCCATCTCCTTAATTTGTTTGTTTAAATCCTGATTTTTCACAGGACCTATATGATAAGATGCTATAGCGATAGGGATGGCACCAGGGAGTAAGTCGATACAAAAATTGATTTCTCTTTTCGGCGGAAATCTTGGTACATCCTTAAAGGCTTCTTTGAATTCCTTTACTGCAAGGATTTTGCCTACAAATTGACCCTTATACTCAATATTGATATGAGCTATATATCTAAATATAAAAGAATCTCCAAATTTTTCACATAAGAAAACAAATATTCCATGTTCGTGAATGGAAAAACTTATGGTTTTGTCTTGGAAATTCAAGATGGCCCGATATTTAGAAAGTTAATCCATCACAAGGATGACATCTAAATTTACCATTGAAAGGATGATTAAAATAGCTACAATATCCATACCCCCAATGTTAATGACATAATTCTTACATATACTTTTAGGTTTAGTATTTCCTCCTACTAAATTGTCTACTACTAAAGGGCTTTGTAGTTTCTCATAGGTAACCCTAACTTAGTAGTAGATATTACAGATATGAGGGATTGTGTAGCACCAGTACCAAATAAAACTTTAGCTTGAAAGTCAAAAATAGCAAATACTACTAAATGGCTTGTCCAAAAACTACCACATATACTCTTCCTTGATTTTTTTGTTGCATTCTATTATCCTTGTTTGGCTTCTTGCGCTTTCTAATAATATATCCAAATTCATTGTAATTGTAACATACTATTGTCCTTCTTGGAAAATTGGAAGCAATATGTCCTTTATCACTGCATTGGTAACGTTTCTTGAGGTTGTTGGGTTCCTTTTCCTGTCAAATTGATCCTTTACTTCCTCTATATTTTTTGTTTCTTCCAATCTGGTTTTCTTTTAATTGCTAAACCACCTTTGATTTTTTGGTTTACTCTTATTTGAATTGTTTTTTCTTGCTGAAACTCAATATAATCGTCTTTTAGATTTAGAGCTTCAATGACTATCATCTCATGTGTCTTACACCAATCATCAACTACATACCTCTTATTGGAGGGATCAATCCTTTGGCAAAACTTCTTGCTTGCTTTTTCCGTCTATTAATCAAATGGTTTCCAAATCAGGGTAATGCTTCAAATTTATTCTACTATCGAGCCATCAACATAATTTCTTATGTAAGACTTTGGAATTTTGTTCCCATTTTCTCTCTTTCTTTGCTAGAAAATATTTATCCAAGAATTTTTCCTTAAATCTTTCCCATGTCATCCTTTGCACTGCTCTGGAGTTCGTGGTGGTTCGAACTAGTTCCCACAAATTCCAGGCTTCATCCGATAATTGGAAATCTACGAGCTTGATTTTTTGGCATAGATGGTAGAGAACTAAATCCCTTTGTAAAACTTCCTCATAATCATTTTCCCTATTACATAGTTCATACATCTCATCAAGGAGAATCCTCCATGCCCACCTCTTGAGCACTTTTTCCATCATTGGACTAGTATCGATCAATCGTTTGTTAGGTTTAGTGGTGCACTTAACACCACCTTATGAATCTCCAATAACCTAGGTTTATTGACTTGCCATAATTTATAATTCCATAAAGTTATAAATATGTCAATAAAATGTATAAACTTTGTATTCCAATAAAGTCAGTTCTAATGTTTTCTAAAAGCACCATATAAACCTTAGCTCTGACACTGCAATCTGTAACACCCTGCCCCCTCACCCTTGTCCAGAGTGAAGGATGCTACATCCAAATCATGGTGGTATCACAATAGTATCACAACTTAACAAGAGTATACATGAATATAAAATCTTTCATAGTAAATGATTTTAAGTGGAAGTAATATTATACATTCATATCTTCATACAACATGATTACATAAGACCCAAAAGTTTAACCTGTTAGAACTACCATTCTATGATTTCGATTTACAACGACTGTACAATCATACGCTTATAATATATATTTAATCTACTTGCAGGATAAAGCTTTCAGAATTCAACTTGAAGATGACTAACAAAGGAGAAGAATAATCAGTATTAGAAAAGCTAATATAGTGTTGTGATTGTCATAGATATAATTTGTAAAATCTCCTTTAGTAGCTGTTTTAAACATAAATATTGCATGGAAAAATCTTTCAATTCCTCATATATCAAAAGGGTGAAGAAAAGAAAAAACGTATGCTAGATGTCTGACATTACATATCCGATGTCTGACTAAACCTTCTGACTTTAAAAACCAAACTTACATCAAACGTCTATTAAAAAGCTCAGACATATGTGCTGAACTTCTGATTAAAAAATATATATAAGCTCAGATGTCTGAACTTATTAATAGACGTCCGTGCTGAGTAAGGCCACATACAATGAAAGGTCATATGCTTCATTTTAACGACTGCTTTCATAACTCTTCACCGCATCTCTTCCTACCCAATGATTGCAACTGTTAGATTGAAATAGAAACTCTAATGGATATTACTCTTCATAAAAACTCTTCATTGTCTATATATATGTAAAGATTTTAAGAATTAAACCACTTGAATTTTTAGAATCCTATATCTACATTCTTTGCGTACTCTAATTTCTAAAAGAAAACCATTTCAGTCTTTATCACTTCTTGAAATCAAAAGATCCACGTACACATACTACTCAAAGGAAATTATAGGAATATTTGTGTTGTGCAGTCAAAATCAGTGTTTTCCAGAACACATACTTGTCACAAAAAGAACTTTTGTATCAAGCCTATTCCTTCGAGAAAAGAGAGGGTTGTTTACAAGTTAAAACCGAAGAGGAGCTTCGGAACTGGACGTTGGATGGGAGGTCCGAACTAGTAAAAGAACTCTGGTGTGATTGTTTCCTTACTATTATTTACTTTACTCTGTTAACTATAAACTAGCATTTTACTACATCTGCATATTAAATATAAACATACAATCCATACATCCTTTCATAACCATCATATAATTATAAATATAAGTCTTCACTTTAATGCGTCCATCTAATTTCTAAGGTCAAACTATTAACCATCTAAACCTGAAATGTTTAGGGGAAGCTTAGGTCAAGGAGAGTTTTTCTCCGGTGGTTGTGGCGCCTATTATGGACAAAGGCTACCAAAGAAATTCAATAGAGAAGAAGTAATTGCTGGTTAAGGTTTGCCATTATGTATTTGTAAAATTACATTTTAGTCCCTTCGCTATTATTGATTAAATTATAGTCCTTAAAATTTCAAGCATAAATAACTTACACAAACAAACTCCGTGTTGCTTACAACCAGGACGTTTGGCTCAAATTAAAATTCTGGGCACACTAATATTATTTAGCTATATATAATAAACATTCATATGACATTACTATTTAGATGTTAATATATATATGTATGTGTATAAGTTTGTTATTTGGATATTTACAATTAAAAACGTGTTGGCCTATAATTTGGTTAACAACCCCAATCGAATGAATATAAAAATTAACTAGCAAGAATCAAAGTTTAAGAGAGAAAGAACAAAACTTTTAATGTGGCTCAGCCAAATCTTATTTCCACGTCCACTATCAACATTATTTTAGATAGGATTCACAATTACAGCCCAATTATAATTGATTTCCTATCTAGAAAACAATGGTTTCAAGTTTGGCGGTAGCTCTGCATAAAATTCGAGTAAAATTCGCAAAAGATATTTTCTAGTTGATGAAGGTTATGTATTTGTAGATGAATTCGAGCACAAAAATCACTAGATCCAGTTTCAATGAGAAATCTCTCCAGGTTCGAAGTTTTAGCAAGAAGAATATGTCAAAACGCACAAAGTCCAAAAATTAATATAGTGGGTACTAATCGATATGCATCGATGCTGACTCATCTCTTTGAATTTCATTTTGTCTTTTTCTTTTCTTTAGCACAAGTCTTTAACCTTTAAATAATCAAATCTTGAAATTTTTATGGTTCGGCGCCGATTGATGTGGATCGGCATCAAGCCATGTAATTTCATTAACACTTATCCTTTTCCAACTCAAGCTTGAATAGTTAAATCTTCAAGTAGTCCATATGTTTTAGTATCGATAAAAGCTAAATATTACACTTGTCTTCTTTCTTCCCCAGGCTTTATCTTCACAAAAGCAAGATGGGCTTATGTAGCTTCATGTGATCATTTGGTACCTGTCCATATGGATCAATGCCGACCGATAAGAGACTTGCACATTTCTTAGGTTATTTTCTCGAGTTCTTCCATCTTGATACTCCCCAAGCTTCAGTATTCATTTCTTTATCGTTTCATAGTCCAGATTCATCGAAATGTTGCTTGGCTTAAATACCGAGTAAAACTTACCTCTTGGAGTATGCTTCTATGATAACAAAGCATGCTTTGGATTAAGACAAGCAATGAAATCAAGATCTACAAAGACGCTTCTATCACCTTTTTCTTCTGTGAAACACATCTTTTCCAAGAATACTGGCACGTCTCTTTAAACAACCACTAGGTTGCATCCCTTCTTCAGACATAAATGCAAAAGTCTTTCATATGAAGTCTTTGACCATCGCTAAAATCTCTTAAACTATTTCATTCCTTAGCTAGGTATAATTCTATTTTCCTTTACATCATTTCATCATCATTTGTTTCATTATTTTCAATTTTTAAAATATATGTTTGTTTTGGTTGGTATCGAATAATAGCGCTCGGTATTGAACGATATTCAAGTGTTATACCGAAAATTTAAGCCATCACATGTTGAAAGTAAGAGCAAGTTATCGCAAGTTGATAAAGAAAGAGCCATCGCAAGTTGATAAGGAAGTAGTTATAACAAAGTAATAAAGAAAGAGCTATCACATGTTGACAGAGAAGTAGTTATCGTAAGTTGATAAAGAGGTAGCTAGAATAAGTTGAAGAGAAATGTCATCGAGAATTGATAATGAGGCAACTTTGCAGTTGAAAACGAAGTAGCTATCACGGTTTAAAGCTAATATAGCCATCGTAAGTTGATAATGAATAAGATGTTGTACGTTGATGCTATAGGGGGATATCACATATTGATGGTTGGAAAAGCTATTGCTTATTGAATTCGAGGAAAATTGTAACGATCCAACTTTTTGACCCTCGAATGTCGACATTAATGCATCTATGGTATTCATGTATCGAGCACCCAAGTGCTTAAAAGACAAAAATCAGGGTAAAAGAAAAAGAAAAAGAAATAGAATAAGAAAGAAAGAACACGATACCAGAATCTCACAACCGAATAATAATCAAAGGGTTGCTCTGAATACAGAAATATCAGAGTTACTAGAACCTAAGTAATGTCATCAGCCTGGACAGTTACAACAACCCGTCCTTACAATGCTGATATATTCAATATAGAATTTCAATGGAAATAAGAATACTACGGAAAGTAATCATCTAGCTCTTCTTCATAAGCTCCAAAGCGTCCTTAGCTAAAAATAGAAACATACAAGGGGCTGACTGAAGCATTATAAGAAATAATCACCTGGATCAATCTGGTAAACCAGCGTGAGAAAAACTTATGAAAACATGGAATAGGTAACAGTAACCATTGAGACCATACGGATTCCCATAATAGTTTTTTCCCTCAAATAAAACCAGCCATTCATTATGTTTAATATAATTATATGATAGATAATGTCTAGGGCATAGAATATAAATCATATCAAATAGCTGTGGTACTTACACTCATCGCACCAAAAAATATTTAGGTTATAATCAAAATCGCCAAGATTCTTTTGCATAATGGATTTTTGTGGAGATCTCTCCGGTCGAGCCAGAACAATCTCTTGCGCAAAGGTTAGAAAGTACCTCAAAGCAACATATATCTCTAGGTAAAATATACATTTAGGTAAATATAAGTAGCCCAGTGTTTGAACATAAACATGAACTACATGAACCAAATATCATCAACCCCTGCCACCAACAATCGATAAGTATCTCTAAAAATGGAGTTGACAATATCCTGACATGGGTTGCTAACCCCAAGTTGTGCATCTTACTCTATTTTTAGTCATTTCCGATGTCGGGGTATGTTCGGCATCTTTTACATGAGTATTCATTACTCAAACAAAACATGAATCCCTAAATGGATTCCCATATCTTGAAAAGATCACGAATCACTACATGAATTCGAGCATCTTAAAAAGATTTTGAACCTCCACGTATTTTACCCATATAAGTCCTTTAACAAACGCTAACACTATCATCTCTCTTGGAATACTCCTTATGGTAGGCAGTCCTACACGATAGCTAACTAACCTCTCCTTTGGACTTAATCTTAGGATTGACAGTTTAACTCTATACATTTCACTTCACAACCATTTCCAAAAAATAAACTCATATACTAATTTTGAAGTGGTATTCAATAAGAAAACTACTTACCGACCTCGATCTCTTCATTACTAATTCGATGAATATCCAGCTAACTCAATTCCGGTTCTTTCAAATGTAAGCAAAAGTGAGAGATGTTTCATACCAATACTCCTCCCAGGGGGTCCTATTGGTATAAAATCACGATGCCTTTCGATAACTTCCTAAGTCAATATTAAGTTAAGTTAGATAAACTAATTAATTATCTAGTCAAAACAATTGTTTGTATAAGTGACGATTTGTATGCTAAACTCATTTTCTACACAACTCAACTATTCCTCGTTCAAGAGTGATGGCAGATAAGAATGCACACTAGTTGGATCAAGCCTTATCTAAATACTTTATTCCTGAATCTCACAAACAGATAAGTCCACGTCGTCGGCTTCTAATGTTAAGTATAGTATTAATGTTATCCATAAACAATAAGAAATCAACAAGATTAACAAGTTTCAAACATTTTCCAACCTACTATTCCTCGGTCAAGAGGGAAGCCGAGTAGGTTAGAGATCTATTGCTCTGTCGCTACTCTACATCAATCTTTACTCTCACAAATAGATAAGCCTTAATTCGTTGACTTTTAGTGCTAAGCGTAGTTAATTACTTTTAACTAAATAATCAACCATTTGGACATTTAGCAATTCTAACCCCTTTTTGAGACATTTATATATATTTTAAAATAATTATAATAGATTCTAAAAGATTTATCCAAAATATTACTTGAAAACAACAACTTTTCAATTTTCCTTAGAACTCGAAAATGACATGTTCTTAAAAAATCATAAATATCTCAAACCACTTTTGAAATACTCTAATAATAGTTAGTAAACGCTTTTAAAAAGAATGAAACGAATTACTTAAACTTAAATATCTTTTCAACCCTTTTAAAGTCCAAAATCAAGGCTAAACTAGGCAGTTTTGAATTAATGATGTTTTAGCCACTTTTCAAGACGTTACTTAGCTTTTTACTATTCAAAATTTTAAAAGCGACAAACATACATATAAGATATTATAAATATGGTGAGGAACCCCTAAAGGTCTCTCTACAAAATTCCATAGCAATCGCCAAAAATAAGGCAATTCACAACTTCATCTATAGCGACTATAGCTATAAGTGCATTTTCAAATCCAAGTCTGATATAAACCAAAATCCATCTATAACCTATTTAATTTATTCAAGGCCTTGTGACAAGTCATACATGTCCATTCGTTTCCATTCCAAATTCATTCAAGTCCATTTACATGGATCAAATATGTCACTTACTTTCAATGCAAGATTTCAAACTAATGTTTTAACATAAATCAACAACAATGCAATCAACATAAAGACAATAAAAATACAACAAATATATACTATGTTTTCCATTCAAAGTGATGTGTTACTCACCTTTAACCACATAAGTACCAAAGATACAAGAACCCAAGCAAGCAACACTTCCTTCCTTCCTCTTTCTCTTGCTTTTACCTTGCTTTTGCTCCTCTCCCCTCACTATAGCTCACGACCTCCTCTCCTATGGTGAGAATGGCTCCACTTCTTCAATTTTTGGCTTTGTGGAAGTTGTTCTAATGTTATACTAAGCCTTTTGGTAAAGTTCGAAGTGATTTGGAGTTGATTTGCAAGACTTTCATTAGGATAAGTGATGAAGAAGATGAAGAAACTATTGATTTTTCAACTCAAGCTTTGGGAGTTTGTGAATGAATACCAAGGTTATGCCCCTCCTTATGTTGGCATAAAAATGGTGGTCTATAAGCTTGCATTCATCGCCCACCATGCCAAGGAAGCTTCACCTCTCATCACTTCTCCAATAAGTCACTTCTCCTTTAAGTCACTTCTCCTTTATGCTAATTACCATTATACTCTTCCCATAATATCTCTTATCCATATGGAAGCTTCTAGAATATTCCAAGCTTTATGAGGAGTTTGTGTGAATTTGTTGCTAACGTGTTCATTTAATCATTAGAAAAATGCACAAGAGTTCCAACAACTTATATCGATCGAAAAATTGTTTATCGATAAATTGATTTTCAATCGCATTATTGATTTTTCTTTGAATAATATATTTATGTAAATAAATTTTTAAAACAATTTTCTTATCTTTATTTATCAATTAAATGATGTCCAATAAGGTTATAAAATCATATTCATTACACTTATTATATTTTAAAACATTATGGTATTTAAAGATGAAGTGTTTGAATTTCTGGATCGCTACATTCTCCCCAACATAGAACATTTCATCCTGGAAATTCAAATTAGAACGATAGTCATAGGAGATAGAAAAAATAAGATATATTTATAGAGTACCGCTGAAATTATATACAAACTAAAATGCAGACCAAAATGGATATTAGTTGACTCCCCTTCAACCGGTGAGTACACTACAAATGATATACGGTACTAAGGTAAGAAGGAACCACTAGTCTATAAGCACTGTGATATCCCGAAAATTTTTTTGGGCAAATAATAATGTGATAATCTTCTTTTATAAATTGGTTTTCAAAACAAATAAGATTTGTGTTTGTTTATATGTACATATATACATAGATTTTAAATAGAATGAGGATTTGAAAATTCAAAAGTAAATATCTTAAAAATAAATTGGATTTAAAAACAGTATACATATATATGATTTTTTTATCAGTGTATAATTACGTTTTATATCATTTTCTTTAAAAGTTATATAAATATAAATAAAAGGAAAAAGTTTAAATATAAATCATAAATATATATATAAATATAAAATTAAATAGAAATTTAGTATAAAATTATATAAAAATATTAATACATGCAAATTAACAAGTGTAAGTTTAGTAACATGCAATTTAACAAGTGTCATTAGATTCTTTTCGTTTATAAAATAATAATTAATAGGAAAACAAGATTATATATACATCATTACCCCTTCTCTTCTAATTTTCTTTCATATCTCAAAACTAAAACCTGGTAACCAAAGTTGAAAACAAACCAGAAAAGAATCAAAATCAAAACAAATCTTAAACCTGAAGCATCTCAAACATAAAGCAATCAAAACAAGTTCAATTCAACTCAACAAAGCAAAGATCAGATCAATTTCCAGTTTTCAAAATTTTCAAGTTTTAAAGCTCCTATGTTCTTCATAAAAAGTGAGTAAACAACTTTTATAAAGGCTTAAACCTGATAAATCTTGGTTTGCATGTGATAAGTATTTGAAGTATGTTGTGAAAAGTGTTTGTATGGATGCAAAATATGCCTGCATGCCTATATATATATATATATATATATTGTGTGTGCAT
The DNA here is from genome assembly GCA_030765085.1 of Allium cepa. Taxonomy (NCBI): domain Eukaryota; kingdom Viridiplantae; phylum Streptophyta; class Magnoliopsida; order Asparagales; family Amaryllidaceae; genus Allium; species Allium cepa. Next base: position 76,865,914 of record CM060930.1, on the reverse strand, counting down.
GTTTGTGTATAGGCATATATACCCTTGTTCAAATTTACAGACTTAGATTAAGCTCAAAATTTAATTTCTCTTCCTCTAATCTCTTTTAGCTAATGATGTTTAAACAAAAAGTGTATAAATTAACTAGATCTTAATTTTAAAGATATTTCTAAGTATTATTAGTTTAATTTTTCTAGAAAATTAAAATATACAGCGAAAACTCAGGAACATGCCAAATTCGAGTGTCATGATTTCTTGATTCACCTACATCATCTTTTACGTTTCCAAAAATTATGATTTTAAAAAGTTAAATCAAGATATTTAGTTTAGTATTGAGAGAGGAATTCATGGTTGAACGGGAAAGGGGTTTTTGGCATTTCCTAGCGATCGGCGAGGAGTGGGAGCCCGAGATCATAGCTGGAGCATGCTTAGAAGTCAGTGATCTTGAGAAAATACTCGGTGAATTTATAGTTCATCGTGGCGGCCAAACGATGGCGATCTAGGGTTTTAGGGGCTGTGTTGGTTGACTAGGTATGTGAGGTTGATCCGTGAACGTCGAAGCATCGGACTTGACCGGAGTAGAGGGATAGGTGCGTGGTTGTGCGGCAAAACACTAGACGCAGTGGCGAGGGTTCTGATGATCGGAGGTAGCAACACTATGGGGTTGTTGGCGATCAGGTTTGCTCCAGTGGGATTCGATGTTGCTCGTTTTCGATTGCGAGGTTGTTTCAGGGTTTTGGTGATCGCAATCGAGAGTGGTGATCGAAGTTGACTTGCCGGCGATGGCAATGGTGGTCAGAGGCTGGCGATCATCCATTCATGTGTATGTGTTTTAGAAGTGTATCTATAGTGGTTTGGTTGCTGTAGTTTTAGGAAGAAGGCTGTGTCTCGGGTTTGTACTCAGGGAAATGAAGATGGGGCTCGAGTTTGGCTTCGGGTTGTTCGCATATGGGTTTAACTAGTTTTTAACAGTTTTAAATTTTTTTTAAAGCAAACATAACAGGTTTTGAAAAAAAAGAAAGGAGGAGTTTTCTCGGTTGGGCTCGAGATTTGTATTGGGTTTGATCCGGGTTTGGTAATAGCAGTTTTAAATAAGACAAGTTTTTATAAGTTAAAATGAATCAAGTTTTAAACAATTTTCTTAAATAAAGTTCTTTTAAATAATAAATGTTTATTTAAGTATTTGGTTAGATAAAAGTTGTTTAATTTATTTTAACTTAAAGTAATTAAGTTAATTCTCAAGTTTATTAAAATAAATTTAAATAGTAGTTAATTAAGAAGATGAAATGTTTTTAATTATTAATTAACTTAAGGGTCTTAAGTTAATCCATATGTTAATGATAAATTAATTCCAAGGTTTATTAAATAAAATTAAATAATGATAATTAAGTAATTAATTAAGATAAATGGTTTATCTTAAATTAATTAAGGTCTTGGGTAATTAAAGATTAATTAAATGAAAGTACTTAATTAATAATTGAAGGTTAATTAATTAATAATTAAAGATTAATTAAGTAACAATTGATGGTTAATTAATTAATAATTAAAGGATAATTAATTTATAATTAAAGAGCAATTAATTAGTAATTAAAGGATAATTAACTAATATAAGTAATTGAGGATGATTAATTAATTTCATTAATTAATTAAAATAATAAAAATGGTTTGCAATTAATTAATGTTAATTAGGCAGGATTATAAGTAATTAATTTATTTTGGATTAATTAAATTAAATATAATTATGTGATTAATTAATCTTGCTTAGGGATGATTAATTATATTGAATGTTGGATTGATTAATATATCTCTAGTTTGTTAGCTTGTAATTGTTCTATGATGTGCATTGCTTAGATTGAGCTGTGATAAATATGAGTTATTTATCTGTGATAAATTGCTGTGTGAATATAATGTTCCGAATTGAATTAAATTGTCTTACTTAAATAACTTGGCCTTGAAAGAAACGTTTTGATTTCAATGAGACCGGAATCGGATTCCAAATGGTTATCCGAAAACCACATCAATCCACAAATTAAACGATAGGTCGTGAAACCTTAAGTGAAGATCGAGAATGAAGATTCAGAGTGTAAGGGCTATTTGTCGTTAACTCTGAGGGTGATTCCAAAATGAGTGTAACAGAGATAGTGACTTCGGTTTCGTTCGAACCCGAAACAGACTTGTATGGATGAATACTATCAGACCATCGTCAATGAAGGACGGTGAGCATTCCAAGAATGTGTTCTAAAAAGGTAATCGTAGCCTTAAGCCTCATCAACCAGGAATGGCTAAAAAAGGGAAGGTGCAGCAAGGCTAAGTGGGTAGCACCCAAGTAGGATAAGATTTTTCCCTGTCTAGAGGTCCCTTTTAATTCAGCTGTGTGGGCGGTTGTTGGCCACAACCACGGGGTTGTCTTATTGGGACTATCTAGTAAGGGGTAGCTCTGGTCTTGTGTAGCTAGGGATCAAGGGTGGATCCTCGGTACAGTGATCTAGACCACGTACACTGATAGGCGGTACCTCAGTAGCCCTGCCATTGTATGGAACCCAATTTCCGATTAGTGATCTCGGACTTGATTGTATACCTATTTATGCTGGAATTTAATGAATGTAACAATTTCAGCTATGTGAATATTTATTTGGAAACCCTAGACACTACTATAATATAACCGGATTTTCTATCAAATGTTTTGATTATCGTAAGGGAAAAACTTGTCCGTGTTTATTTGCGGAGAGTCTTACGAGATACCTTTTATTTCAAAGGTTTTTCAAGTTAAATAACTTAACCGTTTACTCACATCAGACCCATGTTTGACCCGAAGTTTATTTCTGTTTTTCTTAAATTCTTGGGTACTCAAATTTTTATGAGTAGCCAAGTGATCAGGTTGGCTTGGCGAGTTTTGGAAAGGCTTGGAGCAGGAGACTTAGCATATCTATATATATCTATTTCGCTGTGTTGGTATCATCTATTTGTACAGTTGAGTTTTAATGTATAGGAAGGTCTTCACGACTGTCTTATGTGATGTTGTGTAACTATGTAACTCTGATGTATGATGAATATTATGTAATATCTATATGAAGTAATATATTTTTACATTTACGCTGTGAGATTCTGATATTATTTCTTTCTTTCTATCTATTCTTTTCTACCTCTTTCTTTCTTAATGATGATACGTCTTTATATGGACTATAAGGCGGGTCATCACAGTTGGTATCAGGACACTAGGTTGAGATAATACGTAGGCTTTGAGTAATATCTATCTTGAGAGAGAGCATACTTGTAATTTTTATATATTTATATACCTATCTGATAGTTGGGTTACCTGTCTAGGTTGCCAACATGAGTTCTAGAGGTAGAAGAGGTAGAGGTGTGAGCAGCATGATGACCACTAATGGAAGAGGTCCAAATTCGGATGGAGGAAGGGTAACTGGCGAGGCTTTGAATCCAACATCGCCTTGAGTAAGCTTTGCTGCTTTGTGCAAGGATTTCACCAATCTCGGAGGAAAGCCTGTTAAAGTAATGGAGTCCATCATTGAAGTTCAGGCCTGGTTATGCTGTTGTGAGCGGATTTTTAAGAGTTTGGATCTGTCAGATGAGCAAAAGAAAGTGATGGCATCATGGCAACTTCAAGAAGGAGCAGCTACATGGTGGGATGCAGTTACATGAATATTTCCGAGGATGATATCTCATGGAGCAAGTTTAAGGAACTGTATGAGGAACAGTTTATGCCTACAGCTGGGAAGACTCGTCTGTATAGAAATTTTCTGGATCTCAAGCAAGGAAGTATGTCTGTATCTGAGTATGAGACTAAGTTCAATGAATTGTCTCGCTACGGACCTGATCTTAATGATACACCCCTCAAGAAGAATGAGATTTTTGTGCTTGGAATGAGGTCCGAGTTTCATGAAAAGATGACGGCACATCTCAAGGGATAATTCATGGAATTGATAGATATGGCGTTAAGATATGAGGAGCTGTTGGAAAAGAAACCCTTAGCATCTGTGTCAGCACCAAGTGGGAATTTTTCCAATCCGAATAAAAGAAAATTCAATCCAAATTGGAAGAAGCAAGGCAAAGGGAAACTAGGAGGCAATAATGGAGCTCGGAAGTGTTATGTGTGTCAGCAAGAAGGTCATTTAGCTAAGCAGTGTCCCAGGGGTAGAGATCAACAGTAGCAGCGACCGAGTTGACCCGGTTCCGCAATGGTTCAAAAATCTTTGTGTTTCAACTATCAACTGCCAGGGCATATGGTGAAAGCTTTCCCACTTCTTCAGAAAGCTCAACCGACTAAGGTGTTTTCTATTCAAGTTGGTCCGTCAACTTCTTCGGATGGGAAAGGCAAAAGAGTTCTTGAAGCTACTTTGCTTTTAGATGGCATTTTCGTTAGAGTTTTGTTTGATTTTGGTGCTTCTCTTAGTTTTACTTCTTTGGGAATGGTAGAGAAGTTTCATCTTACCCTTAGTATCGTGTACCGCCCTATTTTTTTATCTAATCCCATAGGGGAAGTGACTAAGTTAGATATGATCTGTAGAGGTCTAAGAGTTGCTTATCTATCCCATAGTTTCTCTTGCGACCTATTTGTATTGGATTTTAAAAGATTTGACCTTGTTTTGGGAATTGATTGGTTGGACAAGCATAAGGCTGTTCTGATGTGCGAAGAGAGAATTGTGTCTTTGGAAACCGAGATGGGAAGGTTTGCAAAAGTGACTTGCGATAATTCAGGAGTCACTCGAGCACTATTTTGCATGGAATCGAGGCTTTAAAATTTCCAAATTTCATTTTATTTTATTTTCTTCAACTCTAGTTTCCAATCAATATTTATAAATTTCACTACCTAACAACAATTAAATTACAACCAAAATATATATCATTTATAAAAAAATTATTTTATATATAGAAAATATAATAGGCAAAATTATTTCATTCACCTATATTTCAAAACAAATATTGTGTCGGTCTGTCCTATTAAGTGTTTAGAAATCCCTACTGGTGTCATAGCGTCCTATGCACCAACCAAAATTTATAAATACAAAATGGAACAAATTAACACAATATTAAAACCTTTTTATAACACTAACAAATACGCTCTCTCATATATATATATACACTCAGCGACTCATCACAGGGTATTACTGCCCTATTGATAAAGAGTCAGACCCCACAAAGCTAAGGTTTATCTCTAAACCAAAGCTCTGATATCAGATGTAACATCCCGCCTTTTTGCACATTTTAAGTCGAGGATAAACCACACATGTCAGACTCAAACCATACAAAAGGGCGAATTTGTTATTGGGGTGAATAAGAAAAGCAGAGAAAGAAATAAAACAAAACAGAATATTGCAGCGGAACGATAAAATATAATAATCAAATAAACAGTTCATGAAGCTGTTTTACAAAATATTCGATTATACTTATACAATAAATATCAGAGATACACATACTAGAGAATGATAAATAATGCAGCGGAACAGTGTGATGCAGTGGAACAATATAGTGTATAATAATAATATTACAATCTTCGTCTTTGTCCTCCAGAAATAAGATCTTCAAACCCTGAAATGCTCAGACTGACCCGAGCGAATTGAAAGGACAAAACACTCGAGTCAGAACTAAAAGATCTTATTTGAGTTAAATCAATGGAAATAAATATGAGTGTAACGGCGTCAGAGATGTTTACGGGATTTGACATCTCATAACTAGTGTCTAACGTGAGTGCAGTAACTTAAAAGATGTTCGGGTTTTACATCTCTTAAGGATCCGTTAAACTATTTACTGTGTAGTAATATTTCGTTATTATAATAATGTCTATAGTAAAATAAACTTACTTTTAAATAGCCTTAAGGCTTTACATTTTCCACCTTAACACGTAATAGTCCCAGTAGTCCATCCAGTATCAGCGTATCTCCAGATCGGGAGACTACCCTAAATACTCCACGGGATACGGGAGAAAACCAAACTCGTACAAGGCTCGCTTGGGTAGGTGACACGACACACAAGGCAATGCCAGGGTAGATATACCAATTACTATCCGGATTGGTGGTGACGCATAGCACGCATCTACCGCCCACCTGGAGCCACACCCCCAAAATCAAAAAAAATCAAAAGTGGCCACCATATCAATCTCCAAGTCAGAATAAAATGAAATGGTATCGAAGGAGTGTGTCCGATAAGAGAAGCTACCTCATTGGCTCGAAATCGCTCCTGTTTTAGCCACCTTATGCCAACTCACGGGAGTCGGGTCCATGTACATACCTCAAAGGAATTCCGCCACCATCCAACTTCATTCTGAAATCTCTACCGCGTACACGGTTGTTAAAGTGGTTTCGTAATTGGCAGAGAGTATGACAACTTACGATCCCGATCTCTTTAACAACCATACGTTATTATAACACCGCGGTATATTCAAAATAGTTTATACTTTAAAACCAAAATTTCATTTCCCTTTTAAAACTAAATCAATACGATATCATTTTCATTTCAAATATACCCTTTTCTAAAAATCAAAACACTTTCAAAGTTATAACATTTCGTAATGAAATACTTAAAGTATAACAACTTCAAATCATAATAATTTGAAACTCATAACTTTGAAACATAACTACACCACTTAAATGGCTTAAATATTAAATTACTTTATATAATAAAATAACTTCTTCAATTTCACAAATTAATTCCAAATACCGATTTGAACCAGCAAATAAACCATTTCAATTCCCACATATTTCAAAGCTTTAAATATTCCACCATTTCAAAACTAATTCTTTGATAATTCCATATATATCAAATTCAATTACTATTATTTAGAATTGAAATGTTTACTTAATATATCAAATATCATTTAAGTAAAACTTTTAAACTTCAAATAACTGGATATTCTTTCAATTTATTTAACTTGATATATTCATTTAAATCAACTTGATATTCATTTATATCACTCTAAACCAAAATCAAGTTATAAAAATCATACCCGTTAAAATCTCGATTTTGTTTAATTTCAAATCAAGTTTATTCGAGTATAATTCTTAAATACTTTGATTCAAATCAATTTCATATTTATCTTCCAACCTTAATTTTATTTAAGTCTTATAAACTCTATATACAATATAACTTAAACAGATACTTAACCATATTATATAAAAACAATCAAACTTTATTATTTAACTTATTTTATATTTCAAAACAAATTTATACATAGCTAAAAATCAATAATATAGTAACATTTATATAACATCTAAAATCAACATTTATATAACCCATATATTTCTTTACAAAACCATAAAAATCATTTCAAAATATTTTTATATATATAGACCACGGTGTCTGTATATAATTTTCTATCCTATGGTCAAGTAATACGGATATTTATCGTTTCAATCCGTAATTTAAAATATAAATACGGTTATATATCATTTCAAACTGCAATCTCGAATGAAATAAAGCCCATGATAACTTGCAATTTATAACAATATAAAATAAAACATCCATTCATCCAATATCAAATATCTATCACAATCATCATCCAATGCAATCAATAGCATTAATATATAATGGATAATAAATAATAGGTATCAACTGGCAGTTTATATTCAATAATAAATTAAATAACTGTTTAACTGGCAGTTTATATGTAACAATAAATTAAATAACAATTTAATTTAATAAATTCAACTTAACTGAGATGATGATTAAAAATATGCCAAACAGCTATAAATAAATTTCTAATCACATCATAAATAAATTTAACAAACATAAGAAATTTTAGAAGTTGTGAGTGGGTTAAAACACTCACCTTTTGAATTTAAATCCAATTTAAACCCAAAATTTGAACAGTCTCAGAATCCATCCAAACTGGTGCCAAAGTGTCCGAAATTCCGATAGGATTACAGTGAAGAAAACCGCGTGCGAAACGGACCTCGTATGTAAAAGTTATGCATGTTATAACGATTGAAATCAAAATTTAAAAATAAATGAATAAAGAAAAACAGAGCCACTCACGAGACGACACATCACCATCTTCCTTAACACAGCAAATACAGGAACGAAACCCTCATAGCCATTGTTCGTTTAACCCAAAGTTTGCGTGCCGCCGCCTCATGTTATCACCGCGCCACCCACGGCAAGGCGCAAGCCTCCCAAACCACCGCCGACCTCGCGAAGGCCACGCGATCACCACGACGTCGATCGTCATCCGAGCCATTCGCCGGTTGCCGCCTCCAATACTAAACCCTAGGAAAATTTTAGCGAGCAATCCTACCATTGATTTGATGAACGAACGACACCGATGGCCTCCACTCGACTTTCTCTCCGCTACGGTATCGTCGATTTGACGATCAGGTGAAGTTCAACGTCGAGCGACGAACGGCCGAAAAAAGATCGACCATTTCTGGTCATACCGAAACCCAGATTGAAAATTAATCATATATTTGACTTGCGCTTGTCAAGAGCTTAAAATCCATATATAATTCGATATATATTGAGGAATTTAAAATCTGAAATAGAAATTTTGATTTGCAATTGATTGTAAAATTTAGAATTGGTCCGCCATTGAGAAAGAGAAGAAATTGGAATTGTACATAGAAAAACGAACATAAGAAATAGGCTAGGGTTTATAACGAGGTATAAATAGGCAAAGAAGGAATTAGAATGGATGGATAAGATTGATTTACACGTTGAACGATCAAATGGCCTGAAAAGCACGTTTCGACTCCGGAACGAAATTCGATCAACCCATATATCAAAATAGATGTTTTAAATTATTTTAAAATTGATGAAACAGGTTTCATGTCCCAATTCCATCGTATGAAGAAGTTATGCTAAAATCAAGTTATTTCAAATTGATTTCAATTTCATTGATTTCTAGGCGTTTCGAGCCTGTACGATCAAACGACAAGTCTGATCGCTACGAAACTAGCTATCCTACAATAATTCACCGTTGCAGATCTCATGAAATTAGTTTCGTCGAAATCCGAATCAGGGGCCAAAATGGCTATTTTTCACTTAATAAATTAAATTAATATTAAATTAAATTAAATCGCTTTTTCAATTCAAATTTAAAAATTCCCAGATTTCATCATTTTTGATTTCCTAAACAATTACAATAATTTAAACAACTTAGATATCAGTCTAAAGTTAATTAATCTACTAATTTATAGTGTTCCTTTAATTTTAAGTAAATTCAATTAATTCATAAGTAATTCCAAATAAATTGGTTTGGTTTACATTTTCAATTCTTCTATTAGATCCATTATTACCCTATAAACCTATTAACATTTGTTTTACGTTTCATTACACTTATATACTTCAAATTTCATCTTTATTTGTATTAACTATTTTATTTTCATTTATTGAGTAATAATTATTATAATTCAATTATATTGAAATTTGTCAACTTCACACCTTAATCAAGCTTTTAATCCAATTAATCATTTTATGTTGGTTCCATTCTTTTATTACATCAATCATTACTTTATGCAATAAACTAATATTTCTATTCATCTTATTACATTCATATTTTGCAATTATTGACTTAATCTCATTAATGTAACATTTAATTTCATTTTAATTACAATTGATTCCCAATATAAATTTTTATAACCTAAATAAATTGGTACATGCAATAATGGTCACTATCGACCCTTGATCACATTTATAGGTTTACTGTTTACAAACAAATGTTACAATGACTCATAAAATACCGATTTTATTCAACTACCATCAATTATATATATATATATTGTCCATTAATTAATTCAATACCCACACTTGTTTTTCTTATATCCTATATATAACCAGGTATCACATTTTCACTACTATATTTATTAGAATCTCATTCAGATTGTTAATAGTCAACTTATATTAACATTAATTCCTTTAATTCTAATTATTATTTCACTCTTAATCCACAAATTTTATTTCTTCCAAAATTATATTACTAAAATCTCATTATATTAACAAATTTAAATCATCGAAATTACGGGTCGTTACACTAGCCCACAATCAAAACCGAGTTCTAAATAATAGACGATTACCCCTATTCCCAGAGAGAAAATGTGAAAGCCGACTCACTTGTTAAGTTGGCTAGTCCCGGATGTGTGCAGCTCATAGGCTAGGTTCGAGTGGAAGTACTTCCAGCTTCAAGCATCGACCATATGGATGTCGATTGGATTTTGGAAATTGAGCCCAAAGGAGAATCATGGATGACCTCGATTCGGGATTATCTGTAAAGAGGGATCCTTACAGAGAGGAGGAATGAACGATGCAAATTCTTTTGCTAGGCTTTTAGATACATCATGCAAGAAGGGTTACTGTTTAGGAATGGTTTCACTATCCCCATGCTTCGGTGTGTTGCTCATGACGAGGTCAAACAAGTTCTAAGAGAAGTTCATGAAGTGGCCTGTGGTGACCATGTTGGGGGGTAGATCCTGGGGAAGAAAGTCCTTAGTTACAGATATTTCTTGCCAACTATCAATTGAGACACAACTGATTATACCTAAAAGTGTGACAAGTGCCAGAGGTTTGCTAAACTTTCAAGGGTCCCCCATTAGAAATTACCTAAATGGCCAGTCCTTGGCCGTTTGCAATTAAAAGGTTGATATTGTTGGCGTATTGGCAATATCCAAAGGTGGCCCAAAGCAAGTCATCGTTGCAGTTTATTACTTTACTAAATTGGCTGAGGGGGAGCTTTTAGCCATGATTACCATGAAATAAGTAATCAGCTTTGATGTTCGGAATACCATCTGTCACTTTAGAGTTCCACAAGCAATCGTTACGGATAACGGGATCCAATTTGATAGCATAGAGTATAAGGTTTTCTGCTGTCGACACTGCATAAAGAAGAGATTTGTAGTGGCAGCACACCCTCAGGCGAATGGATAGGTTAAAGCTGTAAACAAGATTGTCAAATCCATTCTTAAGAAATGATTAGAGAAGGCCAAAGGTAAGTGGGTCGATGAACTTCCGTTAACGCTCTCGACTTATTAAACAACTCACAAGATAGCGAGTAGCCATTCTCCGTTCACCTTGGCATACAGATTAGAGGCTATGATCACGCTCGAACTAGAAGTACCTTCTCATCGGTTTCCCTCTACAATCCACGAATGAACGAGCAACTCCTTCTGGAGTCTCTTGATATAATCGTTGAGAAGCAGATCGAAGCTGAGTTAAGAACAGCATGCACATACACCAAATTGTGCAATATTTCAACACTAAAGTTAGAAGTCAGACCTTTAAAATCTTCTACTTGGTCCTCAAATGAATCTTCCCTTGCCTCATGAACTTGGGCCTGATTTGGGATGGTCAGTATGAAATAGAGGAAATGCTTGGAGACGATGCTTTCAAGCTGGCAACTGTGGATAAGATCTTACTCCCAAGGGCATAGAATAGCATGCATTTACGATTCTATTTCACGTAAAGAATAAATTTGTAAATAACTAGCTAGAGCTGTGTAATAAGACAAAATTGTATCACTTTCCATCTTTAATAAAATAAAATGACCTTTCAAACCTGGAATTCTATCTCTCTCCCCCTTTCTTAAGAATTGTGACTTGACTAACTCGAATGAATTTGCATATGATTAATGCAAGTATATAGGTACATGAAGATAGGTGCCGGTCAAACTTCGCTGGCCTATGATCAGGCTCGTGAAGTCCCTTTTTGTTGTTCTAAGATTGACATTAGCTAACTCTTGCTTGGAGCCAGAGTATAAATGTAAGCCAGACACGGCATAACTGTCCATATTCCAACACTCGCTCCCGAAGTAGGAGCTAGAGTATAAATGTAAGCCGGACATGACATAACTACATCCCAACTTTCGCTTCCAAAGTATAAACGTAAGCCAGACATCACATGGTAGTCTGCATCCCAACTCTCACTCTCGAATTAGAGCCAGAGTATAAATATAAACTGGACATGACATAATTATTCGCATCCCAAATGTTTCTCCTAGAATAGGAGCTGGATTATAAATGTAAACCGGATATGACATAACTGTTTGCATCCCAACTCTCACTTACGGAATAGGAGCTAGGGTATAAACTTAAGCCGGATAAAACACATTCATCTGCAAACTGGATCTTTCCTTTTGATTAGGGACAAGAGCATAAACTTGAAACCGAATATGACACAACCGTCCATATGCCAACTCTTACCCTTGGATGGAGTGTAGGAGTATAAATCAAAAAGAGCATGATACGATCGATTGCTCACTCAATTCTCATCCTTGAACTAAGGGTAGAAGTATAAGCAAAAATAGGAGTGACAAGTCCGTCTGATCCTTAACATCTTTCTCGGAGTAGGAAGAATGGAGGGTCCACACTAAGAACAAAACAAAATCCAATATCTAAGCCCTTGGTCAATTCCCAGAGTTAGGAATGATTGAATGTTAACATTTTGGATGAGGACATGCAGACTACAATTTTAAGCAATTAATTTAAACCCATGCCTGGAGTTTGGCACGGTTGGGACTTATTTTCTTGGAAAGGTATATCCAAGCCACTGTCTTAAGTGGTTTACCTTAAGGATTGCTTTACATTTATTAGAATAGTGTGGTAAGCAAAATACAAAATGAATTAAGGACCCAATCGAAAATTTTGATCAAAGGACCATAAGGATTAGTTTTAATTTGTTTGAGTTTTAGTTTGTTTTAGTCTTTAGATCTTTAAGTTCTTTTGATCATGGATTCTTTTTAGTCTTTTTGTAATTTTTATTGTATTATGTCTTATTATCTTAGCTTTTGTATCTTTATTGTTATTTCATTATACATGTATATGTATATAAATTTCATTTGTATACATATATATGTATTATTCTTATAATTTTCTTTAATTCCTTTTGCAGATACAGGTTTGGGACAGAAATGGTGTTAGATTCATTTTGCTAGTTTATAAGGATTGATGATAGCAGGATTACTGTTTGCAGTAAAGAGTTCTTCTCGTTTCTTCTATATCTTCATCATGGCATTCTACTTTCTAAATGATTCACTTTTTAACGAGGCACTCTCTCCAGTTCTACCGAGTCTACAGAGTGGCGCTTTCCATTCCAGATCATTCGCATTTCCATTTCTTCCGAGTATGCAGCGTGGCGTTTACTTCTCGAATGGAGTTGGCTTCTACTATTATTGGCTAAGAGACGCTCCATAGTTTTTTAGGTACTTCTAACACCTCAATACCGGGCGGTGGATTTGCCGGAGCTCGATATTGGGGTGTAATGGATGGTGGCTTTGCCGGAGCTCATTCTAGAGGTACCTTAGTAATTTTCTTTGTTATTTGTACTTTGATTAGCTACCTACCAGGCATGTTGGCAGCACCTTATCTTCTGTGATATATAAATATTTACATGTGTTCTATCCTCTATTTTAGAGGATCGCACATTTTTCTCAAAACAAAGGACCTAATCGAAAATGATCACTAAAAGAGATAAATTGCAAGTACATTGAATGGAAAGCAAATTCTTAAGTACTTAGACAAATTTGACCAAATATTTTTACAAAACAAAAAGTCTTTGTTATTGACATCAAAGCAGAAAAGCTAAGCACATGTGGTTCACATCAAAAGTGAAAAAGAGTAATAGGGACCCAACTTGTACAAGGTCGGCCAACAAACAAAATGGGTCTATGAATGGAAAAACAAACTAGCAACTATTTCTTTTTGGACTTCTTTCTCTTCTTGAACCAAGGGAGACTTCACTCGAGCTTTCACCTTGCCTCTTTCCACTACTTCCTCTACTGCCTTGTCCTTTGGATGGAGTGCTTTGTAAAGATCCAGCAAACATACTCTGGCTGCTTCTTAGCGGAGAAACAGAGGTCAGAATGCTTTATGAAAATACTGTTGACGTACTTCAAGCACTCTCGAGCGGAGGAATGTAAACTAGAGTGAAAATGGTTTTCCTAGGCTAAGTGATCGATAACGGAGGAGGGAAAAATTCTATTTGCTGATGCTTGATTTGACTGACAAGGAGGACATCTGCCCTAAGTTTTTGCCCAAACTTATGCATGGAAGGACACGACAGGGACTGGAAGACCCCAGTGATAATAACATCCTTATTCACTAGAGAGCCCTGATTCTCATTGTTTCCTTCTTCCAACAAAATGTCTATCATGCGCTTATTGAGGAGAGGCTCGAGGTATCCTCAACTGGGATGTTAGAAATTATTGTCTAAATCACGAAGGTTCGCAAAATCCACCTTCAATATTTGAGACCTAAACTGAGAATCTTGGGAGGAAGCGGAGCAATTGCGGGCCGACTTGTAGCTAAAGAAATACAAAGAGGGAGGTTAGTGATGTTGACTGGTGGCATGTTAACTATAACCCCCTATTTATATGTCCAAAGCTAAGTGTTATAGATGTTGCAGTCATCTAAATTATTAACTTCTGGTGACTAAATACGGCTATGTTAATAGTATCTATAATATCAGAAGCGGTTGAATATGAAATAAATCACATAATTCAAAATAGAATTTTCCATTACATTTCAAAAGACAAGTTCCATGTTCAAATTAGATAATCCCAATCCGTTTTCCAAGCAACGATAAAATATACTTATTACACCAAGAGCGGCATATGAAGATGCCCTCTTGGATGATTAAAGTAATATAGTCATGACTGACTTAGTACATACACAATGGAACAATAACAAAACAAAGAACTTCAAATCCTATATAGCTATCCATTAGCCTTCTACTCGCCTCCGGTAGCTTTATTCGTCATCCTACTAATACCTGTTAGAACCTAAACACTCAGCCTACTCAAATCAATTTTGAGCACCTGAGAGTTTAAGGGGAAAATATAAACTTCAAGTCAGACATAAAGCCTAGTGTGAATAATACTATACATCTTGGTTAATTGATATTAAGAGAGACCACGCTGCCTAGTGGAATGGGTTTCCCCTCACTGATATCCTTTTAAAACATATCTTTTGCAAACCTTTATCATGCAACCAAAACTGGTTAAAATTGTAAAGCATCATTATATAAATATACATATCAGGTAACAAATGGACTATCTGTCCGAATAATATAGTTTTTTTTGGCTTACTATTAACCTTTGGCTGACTCGGGCCTACCAGAGCATACAACAAAATAATCTAACATCTGTTAGACACTCTTCTTTGGGACGGTCTTTCCTTAACTATCTGTTAAATACTTCTCTTCTAGACAGTTTGTCCCTAATTTAACATCTCCCAGGGTCACTTGATCCTAATGGTTTTTGGGGCTCACCAAAAACCTATCTGTATACGATCATATATTCCCTTTTTTGTGTAATTATAATTTTAGTCTCACCTATGACAAAGCCCTACACAACGGAATTTTGGACTAAATTAGCTGGGACCAATAACTAATGTATAGGACATAACCCTATACCAGTCCCATTTGGTATTCTAATATCTAAGTCATTTACTTAGGGATACCCTCTGATAATTTTCCTTGAAAACCTTTTCATCTGTAATTGATTTAAAACCTTTCAAACAAAACTTAAACAAGGAAAACATTTATACTCTATATTTTACATAAAATTACCTTGCAATGTTATGTATATACTTTACTCAAATCTTTGTTGATGGAAACCTTTAAACATTTGAAAGTACCCCTTTCTATCTTATTGAAAGTACCCCTTTCGAAACCATGTAAAACCCTTTCTTTCTTTTAGGCCGAAAGGCCAAATCATCCTTTCCAAACCATCCATATAAACCTTTCAAAACCATTGAAATTTTGTTCTCTTTCGAAAGCTAAAAACCTTAGACATCCCTCGTTAAAACCATTAAACATTGCCTTTTGAACCATAGGAAAACCTTTCCTTTAAACGATTTAAAACCTTTGGAAAACCCTTTAGACCTTTGGAAACCATTGGGGAACCACCCCTTCGAAACCATCCTTTCAAAGCCTTTCGAAAACATATGGGAACCACTCCTTCGAAACCTTTCTTTAAAACATTTCAAAGGTATTTATTCCTTAAACCCTTTGAAAGCATTTGGGTTTAATATTAAAACATGTGGAAAACACCTTTTGAAATCATTCCACACTGAACTAGTCGAAACCTTTGGGTTGTTCTTTAAAAATCACTAAGGGTCACAACAACTGGGTCAAAAGCATAACCTTTCAAAGTTATAACTTATGGAGGGAAGTGATGGTGTCGAAACCACCCCTTCGAAAACACTGAAGAAGTGGTAGGGTTTTTATAAAACAAAAAAAAAACCCTTCGAAAGCTCTGTTTTGAAAGGTAGAAGGCAGCAGTAAAGTCTTCGACATAGTCTAAAGCTATTATTTAAAAACAAGGAAGCAACTATTTCGAAACCAAACTTTAAAACCATTAACTTGGTTGAAAGCAGACTTAGTCGAAAGCTATTTCCTAGATTAAAGGCACAAACCTAAAACCTTTCTTTAAATCAATTGACCTTGTCGGAAGCCAAATAAGTCGAAAGCTATTTGGTCGAAAGCAAGCTGGCGCTTTTATCATTTAAAACAAAAAGGCACTTCGACCCTTTCGGAACCCCTTGGTTTTGACTCTTACCTTTCGCCTTTGTTCAATAGATTGTGTACCAAGATATTGATGCTATGTGCATTGGTTTGAGGAAGGAGCCGGTGGGTCTTAATCGAAAGTTACTTGGGCGAAACCAAATGAGGTGAAACATTCTTTTAGCATGAATTTCTGATTTAAACCCTTTTATGTAAACTTTTTAACTAACCTTCCTTGTTTGTCAAACTATTATTGGTTGCTAATTTTTCTTTCCTAACAGTACTGCCAAAATTTCAGAATTCATTAATTTAAATCTTTGCAAAATACCCCTTCTCCTTGAATAAATATATAAAACATTTAAGTCCCATACCTTAAATAATTTTATATATTCATTAAAAAACTTTGGAAAATTCTACAAAAATTCAAGAAAATCTCTTTTTATATGTTTTCTAACGTATAAAAATTTCAGATCCAAATTAATTATAATTTACCCATAGATAATTTACAACCCAATAAATCATTTTCTCCACTAGAAAATTGATATAAAATCCACATTAATTCAGAAAATTATGAAAATTGAAATTAATTTCTAAAATAACATTTCAGGTCTATACCTAAAATTTCAATGCATTTGGATGTCAATAAATAGGTGTTTCACATCGAACATATCATAAAAACCCATATAAATATGCATAAATCATCAACAAGTATATAAAAACATTTTGCTCTTCTAAAACATGGCTAAATCATGCAAGATAAATTTAGATTTCGATCAAAACATATAGAAAAGTGAGATGTAGTCATATTCACCTTAGTTTTGTGATTAGGATATGAGATTTGATCTTGGTTATGTTGATTTACTTCTTCCTTTTGAAAATCCTAGCTTTATCTTCTCTTAAGATTTAAAATCGTAGACAGCCTTAGAGTATTTTTGCTTGAGAAAACGAAATGAACGTATGTTTGCTATCCTAAGGGTTTAGGGTATATGTTCTATTGTTTTCCTACTTTACCCCTTACTTATCTCCTACACTCAAATCTATTTTATTTTTTAGTTCATTTTACATAAGGCACGACTGCCCTTGATTAAATCAAATCTCAACCCATTAGTCATCTTACATTATTTTATTTTATTTAGCTAATTAAATATCCTAAATAATGTCATTGAAAATATGGGGTGTTACAATCTCCCCTCCTTAAATAATTTCATCCTTGAAATTATGATAAGGAATACATCATAACAATCAAGGTAAAAGCGATCATCAAGCAGATCAGGATTTGTGCCTCTAATCCTACTCAGTTTCCCAAGTACAATCTCTAGCATCATCACTCCTCTGGACTTTCAATAACCTGACTATCTTGCTCAACTTCTTCTCATCTCTCACGACTACCTAGACAGGCTTCCTAATTATAGTCATGTCTGGTTCCACCACTAAATCTTCTAACACAGTCAGTGCTATAGTAGCATCTGGATCCCTAACACATTTTCTCAGATGAGAAATATGAAAAACATCATGGATTCCTACACAACTACTGGTAACTATAACGACCTAGGATTTTTGTCATTTAATTTTGAACAATTAATTTATTTTTAAACGTTGAATTTGAATTATTAATTAATTTGAATATGGAAGAATTTCTGAAATGGTTTAAAAATTCAAATGTAGGGATTAATTGGATTGATGAATAGTAAATTATTATTGAAAATTGAGTTAATAGGTGAATCTGGATCCTAAAATTTATTAAAAATTCTACATGGATTAGAATTATAATATGGAATTTTGAATGGGATTTTAAAAGTCGATAAATTTAAAATTGGAAATTTATATATTAATTTAATAGTGGAATTAATATATATAATAATTGTGTAAATAATGGAATTTTGATTTAATATAAATCAGAATGATTACTAATGTGAATATAAATTCCATGTGGTTTATAACGGAGTTAGTAAGTTTTAAAAATTTAAAATTTAAAATGATTTCGACGTATTTGAAAATCGCTTGATTTAAACTACGAGTTAAAATAGCCTTCCGAGGCACAGTCTCGGAATTCGACGAAACTTGTTCCATTGGATCTGTAATAGTTTATTATTATTAGATTTCCAATTTCACAGTATTTAGAGTTACCGTCTGGTCATACGAAATAGAAACGCGTTGAAATAAATATCGAAAATTTAATATTTTAATTCTACTCAAAAGGCTATCTTCCACATACGATTGAATTAGGACCTGAAACATGTTCCGTTGTGTTCGGAATATCGGTAAAACATCATAAACGCTACGCAACACGTCTCCTTTGGAGTTCGTTTGAAAAAGCACGATAAATTTGAAAATAATATTAAAATAATATATATATGTATACGTGTGTCTATATATATATATAAGTGTGTGTGTGTATATATATATATATATATATATATACACATACGTTAACATAGTAAAACACTAATAACAATTCGTGGCTGCCTGTTTTATTTCAATGGCCGATGATTCGTGACCTTCCTCCCTCAAATTCTCCTTATCCATCAACTTTTAGCTAAAACCTCCTATTACGAAATTGTCGAACTCATCAACACGAGCAGATCCAACAGTGCATCTTGGTTATTGTTGTCGTTTGGAGCCAGAAAGTGACCGTGAAGGGCATGAGGTTGTGTGCATTTTTTTGGTGGAGGAGGGGACCGAGCCTCATGGTGTTTGGAGTGAAGGTGGAGGCGGCGAAGGGCTATTGCATGCTGGTGTTGGATCGTCTTCAAATCAAGCGTGGTGGTCGCGATTTAAGGTTGAACGGAGGTGGCTATGGGTTTCAGAACCCTAGACATGAACGATTATAAAGGAGAAGAGAATGAGTGTGGCCTTGATTTTTCCGAAGAGAATCGAACGACCGTGATTCTTTTTAGGGTAAAAGAAAATTTTGATTTTTGGAAAATTATTTATATAATTATTTTCAAACTTTAAAATAGCATATCTTTTCCATACGAGATCGAAATTGGACGAAACTGGTGGCATTCGAATCGCAGCAACGAATACAACACACTGGAGAGGAACTAGAGATGTTTGGAGCAAGTTAAAATTTTAGGTTAAATCGAACTTGTTCGATTTAATTTTAAAGTTGAACGTTTGGACAAATTAAACTCAATGTGAGTTAATCTCACTCAATTTTGGACTACTAGCTTTAATTTTAAAATAGATAAAATTAATAGATGATTGATTGGTTAAACTGATGCATTTTTTCAATTGGATGTGATATTATATGTAGTAATATATATATTGGAGTGATTGATATTCTCGCATATATATAATGGACGAGACCCTATGCGCCCCACATAATAGCGGATGACCCTATATACCGCGATATTCCACCTCGAAGTAGAATTGTAATTTTTATGTTGTGCTAACATCTGTGGATGCAGAAAAACAGGTTGGAGGGAATCAACTGGATTCTCCAAAAATGTTAAATTTAATTGCATATATAGTGATATATGTTTTGTTGAATAAACTGTGACAGGTTATTGTGTGATTTGAATTGATTGGATGTTACGACAGTTAATCTGGACTTTTGGTGTTTCCAAACACTAATAAAAATATTGTTTAAATTGGTAAAGAATTGTAAACAAGGATTTTTGGAGTAAAAGTATATAAAAGGATTTTTAAATAATAAATCCTTAAATGGTACTTGTTTACATATAAAAGGTTTTAAAAATCAAGATTTAAAATATTTTGGAAGGATAGAAGTGAATTTGGCAAAAAAGTATAAAATTGTTTATACTAGTCTCAAGTAGGTTTCCAAATTTACGAAGTGAAATTAGAATCGAGAAATTGGGCTTGTTTTAAAAAACGGATTTTTAATTATTAATTCGAATTTTTTTTAAAAGTGTTAAAATTATTCTAGAAATTAGTTATTTAATTATTTTAAATTGTTTAAAGCATATTTAGTTATTAATTAGTTACTTTATAATGGTTGTTAAGATTTATAATTATTTAAGAACTAGTTGGCATATTTGTTTTAAAAGAAAATTTTTAAATTTTACTATGTCTTTGTATAATAAATTTTATTTAAGTATGTTTGCGTAGATTAAACTTGAAATTTATTTTAGATTTTTAAAGCATTATTAATTTTTAAAATAATTTTTTCGAGAAGTAATGGTATACTCGCGTGGCGTAAATCGGAGGTAACGAGTGCCTGCAGTTAAGTTTTGGATTTCTCTGAGATAGAGACGTAACCATTGAGCCGTGATCCATGGTTTGATACCGCAATGGTACTTTCCACATTATTCTAAAGGGGTTTTCGAATATTTTTAAAAAGGATAATTAATAAATATACTGAATTCGATAAGATAAGTACAAACTTTGGATAAAAAGATTTGTTTTATATAAAAATTAAATTAAATAAGACTTGGTTTTTTTAAGTGAAAAGAAGTATTTTTGGTTGAATTGATTGTTTATTTATAGTTATATATAACTGACTGTCAAATCTGAACCTAAATATAACTTTGGAAATATCTAGAAGGGAATTATATTGTACGGTTACCATTAAAGGTGCTATACTGCACGTGTAAACTCGTTTCGTTCTTCTAGGACGTTTATAAGGAAATCCGTCCACTAACGGTTAGGAGGCGATCTCCGATCTTATTTTCATCCGTTTAAGAACTGGGGTTGAGTTTACCGAAAATAGTGAACGTTGTTTCGAAGAGATGGAGATCGGATTTGTTATTCGAAAACCACTTCGATCCAACGAGTATGTTTTTGAAATGAAGACAAGAGCATGGAGTCGAAGATGGAGTAGTGAAGTGCAAGGGCTAATCGCTACTAATCCTAAGGGTGATTCCAAAATGGATTTAGTACGAATAGTGCCTTCGGTTCCGTTCGGACCCAGAACGGACTTGTACGCATGAATTCTATCAGTACATTGTCATTGGAGGAGAATGAGCATTCTAAGTGAATATTTCTAAAAAAGGTAATCGTAGCTCCAGCCTCATCAACCGAGAATGACTGACAAGAAGGGGAGATGCAGCAAGGCTAAGTGGGTAGCACCCAAGTAGGGTATGTCTATCACCTTTCTATATACTCTCGGATATTATTACTACGATTATGGAAGGAGCTCGGAAAAGGGTGGGAACACCCGGGGTGATAGCATATTCGGTCTATCCAGGTCAGGGCGGTCTTGTGCTGCAGGGGATCCCGGCGTGGTCCTCGGTACGCTGTTCAAGATGTGTACTGTGACAAGCGATACCCAATGCCTAGTCAATCAGATGGAATCCATTCTCCAATAAGCACCGTACGGTTTTGATTGTGCCCAATTATGCTGAAACGTGAGATGCAATCATTTCAACTGTTTGAATAAGTATTTGTACTTAGACACTATTATAATATCAGATGATTTTGATATGAAATGTTTTGGTTATCGTAAGGTAAAATCCAATCATGTTATGTGTGGCGTGGTCTTATGAGATACCTTTGGTTTTCAAAGGATTTTGATAAAGTTAATAATTCAAATTAAGTGTGTTTTCTCACGCTGGTTTTCCAGACTGACTCAGGTGTTATTTTATTATAATGTTGTTATTTTATGAAATGTTTTGGTTATCGTAAGGTAAAATCCTATCATGTTATGTGTGGCGTGGTCTTATGAGATACCTTTGGTTTTCAAAGGATTTTGATAAAGTTAATAATTCAAATTAAGTGTGTTTTCTCACGCTGGTTTTCCAGACTGACTCAGGTGTTATTTTATTATAATGTTGTTATTTTATTATAATGCTCAGGTCAGACCGAGTGTTACAGGTACAGGTTAGGATGCTTTGGAGCTCAAAAGACGAGTTGGATAGCGAAGACGTATCACTCATATTTGATTTTGTTTCGCTGCATTGTTTTGTTGGAATTACCAAAAATTGTGAGGGTAGGTTGCTATAACTCTCCAGGTTGGTAATTATTGATTTGTGTACTCTGATGTGAGATATGTATATTACAGTTTTTGATTTATGCAAAGAACTATCTATATTATATGTGTTCAGTCCACTGTGAGATTCTGTTTTGTTAGTTTCTTCTTCTTCTACCTACTTTCTTTCGCTCAACAAACTGTCTTTCCAACACTCGATTATTCGGCATGTTATACAATGAGCGTATTTATGTCAATTTTCGAGGGTCAAAAGGGAGGGTTGTCACATGTGGTATCAGTGCTTAGGTTGGCGATATACCTAGGCTTTGGTGGGGATTACTCATTAGAGATAGAGTTAGTAGTACTCTAGAATGAGTTTGAGTGTATTAATAGATACGGGTGCGTAATTGTTAGTGAATATAATTTTTTTATATTGTATTGATTTATCGGTAGAGTATTTATGAATTCTGGTCAGTCGGGAAGTACAACCGTATCGATAGGGGTTTCTAAACTCTTAAACAAGGTAAACCGACATAGTATTGTTTTAAAATGGGTGAATGAAATAATTTTACCAAAAAATTATATTTTGATATAACGGAAATTATTTCCTGAAATTATTACAGTGATATGCTTGGAATGTTGGTTGTTAATATTATAATCTAAACGAGATTATAATATTTGAAAAGGCTATATATATTACCAAATAGAAATTTATGAGTATGATTTATACAAAGGAGTATAACTAAAATTTGATTTGAACCAAATTTGAAATCCTGAGAATTTTGAGAAATGGGTTAAATTGGGTTTGAACTAAATGTTGGGAATTTTTAAATCTTGGAATTTTTTTAGATGTTTTCTACAGTGTTTGAAAGGAAGAATGGTGATACTTTTTTTAAGATATTTTTGAATAGAAATTGTTTTAACATGAATTTTGAAAGTAAGGAAGCACAGAACTTACTTCAGTCACTGGAAAATAACGCGGTGATGATGGCCACATCATCATTATTCAATTTCGAGTTTTTAAGTGATGGATTGCTACCGTGGTGGTTGACTAAGATTATTTTCTTTGGCTTGTTTGATAAACAAGTTTTTTTAGAGATTCCAAAAGGAAATTGTTTTTGGGCAAAACCAAGTTATTTTGAAAATCCGAAGGTATGATTTGATATACAAAGGTTGACATGTGTATGTTTATGGTTTAAAAATGATTTTAAAAAAAATTTGAATTTTGGGGTTCTATTTAAAATATTTGTAAAGTTAAGAGAAATCAGTTATTGAACTTATAATTTGGACTTGATATTGATAAAAAGGGAAACTGTGAATTTTTAATCCTAGAATAATTTTTTAACTTGAGTTAGTTAAAATGAATAATATGGGTTAAAATTTAACTTAAGGTAAGTTAAATAAAGTGAATTGGAGTTGAATTGAATAGAATGTAAAGATAGAAGTGTAAAAAGATTATATAACTATAAGTTATAATTATTGAATGAAATTAATATACTTAAGCTGTTAAGTGATATATATACCTCAGAGTTATGATTATAAAATGTAAATGGACTCAAGTAAGCAATATGAGATATTAAGTAAGTAAGTTCTTGAACTTATGAATTGAGTAATGCAATGGTAAAACCTAAATGAATTTGGTTTGGTATTAAGGTAAAAGATTTGGAAGTTCATAAAATTTGAACTTCTAAATGGAGGGTGAATTGAAATTGAGTAAATTGAATATAATATGAATGGTGAAATGTTTATATAACTATATGTTATAAATATTGAATGTGAGTAAACTTCGGTGGAAAATACAAGGAATTGTAAATAAAATAAGTTGGTGCAACTTATTAAACTAAAAAGGTGAAAAAGTATAACCAAGTTTGGCAAGAGATGAACTCAATTTAAGAGTAAATGAATCAGATATGATTTTGGAGTGTGGATTGGATAAGTTTGAGTGTGAATTCAAGTTTTAAAGCTGGATATAATTTAAGTAACGATGTAGGGTATTTATAATAAACATTAGAAATAATTTTGTGAAACCATTCATAAATGAATTAGCTTATAATGAAATGTCGTTCACTATAAAATGAAGCGAATAAATCTATATGAATAAAATGAAAGGTGAATGGAAAAGATGTAATATAAGTGGAAGTAAAGTAAATAGGAATGCAAGTGCATAAACCATGTTGTGATATAATGAATTGTCCAAAAAGTGAATGAAATTATTTCCAAGTGATAGTATAAATTGGGTATACTAATTAAATGAAAGCAAATTAAAACGAAATGGAACTTGATTGAAATGGGAATTTAACTTAGGTGATTATTTATGAAATGAATTCACAAAATTAACATGCATTGGAACGTTGTTTAATATAACATAAAGCAAACAAAGTTTGGTGAATAGCATAAATGGGAATCAAATGGAAAATATAAAACATTGATTTAGAGTCAATTTAAAAAGGAATAAATTGAATTTAATAAAATGGATTTTCATATAGTGGGAGTGAATAAGAAATGGAATGCAAATAAATTAATTGTGAATCAATTTGAAAATTAAATAAAAGTGAATTTATGCAAGTAAAGCAAATATAAATCAATTTTGGATGGACATGAGTTTGTTATTGTTGTAAATATGAAATGAATGCAATAAATTTGGTTGTAAATCATTTCGAATTGAATGAAATGATATATGGAACCATGGAAAGGGATTAAATTAGTGTTGGAACCTTATAATTACTTGTGAATATATGATTGGCATGTGCGGGTTAGGAAGTTTATGTGTTTAACTAGTCAAAGGAATGAAATGTATAAAATTTCATGATTTTGAAAACTTATGTGCTTGTTTGAGTAACTACAGGTATGGGGAGCTGTTGGATAGAGTTTGGGCTGCGTAAATGCTTATAAAATAAGCCACTCGCTTAATACGCTAAATAAAGGTACGCCTATGCGATAAAATAAAAAGAATTATTATTATATTTTGTTTTTCCGACCATGTGGGTCGATGTATATATATTTATCTCTCTTGTGATATTGTAAAAGGCTCTCTGTACGAAAGAGACTCTGTCAAATTATTTTGGAAATTTAGGGTGTTAGAAAAATTATGAAAATTTTTGGAAAATTTTTGTCAACTAGGAAAGTTGATTTTTGAACTGTATTTGGAAATCAAGGTTTTTAGATAAAACTAAAGGGTTTTGAGAAGGGAATGAATGATTTTAAATAAGTGGGGTTTGGGTAAGTTAATGGGTTTGGGAGCATTTTTTTCGATCTTGGCAAATTTCGAGGACGAAATTTTTATAAGTGGGGAGGAATGCAAGGACCCGGGATTTTGGTCGTTTAATTTTGAACATTTAATTATTTTTAAATGTTGAATTTGAATTATTAATTAATTTGAATATGGAAGAATTTCTGAAATGGTTTAAAATTTCAAACATAGGGATTAATTATATTGATGAATAGTAAATAAATATTGAAAATTGGGATAACATGTGAATCTGGAGTTAAATAGAGATGGAAATGATTCCTAAAATTTATTAAAAATTCTACTTGAATTAGAATTATAATATGGACTTTTGAATGGGATTTTAAAAGTCGATAAATTTAAAGTTTGAAATTTATATATATATTTAATAGTGGAATTAATATATAATAATAGTGTAGATAATGAAATATTGATTTAATATAAATCAGAATGATTTCTAATGTGAATATAAATTCCATGTGGTTTATAATGGAGTTAGTAAGTTTTAAAAATTTAAAATTTAAAATGATTTTGACAATTTTGAAAATCGCTCGATTTAATCGACGAGTTAAAATAGCCTTCTGGGGCATAATCTTGGAATTCGAAGAAACCAGTTTCATTGGATCCGTAATAATTTATTATTATTATTTCGCAGCGTTTGGAGTTACTCTCTGGTCGTATGAAATAGAAATGCGTTGAAATAAATATCGAAAATTTAATATCTTAATTCGATTCAAAAAGCTATCTTCCACATACGATCGAATTAGGCCTCGAAACATGTTCCATTGTATTCGAAATAGGAGTAAAACATTAAAAAGGCTAGGCGGCACGTCTCGTTTGGAGTACGTTTGAAAAAGCACGTTAAATTTAGAAATAATATTAAAATAATATAGACATATGTATATACACACGTTAGCATAGTGAAACCCTAATAACAATTCGTGGCCGCGTGTTTTTATTTCAATGGTTGATGATTCGTTGACTTCCTCCCTCAAATTCTCCTTATCCATCAACTTTTAGCTAAAACCTCCAACTACGAAATTGTCGAGCTCATCAAGACGAGCAGATCCAACGAGGGATCTTGTTTATCGTCGTCGTTTGGACCCAGAATGTGGCCGTAAAGGGCATGAGGTCACGTGCGTTTTTTTGTGGAGGAGGGGACCGAGCCTCGTGGTGTTTGGAGTGAAGTGGGAGGCGGCGAAGGGCTATCACGTAATGGCGTTGGATCGTCTTCAAATCAAGCATGGGGGTCACGATTTAAGGTTGAACGAAGGCAACTATGGGTTTCAAAGACCCTGGAGACGAACGATGATAAAAGAGAAGAGAATTGAGTGTGGCCTTGATTTTTCTAAAGAGAATCGAATGGCCATGATTTTTTTAGGGTAAAAGAAAATTTTGATTTTTGAAAATTTATTTATATAATTATATTCAAGCTTTAAAATAGCATATCTTTTCCATACGAGGTCCAAATTGGACGAAACTGGCGGCGTTGGAATCGTAGCTATGAATAGGACGCGTTGGAGAAGATCTGGAGACGTTTGGAGCAAGTTAAAATTTTAGGTTAAATCGAATGTGTTCGATCTAATTTAAAATTTGAACGTTTGGGCCAATTAAACTAAAGGTGAGTTAATCTCACTCAATTTTGGACTACTAGCTTTAATTTTAAAATAGTTAAAATTAATAAATGATTGATTGGTTAAATTGATGCATTTTTATCAATTGGATGTGATGTTATATATATTAGTATATATATTGAAGTGATCGATATTCTCGCAAATATATAGCGGATGAGACCGTATGCGCTCCGCATAATAGCGGATGACCCTATATACCGCGATATTCTGCCTCGAAGCGGAATTGGTATTTTTATGTTGTGCTAACATCTGTGGATGCAGGGAAACAGGTTAGAGGGATCCAACTGGATTCCTAAAAAATGTTGAATTTAATTGCATATATAGTGATATATGTTTTGTTGAATAACCTGTGATAGTTTATTGTGTGATTTGAATTAATTGGATGTTACGACAGTTAATCTGGATTTTTGGTGTTTTTATATACCAATAAAAATATGGTTTAAATTGGTAAAGAATTGTATACAGGGATTTTTGGAGTAAAAGTATATAAAAGGATTTTTAAATAATAAATTCTTTAATGGTACTTGTTTAAATATAAAAGGTTTTAAAAATAAAGATTTAAAATATTTTGGAAGAATAGAAGTGAATTTGGAAATAAGTATAAAATTGGTTATACTGGACTCAAGTAGGTTTCCAAATTTACGAAGTGAAATTAGAATCGAGAAATTGGACTTGTTTTAAAAAGAGAATTTTTAATTATTAATACGGAATTTTTTTAAAAGTTTTAAAATTATTCTGAAAATTAGTTATTTAATTGTTTTAAATTATTTAAAGCATATCTTATTATTAATTAGTTACTTTATAATGATTGTTAAGATTTATTATTATTTAAAAACTAGTCAGCATTTTTGTTTTAAAAGAAATTTTTTAAATTTTAAAATGGCTTTGTATAATAACTTTTATTTAAGTATATTTTCCTAGATTAAACTTGAAATTTATTTTAGTTTTTTCAAGCATTATTTGAGATAATTTTTAAAATAAAGTTTTCGAGAACTAATGATATACTCGCATGGCGTAAATCCGAGGCAGTGAGTGCCTGCAGTTAAGCTTTGGATTTCTCTGGGATAGAGACGTAACCATTGAGCTGTTATCTATGGTTTGATACCGCAGTGGTACTTTCCACATTATTTTAAAAGCGTTTTCAAATATTTTTGAAAAGGATAAGTTGTGAATATACTGAATTCGATAAGATATGTTCAAACTTTAGATAAAAAGATTTGTTTTATTTAAAATTCAAACTATTAAGACTTGGTTTTTTCAGTGAAAAGAAGTATTTTGGTTTAATTGATTGTTTATTTGATAGTTAAATAACCGACTATCAAATCTGGACCTAAATATAACTTTGGAAATATCCAAAAGGAGCACGGGAATTATATGGTACAGTTACCATTCGAGGTGCTATACTGTACGTGTAAACTCGTTTCATTCTTCTAGGACGTTTATAAGGAAATCCGTCCACTAACGGTTAGGAGGTGATCTCCGATCTTATTTTCGTCTGTTTATTTCCTATAGAACAGGGGTTGAGTTTACCGGAAACAGCGAACCTTGTTTTGAAGTGACCAGGATCGGATTTGTTATCCAAAAACCACTTCGATCCAACGAGTACGTTTTCGAAATGAAGACAAGAGCATGGAGTCGAAGATGGAGTAGTGAAGTGCAGGGGCTAATCATTACAAATCCTGAGGGTGATTCCAAAATAGATGTAGTAGGAATGGTGCCTTGGGTTCTATTCGGACCCAGAACGAACTTGTATGTATGAATGTTATCAGTACATTGTCATTGGAGGAAAATGAGCATTCTAAGTGAATATTTCTAAAAAGGTAATTATAGCCTCTAGCCTCGTCAACCGGGAATGACTGAAAAGTAGGGGAGATGCAGCAAGGCTAAGTGAGTAGCACCCAAGTAGGGTATGTTTGTCTCCTTTCTAGATACCCTCGGATATTATTACCATGATTATAGAAGTAGCTCGAAAAAGGGTGGGAAACACCCGGAGTGATAGCAAATTCAGTCTATTCAGGTCAAGGATAGTCTGGTCTTATGCAGCAGAGGATCTTAGCGTAGTTGTGACGACCCGCCCTTCTACTCCCAGAAAGACGTATCATCAATTAAGAAAGATAGGGATAGAAATAGAAAAGAATAGAAAGAAAGAACAACAACATCAGAATCTCACAGCGGAACGGAACAAAATATAATACATCACATAACTATTACATAGTTTTACATATATCAGAGTTATACAATATCATACACATGACAATCATATATACATATCTTTCACTACATGCATCTCAAGATACAACATACATCAACTACACAGCAAAACTAGATAGATATATACATACGTCTGGAACTCCTGCTCCAAGCTCCTCCAAAAATCAATGTCCAAAACCTATCACTTGGCTACTCATAAAAATTTGAGTACCCAAGAGTTTATGAAAAAACAAAATATAGACTCCGGGTCAGACATGGGTCTGGTATGAGTAAACGGTTTAAAGTTGTTTAACTTTGAAAAACATTTGAAAATAAAGGTATCACGTAATACTTCCTACACATAAATACGGGTAAGTTTTTACCTTACACTAACCAAAACATGTTATAGGAAATCCAGTGATATTATAACAGTGTCTAGGGTTTTCAGGTAAAATACCAAAATAGCTGAAATGCTTACATCTCACATTCCAACATAATTGGGAACAATCAAAACGTACGACACTTATTGGAGATTGGATTCCATACAATGGCAGGGCTACTGGGGTACCGTCCGTCACAGTACGTGGCCTAGATCACCATACCGAGGAGCCACCCTAACTCCCCTACAACAAAAGGCTGGAACCATTCCTTACTGAACAGTCCCGAACGAGATAACCCCACGGTTGTAGCCAGCAACCGCCCACACAGCCGAAATAAAAAGGGACATCTAGACAGGGGTATATCTCGTCCTGCTTGGGCATGACCCACCTAACCTTGCTGCACATATCCTGTTTTAGCCATTCCTGGTTGATGAGGCTTGAGGCTGTGATTACCATTACAGAACATATCTCTTAGAATGCTCATCGTCCTCCTAACGATGTGCTGAAAGCATTCAATCCATACAAGTTCGTTCCGGGTTCGAACGAAACCGAAGGCATTATCTCGTTCCACTCATTTTGGAATCACCCTCAGAGTCAATGAAAATAAACCTTGCATTCTGAAAACACCATCTCGATCTTCATATGAGAATTCACGACCTATTGTTTAATTTGGACCGATGTGGTTTTTGGATAATCATAAATGACACCCGATCCCGGTCTCATCGAAATCCAAACGCCATTTTAAAGGCCAAGTTGTTTATTAGTTTAAACAGTTAATTCAACAATTGAATTCACATAACATTTATCACAGATAAATCATACACAATCATCATGGATATTGTTTGCGCAAAAATTGGTCACAAACCCCAAATACCGTGAAAGCACCAAAGTATGGATATAAATCAGCAATATTCCAAACACAAATCACAGATCACAGCAAACAACAAGCCATAATCCAGAAATAATGAATAGAGACACAAGATTTATAGTGGTTCGGCTATCTCCGGCCTACGTCCACTTCAAAGTTTTATCCTTTTATTGATTATCCTTGCTGGTTACAGATAATTACAGCAGTAGTAATGAAGAATTTTGAGTACAATAGTGGTACTGAAGTGCAGAAATGAATCCAGCAGAGTCTGGACGTCCAATAGCCAAAAGGTCCTTTTTCTATAGGCTTCAAGAGGCTATTTATAGGCGTAGGAGGCTGAGATCGAGCTAAAACTCCGGGAAACCCCTTCTGGCACGTGAGTGGGCCCACGTGACCACCCCATCAAGTTTCGACTCGATCTGTGATCGATACGAAGTGATTTCGTATCCATCAAAAAATGATCCAATCGAGCTGAAACTTGGCAGGAACATTCCTTACCTTGTATGCAAGCTACTGTGAAAATTTCGTTGCATTTGGATCATCGGTCTAGGAGATATGATCGATACGAAATTGCAATCTTCGTATGTTGTTGCGTTCGTATCCACTGGTTCGAATCCATCATGTTCGACTCAATCAGAAGCACATGCGCGCAATGACGAGGCGCTAATCTCCTGGATCGATTCGACTTTTGCGGCGTGTTGACTGGGTTGATCCACTTTGCGCTCCGAGTTGAACGCTCCTTTCCTGGAGACGCGCACGTATCCACACTTCTCGCTTGCACGTGTCCATCACTTCTCCATGTACTCAACTGTTTGCATCGCATGTTCTCTCGTACCGATCGCAGGAGAGTATTTCGTATCAATCCAATCGATACGAAATGTTGAATTTGATCGATACGAATGAAAGGCCAATAGATGGGTACGAAACCAAACTCAATGATGGATACGAACAAAGCCTTACCTGATGGATACGAGCGAGATTTTACCTGATGGAGTCGAACTGAGCTCCGGTGATCGATACGAGATCATGGACTCGAAATACACCGCCTGTCATAATCCTGATCGATGCGAATGAAATCGCTGCTCCATGGATACGAACTGCCGGACATGCACGAACCATCTCCTCCTTCCTGACCGATAAGAAATCACTGAGTCTAACCTGTGCCGATCGATAAGAACGATATCGATTCGAAGTCCTTACTTTCTGATCGATACGAAATGTATCGATTCGAAACACCACCATGCCCTGCCTTTGATCAATACGAACACTATCGATTCGAAACACTATCCTCCTGATCGGTGCGAAACACATCGATACGAACCAATCCTTTGCACCGATGGATACGAACGGCATGTTCTTCCTACGTTGCATCGATCATATCTCCTTCATACGAACTCCGATTAACCTGAAATTTGAAACATAGCCTCTCCTAGTCCTCATCATCATCCCCAATCGATTCCGTCCCGATTGAAGCTCAACCAAATTTTGACGACATCGATTGCAGCCTTGATTCCAATCAATCTCCAATCCCAATATCCATCATTCCTTGCCAATTTGTTGATATTCCAGACTTGACCAAAAGTGGGATAACATTTGCCCCTCAAAACATGCCTTGTGATAAGAAGGCGTGTTTTGAATAGTTCTGAATCCGACATCCGAAGTCCATAGCCAATTCCAATTCCATGTCCATTTGAACTCGACAACCGAGTCCTAATCCATCCTTATCAAATAGACAATAACCGAATCCAGGACCTCTCCGGGTCGACATCCAAATCCATAACCTCTCCGGGCTCTTGCCAAGCGCAATCCACACCTGACGACCGTGGTCCAGTGTCCCTAGACGTTGAGCTAACCTCACTGGGTTCTTGCCAAGCGCAATCCACACTTGACGACCGTGGTCCATTGTCCCTGGACGTTGTAAAATGCCATGGCTTAAGTCCTAAGCCGTTTCCTAGTCTCTCCGGACCCTTATTGAGCATAGTACATACCCAACGACCTGAAACAATAATCAATAATATGGGGCCTAAGTCCTAGGCCGAATCCTGGTCCCTCGGGACCCTTGCTAAGCATAGTCCATACTCAGCGGCCTGAAAATGATAATACAGGGCGTAAGTCCTAGGCCGAATCCTGGTCTCTCCGGACCCTTGTCGAGCATAGTCCATACTCGATGACCTGAATGAGTCAATTTACCACGTTCGGGCAAAGCGACTCACCCCTTGCCAGGCATAATCCACACCCGACGGCCTTTTATCAAAAACTAGATAAAAATCCAATCAAAATCCAATCCAAAATCCAAATTAAAACCAGAAAATTAGAAATCCAAACCAGCATCCAAAACAGAAACCAAACATCCAAACGAAAAATCCAAATCAGAAAGAAAACAAAACCAAGAGTTCAATCCAAACTCCAAAACCAAACCAGAAAAATCAGTGTCTAATCCAAAAGCAAAAGACAAATTTCACAAACCATAGCATCGCGGTTTATCACCATTCAGAGCATACCTAGGGGCTATCTCCATCCCCATACATGTGTAAATGACTTTGCTGTTTGCTAGTAGCTTGTTACTTATTTCATATTATCCTGGTCAATGGATAATCAATCGACCATTATTCCTGGGCCTCACATCATCATGGTGTGAGGTAGGCGGTGGTTGCTCCTTCTCCACCGCTGCATTCCGTGTCCCAACATACCACCTCAATTATCCATTCCTTACATGCTCCTCAATTATGTCCTTTAAGTGCCCGCAGCTGTTGGTATCATGTCCATCCAAATCATGCAAGAGACAGTGCCTTCCTGATGCCCTCTCTCATTCAGAAGGCTCTCTCCTAGCTGTCCTTCGGTAGGGAAGGCGATTCCGAGTATCCAGGTATATCCGCTCCAGCGTCTCGTTCAATCCTGTGTATGTGGAAAACTTTGGATCCTTCCATCGCTTCCTAGCTTTTCCAGAATCATCATCCAACTTCCTCTTTCCTTTATCTTTATCCGAACCTTTACTGGATGGTCCTCCATCCTCAGTTGCATTTACCTCCTTCAACTTTAAATCCATACTCGCATCTTCTTGCCGAAGGAACCTCTCTACCTCGTGAAAGAATTACCCGAGATCCAGTGGTGGGTCTCGTATTAAAGATACCTTAAAGTCTGAATCCTTCCTCACTCCTGACACTGCTGCCATCAAAACCATCGATGGATCCGACCGATCCACTGAAGCAACTGCCACATTGAATCGAGTTAGAAAAGCTCTAAGCGATTCATCCATCCTTTGCTTTACCGACGTTAATGTCATTACGTTCTTCGGCCTCTTGATATGAACCCAAAACTACCCCAAAAACCTATCCAACAATTCCCTCCAAGTCCTGATAGATCCTTCTCCCAGCTGCCTAAACCACATTGCAGCTAAGTCCGTCAAGTACAAAGGGAAGCATCGAGCCATTACTTCCTCCGATGCCCCCAGCACCTCTATGTGTTGGTGTACCTCATCAAGTGATCAGTTGGGTCTGCCTTGCCATCATATACCTCCACACTAGGTAACTTAAACTTAGGTAGATTCTGA
Organism: Allium cepa; assembly: GCA_030765085.1. Classification (NCBI taxonomy): domain Eukaryota; kingdom Viridiplantae; phylum Streptophyta; class Magnoliopsida; order Asparagales; family Amaryllidaceae; genus Allium; species Allium cepa. The sequence goes on along the minus strand of CM060930.1, from coordinate 76,831,778 downwards.
GCCATCCTTATTTCCTGAGCAAATGGACTCCTGTTCACCCCCTCCAAGTCTCTATTGGTCAAGCCACCTCGTACAGTTTTCCTGATTATCTCTACCAATCCAGCGTTGTCTTTCAGGGGTTGCCCCCGAGGGAACTCTGGCATATATTCTTCATGTGGCTCATTAGCAGCACGTCAGCTCTAGCCTGTTGAACTCCTTCCAAAGGTCCTCCTGTGTTGGATCCTGCGGGCCTGCCCCCAAGCCTTTGTTGATTGCCTTCTGTCTCTATATCTTTTCCTCCATTGGGTTCCATAACCCTAGTTCCTTGTCCTGCATCCACAGCCGTTGTAGCTGTTCCTAAGTTCTGCGTCCCTGCAGCTCTCATCTGCTCAAAGAAAGTCTGCATCATTTCCTGTTGACTCTTCAACAACCTCTCTTGCAGTGAATTTGTTATAGCTTCCATTTCGTCTCTGGTGATGTAGATGGAAGCTTGCCCTTCTCCAGCTCCGGAGGATGCTTCTTGGCTTCCTTCCTGCTGGCTTCTCTCAGCCCTTTGCCTTCTACTATTTTGCCTAGTCATTGTCTTCAAGTCAAAACTCCTCAAACTCTTCAAATCTGAACTTCGAATCCGAGGTAGCGGGTGCTAGTCCTTCTCAGTGAAAGCACCAAAGTGTTTGCGCCAAAATTGGTCAAAAACCCCAAATACCGTGAAAGCACCAAAGTATGGATATAAATTGGCAATATTCCAAGCACAAATCACAGATCACAGCAAACAACAAGCAATAATCCAGAAATATTGAATAGAGACACAAGATTTATAGTGGTTCGGCTATCTCCGGCCTACGTCCACTTCAAAGTTTTATCCTTTTATTGATTATCCTTGCTGGTTACAGATAATTACAGCAGTAGTAATGAAGAATTTCGAGTACAATAGTTGTATTGAAGTGCAGAAATGAATCCAGCAGAGTCTAGACGTCCAATAGCCAAAAGGTCATTTTTCTGTAGGCTTCAGGAGGCTATTTATAGGCGTAGGAGGCTGAGATCGAGCTAAAACTCCAGGAGACCCCTTCTGGCACGTGAGTGGGCCCACGCGACCGAACCAACCAAGTTTCTACTCGATCTGTGATCGATACGAAGTGATTTCGTATCCATCAAAAAATGATCCTATCGAGCTGAAACTTGGCAGGAACATTCCTTACATTGTATGCAAGCTGATGTGAGAATTTCGTTGCATTTGGATCATCGGTCTAGGAGATACGATCGATACGAAATTCCAATCTTCGTATGTTGTTGCGTTCATATCCACTGGTTCGAATCCATCCCGTTCGACTAGATAAGAAGCACGCGCGCGCAATGACGTGGCGCTAATCTCCTGGATCGATTCGAATTTTGCGGCGTGTTGACCAGGTTGATCCACTTTGCGCTCCGAGTTGAACGCTCCTTTTCTGGAGACGCGCACGTATCCACGCTTCTTGCTTGCACGTGTCCATCACCTCTCCATGTACTCACCTGTTTTCATCGCATGTTCTGTCGTATCGATCGCAAGAGAGTATTTCGTATCGATCCGATCGGTACGAAATGTTGAATTTGATCGATACGAATGAAATGCCAACAGATGGGTACGAAATCAAACTCAATGATGGATACGAACAAAGCCTTACTTGATGGATACGAGTGAGATTTTACCCGATGGAGTCGAACTGAGCTCCGGTGATCGATACGAGATCATGGACTCGAAATACACCACCTGTCCCAATCCTGATCGATGCGAATGAAATGTTGCTCCATGGATACGAACTGCCGGGCATGCACGGACCATCACTTCCTTCCTGACAGATACGAAATCATTGAGTCGAACCTGTGTCGATCGATACGAACGGTATCGATTCGAAGTCCTTACTTTCTAATCGATATGAAACGTATCGATTTGAAACACCACCATGCCCTGCCTTTGATCGATAGGAGCACTATCGATTTGAAACACTATCCTCCTGATCGATGCGAAACACATCGATACGAACCAATCCTTTGCACCGATGGATACGAACATCGTGTTCTACCTTGCATCAATCATATCTCCTTCATACGAACTCCGATTAACCTAAAATTTGAAACATAGCCTCTCCTAGTCCTCATCATCATCTCCAATCGATTCCGCCCCGATCGAAGCTCAACCAAATTTTGACGACATCGATTGCAGCCTTGATTCCAATCGATCTCCAATCCCAATATCTATCATTCCTTGCCAATTTGTTAATATTCCAGCCTTAACCAAAAGGTGGGATAACAGATATATCAAAGCATATCATAGAACATCACCGAATATCACCAAGTAATAATCACAATTAGATATTCTACATATACAACATTCATAAGCAATCATCTTGAATTATTATTGTAATTAATTCAATTTAAATCACATACTTGAGAATTAATCTCTTAATCCGATTTAATTAATCATTAATTATCAATTTATTTACTTTTTTCATTTCAAATTATTAAATTAGTAAATCATTTCTTAATCAATTATTAAGTCTTAATTACTTAATTACCTAATTAGTTTATTCACACTATTTAATTGATTACTTCCTAATTAATTAATTTAACCTTAATTAACTATTCCTTAATCATTAATTAATAACCTTAATTATTAATTAATAACACTTAATTATCCATTTATTAACTGATAATTACCTAATTAATCATTTATTTATTTCTTAATTAAATTACTTAGCTAATTAACTATTAATCATTCATTAATTAACTTTAAGCAGTTAATTACCAATAAATTAATCTCTTAATCATTAATCAATCTAAACTCTAATTACTATTATAAAGTAATCAGTCTTAATTACTTCCAAAATAATTAATCAATATTAATTAGTCATCTTAATTAACATTTTGAAAGTTCTTCTTGTAAACTTTGAAAATCAAATTATTATTAACTATAAAACTTAAATGTTAATAATATTTTATACTTTACTTAAAGTAATTACTTAATTAAAATAATAATTAAGTGTTTTAAAAAATTGTTAAGTATTAACTAAAAACATTATAACTTAAATCAAAATTTTAACTTCAACTTGTTAAACATTTATCATGTTCACAGTGCTTAAAAATTTATGGAAACCAAATTTACTTAACTTTAACATTAAAATACAATACTGCAGTTTGGGATAAACCTGAGACTTCCCTGTGCTTTACTCATGTTAAACTTCGAGTTAATCACCTATTTCCCCGAGTCTTCCCTCTTCACTCTTCTTCTTCTTCTCCTTTTATTTTTTCCAGTAAGTATAAATTTAAAACTTAAGTTAAATTAAAACACCAGGTATCTCACTCTCGAACACGACCTAAAACCCGAAGAATCACCCAGCTTGCTCGAGCACGACTCGAGACACATGCCATCAACGTCGCTGACACCGAAGCCATGTCGTACATGTGCACGACGACGCAACCGACCTCTGACGAACTCCAACATCACAGGAGAGTCACAAATGTACCCTAGATTCGAAATACAAACACAAATCGCTTACAAAAATTCGAATTCGAAAATTTAGCATTAGGTCGAAAAATTGCAATCACGACCATCAACAAAAACGCCTCGCGATCGTCACTCCAACCAACAGGGAAGCTTGAATTCCATCCACACCACAACAACACGACAAGCTTCCACCCTCTTGAATCGTGTGAAGCTCGATCACGCATAGATGACGAATTCGTTACGTTTACTGACATGAACAAAAACTTGAACCCAAACCCTAAATCAATCTTGTTCCCTTAATTCACACAATAGAAAAATTATCTGATAATTTTTACGACATCACCAATGTTCACACTTGCTTCAACACAAATTTGAACATTTAAAATTGATTCAATGGTTCAAAAATGGGAAAAATGCAATTTTGGTTCACATACAAACCGCTCTTAAAATCCCATACTAAAAATCTTCATTTTAGTTTTAAAAATCATAACTTCCAGTAAGAATTCAGGATATAAATTTGAATTAGCATTTTATAACAAATGAATTCATCAACTTCTTACTTGATTGCCTGTAAACAATGTTTCCAGGGTTACCGTCTCTCCAACATACTTTAAACAGATTTTAAAAATCATGGTTTAGGTTTTAAACATCTTGTTTGTTAAAAAATCTAAAACTTATCATGATTAGATGAAAAATATTTGAGTTTAGAAAAGAAATATGCAACTGTAACAAATAACAGAGATGTTCATAGCAATACATAATTTTATGCAAGACTAAAGCATACACAGTATCACATAATTAATGAATTATCTTCATTGTTTTAATCTAAACTTTAAAGCTTTTAAGTTGATGTTTACTCACCAGAAAATTCCTTTGAACATAAAGCACTTTGTAACGACCCAGAATTTCTGTTAAATAAATTCGCATATTTAATTGATTTTTAAATAATTAAAAGATAATTTTATAAGTCGAATAAATTTTATTTTGAATATCTAGATTTAATTGGATAATTAAATCGATAATTTAATATTGGAAATTACAGAAATAATTGGAAATTTGGTTGAATGTGATTAAAATTGATTTGTAAATTTATTAAATCATATTGGAGTTAGAACAATGTTTGTGAACTTTTAAAATTTAATTAAAAGTTTATTTGTGAAAAATTGAATATTTTAATATTTAATTGACGAGTTAAAATAGCCATTTTTCAAACAGTCTCGGATTTTGACGAAACTAGTTTCATCGGATCCGTAATGTTAAATTATTGTATGGTTTCAAATTTCGTGTCAATTGGATTTACCGTTTGTCCGGGGCAAGCCAAAACGCATAGAAATTGGTTTAATCGATTTATTTTAAATTTGATCGTTTATTGCTGTACTAGCACAGATGGTCAAATTAGCTTCCGAAACCTATTCCATTGTGTCCGAAACGTGGGGTAAACCCTAGGAATGTCGATCACACATGAGATTTGGAGTTCGAAAAATCGGATAAATAGTGATTTTCGGTAAATTTTCTATAAAAAGGACCCCTTGTCTTCATGTTACCAAAACCCTAGTTTAGAGAGCTCAGCCACCACAATATTTTCAATGGCCGAAATCGTGCCATATTCTTCCTCTAATTTCTCCAAATCCATACTCATCCACGAAAAACTTCCAACTAGTTAATTGTAGACCTCGTCGAGACGTTCAGATCCAACGGCTATGATCAAGTATTTCGCGATAGATTAACGGCAATTCTCAGCCAAAGGCCGGTCGTTCGTGCGCGAATTTCGAGAAGGACGGGGGACCGAGTGTTATGGGGTTGCAGCCGAAGATGGAGCAAGCTATGGCCGTTCGTTTGGAGTTGTTTGATCGACTCCTCGTTGATTGTAGGTGATGCGACAATTAGGGTTTGCACGGCTAACATAGGTTTCTCGCCGTTCGACACTAGCCTGGGAAGAAGCATTCGCGTGCGGCCGTGATTCCCTTAGTTTGAACGTGCGGCTGAGATTTAATTTGGGTTAAAACTGAAAATAGAAATTGAAATTTATTTATATTATAATGTGTGCAAACTTTAAAATATCATATCTTGTTCATACGAGGTCGAAAAATTATGAAACAAGTTGCGTTGGAATCGTATGGACGAATACTACGCAATGGAGCTGGTTTGGAGTCGTTTGGAGCTAGTGAAAATTTTGGGTAAAATTAAACGCGTGTTTAATTTTATTCGAAATAAAACGCTACAACTGTTATCGGAAACTCAAGGTGAGAACTTCTCACACAATTGAATTGTTTCGATTTAAATTTAAAATAGTTAAATTTAAAATTTCTTGATTGTGTGATTGGATGATAAATTATTATCTGTTGTTTTGAAATAGACCCTATACGCCGCATATTAAGCGGATGTTATTTATTAAAAACATATACCACGATAATTCCAACTTGTATGGAATTGGTATTATATATGTACTTGGAGTTGATTTCCCGCATTATATAACGGATGAGACCCTATTGAAGCCGCATAATAGCGGATAGTATTTTATAAATCCCATATACCGCGGTATTTCGTCCTGAAGCGGAATTGGTATTGTTCTAATATCTTTGGATGCAGGGAAACAAGTTGGAGGGATCCAACTGGATTCCTCAAACATTTGAATTTTTTTCAATGTTGTGTGTTGATCTATTTATTGATCTATTTATAATCTGCGTGATTATCTTTGTGATTGAAATCGTTAAAGGCTAAATTCTAGCCGAATATATTTTTGGTATCGTTAGATGCCGAAAATAAATAAAGTTTGATTTTTGAAAATTTAAGTTGAGAATTCATAATAAAATTTAATTTTGAAATTGATTCATTTTAAATGAATAAACGTTGTAATTTTTATGTTATAAAAATTATGATTTTTGTGAAATATAACCGAAATGTGATTTTCGAAATAAGTAGTTGATTAATTTATAAAATGGTTTAAACTGGGATTTTTGAATTATTATAAATGCTTTATATAAAAAGATTTGTAAAATTGATATTTATAAATTAAAATGTTGGAATTATAAAACGAGTTTTTATAAGTGTTAAAATGAAATATAAATGGATTTCATAAGTGGATGAAATCTATAGATTTATAATTTGTGAAGTTATAGAATGAATAGATTTTGTAAAATCAAAGATTTATAAGTAATTAACTTATAAATTAGATTTTTAGTATAAAATTGAGTTATAAATTGAATTGGTTAATAAAGGAGATTTATAAATCGAAGTTTTTATAAATAGAAATGGAATTTATAAACGTTGTTTTATAAATCCGAAATCGACTTATTTTAATAAGTTTAATTATTATAGCTTATTAAAGGAGATATATCCACGATTTTGGGACAGTGGATAATCCTTTAAATAAAATATGTAGAAACTGAATTTGGTTAACAAAGTATATTCATGATTTTGGACGGTGAATAATATATTAAAGAAATATTTTGGGAAAGTGATATTTTAAATAGATTTAAAACAATTTAAAAATGTTTTAAAATGTGTTAAGTATCGAAACCATAGATTTCAACATTCATTGTTGAAATAGACGTTTTCGAGAAATAAGGAAATAGTGGACTATAATACTGTTGTTATAGTAAATGATTTCGAAAGGAAATGTTTTATATAGTAATGGGGTTTATATATCTATTTTAATTTCGAATCCCTATACTAGTCATTTTGGGTTGTCGTAAGGATGTTTTACGCAACATTCGTTTTGACTCAAATAAATGTGTTTAAGAGAATGTTTTCCTTAAAAGAATAAAATATATACTTAATTGTGATTTAAGTATATTGAATATTTTCCAAATGTTGAAAATAAAAATATTTGTGAATTACTTATTATTAAATAAGTATGGAGATGTTTTTCCAATATGAAGTGAATGTGTGAAGATTTTATCTTTTAAAGATAAATTGAAAATGAATATTGGAAATCGATTTGAAAATCGTATACTCATAGATTTTTTGGAAATGTAAATTCACTATGGAATTTATAAAAGAAAGGGAAATTTGTTTAAAAATAAACATTGATTTATTTTTGAAGTATGGAAATAAATTTACGGATTTGGAACGTAAGTTTTTAATAAATTGGTAAGGATTTATTTGATTGATCTAAATGAACCATTTTAAATTTAAAATGGATAAATATTTGGAAGTGTTTCCATTTAAGGAAATTGATTTGAAATTTGTTTTCAAAGATTGAAAGGTGAAAAATGATTCGAAATTTGTTTTCAAATGGTTGAAGTGTAGAAAATATATCTTTTAAAGATATTTTTGGAAAATAAATAATTTGGGAAATTATTTGAAATCGGGTGATGTTGTGAATATGGATTGATCGTTAAATAACCGACTATCAATATTGACCTTTAAATAGGTATTTGTTGTGAATTGGTTGAAATTGAATGCTACACTTATTTTTAAATTATTGCGCACGTTATTCGGACTACCCATTCCGAATAGTGATACGACGTAATGGATATCATTGAAGACCGATGGTGAAGACCGGGTATTTGTGGAAACGATAGGATGACCTATCGATTGTCTCTGCACCGTTAGCTATGGTATGGAGATTTCCTTTGTGATGGGAAATTCGACCGGGATTGTGAATACCCGGATTGCAAGGGCTTCTTTTGAAGTGTCTTCGGTTCTGTTCGAGCCCGGAACAGACTTGTATGGTTACATGTCTGACATTACATTTTGAGATATAAAGCAGATTTCTTTCAAATACATTTCCGTTGGTGGCGGAGAATTTATTCTCTTAGCTTAACACCCTTAGAGGTTATGTAGTTGAAGGTTGTCAACGATATATTCCCAATTTGGTAATGTGGCATGCTGAGTGTTGCTGTGTGATGATTATTTATTGATCATTTGTTGATCAAAGCGTGACTTTGTGAAAAAGCTTAGCTTTGTGGACGAGACTTCATCAGACCTCACTCCCCGAAAATGGTCAAAACAGGATTATGTGGCAAAGGTTATGAGGGTCGCGCCCTTTAGGGTATGTCATTTCCTTCTGGAAAGGGTGGTATCATGGTATGAAGCCCAGATACTTACTCATGTTGACACACTATATTTATTACTGTGTGATGTTGGTTATCGAGTGCTCGGATAAAGGTCCAAAGGGACCGGTGGATGACATATTCGTGTAGTAGTTACCTAGTTATAGAGGTAGCCCGGCCTTGTGTTGGCAGAGATCTAACCGTAACGTTAGGTTCTCGGGACGTCCCGCCAGAGGCGATCCCATTGACAGTTGGAAGTTCCTTAGCCTGACCATTTGTTGGAAATCCAAGTAAAACAATACGCATCTAGTATGGTTTTAGTTGTATTACCTGCCATGCAATGTGGCGGTAACCTTCTATTGAACATGGTAACTATAGTTGGCATACGATAATGGTCGTATGTTGGCTAAGATTTATATTCTATTTTCGAAATGCTTTCTACACTATGCACTAATAATAATAAAAAAAATCAAATGATTCTGCGTAGTAAGCATCTTTGACTATCATAAGGAGAAATATCCTCCGATTCTGCATTTGCATTATGTGTGTGCGGGGAGGCCTTATGGTAGTTTCATTTTCCAAAAGCATTGCGGATATTTTTCACTTCCCCTTGTTGTTGTTGTTGTTGTTTTAAAAGTTAAATAACTGTTTTAAGTTCTCACACCAGTCCCATGACTGACTTGGAGTTTATTTTTCTCTTCCTAAACACTGGGTGCCCATAATTTTCCACACGGGCAGTCTAGAGTCAGGTTACCAGGTCATTCTGGATTCAGAAGTGCTTTGGAGCTCAAGTGGCGAGCTAGATGGCGAGACGTATTACTTGTATATGATATTATCTTTCTGCTGTGTATTTCACATGTAAAGACATGTTTGTATAACTGTCCATTGTTGTTGTATTGTGTTGTATATTGTTGTTGTACACTCTGATGATAATGTAATAACTGAGATAGTACTTTGTTTTTAAAGATATTCATTTATCTATTATATGTTGTTCCGCTGCGATATGTGAGATTCTGATCTTGTTTCTGTTCTATTTTTTTCTTACTTCTTCTATCGTTTTCTTCTACCTCTTCTTTTTAACCCTAACAATTCGGTTTTCCGGCATTCGATTATGCGGCATTTGATACAGTGGACGTATTAATGTCGATTTTCGAGCGTCGAAAAGTCGAGTCGTTACATACTTGATGTTTTGAAAACATGTTGTTGAAAACTGCCAGTGCATTTCCTTGTTTTTTTTATTTTAAACTTGAGCTTTGATTCTTTTTCTTGTTTTTGTTTCTCAGGTATTATTGAACGAACTAAAAGTAGATGTATTCATATATAAGAGGACACAGGTGAATAAAAGAAGGTACTAACTGGTACTGTTGTTTCCTCTTATGGCTTTAACTTGACAGATTTTTGTTTCTGAAAAGATAAGATTTGCAAATATTTGAATAGACCAAATATTTGGCTGAGATGATGGCAATTAAATGCCTTGTTTCCATATATGTTTGCATGTTATAATTATATTTTCTGTGTATATAGATATTTTGTTTGAAAAATTACACTTAGCAGTTATACATTTGGCTTGCATATGAAGATATCTTGTATGCAGACATATACTTTGCAGGTAGATATAGCTTGTAGATGAAGATATTGTGTATTGTTATTTTCTAGCTTGAATAATGTTTGTCTGGTATTACTTTTTATACCTTATGCTTAATTCATAAACAAATGTTTGTCTTATTTTATTTTATACTTTGGTCTTATTCTCTTGTGCTTTAATTTATACTTGTTCTTACAATTTTCCAGTATGTTGTATACATCCAAAAGCACTTAATCCTTGTTTTTATTTATATTTGTATTTTGTATTTTGACTATCAATATTCATATGGTTTACTTACTTATATTTGTTTGTATTTTTATTTTAGCTATCAATATTTAAATGATATTCATGCTTACTTATTTATGTTTATATTTTATAATTTAACTATCAATATTTAAATTGCATTCATATGTTTGACTCAATTTTTTATACTTATTTTTATATTGATAGAATTAGATTTTATTTTAAACATTAGCATCCATATGTATATTTACCAAATGTAAACAAAGTAAAGTATTTTATTTAAATTATATAAGATAGATTTTTATTGTAAATATTATTGAGATATTTATTTCAAATTTTCAAATTCATGTCCTTTCAAAATACAAATCCATTATAAACAAATGGCAATATTTCCAAAATCATATTCATTTTAAAATGATCAGTTTGTTTTCATTTAATTAGATTAAATATTTATTAAAATAATAGGACCAAAATCCAAGGTCGTTACATTCCTCCCGCCTTAAAAGAATTTCGTACCCGAAATTTAAACAAAAGATAATTCAAAAGCTTTTATACCAACCATTTAAACACACATATCGTTCACACATTAGCAAACAACCATACAATCTATCCTAACAAGCATCACTAGCTATCTGGACATAAATCCGGATAAGCTTTCCTGAAACTATCCAGAGTTTCCCAGGTGCAATTCTCGGGGATCCTCGCTCCACTGCACTTTGACAAGCTTCGCTACTTAACTCCTGAGTTGCCTCTTGTCTTGATCAACAATCCGAACTGGATTCCTGACCACAGTCAAATTCGGCTCAACTTCCAAATCTTCCTGGACTACCAGTCCTACAACTGATGATGGATCATGAACAAACTTACTTAACCGGGATACATGGAATACATTATGAATTACAGACATCCGTTCTGGCAATTCAAATCCGTAAGCTACAGCACCAATCCTTTTCAATACCCGAAATGGTCCAATATATCTCGGGGCAAGTTTTCCCGTCTTTCCGAATCTAATAGCTCTTTTAGTCGGGGAAACTTTGACAAAAACAAAATCACCAATCTCAAATTCCAATTGTCTCCTTTTCTTATCTGCGTACTTCTTCTGACGGTCTTGAGCAGCACTCATCCTTTCTTGATAAGCTCAACTTTAGCAGAAGCTTCACGAATCAAAACTGGCCCAAACACAAGACAATCTTCCGACTCAATCCATCAGGATGGGGATCTACATGGTCTTCCATACAAATCTTCATAAGGAGCCATCCTGATACTCGCTTGATAACTGTCACTACAGGCGAATTCCACTAAATGAATATGGTCTTTCCAAGATTCACCAAAATCCAAAACACAAGCTCGCAGCATATCTTCAAGAATTCGGTTCAGTCTCTCCGTCTGTCAATCGGTCTGAGGATGTTAGGCTATACTCAATCTCAAACTTGTTCCTACTGCTGATTGCAGAGCCTCCTAGAATTTGCTGGTAAAGATAGGATCACGATCACTTACTATACTGACGGAACACCATGCAATCTGACTATCTCCCTTAAGAAAATTACTGCTAGAGAAATTGTAATACGAGTTGCCTTAACGGTATAAAATGAGCACTCTTAGTTAACTGATCCACAATAATCCGTATACCAACGTTTCTTTTCTTGGTTCTAGGCAAACCGCTGATGCAATCCATCAAAATCCTCTCCCACCTCCATTCTGGGATTTCCAAAGGCTGCAACAAACCGGCTAACTTCTGTTGATCTCCTTTCACTTGTTGATAGATAGTACAACTATTAACGAAAGTAGCTATATCCCTCTTCATGCTCGGCCACTAGAAAATTCTTCTCATATCTTTAGGCATCTTAGAAATTCCTGGATGGATATTCAGTCTAGAGCGATGACATTCGGCTAAGACTTCTTACCTTGATCTATCTATATTAGGCACATACAAACGACTATTAATCCTCAAAACACCCTGATCATCCACCTTGAAATCAGAATACCGACCATCCTTAGTTCCATGAATCAATTCCAAAAAAGATCTATCCTCCATTTGCTTACTTATAATTCTGACCTGGAGAGACGGAACAACTTCCAAAAGAGACAGGACTGGATTTCTACTAAGAGCATCAGCCACAACATTCGCCTTCTCCCGGGTATACAGAATATCCAAATCATATGATGCTAGAAACTCGACCCATCGCTGCTGCCTCAGATTACGATCCTTTTTGAGAGAAAAGATATTTCAACGGTTTTTGATTCATGAATATCTCAAACTTCTCTCCCAAGAGATAATGTCTTCAAATCTTCAAAGCAAAAACAATGGCTAACAATTCAAGATCGTGTGTAGCGTAGTTCCTTTCATGTGGCTTTAATCGCCGACTCGCATACGCAATTACTCTTCCATTCTGCATCGACACTGCTCCCAAACCAACTATACAGACATCTGTATAAACCTCAAATTTGCTTTTCCCATCCGGAATAGCTAGCATTGGTGCACTGGTTAGCCTCATCTTCAATTTCTGGAAAACTTCTTCACATTGGGGTGTCCATTTGAATTTAGCTCCTTTCCTTGTCAACTTGGTTAGATGTGAAGAAATCTTGGAACAGTCCTTGATAAACCTCTTGTAGTAGCCAGCTAATCCAGAAAAAATGCGAACTTCCGTTGATGACTTCGGTTGCTTCCATTCCAAAATAGTCTCGACCTTCGCTGGATCTCCGAAGATACCTTCACCAGAAAAAATGTGCCCTAAAAAAATTTGACTTCTGGTTTCCAAAAATGGAACTTGGAGAACTTCGCCTCCAAAACAAGCCTACTCAGTGTCTCCAACATTATCCTTAAATGCCGCTTGTGCTCTTCTTCCGACCTAGAATAGACCAGAATATCATTGATGAATACCAAAACAAACTTATTCAGTTCATCCCGAAAGACTTGATTCACCAGATCAACACAGAACCTTAGCGATCCATCCGATTTGGTGATAAACACCGCAGCAGAGCCCCAACAAGAAAAAATGGGCCTAATCAACCCCTTCTTCAAAAGATCCTGAGTCTGCTCAACTAACTCTTCTCTCTCTCTAGGAGCCATTATCCTACTAGGCTAAATCACTGGCACTGCTCCTGGAATCAAATCAATGCGAAACTCTATCTCTCGATGTGGAGGCAAACACTTGACTTCATATCCAAAGCTCTTCGAGAAACTCGGACCTCGAACCCAACAGAAACACCCGACTGAACTTAGCCACAATACCGAAGCAAACATACTTCCTTAACTTGTTCCAAAGAAATATCTTCGGAGACATCCATAATCACTATGTCTCATCACAAAGCTACTACATCCTGAGGTATCAAGATATCATGGCTTGTTTCCGTCCAACCGACATATCCAAACTCAAGCTCATCCAAACTTACACTTCAAAGATGAACTCCGTACCTTAACAGGTTTCCTTCAGAGATCGATGAAATCCCTACACCACCCAAAGTTCACTCGAGACGGTAATAGGTCTACAGTCTCGACAGATACACTTCCAACCTCAAACATTCAAACTCCAACCATCTGTAGTCGTGTTACACACACCACTACCCTATCTTCCTTTATAATTTATTGGAAAACCAGAACAGGTAACCGAACAAATGGGTAGAAATAAATAATATATATCAAAATTACAAATACGCTCTCTCAAGAAAGAAATTACTCAAGAGCCTAAGTATTCGCTCAACCTAGCGCTCTGATACCACCTGTGACGATCTAAGCTTTGCAACCATCGACGGAAGCTCACTCGACCGGTAGGCTTTGCAACCATCCAAGCCCCGCCATGGCTCACAGTGATACCTCGGGTTTGCTTTTACGGCCAGCCTCTCGACTCGCAACCAACCCCACAAGGCCTTATACTACCCCCGGGGACATGTAGGGGTAAGAGTCTCCTGTTCGCCACCTAATGCAAAGCGAGAACCCTCTATCACGCTGTAATGTAGCAAACCTGATCCCGGTCTCATCGAAATCCAAACGCCATTTTAAAGGCCAAGTTGTTTATTAGTTTAAACAGTTAATTCAACAATTGAATTCACATAACATTTATCACAGATAAATCATACACAATCATCATGGATATATCAAAGCATATCGTAGAACATCATAGAATATCACCAAGTAATTATCACAATCAGATATTCTACACATACAACATTTATAAGCAATCATCTTGAATTATTATTGTAATTAATTCAATTTAAATCACTTACTTGAGAATTAATCTCTTAATCCTGTTTAATTAATCATTAATTATCAATTTAATTACTTATTTCATTTCAAATCATTAAATTAATAAATCATTTCTTAATCAATTATTAAGTCTTAATTACTTAATTACTTAATTATTTTATTCACACTATTTAATTAATTACTTCGTAATCATTTTATTTAACCTTAATTAACTATCCTTAATCATTAATTAATAACACTTAATTACCCATTTACTAACTGCTAATTACCTAGTTAATCATTTATTTATTTCTTAATTAAATTACTTAATTAGTTAACTATTAATCATTTATTAATTAACTTTAGGTAGTTAATTACCAATAAATTAATCACTTAATCATTAATCAATCTAAACTCTAATTACTATTATAAAGTAATCAGTCTTAATTACTTCCAAAATAATTAATCAATATTAATTAGTCATCTTAATTAACATTTTAAAATTTCTTATTGAAAACTTTGAAAATCAAATTATTATTAACTATAAAACTTAAATGTTAATAAAATTTTATACTTAACTTAAAGTAATTACTTAATTAAAGTAATAATTAAGTGTTTTGAAACATTGTTAAGTATTAACTAAAATCATTATAACTTGAATCAAAATTTTAACTTAAACTTGTTAAACATTTATTATGTTCACGATGCTTAAAAATTTGTGGAAACCAAATTTACTTAACTTCAACATTAAAATACAATACTGCAGTTTGGGATAAACACGAGACTTCCTTGCATTTTACTCGAGTTAAACTTCGAGTTAATCACCTATTACCCCGAGTCTTCTCTGTTCACTCTTCTTCTTTTTCTCCTTTTTTTTCAAGTAAGTATAAATTTAAAACTTAAGTTAAATTAAAACACCAAGTAGCTCACTCTCGAACACGACCTAAAAGCCGAAGCAATCACCCAGCTTGCTCGAGCATGACTCGAGACACATGCCATCAACGTCGCTGACACCGAAGCCATGCCGTACGCGTGCACGGCGACGCGACTGACCTCTGACGAACTCCAACATCACAGGCGAGTCACAAATCTACCCTAGATTCGAAATCCAAACACAAATCGCTTACAAAAATTCGAACTCGAAAATTTAGCATTTGGTCGAAAAACTGCACACACGACCATCAACAAAAACGCCTCGCGATCGTCACTCCGACAACCAAAGAAGCTCAAATTCCATCCACACCACAACAACACGACAAGCATCCACCCTCTTGAATCGCGTGAAGCTCGATCAGCATAGATGACGAATTCGTTACATTTACTGACATGAACAAAAACTTGAACCCAAACCCTAAATCAATCTCGTTCCCTTAATTCACACAATAGAAAAATTATCTAGTAATTTTTACGACATCACCAACGTTCACATTTGCTTCAACACAAATTTGAACATTTAAAATTGATTCAATGGTTCGAAAATGGGAAAAATGCAATTTTGGTTCACATACAAACTGTTCTTAAAATCCCACACTAAAAATCTTCGTTTTAGTATTAAAAACCATAACTTTCAGTAAGAATTCAGGATATAAATTTGAATTAGCATTTTATAACAAATGAATTCATCAACTTCTTACTTGATTGCCTATAAACAATGTTTCCAGGGTTACTGTCTCTCCAACATACTTTAAACAGATTTTAAAAATCTTGGTTTAGGTTTTAAACATCGTGTTTGTTAAAAATTCTAAAACTTATCATGATTAGATGAAAAATATTTGAGTTTAGAAAAGAAATATGCAAGTGTAACAAATAACAGAGATGTTCATAGCAATACATAATTTTATGAAAGACTAAAGCATACACAATATCACATAATTAATGAATTATCTTAATTGTTTTAATCTAAACTTTAAAGCTTTTAAGTTGATGTTTACTCACCGGAAAATTCTTTGAACAGAAAGCACTGGATGTTTTGAAAACCTGTTGTTGAAAACTGCCTGTGTATTTCTCTGTTTTTTTTATTTTAAACTTGAGCTTTGATTCTTTTTCTTGTTTTTGTTTCTCAGGTTTTATTGAACGAACTAAAAGCAGAAGTATTCATATATAAGAGGACACAGGTGAATAAAAGAAGGTGCTAATGGGTACTGTTGTTTTCCTCTTTTGGCTTTAACTTGACAGATTTTTGTTTCTGAAAAGATAAGATTTGCAAATAATAGACCAAATATTTGGCTGAGATGATGGCAATTAAATGCCTTGTTTCCATATATGTTTACATGTTATAATTATATTTTCTGTGTATATAGATATTTTGTTTGAAAACTTGCACTTAGCAGTTATACATTTGGCTTGCATATGACGATATCTTGTATGCAGACATATACTTTGCAGGTAGATATAGCTTGTAGATGAAGATATCGTGTATTGTTATTTTCTAGCTTAAATAATGTTTGTCGGGTATTACTTTTTATACCTTATGCTTAATTCATATACAAATGTTTGCCTTATTTTATTTTATACTTTGGTCTTATTCTCTTGTGCTTTAATTTATACTTGTTCTTACAACTTTTCAGTATGTTGTATACATCCAAAAGCACTTAATTCTTGTTTTTATTTATATTTGTATTTTATATTTTGACTATTAATATTCATATGGTTTACTCACTTATATTTGTTTGTATTTGTATTTTAGCTATCAATATTTAAATGATATTCATGCTTACTTATTTATGTTTATATTTTATATTTTAACTATCAATATTTAAATTGCATTCATATGTTTGACTCAATATTTTATACTTATTTTTATATTGATAGAATTAGATTTTATTTTAGACATTAGCATCCATATGTATATTTACCAAATGTAAACAAAGTAAAGTATTTTAATTAAATTATATAAGATAGATTTTTATTGTAAATATTATTGAGATATTTATTTCAAACTTTTGAATTCATTTCCTTTCAAAATACAAATCCATTATAAACAAATGGCAATATTTCCAAAATCATATTAATTATAAAATGATCAGTTTGCTTTTCATTTAATTAGATTAAATATTTATTAAAATAATAGGTCCAAAATACAAGGTCGTTACAGTAGTCCTCCGTACGCTGTTCTAGACGTGCACTGTGACAGGCGATACCCCAGTGCCTAGTCATTCAGATGGAATCCATTCTCCAATAAGAGCCGTACGATTTTGATTGTGCCCAACTATGATGAAACGTGAGACGCAAGCATTTCGGCTATTTGAATAAATATTTGTACTTAGACATTATTATAATATCAGATGATTTTGATACGAAATGTTTTGGTTATCGTAAGGTAAAAACGCGTCGTGTTATGTGTGGCGCGGTCTTACGAGATACCTTTGGTTTTCAAAGGATTTTGATAAAGTTAATAATTCAAATTGAGTTTTTTTCCCACGCTGGTTTTCCAGACTAACTCGGGTGTTATTTTATTATAATGCTCGGGTCAGACCGAGTATTACAGGTTCAACTTAGGATGCTTTGGAGTTCGAGAGACGAGCAGGGATGGCAAAGACGTATCACTCGTATTTGATTTTATTCCACTGCAGTGTTTTGTTGAAATTACCAGAAATTGTGAGGGCAGGTTATTTAACCTCCAGGATGGTAATTATTGATTTGTGTACTCTGATGTGAGATATGTGTATTATAGTTTTTGATTTGTGTAAATAACTATCTATATCATATATGTTCAGTCCGCTGCGAGATTCTGTTTTGTTAGTTTCTTCTTCTTCTACCTACTTTCTTTCCCTCAACAATCTGTCTTTCCGGCACTAGATCGTTCAGCATGTTATACAATGAGCATATTTATATCGATTTTCGAGGGTCGAAAGGGTTGGTCGTCACAGTAACTCTACTCTGTATGCGAGTTTCTCAATCCTTTCTAAAATAAGAAATGATCCTACGAACCTCGGTGCTAACTTCCCTATCTTCCCAAGCCCGATAACACCTTTCATCGGCGATACTTTGATGAAAACATGGTCTCCGACAGAGAACTCTAAATCTTTTTATCTTCTGTCTACATAGCTTTTCTGCCGAGACTGAGCTCCCTTCTTTCTCGCCCTTATCTGCTTAATCTTTTCTACTGGTTCTTTTACCAAATCAGGACCAAGTACCAATCTATCTCCGATCTCTAACCAACATGAAAGGGATTTTCATGGAATTCCATACAAAGCCTCAAATGGTGTCATCCCCATACTAGTTTGATAACTATTATTATATGAAAACTCGACAAGCCCTCCAAAATCTTGTTAACCCTTTTCGTTTGGCCATCGGTTTGTGGATGGTAAGCGGTACTCATCTTGAGGTTGGTTCCTAAACTTTCCTGTAGACTCTTCCAGAATTCGCAAGTGAGCTAACAATACTACTAGAAATTCCATGCAGTCTAGCCACATTCTTCATAAACAACTTAGCCAATACAGGTGTCGTCCTATTTGCCTTAATTGGAATGAAATAGGAACTATTGGTCAATCTGTCCACTATGACCCATATAATTTCATTCTCTCCATTAGATCTTGGCAACCCATCTATGAAATCCATAGAAATAATCCCACTTGTATACTGTGGTATCCAATGGCTGAAGCAATCCACTAAGCTTCTGATGCTCAGCTTTTCCCGCTGACAGTTCAAACATTGTTTCACCCATAATCCAACATCTCTTTTCATGCCTTCCTAGAAGAAACTTCACTTCACATCTTGATACATTTTCGTTCCTCCCGCATGAATAGGGAACTTCGAACGATGGCTTTCCACCAAAACTTCTTTTCTTATGTCTCCTACATTTGGAACACATAATCTACCCTTCTTTCTCAACCATCCATTTTGGTCAAGACTAAAATCTTTCAAGTCATCGCTCTCCGTTTCATCTTTTAGTTACATGATCCTTCAACTAACACTGGATCCTCTTCCTGTTTAGAAGCGATCTTGTCAATCAATACGGATCGCACTTCCAAACAAGATAACATAGTAGATCACCCATTAGACCCAGTTCTCTACAAGCTGTCAAGGCTTCTAAGTCTTTCCATTCTGTTATCATGGATAACACCACATTCTGATGCTTCCTACTAAGCGCATCTGCAACCTTGTTGCCTTTCCCTGGTGTGCACTCTATTCCAAAATCATAAGCAGCTAAAACCTCTCTCCCAAATGGTAATGCCTTCAATCCTTCAATGCAAATATATCTGTAGCTAACTCCAAGTCATGCATCAGATCCCTAAACTTATGCGGTCTAAGCTCTCTAGAAGCGTAGGCAATCACGTTACCCCTCTGCATTAGTACGCTCCTAACCCAATACCACACGCATCAGTATAAACAACTAGATCTTGATTTCCCTTCAGAACCACCAACACAGGTGCATGGGTCAACATGTGCTTCAAGCTCTGAAATGCTTGCTCACACTTATCGATCCATACAAACTTTACCTCCTTTCATGTTAGCTTGGTCATCAGTGCTGCTATCTGTGAGAAATCCTTTATAAACCTCCGATAATACCCAGCCAACCCAAGGAAACTTCTTATCAGTTACCATTTTTGGTCTCTTCTAATTATTAATGGCTTTGATATTTTCTGGATCAACTGACAATCCTTTCTCCCATACCACATGACCAATAAAATTTACCTTTTTCTTCCAAAAATGGCACTTCGAAAAATCTGCCTTTAGTTGATGCTGCCTCAGCACCTCAAGCACAACCCTAAGATGAAATTTATGCTCCTTCTCATCCTTAGAATATATTAGGATATTATCCATAAAACCAACATGAACATATCGAAGTGCACTTAGAAAATCTGGTTCATCAAATGCACAAAGAGGCCGGCGCATTAGTACGTCCAAACGGAATAACTCACTATTCGTATGACCTATACCTTGTTCTAAGCACCGTCAAAGGTATATTATCTTCTGCCACTCTAAGATGATAAAATCCTATCACCAAATCCAACTTAGAGAATATCTTGGCCCCGCTCAACTAGTTGAACAAACAGTCAATCCTAGGAAATGGATATCGGTCCTTTATCGTTTTCTCATTCAACTTACGATAATCGATACATAGCCTTAACGACCCATCCGGCTTCTTAGCAAATACTGCTGCTGCTCCCCAAGGCGATCTACTTTGTCTGATAAAACTTTTACCTTCCAAATCCACTAACTGTGTCTTTAACTCCTTCATCTTAGTTGGCGTCATTCTGCTTGGCGGCCTGCTCACCGGTTCTGCCCCAGGCACCAAATATATCCGAAATTCAATGGCTTGTTTCGGCGGTAGTCAAACTACTGGCTCAAAAACATCTATGAATTCTCTAGGTACGAAAACACGATTCAACTCATCTTCTAATTCCACAACACCCAAAGCCTTCACCTCACAACTAGGATTTTCTATGATATAAACTATCCGATCATTACAATCCGGATGTCTAAGTGATATTTTCCTATCTAGGAAAAATATCCTAGCATCGTATTTACTTAACCAATTCATGCTCAATATAATTCCGAACCGTACAAAGTCAAATACATGCAAACTGCAGACAAAGGTGTAACCTAGCAAATCAAACTCTAAGTGGTCACACTTCATCCCAAATGTCGCATACCCTCCTACCGGATTTGCAACTCTTAAGGAAGTAACTTAATTTGTGGGTTCTGGTTTAATTTTATCTACCAAGCATCGAGATATAAAGGAATTTGATCCACTAGTATCAAATAAAACATTAACAGACATACCAAAGATCTGAAGCGCACCTCCCAAAACTGTTTTTCCTTTCTCCACCACTGTCGGCTTTAAAGTAGCAGGTTCCATTGCAAACACCTGGCCTTTCTCTCCTTTACCTGGCTCTTTGCACTGGTTCTTGTTGTGCCCAAATTGATCACATTTAAAACACCCAATTCCTTTCGTCTCAGCAGCCTTCTTTCCCTTACTTGTCGGCACTCATGAGCATAATGGCCTTTCTTATCACACTTATAGCTGACCACCTTGGACATTCCTTTCTTCATTGATCCTCCTTTTCGAGCATTCTTCTTGTTGAAAAACTCTCTCTTTTTCCCTTATCTAACTTGGACCTCCTTCTTCTTCTCTAAACAAGCTAACATCTTCTCATGTCTCAATGCCATTTCAACCACTACATCACATGGATCTCTGATGTACGGTAAAATAGCCCTAGCCAACTTTGGCTTCAAACCTCTAATAAACTTTTCATTCCTTTTCAACACCGTGTCAATAGTGGCATACCCATACCGGGCTAACTCTTCAAATCTACTAGCATATTCCAGAACTGACATTTCTCCTTATTCCCGCTTAGCAAACTTCCTGACCACGATTGATTACGCCATTACTAACAGGAACCTTTTTTAAAACCTCCTCCTAAACTCCGCCCATGTCATAGCCTCTTCATCCACACCAACAGTTACAGTATTCCACCTAAACAAGGAAGCTCCTTGAAGCTGCCTTAAAGTAAGTCTCCATTTTTGCTCGTTATTGAGCCTTAAGTTGGCAAAAATCCGCTCACAATGTAGTAGCTAGTTTTCTACTTCGATGGCCTCTTGAACTCCTCCAGCAGCATTTCCTCCAACTACTCCAGCTATGATCCCAACTTGCATCATGTCTACAAAAAATGATACATGGATCCCATGTCCACTTAGGGAACCCCAGCACCAACATTCTCAGCCTGAGCCTGACCTTGACTTCTTCTAGCATTCGATCGGGCAATTCCATTTGTAGTGGTGCTGTCTCCACCTAGGTTAACTCTGCCCCTTCTTCCGTCAATATCTGTATTCAAGCCTCGTGAGGTATAAAAGAATAGCCTAACAAAGATAGGAGTCTAAAGATAAAGTGTATAGTTAAATATAGCAAATACAAGTACGTTTCTATAGCATTATCCCATATCCCGATCTTAACTCTAATTTCTAAGGATTATATTTTCAAAAATCGGTTTTAGTTAAAATATTTCATAAACCTATGCTCTGATATCAAAATGTAACTTCCCTTATCTAGAGGCCCACAGCTAAGCATTACAAATGCTGCAGTCATATATAGTATTAACTTCTGGCGACTAAATATGGCTATGTTAATGGTATCTATAATATCAAAAGCACTTAAATATGAAACAAATCACAGATTTTAAAATAGAATTTTCCATTACATTTCAAAACACATGTTCCATATTCATATTACATAACCACAATCCGTTTGCCATGAAATGATAAAATATACTTATTACAAAATACACCAAGAGCGGCATATGAAGATGCCCCCTTGGATGATCAAAATCATATAGTCATAATTGACTTAGTATATACACAACGGAATAATAACAAAACAAAGAACTGCAACTCCTAGATAGCTATCCGTTAACCTCATGCTCACCTCCGGTAGCTTTATTCATCATCCTACTAAAACCTAAAAGAACCTCAACCATCAGCCTACTCAAATCAAGTTTGAGTATTCGAGAGTTTAAGAGGGAAACATAAATTTCGAGTCAGACATAAAGTTTTTTGTGAATAATATTATACATCTCGGTTAATTGATATTAAGTGAGACCATGCCACCTAATGGAACTGGTTTCCACTCACTGATATCCTTTTAAAACATATCTTTTGCAAACCTTTATCTTGCAACCAAAACTGGTTAAAACTGTAAAGCATCATTATATAAAATACATATCAGGTAAAAAATGGACTATTTGTCCGAACAATATAGTTTTGTTTGGCTTACTATTAACCTTTGGTTGACTCGGGTCTACCAGACAATACAACAAAATAATCTAACACCTGTTAGACACTCTTCTTTTGGACTGTTAGTCCTTAACGATCTGTTACATACTTATCTTCTAGACGGTCCGTCCCAAACTTAACATCTCCTAAGATCACTTGATCCTAATGGTTTTGCAGGCTCACCAATAACTTATCTGTATACAATCATATATTCCCTTCTGTGTGTAATCATAATTTTAGTCTTACCTGTGACAAAGCCCTACACACAGGAATTTTAGTCTAAATTAGCTGGGGCCAATAGCTAATGTATTGGCCACAACCCTATACCAGTTCCATTTGGTATTCTAATATCTGAGTCATTTACTTAGCATACCCTCCCATAATTTTCCTTGAAAACCTTTTCATCTGAAATTGATTTAAAACATTTTAAACCAAACTTAAATAACGAAAACATTTATACTCTATGCTTCACACAAAATTACCTTACCATGTAATATATATATACACACACACTTTACTCAAATCTTTTTTGATGAAAACCTTTAAACATTTGAAAGTACATATTTCGATCCTATGAAAAGTACCCCTTTCGAAACCATGTAAAACCCTTTCTTTCTTTTAGGCCGAAGGGCCAAATCATCCTTTCGAAACCATCTACATAAACCTTTCGAAACCATTGAAATTACTTTCTCTTTTGAAAGCTAAAAACCTTAGACATCCCTCTTTAAAACCACTAAAATTTTCTTTTCAAAACCATAGGAAAACCTTTCCTTTAAACCATTTAAAACCATTGGAAAACCTTTCTTCTAGACCTTTAGAAACCATTGGGGAACCACCCCTTCGAAACCATTCTTTCAAAGCCATTCAAAAACATAGGGGAACCACTCCTTCGAAACTTTTCTTTAAAGCCATTCGAAGGTATTTATTTCTTAAACCCTTTGAAAGAATTTGGGTTGAATTTTAAAACATATGGAAAACACCTTTCAAAATCATTCAACACTGAACTAGTTGAAACCTTTGGGTTGTTCTTTGAAAATCACTAAGGGTCACAGTAACTGGGTCGAAAGCATAACCTTTCAAAAGCTATAACTTATGGAGGGAAGTGATGGTGTCAAAACCACCCCTTTGAAAGCTTTGGAAAAGCAGCAGGGTTTTATAAAACAAAACAACCCTTTCGAAAGCTCTGTTTTGAAAGGTAAAAGGCAGTAGTAAAGGCTTCGACATAGTCTAAAGCTATTATTTAAAAACAAGGGAGAAACTATTTCGAAACCAACTTTTAAAACCCTTTACTTGGTCGAAAGCAGACTTAGTCAAGAGCTATTTCTTAGAACAAAGGTGTAAACCTAAAACCTTTCTTTAAATCCATTGACCTAGTCAAAAGCCAACTAAGTCGAAAGCAAGCAGGCGCTTTTCTTATTTAAAACAAAATGGCGCTTCAACCCTTTCGAAACCCCTTGGTTTCGACTCTTACCTTCTGCCTTTTTCCTATTCACTATGTACCAAGATATTGATACTATGTGAATTGGTTTGAGGAAGGAGGCGGAGAGTCTTATTCGAAATCTACTTGGGAGAAACATTCTTTTGGCATGAATATCTGATTTAAACCCTTTTTAAGTAAATTTTTTAACTAACCTGCCTTGTTTATCAAACTCTTATTAGTTGTTAATTTCTCTTTTCTAAAAGTGTTGCCAAAATTTCAGAATTAATTAATTTAAATCCTTTGCAAAATACCTCTTCTTCTTAATTAAATATATAAAACATTTGAGTCCCATACCTTAAATAATTTTATATATTCATAAAAACACTTTGGAAAATTCTACAAAAATTTCAAAAAAAATCCCTTTTTACATGTTTTCTAACATATAAAAATTTAGACCCAATTTAATTATAATTTACCCATAAATAATTTATAACCCAATAAATCAGTTTCTCCACTAGAAAATTAATATAAAATCCACATTAATTTAGAAAATTATGAAAATTGAAAATCATCTCTAAAATAACATTTTTGATCTACATCTAAAATCGCAAGGCGTTTGGATGTCAATAATTAGGTATTTCACATCAAACATGTCATAAAAACCAATATAAATATGCATAAATCATCAACAAGTATATATAAACATTTTTGCTCTTCTAAAACATAGCTAAATCATCCAAGATAAATTCGGGTTTCATCTAAAATAAAAAACATATAGAAAAGTGAGAGTAGTCATTATTCACCTTAGCTTTTGGATTAGGATATGAGATTTGATCTTGATTATGTTGATTTATTTCTTCCTCTTGAAAATCCTAGCTTTATCTACTCTTGAGATTAAAAATGGTGGCCAACCATAGAGTATTTTTACTTGAAAAAATGAAATGAACGTATGTCTTGTTTCCTAAGGGTTTAGGGTATAAGTTCTATCATTTTCCTATTTTACCCCTTACTTATATCCTGCACTCAAATCCATTTTATTTCTTTACTTCACATATACGCACACCAACCCTTGGTTAAAAAATCTCAACCCATTAATCATCTTACATTATTTTATTTAATTAAGCTAATTAAATATCCTAAATAATGTCATTGAAAATATGGGTGTCACATTAACTCTATGAGAAATAGGAGCAGTAAACGAGATTCCTTTTTCAGTTTAAATTTCTGCGTGAGCTGGAGTGCTGCTAGGAGTTCCCTCAAGAATATGGGTAGAACAATGATTTTTGGAGTTGTGTCTTCCATGGGTCATAACCAGCATCAGTAGAGGAATCAACAGTGGAATTGGGAGCAGCTTCAGTCTAGGGAGTTCGACCAGCTATAGCAATATGATGCACATAGCGAGAACCTTCGCCTAACTCTTTTTAAACAGTTGCATTAAGTTCCGGATGAATAAGATGTCGGTTGTCATGGAGGATTTTTAGCTCATTTGCCTTCATAATCTCTCTCTCTAGCTGCTCCATATCAATATTATCACTGTTAAAAAATTCTTTCTCTTCCTTGACAGCCCGTCACCAGGCACAGATAAGCATCAAAGGGTAATCATCCCTAAACCACTCCAGATTCCAAAATTTCAACACATTGTCATTTTTCTGAGCTGTGTAGTTAAAGCGCTCGGCAGATTCAATGCGGTAGAGGTACAGAAAGTCATAGCGGAGATACAGCGAGGATATAGTAGGATATATCGGATGACTTTAAAATAGCGTATAAAACTCGTACTTAATATTTCTACAAATATATAAATTATAATTAAATGAAAAATTAACATTCAATTGAATTATAATTTATACATAAATAATTTTAGATAAAAATATGTGCGAATATACTGTAAATAAACATAAACCTGTTATATGACGTAATTGAATTTCGTAGAATATTAGAGTATTTTCATTTATGAAAATATATTAAAAATTCAATTAAATAGATTAATTTCATAATTTTTATAATGTATAAATGATATTTTTCAATTCATTTATTTTAAAGAAGATATAGCAGAAATAGAGGAATATAGCGGGAATAACGGGATATAGCGAAAATAGCGGGGCTTAAAGCGGAAAGGCTATATTTGGGGCTATATGGGAAAATCATAGCGGTAGAACTCTGCTACGTGATATAGCAAGGTTATAACATGGTAATAGTGGGGCAATAACTGCATAGGTACTAAGTGATCAGTGGTTCAAACATCATCATCATCTGCTCCTCTACCCGCTCCTCATCCAACTTTACCACAGCAACAACTTCTCTCTTGACAAGTGCATCAACATTCATGAGCCTTTCAAGTGCATTGCCCCTTTCTCCTGATGGGGACCAGCTTGTCACATTCATCCTAAGTGATTTTCTACACTTCATATTTTTCCTTGGTCTCACGCTAGAGCTTTGTTTTCAATTCATCGGCGTTCCTCTTGGCAGCATCCCTTTCCATTACAAGTTCGTAGTTTCGATGATGTGCTTACTCGATTTTGTTCAAATGCTTGGATCTCTCTGCTTCAAGTACTTTAATGGCCTCTTCAGCCTTCATCTTCACTTTGGCTTGGGATTTTCTTGATTTCCAAGCTCGGTATCGAGAGCGGCTATGATTCTATTTTTCTCGGCCTCAACGAGTTTTTGGTTCTCTATCTCTTACAGCCCATTTCTTGAGATTTTTAAAATCTTTTCAGCCAACTTCGCCCATTCATTTTATTGATTATGGACATTGATCATGTAGTTGATGGTTCTCTATTAGACTATTGCAGGAATTCTCTTTAAGTTTGGCGAGAACGTTACTCAATCGAAGCAAATTTTAGGGAATTCATTCTTAAGCTTGACCATCTGCCCCGTAGTATCTACCTACTGCTTCTCAGTAATGGCTAGAGCAATAGTGCTTCCTTTGCCTGGTCTATAATGAAAAGTATCTAAGGAACTCTTATGATGTTTGCGCTCAGAATACAAATTGGAGCAAGACAATGCCATGGATTGTGAAGGGATAGAGGTAGGTAATGGAGCTCGAGAAGAGTTAGCTGGTGAAATATCATCGTGGCAGTCAGGCTGCCTATCTGGGCCTCTAGAAGATGGTGATCTGGATCTAGGTGGGTGCTCAAAAGCAGAGTGATGAAAAGAATAGTCCATGTCATTACCTACTTATGTACCAGTCGTCTCTATCATGGCTGCGCGGTAGCTTAAATCAGTGTCTCTACCGCTCCGTTGATAGTATGAGCTCGACCAGCGGCGTCGAACATGATATGCTTTCTCTTCCAAGGGTCAAAGTGAATGTTTTCTCTTATCCATTAAACCTGTAAATAAAAAATAGATGAGTTAGAACAAATGAGCAAGGACATGCGTCAAGTGCCAGTGTTGTGCTGTGCACGTGTGTGTATGTGCCCTTGTGTCTCCTCGATGGACCATGTACTGGGGCTTTACTCATAGGAGTAACCTCTCCTACACTAGTTGGAATGATATCCTTTTCAAAGTGGATCAGGGAACCGATGTCACCAAAGCTAATGTTACCAATGTCGAAAGAGCCGAACTTTGTAGGGATAGGACCTAGATCGGCGAACGTGATCGTTGAAGGAATAGATGGAGTCTTCTTTGCACTTTTGACTGATGGAGTCTGGGTGGAAGTCTGCATCTTCAAAATTCTCACAATCAATTTCTTTTCAGGAGCAGGATGTGGGTCGTCTCTGAATTGATCAATCTGGGAACCATGGCCTGCTTTAATGTTACTTTAGTTGACCTCACCACCTTCTCCAATAATTTTGCCTTCCTCCGTGCCTTCATGTTCTAGTTTCATATTATCTATGGCCCCGCCCCAGGATTTGGGGATAAGGCAACTTAGGATCGACTTTGCCTCCTATGAGGGGACTGCTATCATCATTATCGTCATCATCCTCAACATCGACAATTGAAACTATTCCGGTGCTGCGATCTCCTCTAACAAGCCATGAGCGAGAAGATTCTCATCCATCAATACAGTTCTTATATACCAATCGTCAACCTGGATTACCATAAGAGTATTAACGGTATCTAAAAGAGATCTGTCGTTGTGTCTCGTTGGAACATTCGTACAATGATGAAAGATGAATTAAGCTTGCAGACTATAAGGAAAATACATGTAGGCATTCGTAATAAAACATACATCCAAATATCCATTTATGAATGAACCTTAGTAGATAGTACATAGAACCACTCAGCCTTAAAATAACTCAGCATGTTCCAAGCCCTGGAAACGATTCTACAACCCCACATGAAAATAAGAGAAACGTTTTCTTTATGGCTTTTAAAGCTACAAATGTATCGGACTTCTTCATCGCTGGGCACTAGATTCAAATGCTCAGAGCAAACTAGGTAAGTACTAAAAAGAAAAGCTAGCTGTTGGGATGCACCTGTGTGGGAGCTAGTCTTATAAATTTCAAGACTCAATGGACAAATATATTAAATGGCGGCATGTAACCCGCCGGTTACATATATTTTTTGCAAGCTATGTACCCTTCTGGAGGATCGTGAGCTCTCTAGTCGCGAGGCGGTGCCAAGACATCGTCAAATACAATTTCGTGCTTACTTCATATACTCCAAAGAGAACCCTCATTGATTTTGAAAGGAACACAATAGACCGTGTTATTCAGTAATACAGCATCTTCAATAGTATCGGGTGTTAGATCTATTTGAGTCCTATCTCTCGGTTCAACCAGATTTGTGAGTATCAGTTGCTCTACTTCAGGGTTCTCTAGGTTTGGTTGATCAACACGTGAAATCTTCGGTTGCTACTCTTGTTGGATAGGAGTTTGCTGTGCTTGTGAAGTTGTACCAGAGCTTGATTCTACGTTGGATTTGATATATTTTGAAGGTGAAGCACCTGTGGTCTGAGTAGCCAGACATTTGGAACGTCATTGGTCATTTCTATAAAAATCTAGATAGATAATCAACATTAGACGATTAATAGTAAATCATACCCGTCGTGCTAAAGTGGATTCTTGTGCCGTGTCGTGTAGTGTTGCGCAGTTTAGGGTATGGTTTAACTATTCATTTCAGTAATTTATTTTAAATTCGAAAGATCACTAAACGAGACCGTCATCGCTGACCGTCCTAATAAGTATCGCGTCACTGGCCATGGTTTGGGTGGGATTCAAGTTCAAGAGGAGATCTCAAGTCGTGTGAATAGGGAACACATAGAAATTTCCCTGAATATTGGAGTTAAATAACTCCAAAACCAAGAAAAATTCTTTTTCTCGCTCCTTCTCTTCTACCTTCACCGATCCCAACACCATGGCCATCGCCGTTTGCTCCTTCACGTTTGTGTTCCATCCCATCCATGTCCAAGTCCCCTAGTTCCAGTCAACGACTAAGTCTATGGCCGAGTCTTTGGTCCACTTACCTAAATTTACGCAAATCGAGATTCAAAGAAGGTATGGCGTGGGTTAGTGAGGTGGCAAGTTGGGCCCATAAAGGGAAAATGAGGTCACAATGGAGCAACGACGTAAGATGCAGGAAACGATGAGCGGCGGCGTTTCAAGTTCAAGCGAAAGCAAAGATTGGTTGAGGATCGTAGGTTTTTCGATGGAAGAATTTCAACCTCTCTTGGATCAGTAAAAGCAAAGTGATAAAGTAGAATGGTGGAGATGAGTTATATAGTGCCGTCATCACGTATTCTCATGTGAACTTGGAAAATCTTCAAAGTACGGAGTTGGTACCAACTCCTAATTCAAGGGTCGATACTGAGTCCCAAATGCTAAAGAAAAAGTAAAGTATATGGTTTGTGCATACGTATGTAAGTGCTTATTTACATGTGATCAGCCATGTGTATATATCTAATACTTGACGACCAAAGTTGAAGGAAAGTTAAAATTATACCAAACGTACTTATGGATGGAATTACTCTAAAATCATCAAACTTAGAATAGCAGACAATGGGATCACGTTCTAGATTTATAGTCCCGGATGTTAGCAGAACGTTGCGACTGATCATTATCGATATGACAATTCAT
The DNA here is from genome assembly GCA_030765085.1 of Allium cepa. NCBI lineage: Eukaryota > Viridiplantae > Streptophyta > Magnoliopsida > Asparagales > Amaryllidaceae > Allium > Allium cepa. The sequence goes on along the minus strand of CM060930.1, from coordinate 76,801,161 downwards.
AGAATTGAGTCGTGAAAAGATAACGACCATACAAAGCATATAGTGGAATCCTTCATGGAAATCCAAACTTGTCTCAATTCAAAGCTTGTCATGTTGGAAACGAGATGTGCTTTAGGTGTCTAGTGTTATCCAGCCTTTTGATCTGGTAGATCCGAACAAGCTGGATAGAAAGAACTTGGAGATATCAAGGCGAAAAGCCTAATGAGATAGCCTAAAAGTCCAAAAACTAGGCTCATATAGAGCCACGAAGTCAAAGTCAAAACCATAAAAGACAACAAGGTAATGGGATCCTCTGAGTTCGGGATCAGTACTAAATCCTACTTGAGGGTCGGTAATGATTCCTAGGAACAAGTTAGGTGGAGCCCTTAGCTTATTTCCAAAGTTAATTTTCTTAGTTAATGCAATTCTTTATCAATCTCTATGGACACTTGAAAATGCAACTTTATTCTCCCTCAACTTCATCATTTTGGCTCATAAATATGCTAAAACAATCTCAAACCATTGTGGAACGATTCAAGAAGAGTGATCGAAGACACTAAATATAGACATCTTGGGGATAAGCACCGACTCCCACTTAGGGATATGTACTGACTCCCAGTTTCTACTGAGTTGGCACCTATTATTTTGGTAGAATTGTTCAAATTGTGTCTTCCATACTTTTGCCTTATTAGGAGTCTTAGAAATTAAGTCTTTATGGTATAATTGACGGCCTGATTGATCACCAACTTTAGAAGAACCACTTATATAATGGAGAATCCCAAGACTAAGAGAGGGAATAATAGCTTCTTGAGCCAAGTCTTCTAAGCATGTTAGTCACATGTAATAATTCGGTAAGAACTAGATCGGCACAATACCCATATGCTTTAAGTTTCTCAGAAGAAATCTGGAATAGGAAGATACCTGGTTTGCCATATATGTATAACGGAAAAAGTAAAATATCCTTCTTGTGGATTATAGATGTTGTCCAAGGATCCTACAGGGATAGATTCGACCTTAGTGATGCCAAATTGACTAAGAATAGAATCCACCTCAACCTGGGTGGTGATGTATAATGGTTTGGAAGCAATATTTTCTTTCTTGCTACTTGAAGGAGAAGGCTTGGTCTCTTTAATAATGTTCCTAGTAGATTTCTTTCCGGACCATTGGCCTTCCATTATTCTACCAGGTGATATTATTCTAAATTTAAGATATTATCACAATTTACCAAAAAAATTATATGTGCTAATACTAAGTCTAAAGTTATTGTCTATATATGTTCTGGTTTGATAAAGTGACAGTTCAAGTGTTAATCGAAAAATGATAACACTTAAGTGACGTGATAAGAATGTCAACAGGTATGAACTTTGCTATTCGTAAGGAATCTTATGAAAATACTATAAAACAAGAGTTGGCACATGAGATTCATGAGTTTTCAAGTTAAATAGTTTACAACTGTAATGACCCAGAATTTATGTCAATTAAAATTAGTATATTTAATTGATTTTAAATATTAATAAGTGAAATTAAACAGTCGAATAAATTTTATTTCGAATAATTGGATTTAATTGGATAATTAAATCGATAATTTAATATTTGAAATTCCAGAAATAATTGGAAATTGGGTTAAATATGATTGAAAATGATTTGAAAAATTATTTCTTTATATATAAAATATAATCAAGGTAAAATTATTTCATTTACCCAATTTAAAATGATACCATGTCGGTTTATCTCGTTTAAGAGTTTAGAAACCCCTATCGATAATATGGCGTCCCATCTACCGACCAGAATTCACAAACAGCTCAACGGATAAGCAAACACAATATAAAACATTTTTATATTCACTAACAAATACGCGCTCATAGCTATTATTACACTCAGACTCATTCTAGAGTACTACTGACTCTATCTCTAGTGAGTAATACCCAACAGAGCTAAGGTTGTCGCTTAACCATAAGCTCTGATACCAAATGTAACGAGTGCGATTTTTCGACGCTCGAAAACCGACATCAATACGTCCACTGTATCAACTGCCGAGCAATCGAATGCCGGAAAACCGTACCGTTATGGTTAAAGAAGAAGAGAAAGGTAGAAGAAGAGAGAAAAAAAGAAGAAGAAACGGAAAACAATATCAGAATCTCACAATCGCAGCGGAACAACATATAATAGATAAATGAATAATCTTTAAACAAAGAACTATATCAGTTATTACATTACATCACATTACATTACATTACATCATCAGAGTGTACAACAACAAACAACAACAAACATTGGAACAGAAATACTATATACTAGTGAATACGCCATGCCATCCTGCTTGCCTCCAGCAACTCCTGAACTCCAGAATATCCTGATAACCAAACTCTAGACTGCCCGTGTGGAAATTGGTGGGCACCCAGAGTTTAGGAAGGAAAACAATAAACTCCAAGTCAGTCATGGGACTGGTGTGAGAACTTAAAACAGTTTATCTATTTAAAATAAACAAAGGGATATTTTTAAAATAGATTCGCAATGCTTTTTAGAAAATGAAACTACATAAGGCCTCCTGCACACACGCACAATGCAAACGCAGAATCGGAGGAGATTTCTCCTTATGATAGTCAAAGATGCTTGATACGCATTAAAAAGAAACATTTGATATTATTACTATTGCATAGTGTAGAAAACATTTCGAATGTAAAGATATAAATCTTAGCTAGCATAGGCATTTCGCACTTATGCCTACTATAGCTACCATCCAAACTGTGGTAACCACCATAAGTGAATGATAGGTTCTACAACTAAAACCGTACAAGATGCGTATTGAAGTTTGGATTTCCAACAAATGGTCAGGCCAAGGAACTTCCTATTGCCACATGGGTACGCCTCTGGAAAGATGACCCGAGAACCTAATGTTACGGTTAGATCTCTGCGAACACAAGGCCGGGTTACCCTTCAAATTGGGTAACTACTGACACGAATATGTCATTCCCCGATCGTAACCGATCTATATCCGAGGATCGTCGATTCCAACAACCACAAAGTAATAAATTTGCAGCAACAACATAGGTTAAGTATCTGGGCTCCATACCATGATACCACCTCTATCCATAAGGAATGACATATACTAAAGGGGCGCTACCCCTTAATAACCTTGCTGCATCCATCCTGTTTTGACCATTCGCAGGGTGTGAGGTCCGACGAAGTCTCGTCCACAAAGCTACGCTTTATACAAAGCCATGCTTTGATCAACAATTGATCAACAGCACTTCATATGCCACATTACCAATTTGGGAATGTATCACTAGTAACCATCAACTACATAACCTCTACGGGTGTTAAGCTAAGAGAATAAATTCTCCGCCACCAACGGGAACGTATTTGATACAAACCAGCTTTACGTCTCAAATTGTAACGTTCCACACATCCATACAAGTTCGTTCTGGGATCGAACGGAACCGAAGGCACTTACAAAGAAGTCCTTGCAATCCGGATATTCACTAATCACGACCGGACTTCCCATCACAAAGGGTAATAAATTTCTATATCGGGGATCAGACGATGCAGAAACATTCGATGGTAATCCTTCCGTTTTCATAAATATCCGGTCTTCAACACCGGTCATCAAATGCAATTCATAATGACGTATCACATATTCGGAATGGGTTATACGATCCCAAGGTCCTTTCCCGGCTAACCCAAATAGTGAGCGCTTATTCAAAAATAAGTGTGACATTCAAATTCAAGCAAATCACAACAAATACCCATTCAAAGGTAAATATTGATAGTCGGTTATTTAACTATCAATACGTATGCTCAACATCACCAGATTCCAAATAATTTCCCAAATTATTTATTTTCCAAAAATATCTTTACTAGATATATAATTTCCAAACTTCAACCATTTGAAAACAATTTTCAAATCACTTTTCACCTTTACCACTTTTGAAAACAAATTTCAAACATTTTCCTTACGCGGAAATACTTTCATTTCAACATGGTTCATTTAAACCAATTAAATAAATCCTTAACGATTTACTTTATATTTACGTTCCAAATTCATAAACTTATTTCCACGCTTCAAAAATAAATCAATGTTTACTTTTAAACAAATTCCCCTTTCTTTTATAAATTCCATAGTGAATTTACAATTCCCAAAATATCTATGAATATACGATTTCCCAAACCGATTTCCAATATTCATTTTCAATTTATCTTTAAAAGATAAAATCTCAAAATATTCACTTCATATTGGAAAACATTTCCATACTTATTTAATAATAAGTAATTTACAAATCCATTTATTTTCAACACTTGGAAAATATTCAATGTACTTAAATCGAAATTAAGTATATATTTCATTCTTGAAGAAATCATTCTCTTAAACACATTTGTTTGGGCCAAAACGAATGTTGCATAAAACATCGTTACAACAACCCAAAATCACTAGTATAGGGATTCGAAATTTAGATAGATATATAGATCCCAATACTATACAAAAACATTTCTTTTCAGAAATCATTTACTATAACAACAGTGTAGTCCACCATTTCCTTCTATTTCCCGAAAACGTCTATTTCAACAATGAATGTTTTTGTATTTAATATGTTTGTTCAAGTTTCTTAGTTGCACGTTGGAAAAGAATAAAGAGGGAAAGCTCGTGTATTTATAGGAAGAAGAATGCATGTGGGAACCGTTAGATTATTTTTAAATAAATGGGCATGATTAGCACAATAATACCAATAGGCGGGAAAAGTGCAATGTCGAAGCTGTTGACTTGGAAAATCAAGAACTCCTTGACACTAGGGGTAAGTGATACTACCATAACTGTCGACAAGGAACTTCGATTCAATCAAAGTTGGAGGCTTACAAAGAGGTTATAGAACTTCATCAATGAAAGGATACATGGACAACTTTGGAGATGTATGAAGAGAAACATAGGGGTGGCATCGACATTCACGATGAAATACTTCTCTCCATCCACTTTAATTAATATAAATACCATTGGCGTCAAAGGCACAAAGATAAAGTAATGTCGCAATAGTAGAAAATGGCCTCTTTATTAATGGGACCTTCTTATCAATATGACATCTTTGTCAAAATAGTCTTTTCATCAATACAACCTCATTGGTTGTCAAACAACTTCACCACTTGGCAGCAATGCACTCCGTGTTCCTTCCACTCTGCATATAACCCCTTCACAACTCATCAATGTCGTCAACCATAAGTCAGAAAGGAAGAGTTCTGCATTTCATAAAGTACTTCTAAGATGTTGCAAATCGACGACGTCAAAGAAGCACAAAAACACACTGCTCTACAATAAACATCTACTTGCATATCATTTCTGAGGAGCACATCGAAGACATCGCACTTCTATACTTAAGCGGTATTGATAGTAAGCAGTATCGATATCCGCAAAGACCATAATGTCGACATTTACATCTGTGCTGATGTACGTCGAAGAAACTAAAGTGTGGAAATGCTGCCTCGAAGGTAATGAAAACAATACTAGCCCGACGGCGTCGAAGTTAAGCGCGCCGAAGACCTGAAGCATGTAGTGGTTCAGCTACGACTCTATAAATATAACCTTAGAGGTTCCAATTTTGAGGTGCAATTTTCCCTTCTCTCATTTCTTACACTGTAAATCCAAAATCGATTTCGGGATTTTAGAGCATATTGTAATTCAAGAACATTGTACGCATAAGATTTTTAATTATACAGGGACATAGCATAACATATGTGTAGTTAATTGAACTTGTGAATTGAACATACTTATGACTTTGCATATTTCATATTTAATTTTTTATGACTTCGTGATTGGCGTAGCATAATTGACTTCGACCTAATGACTTTGAACATAATCAAATCTTGGCTATACTACTTCGAACTGCCCATATGACATCAATTATAACCATAACATCATGAGATACAATGAAGGTTCTTATTGACTCGATGACTTCATCAAACCTCGACAAGGCTTATTTTTGAGCAACCCAATTTCCAATCACTTTCGGGGATAGATAATTTATTTTCTCACACTTTTAATGTTGGAAGGAGGGTTTAAACCTTCGACTTTGTTGAAACCCTAAGTTGAACCAATTCAACCTGCATTGAACTTTCTCGGCTTGCATATTATGGCATAGAAGAACATTCCTATCCAAGCATATGCCAATCCGAAGATAACCAACCTTAATCCTTAACACCAGGATGCTTAATCGTATTAAGAAGTATTAGTAGAGGTCTTTTAAGCCCCAAATAATTAGGCCCACTTATCAAGTCACCGATGATTTACGATTTCATGAAGAACAATTGTTGAGACTAAAGGCCTTGCAAATCATAAATGAAAAGAAGCAGGTGGCCCTTTATGATCTAAATAATTGGAGCATAAATCTCTTTCATGTGGGCCCAACTCCAATTTTTTGCTTGGGATGAGATACCTCAAGGAAGGATAATTTGTTGCTATAGATAAGAAGCGCAATCCAATCTCATGCCAATGGGACTGCATTTGAGAAAGAGATAACAAATGATTTCGATATTTTCACTTAGAAATAGCATAGAGTCATGAATCATTCATTGGCTCCTAATGAAGTTCAAAAGATATTGGAAAGAAAGCTTACTGTGAAGGATGAGATACCAAGCAGCAAAAGAACCAAGCAACAGTCAAGAAGGCTAGCATTCAAATCTCAATTTCCAAAAGATTGAACTTTCACCACTTCTCTTGAAAACATTTACTTATTGACTAAGGATAAACTTAATTATTGCTCTTCTCAAACAAAAAGGCCCAAGTTCGAGAGGAATCTTGGAAGCTCGTATTGCCACTATCATCTTACAAATGGATATGAAACCAACCAGTGCAGAAACCTAGAAGGAATGGTCATAAATTTTCTAAGGCAAGGCAAGCTTAATAATTTTGTAAAAAGATGCAACTTTGTAAAAATAAATTAGACAAGTTCGATAATAAACGAAGTTCCAAAAATAAGTAATTCTACATGTTTGAGGAGTAAAATTCTCCTAGTATAACAAAAAGCCTATATCACTGCCTAAGGTGGTAGTAAAGGGCTAAAGCCTTTGTCTCTAGCTAACACTTGCTAGACAAAGCGCCCCCTAGAGTGAGGATGAGGTTAGCCTTTAGTCCCATTCGAAAGGGCTTGACCAAAGCACCGGCTAAGCTTTCTATCCTACCTATGTAGCCTGGATGGAGAATAAGCCTTTAACCCTACCATCAAAGGCCTAGTTAAGGCATCTCCTTAAGGGAGGCCAGAGTAATCCTTTGATCACATCCAAAATAGTAGACTCCACTCTACATTTGGTGTCGAAGGCACAAAAATAAAGCAACGCTTAGTAGAAGATGGCCCGTTCATCAATGGGACCTTCTCATCGATATAACCTCTTCATCAATGGGACCTTCTCATCGATATAACCTCTTCATCAATGGGACCTTCTCATCGATATAACCTCTTCATCAAGATAGTCACTTCATCAATATAGCCTCATCGACTATCAGACAACTTCACCACTATGGCAACAATCTATTCCACATTCACATAACGACTTCACTATTCATCACTGTCGCCATCCATCAATTAGAATGGAGGAGTTCCATATTTCATAAAGCACTTCAAAGAAAATTCTTATCAATGATGTCACTGAAGCATAAAATCACGACACTCTTCGATAAACATATACTCGCATATAATTTTTGGGGAGCACATCGAAGACATCACACTTTCATACATAAGGAGCATTGATAGTGATAACTATCGATATCCACAAAGACCTTGTTGCCAACACTTTTGAAGCCGTCCGTGCTAAAGTACGTCGAAAACACTGAAATTGAAGAAATGCTGCCTCCATGGCAATTAAACCAATGCTATCTGATATCATCGGAGTCAAGTGCGTTGAAGACCTGAAGGGTGATGTGGTCCAGCTGCACCTCTATAAATATGACCATAGGGGTGCCATTTTGAAGGTGGATTTTCTCTTATATCATTTCTTAAGTTGTAAATAATAAATTGATTTGGGGATTTTAAAGCATATTATAATTCAAGAACATTATACACGTAAGATTTGAATATTAAACAAGGGCATACAATAGCATATGTGTAATCAATTTGAACTTGTGAATTGAACATACTTGTGACTTTGCATATTTCATATTTAAATTGTTGTGACTTCGTGATCGGCATAACATAATTGACTTAGACCTAGTGACTTCGAATATAATCAAATATTGCATATACTACTTCAAACTATCCATATGACCTCAACTATGACCATAACATCAAGAGATATTATGAAGGTTCAAACTATCCATATGACCTCAACAAGGCTTCTTTTTTAGTAGCCCCAATTAAGGTTAGCAAATTTATTTCTAAAATTTTTAAAATTTGATTTTTTTCCAGTAATATGTGCACGTACAATACTAGTCAAAAACTCAAAGAAACTCTTAAGATGTCTTTCAAAGTTTACTTTCGACGAACACAAGGGATTTTCAAAGTGCATCCGTAGCGACCTTTTCGCTTCTAACTTTCACAATTTTGTATAGCTTTTCAAACCATATATTTACTATTCCATACGCTAAAATATGTGTAGAGAACTATTAAAACAAATTAAAGCAAGTTAAGATTGTAAAATTTCATTTACACGAGTTAAAATTAAGGGTTATTGAAGATCCTAAATTATATGTTTGGGCAAACATGTTCATAAAACAAGCATTATTGAGAATATTCGACTAAAAAATACTCAAGTATTTTTACGAAGTAATCATAACATTATATGCTTCTGTGATTATGAATTTAAAAAAATAAAGTAATGTTAATTTAGCCTTAGAAAGGGATAATTAGACTATTTTACTAAGTAGTTGTAATGAAAGGGGAAGTGTTTGAAATAATATTAATTAGTTTGTTATCTCAAAATCAGAGCTAATACAATCCAAAAAAGTAATAAAGTGCTAAAATAATTAAAGAACTCGAAGAATTTACATGGTTCAGATGCTAAAGAATCCTACGTCCATGGGATAAATGTTACTTTTTTCTTCCTTGATTTTAATACAAAAAGTAATGGCAGTGATTACAAGGTTTTACTTTTTGTGTCCAAAAGAAGTAAAGTATAAGAATCATCCCTTTTTTTGCTATAGTGACTGACTTATCTATATTACACAGAGAGTCATGTAGATTTTCAAATTCATCCTTCTGCTCTCTTGATTTTTACCATTGTATCATGTCACATGTTGAACATCAAATTCACTTAGTTGATGCATGTGGATTGCTGATGTGGCCTTTGGTGGGAACTGATGATTAGAGTGGTTGAATTTTGGAATTTAGTAGAAAAATTGAAATTGAAGCGCGAATGCTTGGAATTAAAGCGGAGAAATCCAAATTTTAATAGATTTTGCATTTCTGATTCTGCATGGCAATTGGTCTAGGCCAAGCATGTGTAGATGAACTTGTAATAAGGAACCACACTCTTCTTTTTGGGGAGAGTTGTATTATCATTAGCACTATAAAACATTGCTTTGCTTTGTTGGGGGGTCATGATGAAGTGTAGCCATTGAGCTACATCAGCATTTCAAGAAAGGTACTGTACTTCCCCATTTGCGATGTTGGTATAGCAAAGTACTGAGGATAGTTTGAGTTATTATGTCCTAGAAGAAGAAACTAAGCTACCATTTTGGAGGATGGTAGATTTGTATGAAGTTTTTTTGATTTTCCCTCAAAGTTTAGTGGGGAATACTGTGCCATCGCCTTTGTTATCGAACTTGATTTGTTGACTTTTGGGATGAAGTCATGTACTTCTCTTAGTTTTCCATTAGGGAGTGAAATTTAGTTCTCGATCAAGTTTCTTCCACTGCCTCATCCCTAGAGCTTTAAAGCTAGCGGTCCATGATTTTAGGATTGAGATGCCATTTTGTAGCATCAATATGGCGGTGTATTCATCATTCATTTAGCATTGCTATAGGATTGCGACACTGTTCTATGACTTCAACATCAAATGGTGGTGCTTCCTTATAGACTTTTGATAAACAATTGTGGTGTAGACATGCCTCTTTTAGATGTTAGTCTAAATTGCGACACATCTTTGTTCGCATATAATCACTTAATGGGATGTGCTGCAATTTTGTATTGTTATGTGATTTTTGGGGTCGTGTCACAGTTTTTATATCTTGTTGTTACTTAGAAACTATGTCGTGTTTTTACTATTGAAACAAGCATCAAAGCCATAGATCGGTTTCTACATTTTGTAGCCATTTCAAATCACATTGTCAACATTATACTGAGTGAATGGGTGCGGTTTCTATATTTTTCCATAGCCTCGTATTATCTTGGTGTAGTTCCATCTGCATTTCACCTTTTCTTTATTCAAACTTTTATCGTGGGAGTAGTTCTTTTCGCTCCGCATTTGTATCTGATCTCTTTTAAAAATGCTTGAAAAATACAGGTGTAACACTTGCCCCCCAAGTCTGCACCAATTGTAAATGGATGTGGACTTGTCTCTATTCTCATATTTTCCTTTCAACTTGTCACACATACTTTTCTCTCCCTTCTTTTCAGAAGAAAGAAAAAGTCTTTGTAGTTGTTCCGCGTTTAATGCTTAATATACATTTGTCCCCACTATTGGCTAATCTTTAGAAAAGCTGTATAGTTAGTCTTTTCATTTCCTATGAAAATCTCTCTTGATCCTTGTGGTAGTATTACTTTTCGTTAATCAATTGATCCTTGGGGATTTTTCATCATTGCGATTGTGTGGTTTGAATCCAAAGTTGGTGAAGTATATATTTTCCTCTTCTTCTTCCTTGTTCTTTTACACTCTTTCAAGAAAAAAGAAATCCTTGCTACCAATCTCGATCTCTCCAAGAATCGCTTCTTTTTATTTGAATAAAAGTAAGGTATGTTTCTTTTCTTAATGTTTTTTGGTGGTCGATAGTCAATCCTAGTAATTTTGACATGGCATTGACTTCATCTTCCCCTTTATCTTTGCCATCTAATGTGACAGAAATAAGGGAAGTAGAGGATGTTTTAGGAAATTTTTGGTCTAAGGGTTATGTTGGCAGGGTTCGTGAAACTCATTCACATGCCCCAGATGGCTCCATTTCCATCACTCTTAAGCATATTTGTTGTGGGACTTATCTCCCTCCTAATCAAATTCTTCATGAATGGACATATGCAATTAGCCTCACACCTATTCAAATTGCTCCTATTTTCTATACTCTCCCGATTGCTACTTACATCCTTATGCTGAGAAGACCACACCTCCCTCATGTGAAGAACTCCATTTTTATTCAACATCCACAAGTACCCTTTTGGGGGTGATTTTGGGTTCTGTTATGCTTAGGCCAAAAGGTTGGTTCTTATGTCCATTACCCATAAGACTCAAAAATGGTATAATCGGTACTCCTTTATTTTCAATCTTGGCAACTTTACTTCTGTTTTTCAACCACACCCAAATTATCCTCTCTTTTCTGATGAGGTTGCCGCATCATTTGAATCTCACAGGAAGGTTATCCTGGACTTCGATGGAGATGAGAGGAAAACTAAATTACTTTTTTACTAACACACTACTATGGAAATATGATTTTTTAAGCGCTAAACACAAATTTTAATGCTCAATCTTTAAGTTTTCCTCACCTTCAGACGAGTGTAGGGGTATGATTTGCTAAAAAATGGAAGAGAGGATTTTTATTTTTTGTTCTTGATCCTTGTAAGAATGTTTACCTATATTGGGATTTTTTTTACATATAGATAAATGGCTTGTGATTTCGCTGGTACATTTCTGGATCCGAAGAAAGCGGTAGTGGCGAAAAAGAAGAAGGATAAGAGGAAGACTGAAGTGCATGAGATTTCTGACCATACTATTAGGAAGCCTATTGTGCCTCCTCCTCCTCCTTCCTCAAAGGTGCTTCATGTCCCGCCTCTTCAATCCGTTCGTGATCCAAAAGCTCAATTCTTGCCGTTATTTGAGAGTATTGTTATTGACTTCGCCTAGAGGTTGCGATGTGTTACTTTGGACAACTTGTCCAACATAGCTTCTGCTCCACAACCTTATCCTCTTGCCCTTCCACTTCCCGTGCTCCCTTCTTCGAGCTTGCTACTAAGCTTGTAAGATTTCTGACTTATGTTAGTATCCTCCTTCCCTTCTTTAATAAATGTTGGTTTACCTATTCATTTTTTACTTGATTTTCCTTTTGATTCATAACATATCGGGTCTCTAGTAATTGAAGTTCAAAAGAGGGGGTAAGAAAGTAACAACCCGATTTTTCGCCGCCCGAAAACCGACATCAATACATCCACTATATCAACTACCGAACAATCGAATGCCGGAAAACCAAACCATTAGGGATAAATAAGAAGGAGGTAGAAGAAGAAATAGAAACAATATCAAAATCTCACAATCGCAGCGGAACAATATATAATAGATAAATGACTGTTCTTTATAAAAAGGAAACAATAATTGTTTTTCTATATACATCATCAGAGTACAACACAAATAAACAACACAATTTAGGACGTTATAATAACTTGTACTCCCAAGCTGAATATACAGCTTACTCTGCCCAGCGGAAAATACATCAAGTACGTGAGATACATCTCGCCATCCAGCTCATCTCCTGAGCTCCACAGCATTCCATCCAGAATCTGTACTCTATAATACTCGGTCTGACCCGAGCATTATAGTTAAATAATAACCGAGTCATTCTGGAAAACCAGCGCGAGAAAACACAATCAATTGGATTAATAAGGTTTTCAAAATCATTTGAAATCAAAGGTATCTCGTAAGACCACGCCACAAATAAACATGTCGGGTTTTTACCTTACGATAACCAAAACATTTCTTATAAAATCCTATGATATTATAGTAGTGTCTATATACAAATACTTATTTAAATAGTCGAAATTGTTACATTATTAAATTCCATCATAATAGGTTCTATAAACAAAGCCGTAAATGCACGTAGGGAAAATGGATTTCCATCAATGGCATGGCTACTGGGGTACCGCCCGTCAGAGTACGTAGTCTAGATCACCGTACCGAGGATCCACCCTGATTCCCTACATTACAAGACCAGAGCAACCCCTTACTGGATAGTTTGAATAAGTCCACCCCGCGGTTGGAATCAACAACTGCCCACACAACCGAAATAAAGGGACATCTTGACAGCGATGACCTTACCCTAATTGGTTGCTAGCCATTTAGCCTTATGTGCACCTTCCTTGTTTTAGCCATTCCCGGTTGATGAGGCTCGAGGATATGTGTTACCTTTTTAGCACACATTCACTTAGAATTCTCATCGTCCTCTTGATAATGTCCTGAAAGCATTCATCCATACAAGTTCGTCGAACGGAACCGAAGGCACTACTCCTACTACATCCATTTTGGAATCACCCTCAGGATTAGTAGCGATTAGCCCTTGCACTTCACTGATCCATCTTTGACTCCAAGCTCTTGTCTTCCTCATGAAAACGATCAAACCGGATTGAAGTGGTTGTCGGAAAAATAATCCCGATCTCGGTCTCTTCATAACGATCAACGCATTGGACAATATTGATAGTCGGTTATTTAACTATCAAATAACATTCACAAACAACCATCAGACATTAATAATTTCCCAAATTATTTATTTTCAAAATATCTTCGCAAGATAATTTTTCTATACTTTAATCATTTGAAAATAGTTTCAAATCACTTTTCTTTTGCGGAATAAATTTCCCAAATATTCTTTATTTTCACTGAAAATTTTCAAGTCTAAATACTTTAGATTTAAAATAATTTAAATCACTTTACTCTAAAAATATTTACTTTAAAACGTTTAAATTAAAACCATTTAAACACTTTATTCAAAAATATACTTTAAAAATATTTAAAATAAAACTACTTAAAACACTTACATAAAAATACTAGTTATGAAATTTTATATTAATTTCTCATGTAAAACTTAAGCCAAAACTAGTTTTAAAATAAAATTTATGAATTCTATACAAGTTTTCAAATAAAACTTTAACCGACTATCTTTAAAATAAAACTATTTTATAAAATATAAATATTAATTATTATCTTTTAAAATCATAATACTAATTAACCTTTTAATATAATTCTACTATAACTAATTTAATAAATATTTACCTTTAAAATTTCAAACAACTTAAATAATTCTCAAAAACATTCTTTTAAACAACTTTAAACTTATTAATTTAAACTTAAAAATCTACTTGGAAACGTACTTGGCTTTTCAGAGAGATATACTTTCTTTTACATCTTTAAAAATAAACCACTATTTATTTTTAAAACAAATTACCTATTCCTTTATAAATTCCCTTCCTGATTTATACTCCCAAATATCCACTAATATCTTATTTCACTTTATAAACCCCGTTTACAAATTCCATAGTCTCATCCATCTTTTCAAACACAGTTTCAAACACTAAATCAATTTCCAAAATTTACTCCATTTAAAAATAAATTCCTTTACTTACTCAATTTTATTTTAAAACCCATTATTTCATATTTAACTTCTTTATTAAGATTTAAAATTTTATTTAAATTGAAAATACCAATTTCATATTTCTTTCAAAATTCTTCTTTTATTTTCCTTCAAAAATTAAATCTATATATTTTGATAACTCAGTATACCCAAATATATTCAATCAAACAATAGCATCCAATATTTTCAATTACCAATATATTTATCACAGATTAGCAAATAAATCATATCACATAATATTAAACAATCTAAAATTTTTGAGGAATCCAGTTGGATCCCTCCAACCTGTTTCCCTGCATCCACAGATGTTAGCACAATATAAAAATATCAATCCCGCTTCGAGGTGGAATATCGCGTTATACGGGGTCATCCGCTATTATACGGGATGCATAGGGTCTCATCCGCTATATAATGCGGGAAATCAATCACTCTAATATATATACATATATATACTATTATATATAATATCACATCTAGTTAATTCAATCATTCAACCAATAAATTAAATTTAACTATTTAAATTTATAAGGTAATCCAAATGAGTGAGATTAACTCACCTTTGCTTGGTTTGGAACCCATTTCCATCTCGACTTGTCTCTTCATTATTTAAGACCATGAATAAACATTTTAAATAAATCAAACAATCAATTATCTTCTTTAATAAATCCAATTAACTAAGAATTTAATTAGATAATTTCCCTCTCAAAATCTTTTAGTGGCTATAGTAAATTAAATAAGTTTATAGATCAATTAAATTTTCAAATTCAATAATAAATCTAAGGTGTGTGTGTATACATATCCATTTTTTTAAATCAAAACCACACTTATACTTTTATAAAAATAAATTATAGATTTCAAAAATCTAACTTTTATAAATTCCTCAAACATTTTAGAATCCCTGTATTTTTCCAAATCTTGTCTTTAAAAATAATTTATGATTAATAAACTAAAAATCAATAGATTAAACTCAGGTTTTAGACTCGAGTCCTATCAATTTAAAAATGCTCAAAATAAATTTTCCATTGCATTACAATATATAATTGTACATATCATTTTAAATATGTTTTAATATATATATATATATCACTTTGATACTTCTTTAAGATTAAACACTAAACTAAAAATATTTGTATAAATTTTTATATCCCTTCTAATATATATACATGTTAATTGAAAAAACTGGAATTATACCTCACAGGAAACAAACGAACCAGGCTCCTAGCTCTCGAACGTAACTCGCAGCCCTCACCATCGCGGGAACTCGACACCCAGATTGACGCCTCAACTACCGGCCTTGCGAACACCCAAGTGCCACATGCGGCCTCGCCTTGTCGCCATTTCCCTCCACCGTTCGATGCTGCGCCTTGATTTGGAAATCACTCTGATTGCCTTCGAGCTTGCTTGATATGATCACCTTGCTGATTGCTTCTTTCAGGATACGGCTATCGCTCTAACTCGCGAAACCCTAGTCAAAATGAACCTTTTCCCAGCTCGTCCTCAAAGCCATCGCCATCACAAACAAAAACTCACATCGGCCTTCCATGTCGCGACCTCTGCCTCTAACATCGAGTGCCGACCCGCCTCCCAGCGTCGCACGAACGCGACCCACATCCAGCCATACTTGTCGAGTCGTGGCTACCAGAGATTGATTCGAAATGCACTCTCATTTCCCCTTTATTTCTTTATTATTTTTATACAGAGGGATTTTGATTGAATGAGGGAAGAAGAATAATGAAGCAAGGGTTGCTTCAAATTGATTTTGGACGAATACAGATCCCTTCTTTTTTTATTGGTTTTGATATTTCTTTTTGGAAGAAACTGATACGTGCCCCCCATTTGAATCAGAAAAGGGAAAACACATGTACGCAAACTTGAAAAGGCAAAGGACACATGTTTACTTTGTCTGTTGTGTATGAATATATATATATAAACTTAATTTAAATTCAATTTCAAATCGTCCAGAATTACGCAACCCAAAATCTCAACCTCCTATCGATGTGTGCCGCTAGGCATTTATAATGTTATACCCCTATTATGAAGACGATGGAATAAGTTTCGAGTCCTAATTCGGTCGTACGGAGAAGATAGCTTTTTGGAATCAGTTATCATATTAAATTTTGATATAGATTTTAGCGCGTTTATCTACTGTACGATCACGCGACAACTCCAAACACTACGAAACTTGAAATCCAATAATAACACACTATTACGGATCCAATGGAACTGGTTTCGTAGAATTCCGAGACTATGCCTTGGAAGGCTATTTTTAAATATCAATTTAAAGGATATATTTTTTAAAATTGAACAAAACACTTTCAATTTCAATTTTAAAGTTCTTATTACCTTCAATATTATCAATATAGATTTTATAAGCCTTTGAAACATTTTTAACAAGCCTGACACTCATGATTTCATGTTTTACCCAATTCCAGTATTTGATTTCAATAATTTAAATTATTCAATAAACAGTGATATTTGAAATTTAAGTTAAAAATTAACTCTTAAATTGTAAAATCAATTAAATATTCCAATTTCAAATGTCCGAAAATTCCGAGTCGTCACATTCTTCCCCCTTAAAAGAATTTCGTCCTCGAAATTACTAGTTTAGAGGAATGTCCCACCACCTATTAATTTTTCTTCCCAAAATCAACAGTTTTAACAGGCCCAAACAATCTTTTATTAAAGACACTATCACGCTTACTAACTTCCTGAACTCATCCACAACTTCTAAACACTATTATTTTCTCAACAATTCAAATTTAAATCCAAATTTTAAATTAACAAAATTTTCTCAAAAAATTTCTAACTCCCTAAGTTTCGAAAAATTTCGCCAGCGTTTCCTTTGCGCGGCTAGATTGGTACAACTACAAAATGCCTCTACGGGCCCTCAGATTTCAAAAGAAAACAAAAACGCCAAGTGGCTAGACCAGAAAATCATTAAATTTCATATAGAAATTTAAATACATACCTTTTGTCGAAAAATTCTATTTTATCGTCTGAAATCAAAAATCCCGATTTATTCCCTGCTTTTAAAACACCTGTATATCCTTCTTAGCAATAATATCCAATCACAGAATCAAAATCATTTCATACATTTCTTTATGAAAATTTGAATATCTATTTCATTCCCATTCATATGGTGTGCACATATCATCCGTACACAATATCCAATCCGATTGCTCACTCGATCACACAATTCCACTTTCGAACCAGTATCGTCCACCCGACTTCCTTGTGTAGACTCAAATCTGGTTTATTAATCGGAAACCGCCATTTTCCTTGTATAGTTCTAAACTATGATAGAGAATTTCAGAACCAATCAAAAATCCATATCCACGGTTTGCGGTCGAAAATCGAGTTAAAAATCCCAACCCGGATCAGTATAACTACCTCGAAATTCTATGCTCGAATCTAGATCAAATTGCTATGCGAATAAAATAATATACGTACATCCTATGTATTTATCTTGATTGATTATTAGCTATATCAATTCTCTTTTTATTCACAATTACATTGATTCCAAGTCTTATTCACCCTTATCATTTCACATACTAATCTCCATTCAAATATTAACTTAGAATATTTTCGCAATTCCAAATTTTACTTAAGAATTTCACCATTTCTTAAGTCCATTATGAATATTCTATACACTTTAATATTTATTTTTACTACATCACTTAAGCTTTCACATCTATTTCATTAAATTTAAATTTTCCATTCCATTTGGAATTCAATTTACTTTCCAATTTAAAATTTTAACTCTATTCATCTCTTCTCAAACCATATTTAATTAGTCATTTCTTTAATTAGTTTCACTTACTAATTTATTTTAAATCTCAATGGATTTTTATTTCCAAACATAAATTATTTTTAGTCTACTCTGACTTAATTTTTCAACTTCACTTTACTTTGCACAGTTTAAATTAAGTATCATTCCAATGTTCAACTTCAATTCCATTTTCTTAACCACTTAATTTAATTAGTTTACTTACAAACTCAAATGAATTTCAACATTCTGTTTCGATTTCATTTACTTGCAATTGTAAATTCATTTATTCATTTACAAATTTATTTCCACCTAATTAAATTTTATTTAAGTAATCATTTCACTTAATCCACTTGGACCTTTTCTTATTACATTCATCTTTACTTAACTAGATTTAATCGCACTCTAATTTAATCCAAATTTTTAAACTTCTATAAGTTTTCCAAATTTAATTATTTTATTCACTAATCTTTTTACTTCATTTAATTGGTTTACTTCACTAGCTTATTTTGTTTCATACTTATTTTAATTTAACCCTTCCAAAGTCAAATTTTATTCTAAACAAATTTCAAATTTTATAAGTTAAATAAGTTTCCAGAGTTTTAACCATTACTTAAACTTTCAAATTTAATTTTGGAAACATATATATCCAAATCAAATTATTCCAAAATCAACCCAAATTATTCTATAAACAATTCCAAACCAACTCTAGAGTATTTCAAACAATACTCATATTTCAAAAGCATGAATTTTTTAAATCAATTATATATACATAATTCATTTGCAAATAAAATCATCCTTTGAATTTTAAAAACGAAACCCAGTTTTGCAAACAATTTCAATTTAAAACAATTTGGTAGCGATTCCTCTCTTGGAAACTCGAAAATGAACATCGATGATGCTGTAGTCATCACCGAAGTTATTTTCCAACGACCGAAGAAAGTTCAATGCTTTTGTCTCTTTAAAACCTTCAAATATTTTTAAATTCTGAATCTCACCAGATTTCAAATCCAACTCAAGAATATTTTCAAAATAATACCACTATTATTTCTCCAAAACCTTTGTAAACCATTTTCAAATTCAAAGGAGTTTAAATTTCCCAAATTTTCAAATTCCAAATCCTTCCAATTTATTTTCAAATATTTCTCTGGAATTCTATTTTAAGTTATAAATCACATTTACAATTTATATTTACAAATCCCATTTATATATAAATTTATTTCTTAGCTTTTAGTTATGATTTCAATTTCTTATTCAATTTTTACACAACAATGATAATAATTTAATATTATCACTTCCTAAAAACCAAGAAACCATATATTATAATAATTTAAAAAATTATTTCTTTTATATACAAAAATAATTTGGGTAAAATCATTCATTTACCCTATTTTAAAACAATACTGTGTTGGCTTATCTTGTTTAAGAATTTAGAAACCTTAATCGATGACATGGTGCCCCACATATCGACCAAAATCTATAAACACTCAACCGATAAGTCAACACAATATAAAAACAAAATTTTTATATTCACTAACAAATACGCGCTCATATCTATTAATACACTCAAACTCTTCTAAAGTGCTTCAGATCCTATTTTTAATGAGTAATTCCCACCAGAGCCAAGGTTCTCGCTTAACCTTTAGTTCTGATACCAAGTGTAACTACCCGATTTTTCGACACCCAAAAATCGACATCAATACATCCACTATATCAACTACCGGAAAATCGAATGCCGGAAAACCGAACCATTAGGGTTAAAGAAGAAGGAGGTAGAAGAAGAAATAGAAACAATATCAGAATCTCACAATCGTAGCGGAACGATATATAATAGATAAATGACTGGTCTTTATACAAAAGGAAACAATAATTGTTTTTCTATATACATCATCGGAGTACAACACAAATAAACAACACAATTTAGGACAGTTATAATAAATTGTCCTCCCAAGCTGAATATACAGTTTACTCTGCTCAGCGGAAATGTAACGACCCAGAAATTTCGATCCCGAAATTTCCAGATAGTTAGTGAAAAGAGGAAAGAGAAAGAAGAAAGAGATAGAAGAAGAACAGAAAAGAAACACGCAATCTCACATTCGCAGCGGATAAAATATAATAGCAAATAAATAACAGTTTACAAAGCAGAACTATATCAGTACATTTACATTTTACATCAGAGTTACAATAATCTCACAACACTGGACAGTTTAAAATAACTTGTCCCATATAAATATCAATATATATCACAGCGGATAGACACCTCATACGTTCCTGCCATCCAGCTCGCCTCTTGAGCTCCAGAACGTCCTTACCTGGAAAACTGTAATACTCGGTCTGACCCGAGCATTACATCAAAGTAACACCCGGGTCATGCTGGAAACCAGCGTGAGTAAACTCATCTAATACGGAATACAAAAGCATACAATATAAATAAACCCGGGGTAACTTATATCAATTTACAACTCCACAAATTGTTATAGGCATCTCTTATCACACATCAATTTCTAAGTGTTCAAACTTAGATTAAATGGTCAATTACACTTAAATCATCTCATTTCATTCTATTGATTCCATACATCAAATTATAAAGAATCGAAGTGGTTTCGGATATTTACTAATACCCGACTCCGGTCTCTTTGAAACCAATATCATCTTACTTAAATTATTCAAGTGAAATACAATTCAACTTTAAATATCGAATGTCATAAAAACGCATCATCAATAGATAACCATAACATCATAGTCTAAATCAAACATGTCATATCACATAGCAACACGAACTACTTATTAGAGATATTAATTAATCAAAGGGCTTCCAATATCATTTTATTATCCCTTGATAATTTCTCAAGTTAATTTACCCTTAGCCAAATACAGTAATTAACCTTTAATTACTTCGTTAATTAATTATTAACCATAATTATTAATCACCCTTGATTAATAACATCCCGAATTTAACTACCCTTAATTACTTCATTGAATAAATTAATCCCTAATTTATTCTCTAATTAATCCTTGGATCAATCCCATTCAGTAATCAACTACCCTTACTTACTTATTTCAAAAATTAATTATCCTTAATTAATTATCTTCAATTAATCCCTTGATTAATTACATAGGAATTTAATCCCAATTACTTTCATCATCAACATCTTTAATTACATCCAGTAATTACCATTAATTACTTCCTTAAGTAATTACACTTCCTTTAATTACATTAAGAAATTATTCATCAATCATCAAGTGTTTAAATTAATTAACTCAATTAAGTAATTAATTCTAAATTACTTTCATTAAATAATTAAACTTAAACAGTTTCTCCATTGATTATTATCAATTAATTAATCTAATTAATTATTTAAATTAATCATATTAATTAATTGTTAAATAATCTTAAGTTAATGACCATCATTAACCATTAACCATTCTTTAATTACTTCTCTTAAGTAATTAACTTCATTAATCAATACTAATATCAAATTAATTAATCTTAAATATCTAATTAATCGACCTTTAATTAATTAATTAATTAAGTATTAACTATAACTTAATTAATTCCAAATTACTTGATTTATTAATCCTTAATTATTAATTAAGAACTAATTAATAATCCTTAATTACAAATTTAATTATTCCTAATTAAATAATCTTAGTCATTAATTAATTAGTTTTAAACCTTTAATTACCTATTAAACATTCAAATAGTTTAAATCATTTTAAGTTTTAAAACTTCCCTATATTTCAAAATGAAAATACATATTTAAATTTGAATTCAGATAAATCTTCTGATTTCAAATCTCTACTTATATTTAAAAAAAATTTCAACTACTTAATCATTTCAAAGTATTTAACCATTCAAGTTTTAAAGTCTTAATTTATTTTTAATCTAAGATTTAAACTTAAATTGAATTCTAGAATTTTAAACTTGGATTTAAAATTTAGTTTAAACCATTGCCTTCAACTTAAACTTCAGTTTGGAATTTTTAAACAAACATTTAAATTTTACTTTTAACATAAAGTTGTTTTAAATAATTTAAATCTATAAAACTTCCTAAATTCCAAACTAGATACAAAAGTTACTTGGATCCATTTCCAAAATCTGTTTTAAACTTATTTTTATTTTTATTATTATTTTTTAAAAAAAACTGTTTTAAAATCTGTTCTAACAATAACAGACAGGTTTCTAAAAAAACTGTAACCACTGCCTTAACCCGAGTCAACTCGAATCCTGCTTCGAGTCCTCCATCCATAAACTTCGAGCAACCCATCAATTTCCTTCGAGTCAATCACAATTGCTCGAATACGAGACAGTACCACTACCTCACCACGACACTGTGCTCTGTGCACATGCACCAGCACGGCGACTAACTTCGACCATCAACGTTGATCCACCCAGATCGGCAATCATCCTCCTAGCCAAATCCAAACACTAAAACAAATTGCGCCATCACGACAACGAATTTGAGTATTTGACTCAAACCTGGAATAACAGAAGTCCTCCCATCCCAACCTGTCAACGACGCTCGTTCACGCGCCTCCGGCCAGCGTTACCCCTCAAACTTCGGCGAAGACCTCATCAACCTACTAACTTTCAGTTCCCAAGGTATTGTAGAACTCGATCAACAGAGGAAATCAAACCAATGCAAAAACCCAATCCCGTAAAAGCTAGGGTTCAAAACTTCAAATCAAAATCACAACCTCCAAGTTGAAATGCAACCCCATCTAATAATTTTCCCCCATTCTCCTATGGATCCTCCACCTCCAGGAAGTCCCACAACACCTCAATATCACTAGGCAATTAAAAAAACCCAAAAACCCCAATTTGGTTCAACCCAGAAATGCACATTCAACGGTTAACTAAAAATTGTAATTTTTGTTTGAAAAATCACGATTTCCTACATGCATTTAGGTTATAAACTTGTTTTAGTAATTTAAGAAGTTTGTCATTCTTGCTAATTGAAAACTTTGACTGTTGTATTGGTTTCAGAGGCAACAGACTTTTTAGTATAACTTAATTTTGATTTGTAAACATAAACTCTTACTAAGCAAACATCTTTGTTTACACATAAATTTCTAACTGAAATCAATCCAAGTGAGGAAGGATTTCCATTAAAGAAAATCTTAGTTTGAAAACAAAAATAGGTATGCAGATACCAGGCAACGGCAACATATATACGTATTTATATATATACACACAGAACATTCATCAATATTGAATCATCACAACATACTTATTCCTATATATTCACATGCAACTGATAACTTAAAACTCCTTCTTTTTTTTTCAATTGTGAGGTTGGTTACTTAAAGAAAATGTGGCACTGCAGTTTTAACTATAATCAGTTTTGTTTTTTAACTATATAAAAAAAACAGTTTGAATTAGAAGCTTTAGTGCTAATACTTGTTTAAGTATTGATTTTAAAGGAAAGAACTGTTTTTTAAAAATAGAAGTTTACTCACAATATTGCAGAGCAGAGAACATTGTTCTTCCTATAACAGTTTTTGAATCTGCATGATGAATTGAAGTTTTGAATCTGCTTGCTGTTGAATCTGGTGAATTTACTTCTAATATTGATTACTGAAGTTGAATTATTTGTTGTAGTTGATTTAAATTTGCAGCTGAACTCTAATTTCTTTTGCTTGAGTTGTAGTTGAACTTGCAAATTGATGTTGAAGTTAAGCCTTTACAGATTGAAGATTTGAGAATTGAATTTGCAGATTTATAAACATGCATTGTTCGGGTTTTGCAGATATGAAGTTGAACTTGAAATTTGATGTGGAAGTTGCAGATTGAATTGGAGTTGTATATTTGGGTTTTGAAAAATTTCTTCTCATAAATCTGATTTTCAGTTTTCAATTGAAGAAATATGTTTTGAACAATAATGCATTGTTAAATTTTTCTTATCTAAAAGAATAGATTTCAAAAATAAGAAAACGTTGCCACTTGTTGCATAAAGTTATAGATTAAGTACAAGTGTCTTCTCTAGTGTTAAGATCTTAACACATATGCACTTTAATATATAAAAATGAATTTCTTTATTTATGAATGTATTTAAATTCATCAAAGCCATTTCTAATTCAAGATGTTTCAAATGTTTTATTACAATATTTAGCCTTACATGATTACATATAAATTACTTTTATAATGTTACACATTTTAATGTTTATTTGAATATTTTAAAATAATATTTTAAAACTAATTTTCAAAAGAGAAAATTTTACCATTTAAATATCTTTAACTTTGAAAACAATAAGATCCTGAAATTAAAATTATCATTATTATAAATTTTGAAAAGAATATCATTTAACAAACTAAATAATTATTAATTTTCAAAAGATAAATTCTGTTTAAATTAGATTATTAAATCAATATTTCACATTTTAGAATAATTATTAATGGAAATTATAAAATAGATATTGCCCATATTTCTGGAATATTACATTCCTTCCCCCTTTGAATCTTTTCGTCCTCGAAAAGGAACGAAGCCAGAATTATTAAAATGCTTAAAATCAGATAAATTTTCTTTGAACATTTTTAATCTAGTTTAAAAATCTTAATATTTCTAAAATAGTTTTTATAAAATATTTTTATAACTCGATATCTCAATAAGTCCATCATCGTTCTCATAGAAATTCGGTCATACGTTTATCATGCGTAAGACTGAAAATCTATAAGTACTTAGCAGACTCGTTTTCAACACCCAGTGAAAATACTTGGAAAATAATTTTATTGAAAATATTGAAAACAGTTTTTGAAATAGAGGATATATCTTTGGTGAGAATGCTCTGGAAATCATCACCCTCATCCATGGTCACAGTTACACCCAGGGTTACGTTGTCGTCGTAGCAAAAGTCCATGTAACTGCAGGCTCTCAGCGGCCTCTCGATTACGCCATGGATGCCCACACAACAGATCACAGTTACACCTACGGTTACGTTGATGTCGCAGCAAAAGTCCATGTAACTGCAGGCTCTCAGCGGCCCTTTGATTTTCGCTGTCGAAATGAAACCTCTCCACTCCTACATAGGTTGCAGTCTGCCGATATAAAATCAAATGCAGACTGTTGGCTCTCAGCGGCACACACGACTTTCGCTATGTTATACCATAGATCGCGGTCTACCAATATAAAATCAAACGTAGACCTTGGCTCTCAGCGACACACACGACTTTCGCTATGGTATACTCTAGTCATAATCCCCAGGAACTAGTTTAGTCCGGACTCCTCACAGGATCAACTTTAGAAACCCCCCTTGGGGCTCATGGCAGCACCACCCAATCGTACTCCTGAGAATTTCATTCCAAGGGAGCGCCTTTTTTCCCAGAGCAATCATCAAAACATTTTATACTATACATATAGTATCTTCAAATCATACACCTAGTATGATATCATACAAAGCTCCTTTACACAAAATCGATTATCCCAAAATCAATAATTCTCGAACTAGGCTTTCCAAATTCAGTATTGATTTTACCTAAAAAATCAAAAGCCTTTCCAAATCCATAGGTTCCCAAAACCTTTTTCCAAAATCCCCATATGATCCTTTATATATATATATATATATATATATATATATATTCAGATATATAAAATCTTTAAAACTTTGGATCATTTCAAACTTGTATAAAACTCCTTTTATACCTCAAAACATCTTCAAAATCCTTTTCTTCTAGCCAAAGGATTCATCAAGGGAAGTTTATCTTATATAACAAAGATATATAACTTTGTTTATTCAAAATCAAATATTCAAATTTGATTACTCTTTACAAAACCACTTACCATATCACTTGCTTCCATAAACAAAATTTCAACCATAGAAATATCCAATTTCCACTTTACTTCATCATATATTTCACAAAATATATTTTTCATTTCAAAAACCATTTCACATTTCTTATCCACATATTCCCAGTATCAATTTTATTCAAATCCGTACGATGTACACATATCATCCGTACACTATACCAATTTGATTGCTCACTCGATCACACAGTTTCATTTCCGAACTAGTATTGTCCACCCGACTTTCTAGTGCGGACACAGATCTGGTTTCTTGATCAGAAACTGTCATTCTCCTTGCATAGTCATAACTATGATAGAGAATATCCAGAACCAATCAACAATCCATATCCAGGTTCGCCGTCGAAAATCGAGTGAAAAATCCCACTAGGATCGGTATAACTATCTCGAAATTCTGTGCTCGTATCTGGATCAAATCACTATACGAATAGAATAACATACGTACACCTTGCGTATTTATCTTTATTGGTTATCAGCCAAATTAATTCTCTTTCTATTCACATTTACTTTAATTTTCATTCACTTATTCACAACAGCTTCAATCCCATTTAGATTATCACCTTTATTCTTATCTCGATT
This sequence comes from Allium cepa, assembly GCA_030765085.1. Classification (NCBI taxonomy): domain Eukaryota; kingdom Viridiplantae; phylum Streptophyta; class Magnoliopsida; order Asparagales; family Amaryllidaceae; genus Allium; species Allium cepa. The sequence continues at coordinate 76,774,580 of CM060930.1, read as the reverse complement.
GGGTATCCATCCAATAACAGTTTGAACTCCGTCCATTTTATTTAGAAAATAGCTTGAATTTTTTTAAAATAGATAGGTAGTTGAAAAATAATTACTAGCTTGTAAAATGGCTGTAAAATAGTTAGAAAATAGTTAAAAATAATTATAGAAATTGTAGATACTTGCAAAATAATAGTAAGATAGTAATTAGTTTTGTAAAATAGTTAAAATATAGTAATTAGTTTATAAAACAATTGAAAAATTGTTAAACAGTTTCAAAAATAATTGTAAAACAAATATAAGATAGTTTGGCTTTTTAAAAAAAATGTTGTATATATAATAAATAGCTTGGAAAATAGGTTTATATTAAAACAATTTATATTAAAAATAGTCCAGAGTCAAAACTGTTCTCTTCCCAATCTCCATTCTCATCAATTCAATTTAAATTTCCTTTATCATTTAAATTGACCCAATTCCAATTTTAAATAACTCCAATTTCCGTTGGACTTGATTTATTCCCAATTCAAGCTGAATTAATTCTCAATTCCTTTTCAAATTTAAATCAAATGGAATTTGATTTTAAACATATTCAACTTTAATTACAATCCCAAGTTATTCCAATCACTTTAGACTAATATCCATTCAAATTGAACCCGCTTCATTTCCAATCTATTTCAACTCTAGTTTGAATTAACCCCAATTTCAAACTCTATTTCCAAATCAAGTTGAATTATTCTTGATTTCTTTCCAAATTCAATTCAAATTCCATTTGAATTTAAACCTATTCAACTTTACAATTCCAAATTATTCAAATCAATTTGGACTAATTCAAATTTCAAATTTAAACCATCTTGAATTATATAAATTCGAGTTAATACTTCAAATGTTGATTTAATTCCTTTAAATCAATTTTCCTTTTATCTCAACAATGGATTACCATACTCCATCTCTCATTCATTTAAACAAATTCAATTCAAAATTTAAAGATTATTAATAGCAATAGGATGATATTATCCAATTTATTTTAAAACATCCATTTATTTCAAATTTCCAGATCTCAAACCCATTTTGAGATCACACAAACTCCCAATTCAAATCAACCATTTAACTTCCCAAGTTAAATTCAATTTACTTAATCCAGTTAACCTTACCCAGTTTGAACTTTAAATTTCAAATTTAAAATTCTCATAAATAATCTTCCACTTATTAAGTTCAAAACTTATCACTATGGGTATCATATCTTATTCCAAACTCAAAACTCAACATTTAGAGTTTATTTCCAACCACCATTGATATTATGTATATCAACATGTATACATTTTAATTTCTTTTACATTCCAAGTTATACTTTAAGATTTTAAACCACCTTTGGTTTTAATTCAAAACAATTTTCTTTTTAAATTTTCAAACAACTCTTGTTTGAAATAGGACCATTTCATTCATATGCATTAAATAATATTATTTATTATTTCTTTAAATTAGTTACATCATTAATTAATCACATTCGGTAATTAACTTATATCTTAATTACCTTTATTAAGTAATTGTCCCTTAATTTACTTATCTCCAGTTATTTCATTAAGTAACTCCCTCTTTATTCATCATTTCCAATTATAATTATCTTATTCTAAAACTCTTCTCCAATTCAAGATTTCAATTTTAGTTCGAATCCATTCAAACTTGTCTTTAATTTCAATTTGGTTGTAATTCTATTACCATTAATTCTTATTATTACTTTTAATTTAATTAATACTACAACCAATTTCCTTAATATAATAGATAATCTATTTCTTATATAAGATTCATTTACTTTTGAAATCATTTAAAAACCTTTATATAAGAAAATAACAAGTACGCACTCTCATATTTATACACTCAACTCATTCTAGGGTGCCACTTACCCTATCCTTAATGAGTAATCCCACCAGAGCCAAGGTTCTCACTTAACTTCGCTCTGATACCAAATGTAACGACCTGGAAATTTCGATCCCGAAATTTCCAGATAGTTAGTGAAAAGAGGAAAGAGAAAGAAGAAAGAGATAGAAGAAGAACAGAAAAGAAACACACAATCTCACATTCGCAGCGGATAAAATATAATAGCAAATAAATAACAGTTTACAAAGCAGAACTATATCAGTACATTTACATTTTACATCAGAGTTACAATAATCTCACAACACTGGATAGTTTAAAATAACTTGTCCCATATAAATATCAATATATATCACAGCGGATAGACACCTCATATGTTCCTGCCATCCAACTCGCCTCCTGAGCTCCAGAACGTCCTTACTTGGAAAACTGTAATACTCGGTCTGACCCGAGCGTTACATCAAAGTAACACCCGGGTCAGGCTGGAAACCAACGTGAGTAAACTCATCTAATACGGAATACAAAAGCATACAATATAAATAAACCCGGGGTAACTTATATCAATTTACAACTCCACAAATTGTTATAGGCATCGCTTATCACACATCAATTTCTAAGTGTGCAAACTTAGATTAAATGGTCAATTACACTTAAATCATCTCATTTCATTCTATTGATTCCATACATCAAATTATAAAGAATCGAAGTGGTTTCGGATATTTACTAATACCCGACTCCGGTCTCTTCGAAACCAATATCATCTTACTTAAATTATTCAAGTGAAATACAATTCAACTTTAAATATCGAATGTCATAATAACGCATCATCAATAGATAACCATAACATCATAGTCTAAATCAAACATGTCATATCACATAGCAACACGAACTACTTATTAGAGATATTAATTAATCAAAGGGCTTCCAATATCATTCTATTATCCCTTGATAATTTCTCAAGTTAATTTACCCTTATCCAAATACAGTAGTTAACCTTTAATTACTTCGTTAATTAATTATTAACCATGATTATTAATCACCCTTGATTAATAACATCCCGAATTTAACTACCCTTAATTACTTCATTGAATAAATTAATCCCTAATTTATTCTCTAATTAATCCTAGGATTAATCCCATTCAGTAATCAACTACCCTTACTTACTTATTTCAAAAATTAATTATCCTTAATTAATTATCTCAATTAATCCCTTGATTAATTACATAAGAATTTAATCCCAATTACTTTCATCATCAACATCTTTAATTACATCCAGTAATTACCATTAATTACTTCCTTAAGTAATTACACTTCCTTTAATTACATTAAGAAATTATTCATCAATCATCAAGTGTTTAAATTAATTAACTCAATTCAGTAATTAATTCTTAATTACTTTCATTAAATAATTAAACTTAAACAGTTTCTCCAGTGATTATTATCAATTAATTAATCTAATTAATTATTTAAATTAATCATATTAATTAATTGTTAAATAATCTTAAGTTAATGACCATCATTAACCATTAACCATTCTTTAATTACTTCTCTTAAGTAATTAACTTCATTAATCAATACTAATTTCAAATTAATTAATCTTAAATATCTAATTAATCGACCTTTAATTAATTAATTAATTAAGTGTTAACTATAACTTAATTAATTCCAAATTACTTGATTTATCAATCCTTAATTATTAATTAAAATCTAATTAATAATCCTTAATTACAAATTTAATTATTCCTAATTAAATAATCTTAGTCATTAATTAATTAGTTTTAAACCTTTAATTACCTATTAAACATTCAAATAGTTTAAATCATTTTAAGTTTTAAAACTTCCCTATATTTCAAAATGAAAATACATATTTAAATTTGTATTCAGATAAATCTTCTGATTTTAAACCTCTACTTATATTTTAAAAAAAATTCAACTACTTAATCATTTCAAAGTATTTAACCATTCAAGTTTTAAAGTCTTAATTTATTTTTAATCTAAGATTTAAACTTAAATTGAATTCTAGAATTTTAAACTTGGATTTAAAATTTAGTTTAAACCTTTGCCTTCAACTTCAGTTTGGAATTTTTAAACAAACATTTAAATTTTACTTTTAACATAAAGTTGTTTTAAATAATTTAAATCTATAAAACTTCCTAAATTCCAAACTAGATACAAAAGTTACTTGGATCCATTTCCAAAATCTGTTTTAAACTTTTTTTTTGAAAAAAAAAACTATTTTAAAATCTGTTCTAACAATAACAGACAGGTTTCTAAAAAAAATGTAACCACTGCCTTAACCCGAGTCAACTCGAATCCTGCTTCGAGTCCTCCATCCATAAACTTCGAGCAACCCATCAATTTCCTTCGAGTCAATCACAATTGCTCGAATACGAGACAGTACCACTACCTCACCACGACACCGTGCTCTATGCACATGCACCAGCACGGCGACTAACTTCGACCATCAACGTTGATCCACCCAGATCGGCAATCATCCTCCTAGCCAAATCCAAACACTAAAACAAATTGCGCCATCACGACAACGAATTTGAGTATTTGACTCAAACCTGGAATAACAGAAGTCCTCCCATCCCAACCTGTCAACGACGCTCGTTCACGCGCCTCTGGCCAGCGTTACCCCTCAAACTTCGGCGAAGACCTCATCAACTCACTAACTTTCAATTCCCAAGGTATTGTTGAACTCGATCAACAAAGGAAGTTAAACCAATGCAAAAACCCAAACCCGTAAAAGCTAGGGTTCAAACTTCAAATCAAAATCACAACCTCCAAGTTGAAATGCAACCCCATCTAATAACTTTCCCCCATTCTCCTATTGCTCCTCTACCTCCAGGAAGTCCCACAACACCCCAATATCACTAGGCAATTCAAAAAACCCAAAATCCCCAATTTGGTTCAACCCAGAAATGCACATTCAACAGTTAACTAAAAATTGTAATTTTTGTTTGAAAAATCATGATTTCCAACATGCATTTAGGTTATAAACTTGTTTTAGTAATTTAAGAAGTTTGTCATTCTTGCTAATTGAAAACTTTGACTGTTGTATTGGTTTCGGACGCAACAGACTTTTTAGTATAACTTAATTTTGATTTGTAAACATAAACTCTTACTAAGAAAACATCTTTGTTTACACATAAATTTCTAACTGAAATCAATCCAAGTAAGGAAGGATTTCCATTAAAGAAAATCTTAGTTTGAAAACAAAAATAGGTATGCAGATACCAGGCAACAGCAACATATATACATATTTATATATACACACACAGAACATTCATCAATATTGAATCATCACAACATACTTATTCCTATATATTCACATGCAACTGATAACTTAAAACTCCTTCTTTTTTTTTCAATTGTGAGGTTACTTACTTAAAAAAATGTGGCGCTGCAGTTTTAAGTATAATCAGTTTTGATTTTTAACTATATAAAAAAACAGTTTGAATTAGAAGCTTTAGTGCTAATACTTGTTTAAGATTGATTTTAAAGGAAAGAACTGTTTTTAAAAATAGAAGTTTACTCACAATATTGCAGAGCAGAGAACATTGTTCTTCCTATAACAGTTTTTGAATCTGCATGATGAATTGAATTTTGAATCTGCTTGCTGTTGAATCTGGTGAATTTACTTCTAATATTGATTACTGAAGTTGAATTATTTGTTGTAGTTGATTTAAATTTGCAGCTGAACTCTAATTTCTTTTGCTTGAGTTGTAGTTGAACTTGCAAATTGATGTTGAAGTTAAGCCTTTACAGATTGCAGATTTGAGAATTGAATTTGCAGATTTATAAACATGCATTGTTTGGGTTTTGTAGATATGAAGTTGAACTTGAAATTTGATGTGGAAGTGGCAGATTGAATTGGAGTTGTATATTTGGGTTTTGAAAATTTTCTTCTCATAAATCTGATTTTCAGTTTTCAATTGAAGAAATATGTTTTGAACAATAATGCATTGTTAAATTTTCTTGTCTAAAAGAATAGATTTCAAAAATAAGCAAACGTTGCCACTTGTTGCATAAAGTTATAGATTAAGTACAAGTGTCTTCTCTATTGCTAAGATCTTAACACATATGCATTTTAATATATAAAAATGAATTTCTTTATTTATGAATGTATTTAAATTCATCAAAGCCATTTCTAACTCAAGATGTTTCAAATGTTTTATTACAATATTTAGCCTTACATGATTACATATAAATTACTTTTATAAAGTTACACATTTTAATGTTTATTTGAATATTTTAAAATAATATTTTAAAACTAATTTTCAAAAGAGAAAATTTTACCATTTAAATATTTTTAACTTTGAAAACAATAAGATTCTCAAATTAAAATTATCATTATTATAAATTTTGAAAAGAATATCATTTAACAAACTAAATAATTATTAATTTTCAAAAGATAAATTCTGTTTAAATTAGATTATTAAATTAATATTTCACATTTTAGAATAATTTTTAGTGGAAATTATAAAATAGATATTGCCCATATTTCCAGAATATTACAGGAAAATACATCAAGTACGTGAGATACGTCTCGCCATCCAGCCTGTCTCCTGAGCTCCACAGCATTCCATCCAAAATTTGTACTCTATAATACTCGGCTGACCCGTGCATTATAGCTAAATAACTCCCGAGTCAGTCTGGAAAACCAACATGAGAAAACACACTCAATTGGATTATTAAGGTTTTCAAAATCATTTGAAATCAAAGGTATCTCGTACGACCACGCCACAAATAAACATGCTGGGTTTTTACCTTACGATAACCAAAACATTTCTTATAAAATCCTATGATATTATGTCAGTGTCTATGTACAAATACTTATTCAAATAGCCGAAATTGTTACATTATTAAATTCCATCATAATAGGTTCTACAAACAAAACCATAAAGGCACGTAGGGAAAATGGATTTCCATCAATGGCAGTGCTAATGGGGTACCGCCCGTCACAGTACGTGGTCTAGATCACCGTACCGAGGATCCATCATAATCCTCTGCATCACAAGAATGGAGCTACCCCAAACTGGTTAGTCCGGATTAGTTCAACCCGTGGTTGGGATCAGCAACCGCCCACACAGCTGAAATAAAGGGACATCTAGACAGGGGTGACCTTACCTTAATTGGTTGCTAGCCACTTAGCCTTATGTGCACCTCCCCTGTTTTATCCATTCCCGGTTGATGAGGCTCGAGGCTATGCGTTACCTTTTTAGCACACATTCACTTAGAATGTTCATCGTCCTTCTAACAATGTTCTAAAAGAATTCATCCATACAAGTCCATTCCGAGTTCGAACGGAACTGAAGGCACTACTCCTACTACATCCATTTCGGAATCACCCTCAGGATTAGAAGCGATTAGCCCTTACACTTCACTGCTCCATCTTTGACTCCAAGCTCTTGTCTTCCTCATGAAAACGTTCAAACCAGATCGAAGTGGTTTTCGAGAAATTAATCCCGATCTCGGTCTCTTCAAAACGATCAGCGCTTTGGCCAATATCGTTAGTCGATTATTGTACTATCGAACAACATTCACAAACAACCATTAGACATTAATAATTTCCCAAATTATTTATTTTCAAAATATCTTTGCAAGATATTCTTCTATACTCCAATCCTTTGAAAATAGTTTCAAATCACCTTTCTTTCGTAGAATAAATTTCCCAAATATTGTTTATTTCCACTGAAAATTTCCAAGTCTAAATACTTTAGATTTAAAATAATTTAAATCACTTTACTCTAAGAAGATTTATTTTAAAACATTTAAATTAAAACTACTTAAATACTTTATTCAAAAACATACTTTAAAAATATTTAAAATAAAAACTACTTAAAACACTTATTTAAAAATAGTAGTTATGAAATTTTATACTAATTTCTCATGTAAAACTTAAGCCAAAACTAATTTTAAAATAAAAGTTATGAATTCTATACAACTTTTCAAATAAAACTTTAACCAACTATCTTCAAAATAAAGCTATTTTATAAAATATAAATATTAATTATTATCTTTTTAAAATCATAATACTAATTAACCTTTTAAAATAATTCTACTATAACTAATTTAATAAATATTTACCTTTAAAACTTCAAACAGCTTAAATAATTCTCAAAAACATTCTTTTAAACAACTTTACACTTATTAATTTAAACTTAAAAATCTGCTTAGAAACGTACTTAGCTTTTCAGAGAAATATACTGTCTTTTACATCTTTAAAAATAAACCACTATTTATTTTTAAACAAATTACCCATTCCTTTATAAATCCCCTTCCTGAATTTATACTCCCAAATATCCACTGATATCTTATTTCACTTTATAAACCTCGTTTATAAATTCCATAGTCTCATCCTTCTTTTAAAACACGGTTTCAAACACTAAATCTATTTCCAAATATTTACTCCATTTAAAAATAAATTCCTTTGCTTACTTAATTTTATTTTAAAGCCTATTAATTTCATATTTAACTTCTTTATTAAGATTTTAAATCTTATTTAAATTGAAATTACCAATTTCATATTTATTTCAAAATTCCTCTTTTATTTTCCTTCAAAAATCAAATCTATATATTTTTGATAACTCAGTATACCCAAATATATTCAATCAAATCATAGCATCCAATATTTTCAATTACCAATATATTTTACGACAGATTACCAAATAAACCATATCACATAATATTAAACAATCTAAATAATTTTGAGGAATCCAGTTGGATCCCTCCAACTTGTTTCCATGCATCCACAGATGTTAGCACAATATAAAAATACCAATCCCACTTCGAGGTATAATATCGTGATATATACGGCCATCCGCTATTATGCAGGGCACATAGGGTCTCATCCGTTATATAATGCGGGAAATCAATCGCTCAAATATATCACATCCAGTCAATTCAATCATTCAACCAATAATTTAAATTTAACTATTTAAATTTATAAGGTAATCCAAATGAGTGAGATTAACTCACCTTTGCTTGGTTTGGAACCCATTTCCATTTCGACTTGTTTCTTCACTATTTAAGACCTTGAATACACATTTTAAATAAATCAAACAATTAATTATCTTCTTTAATAAATTCAATTAACTAAGAATTTAATTAGATAATTTCCCTCTCAAAATCTTTTAGTGGCTATAATAAATTAAATAAGTTAATAGATCAATTAAATTTTCAAATTCAATAATAAATCTAAGGGGTGTGTGTTTGTGTGTGTGTGTGTATATCCTTTTTTAATTAATTCAAAACCACAATTACACTTTTATAAAATTAAACTATATATTTCAAAAATCTAATTTTTATAAATTCCTCAAACAATTTAAAATACCTATATTTTTCCAAATCTTGTCTTTAAAAATAATTTCTGATTAATAAAATAGAAATCAACAGATTAAACTCAGGTTTTAGACTTGAGTCCTATCAATTTTAAAATGCTCAAAATAAACTTTCCATTGCATTACTATATAAAAATTTGTACATATCGTTTCAAATATGTTTTAATATATATATATATATATATATATCACTATAATACTTCTTTAAGATTAAACCGTAAACAAAAAATATTTGTATAAATTTTTATATCCCTTCTACTATATATACAAGTTAATTGAAGAAAACTGGAATTATACCTCACTGGAAACAAACGAACCAGGCTCCTAACTCTCAAACGTAATTCGCAGTCGTCACCATCGCGGCCTCGGCACCCAGAACGACGCCTCGACTACCGGCCTCGTGAACACCCAAAAGCCACATGCGGCCTTGCCTAGTCACCATATCCCTCCACCGTTTTATGCTGTGCCTTGCTTTGGAAATCACTTTGATTGCCTTCGAGCTTGCTAGATATGATCACCTTGCTGATTGCTTCTTTCAGGACGCGACCATCGCTTTAACTCGTGTAACCCTAGTCGAAACGAACTTTTGCCCAGCTCACCCTCGAAGTCGTCGCCATCACAAACATAAACCCACATCGGCCTTCCACGTCGCGACCTCTGCCTCCAACATCGAGTGCCGACCCACCTCCCAACATCGTACGAACGCGACCCACATCTAGCCATACTTGTCGAGTCGCGGCTACCAGAGATTGATTCGAGATGCACTCTTGTTTCCCCTTTATTTCTTTATTATTTTTATATAGAGGGATTTTGATTGAATGAGGGAAGAAGAATAATGAAGCAAGGGTTGCTTCTAATTGATTTTGGATGAAAACAGATCCCTTCTTTTTTTACTGGTTTTGACATTTTATTTTTTTAGAAGAAACTGATACGTGACCCTTTTGAATCAAAAAAGGGAAAACACCAATATGCAAACTTTAAAAGGCAAAGGACACATGTTTACTTTATCTGTTGTGTATGAATATATATATATATATATATATATATATATATATATAAACTTAATTTAAATTCAAATTCAAATCGTCCAGAATTATGCAACTCAAAATCTCGACCTCCTATCTATGCGTGTTGCTAGGCGTTTATAATGTTATACCCCTATTACAACACGATGGAAAAGGTTTTGGGTCCTAATTAGTTCGTATGGAGAAGATAGGTTTTTGGACTCAGTTATTATATTAAATTTCGATATAGATTTTAGCGCGTTTATCTACCGTATGATCACACAACAACTCCAAATACCACGATACTTGAAATCCAATAATAACACACTATTACAGATTCAATGGAACTGGTTTCGTCGAATTCCGAGACTGTGCGTCAGAAGGCTATTTTTAAATATCAATTTAAACGGTATATTTTTTAAAAACTGAACAAAACACTTTCAATTTCAATTTTAAAGCTCTTATTACCTTCAGCATTATCAATATAGATTTTATAAGCCTTTGAAATATTTTTAACAAGCTTGAAACTTAGAACATATTTTACCCAATTTCAGTATTTAATTTCAATAATTTAAATTGTTCAATAAACAATGATAATTGAAATTTAAGTTAAAAATTAACTCTTAAATATTTAAAATCAATAAAATTTCAAATATCCAAAAATTCTCGATCGTCACAAAGATGATGAGGTTGTAGCCATTATCTATACTGATAAGGTTGAGGTAGACATTGTTTCAGCCATATCCGAGGAGATCAAAATCAAGGAAGAGCTTAAGACCCAGTGGATGGAGGCAGAGGAGACTCAAAAGGTAGCTGATAGGGTCCCGGCATTGAAGGGTCAAGAATTAGATGGGTAGGCCTTGGAAGGGTCCATAAATAAGCTATCGTGCACCACTTATTGCATACTTTCTTAGTTATACGCCTCAGTTCAGCATGAATTCACTACGAGGTTAACCTTATCTTCATGGGCGACTTAAGAAGATAACAAATGCTCTTACCTACTATAGAGTAGAGTGGGCTACGGAGCTCACTGAAGAGGATGTTTCCCTTTCTTCCTCCAATGATGCTTCTTGTAACGACCCGCAAATCCGTACCCCTTGAGTCAACACTATTCTACGTCAATCAACTCAAGTTGTACTGAAATACGAACCATTTGGGTTAAAGAAGAAGAGGTAGAAGAAGAAAATAGAAATCAACATCAGAATCTAACCATCGCAGCAGAATAAAATATAATAGATAATAAATAAACTTTACTCAAAAGCAAATACATCTGTTTACATATTACATCATCAGAGTACATCAATCACAGCTCAACAATATCATACACTGGATACACAACTACTCAACACAGCGGAATATATACATAAACAAATACGGGAGTACGTATCGTCATCCTGCTCGTCTCCTGAGCTCCACAGCATTTCCTGTATCCTATAATACTCGGTCTGACCTGAGCATTACAGTTAAATAACACCCGAGTCAGTCTGGAATACCAGCGTGGGAAAATCACACTCAATTGATTATTAAAGTTTCGAAAATCCTTTTGAAAACAAAAGCATCTCGTAAGACCACGCCACAAATAAACATGTCGGGATTTTACCTTACGATAGCTAAAACATTTTTATAGAAATCCTCTGATATTATAATAGGGTCTATATACAAATACTTATAAAATAGCCGAAATTGTTACATTATTAAATTCCAACTACTAGCCACAGAGTGGTTAATACAAACAAAAATCGTACAAGTCTCGTAGGGAGAATGGATTTCCAACTAATGACTAGGCATTGGGGTACCACCTGTCACAGTACAGGACCTAGATCAACGTACCGAGGAGTACGTCCGCTCCCCTGCAACACAAGACCGGGACTACCCCTTACTGGATAATCACGAGTGAGATCACCCCGCGGTTGGGATCAGCAACCGCCCACTAAGCTGAAATAAAAAGGGACATCTAGACTGGAATGACCTCACCCTGCTTGGGTGCTACCCACCTAGCCTTGCTGCAAAACCCCTGATTTTCAGTCATTCCCATTTTATGAGGCTTGAGGCTAAGCGTTACCTTTTTAGAAATATCCCTTAAAATGCCCATCGTCCACCAGACCATGTTTCGCAAGCATTCATCCATACAAGTCCGTCCCGGGTTCGAACGGAACCGAAGGCACTTTTCCTCCTACATCCATTTCGGAAATATCCTCAGGATTAGTAGCGACTAGCCCTTGCACTTCGCTGCTCCATCTTCGAATCCAAAATCGTTTTCCATGAAACGTACAAACCGGGTCGAAGTGGTTTTTGAGAAATTAATCTCGATCTCGGTCTCTTCGAAACGATCAACGCATTTGTCCAATATTGATAGTCGGTGATTTAACTATCAATTTATATTCCAAGCAACCATTCAACAATAAATAATTTTCCAAATTATTTATTAACCTCGAAATTATCTTCACAAGATATATTTCCACTTTTCAAACCCTTTTGAAAACAGTTTTCAAATTATCTTTCTCAAAATAAATTCCAAGTATTTTCTATTTCCGTTGAAATCATCAAGCATAAAACTTTAGATTTTTAAAATAATTTAAACGCTTTACTTTGAAATATACTTTAAAATATTTATGTTAAAAACTACTTCAAATAATTTATTAAAAACACATATTATACGAATATTTGAAAATAAGATTACTTTATAAATATAAAACTAGGTTTCCCCTTTTAAAACAAAACACTAAGTCACCTTTAAATAATTGTCACAATAATAGATTTGAAAAATATTTACCTTAGAATTTTACACATTCGGAAATAATAAATTTTCTAAAATATGATTTTTAAAACAACATTAAACTTTTATCTTATATTTAAAAATTTACTTTGAAAACGTACTTGGCTATCCAGGGAAATATACTTCTCTTCACATCCTTTAAAAATGAATCACTATTTATTTTTAAACAATTTTTCTCATACCTTTAATAAATTTCCACCTTGAATTTATTCTTCCAAATATCCAATTTCAAACACTTAAATCAATTTCCAAATTGATTTCCAATTTACTTCATTTATTCAAAAATCTATTAATTTCATATTTTATTCCTTAATTATGATTTAAATACTTTTAATTGAAATACCAATTTAGATTTTCTCAATTTACTTCTTATTTCTTTAAATAAATTTAAAATTTTAAGATTTAAAATAATTCTTTATTGCTTTAAAATAATATCGCTTGATTTTACAATTTATTGATTACTGTTTATTCAAACCCTTTTTCTTTCCATCCTCGAAGTTATTTATTAATATTTAATATACTTCTATTTCTTTTTCAATTCATTCTTAATTTATTAAATTTTCTAAGATTATTTCGTTTATAACTTTACTTCCTTTATTTTCTTTCCAAACCAAATTATATATATTTTTGGTAATTCATTGTACCCAAATATACCCAATCAAATCATAACATTCAATATTCAAATGTATTCATCATAGAATATCAAGTAATCACAATAGAGAATATTAAATAATAAATGTTGAGGGGTCCAGTTGGATCCCTCCAACCAGTTTTCCCTGCATCCACACACGTTAGCATCACATAATAGGACAATTTCAAATTATACTATACTATATCACATTAGTCAATTCAACCACACAATCAATTATTTAAATTTTATCATTTAAAATATAAATTTTAAACTGAGTGAGATTATCTCACCTTTGCTCCTTAAATTTGCAAATCCACTTCATTTTCGCTTTGATTCCACGATTATTGACCTTGAATAAACATTGGATTCATTTTGTTAATATTCGAACAAATCGAACCAATAATTTCCATTTGCTAACTTTAATTTAATTAACAAATAATTTTATTTAAACTAATTTTCGTTTAATAATTTAGTTTAGAAACTAAAATAAATTAAATATGTTAATAGATCAAACTAATCACCTTACTAATTTATTTTTAACATAGACCAGTAAATTTAAAAAATTTAAACTAATAAATTTTCTTAAACAAATTGTCTTTAGTAGCCCAATAATTAAATGAGTTAATTAAATAAATTAGTCACCAATTTAATTAATTTTAAAATGAACTGGTAATATTTAAAAATTTAGAGATGTATATTTATTTCATTTCTTCCTCTTTGAAACTACTTATCAGATATCTGTATAGGTTTTAAAACCCCAATTTTATAAAGATTTTACAACATCCTAAAATTCCTATATTTCAAACCTGTCTATACATAAATTCTTCAACATTTAAAATTTCAATTTTCAAAACCTTATCCATTTTTTCCTGTTTTACTATTTACACATAAAATCTACATATATATAAAACTTGGCTTCGCTGTAAAAAAATTATTTTCTGTATCTATATTTTATACCTTCATTAACATTAGATTTAAAACAAAATGAAGCAACTGAAAATATACCTCACCGTCTTGAAAAAGAACCCTACTCTCGCGACCCTTCATCGAACTCGAACCCGCGTTCGAACTTCGGCTATCCACGAGTCCACACGAGAACCCGCTCGAGAGCCCTGGCACCTCCTGACGTCGCTACCGAAACCACACATGCTCGCAACCTACTCCGAAACCCTCGCTTCCACTTAACGAACAACCCCGATACCCTTCCAAACCCCAAGCGCATGCGTCGCCTCGAGTTCACACCCCCAGGCCATGTTCCTTCCCCTCGAGCAATCGCGAGAGAGAGAGAGAGAGATGCGAATGCCTTCTTACTTAATGAACGAATTTGTTCGTTATAGGGAATTCGATTTTCATTTTTTTTATAGAAGATGCGAAATTGATTTGAAAAGCTCGGCCCCCTTTTTCTTTTAACTAAGGTTTCGATTTGAGGAATTAAGGCTTCGACCATTAATTTAATTTTTCTTTGAAAAGCTTGAACAAGATGTTATTGAACGAACCTGCATTTAAAGAAAGAATAGAGGGAACAGGAAAAGATGTTCGCATGTACAATTGTTTCATCATGTCGGCTTCAACAGAGATAGGTTGGTTGTTGATTAAAAATTTGTATTTTTATATTCAAAAAATATCTCGTTTAGGTACCTAGTTATTAAATTGAATTCGATATAGATTTCAGCGCGTTTATATACGTACGCTCACACAACAACTCTGATCACTATGAAATTTGAAACCCGATAATAATTCAATATTACGGATCCAATGGAACTGGTTTCGTCGAAATCCGAGACTGTGCCTCGGAAGGCTATTTTTAAACATCAATTTAAACGATTAAAATTTTAAAACTGAACAAACCACTGTTAATTCCAATTTTACAACTTCTATTATTTTCAGTGTTATCAATATAAATTTTACAAGCCTTCAAATTATTTTTAACAGGCTTAAATTCCCAGATTTCATATTTCTACCCGATTTTAAATTATTTAATTCAATTATCAAATATTAGTGATATTTGAATTCAAGTTAAAAATTTACTTTTAATTATTTCAAATCAATTAACTATTCCAATTTAAATTGCTTAAAAATTCCGGGTCGTCACATTCCTCCCACCTTAAAAGAATTTCGTCCCCGAAATTACTAGTTAGGAAGAATGGTCAAATACCCGTTACTATTTTCCAAAACCAAACTGTTCAACATCCTATCCACTATCTTTTTATAAAAGACCCACTACCACTTTTACTAATCTTACCTAACTTTCCCATAGTTTCTAACAATATCACATACTCAATCCTTCAAATTTAAATTTTAAATCAAATTTTAAATTATCAGAATTTTCTTAAAATTTTTTAACTCTCTAAAATTCCAAAAAAAATTTGCCAGCGTCTCCTTTGCGCGGCTAACTCGGTACAACTACAAAATGGCTCTACGGCCTCCCAAATCCAAAAAGAAAACAAAACGCCAAGTGGCTAGATCCAAAAACCCAATCCAATTTCACAGAAATTTAAACACATACCTTTTTGCCGAGCAATTTTAATTTATTATCTGAAATCAAAACCAATTTTCTTTTCCCTTTTTCACACCTGCATATCCTGTTTAACAATAATATCCAATCACAACATTCAAAAACTTTATTTGACTTCTTTCCAAAATTTCAATGTTCATTCCATTTAAGCCCGTACGAGGTACCTATATCATTTGTACGCAATACCAAATCCGATCGCCTACTCGATCACATAATTTCACTTTCGAGCTAGTATCGTCCACCCGACTTCCTAGTGCGGACTCAGATCTGATTTCCTGATTAGAAACCGTCATTCTCCTTGCACAGTCATAGCCATGACAGAGAATTTCCTGAATCAATCAAAATTCCATATCCAGGGTTCGCCGTCGAAAATCGAGTGGAAAATCCTAACTCGGGTCGATAAAATTTATCTCAAAATTCTGTGCCCGAATCTGGATCAAATAGCTATGCGAATAAAATAATATACGTACACCCTACGTATTTGGCCCAATTTAGTTTAGCTATACCAATTCTCTTTTGCTCACTTTCATTTTGATTGTTATACACCTTCCCCACAATCCTCACAGTCGCAATTATCAGTTTCAACCTTAATTCAAATATTCACTTAGCATACTTTCGATACCAAATTTACTTAAGGATTCACTATTCATTTCTTAAGTTCAATATAAATATTTTACATACTTCTTACAATTATTTTCACTTCACCATCGCAGTTTATATTCATTTCTATTCACTTGCCCCTACAATTCCATAAAAATTTCAATTTGGTTCACTTTATTAATTAATTTCAGATATAAATACTTCTTCCCAATTTTACTTGAATTCAATTCATTTCCAAACTTTGAATATTGAATTTTGATTCACCCTATCTCAATCCATATTTAATTAACCATTTCCTTTATTAGTTCGACTGACTAATTTATTTTTATATCTCAAATAAAAGTTTATTTGCAAACTTTTTCTTCTTTTAGTTTCTTTGAACAATTCTTCAGTTCATCACACTTTACTTATACTATTTAAATTAAATTTCAACATTGAGTTATAATTCTATTTGCTTAACAAACTTTAATTCATTTGTCATTAGTGAAAATTTTCAAAAGATTAAAAAAATTTCTAACTCCCAAAATTTTCAAAAAATTTTGGCAGAGTCTCCTTTGTACGGAGGAGCTTTTGCAATTTGACAGGAGATATAAATATATATACATCGACCTACACGGTCGGAAAACAGAAAACAGTTCATATTTCCTATTTGTATTGCGTAGGCGTACCTTATTTAGCATTTTAAGCAAAGCGGTTATTTATTTAAGCTGTTAGCGCGGGCAAAACCAGTCAACGGCTCCCAAAAACCTGTACTTACTCAATTTAAACATGTCGGTGTAAAATATACAAAGTTTATCAACATTTCACTTTATTTCAATAGCCTAAACACATGCATAACATAAGCAATATGAACTAAACACATAATTTTTATAAGAAATATACCCACAATAATTTTCATAAACAATTTATATGATTTACATAACTAATTCAATTGCTTTTATTCGCTTCCTTACCATTTTAGTTGATAACTATACCAATTAAATCCCGATTCGTTATTATATTTAATTTCATCTCATATCTAATTTATTCACAACCCTTCACTTGCATTTCATTTCTAATTCCATAACCCAAACTCATTTGAATAATATTTTGAAGTCATATTCCATTTATTTATACTTGAATGGAATTTATTCACAACTTAAACCATTTTTGTTTCAATTCGTTTTTTTTGTTTTTTATTTTTTTATTTCACTTAGCAGCATTCAGAATATATGTGTCGAGCTCTATTTATATTATCCACATTCGATTTGTTAATATTTCAACTATCCAAGTTCATTTTCTATTTTAATTTGATTCTAATCCAAATCAAACTCCATTTACTAATTTAATTCAGTTAATATACTCATCCGATTTATTTTTAATCCAAACAAGCTCATTTTCAATTTGACTCTATTCGATTTAAATTCAATTAGTGTAGTCATTCAACCTATTTAAACCTTATTTCTCATTTCTATTTACTTCTAACTTATTATATCAATAACGAAGCCGTTTCAATTTATTTCAGTTCACTTGAATTTTATTTACCACTCAAACCATCACTATTTCAACTCTACTTTGTTTTAACTTGAGTTCATTGCCAGCTCCATTCATTTAAATTAAATTAGTATCTTTTATTGAATCAATATGAATTTTAGTTCACATTCCATAATTTATTTCTGAATTCCTCTCATTTTATAACGAGGCCATTTCCAATTTATCTCTACTTAGATTTTTTTTATTTGCAATATAAATCATTTTTATGTTAATTCAATTCCATTCAATTTCAACTCAAATTTAATTCATTTACAATTTCAAGTTGAATTTCTATTAATAACTCAAGCTTCACTTTCAAATTCTATCATTTATCCACAACTTAAATTTTCATTAACCAATTTGAGTTCCATTTCCATATTCCATTAATTAATCAAGTAGTCTATTTAAAGTTTTACCCAATATTCGATTTTCATCTCAAAAATCACGATAACTATTTTACTGGAGTTCAATCTATTTTATAATTTAATTTTTGTATTTTATTCATTTTCCCAAAATACAAAACAATTTCATTTTGGCTTATTTATTCCACATCTAACTTTTTATAAGTCACATATTTATTTATATTCAGGTTTCATCTATTTACAATCAATCCCATTCACATTTTTACACTTTAATCAAGGATTTTATTTTATTTCAATACTGTTCCATTCTTTTATAAGCTGTCAAAACTTATTTATTCCAATTCGATACTTACTCTATTACATTTATTTAGTCTAGTATATTTTTATTATTCCATAAACATTTTAAACAAGATTCCAGAGTTTAAACAATTTTCCAAAATTTCAAAATCACATTTAAAATCAACTATATCCCAAAATCTTTTGGCAAATTCAATTATTCCTTTGAATTTCAAAACCAAACCCAGTTCACAAACAATTCCAATTTAAAATACTCGGGTAGCAATATTCCTCTTGGAAACTCGAAAATGAACACCGATGATTTCGCGATCATCATCGGAATTATTTTCCAGCGACCGAAAGAGTTTAGTGCTTTTATTTCTTTAACAACATTTCAAATATTTTTAAATTTTCAAATCTCTCCATATTCGATTCCAATTCAAAAATATTTCCGAAATAATATCACTATTATTTCTCCAAAACTTTTGATAACCATTTCCAAATCCAAAGGAATTTAAACCCTTTTCCAAAATTCCAAATTTGAAATCCATTCTAATTTATTTTCAAATATTTCTATGGAATCCTGCTCACGATTAATCACATTTGTATATGAAGTTTATTTCCATTTATAAATTACATTCATAATCTATATTTCAAATTTCTTATAAATTTATTCTTCAACTTTGGTCATAAGTTTCAATTTCTTGTTCAATTTCTACACAATAGTGCTAATAATTTAATATTATCATTACTAAAAAGTCAAGCATCCAAATACTATAATACTTTACAAAAATTATATCTTTTATATACAAAAATAATTTGGGTAAAATTATTTCATTTACCTACTTTAAAACAATACTATGTCGAATTGTTCTATTCAAGTGTTTAGAGATCCCTATCAATAACGTTAATTACTCGTATTGACCAGAATCCATAAACTACTTAATAAACGAATCAACACAATATAAAATCATTTTATATTCACTAACAAATACGCGCTCATATCTATTAATACACTCAAACCCAGTCTAGAGTACTATTGACTCTATTTCAGTGAGTAATTCCCACCAGAGCCAAGGTTATCGCTAACCTAAGCTCTGATACCAAGTGTAACGACCCACAAATCCGTACCCCTTGAGTCAACACTATTCTACGTCAATCAACTCAAGTTGTACAGAAATAAGAACCATTTGGGTTAAAGAAGAAGAGGTAGAAGAAGAAAATAGAAATCAACATCATAATCTAACCATCGCAGTGGAATAAAATATAATAGATAATAAATAAACTTTACTCAAAAGCAAATACATCTGTTTACATATTACATCATCAGAGTACATCAATCACAGCTCAACAATATCATACACTGGATACACAACTACTCAACACAGCGGAACATATACATAAACAAATATGGGAGTACGTATCGTCATCCTGCTCGTCTCCTGAGCTCCACAGCATTTCATGTATCATATAATACTCGGTCTGACCCGAGCATTACAGTTAAATAACACCCGAGTCAGTCTAAAATACCAGCGTGAGAAAATCACACTCAATTGATTATTAAAGTTTCGAAAATCCTTTTGAAAACAAAAGCATCTCGTAAGACCACGCCACAAATAAACATGTCGGGTTTTTACCTTACGATAGCTAATTTTTTTTTTATAGAAATCCTCTGATATTATAGTAGGGTCTATATACAAATACTTATAAAATAGCCGAAATTGTGACATTATTAAATTCCAGCGACTAGCCACAGAGTGGGTAATACAAAAAAAACTCGTACAAGGCTCGTAGGGAGTATGGATTTCCAACTAATGACTAGGCGCTGGGGTACCACCTGTCACAGTACGGGGCCTAGATCACCGTACCGAGGAGTACGCCCGCTCCCCTGCAACACAAGACCGGGACTACCCCTTACTGGATAATCACGAGTGAGATCACCCGCGGTTGGGATCAGCAACCGCCCACTAAGCCGAAATAAAAAGGGACATCTAGACTGGAATGACCTCACCCTGCTTGGGTGCTACCCACCTAGCCTTGCTGCATAACCCCTGATTTTCAGTCATTCCCATTTGATGAGGCTTGAGGCTAAGCGTTAGCTTTTTAGAATATATCCCTTAGAATGCCCATCGTCCACCCGACGATGTTTCGTAAGCATTCATCCATACAAGTCCGTCTCGTGTTCGAACGGAACCGAAGGCACTATTCCTACTACATCCATTTCAGAAATATCCTCGAGATTAGTAGCGACTAGCCCTTGCACTTCACTACTCCATCTTCGAATCCAAAATCGTTTTCCACGAAACGTACAAACCGGATCGAAGTGGTTTTCGAGAAATTAATCTCGATCCCGGTCTCTTCGAAACGATCAACGCATTTGTCCAATATTGGTAGTCGGTGATTTAACTATCAATTTATATTCCAAGCAACCATTCAACAATAAATAATTTTCCAAATTATTTATTAACCTCGAAATTATCTTCACAAGATATATTTCCACTTTTCAAACCCTTTTGAAAATAGTTTTCAAATTATCTTCCTTTCTCAGAATAAATTCCAGGTATTTTCTATTTCCACTGAAATCACCAAGCATAAAACTTTAGATTTTTAAAATAATTTAAACACTTTACTTTGAAATATACTTTAAAGCATTTAAGTTAAAAACTACTTCAAATAATTTATTAAAAACACATACTATACGAATATTTGAAAATAAGATTACTTCATAAATATAAAACAAGGTTTCCCCTTTTAAAACAAGACACTAAGTCACCTTTAAATAATTATTACAATAATAGATTTGAAAAATATTTACCTTAGAATTTTACACATTCAGAAATAATAAATTTTCTAAAATATGCTTTTTAAAACAACATTAAACTTTTATCTTATATTTAAAAATTTACTTTGAAAACGTACTTGGCTATCCAGGGAAATACATTTCTCTTCACATCCTTTAAAAATAAATCACTATTTATTTTTAAACAATTTTTCTCATACCTTTAATAAATTCCCACCTTGAATTTATTCTTCCAAATATCCAATTTCAAACACTTAAATCAATTTCCAAATTGATTTCCAATTTACTTCATTTATTCAAAAATATTTTAATTTCATATTTTATTCCTTAATTATGATTTCAAATACTTTTAATTGAAATACCAATTTAGATTTTCTCAATTTACTTCTTATTTCTTTAAATAAATTTAAAATTTTAGGATTTAAAATAATTCTTTATTCCTTTAAAATAATATCACTTGATTTTACAATTCATTGATTACTGTTTATTCAAACCCTTTTTCTTTCCATACTCGAAGTTATTTATTAATATTTAACATACTTCTATTTCTTTTTCAATTCATTCTTAATGCATTAAATTTTCTAAGATTATTTTGTTTATAACTTTGCTTCCTTTATTTTCTTTCCAAACCAAATTATATATATTTTTGGTAATTCATTATACCCAAATATACCCAATCAAATCATAACATTCAATATTCCAATGTATTCATCATAGAATATCAAGTAATCACAACAGAGAATATTAAATAATAAATGTTGAGGGGTCCAGTTGGATCCCTCCAACCTGTTTTCCCTGCATCCACACACGTTAGCATCACATAATAGGCCAATTTCAAATAATACTATACTATATCACATCAGTCAATTCAACCACACAATCAATTATTTAAATTTTATCATTTAAAATTTAAATTTTAAACTGAGTGAGATTAGCTCACCTTTTCTCCTTAAATTTGCAAATCCACTTCATTTTCGCTTTGATTCCACGATTATTGACCTTGAATAAACATTGGATTCATTTTGTTAATATTCGAACAAATCGAACCAATAATTTCCATTTGCTAACTTTAATTTAATTAACAAATAATTTTATTTAAACTAATTTTCGATTAATAATTTTGTTTAGAAACTAAAATAAATTAAATATGTTAATAGATCAAACTAATCACCTTACTAATTTATTTTTAACATAGACCGGTAAATTTAAAATTTTTAAACTAATAAATTTTCTTCAACAAATTGTCTTTAGTAGATCAATAATTAAATGAGTTAATTAAATAAAATAGTCACCAATTCGATTAATTTTAAAATGAACTGGTAATATTTAAAAATTTAGAGATGTATATTTATTTTATTTCTTCTTCTTTGAAACTACTTATCAAATATCTGTATAGGTTTTAAAACCCCAATTTTATAAAGATTTTACAACATCCTAAAATTCCTATATTTCAAACCTGTCTATATATAAATTCTTCAACGTTTAAAATTCCAATTTTCAAAACCTTATCCATTTTTTCCTGTTTTACAATTTACACATAAAATCTACATATATGTAAAACTTGGCTTTGCTGTAAAAAATTTATTTTCTGTATCTATATTTTATACCTTCATTAACATTAGATTTAAAACAAAACGAAGCAACTGAAAATATACCTCACAGTCTTGAAAAAGAACCCTACTTTCGCGACCCTTCATCGAACTCGAACCCACGTTCAAACTTCGGCTATCCACGCGTCCACACGAGAACCCGCTCGAGAGCCCTGGCCACCGCCTGATGTCGCTACCGAAACCACACATGCTCGCAACCTACTCCGAAACCCTCGCTTCCACTTCACGAACAACCCCGATACCCTTCCAAACCCCAAGCGCATGCGTCGCCTCGAGTTCACACCCCCAGGCCATGTTCCTTCCCCTCGAGCGATCGCGAGAGAGAGAGAGAGATGCGAATGCCTTCTTAGTTAACGAACGAATTTGTTCGTTACAGGGAATTCGATTTTCATTTTTTTTATAGAAGATGCGAAATTGATTTGAAAAGCTCGGCCCCCTTTTTCTATTAACTGAGGTTTCGATTTGAGGAATTAAGGCTTCGGCCATTAATTTAATTTTTCTTTGAAAAGCTTGAACAAGATGTTATTGAACGAGCCTGCATTTAAAGAAAGAATAGAGGGAACAGGAAAAGATGCTCGCGTGTACAATTGTTTCCTCATGTCGGCTTCAACAGAGATAGATTGGCTGCTAATTAAAAATTTATATTTTTATATTCGAAAAATATCTCGTTTAGGTACCTAGCTATTAAATTGAATTCGATATAGATTTCAACGCGTTTATATAACGTTCGCTCACACAATAACTCTGATCACTACGAAATTTGAAATCCGATAATAGTTCAATATTACGGATCCAATGGAACTGGTTTCGTCGAAATCCGAGACTGCGCCTCGGAAGGTTATTTTTAAACATCAATTTAAACGACTAAATTTTAAAACTGAACAAACCACTGTTAATTCCAATTTTACAACTTCTATTATTTTCAGTGTTATCAATATAAATTTTACAAGCCTTCAAATTATTTTTAACAGGCTTAAAATCCCAGATTTCATATTTCTACCCGATTTTAAATTATTTAATTCAATAATTTAATTATCAAATATTAGTGATATTTGAATTCAAGTTAAAAATTTACTTTTAATTATTTCAAATCAATTAAATATTTCAATTTAAATTTCTTAAAAATTCCAGGTCGTCACACTTCTCTACTAGGGGATAATGATGATGGGTGTCCGAGGAAGCAGAGGTCACTTCATCCACTCAAGCTCATGTAATTACTTAATCTTTGTAAATGACTTTTGTTACTTAGACTATTTTAGCATGTAAATAAGTTGAATCAGTTACTTAGTTTTATTGAGGCCGATTTCTTAATTGTTATACTGTTTTATTACTGCCCCATGAGTGATCGCATCACCTTTGTTAATTTATTGTTTATAATCTTTTAAGTAAGTAATATTTACTAAACTTCTAGAGGAAAGCGTGGACAAATTCCAAAGTCAGGCCTCAGATCATCTTGGTCTTAGTGTGGTAGCGATTCGTAAGCATGAGAAGGAGTTAGATGAATCATTTACGCAACTTAGAGAGGAAACTCAAGGGATGCTTTCCAAAATCAACCAAGTAGTTACGAAGAAAGAAGCCCTTAGTGACTTCGTACTATGTCAGTGGCAATATACCTTAGAAAGTGGCTCCTTCCCCTCCAATACTCCTCAACTAGAGTGGTTTAGACTTAGGCTTAGAAATTTATACAGAGAGTAGGCACTTGTATATTATTGCTACCCCTTATGTGTGCATCTATTGGATTTTTTTATATAGAAAATCATTTTTAATGTGGCATTATTTTTTTAGATTTATCTTTATGTAACTTGATTTCCCTAGAAATGAACGAGGTCACTCTTCGAGCTGCCTGTCAAATTGAGGAAAACGAGGATGTTGAATGAGGAGGGAGCTAAGGGACCCAGCTTGGATGCATCCCTTACTCCTCCTACGGGTATCGATACTTCATCGGCGGATGATTGAAATAAGAAAATGGAAGTACACCTCCAAAATAAACTTGAAGAGATGGAAGCTCACTATAAGCAATAGATGGAGCGATAAGGGCCCAGGACACTTCCTTGCTGCGAATGCCCTTAAATACTTTAGTGGTTTACCTAGGAGTACAAAGAAGTCTACTGCTGAACTAATTGATACTCTAGAGAAAACCAGAAAAGATGTCATGCTCAAGATCTACGAACTTGAAGATTTATTGCAAGAAGCTCAAATTGCTTCCAGTGCTATAGCAGCACCGACCAATTTTCCTAAACATGATCAGATTGCCAACTTCACCAAGAAGCTTAGAAGAGAGAGGTTAAAGGTAAGATGGGACAGATCACTTTGCAGCGTGGCATTGATGTTTTTTCCTCTCTACCTAGCTCTTGATGTGAATTTCCTTTATAATAAAGAAGGTTTTGAGGTGACTATGGAGGAACTGATGGACCACTGGGCCGTCAATTATGCCCCACCACATCAAAATAGACCTACTTGTTTGTACAAAAAAAGGACAAACACCTTGTAGAGATGTGGATATATGGTATATAAAACAGTTGTTATATTTAGTATGATGATTGATTTTCATAGAGCGGATCATATATAGGTTATATAGAAAGTAAGTTGAAGTGAAGTAAAGAACACAAAGATTAATAGTAGTTTGGCCAGAATATGCCTACACACATTGTCCATTTTTATTATTCTTCTTATATATCTTTGATATAATTTCTGAGGTACCAAATACAATGAACTTAGGCTCAATAGAATGAAAGATATAGCCTAAGGAAGCCTCTTAGACTATTCATATTTGGAAATTCTTTATGGCTTATTCCAGCTCAGCTATCTCTATTAGGCAGTTTTGGTTAGGCAGTTCTTGCTAGGTAGATCTAGTTAGGCTGGTCGTGCTAGGCTGGTCCTGCTAGGCTATTGTTATGCAGTTCTTGTTAGACTGTTCCTACTAGGATGTTCCTACTAAATTGTTCCTACTAGGCAGTTCCTGGTAGAGTATTTCTACTAGGTTGTTCTTGCCAGCCTATTCCTACTAGGCAGTCCTTATTGGACTATTCTTGATGTATCCATGATTACTTTTGTAAGCTTGGCTTTTTTGATTGCTCCTCTATCATTGTAAAATTTAGTATTTATAGAGTTAAGGTATAGGGAGGTCAGGCTGATAAGGTAGGCAGTTTCCCTGTATATCATGCTTAGTTAAGTACTTTCCATATATACCGGATTTGGTCTTGAGTTTCCTATTTTCACTTCCTCAACATCCTTAGTTCGGTGCCATTGTATCGATGCTCCTTTGTTCGGTACTGCCACGGTCTGGCGGTGCCTCAGTCGAGTCTCTATCTAATGATCCATCTGTCTGGCAATGTATCTGTCCAATGGCTCCTCCACCTGGTGGTGCCTCTATCTAGTGGTGTTTCTGTCTAACGATACCTTGGTCTGGTGGTCTCTCTATTCGACGATGTCCCTATCTGGTGCTGCCTTGGCCTAGTGGTCTCTCTATCCGATGATGTCTCTGTTCGATGGTGCCTTGGTCCGGCGACATCTCTATCAAATAGTGCCTCTGTCCGGCATTCTTTCTATCTAGTATTTCTTCTAGCTAGTGATGTCCCAATCCGGTAGTGCCTTGGTATGGTGGTCTCTTTTTCTGACAGTGCCTCCGTTCGATGGATCCTCAATCTGGTAGAACTCTGTCTAGTAGTGCCTCTGTTTAGTGGTTCCTCAGTCTGGCAGAACTCTATCTGGCAGTGCCTCTATTCGGCTGTTCCTTGGTCTAAAGAAACTATATCTACCAGTGCCTCTATTTGGTGATTCCTCGGTCTGGCAGAACTCTATCTGACAGTGCCACTATTTTGTGGTTCCTCGGTTCTAGCATGGCTTTGTCTGGCAGTGCCTCTATTCGATGGATCCTCAGTCTGGTGGAACTCTATCTAACAATTCCATAAGTTTTAAGGTTGGTCCTCCATCGCTATATGTTGGATGGTGGACTAGATATTTGAAGGGGATTGGATAAGGCTAAGATGATCCTCTGTTGTTTGAAAGTCCTCCATAGATTCGGTTTGGTATGACCATGGGATGGGTGTCCTAGTGGTAGTTTGATAGCACTGATCGTTATCAAAATTTCACAGACCCCATCCATGCGGTTTGGTATGAGCATGAAGATTGATAATACACACGTCCAAAATTCATATAGTTGAGATAGTCGGTACGCCAAAACGAAACAATGGTTTTGAGCATTCCATATTTTCCCAAATACCGCTCCATCCATGATGATGAGAATGTAGGCTCCATTCCCTGGATCCATGCTGATAAAATATAATCTTTCCCAGATCAAGTAAGGTGCTGCAGGACAAAGGTAAATTCACTCCAGGGGTCGGTTTCCTTCCTCAAGTAGGCGATGCTCAATCCAAGAGTTATATTTTTTTACCGCTTTCGACTAAAGCTTCATGGTTTTCAAAGCAACCTCATCTGCTTCCTCCTCGATCAGTTCTAGGGACATTTTAGCAATTTTTCATTCTCCTCTTAGTTATAATGAATTCTCCTATGAAAGGAGACTATAGTTTTGATGGATAGCATAACTAATAAATAGTAGGCTAAAGCAAAAGGAGTGTATCCCATTGTAGTTTCATGGGAAGTCTGATATGCATAAAGTCCAATGGCAACTCATCCATCCGAGCTCTCTTATCATTTTCCAAATGCTCCTTTATGTGAGTTTTGAAAACCTTGTTAACTTCTTCAACATATCCATTGGCATATAGTTGAGGCACTACAGGAAAGCTTAGCCTAATTTTTTTTACCGACAGATGTTGGCGAATTTTTGACTATTAAACTATCGTTCGTTGTCCGAGATAATCGACGGCTGAATTCCATACTCGATAAATTAATCTATAACCCATATTACATACTTTGCTCTACCCATAGCTATTATAAGTTCTCCATTCTGATCAATTCCCGTGAGTTTTCCTTTTCTATGGTCTTTCCGATAGTGTGGTCCCCTTGACTGCCTTGATGTACATTATCAAATATTTCCATTGCCTCTCTTATATCCATGCGCCTTATTAGTGGGTTAGTGAAAACCCTTCTGTATAGGTTGTCATCTTGTATGGTGTGCCCAATCACCTTGCGCATCACCTTTCTTGCTTCATTTCATTTAAGGGTGAAGTTTTTACTGGACCAACCCAAAAGCAAACAATTTCCTAAGCAAGCCAAATTTTCCAAATCGTCAGCCTCTTGGTTTTCCTTTCATTTGATGCACTTAACCACATAGCATTCTTGAACATTAGGCAAAGTCATTGCCTTTTTTACCTTTTTAAGAAGTACGCCAACCATCATCCTTAGATATAAAACTCCTAAAATGCTTGATTCACGGCTAATTGTGGGTCACTATGTATATATAGAGTCCAGGTTCCTAATTCTTTTACTACTTCAAATCCTGTTATTAGTGTACCATACTCTATCATTTGGTCTAGCCTGCATGGTAAGAGATCTATCTAACCCGTATGGGTCAAGCACATTCGTTCTTGTCTAACCATTAGTATTTTTCTCACTTCCACGAGTGTCACATAGTCATATGGCATGGTGTTATTATTCCTTAAGAATTTTTACTAAATATTTTTTGAAATTTATTCATCAAAGTAAATCATACCTTTGCATTATTGTCCTCACACTCTTTTCGGGTATTCAGTCTCTATAGTATCATACCTCATATTCATATGAAGTTGACTCTATCTCTGGATCTTTTTTGAAAAGCTTATGCTCCAACATCTTTATAGATATTTGGTTCCACCTACGGAATGGGTTAGAATTATGCTACATTATTTTGGCCGAGCTGAAACTAGTCTCTCATTGTCTCTAATGGAGTTCAACCTTGCCTCTAGGACTAGGGAGATTATGCTCCACAGTCTGATTACTCCATTCTTCACAATTCTCATGCACATCCACCTTTGGATACCTTATAGGAGGATATGCTCTAATAACCATGAGAGATCCAACACCACGCCCCCAAACGTTCTTTACACTCTATCTTTAAGGGAATTCATTTCCGTCGATGGACCATGGTCTAGACTTTGGGGTGTTCTTAGTGGATTTACCTTCCATTTTAGCCTACGGTGTACCTAAGAGATTTATCTACATTCATTGTTCTCGGTACCAAAAATATCACACATTACAAATTTCAAAAATGTATGATATTTGTTGATTCCAATCTTTATGGTTGTTGACTCTCTAGGCCTTGATTTTTTTATAATCCATGGCTTCTCCAATAGCAGAATAGATTCTTTCTGGAGTTTCCATATGTAGTGAAAACAAAAACTTTCCTTATCTTATAAAGTGTTTCCTTTTAAGGCTTTTTGTCTTCAACATAGTTGGCATTTATCCATCCTTTTGCTTGATATCCAAGTGTTGACTGATTAGTGCTCCAAACGACTAAATCAAATCGTCTCCAACTGTGGCATAATGGAGGGAAGCAATGAAATTTCCTCCCTTCGTAGCTTAAACTGCTTCCATACACTAAATCTAGCGCCTCAAATGTGTTCAAGGGTTGGTTTTTCCAACATATTGTTTCATGACCGGTGTCTTAAAGTCCAAGGGTTGACTGCATATCTGATGTTCAGAATGAACTGATTATGGTTCATCTTGTCAACCTCTGGTATCCTGCTCCGCTTTCCCAATATTTGGCACATTAGTCCAACGAATTTCTCCCACTACTGGAATGCTTCCTTTGTTTACTTGATGGGCCATATTGTGACCCCGACAATAGATTAACCAACTGTGTACTAGTCGATATGAACTCAGGCAGTCCCGTTTCGATAGCTAAGTGTGTGGTTCCAACATCAGTGTTTACTTTTGGTGAGACACCCACTTTTTGACCGGCATGGGTTATACAATTGGTCTTGTTTCGGTTATCTCTGTGTTGGTTTTATTTGGTTCAAGCCCTAGCCGGTTCGGTTTATGGAAATCGGAATTTCCACGTCCCCTTCCTGCCTTACATGCCTCCCTTGCATGCATTTTTGATGGGTTGCAAACAGAAGCCCAGACTTGATCACTTTGGACCTGCATTGTTGTTGCTTTCTCCACGAGTTTTAAGGAATGCTCCATTTTCCGAATACATAGCTAGGAAAGGTGCTACAATATCTTCCATCATGATTTGCAATCACTACTAGACTCTTCTCTAGTAGCTATAACGGGTTGCCTTCTTAATGTAGCACATTACATCCTCATGTACTTTGTTTGCTCAAAGATCCTGAAATCTCTAGGGTCCCTAGTAGTCCAAACTCCAAGGAGAGGTGATATTAAGCCAAGCTCCAATTCCACACTTCATTTGTTCAAATTTGAATGAATTGTCTAGTGATTAGGGTCATCCTATCCTCCGATTAGGGTGACTATCGATGGTAGCTTGACCTTGCCATTTGGTGAATGATTTTTTTCATCTTCGTCATAATTATTTGATCTTCATTTACTAGCATGGTTATGGGTCTTAAATTGGTCCTAATGATCATTTTATCCTCCATTGGCCATAATTTTAGTAAAGGAATAAGAAGAGTTTACCGCAATTTCCGCTGGTTCGACATCATCCTGTTTGATTCAACGATGAACCGCTTCCCGAATCTAGCTTCAGGCTAAACTCTTTCTCGTTTCCTCCCTCCAACATTCATTCTTCTAGCTCTTGGACCTTTCTAATCGAGTTCTTCGTCGGAGTGCGACCCTTTTCATATCCTAGATCTTCTAGACTATGATCGCCCTTGTGCTCAAGTGTTGTGACCAATTGTTCACACCTGCCCTGAGCGTGTCATAAGTTGGTCTATCATTACTTGAGGTTGGGCAGTGAAACATTCATTTTTCTTGGCCATAACTCTATCCAGGTAGCCTTTATTAATTATGTCTACTAGCATCTAAGTGCTTGCTAAATGATCATCCTGATTGGCAATTATTTGATTGGGTACGATGGTGTTCCTTGGATTCCCGCTAGTAGCACCATCCTTATTCTTCAAAGGTGTTTTTCAAATCAATTCTCAATCAACGCACCAAATGTTTGCATAAAAAATGGACAAACATCTCCAATTTATCTATTACAGAGTTGTGGACATGGGGTGTATAACACAGCTGTTATATTAGTATTATGATTGATATTAAGAGAGTGGATCACATATAGATTATGTAGAAAGCAAGTTGTAATAAGTAAAAAACATAAAGATTTATAGTGGTTCGGCCAGAATTTGCCTACATCCATTGTACATTTTATTATTATTCTTATCGATCTTTCATAAAACTTATGAGATACAAAATACAGTGATCTGTGGCTTAATAGAAAGTAAGAAAGAGCCAAGGGAAGTCTTTTCGACTATTATTGTTTGGCTGTTCTTGGTTGACTATTCCTACTCGGCTATCTCTATTGGGCAGTTCCGCTTAGGCAGTACCTACTAGGTAGTTTCTACCTAGACCATTCCTGCTATGCAGTTCATGTTAGGACATTCCGACTAGATATTTCTTTTTAGACTGTTCCTGCTAGGCTGTTCATGTTAGACCGATCTTTCTAGGCTATTCCACTAGGCCTTTTTTTGTTAGATTGTTCCTGCTAGGCTATTTCTGCTAGACTGTTCCTACTAGGAAATCTTGCTAGTCCATTCCTGCTAGGCTGTACCTGCTAGTCCATTCCTGCTAGACTATTCTAGCTAGGTCGTTCCTGCTAGGAAGTTCTTGGTAGATTGTTCCAGCTTTGTCTGCCGTGTTTGTTGTAAGCTTGGCTCTCTAGAATCCTCCTCCATTATTTTTGGAAGCATTGGTAATTATAGAATTGAAGGTATTGGGAAGTCAGGCCAATAAGATAGGTAGTTTCCCTTAATATCATATTTGTCCAGTATTTCCATATATATCAGATTTGGTATGCAGTTTCCTATTTTAACTTGCTCGACATCTTTGGTTTGGCACCTGAGGTTCGGTGCTTCTTGGTCTAACCATGCCTTGGTCTGCCGATGTCCGATGGTCGGTCCAGTCTCTCGGCCCGATGGTCTAACTGTTCGACGATGTTCTATCCGGCGATTCCTCTATTCGATGATGTCTTTTTCCAGCGGTACCTCGGTCTGATTGTGCTTCAGTATGTCGATTCCTTAGCCTGATGGTGCCTCTGTCTAGTAGTCTCTTTGTTTTGTAATACCTCAATCCGGCAGTGCCTCGGTCCGGTAGTCTCTTTGTCCCATGATGTCACTAGCTGGTGGTGCCTCGATCTGATGGCCTCTCTATATGGCAAAGTCTTTGTTTGACCGTGCCTCGATCTGGTGGACTCTTCGTATGGTGGTGCCTCTGTTCGTTGGTGCATCTGTCAATATTTTCCCTGTCTGGCGATGTCTTTGTTTGATGGTGCCTCAATCTAGTGGTATGTCTATCTAGTAGTGCCATTGTCCGGTGGTTCCTTGGTCCGGTGGAAGTCTATTTGGTAGTGCCTCTATTTGGTGGTTCCTTAGTCTGGCAGAAATTTTCCTATCAGTGCCTCTATTCTCAATTCCTCGATTCGGTAGAACTCTATCTGCCTGTGCCTCTATTTGGCAGTTCCTCGATCTTGCAGAACACTATCTGGCAGTGAATCTCCGATAGTTCCTTGATTTGGTGAAAATCTATCCGGTAGTGCCTCTGTTCTGCTGTTCCTCGGTCTTGTGAAACTTCGTCTGGCAGTACCATAAGCCTTAGGGTTGATCCTCCATCACTTGAAGTTGGATAGTGTACTGGTTATTTAAAGATGATTGGACTAGGCTAAGATGATTCCTATTTGTTTGAAAGTGCTACAGAGATTCAGTTAGGCAAGATTCATTTTTGGTAGTTTCTAGAGTTCCAAACTTGTCTTCTATTATTTCTCATCCTTTACTTCCCTCTAGTTGTGCTCATTTATAGGGCATTTATAGGTGTAAGGTTTAGTAGAGATCTACTAGGTAGTAAATGGTTAGATAGTAAAAGGTTGGGTTCTATAGCGGGCCATTTATCCTACTCCATAAAAATAATAGGCTTACTAGGGATCGAACTGACCTCTTCGTTGGAATCTTGACGCTCAACCACTTGAGATACACAAATTTCTATGCCATAACTCCTTCATTTTAAGTCAGAATTAAATAAAACTTGGACCAATATCTTCGTATCACTAAGTAGAATATTCTAATGCCTTTGAATGTTTTATTTGCTTGAAATATTTAGTAGCCCTCTAAGGTGGGACCCATGTTGGTGAGGTGGTGGATCAATTTTTAGATGATCATATCTTACAATTTATAGCTTAGATTAAGATGCAGTTTTGATCTAGATGCATGTCCTGACATTAAGAACATTTTAAATGTTTAAGTATCTTTTAAGATTATGCCAAATTTTCTTCTAACACTTTGCCTTGCCCTTGTAATTACATGATGGAGCCTTTATTATGCACCTTCCAACCGTTTCTGTACTCCTTGACATTTCTTCGTATTCACTTTGTTGTGGGTAAAAATGGCCACAACACCACCTCTAGCTAGTGTGCCTTAGATTTGACATTTTATAGTTGGTGCGGAAATTTTAAGACTCTATGGCTAAGGACAATTTTTGTAAGATCATGTTGTAGAATATTTTATGATGTAAATTTTCACAGGCATATTGGAAGATAAGAGTATCACTGTTGCTGTTGCGTTGAATGTAAGTTCCTTCTAATTTTCATTTAGATGCATTTATTTTCTTCTCCCTCTTTATTTATTATCCTAAAAATTTTTGAATTTTCCGCCTAGCATTTTTTAGCAACGTTTGAAGATAGTAGATTGAGGGAAGGGGCTTAAATCCACTCTGATTAAAATTACTTAAGTGGAGGGATTATTAGAAGCAATCGAAGGTGTCTATAACATTCTTAATGAATATTAGATCCAAATATTGAATGATGACCTCGAGGAGTAGTCTCTTCACGTCATTAGGCATTCTACCATAGAGGTTGATCCTATTATGTCCTTGGCCTCCGGTGCTATAATAAGGTCTAAAGCTGCTCCTTTGCCTTCATCGGAGCCTGACCCTTACGTTATTTTCCTATTTAATAAGGATTTAAAGAAGTATCATGGGGCCAAACTTTTTGAGTGAATGAATTAGTATAGAAGAGGCTCAATTTTGGTCTCTCAAGCAAGTATTAATGATTCCTCTTAGAGAATGTCAGAACCATAGTGTAGTATGTTTCGTTGTGAGCCAAAGATTTAAATATAACCTAAATTTCGATGTAATTTTTTGTGTGATTATAACTCTATCTTTACTTGTGATATGTGTGCTAATGTGAGGAATTGTGTAGTGGTAAATACTAATAAATTTTAGCATTTAGTATTTACCCAACAAGCTATATGTGTTTTTACAAGTTGGTCCTTACTTGTAAGTCGCACATTCCATGTGTTATCTTTTCTTGCCATTCTTGATTAATTCTTTACGATAATTCATGCTTTCTATAATTTATTTCTAACAATCGTACCTTGTTATGTGCTTGGCATACTCTTCCCCGTTGTTAGGAAAGGACGATTGTGTTTTTGGTTCGTGTGCTAGGCATGGCCAGCTTCGTTATTTTGCGGTGGACTTTATTTTAACTAAGAATTCGGGTCACATATTTTACAACCTTTTAATTCATGTGCATGGTTTTTTGTACTGGTTCAGGCCGTCTGATATCCTAACATCATGTGTTATTACTTGGCTGGGAAATAGGTAGTATATAATAAAATCTATTGTTATTAGCTTTATTAATGAAATTAATACAAAAAAAATTATGCTAGGTCAGGCCGTCTAATATCCCTACATCTAGTTTATTGCATTACTATCTTTCATAATAATTACAGTGCTTGTTACACAAGTAATGTTGATTATATAAAATAAGGCTTGAGGTGCTCCGAGTTCCATGTTCTTGAAACTAGATTTCCATCTACTTTTGATAGATGGTATGCTTCAGTTATAACCATAGGGACTTCCCAAATTAGGCCAAGAGCCCCATCTACTAAATTTTTGGTGTCGGTCATTACCCTTCAGAGCTCTTAGTCCACATTGCAGAATTTTCTCCCCCTAAGCCTACCATTTTAGTTTTTTGCCACCCTTCGTTAGTATGCCGCGAATGTAACTGCTGCCTCTTCTCACCTTTCATGGATGAGGTCTAGAGCAGCTACTTTTAGTTCTTTGTTCTTCTTCGCCGTATATGATATTCTTCTATGTGATGGGACCTTGACTTCAATAGATAGCATGGCTTTATAACCTAGGATAAGGTGAAGGGTGTATAACCAGTTAAGGATCCGAATAAGGTTCTTAGGCCCACGCATGGAAGATAACTGCTCTACCCACTTTCCATTTTCTTTTTTTAGTCTTTTCTTAAGCAAGTTCTTAATAGTTTTATTTACCACTTTGACCTGCCCGTTTTCCTATGGATATGCAATTAAGGAGAAGCTTTTTATTCCACCTTTTCTTTCATAGAGCTCTACTAACTCCATACTTTCAATTTGGGTTCCATTATCTAAAATTATTTTATGGGGAATTACGAATCTGGTAATTATGTTCCTTACCATGAACGTAAAAAACTTCTTTGTAGTGATCATAGCTAGAGGGTCGTTTCTACCTATGAAATCTATTTCCACTATAGCATATTTTGCTCCTCCCTTTGACATAGGAAGGGTTCTATCAAATCTATGCCCCATATATTGAAAGGCTAAGGACTGGCTAATGGGATGAGCTCATGGAAGGTTGCCCCATGATACTTGCAAACTTCTGACATTTGTCACATCTTCTCACTTATTCCTTTGCATCCTGAAGTGCAGTAGGCTAGTAGTAACCATGCATTAGCACCTTTTTAACTAATTTGGATCCTTCGAAATGATTCCCACACTACCCTTCATGTACTTCGCTCATGATCTGAGTTCCCTCTTCTTTGGATATGCATCTAAGATAAAGTGTAGGGTACCCTCTCTTGTATAACATGCCATCAAAGAAGGAGTGATACAGAGCATGATACTTTATTTTTCAGGCTTTGTTTCTGTTTTGAGGTTGGATTCCATCTACTAAATTTCTTTTGATAGGAGTCATCCATGAGTTCTCTTTTGTTTGTTGAGGCAGGTGCTCGGTAGAAGGCTGCTCCCAACTTTCCTCTGTTTCCTGGTCTTGTGCTTCTCGCATCATTGCCCACTAAGCCCTAGTTAGGACTAGTAATTATTTAGCTTCAGTGATACTTGGTTCAGCTTGATGCCCTATTGGAATAGCTTTCATTTCATTTTCCATTTTCATGCTAGCAAGCTTAGCTAATGTGTCAGTTGAAGAGTTTTCTTCATGCGAGATTTGCTCCACACCAAACTATTCAAACTAATATAATAAAATTTTGGAAAGCTCTGCATATTTAGCTAAAATCGGCTCTTTCGCTTGATAATTATCCTGCATATGGTTCTCGGCTAATTAGGAATCACTGTGAATTTTAATATAGGTTACCTTCATTACTTGAGTCATCCTTAGGACTAGGAAGAGGGCTTCATATTCTGCTATGTTATTGGTAACTTTGAATAAGCTGCACAGCTTCATATAGTTTTTGCTTATCAGGAGTAAACAATACGTATCCAATTCCCATACCTTGTTTTTTTGATGCTCCATCCACAAATAATTCCAAAAACTACAAAGTGGGTGCTTCTTCCTCAGATTGGGACTCACAGGGAAATATGCACTCCACACTAAAATCTACCAGTGCTTGACCTTTAATTTCTGCTCTCGGATAATAGTAGATATCATAGTGATTTAGTTCCACTGAACATTTTAGCAGGTGACCTGATGTTTCTGGTTTCTACAGTATCCGCCTTAGTAATTTGTCGATGAGGACTTTGATAGGATATGCTTGAAAGTAAGGTCATAATTTTCTCACCGTAGGAAGCAAGTAGTAAGATATCTTTTCAATGACTGAATTATTAAGGTCTTCTCCTGATAGATGCTTCCTTGTGAAATAGATGGACCTTTAAGTCCCTTTATCCTATTAGACCACTGTAGAACTAATACTTTCTTAGTTATAGCTAAATATACATATATGCCCTCACCTGTTATCGGTTTCAATGGTGTAGGGGTGCTAATCAGATGGTCCTTCGGGTATTGGAATGTGATTTTGCATTCCTCGTTCCACTCAAAATTACACCTCTTCTTTACTTCGTTGAAGAATTGTATCCACTTATTGGTGATTTTGGAAATGAACCAATTTAGAGCAGCTACCCTACCATTTAGACTCGTGATATCTTTTAGTGTTTTGGAATCCCCATAATCCTTATGGCCTTAATTTTTTCTAAGTTTACTTCAATGTCATGAACACTCAGTATGTATCCTAGGAACTTCCTTGATTTACTAGCGAAAGTGCACTTCAGTGGATCTAATTTCATGTTATATTGCCTTAAGACTGCAAATTTCTCTTCTAGATCATGTACATGACTTAATGCTGCTTTCGACTTGACTGACATGTCGTCTACATATACTTTGACATTTTTCCTGCATTTTTGAATATGAATAGCATCGGTTTGTATTAATATAGTCCTTCATCTTTCACAAAATTGGTGTGCTCATGATCTGGTTCAAACATGGAAATCTAGTCGTAACCTAACTATGCATCCATAAATGAGAGTAATTCATGTCCACTAGTTGCATTCACTAATTGTTCAATTTTGGGTAAGGGAAAGTTGTCCCTTGGGTAGGCCTTGCTGAGGTTGTTAGAACCTACGTAGGTTCTTCCTTTCCTATTAGGATTTTTAATAAGAACTGGATTGGCTATCCACTTTAGGTAATGTACTTCTCTAATGAACCCTTACCTCTCATTTTCTAGATTTCTTCATGCAGAGCACTATACCTTTCCTAATATAGGGTCTTGCGCTATTGCCCGATGGATGGGCATTGGGGTCGATGCAGAGTGCATAGAAGACGATGGCTGGATCTATCCCTTCCATGTTTGAATGTGTCCAGGAAAATGCATCCGCTGATTTTTTAGGAAGTCTATCAATTTGATCTTGGCTTCTACATTGGTATTTTTTCCTAAATTGAGTATCATGGTGGGGTCTTTATATCCATTTAGACATCCTTTAGATCATCTACCAGCTTCATTTCTTTCCTTGTATCCCCTAGTCGTGGGTCTATCACGCTTTCTTCTTTCCCTTCATGTTGAGAGGCAGTGGATGATATCTTCTTTTGAGCTTCTTTGTAATAATACTACACATACTTTGAGTATATTCGTCGGTGCAAATCATGTGCATTCTCTCTTTTTTTTCGTCCATGCTGTAATGGAAGAATGATCCACCTCAACATCAGTCTGGGAATCTTGTACCAAAGCAATTCTTATAATTGGCTTAATTTCTTCTTTATTAGCATCATTATAATTATTAGAGGACACAATAGTGTAGTCTCTAACAATTTTATTGCTAGGATTGAGGTTTAAATTATACAATTCTTTAGCTAAAAACTCCTCTACCCAATTGATCCTATCCCAATAAAGATAGAAAACTTCATGAGCAGGTCCTTCTCAGATAAGACTACTCCCAAGTGAATTTGTACGG
The DNA here is from genome assembly GCA_030765085.1 of Allium cepa. NCBI lineage: Eukaryota > Viridiplantae > Streptophyta > Magnoliopsida > Asparagales > Amaryllidaceae > Allium > Allium cepa. The sequence continues at coordinate 76,735,812 of CM060930.1, read as the reverse complement.
GTTTTCCAAAAAATATATTATACGATGATGGTTGATCGATGATCAAGAAACTTGCGTAGTGGGATTTGTGAAGGGGTGCAGTTCCAATACTGATAAGTAGGCATGCAGATCTAACTGGGATAGTTGCAGTGTTATTGAAGCCAAAGATTGTTTATGGACCAGGCTTCAATGTTTCAGCTGCATTTTGTCACGTGAAGACTTGAAGATGACATTGACGGAACTTCTAGAATCAATAAAGATCCTTTTTACGATGAAGAGTGATGTCTACACCTTAATAATAAGTAGAACCTGGTGTGGAAGAACAATCCCTACTACATTAGCTGCGGTGAAGATTATGTCCAGTTTTGGCTTTTGTTTTATAATAAATAGGGTTTTCTTCTCCACCATGGCTTCCTGCACATATCTCCCTTATGCTTTTTTGCCCTTCCCAGCAAGATGTGGTCAATTATAGATGGAGGCTATGAGGTTGGAAGGGGTTTTTGCTAGGTTTTCATTAGGATCTATAGTGGGATTTCCAGTCCTTTCTGCATTTTTTTTCTTTCTAGAAGCTCCCAAGTACCCTTTCTAGATCAGCCTCTCTATTTCATTCATTAGATGCATGCAGTTATCTGTATAGTGGCTGTTTTCTCTTTAGAAGAAACAAGATGCACTACCTTTATTCTGCTTTAACTTTTCATATTGTTCGAGATATTATATGCTAGCTCAGCCCTAGTCATCTCGTATATCTACACATGAGTTTGAGTGAGGGGAGTTTTTGTTGTGAGGTAAATTCCCTCTATTGTTTTACAAGCAGATAGTATCTTCGGCCCCCGTTCTCTTCTCATTATGTGAAGTAGAAGTTTACTCAGGCTGTAATTTAGAACCGGCCTCTTTCATTCTTATGTGGCCACTTGCCTTCTTATAGAAAGCATTCATGTTATGACATGGCTTTTTGTTATTCTTCTCCCACACACCAGTATCCTTTCTTATCCTGGCATGTGCTACCTTTAGTAATACCTCTTCAAAATTTACCCCTATTCAAAGAACTTCAGATTGAAATGATTGATGAAGTTCTACAAACCCTCATTTTCGCCCTACTTTATGTCGGACATGGTTTTTACATCTGGGGAAGCTTCTCTCCCCTAATTGAACTGTCTCAAAAAATTCATAGACAGCTGCCGCCAAGTTGGACCTCCCCAAGTCCATATCTCTTAAACCATCTAGAGGCCGTGCCAGATAGATACACTGAAAAGAGTTTCATCATGCCATCCTTTCCACTTTTTGGATATCCATATAAAACTCAAAAGTGTAGAAGTGGTTGTCTAATTTTGTGGTCCTGTTGAAATTCTCAATTGATGATGATTTGAAATTGTCAGGAAAATCCACCTCTATGATGGTTTCACTAAATGGGAAGGATCTTCCTCCCTTACTTCTTCTCCTTTATTTTGCCGTTAGAGTTTTGCCAGTTTCTCTACACGACCTTTCAACTATTGGATCTTATCTTCCTTAGGATTCGTCTGGGATGAACCATCCTTGTAAAGCAAAGTGATGTCATCATCATTAGGAGCAGATTGTGCTTGCTTTTTTAGTAATAGCATATTGATGTACGTAGGCTTTAATTCGATCTGAGGGGTTATCTGGATTTTTCCTTTAAGCTTGGCATTGGTCTTTAGGCTAGTATCACCGTTCTCACTTCTAAGAGTACCATTTTCACTCACCTCTTGCATAACCAGTGTAGTTAGCCAGTGTTCACGCTGAGTCGCAAATGGTTTGGGGTGAGATTAGCCCATGAGAGAGATGTTTGACCATGGATCTCCCTAATCCTTCTGTGTGTTGGTTCATTTTATTTGTGTATGCCTGGAGTGCAGCCAAGATGGGATCAAGAATATGCTCGGTAGAGGCACTTGCCTCAGATTTGGATACAGAGGTAGGGAATGGCTTTTTCGATAATTATGAGGTAAGGTTAAGTTGCCTTTTGGGGGGCATGGTGGAATCTGTAGGATTTATGGTATTATTATGGTATCTGAAGAAAGTATAGGTGGGTTTTGTCGAAGAGGGAGATTGACCCTCCTTCTAGCGCCAAAAATGTTAATGAACATTTTCGTCTTGGAAACACCCGAGTATTTTTATGAAGTAATCACAAAGTTGTATGCTTCCATGATCATGAATTAACAAAATTAAGTAATGTCAACTTTTCCTTAAAGAGGGAAATTATACTACTTAAATACTTATTTATAACTAAAGGGAAAATGGTTTAAGTTATATTAATTAGTTTGATCTCTTCAAATAAGAGCTAAAAATATTCGAAAAAGCAATAAAGTACTGAAATAATAAAAGAACATAGAGAATTTATGTGGTTCGGATGTTAAAGAATCCTACATCCATAAGATAAATGTCACTTTCTTCTTCTTTGATTTTAGTACGAAAAATCATGGCAGTGAGAACAAGGTTTTTCATTTTTGTGGCCAAAAGGAGTAAAGTAAGAGAATCCTTCCCCGTTTTTGCTAAAGTGCTCTGATTATTTGTAGTACATAGAGAGTTACGCGAATTACCAACGTTTTCCTTCTGCTCTCTTGATTCTTGCCATTGGATCATGCCACGTGTTGAATAGCCAATTTACTTACTTGATGCAAGTGGATTACTAACATGGCCTCTGGAGGAACTCGTGATTTGAGCAGTTAAATTTTAGACTTTGGCGGGAAACTTGAAATTGAAGTGTGAATGCTTGGAATTAAGGGAAGAAATCCAAATTTGAATAGATTTTGCATTTTTGATTCTACACAGTAATAGGTCCAGGCCACGCACATGTGCATATGAAGTTTTAATAAGGGACCACTCTCTTATTTTTGGGGAGAGTCATATTATTATTAGCACTATAAAACTTCGCTTTCTTGGTAGGGGGTTATGGTGTGGTGTAGCCATTGAACTATGTTATCATTACTTGAAGGGTACTACAACTTCCTCACTTGCGATGCTGGTATAGCAAAGTATCGAGGACAGTTTGAGTTATGTGGCCTAGAAGTAGAAACTGAGCTGCCATTTTAGAGGATGGTTGATTTGTATGAACTTGTTCTGATTTGCTGTCAACACTTGGGGGGGAATGCTGCATCGTTACCTTTGTTATTGAACCCAATTACTATCTTTGGGGATGAAGTCAGGTACTTCTCTTGGTTTTCGTTTAGGGAATTGGATTTAATTCTTTGTCGTAGAATAGTTTTCTTCCACTGCCTCATCCCTTGAATTTTTATGCTTATGGTTTATGTTTTTAGGATTGAGGTGTTGTTCTATTGCATTAATATGGCGATGCATTCTTCATTCATTTGACATTTATATAGGATTGCGATGTTGTTTTATCACATCAACATCAAATGGTGGAACTTCCTTATAGTCTTTTGATATAAAATTGCGGCACATGCCTACCACTTTAAAACTTCAGTTCAAGATTATGGCACATCCCCGTTCGCGTACAGTCGATTAATGGGATATGTGCGGTTATTTATTTTTCATGTGGTTTTTGGGGCCATGAAATAGTTCTTATATCTTGTTATTGCTTAGAAACTATGTCGTAGTTTCACCTATTGTAGCAAGTATGGAAGCCATAGATCGGTTTTTGCATTTTATAGCTATTTCAAATTATAGTGTCAACGCTATGCTAAGTGAATGGGCATGGTCTCCATATTTTTCCATAGCCTAGTATTAACTTGGTGTTGTTCCGTATAAATTTCACTTTTGCTTATTTTATTTACTCTAACTTTTATCATGGGAGTAGTTCTTTTGGCTCGGTATTTGTATCGAGTCTCTTTTGACAACGCTTGGAAAATATGAGTAATAATGTGTTTACCATCATTAGTAATTATCAAAAAGGGGGATTAACAAGGTTATTGAATCACTTTTACAACATTTAATCCAAGATTCAAATATTTAAATACGAAGTGTCTGAAATTTCGGGTCATTACCGATAAGATCTAAGGAAAAATTGATTACAAGGAATCGAAGAAAATTAAACAAACCTAAAGCAACATTAGGCATTACAATGTCTAATAAATTTCTTGCACACTGAAGAAAAACTATGACGCAGCGGATATACCAAGATGGATGAAACGGTGATACGTTGAATCGATGGATTGAAAATACCCAAGTGCCCAAATCCGTTGATCTAAAGAGATACCGGATTCTAGCTATCTCTAACACGTTGATCGCGCACGATACCATGTTAAAAGATCTACGATTCTTCTACGTTGATCTCGCGCACGAGATTCCATGAATCGGCTTCAAATCCGTTGATTCAAGCACACTCGACTAGCCGAAATGGAGAAAGGAGATAACACTCAACTTCCAATTTCAAAGAGGCACAAAGCACTCAAACAAAGTTTATTCAAAATCAACCAAGTTTATAAATGACCCAACCTCCCTATTTATAGGCTTACACACAGCAGCACAACACAATACAGGTCGTTCACGACCTAACAATCACGAGTTACAACACGTGCGACCTAACAATCCAACGGCACGCGAAGTACGACCTAAGATATACAAGCGACATACAAATAGAACCAGATACAACGTTACACGACTCACGACTTAATAAGAAACGACATATGACTTAACATATTTACAACAACAACACATATTTACAACACATCACATGACTTAACAAATCAGCAGCATAGGCTTCTACGACATAAGGAGATAGCTCGTCTTTGAAGACTTGCGACCTAAGAGTTTCAACGACCTAACAATCCAACGGCATAAGATCTTGCGACTTAAGTAAACTCGCGACCTAAGGAAACTCTACTTCAGGAATGAATGACATAAGATGCACGCAACTTAACTCACTAGGTCGTACCACCCTCCTCCACTTCATAACTCGCTAGGTCGTAGCTTGCTAACTCATTATTCTGGTGCAATGTTTCCTGCAATGTTTCCTCCTCCCCTTGTGTCTTGCTACACCGTAGCTTGTTAGGCCGCTGACGACTTAAAGAACCCGAGCGACCTAAAGCCCCTGCTCTATCTTCCGAGCAACTTAAGGAGTTGGGACGACTTATCTCATTATGCGCTGCATCATCCTCCCCCGGTTGACAAGAATTCGACTTCGAATTCACACTTTCCTCTTCTTCAAGACGCGTATCCTCATGATACGGAATCAAGTGTCTGACGTTAAAAACATCCGCAGTATGGATATGGTCCGGCAATCTCAACCGATAAGCATTATCATTGATCTTCTTCAAGATTTCTACTGGACTAATCATTCGAGCCTTCAATTTGTTGTAAGTTCCAACTGGAAAACGATCTTTCGTCAATACTGCGTAAACAAAATCACCTTCTTTGAAGTCCACACTCCTTCGCTTCTTATCTTCCAGTTGCTTATACTTCTCATTTGACTTAAGCAATCGTTCATGAACAATCCTGTGACACTCCTGCAACTCATTCACGAAATCACAAGCTCGTTTAGCAACCCCTTTCTGAAATGGACTATCGACAAATCCAACGGTCCCTTCGGAATTGCTGAATATACCACTTGAAATGGACTGAATCCAGTACTTCGATTAACTACATGGTTGTGTGCAAATTCAGCTTCACATAACTTCACATCCCAGCTCTTCAAATTATCCTTCACAAGACATCTCAACAAGTTTCCCAAAGATCTGTTCACCACTTCTGTTTGCCCATCAGTTTGCGGATGATAGGCGCTACTAAAATTCATCTTAGTTCCAACCATCTTCCACAGAATCAACCAAAAATGACTTAGAAAACGAGTATCCCGGCCAAAAACTATGGTTTCAGGTAGCCCATGTAGTCGATAAACCTCTTAGAAAAATAATTGAGCAACACAGACTGCATCAGCTGTCTTCTTACAAGCTATGAAATGTGCCATCTTCGAAAATCTATCCACCACAACATATATAGAATCATTCCCTCGTTGAGTTCTTGGCGAACCCAAAACAAAGTCCATGCTAATATCAACCCATGGTCTAGTAGGCACTAGCAATGGCATATACAATCCTGCATTCGTAGCTGTCCCTTTGGAAACTTGACAGATGTGATATCTCTCCACAAATCTTTCGACTTCTTTCCATATGGAAGGCCAAAAATATGATTGAGAAATCAACTACAAAGTACGATCTCTTCCCACATGACCCTCTTCATGCAATTCTTTCACAATCTTCATTCGCAAACTGCACTCTGGTATACACAATCGATTTCCTTTGAAGAGAAAACCATCCACCAATAAATACTCATCCGTCTTCCCTTTCTCCACTTCATCTACAATCTTAGCAAAGTATGGATCCTCATCAAACAATTCTGGAAGTACATCAAACCCCGTCACTTCAACTCTCATCGTAGTCAACAAATGATTCCTTCTACTCAATGCATCTTCCACACGGTTTGTAACTCCCGACTTATGCGTTACCACAAATGTAAACTGTTGCTAGTATGCGATCCATGAAGCATGCCTGGCTGCAGCCTTATCCTGCCCCTGCAAATGTTTCAAGGCTTCATGATCAGTATACAACACAAACTCTTTATGAAACGAATAGTGTCACCAATGTTTTATGGCTTGGACAATAGCATAGAATTCCACGTCATAAGTATTATATCTCATCTTTGCTCCAGAAAGCTTCTCACTGAAATAAGCAATTGGATGTCCCCTCTTACTCAACACTCCTCCAATTCCAACCTTAGATGCATTTGTATGTAACTCAAATAACAACTGAAAATCCGGCAAAACAAGAATTGGTGCTGTTGTCTAAAGTTCCCCGATTCGCTCAAAAGCAAATCCTGCTTCCTTAGACCATGAAAACTGCTTGCCCTTCATACAGTCAGTAACAGGCGCCATCACGCTACTGAAATGTGGAATAAACCTTCGGTAGAATGATGCTAAACCATGAAAACTTCTCACTTCAGTCATTGTCCTGGGTTGTGGTCATTCCTTGATTGCTTCAACTTTATTCTGATCCACCTGTATTCCTCCTTCAGATACAACATATCCCAGAAATAAAACACTTCGAGTCATGAACACGCACTTCTTTGTTGCCGCGTAAGATTGCTCCTGACGAAGTATCATCAACACTTCCCGCAAGTGTTGTAGGTGTTCTTCGGTGCTCCCACTGAATATCAATATATCATCAAAGTATACCACCACGAACTTTCCAATGAACGGTCAAAAGATCTGATTCATCACTCGCATAAAAGTACTAGGTGCATTCGAAAGACTGAACAACATGACCAACCACTCATACAATCTTTCTCATATCTTGAATGTTGTCTTCCATTCATCACCTGGTCGAATTCGAATCTTATGGTACCCACTCTTCAGATCAATCTTTGAAAAGATAACAGCCCCATTCAACTGGTCTAATAAATCATCCAATCTTGGCATCGGAAATCTGTTCCTCACTGTAATCTTGTTTAGCGCTCCACTATCTGTACACATTCTCCAAGTTCCATCCTTCTTTGGTACTAACAAAGCTGGTACTGCACAAGGACTTAAACTTTCTTGTACGCGCCCTTGTTCAAGTAAGTCTTCCACCTGCCTTCTCAACTCTTCGTGTTCCTTTGGACTCATTCTATAATGTGGTCTATGTGGCAACACAGCTCCCGGAACAAGATCAATCTGGTGTTGTATGTCTCTCAACGGTGGTAACTCAGTTTGGCAATTCTTCAGGAAATACATCTTCAAACTCCTTCAACACTGGCTTAACTTCATCAGGAATTTCAACCGCTTCACTATTTTCACGTCCAATCAATAGAAATACTTCAGGTTCCTCCTCTACTTCTTTAACAAACTCCTTCAAAGATAACAGAGTCTTCAGTTCTTCGATTTCCTCCAACTTGCTTTCACTCTGTCGTCGTTGTTTAGGAACTAAAGTGATTTTGGTGCCCTCAAACATGAAACCATAGCAGTTAGTGCTTCCATCATGTTGCACAGCTCTATCGTATTGCCACGGTTTCCCCAACAACAAATGACATACATCCATATCTACAACATCACACCAAATTTCATCTTTATACTTCTTTCCGATGGAAAAAGTTACACAAGCTCTCCGACTAACCTTCACTTCCTACCATTCCTCAACCAAGCTAATTTGTAAGGTTTGGGATGCTTCTCTGTCTTTAACGCCAACTTCTTCACAGCTTCTGTAGAAATGATGTTATCACAGCTTCCCGCATCGATGACAAACTTGCAAACCCTTCCCAAGATAGTGCATGTTGACTGGAAAATATTACTCCTCAACCAACTAGTCTCCTCTTCCTACTTTGGCGTCAAGCAAGATCTCCTCATCATTAAAGAATATCCTTCATCTCCTGACAATAAGTTTTCTTCCTCCTCAACTTGTGGTGAATTGGAACATCCTACTTCTGCATCCTCATTCTCAACCTCAGCAGCCATCACTCGCTTCTTAGGCTTCGGACATTCATTGCTCTTATGACCAAACTCCTGACAGTTATAACACTTGAAATTGTTGTTAGCATTGGTCTTAGCAACTTCATTGACAACCAGTTTACTAACAGCCTTGGAAACATTCGTATTGCTACTAGCCCCTTTCACTTGATTATTGGAATTTGTAAACACACCACCTCCTCTTCTACCTTGCTTCTCCCACGCTAGAGCTTTTTGGTGTGCTTCAGCAATGGACCTTGGATCAAACATATTCACCATATCCTGAATTTGCATTCTCAATCCTCCAAAAATCTAGCTGTCAACTGTTCCTCCATCTCCATGATATCATTTCTAGCAATCAGTCGATAAAACTCATCTGCATAATCATTTACCGACTTTGTTCCCTGTATCAAATTTTGTAAACGATGAAACATAAGAGACTGATAATTATAAGGCGAGAAAGTAGCCTTCATCAACTTCTTCATCTTCTCCTATGAAACAATCTTTGACTTTCCCATTCTTTCCCGTGTAAGCTTAGTCTTTTGCCACCAGGCCAAAGCTCTTCCCCTCAATTGTGTAGCAACCAACTTAACTCTACGTTGCTTGAGTACCTCCTTGAAGTCAAAAATTTCTTCAACATTTGATAACCAATCCAAAAATTCTTCAGCTATCATTCCTCCTTTGAATTCTGGAATCTCTGTTTTCATCCCCGACTCCCATTTACGATCATCTTCTACATCCCGATATAGATTTCGTACTTGGTCTCGATCTCGATAATGAACACTACATCTATCACCATCTTCATCATAATCAAATGTATTTCGATATCGATCTCGACCATCAACCTCTCTATGATCACGCATATCTATTCTACTATGTCTTTCGACATCACGATATGGCTCATCTCCAAACTCTCGTGGAATTCTTCTCTCTTCATTTCTGTACTCATGGTGTTCTCGCCTCGGTGAAACTGATGATTCTCTTCTATCTTGATAAGATTGTGGTGACACCCTCCTCGCTTCCGTAACCGATGGCGAAACTCTGTTTCCTTCGTGGTTCGAAATTGGTGACCTTCTCCTTTGACTTTGGTTCATGTCATTCATCAATTTCTCTAACTTCCCAATACCTTCATCAAACTTTTCATTGATACGTTGTTCCATTTGCTCAGCTTCTTGTCTCCTATACACATCTTCAAAATTTTGAAATCGATTTGCACGTCTTGGAGGCATTGTCGAATCTTCAACAAATCCAAACACTTTAACTCTCGGCTTGATCAACTTAACTCCAAACAAGTTCGGCTTAGCACTTAGCTCCAACTCTCGGCCTTGATCTACACAAGTGATGCACGCCTCTACTTATAGCTCGGATCGAACTTCAACACTTCTCCCAATAGGCTCGGCTTAGCTATGGTTGGCTAAGTCTAGCTTTGATACCAAACTGACGCAGCGGATATACCAAGATGGATGAAATGGTGATAAGTTGAATCGATGGATTGAAAATACCCAAGTGCCCAAATCTGTTGATCTCAAGAGATACCGGATTCTAGCTATCTCTAACACGTTGATCGCGCACGATACCGTGCTAAAAGATCTACGATTCTTCTACGTTGATCTCGCGCATGAGATTCCGTGAATCGGCTTCAAATCCATTGATTCGAGCACACTCGAATAACCGAAATGGAGAAAGGAGATAACACTCGACTTCCAATTTCAAAGAGGCACAAAGAACTCAAACAAAGTTTATTCAAAATCAACTAAGTTTACAAATGACCCAACCTGCCTATTTATAGGCTTACACACAGCAGCACAACGCAATACAGGTCGTTCACGACCTAAAAATCACGAGTTACAACACGTTGACCTAACAATCCAATGGCACATGACTTACGACCTAAGATGTACAAGCGACATAACAAATATAACCAGATACAACGTTACACGACTCACGACTTAATAAGAAACGACATACGACTTAATGTATTTACAACAACAACACATATTTACAACACATCACGCGACTTAACAAATCAGCGGCATAGGCTTCTGCGACATAAGGAGATAGCTCGTCTTCGAAGACTTGCGACCTAAGAGTTTCAACGACCTAACAATCCAGTGGCATAAGATCTTACGACTTAAGTAAACTCGCGACCTAAGGAAACTCTACTTCAGGAATCATGAACGACATAAGATGCATTTGACTTAACTCACTAGGTCGTACCACCCTCCTCCACTTCATAACTCGCTAGGTCGCAGCTGGCTAACTCGTTATTCTGGTGCAATGTTTCCTGCAATGTTTCCTCCTCCCCTTGTGTCTTGCTACACCGTAGCTTGTTAGGTCGCTGACGACTTAAAGAACCCGAGCGACCTAAAGCCCCTATGCTATCTTCCGAGCAACTTAAGGAGTTAGGATGACTTATCCCATTATGCGCTGCATCAAATTATGAGTTACTTATCAATGTGGAGAATTAATAATCATTAGCAGCCAATTAAAACATTAAGAGTATTGACTTTGACATATGATATAATGTAAAAATTGGAAAGGACTCCAAGTATATTATCAAAATGTGATTTGATAGTTATTAAGAAATATGATTCATCTACTATCTTCAGTAATGTAGTTGGAATAAAGTAAGCAACATTAATAAGAAAAATCATAAATTTCAATGGTTAAAATTAGTATAAAAGGCTCTTCATTCAATGTGCTCAAGATGACTCAAATTTTACTCGTAAAATTATCACTTGGTATGGAGTTTTGTTTTGTAGCATATGTGTTGAAATAAAAAAATCCTATATAATGATTTAGAATAGACTATTTGAACTTAACAATAAAAGTTTCTTGATGTCAATGGGATGATATTGAGTTTATTGGTTTTTCGAATATGATCCAAGAAATCATACGAAAGTATCATTCTACAAGCATTAAATTGAATATGTATTTTGATAGAAGCATTAAAAAATTTGATTTTCAATCAAAATACAGAGAAAGCATGTGTCCATAAGAAAGAACATTAAAGGGTACATAGATATCTCTTAATTATAAATAAACAACATACTCCTGATCCTTAACGATGTATTTAGTTAAAATCAGTGATAGTCAGGATGTTTAATACTCGATATTGTATTTGTAAATTATATTTTTTATAGTAAGTGTAAAGGATGTCTTGGTGTTACAACCAAATTTTCCACTGTCTTTGAACAGACTCAAACAGACAACATCTATTTCAAAATGATAAAGGAATGGATCTAGAGACTTAGAAACAAGCTTGGAATGGTAACGCAAAGGACATCAGAAAGCTTTGGAGTTTATTGCACTAAGGATGAGAGATCGGTACCTTCACAAAAAGAAATTGGTATCGATCATATTTCGTTCACATTCATGGCCTCTAGAGTGATGGCCAAAGAGTGATTGGCTACACAGAACATCTTGGAGCCCTATTATGAAGGAATAGTTGAACCACTCCAAAAGGCTAAATAGAAAGGATGACTATTTGACGTATCAAAACTACTTGACAACAACCTAATTTCCAAGGTGAAAGTGCTTGGAACTTGATAAATCAAAGATAGAAAAAAAATGAAGGATGATGGCATGGTTTTCACTTGGAAAATCTGATCGGTAGTGACCTGATTCATGTTGGCACCGATATGATTTTGAGCAATATGGGACCTCATCTTCCTTCTATTTTCTTGTATTTGGAGTTTAAACTTGTATTTCATGATCCACTAACTTAATGGGTGATTCTTCAATAAATAGCAAGCCCACATCAGCTAGAGAAAGGCATTTTTGTTTTAGGACTTTGGGCACTTGGGATTTTTTCTCTCTCCATCTTTCACCATCAACTTAGAAAACAATATCGAATCTGAGATCTGCTATATTATAGTTGGATTTCAGTTGTATTTATTGTACTATGGAGAGAACCAATATAACAATAAAATTAAAGTGGATGTAGGCCATAAAGTTGCCGTACCACTTTAAAAATCATGTTTTTCCCTTTGTTCATTTTGATAGATCTATATTGTTGATGCTTTTGTCTTATATTTTGGTGTTGTGTTAACTTTTTATGCAATAGCTGAGATGTCTCAAACAATATGCGAAGACACCATATTAAAATGTTTAAATTGAACATGTAAGATGGATTGTTTATGTATTGACATTAGGAATTATCATACTTGTTGTATTGTCTACAATATCTTGTCTTGCTTATGTATTTAATGCATAAAGAAAATATAAAATCCAAATTAAGATCACTAAGTGGTAGTTTAGAGTGTTCTTGAGTATTTACAAAATACTAAAGAATTGTGTATATAAATAATGAAGTCCTTATAAAGGAGTGTCTGGACTCAAACTTCATAAGTGCTATCGAGTATAATATGTCAATATTAAATTCATGTTCAAAATTTAATTAAGATGCTTTGAGTTGGAATTGTTCTAAATAATAAGTAGTAGCGAATTCAACTAAAGGCCTCCATAATATTAGAAGTATAAATAAATGCATAAATTTGTAACTGTGTTATGGGTGGTTACAAATATTGAGAATCCCATGTCATTGTTATTGATAACTATGATGTGATTCAATTCATAAAAGGACCTAGAGCTTACAAGATATCAAGCGAAATACTTCGAATAGTTCCAAAAGATAAAGGTAGTTTATCAACATCGGTGTAATAGCCCTGCTTTCTAAGTTCTATAAATAAATAAATTTAATTAGAATAAAACATTTGAATTTGATTTTTAATAACAATTATTTATGAAAGCAAAATTTTAATTAAATAAATTATGTTAAATAAGAGATTTTGTTTTAACTAATTGAAGTAAATTCATTTCAAATAATACATTTTGAAATTGAATAAATTGTTTTAATTATATATGAAATATTTTTGAATTGTAAGCCAATTAGAAGGATTGAACTTATTTGTAAGTAAATACAAGAGTTACCTTAATGGAAATAAAAGAGAAGAAAATTATATTAACTAATTTGTACTAGCCCAAATATAATTCAAGCCCAAGTCCACACTATTATTTACAAGTCCATACCTTTCTTTTCTATTCTCAACTTAAACCATGTCTTCATTTGGCCTTAAATTCACCTCAAGTAGAAAATTAAATTTAAAGAAAAAACAACATTATCGCTCGCTAGCACTGGAAGGCAATTTTGGTAACTTCGAGTTCAATGGAAGAGGCAGGCGACATCTATTGCACGCATGCAGCTAAAGGTCGGTTCAACCTGGAGGTGATTGGGCAATAGAGGCACATGCTAGTAGAGATGCATGGCCTGATGCAATGGACGATGAAGATGGCTTGACGGGAGCAACGGGAGATGGAGTGGCTACAAAATGATTTGAGCGTGGGTTGGCGGTATTGATGTGTCGATGGATGTTGGTGGTTCCCTGAGTTGGTACAGCAGTAATGTTGAAGGGTGTAGTCATGGATTTGAGGAAGCGGGTAATGTTTCGGTGGGTTTTACACTCACATGATATCTATATCTTACCGCTATGCAAAAATTATATTTGTGTCACATATATTATTTGAATTGATTTGTTAAATGGATTATTTGGTTTATTGGATTGTGATTGAATGTTATGTGAATTTTAGTTGATTGTGGTGTTGGGTGTGTAAATTTGCAAACGGAACTTTGTCCGTTTGTGAATTGAACCATATGTAGGTATGTATGTATGTATGTATTTGTATGTCGATTAGTGTATTTTATGGATGATCGAAGTTTGACAGAGCTCAACTCGGGTCGTGTGTGTGTGTGTGTGTGTCATGTTTAGTTGATTTATTCATGGAGTAATTTTACTCCATAATATATGTACATATATTGATTTATTCATTTTCTTATTCTAAAACGATATTTGAAAATTTTATTAAAGGGTTTTGAAATTTTTTTAAAAACATTTCTAAAAAAATTTACTAAATTTTATTCAATTTCCTATCTTATACTTATAAATATAATTTAAACCATAAATATAAATATAGCTTTCTATTTGTTATAAAACCCTTTTAAAGTCAATATTATAATATATCATAGGTTTTGGAATTTTTTTGAAGGAAAAATATAATATATTGCTATTTCATAAATGTATAATATGAAAATAATAATATTTTTTAAGAGATTTTTATTATAAAGGTTATTAAAATATTATTGAAGATTTCAAACCTTTGGAAAAATATAAAACTTTAGTTTATTAAATAATCAAATGATTTTGAATATGTTTTGAATATATAAAAAAATCTCTCTTTCTATGATATAAAATTTCTAATATACTTTAGTAAAACTAAAATGTTTTATTTCCAATTAATTTGAGTATGTAATAAAGGTTTTTGATTATAAACTATGGTTTGAAATGGAAAGAAATTATTTTGGAGGTATGTAAATTTATTTTAAAAACTATATTTAATCATAGAAAATTATGAACTAGTTGCTTGTGCAATATTTCGTGTTATACATTATTTGAGGTTCTAAAATAAATAAACAAGTTTTTAATGTTTTGGTGAAGATGAGTTTATTATTTAAGGTTGAGAAATTAGTTATTTATTGTAAAGAATACATTATATTTAAGAAGGATTTATTTATTCAGTTAATTCTATAATGCGTATTTAGTATTTATTTCTAAATATTTTTTACTATTTAACATTATTTGTTGTAAATAATTCATTATTAAATATTGATTTGTTTGTTGATATGTTTGTTTATTTGAATAATTTACTTTATATTATTTTTCTAATTAGTCTTTTCTTGTATATTAAATTGGATTATATGAATGATTCACCACTGATGTTGATTTTGTTTAATGATTTGATATGATGTAGTGATGACATCCTTTTATGTGATTTTTTGATGATTTGATCTCAATAAATGGTGTTATAATACCATTTGGGATAACGCATCTTGTTATATTTCTATGGTTATTCTTTGGACTCATTATATAGAATATTTAGAGATTGAACATAGTTCATGAGCATTGAATAAACGATTGAGTATCACGCAATGGTATGGGACATTGTTGTGATATTTATTTGGTTATTTATTGTACGTGGACATACCTTACATAACAGGTATAGTGTTGTGAGATTGTACTTACATGAGGTGATGCTCTAGGTACGAGTATGGTAGTCTCGCTTACATTTATTGATATTGTGTTCCAGTATCATGATGTACTCCACTTATTAGTGTTGGAAAGAATCAGATGGTTAGAATCTACTCTAGCGGCCTGATTTTGGAGTCACTCCCCAGATCTGCAACACCTCTATTGGATACTGTTTGTGCCAAAATCGGTCACAAATCCCAAAAGCCATGAAAACACCAGTGTTTACACAAAGATCCACAATATTATCTCAGATTCAGATAAAGTAGAGAATAAAAATGAAGAAACGGTAAAGTTAAAATGGAAGAAAGCAGGAAAGAACACAAGGTTAATAGTGGTTCGGCAATCCGACCTACGTCCATTTTGAATCAATCCTTTTTATTGCTTTTGTACTATAGTTACAATTACAAGCCTTTAGTATCAATTGCAAAAATGACAGCGTTTCCACGTTTAAGCCCCCAGAAGATCCCCTTTTTAATTGCCATTGGACTCCTATTTATAGGTGTAGATCCGAAAATCTCCGTCCCAAAACCTGGAATGCCTCTTCTTTTGCACAAGTGGCCCCACCAGACTGATCCAGAGCGATTTGGGATCGATGAGTGTTCAATTCGTATCGACCAAAAGTGGTCCAATGGAGCTGAGATCGATCATGAATGTTCTTAAGTGTATCAGGAAGCTCCTCTGAAAATTTCATAGCATTTGGATCTGTGGATTGCGAGTTATGATCGATGCAAGTTTGTGTTCACCGGTTGGCTGTCGCATTCATATCCATGAATTCGTCTCCATCCCTTCATATACATCACAATCGCATCAATGACGTGGCTCGGAAACCTAGGGGAGATCCATTTTTGATGCCGAGTTGACCACTTCTTCATTCAAACACGTTTCCTTCGTATTGATCGAATGTTATGCTCTTCGTATCCATCAGACCATAGCCTTTCGCCTCCATGCTTCGTATCCATCCACCAGCGCCTGTGGGCTTACTCGTATCCATCAACTGTGCCTCTGTTCGCATCCATCGATCCAAGTCCATAGCCTTTGTATCGATCAAAGCTTTACTTCTTCGTATCCATAGATCTCGTATCCATCACCTTTGTGTCCATCAACCCGTTCCCTTCTTCGTACCAATCGACCACTATCCTCTTCGTATCAATCGGCCATTGTCCTTTTCGTATCGATTGGCCACTGTCCTCTTCGTATCGATCCTTGAGCACTCCGAAAGCGCATGTCTTCGTATCCATTCAACCTGCTTCTTTCATATCCATGTTGTTCGTATCGACCCAAGCTTTTGTTATGGATCGGTACGAACAAGACTGGAATGAACCCTATCTTCGTATCCATCCTCTGAATATATCCTTCGTATCGATCAACACTCGATTGATACGAGTTGCTCATCCAAACTCCATGTGACCATCATTTTTCTCTTCGTGTCGATCCCCCCTTCGGCCGATATGAAGTATTTTGCCAAACTTGTACCGTGTCCCACCAGATCGATGCATATTACATCGATATGAAAACCATCGACTCGAACTGAACTGCTGGATCCTTTTTTGATCGACACAAAGATATAGATCTAGAACCATCGCTCACCAATATTGATCCATCGATATCTCGAGCATACGAACTTCGATTAATGTGAAATTTGAAATGTAGCCTCTCCTAGCCTTGTTCATCATTCCCAATTGATCCCGTCTTAATTGGAGGTCGGCCAAATTTTGACGACATCGATCATAGCCTTTTTTCCAATCGATCTCCAATCATGATATCCATCCTTTACAGCCAATCTGTTGATATCCCAACCTTGACCAAAAGGTGGGATAACATTTGCCCCCCACCCCTAAAACATGCCTTGTGTTAAGAGGGTGTGCTTTGAAAAGCTCTAATTCCAACATCCGAAGTCCATATTCCATCCATAGCTATACCATCCAATTCATAATCCAATCCATTACCAAGCCATCCTAATCGAGCGCCACAACCATATCCTAATCCAAATCCGAGAGTGCTATGAGCCAATGTCTGATTTCGAGTCAAGTAACCTAATCCTTAGCCAATTTCATATCCATTTGAATCCGACAACCGAGTTCTAATCCATCCATGTCCAATAACAGAATCTAGGATCTCTCTGGGTCGATATCCAAATCTGAGACCACTCCAGGTCCATACCCAACTCTTTAGCTGCTCATAGCTGATATCCGAATCGATAACCTTTCCGGGTTCTTGCCAAGCGTAGTCCACACTCGATGACCTGTATTGAAGAACACCTTGGTGTCCTTGGTTCAGTGTCCCTGAATGTTGAGTAATACCATGGCTTAAGTCCTAACCTGAATTCTGGTCGCTCCGGACCCTTGTCGAGCATAGTCCATACTCGACGACCTGAATAAGCCAATTTTTCATATTCGAACGAAGAGACTTACCCCTTATCAAGCATAATCCATACCCGACAACCATTTACCAAAAACCAGATAAAAATCCAATCAAAATCCAATCCAAAATCCAGATCAAATCAGAGAACCAAAAATCTATACCAAAAATCCAAACCAATATCCAAACCAGAAAACAAGCATCCAAACTAAAGTCCAAACCAGAAAGCAAACAAAACTAGGAGTTTAAGCCAAACTCCGGAACCAAACCAGAAAAAAGCAAATGTCCAAACCAAAAAAGAAAAAACAGATTTCACAAACTATAGTGTCAAGGTTAATCATCATCTCAGAGCATGCCTAGGGGCTATCTCCTTCCCTATACATGAGTAAGTGACTTGGCCGTTTGCCTAGTGTTTTCTACTTATTCCATATCATTCCTGTCAGTTGATAACCAATCGATCATCATTTCTGGACCTCGTGCCATTATTGTTTGAGGTAGATGGTGGCTGCTTCTGTTCCACTGCTACATTTCGAGCTCCGACATATTGTCGCAACTGACCACTCCTTACATGCTCTTCGATTATATCCTTTAGATGCCTGCAGCTATTGGTATCATGTCTGTCTAAATCATGAAAGAGACAGTTCCTTCCTGATGCCCTTTCACGTTTCGAGGGTTCTCTTCTTGCTAGCCTTCGATAGGGAAGGCGATCCTGAGTCTCCATGAATATCCATTCTAATGGCTCGTTCAATAACTGTGTAGGTGGAGAATTTCGGATCTCTCAATCGCTTCCTATCTTTTCCGAATTCGTCATCCAACATCCTCTTTTCTTTATCTTTGTCTTTACCCAAGCTTCCGCCATATGGTTCTCCATCCTCGGCCGCGTTCACTTCCTTCAACTTCATATCCGAACATGCATCCTCCTATCGAAGGAATCTCTGGGCCTTGTGAAAGAATTCCCGAAGACCCAATGGTGGGTCTCGTATCAGTGACACTTTGAAATCCGAATTATCTCTAACTCCTGACACTACTGCCATTAAGACCATTGATGGATCCGGTTGATCCACCGAAGCAACCGCTACATTGAACCGAGTTAAGAGAGCCCTGAGCGATTCTCCTATCCTTTGTTCTACCAAAATTAGCATCATTACGCTCTTCGACCTTTTGATATGAACCCGAAACTGCTGGAGAAAACTGTCCACCAATTCTGTCCATGTCCTGATAGATCCCTCTTCCAACTTCCTGAACCACATAGTAGCTATATCCATTAAGTACGTGGGTAAACATCAGGCCACAACTTCCTCCGATACCCCCAGCACTTCCATGTGTACTATGTACCTCATCAAGTGATCAGTAGGATCAACCTTTCCATTGTATATCACAAGAGTAGGTAGCTTGAACTCTGGTGGGTTCTGAGCCATTCTGATGTCACGGGTAAACGGACTCCTGTTCACTCCTTCCAGATCTCTGTTTGCTAAACCTCCACGCATTGTTCTCCTGATAATCTCAGCCAACCCGGCGTTGTCCACCAAGGGTTGCCTCCCGAGTCCCCGAGGGAATTCTGGTACATACTCTTCATCACGTACTCTTGTGCTTCTACCAGAATCTTGTTGTGTGGTGTCACCTAGAATTCCTCCATGAATTGGTCCATCGTTGCTAGATGGTGTGCCCCTAAGCCTAGATCCGTCCAGATTAACTGTTGTGTGTTTATTAGGGGCTGCGTCCTGTTGAGCTGCTTTATCCAATTGTCTGTTGAGTCCTTCTGTTCCATCTCTGTGGATCTGAACTCCAGCAGCTCCAGCTGTTCCTGCCTATCCAAACTGTCTGAGAAGGTTCTACATCATTCCCTCTTGTCATTTCAACAATTCTTCCTGCATATCTCCCATCATCATCTCCATTTCATCTCCATTTCATCTCTAGTGATGAAAGCTGAGGTCTGATTTGCTTCTGAGGAAGCCTCTTGACTCCCTTCATGATGACTCCTTTCTGGTAATGTCTTTCTAGCTGATTGACTAACCATGATCTCTTTTAGATCTGGTCCTTAGCTTTAAAAATCTGAACTCAGAGTCCGGTATAGCGGGTGCTAGTCTTCTTGGTGAAAGCACTAAAGTGTTTGCGCCAAAATTGGTCATAAGCCCCAAAAGCCGTGAAAGCATTAGTGTTTACACACAGATCCACAATATTCACACACAGATCTATGATCCAGATAAAGTAGAGAATAAAAATGAAGAAAAAGTAAAGTTAAAATGGAAGAAAGCAGGAAAGAACACAAGGTTGGTAGTGGTTCGGCAATCCGGCCTACGTCCACTTTGAATCAATCCTTTTTATTGCTTTTGTACTGTAGTTACAATTACAAGCCTTTAGTATCAATTGCAAAAATGGCAGAGATTCCGCGTTTGAGCCCCCACAAGATCCCCTTTTTAGTTGCCATAGGACTACTACTTATAGGTGTAGATCTAAAAATATCCACCCCAAAACCTGTAATACCTCTTCTCTTGCACAAGTGGGCCCACCAGACTGATCCAAAGCGATTTAGGATCGATGTGTGTTCTATTCGTATCGATCCAAAAGTGGTCCTGAAACGACCCTTACTCGACCTTCGAAAATCGACACCGAATACGACACTCGTATTCAAATGCCGCAGATCCAAACGTCGAATCTGGTTTGCCGGAGCATATAACACATTAAGTACAACACAGCAGAAGAAATTAATAGCATATATCATATACAACATTTGATACAATAACTGATACAATGAATATCAATATACATCAGAGATATGATACAAGACAATTGCAGTAGAAAGAAAAGATAACACCAGCAGTAGAACACTATCTCTAATATGGTCTTCAAGAAAGAACTCTAGTATCGGTAATCTCCATCTCCAAGGCACCAATACAGAGGTAGCTCGAACTCCCAATAACGATGCATAAAGATAAGCAAGTGCAGTCCTGATCCAAAAACCGAACTAGCTCCAGATAATCTACTACACCTGACTATCTGAAAAACCCAACTCTAGACTGCCCGTGTGGGAAAATTGTGGGCACCCAGAGTTTAGGAAAGGAACAATAAACTCCAGGTCAGTCGTGGGACTGGTATGAGCAAACAAAAATAGTTGGTCTTTAAAACAAACAAAAGAATTTAAATTTGAAATCCGCAATGCTTTTTAGAAAATGAAACTACCATAAGGCCTCCCGCCACACACAATGCAAACGCAGAATTGTAGGAGATTTCTCCTTATGATAGTCAAATATGCTTGATACGAGAAAATTTCTTTGATATTATTATTAGTGCATAGTGTGGAAAAAACATTTTGAAAGTATAATATAAATCCTAGCCAGCATTGGCATTTCTCACTTATGCCTACTATAGCTACCATGTTCAATAGCAAGTTACCACCATATTCCATGGCAGGTTATACAACTAAAACCGTACAGGGCGCGTATTGTTTTGATTGGATTTCCAACAAATGGTCAAGTTAAGGAACTTCCTACTGTCTGTGGGTATGCCTCTGGCGGGACGTCCCGAGAACCTAACCGGATCTCTGCCAACACAAGGCCGGGTTACCTTTGTAACTAGGTAACTACTACTCGAGCATGCCATCCCCCGGCCCTTTGGGACCTTTATCTGAGTCGTCTCTAAACCCTAAAGCAATCGCAAAGTAATAGATCTGCATTATCCATATGAGTAAGTATCTGGGCTCCATACCATGACACCACCCTTTTCCAGAAAGGAATAACACACCCTAAAGGGCGCGACCCTCATAACCTTGCCGCGTTTTTCCTGTTTCGACCATTTTCGGGGAGTGAGGTCCTGATGCAGTCTCGTCCAAAAGCTACGCTTTATACAAAAGCCATGCTTTGATCAACAAATGATACACAGCAGCACTCAGCATTCCACACTACCAAATTGGGAATATATCACTGATAAATATCAACTACATAACCTCCGAGCTCGTATGTCTCAGAGAAGGGTGTTAAGCTAAGAAAATAAATTCTCCGCCATCAAGCAGAAATGTATTTGATAGAGATCAGTTTGATATCTCAAAGTGTAATGTCGGACATACAACCATCACTTAGGGAATCTCTATACCGTAGCTACTCGGTGCAGAGACAATCGATAGGTTATCCTATCGTTCTCGCAAATACCCGGTCTTCAACACCGGTCTTCAAATGCAATTCATAACGTCGTATCACTATTCGGAATAGGTTATATGACACAAGGTCATCTCCCGGCTAAACCGAATAATGAGCGCAATACTTAAAAACAATATGGGATTTCAGTTAAGTCACAACTTAAAAATCCAAAGCTTTTCTTCAAATGGTTAAACAAATACCAATTCAGATCTTTAAACAAAAAGATTATTTCCCAAGGTTCGCCTACTTCACAAAGATCTACTCATAGATTTTAAAACAATTTCCATTTCAATTTGGATTAACTCAATTAAATCTTTAAATTAAAGATTTAACTTAAAACTTTCAAACTCGTTTCCCAAAGGTTTATTCATAACTTGGAAGACCATTTTCATTTTAGACTTGAAATCCCTTTAACCCAAATTGAAAATTCATTTCTTATGTGAAAGCTTTTATTATTTGAAAATAAATAGTTTTCGTTTTAGAAAAATCCAATTATATTTATACAAGTTGAAATCTTGAGTTAAATTCTAAAGTCCCAAAACAACACATTAAAGATGGTTTAAAACCCATATAAACCCATTTATAAGTTGAATAACTCTTTTTAAACCATAGTCCCCAAATCATAGAATTCAATTTCAAATATTGAATTCAAATTATTTAAATTTCAAAACTCAATCAAGTTATTCAAAATAACCGTTATTTTTGAAATTCATTTTCAAATCTTCAATTTTAATCCCAAAACTATTTTGGATTCAAAAATTCAATTTTGAAACAATTTCAAAAATCTGTGACTTAACCCATTTCCACGTGCAATACATATTTGTGTGTGTATAAGTGTGGTCCAGGGGTTCAAGACAATAGTGCAAAACATCATCATCACAGATTTAATCATATCGATAAGCGGTATAACCCATAACGCTTATCTTTATTCACAGATTCATAGATAACTTTATCGATCACAAAGATTTACCATTACGATTCGATGCGGGTTTCGGATAACCAACTGGAATCCGACTCCCTGCCGCATCGAAATTTAAATGTCGTTCTACGGGTCAAGGGGTTTTCATATTCATACAAAAGTATATACATCACAGACATAACAGCTCAGCACAAAGCATTACATAGCATCACATCACATATCAAATATATCCATCCATCACACATCATTCAATAGCAATCAAACATTTTTACCTAAGATGAATAAATCGTGTGGTTATTAATTTACCAACAACATAGTTACTTTCATTAGAAACCTTTAGTCATTGATTTATTATCATTAATTTCAATTGATTAAGTTTTAATCACCTTCATAAATTTATCATTCTTTAATCAATTATCTTAATTAATTAACCTTTAATTGTAATTAATTAAATCTTAATAAATAATTCCTTAATTAATAATGATGTTTTAATCATTTTAAATTAATTAATTATTCTTAATTTAATTACCTTAATTAATTAACCACATTAATTAATTATTCTTAAGAGTAATTAACTCTTAATATTGATTAATTAATCTTTAATATTTAATTACCTTCCCTAAATTACTTTCACCAAGTAATCACTATTTTTATTTAATCATTCATTTATTACTTGATTAATTAACTTGAATTTTTAATTAATTACTTTAATTAATACGTCCCCAATTATTAATTAATTAAATCTTAATTATAACTAATTATCCTTTAATAGATTTTTCTTAATTATTAATGAATTAATCTTAATTACAAATTATTCATTACTTGATTATCATTAACGATATAAATTAACTTACTTTTAAGTTTAAAATAATTAAAACATTTGATTTTTACTTCTAAATCACTTATTAAGTTTCATTTAAAATAACTCTTTAAAAATTTAAGTTTAAAACTTAATTGTTTTTTTAAAGAAAAATCCTTTATTTCAAAATCTTAAATTTATACCTTCTATCGTAATAATAAAATAATCATTTATAAAAGAAACGATTCTTAGAAATTTATTTTAACTAATCTGCTATAGTTTCAAAACTTAGAAACATAAAACCCCAGGCAACCCGAGTGAAACCCGAGTGAAACCCCCACGTGCTCGAGCCCTACTTCGAGTTTTTCTAAAAATTAACCCGAGTGCCATATTTCAAACTTGAAATAATTTCTTAGTAAATTTTTACCCGGCGTATTAAAACTTTTACTCGAGTCAAACTTCGAGTTGCCACACGATATTCCCAAGAGTTTCATTGAGTCGTATCCATATTCCTCAATTTCCTTTACTGACACCAACCAAGTGGCGTGCATGTGCACCAGAGCTCGGACGAGCTCCGGTCAACTTCGCCGACCTTCCCAGGTCACTGGCCATCCACTTAACCCACCTGACCCTCCAGATCGACGCGACAATGGTTAACACGAATTTGAGTTCTTAAACCCAACACTGGAACAACTCCGATCAACTTAAATCACCTTGCTCCGACTCCATAAGCCACCAGAGGTCACGTGCCTCCATCTTGAGCTTCCCCTATCGACAATGCACCACCACCAAACATCCCTGTGCAGTCCGATGCAGCAATGTCGACGCAATGGGTCGATTTCTGATCATTATAGAAACATTGGCTTAAACCCTAATCTGGTATCATTCGCCATCCATGGTGATAAAAACATTCATCCACAATTTTCTATCAATACCTAACCATTCACCAAACTCCAAACATAATCACAAGATTTATCATAGCCCCTATCGCATGAATTTGCCCCCAAAACCCAAAATCATTCAATTCACAATTTCTCAGTGTTTTCGAGTTTAAAAATTATGATCTTCGCTTTATAAATCATTATTTCCCAAACATTTCCACTGATATAACTGAAATCAAAGATTTTGAAAATTAATTTTTCAATAGGTTATAGTTTTGCCTGTGGTTTCAGATTTTCCCCAGAGTAAGCTTAAATTGTTTTTGCTCCAATTTTTTTTGCAGACTTAAAACATTTTTTTTCACAACTTCATTTCACAAATAATCTGTTAGGGGTCAGAAAAAAGGAGTTTGCTCACCTTATTATGGAAGCAGAGGACAAAGAACAAGTTCCTGTTTTAAATTTTCCCAGGCACTGTTTAAACTTCTTTTACTATATTTTACTATTTTAAACTAATTACTTAATATAAATTGTTTGAAATCATTTTTAAAATAAGGATTATGGTTTAACAACCAGTTTTCTTTTCTAGATATCAGAACCAAAATGAAATAAAATTAAGAGATGAGTTTGAACCAAAACAGGGCCTGTATATAGATATATACAGACATGCAACTTCACACTTGCTTATTTATAAACATATACACACCAATTTGCATCCATTCAGACATTTCCCCATCACACAATCAGACATTCATCACAACATCACAAATGATCAAAAAAATGGGGCTTTAAAGAAACAGTTTGCTCACTTGGATTTGCAGCAGAGACAAAGAACACAGACAGGCTTTTGTTTTTTTTTTAAATTTGATCTTTGCTTTGCTGTTTGCCTCAAATTGAAACTGAAATACTTTGTTTTAAGATGATCTGTAGCTTCAAGATTTTGGACTTTGATCTGTGGGCTTGGCTTTTGTTCTTCCAAAGCTTGAAGATTGTTTTTATGCTTAATCTTAATATTTCCAGGTTTTCATTTTTTTTCAGATTTCTTTTCCTGTTTTCCAAATCTATTTTTCTTGATTTGTTTCCTAAACTGATGAATATAATAGTTGAAATCTTGCCTCATTACTGATTTACAACTTCAAATTCAAAATTCCTTAAAGAAGTTTACTTGCCTTTATTTATTTGGTAGAATCTGCACTGTCAAAACTGCAGCTCTGTATTTTATAAATCTGCAAATTTTTCTGAGTTTGTTTTGTGTAAAAACTTGATCTTGAAACCATAAATTTATTAAACTATAAAGTTAAAATTTACCTGAGAGTAACCTATAGCTTGATGTTGAAGAAGATCTCTCTGATTTTTTTTCCAACTTTGTTATAGTTTTTGAAAACTGCTTGATTTTTTCTGTTTGCTTTTTAAAACCGAGCTTTGATTTTTTTCCTTTGATGTTTAGATTTGAAATGCCAAATCTTTTGTTTACTGTAATTTCAGATTTGCTGAGAGTAAATATGATTTGGTTATGGGGAGATGAAAAGTTTTTGTAATTTTATATTTTATTATTTTATTTATACAATGATGTTGAATGCCATTTGTAAGAAATCATCATGAGGCCTAAACACTTGTACAAATTTATACTTACATATGTATATGTTTAACCTTTGTAGTTTTACAAAGACAAAAGAATGTTTATAAAAAAATAATTTAATATCATATTCATTTTACAATTAATTATATCCCCTTATTCATTTGTGTGTATGTATATACATATACAAAGTTAAAAGAATTTAATCAATATTTCATTATATACATTATTCCTTAATATCTTTAAATGCCACAAATTTTTAAAACATTTATTTTAAATTTAAATTCAATTTTCAATTCAAACTTGAAATATAACCAATTTTTTGTCCCTTTATAGATATACACACATCTCTTGAATAAATTTAAATTCAATCTCAATACATCTACAATTTTACTCATATATGAAATATACATATATGTATAAAATAACTTTTTTAAAATATTTATTATTTCAAAACTTTTAAACCCAAAAGAAATTGGAATTCATTTATACATAGTTTATTACTTATTTTATTTGTTTTGAGATTTTTCTCAATTTATTTTTTTAAATTATATTTCAAAAGTTTAAAATATATTATTAATTTATATTAACAAATTTTAGGATGTTATTTTTTATTTATAAGATATTAAATATAGCATTTCAAATCCCCAATTAAATTTTAAAATCAATATCCAAATAAATAAATTTCCTATCTAATTTGAAAAATTCTAATTTGAAAAATTCAAATTAATATACAATTTTATTCCAAAATTTATTTTAATTATCAATTTAAATTTAATTAAAAATCATGATCGTTACAGATTCCCCTCTTAAAAAAATTTCGTCCTTGGATTTTGCAAGGAAGACGAGAAAGAATAGATGATAGATAAAGAAATGATTGATCAAATTAGATCGAAATATTTATTCTGTATTTGGTTTACCAAATAAGAATATCAACGATATGAGAACAAACTCATACAATTATTTCATAAGATACTCGGATTCACCCGTCTACGAATATGCGAGGGCATTGATTAGTTTGAAGGGATAACTAATTGTTCGTAGAATATATCGGATCCCAGAGAATAGATAGATAGACTAAATCTTTTACGATCTCTCAAACGCTAGGTATGGATTCCGAATTCAAGTCGGAACACCCCAAAGTATATACCAACTTGTAACTTGTCCCTCTTTGGACTTTGATCTACACAAGAGATTACAATAAAATTTCAAATTTGGTTTTAACCGATGTCGTTTTATTGATACAATTCAAATTTATCCTTATATTTGTTAACCAATTTAACTCAATTCAAAACTTCCAATTTATTTAAAACTTTCAATTTCAAATTCATTAAAGTTTAGATCGGAAAGCTGATAAGAAACCGATGAAGATACGAAGTAAGGATTTTCTACAACGATTCGTAGGGCCACCATCATACCGAACTTCTTCTGGAGCTGCTATGAAGCAATCAAAAGAATTTTGGAATCGAATCAAAGGAGATTGATAAGAAAGTTATTTCCACTGTTGCAGGGTATTGACCATTTGTAGTGGTACTCCCATGTCCCCTATCTCGTCCTCTTCTCGCGCTCATACTCACTATCGGTGGATAGTAAGAGAATTTACTGAGGCATTCGAACGGATATCTTAGGGATATACTCATTATAGGGTATACTTCACCCTATCTCTAATGAGCCACTTAACGTGTTATACTCTTGAGCTAATGTTTTAACCTTCAGCTCTAATACCAAATGAAATGACCCTGACTCGAGCTTCGAAAATCGGCACTGAATACGACACTCGTATTCAAATGCCGCAGATCCAAACGTCGAATCTGGTTCACCGGAGCTTATAACACATTAAGTAAAACACAGCGGAAGAAATGAATAGCATATATCCTATACAACATTTGATATAATAACTGCTACAACTGAATGATACAATGAATATCAATATACATAAGAGATATGATCCAAGACAATAGCAGCGGAAAAAAAAGATAACACCAACAGCGGAACACTATCTTAAATATGGTTTTCAAGAAATAACTCCAGTATCGGTAATCTTTATCTCAAAGGCACCAATCCAGAGGAAGCTCGAACTCCCAATAACGATGCATAAAGATAAGCAAGTGCAATCCTGATCCAAAGACTGAACTAGCTCCAGGTAATCAACTAAACCTGACTATCTAAAAAACCCAACTCTAGATTGCCCGTGTGGGATAATTGTGGGCACCCAGAGTTTAGGAAAGGAACAATAAACTCAAGGTCTGTTATGGGACTGGTATGAGCAAACAAAAAGAGTTAGTCGTAAAAATAAACAAAAGAATTTAAGTTTGAAATCCGCAATGCTTTTTAGAAAATGAAACTACCATAAGGCCTCCCGCCACACACACAATGCAAATGCATAATTGGAGGAGATTTCTCCTTACGATAGTCAAATATGCTTGATACGAGAAAATTTCTTTGATATTATTACTAGTACATAGTGTGGAAAAACCATTTCGAGAGTATAATATAAATCCTAGCCAGCATAGGCATTTCGCACTTATGCCTACTATAGCTTCCATGTTCAGTAGCATGCTACCACCACATTCCATGGCAGGTTATACAACTAAAACCGTACAGGGCGAGTATTGTTTTGATTGGATTTCCAACAAATGGTCAGGCTAAGGAACTTCCTACTGTCTATGGGTACGCCTCTGGTGGGATGTCCCGAGAACCTAACCGGATCTCTGCCAACACAAGGCCGGGTTACCTCTGTAACTAGGTAACTACTACTCGAGCATGCCATCCCCCGGTCCTTTGGGACCTTTATCCGAGGCATCTCTAAACCACAAAGCAATCAAAAAGTAGTAGATCTGCATTATCCACATGAGTAAGTATCTGGGCTCCATACCATGATACCACCCTTTTCCTGAAGGGAATGACACACCCTAAAGGGCGTGACCCTCATAACCTTGCCGCATCTTTCCTGTTTCGACCATTTCCGGGGTGTGAGGTCCTGATGCATTCTCGTCCACAAAGCTACGCTCTATTCCAAAGCCATGCTTTTATCAACAAATGATACACAGCAGCACTCAGCATGCTTCACTACCGAATTGGGAATATATCACTGATAAATATCAACTACATAACCTCCAAGCTCGTACGTCTCAGAGAAGTGTGTTAAGCTAAGAGAATAAATTCTCCGCCACCAAGCAGAAATGTATTTGATAGAGATTAGTTTAATATCTCAAAGTGTAATGTCGGACATACAACCATACAAGTTTGTTTCGTGTTCGAACAGAACCGAAGGCACTTTCGAAGAAGCCCTTGCAAATTCGGTTATCCATAATCCCAATTGGACTTCCCATTACTTAGGGAATCTCTATACCGTAGCTACTCGGTGTAGAGACAATCGATAGGTTATCCTATCGTTCTCGCAAATACCCGGTCTTCGACACCGGTCTTCAAATGCAATCCATAACGTCGTATCACTACTCGGAATGGGTTACATGACACAAGGTCATCTCCCGGCTAAACTGAATAATGAGCCCAATACTTAAAAACATATGGATATGGTATTTTAGTTAAGTCACAACTTAAAAATCCAAAGCTTTTCTTCAAATGGTTAAACGAATACCGATTAAGATCTTTAAACAAAAAGATTAATTTCCCAAAGTTCACCTAGTTTCACAAAGATCTACTCATAGATTTCAAAACAATTTCCATTTCAATTTAAATTAACCCAATTTAATCTTTAAATTAAAGATTTAACTTAAAGCTTTCAAACTCGTTTTCCAAAGGTTTATTCATAACTTGGAAGACCATTTTCATTTTAGACTTGAAATCCCTTTAACCCAAATTGAAAATTCATTTCTTATGTGAAAGCTTTTATTATTTGAAAACAAATAGTTTTCGTTTCAGAAAAATCCAATTATATTTATACAAGTTGAAATCTTGGGTTAAATTCTAAAGTCCCAAAACAACACTTTAAAGATGGTTTAAAACCCATATAAACCCATTTATAAGTTGAATAACCCTTTTTAAACCCTAGTCCCCAATTCATAGAATTCAATTTCAAATATTGAATTCAAATTATTTAAATTTCAAAACTCAATCAAGTTATTCAAAATAACCTTTATTTTTGAAATTCATTTTCAAAGCTTGAATTCTAATCCCAAAACTATTTTGGATTCAAAAATTCAATTTTGAAACAATTTCAAAAATTTGTGACTTAACCCATTTCCACATGCAATCCTTATTTGTGTGTGTATAAGTGTGGTCCAG
This sequence comes from Allium cepa, assembly GCA_030765085.1. Taxonomy (NCBI): domain Eukaryota; kingdom Viridiplantae; phylum Streptophyta; class Magnoliopsida; order Asparagales; family Amaryllidaceae; genus Allium; species Allium cepa. The sequence goes on along the minus strand of CM060930.1, from coordinate 76,705,454 downwards.
GGGTTCAACACAATAGTGCACAACATCATCATCACAGATTCAGTCATATCGATAAGCGGTATAACCCATAACGCTTATCTTTATTCACAGATTCATAGATAAATTTATCGGCCACAAAGATTTACCATTACGATTCGATGTGGGTTTTCGATAACCAACTGGAATCCGACTCCCTGTCGCATTGAAATTTAAATGTCGTTCTACGGGTCAAGGGGTTTTCATATTCATACAACAATATATACATCACAGACATAACAGCTCAGCATAAAGCATTTCATAGCATCACATCACATATCAAATATATCCATCCATCACACATCATTCGATAACAATCAAACATCTTTAATTAAGATGAATAAATCGTATGGTTTTTAATTTACCAACAACATAGTTAGTTTCATTAGAAACCTTTAATAAATGATTTATTATCATTAATTTCAATTGATTAAGTTTTAATCACCTTCATAAATTTATCATTCTTTAATCAATTATCTTAATTAATTAACCTTTAATTGTAATTAATTAAATCTTAATAAATTATTCCTTAATTAATAATGATTTTTTAATCATTTTAAATTAATTAATTATTCTTAATCTAATTACCTTAATTAATTAACCACATTAATTAATTATTCTAAAGAGTAATTAACTCTTAATATTGATTAATCAATCTTTAATATTTAATTACCTTCCCTTAATTACTTTCACTAAGTAATCACTATTTTTATTTAATCATTCACTAATTACTTGATTAATTAACTTGAATTTTTAATTAATTACTTTAATTAATAAGTCCTCAATTATTAATTAATTAAATCTTAATTATAACTAATTATCCTTTAATTGATTTTTCTTAATTATTAATGAATTAATCTTAATTACAAATTATTAATTACTTGATTACCATTAATGATATAAATTAACTTACTTTTAAGTTAAATTTTTTTATAACATTTGATTTTTATTTCTAAATCACTTATTATGTTTCATTTATAATAACTTGTTAAAAATATAAGTTTATAACTTAATTGTTTTTTAAAAAAAAAAATACTTTATTTAAAAATCTTAAGTTTATACCTTCTATCTTAATAATAAAATAATCATTTATAAAAGAAACGATTCTCAGAAATTTATTTTAACTAATCTGCTATAGTTTCAAAACTTAGAAACATAAAACCCCAGGCAACCCGAGTGAAACTCGAGTTAAACCCCCACGTGCTCGAGCCCTACTTCGAGTTTTTCCAAAAATTAACCCGAGTGCCATATTTCAAACTTGAAATAATTTCTTAGTAAATTTTTACCCGGCGTGTTAAAACTTTTACTCGAGTCAAACTTCGAGTTGCCACACGATACTCCCGAGAGTTTCTTCGAGTCGTATCCATCTTCCTCAATTTCCTTTACTGACACCAACCAAGTGGCGTGCACGTGCACCAGAGCTCTGACAAGCTCCGGTCAACTTCGCCGACCTTCCCAGGTCACTGGCCATCCACTTAACCCACTTGACCCTCCACATCGACGCGACAATGGTTAACCCGAATTTGAGTTCTTAAACCCAACACTTGAACAACTCTGATCAACTTAAATCTCCATGCTCCGACTTCACAAGCCACCAAAGGCCACGTGCCTCCGTCGCGATCTTCCTCTATTGACCACGCACCCCACCAAACGTCCCTGTCCAGTCCGATGCAGCAACGTCGATGCAATGGGTCGATTTCTGATCATTATAGAAACATTGGCTTAAACCCTAATCTGATATTGTTCGCCATCCTTCGTGATAAAAAAATTCATCCAACAATTTTCTATCAATCCCTAGCCATTCACCAAACTCAAAACGTAATCACGAGATTTATCATAGCCCAGATCGCATGAATTTGCCCCAAAACCCAAAATCATTCAATTCACAATTTATCAGTGCTTTCGAGTTTAAAAAATTTTGATCTCGCTTTAAAAATCATTATTTCCTAAAACATTTCCATTAATATAACTGAAATCAATGATTTTGATAATTAATTTTTCAACAGGTTTTAGTTTTGCCTGTGGTTTCAGATTTTTCCCTAAAGTAAGCTTAAATTTTTTTTCTCCATTTTATTGTTTTCAGACTTAAAATATTTTTTTTCACAACTTCATTTTACAAATAATCTGTTAGGGGTCAGAAAAAAGAAGTTTGCTCAACTTATTATGGAAGCAGAGGACAAAGAACAAGTTCCTGTTTTAAATTTTCCCAGGCACCGTTTAAACTTCTTTTACTATATTTTACTATTTTAAACTAATTACTTAATATAAATCTTTGAAATCATTTTTAAAATGGGGATTATGGTTTAACAACCAGTTTTCTTTTCTAGATATCAGAATCAAAATGAAATAAAATTAAGAGATGAGTTTGAACCAAAACAGGGCCTGTATATAGATATATACAGACATGCAACTTCACACTTGCTTATTTATAAACATATACACACCAATTTGCATCTATTCAAACATTTCCCCATCAAACAATCAAACATTCATCACAACATCACAAATGATCAAAAAAATGGGGCTTTAAAGAAACAGTTTGCTATTTTGGATTTGCAGCAGAGACAAAGAACAGAGACAGGCTTTTGTTTTTTTTTTAAATTTGATCTTTGCTTTGCTGTTTGCCTCAAATTGAAACTGAAATACTTTGTTTTAAGATGATCTGTAGCTTCAAGATTTGGACTTTGATCTGCGGGCTTGGCTTTTGTTCTTCCAAAGCTTGAAGATTGTTTTTATGCTTAATCTTAATATTTCCAGGTTTTCATTTTTTTTCCAGATTTCTTTTCCTGTTTTCCAAATCTATTTTGCTTTATTTGTTTCCTAAACTGATGAATATAATAGTTTAAATCTTGCCTCATTACTGATTTACAACTTCAAATTCAAAATTCCTTAAAGAAGTTTACTTGCCTTTATTTATTTGGTAGAATCTACACTGTCAAAACTGCAGGTCTGTATAAATCTGCAAATTTTTCTGAGTTTGTTTTATGTAAAAACTTGATCTTGAAACCATAAATTTATTAAACTATAAAGTTAAAATTTACCTGAGGGTAATCTATAGCTTGATGTTGTAGAAGATCTCTCATTTTTTTTCCAACTTTGTTATAGTTTTTGAAAACTGCTTGATTTCTTCTGTTTACTTTTTAAAACCGAGCTTTGATTTTTTTCCTTTGATGTTTAGATTTAAAATGCCAAATCTTTTGTTACTGTAATTTCAGATTTGCTGAGAGTAAATATGATTTGGTTATGGGGAGTTGAAAAGTTTTTGTAATTTTATATTTTATTATTTTATTTATACAATGATGTTGAATGCCATTTGTAAGAAATCATCATGAGGCCTAAACACTTGTACAAATTTATACTTATATATGTATATGTTTAACCTTTGTAGTTTTATAAAGACAAAAGAATGTTTACAAATTTTTTTTTATATCATATTCATTTTACAATTAATTATATCCCCTTATTTATTTGTGTGTACGTATATACATATACAATGTTAAAAGAATTTAACCAATATTTCATTATACACATTATTCCTTAATATCTTTAAATGCCACAAATTTTTAAAACATTTATTTTAAATTTAAATTCAATTTTCAATTCAAACTTGAAATATAACCAATTTTTTGTCCCTTTATATATATACACACATCTCTTGAATAAATTTAAATTCAATCTCAATATATCTACAATTTTACTCATATATGAAATATACATATATGTATAAAATAAATTTTTTAAAATATTTATTATTTCAAAACTTTTAAACCCAAAAGAAATTGGAATTCATTTATACATAGTTTATTACTTATTTTATTTGTTTTGAGATTTTTCTCAACTTATTTTTCTAAATTAAATTTCAAAAGTTCAAAATATATTATTAATTTATATTGAAAAATTTTAGGATGTAGTTTTATTTATAAGATATTAAATATAGCATTTCAAATCCCCAATTAAATTTTAAAATCAATGTCCAAATAAATAAATTTCCTATATAATTTGAAAATTCTAATTTGAAAATTTCAAATTAATCTACAATTTTATTTCAAAATTTATTTTAATTATCAATTTAAATTTAAATAAAAATCAGGATCATTACAGGTCCAATCGAGCTAAGATAGATCATGGAGGTTCTCGAGTGTATCAGGAAGCTCCTCTGAAAATTTCTTAGCATTTGAATCTGCAGACTGCGAGTTACGATCGATGCAAGTTTGTGTTCACCAGTTGGTTGTTGCATTCGTATCCATGAATTCGTCGCCATCCCTTCATATCCATCAAAATCGCATCGATGATGTGGCTCGGAAACCTTGAGGAGATCCATTTTTGATGCCGAATTGACCGCTTCTTCATTCAAACACGTTTCCTTCGTATCGATCGAATGCTATGCTCTTCGTATCCATCGGATCATAGCCTTTCGCCTCCACGCTTTGTATCCATCCACCAGCGCCTGTGGGCTTATTCGTATCCATTAACTGTGCCTCTGTTCGCATCCATCGATCCAAGTCCATAGCCTTCGCATCTATCAAAGCTTTACTTCTTCGTATCCATCGGTTGCTCCCTTGTTCATATCAATAGATCTCGTATCCATTACCTTCGTGTCCATCAACCTGTTCCCCACTTCGTATCGATCGGCCACTGTCCTCTTCATATCAATCGGCCACTGTCCTCCTCATATCGATCGGCCACTATCCTCTTCGCATCGATCCTTGAGCACTCCGAAAGCGCATGCCTTCGTTTCTATTCAACCTCCTTCTTTTGTATCCATGTTGTTCGTATCGACCCAAGCTTTTATTATGGATCGACATGAACAAGACCGACATGAACTCTATCTTCATATCCATTCTTCGAGTATATCCTTCGTATCGATCAACACTCGATCGACATGAGTTGCTCATCCAGACTCCCTGTGACCATCATTATGCTCTTCGTGTCGATCCCCCTTCGGCTGATACGAAGTATTTTGCCTAACTTGTATCATGTCCAACCAGATCAATGCATATTACATCGATACGAAAACCATCGACTCGAACTGAACTACTGGATCCATTTTTGATAGATACGAAGATATCGATCTAGAACCATCCCTTACCAATATTGATCCATTGATATCTTGAGCATACAAACTCTGATTGACCTGAAATTTGAAATGTAGCCTCTCATAGCCTTGTTCGTCATTCCCAGTCGATCCCGTCTTGATTGGAGCTCGGCCAAATTTTGACGACATCGATTATAGCCTTGTTTCCAATCGATCTTCAATCCTGATATCCATCATTTCTAGCCAATCTGTTGATATCTTGGCCTTGACCAAAAGGTGGGATAGCAGATACTTTATTTGACGTGCATCACATGATTTCGATTAGGTGACGTATGGGATAGGTACCCCCACATCACATTATTTGGGTTAGGTGACCCATAGGGTAGGAGCTCTATAGCCCCGTTGTTACATCGCATAGGCCAGCAGTCTATTACAAATTAAGGAAAAGTAGGGTCGTGAATAAGAGGCTACGTATTGATGACCCACTGGTGGATATGTGTCACGATTTCTGTCAAGGTAACGGAAGACAATAGGAACGGATCCGATTAGGTGACCCTGGGCTCCTGGAGTAGGAAGATAACCATCAATTTCCCTTCTAGTTCTAATAGAGTGGTAGCTTGGTATATTCCTATTGACAAATCTCACTTAATTATAGATTTGGGTTAAGCGACCTAAGGTTACATGACCCACATATTGATGTATATATGGCCCTACTTGGGACTTTACTTCTGTCGTACGGTCATTACCCATCACGATTTGTTTATATATATATATATATATATATATGAGGAGATGAGATTATATCTGAATAGATCTCTAGAGTACAATAGATTCTCTTATCTTTTATTATATTTGACTAATAGGTAGGTGCCTTATTTTACAGTTAGATAGTGTAACGACTGGCCTTTTCAACCCTCAAAAGTTGACACTAATACATCCATGCTATTCATGTGCCGAACATCCAAGTGCCGAAAAGACATGTCGTTGGGGGTGAAAGAAAAGAAATGGCGGAATAAAATCTCACATCATAACGAGTAATATATAATATACAATAGATCTTTATAAAAGAAATATTATCGTACATACATCAATCAAAATAAACTAATATATCATCAACCAGAACAATTATAATAATATGTCTTAACAAATGCTGATAAATACAATAAAAAATGCAGTGGAAGTAAAAGATACGTGAATACATCTTGGAGGCATCTAGCTCTTCTCCTGATACTATAAAGCATCCATAACCAAATATGGAAATATGCTTAGGACGACCCGAGCATTGTAGGCAAATAACTCCTGGATCAGTCTGATAAACCAACAAGACAAACTCAAATCATATGAGTTTTTATTATTATAAAACCTTTCAAAATAAAGGTATCTCATAAGACCTCGTCGCATATAAATATGGATGGGTTTTTAATCTTACTATAGCCAAACCATTTTATTAGAAAATCCAGTGACATTATAATAATGTCTAGGGTTTAAAATAAATCTATAACAATCTAAATTGGTTACCAGTAACGACCCACAAATTTATCACTTTGATAAATTTGATTTATTTTTAAAATATTCAAATAAAAGTTTAATAATACAAATAATATTGTTCTGAGTAATAATAAATAATAATAATCTTATTCTGAATAGTTAACAATAATGGTAATCTTATATATTCCTTGGGATTTAAATCAATAAAATAGCCGAAAAATATTTTATTGATAAATGCTTTATAATTCCGAAGTTGCAAATAGGACTGCATAGGTGCACTCATTTCTATATTTAAACAAGAATATGAAATAAAATAATTTATTTTATTTTTGAAAAATAAAATGTATTTATAACATCATTAGTAATGTCATTTTAATTAATAATTAATTAATGATTTTAAAATGAGATTAAATAATTTAATAATTATTATAATTATCCAGATAATTGCTTTAAAATGATGATAATTAATTTGTAACAGTAATAAAGTGATAAATCATTTATAATAGTTTTATGAACATATATAATTATTTTGAAAATTTAAGGAAAATTAATATATGTTTATCGATATAATAACATTATTAGTAAATAATTGTGTACTACTAATTTATGTGGTTTTAAAACTCATATAAGATCATTTTAATTCATGAATAATAATAAGAAAATAGTGTGCAAGCTTTGTTTACAAACATACATACGTTAAATTATAAACGAAAATATGACCAAAGACCGGAATCCGAATTCTTAACGGTTTGACGTATATAAGTTGTACAACGTTGTTCAAATAACTTGTACACATTTTTGACAATCACATGCACACATTATCATGTACATATACACATGATAAAAGTAGAAAGTAAATATATATTTACTAATGTAAAAGAATAAAATATCTAAAGCAATCTATTACTTAAATAGGAAAACAGAAACCAGATCATTTATACGACGACATGTGTCTTCTTTAAACTTAGGGTATTTTCGACAGTACATAAATGTTAGACAGCAAACAACGTGTTTTTCCTAAAACTGTTACTTTGAATTCCAAAACTGCATTCATCTCTGTACTTCCCCCTTCATTATCCACGCTCTTCAAACCTACACTCCTCTTTCTTTCTTTTACTATCGACTAATCTTACCCCAAGACATTCCACATTAGAGAGATTATACGGTTGGTGAAATTGCATTGTCAGATCGCGTTTTTGTTCGAATTAGGTCAGTAATTTGTTGATTTTTATTTCTTGAATTAGGGATTTTATATATTGAAGACATAGTAGGTAGGATTTGCAGTAAAACTTAATTTGATTACCTGCTATTCCAATTCTAACCTAGATCCATATTATCTATTTCAAATAAAAGGTTTTAGGTCACTAATTTCCTAATCCTTTTCACTCGATTTGGATATTATACATATAACTGACCGCACAGTTGGTAGGTTGGGTCATAAAACTTGATTTGATCATAAATTGTTCTGCTATAGGGTACATACACCTTTTTTTACGACATGCTCTTTTTTAATAAAATTTGGTAAAGGTGGATAAATATTACAATTTCCCAGCAACTTTTTCTTTTGCCTGAAATGTATTTAGTACGTAATCTGGTAAATGCACATAGTTCTTTTTCTAATAGTGGTTGTTTCAAATGTTCATTAATATTTCTTTTATGCCTCAACTCTCAACATGTATTTGTATATGCTCTCTGAAGGTTTCACTACCATGAATTTATATGTTCTTTTAATTAGTCACAGTCAGAGCTACACTTTATTAAGTTTTTTATTACATTTCCCAAATGAATCCAACTACATTAGATTCACAACAATTGTATTACATGTGTTTAGGGAATTGGTATCATGCTGGCCAGGCTTTATTTGATAACTCTGTTTAAAAAAATTAATTATTCTATAACTGATTACAGGTTCCCTAGAAGCCACGCATTTTTATTACGTCTGATATTGAGCATTTGAATTTTATTTATTTCTCATGTTTCATTGGTAGATATTACTTGATTACCTATTGTACCTATTGTCTCGTACATGACATTCTCTCTCAATCTTGCAATTTTTCATAAATATGAAACTTTACACGTTATAATAATTTGTGACTAGGTTGCAATTTCAGTAGTAGTTAGGAAAAGGTTGGTCCACTTTTCCAAGTCCGAACAGTCTAAACTCGAGGAAAGATAAGAGCAGCTTTGCTTTTGTTGAGTATAGCTCATGTTCACTGAGAAGATCAATCTGTTTGTCTGTGGTTGCCTAATCAACTACTCCATCAAAGGTAAAACAGTATGAAACTTTTTTTTTCTCTATTATTTCCTCTATATTATTTTTAGTCGCAAAAGAATGAATATGTTATGAAGTGGGAATGAGATTCTTTTCAAATATATCTATACAGGTATCAAAAAACGCGTTGAAAGTTACGAGAATTATTCCCGACGTAATCAGTGATCTAGGATGGTATACGGGGATAAGGATTTTATGTTTTTTCCTTTAAAAAACTAATTTCTTTAGTTATAAAAAAATTGATGTGTAAATAAAATATATAACTGATCTTGCTGCTTTAAACTATATTGGTATAATTAATCCACCAAAATAAGTATACATATAAAGTCACTAAGTAAATAACAAACTGGCATGTAATAAGCAATGACAAAGGTAACATGAATTGGAACTGAGAAAAAAATGAGTGAAGTTATTTGAAATCTGGAATCGTGATATGAATTAAAATTGCACATCTTAATATGAATAAATAGCCCAGTTTCTAAAGATTTGATGTCTCAAATTCCTGATTTGGAAAATATTGAATTATCAGTTGGTAAATTGAGTATTCTTGAAATGAAAATGGATATGCTAAAATATGATGACATTACTAAAGGGTTTAGATTTCAATAGAGGTTTTCTGTTGAAATGAACGGTAATGCAAAATATTTCATAATTTACTAACATTATGTTTCAGATGTACTTCAAAATACTGCTAAGATGTTGATTTCAACTTTTGATTACTCGAAAACGCTGTTAACATACTAATTACGACTTCTGATTGCTCCAAGGTACTATTAACATGTTGATTACAACTTCTGACGGAAGGCAACAAAAACTATAGCCGATTGAAACAACCCAAATACTGCAATCGATAACCACCTCATTATTGACACTTCTAGTTAACTTTTTTAAATCACCTCTTTCACCTCTCACTTCATTCAACCACTATGAGTTCATTAAATTTTCATTTTTGGCCTAATGCCGTATGGTAACAATACAGTCACAACACAAGGTTGCAATATCCATTACATGTACAAATATTGTAGTGTTGTTTTGACCATCTCCTTTAGTATGCGGTAAGGAATAAATACCTAGAGCCTATAAAAGATGAAGAAGATTAATTTCCTTGCTAACCATAACCTAGATTAAGTGAATTAAGTAGTAAATGGTTAATGATACATGTGTTGCACTGATGCTTCATGAGGAGGGACGTAAGAAATAAAAATTCATAATTTTATAACTAATTCATAGTCATTTGGCACACAAACTATGGATTCTACTTCTATACATCCAAGCTTTATGATGTTAATTGAGTATTAAACATGTTCATTATCCTGCATACTAAGAATTTTATAGGCGTTTTCTAGATTTGATAAAGTTGGTTATCTTTTATTCCTCTTATCTATATTTTTTTATAAGAAATATATGTGAACTTCTTATGGTTCATGGACCTCAATAATTGAAAACTATACTACTGGTATCTTCATGCTTTCCACTATGATAACTCTTTTTAAAAGATTTTAAATGATTGCTAAAAACTATTAATATGTATTTTGGATAGTTGGTAGAACTCACTTCAAAGATTGAAGTTAAAATTGGTATCAGTGTTTCTCAATAATGTTTCAATCAAAAGTGATAGATAGTTTATTCACTCCAAATTAGAATACCAGCTGAATACATAACATCTCTAAAGCATATCATGAAATAGTTGGTAAAGAGCAAGATAGATTTGTGGTGTTTCATTTAGCTCTTAATTGCCCAGGTTATTATTAAAGATATTATGTGGGAGGAATATTCCTATTTCCCAGAAATGAGGAGGAAAGGTCTGCTGATTTAGGAGAAAAAACAAGGAAACGAGCCCCCTCTTCATGGAGGAAAAACTTAGACCTATTATGCTATGATTAAAGATGAAGAGATTCTAAGGTAGGTTATACTTTCATTCATGATAGTTGGAAATTTAACGGCTAATGAATTTATTATTATAACCTCTTTATATTAAAATAAAGCTACATAGTCCATTTATTGGTTACATTTGCATGTATTTTCATTGAATATTAAAACAACGTGTATTTATTTGATTTTATGTTTTTTGATTTTAGACATTTATTGGGATAGAAACAAGTTCTATTAATAATTTTGTTTGCATTTCAGTTTTTGTACATGGCTTAAAAAAATGGTGAAATGTGGATCTTTTTCCCAACCACTGATATAATAAAACAACGTATACTGAATGAATAATGTACGCACTTGAATTCTTAGGATTTTCTACGCTATTATGTATTTTATGCATCCTTCATTAACATTACATTACTGATTGTGTATATTGTGCATCGAAGGTGATGTGAAACATCAATGGCAAATAAACTGTAGAATCCTACAATAAATGTTAACTCTGTTACCATCAAATTATAACCAAGTTTTTATCAGATTAATACTGGTCAAAAATAAAAAGGAGCCGAGGAAGGGTACTTCAGTAATTCGATGAGTAAAAATTGTAGCCGACACGAGCAGTAACTGTAAAAGTGAATCAAAGAAAGCTGTTAAATGCAGGAGGAATAGTAAAACTACAAAGAAAAGTTTGGTGAAGACGAGCTCGAGTTCATTGGCCAGCTCAGTTAGTTCATCGGTGATGGAGTGGGTGAGTCCAGAGGAGAATGAGTTGAGAAATAAATGTGGTTTTTCTCCATAAATTTATGCATGGAAACGATGGATGGTGGATTTTTTTTCTTAACATTTACTGTATTATGTGTGAGTTTGTTAGTACAATTTTAAAGATATAAAAAAACAATGTAAATTGTAGTTTTATTGCTGAAAATATTTGATTGAATTTTAAAGCAATAGTCATAAGCTGTATATACTAGAATACATTTTTCAGCTATAGAATCATTTATGGTTTGAGCAGAATTTTATGTATTTCTCTGAAACTGAGCATGTTTTTTCCAGTTTATGCAAAGCTGGCCATGATGGAAGGCCATTAAGATGGTGACCTTTTTTTTTATAATAATGCATCTTGGAATCTTTTTAGCGATATTTTAAAGACCCAAAGCCCGGTAGGATCATGGAAAAAGCAGGTCATGGTTGTTTGCTATAAAATTGAACATTACATCCGAGTATAATCAAATAGCAACCAAATTTCTGGTTTGTATTTCTACTCTATGGTATTCTATCTCTGTTTTTTTTACTTTAAACAATGGTTTTGTAAAGAGAATGAATTCTAGCATGTGGCCGTATATATACACTATGATAGAATTCAACCTGTATGCTATCGCTCTGTGATGTTGCGCACATTGTTAAGTTATAGTTTACATATAGTGGCTTGAACCTCAACTGTCTGTGGTTACTTTTTAATTCTTTTAATCCAACCTGTGTGGAATTTTACTCTATATTTAATAACCTATATTCAGGAGGAAGATACAACTATACTTTTACTTCACTACTTTATATTCATCATGAGAACATTATACATTTATACGCTGTTTCAGTGTTACACGTACATTTAACTTATACACCTTCAGTCATACACATGCCACTTTATTTAAACACTGTGCAAACTGAATTGATACTTCAGTCATCAAAATTTATGTGCCCCTGAATACCACATTACATAGTGCGTTTGCGCTGTTCTTCATTCTCTTACACAAGTATATTTAAATGTCTACAAATATATGTCCTTTGTTTACTGGCAATGCATACTTTGTTTACTACGCAGAAAGGAATGCCTGTTACGTACGGACATCTGTATTACTTAACATCAAGGACAGGTAATCCTTCCAATATATGAAGGTATCAGTACAATTTGTTGTCATGTGGTAACTTATCTTCACAGTGTACAAATTTAACTATTTAACTGCCTGCGAATTTGGTTCAGAGGCAGTAGCTTTGTTGTACAACCAAACACAGTAACTGTTCAATATACATACCACTCTTATCATCCATTTTAAAACTTATTTAACTGCACATTATGTTGGGTGTGGACGTAACTATCATTTGGATATAGTTATTTCCCCCTGTTCAACTGCTCAAAACCATTTCCTTAAGTAACTACACCCACTACATGTACTTACAACCAGACATACATACACGTGTTTACAAGTTTGGAGTGTAAAACTGTGCAGTAGTTATATTCTTCAATTTATCACTGTAAATAACTCAAACAGTTCATTTGTTTCATACCCTCTTCATCACCAAATTTTTATCCCCAACTTTGCATTACTCTCCGGGTACGTTCACATTTACCAACCTACTATTCTTGCTTCCCACTCCTTATACGAAATACAAATCACTATGCCCCTACAACTTCTATGTCACCATGCCCACCGCAGTTCAACAAATTTCCACCTGTTATACTACTTTTCTCAAATTCTCAAGGTAAGCAAGGCGATGTAAGTCTCACAACACTTACTGTCGCTTTTCTGCCGCTTACTCTTTACCTATCTGCTGCTTATATTCTTAGCATTAATTATTCATATCAACCTAACTTTGTTTAATAAGACTGTAGTATGTGCATCCTCTATGTCTTCACAAACCGATGACAATGAAATATAGTTTAACTAAAAACTTCATAGAATGCAAAAGGTAGAAATCAATTTTATTGTCTGTTCCGTTCAGTACGGTGCAGTTGGGTTCAAACCCGTCACATTTGGAAAATAACATCCTCCTATATTAACATAAAAAACTGCTCACCTAGCATCAACCCATTAAATATATACCGAGCATATTCTGTTGCTAAATATAGCTTTTTTCCTACAAACTAATTTCTTCCTCTTTACAACAACATATCTCACTGAACATCTGTAGTAATTTGTTGCTTAGATTCACCCCCCCATACACGCACAAATTACGCACGCTTAAGCACTCATCGCTTGACTCTACCGTGTCTCCATGAATTTTAGTTTTTTAGCAGCCTTTACCGCTTCCACACAGTTTTCAATGCATATATATCCATACACACCGGCAGGTACATACGTAAATTGTAGCTACTCATTTACATAACCATTTACTTGAAATCTACATTCCACTACTAAATAAAACTGCTTTACACTGACACATTACAGTCTACAATAGCTTTTAATACTAATTTGACTATCAACACTGCCCGTGTGCGTAGCACGGGCCACGCACTATTAATTACTTTAAAAAGCAAACATCAAATTAATCTTACACTACATCACCATCTCCACTATCATCACCATCATCACCTACACCTCATCACCACGTGAGGGGGCTGCCATACGCAACAAGATGGAGATGGGAGGTGTTTGCTTGGGTAGGTAAGGGTATGGTGGTAGTTTCACTTCGGAGATATTTTCTCATTTTTTCCTATAAATACCACCTTTCCTTCTCACTTATTCTTCAGATTGTTCTTATTCTTCATTCTTACGCTTTCTTATGCTCTTTAATGGCTTCCATAGAAGTCACTCTTCTTTCTCAAAACTTGAGAAAAAGTAGGAAGATTAGAAATAATGGAAGTGCTTAAGCATTAATCCACTGGTTACTCTCTAACTTTTTCAAAGTTAAATGAATTCTTCTCTAGTCTCTTCTAAACTCTAGTATTTAGCCTAAGTCATCATGGGAAGCATTATTAGCAAGTGGAAGGAGGCACGGCCATGAGCTTTCGGTGTTTAGGAGATGTTTAGTGAAACGTTGATTTTTTTTGAATGTTGGTAGGAAGTATCGGTTTGGATTAAAGTGGGAACTATACTTATACATACTATATATTGGACGATATATATGTTTTTCTATGGTTGCGTATAATGAGGGTTAATCATGTTTGGTTGTTTGTTTATGCTTTGATCATTAAGTATTGATTGTTTGATTGTATTATTAAGTCCAGTTAAATACACATCGACATTACACAAGGAAATCACTTTTTGAATCAAATCATAAAAGTGATATAGACTCATTAAAAAACTTTGAGATGGTTTTAAAATTACATAAAAACATTTTATAAACACTAAAAATGAATTTGGTGAAGTTTGTATAAGAAATGAAAAATGAGCCAAAACTAGACACGTCGCGTAGCGGTAGTTCGCGATTTCGCGCCACAAAAGTTAAATGAGTATAAAAAGTAGAATACAACTCAAAATTCTTTGTAATAAGAATTTTCTTGACTATTGTATCCATTGTTCCATACAAAATAAAATGATCGAGACTTCGACAAGTAGATTTTGAAATATAAGTAAAACAAGTTTTCAGAATAATCGCGATTTTGTAGTTCGGAATCCAAAAATGAATTTCCTAAAATTTAATATTTTAAATGCTTTAAAAATATGGAAAAATCTTTATGAATCTTTTAACATGTTTTAAAAGAGATTTGGCTTATATAAATAAATCTTCAAATGGTAGAAAAATCGTCTTGGTCAATATAACATTAAAAACACTATTCGCAGCACTATTTGTAGCGGTTTTCAATAACTTTTGAAATATAACTTTAAACTTAACAATTGTTTTCCAAATCTTCTATAAATATTTCTAAAAGAACGATTAAGTGTTTTAAAAGATGATTTGAAGATTTAATGATCTTAAAGTATTTAAATAAAATAATTAAAGAAGAGCTGTTATAAGCAATTATTTAAATCTTGGCTCTAATAAGCCGACGAGTACACCTAATTTTTTTATTCATGAGATCTAGTTGAGGTGCTTAAACTAAGGAGTTGTTCAGGATCAACCAGTACCCTGGCTCACCTGGCCTCACCTAGACGAGGTATAGATAAGGTCAAAATGCCGGAAACGAGTTAAGTATAAAAGATTAAATTTTCCAAATTTAAACAATTCGGATTTACTATCTTAGTTAATATGGTTTCAACTTATTAAAAAGTTACGTTTTAAAAATAAGAAATCTAGGTTAAGATTTAAGTAGAATGATTTGAAATCATTTAGTTAAACCGAAGAATTTAATAAAAAGAGGTTTAATGATTTTGTATATACCAGCAAGAATGTTTTTTAAAGATATATATCTCTCGAAGATATTTCTCGACTAAAAGAAAAGAATAAATCAAATGATAAACTGCCTATTTATAAAATATCGTTTTCTTGATAATTGGATTGAAGGAACCAGAGTCGGATCCGGGTAATTCGTATCCAAAAACCACTTTGAACAAATTTATTTTTCGAAGTTAATGAAAATATATGTTGAAGAAATTAATTTTGAAGGCAGGGATCCTCATAACGGGAGGACTACCTAGTGACAATATTTGGATTTTCTCCCAAGATAAATAAATAGCAGTGGCCCCTTTGCTCTGGGATCTTCGTATGTACGAAACAACTTGCTACTATTCCTAGGGGTAAAGCCGGATAGAATATGGTAGGAGAGTGCTTTCAGTTTGCCCTATTCTTGAGCAACTTGTATAGACGAATGTCTGACATTGCATTTCTAGGTTACATTAATTGATATCTATGAATGTATTATCTGTTTGGTGGCAGAGGAGGCAACTTATCTTAGCTTAACACCCTTTCCTGAGACGTACGAGCTCAAGAGTTATACGTTTATAGAAATCAGTTGTACGATTATGAAATGGCAAAGTGGCATTCAAAGTGGAAGATTGCTATATAAAAGGTAATCGTTAGGTTAAACCTTACACATTGCAATAGTGAAACAGGCAATTCTTTAAGGGTAAAATGGGTCACAACCAATCAAGGTATGAAGTAACCTTACAGATGGATAAAATTTCTACTCGGTATAACGTCATGTTTAAATTAAGTGGTGTATGCTATGAGATGCCTCGGATTGGTTGGGGATGGCCGAATGATGTAATACTCGGTGTTACTCGTATATTATATTTACTGATAAGCCGGTCATAATTTGCATAAGGACCAACATAAGGGCCTCGAGTGCATTCCTCTAGAATTGTACTATATGGGAGGTAGTCCTTTACCTCGCAATTCAGTTGGAAATCCAATAAGTGCCATACAGACTTAGTTGTGCATCGTATTGAAATATGAAATGCAAACATTTTAGTTAAGATTTATAAGTTTATTTTCAAATGTTTTCAAAAATAATGTCATTAAAAATAATATCCCTAATTTTTCATATCAAAGATTTTTATTATCATAAGGTAAAAACTCGTTCTGTCTTTATGTGTAGTGTGGTCATATGAGATGCCCTTTTAATTTGAAAACCAAATTTTGAGTTCTCACACCAGTCCCATGATTGGCCTGGAGTTTATTTCCTTTTCCTAAAACTCTATGGCCTATTTTTATGGGCAACCTAGTAGCCAGGTTTAGTTAGAAGAAATCTGCAAGGCCTCGGAGCATAGAGTTAAATGATTCTTTAGTGGACTATTACCTTCTTGCCATCACACTTGTGTACTATTTACTATATTCCGCTTTTGTTTGGATAGAGATTTATAATTGTCCATGTTTAACTTTAATAAACATATTTAAAATTTCCACTGTAAAAATTTTATATATTGAAATAATATATGTTATTTCATTCTTGGACGATTCTATTTTGTCTATTTTTCCTTTTACGCTTAATGACCCGTCTCTTCGGTGCTCGGATTTGCGGCACGTGAATACGGAGGATTTATTAGTGTCAATTTCTAGGGGCCAAAGTTCCAGGTCGTTACATTACCCATAATTACATTCAACAGTACTTGGTTCTATAACTAAAACTATGTGGAATTTATTGGAGATTGGATTCCATACAATGATAAGGCACCAAGGTACCACCTACTATAGTACACCTCTAGATATAATGTACCGAGGGCCATACTTGGACCCTCCCACAAACACAAAGCCAGCTACCCCTTTAACATGGTATACTAGATTACACCATACCTCGGGCACTGAGACTACAAACTCTGAAGCCATCCCCTACCCTTTTCCATGCGCATGTATACCAAAATCCAAAATACTGATCCACATCTGAGGAATAATACTCTTAACAATAGCGAACCACATAGCTCTACTACATCCCCTGATTTTAGTCATTACGAAGTTGTGAGGCTTGTGAGGCCGCGATTACCATTTTCTTTTAGCAAATCCCTCTTGGAATGCTAACATTGGCCTCCAAGTAAAATGCAATGCCAACATTCGTCCATACAATATATCTAGGATATGAACAAATCAAAGACACTACTTCTACTACATCCATTTTAATATCACCATCGATATTAGTAGCAAGTTATCTTTGCACTTTAAAGAATTCTGTCTTTGATTTCCATCATCTTCAAGATATTTTCAATTCGAATGCTTATGCAAGTTTGAAGTGGTTTTTGGATGACATATTTGATTCTTGTCTCCCCAAACTGACAATCAATAGTTTCAAAACTGACCAAGGTTTAATAGTTGATTACTTAACTATCAAATAAGCAAACAATCTGATCATAGATTTAATCGAGCATGATTAAGTACATAAGAAACCACTAAGCCTCTTTAATTAATCCTTTATTAATTAAAACCACTTCGTAAATTCTTGTATTAAATACTTTTACAAAGGATGTACATAAGTATACTGCTAATTTACTATTCAATTATACTTTTCAATGCTTGGAAAATTAGAGTCCATATACTTATTTTACCGGCACAAGTATACTCACAAAACACTGCACTTCAATACTTAGAAAATGTAACCATATACATATCTCAATGGTATAATTATATTCATAAATTTTTAAGAAAGATTTCACTTCTAAATCCAAATTATGTGGGTTAAAACAGTTATAATTTAAAATATAGATAATATTAAACCCAAACACTTTCGGCGTAAGTAAATGAATGGTATGGAAATTAGACCAAGTATACTTACCCCTGCTTTCCGATTTCAAACATGTACTATCCCTTAATTAATAATGTAGTTGCATAAGTTAGCGTATTATATTTGCCTCAGCATACATTCTTAATTCTTGGGATAGGGACAAGTTTCCCTACCTCGGATTTTGGTGTTAAGTGTGAAAAAGAATACTTTCCATACCACCATAATTTAAGACGACCATTTATAGAAATCAAATATAATTTCCTTTTATGGAATATCTATTTTATAAATCTCTTTTGTATTTACAAAACTCCTTTTTATCGATCTCGTTTCTATTTATAAAACTCCTTTTATAAATTTCTCTTCTATTTATAAAACTCTTTTTTATAAATCTCATTTATATTAATAAAACATCTTTTTATAAAAAAAATTTATTTATAAAACTTTGTTAGCACCAAAATTGGTCACTAACACCCTTAGAAAGATTGTGTGGAGAGAATAATGAAGAAATCAAACTGAAAAAGAGAAGAAAACATAAATTAAAATGCGGGAAGTATGAACACCAAATTTATAGTGGTTTGGCGCAGTGGCCTACGTCCACTTTGAAGCTGATCTTTATTTTCCACTTGATTCTTGATTACAGATACAATCCGTTCTTAAGTATTAGAATACAATTGCAAGGTAATAGAAATAAGTCTTGAATGAGGATTCAATGTGGCAGAGTCTCCCCGGTGCTCTCTTAAATCTGATCCCGTTTTCTATGCCCCTGCCTCTCTATTTATAGACGAAAGTGGGTTGGACTTCCTTGGTGGGCCAGGTGGCCGAATAACTTGGTCCGAGTAGTGTATGTACTGTACGCCGAACCAAGGAGGCCGGACAAGGCATGCCGAGCCGAACTCCTTGTGCCGAACGAAGCATGCCGAGTCTCCCCTCTTTAGGCCGAGCGAGGCAAGAGGTTGGATGATAGATGCAGGTCGAATGGGGTAGGAATGCCGAACGATAGTAATGTCGAGTGAAGGGTTTGGCCGAGTAAAGGGTTTGACTGAATGGCTTCATCAGCCGAACGACTCAAGGCCGAACGATCTCCTAGATACCGGACGATCTTATGCCGAGCGCGATCTTGGACTGCCAAGCACTATTTGGCGCCGAATGTTCTTGCCTGCCGACTGTCTATAGATGCCGGTTGTCACGTATGCCGAGCGCTCCTTATGCCGAGTGTAATTCTGTATGGCCGAAAGTTTTCCGATGCCGAGTGCAACTCTGAATACCGAACGTTCTAGTTGCCTGGTCGATTTTCCAGGTAACATTTTGCCCCCCCAAAGTACGCCGTGTATTCGATAAGGGTGTGCTTTGTACTACAGAATTCGCGCAATGCCACCTAGTGCTTTGGATGCCGAACGTTCTTTGTCGAACGATACGAATGCCGAGCGATTTGAAGTAACCGAACGACACCGTTTTGACCGGTAGAACCGGTCAGAGTCTCTTCACCTTCTTCTTCTTCTTCCCTATAAAGCCTGTCTTCTTCTTCCTCCTTTCTTTTTTCACCTTCACCTTTCAATCCCGAATCATCGAACCATCCTTGCAATCGGACTTCAACTACTTCTTAAGCCTTCCTAAAGCTCGATCCACGAACTAGGTATAATCCCTTTGCCCAACTCCTTTCCACAAATTTGCATAGGACTGAGTCATTGTCGAACAGGCTGTGTGGAGGAATCAAATTATGTCTCCAAGGCCGATCGTTGTGAGGTAGGGAGAGATGGTTCGGGACGAACGCTTCGTAGGGTTTGTTTCGTTGTTTGAGAGGGACGCTGTGGTTCGGCACGCCCTCTGTGTATTAGATAAGGCCACGGGAAAGAGTTAGGTGGAGGAGAGGAAAATATGGAGGCCGTGCCGAGTGTTAAGACTTTGCATAACCTTGGTACGACACGGCATATTGTTGGCCGAACGATGGGTTTGGATATGAGACAGTGGATAGGCCGGGTGTTGTTTCGGACGAATAGTATTTCGGTCGAGCGATACTCACTCAGTACGAACTGAAGGTGGGCCGAACGATGGTTGTAGGCCGAACAAGGACTTTGCCGAACATACTTAGGCCGGACAAACATTAATGCCGAACATACTGACATGCCGAACAAACATGAATGTCGAACATACCTAGGCCGGACAAACACTAATGCCAAATATACTGATATGCCGACCAAACTCAAATGCCGAACATACTGACATCTTGTCCAATTTCATAAACGAACTTTACTTGCCGTAACCGAATAACTTCTTTTAGCGTTTTCTTAACCTGGAACTGTAATCGCCATACAGAAGGCTCTTGGAGACGGTCAGCGATGACGGTTTTCAGAGGCGGCGATTACAAGCTTATTTTATTCTAAATGCTTATACACGATTGAACGCACTAGTTCACACACCACGTGGGGGGATTATTCGTGTTGTTAACTCTAACATTGGTCATTTTTCAAGTATAGTTCACACAGGTGCTTAGTTGAATCCACTATTTATTCAAGATGTCTAAAAAATCCAGTTCCGCTACACTTTCCGACAGACCCGGGCCGTCTTCAAAGCAAACAGTCGCCGATACATCTGATCCGTCAGTTTCTCCCGCTCACAACTGGGCTCCTGATACCTTGGAGTCTTCGATCTTATTGGATAGCCCGGTTGACTCACAGGCTTCGAGGGTCACCGAAGCCGCTCTTCAACGGATATGTTCTATTCATGGTATCTCGTTCTCCGACGTGTTAGTTCCGTCGGGGCACGACTGTCCACATCTGCCCCCAGCGGGATATATAGTGTGCAGCAAGTTCATGTGTTGGGTTGGCATCGTACCACCGTTCAATCTATTTCTTTGAGATGTGTTGCGGTATCTTGACGTCTCCCCATCATAGCTACATCTAAACGGTCACGCCTTAACGTACGTGCTCTTTATGGCCGTCTTCTCTAGGCCCCCAACCCCTGGCGATATTAGGTACATATACATTACCAAGAAATGGGGAGACAGTCCCTCTTACATGTTTCTTGAGCCACATCGGAAGTGCCAAATTTTCACCAGCGCATGGAGCAGCAAACACGCCCAGTACAAACAGGAATAGTTTTACGTGCGCTGCCCACAGGGTTTTGCGAGGAGATGGGTTGAAGGAAGTAAGCCTTCTTCCTGAATTGATGTCCGTTCCCAATCGGTTTTAAGCTTCTGCTAAATTATCGTTTCATCTTTTCAGATTCCATTCCACGTCCCGAGGGTCGAGGGTACTCTGATGCTGTCGAAGCAATTAAAGCCCTTCTTGCTGAGGACGAGATATCCGAGCCCTCATTTCCAATGAGTCATTATCAAGGTTCGGTCTGCTAGCTCCTGGCCACCGGATTAGTCTTCCTGAGGGTGCCTCACTTCCCAAACCCGTACCCGCTAGAGGGAAAAAACAGCCTGAATCATCTATTCGCCCTTCTCTTGAAGTACCGGAAGAGGGGGAAATTCCAAACGAGCCGCCTCAAAAGCAAGGTGAGGATTTGGGCCCTGCGGTCGAAGTTCATGATATTGAAACGTCATCTTCCCCTTCGAAGGGGAAAAAGTAGTCGGCGTGTAAGTTAAGGAAGGAGAAGGTTGGCGGGACTTCCAAAGTTACGCCTATCCAGCCAGAGAAAGAGGCTTCTTTACATCGCGTTGAAAGTTCTCTGAAGGGCTTATCGAACCTCTCCATTCCCGACGACTTGTTCAACTATGATTTCAATGACTCGGAGTTGTTTAAGTTTCGCTCACCCGCCAGGGGCGATGCGAATGTCCCAGTCCCGAACCGAGGGGAAAAGACTCCCGTTAGCAAAGCCATTGGTCCGTCAGGAGGGAACACTAGGACACACACGGACACATGCACTTCACTTTGCACCTACTTTTCTTTCATCATTTTGTTCTCTCGCTGATTTGCTATTGTTTGAATTCTTTGCAGGTGACATGGGGCGTTCGCACGGATATGACCGCCTTCGCGGTTCATCGACTTTACGCCAATCCGGTCGGGACTCAGGTCTCGAGAAGCATCGAGACAGAGATAGCGATAGCGACCGAGATTATCATTCCCGGGACTCGTCATTCCGGAAGAAAACTCATTATCAGCCCGAACTCCACCAGGAGACCTCTTCTCATTAGGAGCGAAGCAAAGAAAAGCGCGGTCATAAGAGGTCGCATTCCGATGCTCCTCGGGACCAACACTCTGACTCCTCTTCTACCCGGCATTCCCGAGACTCTCATAGGAGGGGCGAACTTTCAAAGCCGTCTCCTCCCGCTCCAGCGACAGGCCCGACAGTGTTGGAGAAACTGACCGAACTCGAGGCCAAATTTCCGATGATTTGTTTTGATGGGCTAAAGTTTCTCCCAGCGATTCACCCTGTACCCGGAGATGTTAAGCAAAATGCCATTGCCTGTACCAACGACGTCTATGTTCAACATGACGCATTCGTTCATCTGGCTAAGAAGCTTTCTGAAGTCTCTGTGGAGCGCCAACACGAAATTGACCGCCTAAAGCTTGAAGCTATTCATGACAGGGATATCATTAAGGCCCAGGATGACGAGTTGACCACTTATAAGTCTGAGCTTGAGGTCGCCCGTCAGCGCGCTAAGGATACCGTCGAGGCTGTTTCCCGCCTTGAATTAACTTATAAGAAAGAGCTTGATGAGTCAGTCCAACGGTGTGGTGCTCTAGCTTTGGAGAAGGACTCCGTTCAGAAGGAGCGGGACATACTCAGCCAACGGGTCAAGGAACTCGAAGAGCAACTCCATGAGGAGAATAAAGAAAAATGGGCCGCCCAGGTTGAGGCACAACACTATTGCGATGAGATCGTCGCCACCCGGCTCCTAAAGGAGAAACTCGAGGATGATTTCTCCAAAGTCGAGGCACTAAAGAATGAGGCTTGCGAGGAGGGAAAAAAGATGGCAACTGCCGACATCGACTCTCGCCGTGAGGCGGCCAGGGAGGAAGGTAGGGAAGAGATTAAGACTGAATTCGACCCGCTCATCGCTGAATTCAACGCCTGAGTTCTCATGCATCGAGATCTAACTTTTTTGGGCGAGGGCTACCTTGAGTCTCTAATCGAGGCGTGGGAGACCCTGATTCAAATCAGGAAGGCCGAGAGCGGTGTCAAAGAGGTCGATGAGGAAGCTTTGATTAAGGAGTTCTTGAAGGGAAAAGAACCTTCAGACCTATCAGGGGCTAAGGCCCTATGCAGCAAAGGTTCCCCCTCGAGGAAAGGAAAGGAAGTGGTTATTGGTCCATCCAGCATCGTGCCCCCAGTTCATGCACCTACTAAGCCGGCTAGCCGACCGGTACTTGATCCCTTCCAGAAGCACCTTGGCTACGACCAGGATGCCCCCAGGCTTGGCGTTCATGTTCTATCTCCCATCCCGGAGGGTGAGACCCCTCTGACAACCGAGATTCCACCGGCACCCGGTAAGCAACTTCTTTGCTTTATAGGATTTCTGTGTTTTTCTAGAAGCTGTCGTGCTCTAACATTTGTTCTTTTGTGACTTTGTGAAGGTTGTTCTGACCCCGAGCCTACTCCGAGGAGCGATGTCGCCAAGGAGCTGGAGAAAGAAACGAGTGGGGCTGCTCGAGTTGGCGAGGGTCCTGGCCCAGATGCCCAAGTAATCGGGGCACTCGATGAAGGCAAGTCCGACTCTTCTTCCGAGAGTTTTGAAATAAAAATCACGGGCGCCTCTGAGCATGCATCTGAGCCGAGCATGAAGGAGCGGCTCGATAAAGAGAAGGAAGTGACAGCCAGAGTTAAGGCCGAGCCTCGGGATGTGGACCTGGACGACCCCTTGAACAAACCGTTGAAGGTCATCCTCCCTAGCGAGTCTAAGCCTATGGACATTCTGCCTACATCTTCGGTTGCCACCCCTCCATCAGGGAAGGATTCCAAAGGTAAGCGCTCTGGGAAGGAATTATCCGGGAAGAAGTCAAAGAAACACAAGAAGTGACCATCGTCCTCGTTCAACGAGAGTTAATTTAGGTCATGTAATGATTTTTGCAGACTATGTAAATAGGCTGTCGACTCCGGACTTCGGAGCGCTTTTGTAGCGAAAAGTTTTTCAGGAATAAAGTTCAGTTTCATTTTCTATCTTTTCGAAAGATTCTTGTCATTAAGTTTTCTTTGTGATTGTGATTGTGATTGTGAGTGAAATCTGAACTGCTGTGAATAACATAGACCTCCTGGTTCACCTTTACATAGCTTGGGAATTCTTTGGAGTTGTTCAATCTCCATTCTATG
Source organism: Allium cepa (assembly GCA_030765085.1). Taxonomy (NCBI): domain Eukaryota; kingdom Viridiplantae; phylum Streptophyta; class Magnoliopsida; order Asparagales; family Amaryllidaceae; genus Allium; species Allium cepa. The sequence continues at coordinate 76,680,713 of CM060930.1, read as the reverse complement.
CTTCATGTATTTAAAATATTTCCTAGCCCGCATGTCGGGGACTCGGCATATCCAAGCCATTTGTGTCATAGTTCATATTCAAGGGGCTTGGAGATCTGAATCACTTACATCCGAGTCCACGCTCTGGGGACTTAGAGTATTCCAGTCCGCGCTCCGGGGACTTGGGGATTCCGAATTGTTTATACCCGATTCTGCACTCCGGGGACTTCGAGTAATCCAGTCCGCGTTCCGGGGACTTGGGGATTTTGGATCGTTTATACTCGAGTCTGCATTCCGGGGACTTCGAGTACTACAGTCCGCGCTCCAGGGACTTAGAGATTTTGAGTCGTTTATACTCGAGTCCGCACTCCGGGGACTTCGAGTACTCCAGTCTGCGCTCTGGGGACTTGGAGATTTTCAATCGTTTATACTCGAGTCCGCACTCCGGGGACTTCGAGTACTCCGGTCCACGCTCCGGGGACTTGGAGATTTTAAGTCGTTTATACTCGAGTCCGCACTCAGGCGACTTCGAGTACTCCAGTCCGCGCTCCGGGGACTTCGAGTACTCCAGTCCGCGCTCCGGGGACTTGGAGATTTTGAGTCGTTTATACTCGAGTCCGCACTCCGGGGACTTGGAGTACTCCAGTCCACACTCCAGGGACTTGGAGATTAGAATTGTTTATACTCGAGTTCGCACTCCAGGGACTCCGAGTACTCCAGTCCGTGCTCCGGGGACTTGGAGATGTTAAGTTGTTTCTGAGCGTTCGTACGCTAGTCAGAATATCATAATTTTCAGCCGCTTGTCAAAGGAATATCATACGCAGAGACATTAATCATTTATGAAAAAGGTGGCTTCAAGCCTTTATTAATGAGAGCAAGCTGAATTGTCTTATTACATGCCTAGAACTAGAAATGGAAACGTACTGGAAATAAGTGCAACTACTGCATAAAGGGAATAGATTAAGTGTAGTAACGCCGCAAGTGCTCGCTGTTCCATGCTCGGGGGAGTGTCACACCATCGACGGTCGCTAGCTTGAAAGTTCCTTCTCCAAGCCTCCGTTCGACGACGTATGGACCTTCCCATGCGGGGTTCATATGTGACGGGACTGGAAAAACTCGTTTCAACGAGATCTCCCACTTCAAAGATTCTTGGTCGGACTTTCTCATTATAATATCTCACGACCCGATGTATGTACGAGGCTGCTCTCAGATCAGCTTCTTCGTGTTTTTCATCGATAAAGTCCAATGATTCCAGTAAGAGATCCTGGTTCGACGCGGGGTCGTAATGAGTCACCCGATGCGATGGAACTTCAAGTTCTACGGGTATGACGGCTTCCGTGCCGTACGCCAATGCGAATGGTGTGTGGCCAGTTGCGGTCTTGTGGGTAGTTCTATAGGCCCAAAGCGCTGTCGGGAGTTCATCTACCCACTTGCCTCTAGCTTTTTCCAAACGCTTCTTCAATATGGACTTGATTATTTTGTTTACAGCTTCTACCTTCCCATTCGCCTTCGGGTGAGCAACTGCTGCGAACCTTTTCTCAATGCCATACTTCTGACAAAATTCTTTGAATTCTTCGCTCTCGAATTGAGTCCCGTTATCTGTTATGATGGTCCGTGGAAGACCAAAGCGGCATATGATATTTCGTACAACGAAATTAATGACTTTCTTGGTGGTGATCGTGGCCATAGGCTCTGCTTCTGCCCATTTGGTGAAATAATCGACTGCCACTATTGCATATTTCGCGCCTCCTTTGGCTAAGGGTAAAGAACCGATCAGGTCAATTCCCCACATTGCAAATGGCCAGGGACTAACCATTTGCGTGAGTTCCGTCGACGGGGCTCTCGGAATTTTCACGTATATCTGGCATTTGTCACATTTCCTCACATAGTCTGCGGCGTCGCGGTTCACGGTTGGCCAATAGTATCTGTAGCGGAGGATTTTCTTTGCCAAAGTTTTCCCCCCGGTATGATCACCACACTTTCCCTCATGGACTTCCTCCAGTACCAGTTTTATCTCGTCATGGGCCACGCACCGGAGTAAGGGGGTCGAGAATCCCCTGGGGTACATTACTCCGTTCTGTATTACATAACGCGAGGCCTTACGAAGGACTTGGCGTCCTTCGCTCCTCTTCTCAGGCAAATCCCCATGTAGTAAGTACTGTTTGATCGTGGTCGACCACGATTCCCTTTCGAGTTCGGTCTCCAAGACGAAATCTATCTCCGTCATGTCTATACTTGGGGTAAGTAGGGTCACGACAGGGAACAATCCCATCTGCTGTGCCTCGCCAGTGCTTGCGAACTTTGCTAATGAGTCAGGTTCTATATTCTGTTCGCGTGGGACATGGGAGATGTCATAATATTCGAGACTTGCCAGTAGTTCTCGAGTGCGAGCAAGGTAAGGAGCCAGTCTCTGCCCTTTGCTTGATAGTCTTCCCACACCTGATAAACTACCAGCTGTGAGTCACAGTAGATTTTGATTGACTTCACTCCCAACTCGATAACGAGTTTCAAGCCAGCAATCAATGCCTCATATTCGGCTTCGTTATTTGTTGCTGCAAATTCAAGCTTCAAAGCGTAGCAGATTGATAGGTCTTCTAGGGTTATGAGGACGATACCTGCCCCCGAGCGATGGTCGTTAGATGCCCCATCAGTGTACATCTTCCATCGAACGGGAGGTGCGACCCTGTGTCTGCTTGGTTCATCTGGCAGAGTGAACTCGGCGATGAATTCAGCTAGTGCTTGTCCTTGTATAGCCCTTCATGGCAGGTAGGCAATGTCGAACTGACTCAACTCAATGTTCCATTTTAGCATCCTTTCGGAAGTTTTCGGTCGTTGGAGTACTTGTCGCAATGGTTGGTCAGTGTAGACACTGATCGAGTGTGCCTGGAAGTATGGACGAAGCTTGCGTGATGCAATCACCAAGCACTAGGCGAGTTCCTCAATCTTTGGATAGTTCCTTTCCGCCCCCGTCAGGCTTTTACCAACATAGTAAACTGGCCTTTGAACACGGTCCTCCTCGCGGACCAGGGCTGTGCTGATGGCATGTTGAGAGACCGCTAAGTATACGTACAACATCTCGTGGTCTACTGGTTTCGACAGCACCGGGGGACTCTCTAGGTGTCTTACCAGAGTCGTAACGCTTCATCGTAGTTGGTGGTCCATTCGAAGTTTCTCTTTCCTTTCTTTATAACTTCAAAGAACGGAATACACTTGTCTGTAGCTCTGGATATGAATCGACTCGGCGCAGCCAATTTTCCGTTCAAGCTTTGCACCTGTTTGATGGTTCTGGGTACTCGTATATCTCGGATGGCCTGGATCTTTTCCGGGTTAGCTTCAATTCCTCGTGCATTCACAATGAAACCCAAGAATTTTCCTGATGCCACGCCGAACGAACATTTCAAAGGATTGATCTTCATCCCGAAGTGCCTCGGTATATCGAACATCTCTGCTAAGTCTCGGATGTGGTCGTTTGATTGTCGTGACTTCACAAGCATGTCATCCACGTAGACTTCCATCGTTTTTCCAATCTGATCTTTGAACATTCGATTTACCATACGTTGGTAATTTCTCCTGCGTTCTTCAATCCGAAGGGCATTACTAGGTAGCAATACAACCCGACGTTTGTGACAAAGCTGGTGTGCTCTTGGTCTGGGATGTGCATCGGAATTTGATTATAGCCAGAGTACGCGTCCATAAATGATAGTAACTTGTGTCCTGCTATTGAATCGACCAGTTGGTCGATCCTTGGTAGCGGAAAACTGTCCTTTGGGCAGGCTTTGTTTAACTCAGAGTAATAAACACAAGTTCTCCCTTTCCCATTGGCTTTCTTTACCAACACTGGGTTGGACACCGATTCAGGGTAGAGGGGCGGACGAACCCGTTGGTTTTGAGTTTGTCCACCTCTTCTTTGAGAGCTGCGGACCTCTTTGGATCCATGCCTCTCCTTTTCTGTTTCACGGGGACGTGTTTTGGGTCTATGTTCAACATATGACTCGCAATTGCAGGAGAAATCCCGCACATATCAGAATGTGTCCAAGCAAACACATCAAGGTTCGCTCGGAGGAAGTCAATAAGGTTTTCAGCTGTCACGGGGTCTGGTCGTGATCCTATTTTAAGAACTCATGATGGGTCGCTGCGGCTAACTGAGATGTCAATAGTTAGTTCAGTTGGCGCTGCATTCGTTTCCCTGGGTTCCCCATCATCATCTCTCGGATCTATGTCTCTATGGATCCGAGAATGTTGCCCGAGCCAGGGCTTGGGCGTTAGTTGCCAATCATCAGAATTTTGGATGCGGACAAAGCTGTCCGCAACCTTTCCTTTCTCCCTACGCTGCGCTTCTCTGAGCTCAGCCACGTAGCATGCATGTCCGATTGCCTGATCACCATGCACTACTCCTACTCCTTTGTCTGTGGGAAACTTTAACATCAAACACCACGGGGCCAAGGCTGCCCTGAAATCTGCGAGGGCTAGTCGTCCCAGGAATACGTTGTATGGTGAATGAACATCCAGCACTATGAATGGCAGGATTCACACTCTCCTGCGTTCTCCTTGTCCCAGTTCAACTGGTAACTCCACATATCCTACGGCGTCTGTTGCTGCGCCGTTAAAGCCATGGATACGGGCTTTAGATGGTTTCGAATCCTTAGTCTCCAGCTTCATTTGGTCATATGCTTTCTTGAAGATGATGTTAACGGAACTTTCGCAATCGATTAGATTTCTTCTTACGAATGCCGGTCCGATGGTCGCGGATATGACCATCGGATCGATGGTAGGGGCTTCCACCTTATCCGCATCTCTATTCCTAAATACAATATTGTCGTTCATCGTGCGCTGCTGCTTTGCGGGAGCTCCATCCTCCACATTTGAATAGCACTCATACTCCGTATGTCTTAGAGAATTAGCATATCGCTCCATCTCCTGCCAATTTTTATCCGCAGGATGAGGTCCACCAGCAATTGTGTTAATAACCAATCTTCCCACAGTCCGAGCAGGTTGTTCTGGCTGGCGTGGAGCTGGCCCGCGTCCGGGGTCCGATGTCTCCTGTTTACTGTCTGGCGAGTCTCTGACAAATTCCTGTAGCTTCTTCTGCCTAATCGATTTCTCAAGAGCGTCATGAAGATGCCTGCACTCGTCAGTGTTGTGTCCGTAGGACTCGTGAAAGCGGCAATACTTCCCAGTCCGCTTCTGCTCCTCTGTTGATTCCTTTGGGCGTGGTTTTCTGTATCGAAAAGTGTTGCAGGTCGACAAGTAGATGTTCTCAAGAGATGTATTCAGTGGAGTGTATTCGTTGTAGGTCGGGATTCTTGACTTCCATCTCCCCGTTTCCTTCTTCTTCTTTCCGGGATCTTCGCCTCCAGTTGCTTTAGACTGCCCAGGCTCGTTCTGGACGTTGGCTTGAGCCTTCTCAAGGTTATCTCCGGTTGTCTTCGCAGTGATGTTACTCTTTACAGATTCCTGACCGGGCCCTGGTGCCTTGTCTTTCCTTGTCCACTGAGCTTCTTCCCTCCTTATGAATTGATGGGCTTTCGAATAAAAACGTTCCAGCGTGGCTGGGGGCTTCCCTGCCAACCAATCTCCAAATTCAGAATCTGGATCCACTCCACGCATTACTGCCATCAAAATTGCGTGATCGTTAGGATTGCTTACTTTAGTAGCGGCAACATGAAATCTCTGCAAATATGCTTTCAGTGATTCTTCTGGAGCTTGGGTCACACTTGACAAGGACATCACATCCTTAGGACGAGTGGTGTGTGTCCTGAATTGTTCTATGAATTTTCTTGCTAATTCGTCGAAGCTGGAGATTGACCATGGAGGAAGTCGAGTGAACCACATGGTAGCGATTCCGGACAAAGTTATCGGGAAGCACCTGCACTTGGTTGCGTCGTTGGCTCTTGCTGAATCCATCATCCATCCATACCTCATTACATGCTGTCTAGGGTCATTTTTCCCTTCATAGGCAGGAATGGTGGGCATGTTAAACTTCCTTGGGTATTCAGCCTGTAGGATGGTATCTGTGAAGGGAGTATGACTCTTGGAAACTCCCCAATCTTCATTAGTCAATCCTTGGTTTTCTTTCATCAGCTGCCTAACCATAGCTGTTAAGTCGGGGGTAGGTATGGAAGATGGAAGGTTGGGTTCTTTGGGATCTTGGTGAGTCTGGTGTCCTGCCTCTTCGCGAGCTTAATCCCTAGTCGATCGATTGGTGGCACCTGCTTGTGCACCTTCATCCTTGCGGCGTCTACGCCTAGGTGGTTCGTCAGCTGAAGTCGAACTATCATCTTCTGAGTAAGGGGCAGGGCTACCTCCAGCATTCCGATGTTGCTGGTTTTAGTGAGCTGAATCATGAGGTCAGCATTGGTCTGCATTTGCTCAGCAAGTTGCCTCCTGCTTTCCCTAAGTTCTTTCATTAATTCATTGAACTCTGCTCGGGAAAAAACATTCGCTTGATTTTGGTTGGAGGGTCCTATGCCTCGAATCGCTTGTTGCTTGCTAGGACCATCTTGTTGTACGCTAGCAGTTTCACGGACATCTGCACTTTGAGAGGCCGATCTGGTTCGTGGTCTTCCCATGATAGAGTTGTTGGCTGTAACTCTGAGTAGAATCAACAGATGCCTTATGAATGATTATGGATCTCCTTCGGGGGATTTACGCAATCCAGTAGCTACAAAGTAGATCCTAATAGCCTGAGAATTCAATTCTCAGTGAAAGCACCAAAATGTTAGCATTAAAATTAGTCACTAACACCCTTAGAAAGATTGTGTAGAGAGAATAATGAAGAAAACAAACTGAAAAAGAGAAGAAAACATAAATTAAAATGCGGGAAGTATGAACACCAAATTTATAGTGGTTCGTCGCAGTGGCCTATGTCCACTTTGAAGCTGATCTTTATTTTCCACTTGATACTTAATTACAGATACAATCCGTTCTTAAGTATTAGAATACAATTACAAGGTAAAAGAAATAAGTCTTGAATGAGGATTCAATGTGGCAGAGTCTCCCCAGTGCTCTCTTAAATCTGATCCTGTTTTCTGTGCCCCTGCCTCTCTATTTATAGACGAAAGTGGGTTGGACTTCCCTGGTGGGCCAGGTGGCCGAATTACTTGGTCCGAGTAGTGTATGTACTGTACGCCGAACCAGGGAGGCCGGACAAGGCATGCCGAGCCGAACTCCTTGTGCCGAACGAAGCATGCCGAGTCTCCCCTCTTTAGGCCGAGCGAGGCGAGAGGTTGGATGAGAGATGCAGGTCGAATGGGGCAGGAATGCCGAACGATAGTAATGCCGAGTGAAGGGCTTGGCCGAGTGAATGGTTTGACCGAATGGCTTCTTCAGCCGAACGACTCAAGGTCGAACGATCTCCTGGATACCGGACGATCTTATGCCGAGCGCGATCTTGGACTGCCGAGCACTATCCGGTGCCGAATGTTCTTGCATGTCGACTGTCTATAGACGTCGGTTGTCACGTATGCCGAGCGCTCCTTATGCCGAGTGTAATTCTGTATAGCCGAAAGTTTTCCGATGCCGAGTGCAACTCTGAATATCGAACGTTCTAGTTGCCTGGTCGATTTTCCAGGTAACAAACTTCAATAATAAATCTCATAATTTTAGATCTCTTATACTTATTACAAATATCATTTACATAAACGATAATTCCATATATCACTATAAATTCACAAATATGATTTATTATTCCAATTCTACAAAATGATATCATTTCTCTTTTATAAAATATCATTTATAAATATATTATTTTATTTATAAAATATCTTTTATAAATCTATTCTTTTTATTTATATAATACCATTTATAAATCTACTTTTTATTTAAAAAATACCATTTATAAATCTTTTATTTTATTTATAACATTTCATGTAAAGCGTTTGGCAGATATTTATTCCAAAATATTTCTATCTTCTTTTAAAAATTCCCCTTTTCTATAAAATAAACATCTGTAATTATATTAACTTTTTAGTAAAATAAATACTTCCCGAAGTACTTTTAAGACCTTTCCAAAATGGTTAGAGTAAAATAGAGAAGATCTAAAACCCATTTCTAAATAAAATGCCAAAGAAAATTCCAAAAATCACATTTAAAATCATTCTCCAAATCAAAACCATTTTCAAATCAGAATAGCAAATATTAGTATTTTCAAAATACTATAATGAGGCCTAGAGTTACCACAGTCCTTAAAAAGTGCTTCAGTAATCCATACTAAAGAGTTCAACTTTTGCGACATATCAAAGTGACATCAAATAAGGTCAAACAACCTAACTTTAACATTCAACAATTTATAACATAAGTATATAAATGAAATTAACATCAATAGTGGTGAGGAATCTGGATCCCTCTACGAAATTCCCTATATTTCATTTTATATGTCATACGTTTTACATAATGGTAATTCAACCAAACCAAACCAATAAATCATTCAACCATGCAAATAATAATTTATATCTTGTATATATTTTATAGTGTTCATCCAAAATTAAGTTAACTCACCAAAATTCCAGTTGATGCTTATGTGTTCCTACTCGATCTAAAATCAAACGGCGTTCGATTTTAGCTAAAAAATCCAATTGCTCCAAATTCGATGAAATCAACTCCAGTGCATAAATAACACTCCTACGAGTGTAATGCAAATGACCACATCTCTGTTGGACCTGGCATAAAGAAGATATTGAATTTATAAGTTTTTTGAATTAAATTAATTAAATTATTTACATAATTAAACTAATTACCATTAATTACCAATTTCCCCCTTAATCACTTTCTTCCTCATCTCTCTGTGCATAGGTCATACACACAAATGCAAAAACCCATAAAGTTGATCCCTTCTCTGTAATGATCTTGCTCTCTTATACCTAAAGACAACATTTAATACACACGGTATGCCAATCATTTAAGTTTGTCTAAAAGATAGGTCATTTAGGATGAAGAGAAAAGAAGGTAGAACAGAATCTCACAAAAAGTGACGAGTAACTTATAATATATAAATCAAGTTTTTACAAAAAGAAAAAACTTTAATATACACAGAACATAAGAGCACTCTAACCTATTAGCAGCCTAAACAGTTATAACAACCTGTTCTTATAATTGATGATATACACAGACAGACAAATATAAACAAACATAGCGGTAGATAAAAGATATGCGAATATGACTTGGCGAATCCGGCTCTTCACCTAAAGGCTCCAAAGTGTCCAGCTAAATATGGAAAATATGCTCGAGCTGATCTGAGCATTATAAGAAAAATAATTTTTAGTCTTAAATTGAGTTGACTAATTCAACCTCTTTACCCAATTGGTCTGGTAAGTAGTTAAGAAGAGTAGGATACTAGTATCTAAACTCCGTCTTAGAGTCAACTTTTTCAAAGACATTTTAAGGTAAGCACATTTATTAGCCAGCCTAATAACATGAAATTATTTTTACTTCGTAGATGTTAAAATCAAGGGACGCGGTTTAATTAAACCATATTTACTAAATCTTTTTATTAAATTAATTCAATTTTAAAACTTCATTAATTAATCCATGCTTTAATCAAAATACCTTATTATTTTGAAAACTTAGGAGTCAAATACTCGTGTTTTATTTCAAAAATCCTTTGAAATTATACTTTATGTTTAACACTTAGAAAATATACTTATAGTTCGAGTAATTACAAAATGACATCAAGGACTGGATACTACCAAATAGTATCATATATCCCCTTTCTTAGAAGGATAATATTCAAGAGAAGTGTTTACCATCCGAACACATCCCTTTCCCATTTTTATTTTCTTTCGAGGCACTCGAACTAGTTAATTATAAAAATACTTCCTATTCCCAAATCCCTTTTTGAGACAATACTATATACACATATATTTCAGCTAAATCGTTTCTAACAAAATATTTTCCATCTAGTTGCTTTGGATTCATTCAGATTTGAACTTGTTTTGATCGTGCAATGTCAAAGAGAATAATCTACTAAGTGCTCTATCAAATTGTAACGACCCAGAATTTCTGTCATTTGAAATTCGTATATTTAATTGATTTTAAATATCAACTAGTAAAATTTATAAGTCGAATAATTTATTTCGAATATCTGGATTTAATTGGGTAATTTAATTGATAATTTAATAATTGAAATTCCAGAAATAATTGAAAATTGGGTTTAATGTGATTGAAAATGATTTTTAAAATTTATTTAATCATATTGAAGTTATAACGATGTTATAGAACTTTTAAAATGGAATTAAAAGTTAATTTGTGAAAAAATAAATATTTTAATATTTAATTGACTAGTGAAATAGTCATTTTTCAAACAGTCTCGGATTTCGACGAAACCGGTTTCATCAGATCCGTAATGTTATATTATTGTAAGATTTCAAATTTTGTGTCAATCGGATTTACAGTTTGTCCGGGGCAAGCCAAAACGCATAGAAAATTTGTTTAATCGATTTAATTTAAATTTGATCGTTTATTTCCGTAGCTCGTGCATATGACCGAATTAGCTTTCGAAACACGTTCCATTGTGTCTGAAACGCGGGGTAAATCCTAGAAAAGCGAGCCGGCACGCTTCGTTTGGAGTTCGGAAAATTTCGAGTGAATAGTAATTTGATAATTTTCTATAAAAGGACTCAACAAATTCACTTTTGCAACATTACAGCCCTAGGGTTCGGCCGCCACCTCTAAGAAAAACAATGGCCGAAAGTAATTCGTTTCTTCCTCCAATTATCTTCCAATCCACTCACCATTTCAAGAAACTTTCAACATGAAAAGTGTAGAGCATTGAGAGATGTACAGATCCAACGGCTATGATCGTTTCTAGCGCCATAGATCAAAGGAAATTCTCAGCCAAAGTCCGGCCGTTCATACACGTTTTTCGAGGCCCATAGGTGGCCGAGATGCACGTGGTTCCAGGCGAGAGTGAAGGCAGGTGCAAGCTTTGCAACGGCGGTCTCTGATCAACTCCTCGACGTCGTATGTGGTCGCGACCTGGAGAGATTTGAACGTGAATATGGGTTTCTCGCGTTCGACATTAGCCCGGGAAAGAATAGGAACGCGCGGCCCTGATGTGATCAAACAGAAATGAATGGCCGATCTAATTCTAGGTTAAAAGTAATAAAGGAAATTTGTAATTTAATTATATTCAAATTCGTACAATGTTTAAAATGTGATAACTTTTTGATGCGAGGTCCGTCGCACGAAACGACTTGCGTTGGGTTCGTTTTGTCGAGCACTACGCAATGGAGCTGGTTTGGATTCGTTTGGAGCTAGTGATAATTTCGAGTAAAATTAAATGCACGTTTAATTTTATTCGAAATAAAACGCTACAACTATTATCGAAAACTCAAGGTGAGAACTTCTTACTCAATCGAATTTGTTTCGATTTAAATTTTAAATAGTTAGATTTAAAATTGCTTGATTGTGTGATTGGATGATAAATTATTATCTATTGTTTGAAATAGACCCTATACGCTGTATATTAAACGGATGTTATTTATTAAAAACATAGACCGCGATAATTCCATCTTGATATGGAATTGGTATTATATAAGTACTTGGAGTTGATTTCCCGCATTATATAGCTGAAGAGACCCTATTGCGCCGCATAATAGCGGATAATATTTTATAAATCCCATATACCACGATATTCCATCTTGAAACGGAATTGGTATTGTGCTAACATCAGTGTATGCAGGGAAATAGGTTGGAGGGATCCAACTGGATTCCTCAAATGATTGAATTAGTTTCAATGTTGTGTGTTTATCTATTTATAATCTGCGTGATTATCTTTGTGATTGAAATTGTTAAAGGCTAAATTTTAGCCAAATATATTTTTGGTATCGTTAGATGCCGAAAATAAATAAAATTTGATTTTTGAGAATTTAAGTTGAGAATTCATAGTAAAATTTAATTTTGAAATTGATTCATTTTAAATAAATAAACGTTGAAATTTTTATGTTATAAAAATTGTGATTTTTGTGAAATATAACCAAAATGTGTTTTTTGAAATAAGTAGTTGATTAATTTATAAAATGGTTTAAATTGGTATTTTTAAATTATTATAAACGATTTATATAAAAGATTTATAAAATTGATATTTATAAACTAAAATATTGGAATTATAAAACGAGTTTTTATAAGTGTTAAAATGAAGTATAAATGGATTTCATAAGTGGATGAAATCTATAGATTTATAAATTGTGAGGTTATAAAATGAATGAATTTGTAAATAGAGAATTATAAGTAATTTGCTTATAATTTGGATTTTGGCGTGTAAATGGGATATGGATAGAATTCGTAAATAAGTGATTTTACTAGTTGAAGTTTTTATACAATATATAAATACAAATTTGTAAACGTTGTTTTATAAATCCGAAACTGGCTTATTTTGATAATTCAATTATTTTAGATTATTAAAGGATATTTATCCACGATTTTGGGACAGTGGAAAATCCTTTAAATAAAATATGTAGAAATTGAATTTGGTTAACGAAGTATATTCACGATTTTGGACGGTGAATAATATATTAAAGAAATATTTTGGGAAAGTGATATTTTAAATAGAATTAAAACAATTTAAAGATGTTTTAAAATGTGTTAAGTATCAAAACCATAGATTTCAACATTCATTGTTGAAATAGACGTTTTCGAGAAATAAAAGGGAATAGTGGACTATAACACTGTTGTTATAGTAAATGATTTCCAAAAGGAAAAGTTTGTATAGTATTGGGGTTTATATATCTATCTTAATTTCGAATCCCTATACTAGTGATTTTGGGTTGTCGTAACGATGTTTTACGCAACATTCGTTTTGACCCAAATAAATGTGTTTAAGAGAATGTTTTCCTTAAAGAATAAAATATATACTTAATTTGGATTTAAGTATATCGAATATTTTCCAAATGTTGAAAATAAATGGATTAGTGAATTACTTATTATTGAATAAGTATGGAAATGTTTCCAATATGAAGTGAATGTTTTGAGATTATATTTTTAAAGACAAATTGAAAGTGAATAATTGAAATCGATTTGAAAAATCGTATAAAAAGTGAATATTTGGAAATGTAAATTCACAATGGAAATTTATAAGGGAAATTTATTCTAAAAATAAACATTGATTTATTTTTAAAGGGGTGGAATAAATTTACGGATTTGGAACGTAAATTTAATAAATCGGTAAGGATTTATTTAATTGGTTTAAATGAACCATTTTGAAATGAAAGTTGTAAAGGTGAATTGATTTGAAATTTGTTTTCAAATGGTTGAAGTGTGGAAATTATATCTTGTAGAGATTTTTTTTGAAAATAAATAATTTGGGAAATTATATAAAATCGGGTTATGTTCTGAATATTAATTGATAGTTAAATAACCGACTATCGATATTGACCCTTAAGTGGCTATTTGTTGTGAATTGGTTGAAATTGAATGCTACACTTATTTTTAAATTATTGCGTTCGTAATTCGGATTACCCATTTCGAATAGTGATACGACGTAATGGATAGCATTGAACACCGGTGTTGAAGACCAGGTATTTGTGAAAACGATAGGATGACCTATCGATTATCTCTGCACCATTAGCTACGGTATGGAGATTTCCTTTGTGATAGGAAATTCGATCGGGATTGTGAATAACCGGATGGCAATGGCTTCTTTAGAAGTGCCTTCGGTTCTGTTCGAACCCGAAACAGACTTGTATGGTTACGTGTCTGACATTACATTTTGAGATATAAAGCAGATTTCTTTCAAATACATTTCTGTTGGTGACGGAGAATTTATTCTCTTAGTTAACACCCTTCTCTGAGACGTACGAGCTCAGAGGTTATGTAGTTGAAGGTTATCAGCGATATATTCCCAATTTGGTAATGTGGCATGCTGAGTGTTGTTGTGTGATGATTATTTATTGATCATTTGTTGATCAAAGCGTGGATTTGTGAAAAAGCGTAGCTTTGTGGATGAGACTTCGTCAGACCTCACACCCCGGAAATAGACAAAACAGGAATATGCGGCAAGGTTATGAGGGCCGCTCACTTTAGGGTATGTCATTTCCTTCTGGAAAAGGGTGGTGTTAGGTATGGAGCCTGATGCTTAACTTATGTGGTTGCTCCAATCTCATTTTTCTGTGTGGTTGTTGCTTAGTGATCGAGTGCCCTCGGATAAAGGTCCCATAGGACCGGAGGGGTGGCATATTCGTGTAGTAGTTACCTAGTTACAAAGGTAACCCGGCCTTGTGTTGGCAGAGAGCTGGTTAAGTTCTCGGGACACCCGCCAGAGGCGATCCCATGTGGCTGTAGGAAGTTCCTTAGCCTGACCATTTGTTGAAAATCCAAAGAAACAATACGAGCCCTTTACGATTGCAATTGTATAACCTGCCTCCTAAGGAGGTAGCTATAGCAGGCATAATATAATGGTACCTATGCTGGCTAAGATTTATATTTTATTTTCGAAATGCTTTCATCACTATGCACTAATAATAATATAAAAAATGATTTGTTTTGCGTAGTAAGCATCTTTGACTATCATAAGGAGAAATCTCTTCCAATTCTGCGTTTGCATTGTGTGTGTGCGGGGAGGCCTTATGGTAGTTTCATTTTCCAAAAGCATTGCGGATATTTTTCACTTCCCTTGTTGTTGTTGTTTTAAAAGATAAATAACTGTTTAAGTTCTCACACCAGTCCCATGACTGACCTGAAGTTTATTGTTCTCTTCCTAAACTCTAGGTGCCCATAATTTTCCACACGGGCAGCCTAGAGTAAGGTTATCAGGTCGTTCTGGATTTAGGAGTGCTATGGAGCTCAAGTGGCGAGCTGGATGGCAAGACGTATTACTTGTATATGATATTATCTTTCCGCTGTAGAATTCACTAGTAAGGACATGTTTGTATAACTGTCTATTGTTTTGTTGTGTTGTATATTGTTGTTGTATACTCTGATGATGACGTGATGTAATGTAATAACTGAGATAGTTCTTTGTTTTGAAAGGTATTCATTTATCTATTATATGTTGTTCCGCTGCAATATGTGAGATTCTGATATTGTTTCTGTTCTGTTTTCTTACTTCTTCTATCTTTTTCTTCTACCTCTTCTTTTTAACCCTAACAATTCGGTTTTCCGGCATTCGATTATGCGGCATTCGATACAGTGGACGTAAGAATGCCGACCTTCGGATCCCGATAAAATCGAATTCGTTACATAATTTCACCTAAGCAAATATCTAATTGTCACATAGAAGAGTATTCAGATCATTATAAAAGAGATCGAGACTCATTCCTTGAATTGTCCAAAGAAAAATCTTACTCTTAAATCTCTTTCAAAATATTTACCCCTTAAAGTACTTTTAAGTAAAATTATTACTATTTTTCCAAAAATCATTTGAAAACTTTATCAAAGTCATCGGGTTTTAAATTGTTCGAAAATCCATCTTATTTTCCAAATATATTTTAAAATTATAATTTATAAATTACTGTATATAAAATCTTTCCTCAAATATTCATTTTTAAAATATGTTTCATTTATTTTTAATAAACACCCTTTAATTAAAATTCAATACTTATATCCAACATTATCATCAAACACCTTATAGTCAAACTGTGAAACTTAATTCACAAGGTGTTTATTTCAATGTTCCCACCAATTTTATCGACCCAACCTATGATTTTTAAAAGAAAGACTTTATATGGTTATACGAACCATAGCTAATGCTCAAGATTAGGCAAGCATGACTAATCAAACCCTATGTGATAATAATAATAATAAAATATTATCGACTCTTAACAACAATCCCATCATATATAACTGTAATTTATTTTTAAAATTTCTTCATTATATATAAAATATATTCCTAGGTAAAATTATTTCATTTACCAATTTAAAAAATACTATGTTGATTTTCCTAGTTTATGTGTTTAGAAACCCTACCAACACCTTGGTGCCCAATGTCTCGACCAAAAAATCAACACAATATAAAACATTTTTATATGCACCAACAAATACACGCTCAATATATACACTCAAACTCATCCTAGGTTCTCACTCACTCTATCTCAAATGCGTTTACCCCTACCAAAGCGTAGATGTTCAGTCAACCTAAGCTCTATACCACGTTGTAACGATCTGCCTCACTTACATCTAAAAATGACACTTAGTACATCTACGGTATTCGTGTGCCAATCTTTTAAGTGTATGAAAGATAGGTCATTTGGGGTAATAAGAAAAGAAGACCAAAAGAATCTCACAGAAATGTGACAAGTAACATATAATATATAAATGAAGTCTTTACAAAAAGAAATAACTTTAATATACACAGACATCAGAACACTCTAACCTATTATCATCCCGAACAGTTATAACAACATGTTCTTACAATTGCTGATATATACAAATAGACAAATACAAACAACAAACATAGAGGAAGATAAAAGATACATGAATACAACTTAGAGAATCCATCTTGTCACCTGAAGGCTCCAAAGCGTCCAGCTAAATCTGGAAAATATGCTCAGGCTGACCCGAGCATTATAAAAAACTTAACATCTAGATCAATCTGGTAAAACAAGCATGAGAATATCAAGGAATTTTACTTATTTAACTTATAAAGCCTTTTAAAATCAAAGGTATCTCGTAAATCCATGCCATGCATAAATACAGAAGGGTTTTTACCGTACAATAACCAAAACATTTCTATAGCAAAATCAAGTGATATTATAATAATGTTTAGAATACAAATACATATTAATAGTAGACGAAATTGTTACATTATTAAATACCAACATAATAGGTAGACTATCAAGTCCAAAGGCACTTATTCGAGAATGGATTCCAACTATGAAAGGGTAAAGGTCTACCCATCGATTTCTTACACCTCTAGACAAAATGTACGGGAGGGCCAAAGCTTGGCACCTCTGGTACTCAGGACTGGCCCTACCCTTTACTAGATAGCATAGAATATGATCACCCCTTAGTTGTGATCGAACAACCATAATGGGCCCCGAAGCATACATAGACATACCGACACTAGATCTTGGGTTGATCATACCCTATGGGAGCTACTCACATAGCCCTACTACACGTCCCTGCTTTATTCATTTTCCTGGTTAATGAGGCTTGAGGCTATGATTACATTTTTAGATAGCAAACCCTCATGGAATGCTAACACTTCCCTCTAGGTAGAAATGAATGCCACATCATAAAACATGTCTACCTCCCTTTTTAATTTCGAAAATTACATGATGACCCTTCTTTTTCCAGCGCTCCAACATGTTTTAGTACTCTATGTACTTTATGTTTCTAATAAAGTGACACTTTACTTTGTCTATTAATTTTTATCTTAAACTTTTCATAAAATGTCACATTCTTATATATATACACTTAAGTATACGCATTTACCTTAAAACATATCCTAACTATTATAAATGTATGTGTTACAATATACAATAGAGTTCACAATGTTTTCGATAACTTTTAACCGATGAAAAGTCGAAAATTCGAAAAACGAATTTCAGTCACATTTTTGATTTTTCTTCAAACTAAATAATTTTGTAAACTAATTTGAAATACTATTTCACTATCATTATTAATTATTAATTATTTAAAAGAGTTTAATTTTAATTATATAATCTACTATTTGAATATTTAAAATTTATTAAATATTCGCAAATTAAAGCGGAAATATTCTAGATCGTTACAATCTCTCTTCCCATTCTCGCTTCACACATGATGAAATGATGTCGTACTTCCTCCAATCAACTCCTTTTCACGAGAGCTGGACAACCTACCCACACCATCAAGCTTGGCCACCTATGTCAAAACCTGACTTAACATCCACTTGCAACTGTAGCAAGTGTCGCTTTTTCCACATACAACCGCACCTACCCTAACCACCACTAATCGGTGCCTCTTTCTATGAGAAATCCATCCTTGCCTTTTGATTCACCCAACTTCGCCTAAAATTGCCTCCAAGTCATAATCCTAGCTCAGCCGATGTACACATCCACCCACCTAACAATCACCGCACTAGACTAAATGCATATGGATTTGATGCTTGCACCCATACGAACTTAACGAATTTGGTTTCATAATTTATTTTCAATCGAAGCACTTGATTTTGATTTTTAATGGAGATGGCTAGATTTATTTGCTACAAGCAAAAATAAAAAGAAGAGAAAGTGGAAAAATGAGAAAGTGAGAAAGAAAAGTAAAGTGTGGGGTTGATTTTAAGTTATAATTTCCAACGCTTCACTGCACAATGTCACGTGCGCGTACTAACTAGGAATGACAGAAATAAAAATACAATCATGCATTGTACAGTATGACATGATCCCAAAACAACAATAAAATACACCGGCTATCTTATTTGGTGAAATTTTCAAAATACCAACGTTTACAAAAAATACACCAACGATAATTTAAATATTTTCCAAATTAAAAATTATGGAAAAATTCTATAAATTCGTTTAAAATACATCATTAAAATCCAAGTCGCTTTATTAATAATTGATTTACTTGTCATTTATTAAATTTGAATCGGACTTGAATATTTTAAATTATTAAATAATCCCATTCAAAGCGTTAAAATTTCGGATCATTACAGATAGTTTATTTTACATCGTTTGATGATTTCTGAGTTTTGATGATGATTTCCGAATATGTATGTTGTACCCAATTGACATTGTTTTGTGATTTAAGATTTTATGATTTTTTATGGGTGATTACATCTTTTAGGCATGGTTTTGTGATATTCCACATTAAATGACGCTTTGAGACTTGTCTATGATACTACTATACGTCATGCATGCATTACTACACACGCACACACACGCACGCACGCGCACACACATTGATGTTATGATTATTGTTTGAATTATTTTGATGGTGTTATCATATTATTAGATCCATCATATACTGAGTTTCATATGTATATTGACCATTTGATTCAGATATAGTCTGACCCGTGTATTATTTATATGATACTTGGATTAGTCCAAGATATTTCAAGTACAGGAAAAATATGACCAGCTTGTGTTTGGGCATAGAGGAGATTAGGATGTAGTATTATTGCATATCATTTGAATATTATATAATTTGATACATGTATATTCCGGTTTTCTATATTGGGCATACTGTTTATAATAATGTATTATATACTATCGTTGTGATTGACTCTGTGTGTGACGACCCGACTTTCAATGACTAGAAAGTCGTATCATCTTTAAGAAAGGGATAGAAAAGAGAAAAGAAAGAAGAGAAAGAAGAAACAACATCAGAATCTCAACAGCCGAATGAATAAATTATATTAATAACGTAAATATTACATAGTATACAATAATTATCAGAGTTACACAGACAATACATCACATATTAGACAGCTATAAACACCTATCTAGTTATTACAACTTAATACAACATCAACAAAGAAACCACTCAGAGATACCAACACAGCAGAAAACTATATAACTACACGCAGAAGCCTCCTGCTCCATTACTCCTCCATAATTCGTCAAAGCTATCCTGAATCCCTTGGCTACTCGTAAAAATTTAAGTACCCAAGAGTTTAAGAAAAACAGAAATAAACTCCGGGTCATACATGGGTCTGGTGTGAGTAACATGTTAAAGTTGCTTAACTTTTGAAAAACCTTTAAAAGAAAAGGTATCACGTAAGACTTCCCACACATAAACATGGAAAAAAATTTACCTTACGCTAACCAAACATTTGATAAGAAATCCAGTGATATTATAATAGTGTCTAGGGTTTTAAAGTAAAATACAGAATAGATGGAATGCTTACATCTCACGTTCCAACATAGTTGGGCACAACTAATACGTACGGCACTTATTGGATTTTGGATTCCATACAATGGCAGGGCTACCGAGGTACCGCCCGTCACAGTACGTGTCCTAGATCATCGTACCGTGGATCACTCCCAATCCCCTGCAACACAAAGCAGGAACCATTCCTTACGGAACAGTCCCGAACAAGACCACCCCACAGTTGTGATCAGCAACCGCACCACACAGCCGAAATAAAGGGACATCTAGACAGGGGTAAATCTCGTCCTACTTGGGCATGACCCACTTAGCCTTGCTGCACCTTCCCTGTTTTAGCCATTCCCAGTTGATGAGGCTTGAGGCTACGATTACCTTTATAGGACATATCACTTAGAATGCCCATCGTCCACCTGACGATGTTCTGAAAGCATTCAATCCATACAAGTTCGTTCCGGGTTCGAACGAAACCGAAGGCATTATCTCGTTACACTCATTTTGGAATCACCCTCAGAGTCAACGACGATAACCTTTGCACTCTGAATCTTCATCTTCACTTGAGATTCACGACCTAACATTAATTTGGATCGATGTGGTTTTCGGATATCCAAATATGGAAACCCGATCCCGGTCTCATCGAAATCCAAAACGTATCTTTTAAGGACAACTTGTTTTAGAGTTTAAAACAATTTCAATTCATTATCTATATACACACAGATAGATAATTCACAGATTCATAATAGATAATCAACATTATCGTCATAAGCAGATGATTCGTATCATCAATATAAACAGATAATCCATATTATCATTCCAATGCAACCAAAGCATCCATATCACAGAACATTACTCATCTCATTTCTGAGATTACAAACCATTTAAGGTAACCAATATCATTCATTCACACATAAGCAATGATTTAATGATCACACCATTTATAATTAATTTAAAATGAATTAAATTAATTACTTTATCTCTAATTAATTTAAAATGAATTAAATTAATTACATCATCTTTAATTAATTTAAAATAAATTAAATTAATTACTTCATCATTTTAAATCTTGCTTACTTAACCATTAATTGATTACAAATCAATTAATTAATCACCATCTCATTATTCATTTCAATTAATCATTTCTGATTAAGAATTTCCTAATTACAATAAGTAATTAGCTTTTAAATTAATTACACAAGTTAATTATACTTAACACTTACAATAATTAACTTTTAATTACTTAATCGATTAATTAACTAAAATTAATTACATTAATCCTTTATTAATTAATTACTTTATTTATTAATTATTCCTTAATTAATCAAATCTAAATTTACATCATTAATTTTATTAATTAATGATTTCTAATCACATTTTTAATTAATCTCCCTATTTAAATTAATTACATTAAGTAATTAATCTTCAATTAAACCACATATATATTAATCACCCTTGATTAATAACATCCAGTAATTAACTACCCTTAATTACTTCATCAATAAATTACTTCTTAATTTATTAGCTCAATTAAACCCTTGATTAATTATAAAGTAATTTAATCCAAATTACTTCCATCATTAAAACCTTTAATTACATTCAGTAATTATCAATTAATTACTTCCTTAAGTAATTACAATCTCATTAATTACATAAAGTAATTATTCATCAAATCATCAAGTGTTTAAATTAATTAAACTTAATTAATTAACCTAAACAAATCACATTAACCTAATTAATTACATTAAATAATTAATTCATTAATTACTTCCATTAAGTAATTAAACTTAAACAATTTCAAAAATGGTTATTGTTAATTAATTAACATAATTAATTATTAAAATTAATCATATTAATTAATTGTTAAATAATCTTAGTTAATGACCTTCATTAACAATTCTTTAATTACTTCTCTTAAGAAATTAACTCAGATTAATCATTATTAGTTACAAATTAATTAATATTTAATTACCAATTAATTAATCTCTAATTATTAAATGCAACTTAATCAATCCTTAATTAATTGATTAATAAATCTTTAGTCATTAATTAAATTATAATTAATAATCCTTAATTACATATTAATTAACCCTAATTAATTAATCTTAAATCTTAATTAATTAAATTTAAAAATTCTTAATTATTTAATCATCCATATTATTAATTAAATAATTAACTATCCAACTTAATAATTTAATGAATCCAAATCATTAAATTTTATTTATCTTTAAGATAAACATTTCTGACTTAATTAAGCATTTAAAAACAATTTGTTTTCAAATTTACTTTAAATTCCATTTAAACTTCATTTTTAAACTTAAGATACAAATTTAACTTAAACAAGGTTTTAAAACAATTCAAAACCCTTTTATCTCATGTGTTAAAAGAATAACCATTTTATAAAATAAGTTTAAAAGAATATAAAGTTCAAATAAATTTAAACATACACTTTAAACATTCCAAGTAATTTAAAAACAAATTCAATTAAAAAAATTTCCTTTAATTTCAAATTTGAAATACAGCTTGAATCTTTTATTCTAGATTTAAACTTAAATCTTTAAAGCTTTACTTATATTTTTCATCTACATTTTAAAATTCAAATCATTTAACCATTTCTAAAATAGTAAAAACAAATTAAATTTAAAAACTTATTTTATTTTAAAAACTGAAATTCAAACCAAATTCCAGATTTTTAAAACTGGATTTAAACTTATTTTAAATTCCTAATTTACAAATTAAACTCCAGTTTTAAATTCAAAACTAAATACACTTAAAAGTTGTTTAAAACTAGATTTAAATTTCAAAACCTAAATTATTCCAAATCTCATATTCAACTACTTTGAATCCATATTCAAACTCAGGTTTTAAACTTATTTTAAAATTTTATTTACATTTTAAAACTTTACTTTAAATTTTAAAACTGAAACAGGTTTCTGTTGTTTAAAACCTGAAACAAAGTTGCCCGAGAAACTTATATTTTTCTTCGACACAAAACCTACCCTAGTTCGAGCTTCACCCTCAACTAACTCGAGGCAAACCCGAGTAAACAAAACCCTACAAATACAAACATTTCACCAGCATCACCACATTGCTCTGTGCACATGTACAGTGCCTCCGGCCACCGCTGACCAACTACGCGACCTCCCCACAGTCGCTGATCATCAACTCAGACCAACCATACACCCATTTCCATCAATTAATACTCGAAATCAAGAGACAATGGTTTCAAATCTGGAACAGGAACTGGAAAAAAACAGAACCCCTCAACCAAAACCTTAAAAAAACTCTCGTTCACGTGCTTCTGGCCACTGGAGCAGTTGCAATTCCGTCCACACACTCGTCAACCACCATACTTCCATTTCCCAAATTATTGTTGGACTCGATCATTACCAATGTCATGGTGTTCAATTTCCTCAAACCTAGTAAAAACTAAGGTTCTAAAATTTCAAATCACTACCGCAGCTTCTCTGATGAATTAAATCACCATCAACAATTTTTCTTAGCATCAACAATCACTCCTCTACCATCTGGAAGAACTCAGTCTCCTCCAGTTACAAAGATCACCAGGAAATCAAGAATTCCCATTTCAATAAATATCCAAACTGCACCTTTATCCTATTCCTAAAAATCTTGATTCTAGATTTAAAAATCATGTTTTAGTTAGTGTATTCAATCTACAATATTGAATTTATAATTTATACAGTATGAATTTTGATTTATATCAACATGTATTGATGTTTTATATGTTTCCAGAGACCATCAAGCTTATATTTCAACTTACTTAAAATCTTTAAATATTAACCTAAGGTAAATCAACAACTTTGATTTATAAATTGCATTCTAGCAGAAACTAATTAAAGAAATAAGGATTTTTAATAAAAAATTGTACCAGGAAAACAAAACAGAACAAGGCAATTTAACACCATGCATACAAATACAATTTCACATCAGACGGTTAATTATAAACATATGCAATATTTATTCATTTCAGTATACTAGAATGCAACAAATTTTTAACTTTAAATTTTTTTTAAAAAAAGTTACTCACGGTTTTTGATGAGCAGAGCACAGTTTTGAAAAGCTTATGAATCTTTAGAAAACTTGCTTGAATGCTTGCTGAAAGCTTGAGTTGTTTAATGTTCTTAACTTGCATGCAGAGGCCACTTTCCAGATTGCAGAAAACAAAATGCAGTGGCTAATTTCCAAAATTTGAAGAATGCAGATTTTCTTTGTATGATGAACATGTTTGCTTTTTGAGTAGAATGAATGCAAGCTACAGATTTTTGGAGAATGCAGTTTCAATTTTGAGGAGATGAAAACTGCAGCTTTGAAATATGTTACAGGGAAATGATTTGCATGCAGAAAATGTTTGCATTAGAACAGGTTGCATCAGATTTTAATTTGATTTGAGGATTGTTTAAAAGTGGAATGGTTTTAAAGAATGCATTTGAACAGGAAATGATTTGCAGGTTTGTTTGATAGAAAATGTTTTGCAGATTTTCTACTTTTTTTTATAGTGGAATGTTTTCAGCTGAAAGAATTTCTTAGTTTAGGAATGAAGATGAGAAAAAGGAAAGGAATGGATAAATGCAAGTTTATGTATCTTATTTTCATGATAAATTAAAATAAAAGAAAATAAAAATACAATTTTGACACTTGTATAAAATATGAACACTTGCTAATATCTTGTTTAAACATCTAACACATGTTATATTATGCTCTAAGATGTTTACACATGTCCCTTTAATTAATTACTATTTATAATTAAAGTTAATGAAAGTTTAAACTTAATTAATTAGTTTTTAATACTTAGTTATGTATAGATAATTTTAAAGAAAACAAAACCAAGTATAATTATAAATAAAATAATACATTACTTTCTTATTTGAGAATAATATTTTTAATCATTTTAAATAAATTTATAAAAAAGATTGTAAATTACTTGTTATTTAAATGAATAAATGTTTCATATTTAATTGTATTTTAAACTTCATATCTAATTTACAAATCACATTTATTGATCAATATTTTAAAAAGAAATAAAACAAACATTTTTATAACTTTATCATAATCCAAATTGATATTCAAACTTAAGTTAAAATATAACTTGAACAAATAAAACATTTATCTTATGTATTTAAAATCATAGTTCTTTATAAAATAGTTTTGAAATGCTTAACCATTAAATAAATACAAATTTCCAATTTACCAAAACAGTAGAATTAGAAAATATGCTGTATTAATTAAATTTAAAACCAAACTCATCTATTTAAAATATACGTAAATATATGCACACACACACACATTATAAATATAAAATAATTTATTGTCTTATTAAAAGATAAATTCACAAATTAATTATTTAATAAAAAAAGATTATTGAATCAATTCAAATTTATTAACAAAAATTATCAAATCAATTTAATTTTTAAACAAAGATTATTAAATTGATATTGCCAAAAATTCCGGGGTATCACAATCCTCCCCCCTCAAAAGAATTCGTCCCCAAAATTTAAAACAAAGGTAATTTAATAATCTCTTTAAAGATTTAATTTTAAAACATAGCATATATAACCATATGCTAACAACCAAGTAATCAATTCACACAATCAAAACAAATCTAACTATCCAGAAAAATTCTGGATAGAATTTCCACGAGTTTCCCCGGTATAAATATCGGGATACTCGCTCTATAGAATCCAAACAATCAATACTACTAAGCTATAGAGCTCCTATCCATCTAAATCTACAACTCCAAACAGGATATCAGACTACAGACGAGTCCGACTCAACAACCAAATCCTCCTGAACTACTGGTTCTACAACCAGAAATATCAAACACGTACTACCTCAGAGATACGTGAAACACACTGAATCCCAGTTATCCAAACTGGCAATTCAACTCTTGAAAACCAAAGCACTTATCTTACCAAAACACAGAAGAAACCCAAACACCTAGAGCTAGCTTCCCCGACTTACCAAAACTTATAGCTCCTTGGATCAGAGAAAAACTTAACCAAAACCCAATCTCTGACACCGGAATCCAAATTCCTCCGCTTCTTATCCATAAAAACTCTTCGGACGATCCTGGGCTACCAACATCCCTCTTGATCAGCTCAACCCTAGGTGATTCCTCTAGAAACAGAATGGATCAAAACAACCCAACACCATGATCTCCTTAAGATCAATCCAAAACCAAGAACACAAACTTAACTCCACAACAGCAGAAGACAAAAAAAACAGAAACACTCCCAAACTGCTTCCGCTGCACAACTCTGATCCGAAGCAGAAGAAAATGATGATGAAGAGCACGAGCACAGACTGGACAACCCAGCACAGAAATATGGTTCCACATATCCATAAAGAAAACTCAAAAATTCCCCCGAAACCTGAGTTGCTTCACCAACTTCTAACTCTAGGTACCATTCTTCTATTAACTGAACCACCAGTACCAATCTGGAATCCTAGCTGATAAGAAAACTCGATCTCCAGATGTGGACAAACCTCTGACTTCCCTGAAGACATCCGGAAAATCTCTAACAACTCAAGAGAACACTCAAACTATCGCAAGTCACTTTTGCGATTAACCCAGACTAATATCCAAAGAAACTGCTCTCTCTTTACCAATCAGAACAGATTATGCTGGCTTATCCAAACTACCGAAGAAAAGGATTCACACTGCTGCTTCTGAACTCCACTTCAGAAAAACTACCCAGCCAGAAAACTTCCGCCAACACGGAACATTCTGAATTGCACTGCTAACACCAAAGCCAAAGAATTCCTAATCCAAAGCTCTTCGAGAAACTCGGACCTCAAAGCAAACAGAAACACCCTGCTGGACTCATCCATATCACCAAAACAGACACACTTCCTTGCTCTTGTTCCAAAGAAACATCTTCGGAAACATACATAGTCACTGCATCTCATCACGCAGCTTCTACTTCCTAAGGTATCAAGATATCATCACTTGCTTGCTTCTGCCCAACCGACAGATCCAAACTCAACTCACCCAACTCAACACTACAAAGATGAACTCCGAACCTTAACAGGTTTCCTTCAGAGATCGATGAAATTCTTACTCCAAGCAAAACTCACTCGAGATGGTATTCGGTCTACAGTCTCGACAGATACACTTCCAACCTCATCACTCAAACTCCAACCAATGGTAGTAGTCATGTTCACAAACCACTACCTTATCTACCTTTATAACTTATATAGGAAAACCTGTACGGGTAACCCAACAAATAGGTACAAATAATTATATATATATATATATATATATATATATATATATATCTAAAAATACAAATACGCTCTCTCAAGACAGACACCACTCCAGAGTCTAGGAATTCGCTCAACCTAACGCTCCGATACCAACTGTGACGACCCGACTTTCAACGACCAGAAAGTCGCATCATCTTCAAGAAATAAAGGGATAGAAAAGAGAAAGAAGAAACAACATCAGAATCTCAACAGCGGAACGAATAAATTATATTAATAACATAAATATTACATAGTATACAATAATAATCAGAGTTACACAGACAATACATCACATACTAGACAGTTATAAACACATGTCTAGTTATTACAACTTAATAAAACATCAACAAAGAAACCACTCAGAGATACCAAAACAGCGGAAAACTATATAACTACATGCAGAAGCCTCCTGCTCCATTGCTCCTCCACAATTCGTCAAAGCTATCCTGAATCCCTTGGTTACTCGTAAAAATTTGAGTACCCAAGAGTTTAAGAAAAACAGAAATAAACTCCAGGTAAGACATGGGTCTAGTGTGAGTAACAGGTTAAAGTTTCTTAACTTTTGAAAAACCTTTGAAATAAAAGGTATCACGTAAGACTTCCCACACATAAACATGGAAAAGTTTTTACCTTACGCTAACCAAAACATTTGATAGGAAATCCAATGATATTATAATAGTGTCTAGGGTTTTCAAGTAAAATACATAAATAGATGGAATGCTTACATCTCACGTTCCAACATAGTTGGGCACAACTAATACGTACGACACTTATTGGATTTTGGATTCCATACAATGGCAGGGCTACCGCCCATCACAGTACGTGGCCTAGATCACCATACCGAGGATCACTCCCAATCCCCTGCAACACAAAGCCGGAACCATTCCTTACTGAACAGTCCCGAACAAGACCACCCCGCAGTTGTGATCAGCAACCGCACCACGCAGCCGAAATAAAGGGACATATAGACAGGGGTAAATCTCGTCCTACTTGGGCATGACCCACATAGCCTTGCTGCGCCTCCCCTGTTTTAGCCATTCCCGGTTGATGAGGCTTGAGGCTACGATTACCTTTATTGGACATATCACTTAAAATGCTCATCATCCACCTGACGATGTTCTGAAAGCATTCAATCCATACAAGTTCGTTCCAGGTTCGAACGAAACCGAAGGCATTATCTCGTTACGCTCATTTTGGAATCACCCTTAGAGTT
Source organism: Allium cepa (assembly GCA_030765085.1). Lineage (NCBI taxonomy): Eukaryota > Viridiplantae > Streptophyta > Magnoliopsida > Asparagales > Amaryllidaceae > Allium > Allium cepa. The sequence goes on along the minus strand of CM060930.1, from coordinate 76,652,524 downwards.
AACGACGACAACCCTTGCACTTTGAATCTTCATCTTCACTTGAGATTAACGACCTAACGTTAATTTGGATCGATGTGGTTTTCGGATATCCAAGTATGGAAACCCGATCCCGGTCTCATCGAAATCCAAAACGTATCTTTTAAGGCCAAGTTGTTTTAGAGTTTAAAACAATTTCAATTCATTATCTGTATACACACAGATAGATAATTCACAAATTCATAATAGATAATAAACATTATCATCATAAGCAGATAATTCATATCATCAATATAAACAGATAATCCATATTATCATTCCAATGCAACCAAAACATCCATATCACACAACATTATTCATCTCATTTCTGAGATTACAAACCATTCAAGGTAACCAATATCATCCATTCATACATAAGCAATGATTTAATGATCACACCATTTATAAATAATTTAAAATGAATTAAATTAATTACTTTATCTCTAATTAATTTAAAATGAATTAAATTAATTACATCATCTTTAATTAATTTAAAATAAATTAAATTAATTACTTCATCATTTTAAATCTTGCTTACTTAACCATTAACTGATTACAAATCAATTAATTAATCACCATCTCATTATTCATTTCAATTAATCATTTCTGATTAACAATTTCCTAATTACAATAAGTGATTAGCTTTTAAATTAATTACGCAAGTTAATTATACTTAACACTTACAACAATTAACTTTTAATTACTTAATCGATTAATTAACTAAAATTAATTACATTAATCCTTTATTAATTAATTAATTAATTTATTAATTATTCCTTAATCAATCAATTCTAAATTTACACCATTAATTTTATTAATTAATGATTTCTAATCACATTTTTAATTAATCTCCCTATTTAAATTAAATACATTAAGTAATTAATCTTCAATTAAACCACATATATATTAATCACCCTTGATTAATAACATCCAAAAATTAACTACCCTTAATTACTTCATCAATAAATTACTCCTTAATTTATTATCTCAATTAATCCTTTGATTGATTACAAAGTAATTTAATCCAAATTACTTCCATCATTAACACCTTTAATTACATTCAGTAATTATCAATTAATTTCTTCCCTAAGTAATTACAATCCCAGTAATTACATAAAGTAATTATTCATCAAATCATCAAGTGTTTAAATTAATTAAACTTAATTAATTAACCTAAACAAATCACATTAACCCAATTAATTACATTAAATAATTAATTCATTAATTACTTCCATTAAGTAATTAAACTTAAACAATTTCAAAAATGATTATTGTTAATTAATTAATCTAATTAATTGTTAAAATTAATCATATTAATTAATTGTTAAATAATCTTAGTTAATGACCTTCATTAACAATTCTTTAATTACTTATCTTAAGAAATTAACTCAGATTAATCATTATTAATTACAAATTAATTAATAGTTAATTACCAATTAATTAATCTCTAATTATTAAATGCAACTTAATCAATCCTTAATTAATTGATTAATAAATCTTTAGTCATTAATTAAATTATAATTAATAATCCTTAATTACATATTAATTATCCCTAATTAATTAATCTTAAATCTTAATTAATCAAATTTAAAAAATCTTAATTATTTAATTAATCATCCATATTATTAACTAAATAATTAACTATCCAACTCAATAATTTAATGAATCCAAATCATTAAATTTTATTTATATTTAAGTTAGACATTTCTTACTTAATTAAGCATTTAAAAACAATTTGTTTTCAAATTTACTTTAAATTCCATTTAAACTTCATTTTTAAACTTAAGATACAAATTTAACTTAAACAAGGTTTTAAAACAATTCAAAACCCTTTTATCTCATTTGTTAAAAGAATAACCATTTTATAAAATAAGTTTAAAGGACTATAAAGTTCAAATCTTTTTAAACATACACTTTAAACATTCCAAGTAGTTTAAAAATAAATTCAATTTAAAAAATTTCCTTTAATTTCAAATCAGAAGTACAGCTTGAATCTTTTATTCTAGATTTAAACTTAAATCTTTAAAGCTTTACTTATATTTTTCATCTATATTTTAAAATTCAAATCATTTAACCATTTCTAAAATAGTAAAAACGAATTAAATTTAAAACTCATTTTATTTTAAAAACTGAAATTCAAACCAAATTCCAGATTTTTAAAACTGGATTTAAACTTATTTTAAATTCCTATTTTACAAATTAAACTCCAGTTTTAAATTCAAAACTAAATACACTTAAAAGTTGTTTAAAACTAGATTTAAATTTTAAAACCTATATTATTCCAAATCTCACATTCAACTACTTTGAATCCATATTCAAACTCAGGTTTTAAACTTATTTAAAATTTTGTTTACATTTTAAAACTTCGCTTTTAATTTTAAAACTGAAACAGGTTTCTGTTGTTTAAAACCTGAAACAAAGTTGCCCGAGCAACTTATATTTTTCTTCGAGACAAAACCTACCATGCTTCGAGCTTCACCCTCAACTAACTCGAGGCAAACCCAAGTAAACAAAACCCCACAAATCCAAACATTTCACCGGCATCACCACATTGCTCTGTGCACATGTACAGTGCCTCCGGCCACCGCTGACCAATTACGCGACCTCCCCACAGTCGCTGATCATCAACTCAGACCAACCATACACCCATTTCCATCAATTAATACTCGAAATCAAGATCGAGACAAAGGTTTCAAACCTGGAACAAGAACTGGAAAAAAACAGAACCCCTCAACCAAAACCTTAAAAAAAACTCTCGTTCATGTGCTTCCGGCCACTGGAGCAGTTGCAATTCCGTCCATACACTCGTCAACCACCATACTTCCATTTCCCAAATTATTGTTAGACTCGATCCATTACCAATGCCGTGGTGTTCAATTTTCTCAAACCCAGTAAAAACAAGGGCTCTAAAATTTCAAATCACTACCGCAGCTTCTCTGATGAATTAAATCACCATCAACAATTTTTCTTCGCATCGACAATCATTCCTCTACCATCTGGAAGAACTCAGTCCCCTCTAGTTACAAAGATCACCAGGAAATCAAGAATTCCCATTTCAATAAATATCCAAACTGCACCTTTATCCTATTCCTAAAAATCTTGATTCTTGATTTAAAAATCATGTTTTAGTTAGTGTATTCAATCTACAATACTGAATTCATATCTGTACAGTATGAATTTTGATTTATATCAACATGTATTGATGTTTTATATGTTTCTAGAGACCATCAAGCTTATATTTCAACTTACTTAAAATCTTTAAACATTAACCTAAGGTAAATCAACAACTTTGATTTATAAATTGCATTCTAGGAGAAAATAATTAAAGAAATAAGGATTTTTAATAAAAAATTGTACCAAGAAAAAAAAACAGAACAAGGAAATTTAACAGCATGCATACAAATACAATTTCACATCAGACAGTTAATTACAAACATATGCAATATTTATTCATATTAGTATACTAGCATGCAACAAATTTTTAACTTTTAATTTTTTTTTAAAAAAAGTTACTCACAGTTTTTGATGAGCAGAGCACGGTTTTGAAAAGCTTATGAATCTTTAGAAAACTTGCTTGAATGCTTGCTGAAAGCTTGAGTTGTTTAATGTTCTTAACTTGCATGCAGAGGCCACTTTCCAGATTGCAGAAAACAAAATGCAGTGGCTAATTTCCAAATTTTGAAGAATGCAGATTTTCTTTGTATGATGAACAGGTTTGCTTTTTGAGTAGAATGAATGCGAGCTACAGATTTTTGGAGAATGCACTTTCAATTTTGAGGGGATGAAAACTGCAGCTTTGAAATATGTTACAGGGAAATGATTTGCATGCTGAAAATGTTTGCATTAGAACAAGTTGCATCAGATTTTAATTTGATTTGAGGATTGTTTAAAAGTGGAATGGTTTTGAAGAATGCATTCGAATAGGAAATGATTTGCAGGTTTGTTTGATAGAAAATGATTTCAGATTTTCTACTTTTTCTTTAAAGTGGAATGTTTTCAGCTGAAAGAATTTCTTAGTTTAGGAATGAAGATGAGAAAAAGGAAAGGAATGGATAAATGCAAGTTTATATAACATATTTTCATGATAAATTAAAATCAAAGAAAATAAAAATACAATTTTGACACTTGTATAAAATATGAACACTTGTTAATATCTTGTTTAAACATCTAGCACATGTTATATTATGCTCTAAGATGTTTACACATGTCCCTTTAATTAATTAGTATTTATAATTAAAGTTAATGAAAGTTTAAACTTAATTAATTAGTTTTTAATACTTACTTATGTATAGATAATTTTAAAGGAAACAAAACCAAGTATAAATATAAATAAAATAATACATTACTTTCTTATTTTAAAATAATATTTTTAATCATTTTAAATAAATTTATAAAAGAGATTGTAAATTACTTGTTATTTAAATGAATAAATGTTTCATATTCAATTGTATTTTAAACTTCATATCTAATTTAAAAATCACATTTATTAATCAATATTTTAAAAAGAAATAAAACAAACATTTTTATAACTTTATTTTAATCCAAATTAATATTCAAACTTAAGTTAAAACATCACTTGAACAAATAAAACATTTATCTTATGTATTTAAAATCATAGTTCTTTATAAAATAGTTTTGAAAAGCTTAATCAATAAATAAATACAAATTTCCAATTTACCAAAATAGTAGAATTAGAAAATATGCTGTATTAATTAAATTTAAAACCAAACTCATCTATTTAAAATATATATATAAATATATATATATATACATTATAAATGGAAAACAATTTATTAGCTTATTAAAAGATAAATTCACAAATTAATTATTTAATAAAAAAGATTATTGAATCAATTCAAATTTATTAACAAAAATTATCAAATCAATTTAAATTTTAAACACAGATTATTGATTGATATTGCCAAAAATTCCGGGATATCACACTGTGATCTTTGATTTTTTCTGTCTATTGTGTGTTGTTCCATCCTGGAAGCACACATGTTTATTGATTTATGCTGATATTATGTTCATACATGTGAGTTATTTATTTGATATTTAAATACATACAAATGTTAGCCTAATGGAATATTTATGTGTGTATCCTATAACATCTTATTCTCTGTATTATCCAGTAGTAATACTCTGTAGTACTCTTGGATGGTATGGGTAAGTGGTGGGGGTGTTTCCATCTAGTACCAATCTAGATTTAGATCAATACATCATATATATGTGACACAAGTCAAGGTCTTAGAGAAAATTATAGTCCCTATCCCCTTGGATATGTTGGGCAATTACCCTGTATTAAAGGGATAATTGATTACCAAGGTAATCATTTAAGGACGTACTTGTTATTTTTCCTATTACATATATATATGTATGTATTATTAATATTGTACCTTTCCGTATATCTTAGTGCTTTGTTTCCATGTGGAACTTAAGAGTAGCTAAGCAGACCGGTAGCGTTTTGCCGAAGGTGATTAAACCTCTACGTGGCTTGAATATGAATGAAATGATCTAGTGGTGATCAGATTTGCACAACGAAAACTAATAGATAGTTTTTCGATGAAGGCATTTGTTTGCTTGTTTGAAAATGTATTTATTGATACTTGTTTGATTTTATGGATGATGTGTGATATTTTTTATTATTATTGATGAATTGGATGTGTATATATGAATTTTTGAATGTATGAATATGATTTTATAAAATGATTGGAAATATTTTAGCAGTTAATTTATGGTGTTAATTTGTCTATCAAGTGCTTTAAGAATTTTTATCAATGCACTTGGCAAACATTATATTTAGAGATTCCCAAACACTAAGACGAAGCATTTCGACACAATTTACTGAAAATGAACACTGTGTTTTAGAAATGAATATGGAGTATTGAAAAATATCATGTGTATATATATAAAGCATATTTATAGAAATTGGGGGAAAATATAGTATTTGAAAAGTATGATTATTTTACATAAGATATATATATAATCTAGAAAACAAAATATCATATTTAATGGATCTTAAATTAAAATGAAGTCATAAGCTGTGATTGGAAGTAGTTTAGAAAAAGTTAAAACAAAATGAAAAGAAATGAAATATCATTACAAAATTCTCAAATTGCAAATGTAATGGAGGGAAAATATATAAATGAAAGAAAGTAAATAATATGAATTAGATGTTGTGAAACGAAATGATTTTTGAAGTGAATGGTATAACTGCTTGTTTATTATTTTGAAAATTAAAAATATTACATTGGAAAAGAACACAATATTTTGAAAAATTGAATGCTTGAAGAAATATATACAATGTTTGGAGAAAAATGAAGAATACTATTTTGGAAAAAATGTAAAGATGTTGGTTGTGATATAAATACTACTTTGGGAAGTAACTAATGTTTCAAAAATTATACTTTTAGTGATATTTGAAACTTAAAACAAAAAAAATCAACAACATTCTTTAAACTTAAGAAATTAAAAGAGGGCCTAAACTCTAATTGCCCCTTGTTACCATATGCATACACGCGTGGATTCATCCCATATACTTAATGCACTTAATCACACCATGTATTACAACAACTTTCTATATATTCTATAGTATAGTTCTTTTCTACATTAACAATAAACACATGAGAACAAAATATATAATCGGTAAATTGCATTACTAAATATTGCGACATCATAGCCAGATCCAGTAGCTTCTTTCAATGTATTACCAGACTCAAACAAAAGCTCATTTATGTTGTACATTGGTAACAAGACCCATTAATGCAGCATCAAGATTACAAGACAATAATCCATGCATTTTTAGAAAAATGATTGTAAAATAAGAGCCATTAGAGTACAAATAAAATAACAATCTTCATACTTCAAATTCATTTTTGAGAACCATCATACAACGTACCCCTAAATTTATGTGCATTTCTAATAACAAAAAAGGGAAGAAGAAACCGTCATAGAATTAAAATAAAAAAAAAATTTAGTAACAACATTTTACAAAATGATAGCCATATTTTTGCAAATAATGATGAAATTTAAATAGCATGGAATTCAATACACCATATTTTTTGAATTTTTTATCTGATTTCAATGAACTTGCCCATTCCAAAACGGTAAGAACATAAGCAACAAATTTATTTTAGGTGTATTGGAAAATTTTTAAGTTTTCCAAGCTAAAATTGCGAATTACTAATGTAGGCCTACGAACGTTAGAAAAATTGTAACATCCATAACTTAAGTTTTAATTCATATTTTTGCAATCTGAAACTTGTATTGGAAAGTTAATTCACTATATAACAATTCACACTTTGAAACCATAACTTGATTTCATGTTTTTGACCTTTGAAAGTTGTCGGAAAGTGGTTAAACATGAATGTTGAGTTTCTTTTACTTTACATGGTTTCATATTTATCATGCTTCTTTATAATGGTGACTAATGTTTAAATCGAGTTAAGTATAGGTGCGCAAGAGACTAATTGGACATATGGATGATGATATCTCACTTATGCATGCTTAATAGCAAGATAAATTACTTAAAACACTAATAAAAAAGCATTGTATGTATCTGTATATGCGATATTAGATTGTTTCCCCATGTTTCGGGGTGCCCCGTATTGGGATGCCTCTTCAAAGATGTATATCATATAATTATATTGTGTTTTGATTTTTTGGAATGCTCTTCGTATATAGAAGACTATGGCAGAATTTTCCAAAAAATCTTACACTTGAAATATTTTCAAATTTTTTTATTGTGTGTGAAAATACATAGTCGTTGAATTAAATCTATTTAAACTATGGCATACGATAGGAGAATTAAAATTAGAGGATTGTGTAATTTGGTTTGGTAGAAGATTGTAGATATAAGAAAAGTCAGGGTATGAGTTATTTAATGTCTTCCTATAAAATATGCAAGGACACAATTTTCATAAGGGTGGAAGTCTGTAACAACCTTGCTTTCAATGTCGTATAATTAAATAAATTTAGTTTAAATAAGATGTTTAAATTAGATTTTTTAATAACTATTATTTATGAAAATAAATCTTACTTAAATAAATTTTGTTTAATAATAGTTTTTTAATAAATTGAAGTAAATTTATAAATTCTTTTAAAATAATATATATTAAAATTGAATAAAATATTTAATTAAATATGAAATATTTTTGAAGTGTAAGTCAATTAGAAGGATTGAATCTTATTTGTAAATAAATTCAAGTGTAACGACCCGTAATTTTACCACTTTGAAATGGAATATTTAATTATTTTAAACATTCAAATGTAGAATTTTCAAACTTAAAAAATCATGTTTTATATGATAAATAAGAATGGTAAACTTATTTTGATATTGAATAAAGATTTTGGATTCCCATTGTAAAATTGAAAAAAGTCGGATTCCGATAAAATACGATAAATATTCGATAAATTAGTTTAAAGGATAAATAATTCCTTTTAAATTTATATATATATATATATAATCGATAACAAACTCATTTTATAATAATAGTAATTTAATTTATAATGGTTTGATAAATATATAAAACTTGTTTTATAAAATTGATAAATTACATCGCATATCAATAAATCGATGTCGTATTTTTATAAATAAACCTGGGTATTGTTTTATATTATTTTATAAGTTAAATATGCTTGTTTTAATTATTTAAAGATAATAAGAATTTTTTAAAGTTTGGTTTACATGAATAAATAGTTTAACAAAAAATATCAAAATATGACCGAATAACATTTTATCGAAAATCAAAGTTTTGTTCAAAATAAGTTGCCGCAACGTTATCGCACCTTTGTTAACATGTTTTAACATATATATTAACATTTTAATAACTAAATATGTTTACTTTTACTAAATAGGATTAGAAAACTTCTAGAAGTCATTAGTAAAAATAAGTAAGAATTAACAAAAGTAAGAAAAGTAAACATCAAATCAAAATCCAACAAAATAATTACTTTTCTTTACTTAACCTTTAAGTGACTAAGCCATAAAGTAAGAAGTGAAAGAATGATGTTAAGTATTGAAAAATTAGAGATTGCTTTAGGTTGAAGTAAGGTTAGTTTGGTAATTTGGTAAGAGGTTATTTTGGTAAAACTTCTTTCTTTTTCTATAAACACCCACCTCCTTCTTCACTTTCATTCACATTTCTTCTTTTTCTTTTATTAGGCTTCATTGCCTTCTTCCTCTTCTCTTTACTGGCTTCCATGCCACGTAAAAAAATTATGAAGAAATAATGTCAAAATATTCAAAAGAAATCAATGTTCATCCTCTTCAAATCAAACTCCTCTTTTCTCCATATTTTACCTCTTCTTCTCTCAGGCATAACTTCTTGAAAACAGAACCAAAATGCAAAATTATTTTATTCAAATCATATATTTTTCCAGTGGCTACAATTTTCATGTTGACCACTTTGTCTTATTCTAAAATCAACAATGTCAAAAATCCACTTCTTTCCAGTGCATTCTCTATCCCGGTTTTTAAGCTAGAGAATAGGCCATTTTATTTTGATCATAACTTGATCATAACAGATCCAAATTAAGAAATTATTTTTTTAAACCGTATAAATTCTTGTGGCTACAACTTTTATGTAAATCACTTTTTTCAGTTTTGAGGTTCGCTATACTCGAAACTCAATTATTTGAAGAGCATTTTCGGGCTTCATTTTTGTCAATTTGACAATACCTCTTCTTCATTCTATCATGTCTCCCTCAAAACTACTTGGATTCAAGTGATTTTTTTTTTCAAATTCAAGAGAAAAGAATTTTCAACAAACTTTAGTTTATAACTTTTCTAAATTTTGAGATTTAAAAGGCCTAAAAGCATATACAAGATAACCTATTTTTCGGATCTTAATCTTGAGAATTCAAGTTCAAAGCACTAACACTTCTTCTCTATACTTTCGTCCAGTCTCCATTTCAAGCCTTGGTAAAGCATTAGGAAGGAGGAATTTGGGCTTACTTTCACCTGGTTCTGAAGCATGGTAGGAAGCATGCGCTAGATCTTAAGTTCCTTGCCTTAAAGTTTGACAGATTGGAATGCAAAGTAAGTTATTTCTTATTTTAAGTTCATTAAAACCACTGCTAAGTTGACAGAACTTTAAGTGTTAAGTATTGTTTGAAAACCCTTATCGAATGGTTGTTTACTTTGTTTTCTAAAACAATGGTTTTATTTCCTTGCTCAATATTATGTTTGGATGGTTAATTAAGTAATTTAAAATTTCAAAGTTAAATACATAATTAGGTATGTGGTAACGACTAGTATATGTGTTTCGTCTGTGAGATCCAAGGAGACTTTGTTTCGAAAGTGTTATAATTTCAAAGTGTTTTGTTTTCGAAAGTGTTATAACTTTGAAAATTCTATGGTTTGAAAAATGGATATATATTGGAAATGGAAATGATATCGTATTTGGTTTCAAAATGGAAATGATATTTTGGTTTCTAAGTATAAACTATTTTGAAATGACCACGGTGTAATAATAATGTTTGGTTGTTAAAGAGACCGGGATCGGAAGTTTTCATACTCTTTGCCAACTCCGAAAACCACTTTAACAACCTTGTATGCGGTGGGTATTCCAGAATGAAGTAGGATGGTGGCGACGTTCTATTGAGGTATGAACGTGGACCCGACTCCCGTGAGTTGGCATAAGGTGGCTAAAACAGGAGTGATTGACAGGCTAATGAGGTAGCTCCTCTTATCAGACACACTCCTTCGATACCATTCTATTACTTTGTGATTGATTGGGGACCTTTGATTTTTTTTGGCATGTGGCTCAAGGTTGGCGGTAGTGGCTGCATGCATTACCAACGGCCCGGAAGCATAACTGGTATATCTATCCTGGCATTGCCTAGTTGTGCCGTGTCACCTACCCTATCGCGCCTTGTATGAGTTTGATTTATGTCGTACTCATGGAGTATCCTCTGGTAGCCTCCCGATCAGGAGGTATTACAGTACTGTATAGACTACTGGCACTATAAAATGTGTTAAGGGGGATATGGGTAACGCCTTAATGCTATTTTCAATATATTATACTTTACTTTAGACATTATTATAATAGCGTATATTACTACATAGTAGATAGTTTAATGGATCCTTAGAGGATGGTTATCCCAAACATTCTTTGAGTTACTTGTATTTCAGTTGTTATTTCACTTGAGTTGCATTTATTGATATATGAATGTTAATCCTGACTTGAGTGTTTTGTGTTTTGCTTTACGCTCGGGTCAAACTGAGTGATACAGTTTTGAGAGTACATAAAGATACCACATGGTTGGACGAGGGACGGAACATGTCGAAGGGAAAGCCCAGATGCTCCAAAATAAATATCAAATCGTTTAAACCCAAGATAAAATAAAGTGTTATAAATATTTGATAGAATGAAGCGTTGATTTATCATTTATTATTGTGTTTATTCTGTCAATTGATTTTTTGGTTTTTTGGATTATTCTCGACCAGTTTATAAGCATTGATTATTATTTATTGATTGTTGACTTTGCTCAACCAGTTTACGAGCAATTAATTACCCATATGCATGGAGTGGGTAGAAAATAATTGTTGGATAACACCTTGTGATTTATTTCACGATTTGATTATAAGGTGTTTAGCGGTAATATTTGGTTCACTTCAATTTAATGAATTGTTTTGAAAATTGATTTTCAAATGAAAATGTTACGAAATATTTTCCCTTTAAAAGAAATAAAAATGTTTGGTAATGAATATTTTGAAGTTATGTTATATAAGGTGATTTATATAAGAATGGTTTTATAAAAATGTTTTATGAAACGGAAAGAATTTCGAGGACTAAACCCAAAAGTTTTAAGATGATTTTTGAATGGATTTGGGAAGTGAAAATTATTGTAGATTTGAAAGTACTTGTGAATATTAGTGTGAAATGATTTATCGCTTCGGGATATAAAATGATTTGTTATGTTACCGATGATTCGGGTAACCCAAAACTAAAAAGTGGGCACATGTTTTTGGTATAGTCCGCTCTTGGAATAGAGGGATGTACTTATTTATCGATTCTATGAAGGCTGGGACCCAGTTGCCCTATTATTGGGAGAAACCTCCGGATTTGGTTGCATATGGTTTGATATGTTTTTATTATAGTATTTGGGATTTCCAAATAAACTTTTCCAAAGTGATTTGATTTAAGATCCCTAAGTACAGTATAATTTCAATATAAAAGATATATATATATTTCAAAAATTTGGAAATAAAAATTCAAGAAAAAATCGAAAGAGATAATTTTCGTAAAGGTGATTAGATTTGAAAATCTAAAATTGAAGATTAAGCCTAAGTGGGTAGTTTTGGAAATTGTATATTGTTTGTTGCATCGTAGGCTCCGTGAGTCCTATTTGCGGTGGGAGAACTACGTTGGCTTGATTCTGTATCTAATTGGGTACCTAATTAGATTGACAACCCAGAATTTTGAACAGTTGAAAAGGAATTATTTAATTGATTTTAAGTATTTGGAAGTTGGTTTAACTTGAATTTCAAATATCAGAATGAATTTGGAAATTAAATTTTTGAGTTTAATTTATCGAAGTTGGGTAAAAATTCGAATCTTCAGTTTTAAGCTGATTAAAAATATTTCAAAGGCTTAGAAAATTTACATTGACGATACTAAAGATAATGGAAGCTTTAGAATTGAATTTGGAAATGCTTTGTTTAGTTTTGAAAATTTATCGTTTAAATCGATATTTAAAAATAGCTTTCCGAGACATGGTCTCGAAATTCGACGAAACCAGTTCTATTGGATCCGTAATATTGTATTATTATCAGATTTCAACTTTCGTAGCATTTGGAGTGATCGTTTGGCCGTACGATAAGCAAATGCGCTGAAATTTATATTGAAATTTAAATTTATAGCTGGTTCCAAAAAGCTATCTTCTCCATACGACCGAATTTAGGCCCGAAACCTTTTCCATAGCTTTTGCAATAGGGGTTTAACATTATAGACGCCTGGCGGCACACCTCGATTGGAGATCGAGATTTTGTGTTGCGTAACCGAGACGATTTAAATTTGAATTTAAATTTAAAATATAAATAATATTATTATATCAGAATATTGTGTCAAACCCTTACATACACGTGTAGAATTTTAAACATGTGTCTTACGTAATAAACACGCGTCTTCTTCCTTTGATTTTCTTGGCCGTAAATTTTTTTTCTCAAATAGAAAGAAAGAAAGAAAAAAGCAAACGAAAACTATCTTCGTTCAAAATCGAGCAGAGAATGAAAATAATGACTGCTCATTCTCTTAAAATCGAAATCAAAACCGTGGGTTTCCCCTTTCCCTCTTCTTAATTTTATATGCCCAAATGAAAAAAATATAACAATGGCCGAACTCATTTGAAGATATATATACATCATGACTTCAACATCGATGCTGAATCGAGATTCATGGTAGGATTCTGGGCCGACAATCGATTGAACTAAGGGAGTGACGCATGGGGTAGTGCAATTCGAAGTGGGCGGGTCACTCGAAGGAATGGCCAAAGTCGCGCTGTTGTAGGTTGACTTCGGCGAGGCGGGCCATTCGAAGGGATGGCCAAAGTCGCGCAGTTATGGGTTGACTTCGGTGAACTCATAGGCATCGAGCAAGCATGAGGGGCGTCTATGGCTTGAATGGCACGCGCGTACGTGCGATGGTGGAACGCGCAATGGCGAGTGTGATGGTCAGGACAATCGCGATGGTGGGTGATGGCGAAAGGTTTGTGCGATGGTGTAGTTGAGGATGGTGGCTAGAATTTCGATCGATAGTGAGGTATACGATTTATTTTTTTATCTAAACTGGATTTAATAGAAATACATACTTACTGATTTGGAAGAGAAATTTTTTACTGTAAAATAGTTTGAAGTTATTGAGCCAATGAATTGGGCAGACAATAAAAGCATATACAGTGATTTTTATAGATAAAGTGGTAAAAATAGGAATTTTATCATGTTTGAAGCTTATGTAAAAATTAGATTTTTAATCTATAAATTATTTTGTAAAAATATATAGGCAGTTTAGAAAGAAAAATAAAATACTTTACAAATACTCATTTTTATTTTCTAATTTTATTTTATTATAATGTATAATGGAGACAAATTTGCCAAATAAACTTATTTAATTATTTTAGTCACTAAAAATATTTTATTTAAGGAATTTGTTGAAATTCAATTATTATTAAATTAATTGTTGAATTAATTCAAATGATAATTAATCGTTCAATTTTTTGCCAAGTGCTAATAAGATTATATAATGATTTACAAGGTCTAATATGGTGAAGAAAATAAAGCTGGAATAAAAATGGGTTGCATGCATAGTCAAAGGTGAGATCTTCTCACTCAAATTAAAATTCAAATTTCAGTTATTGATTGACTGTTTGGATGTGATATCATATATAGTAGTGTGTGTATATATATTTGGAGTGATTGATTTCCCGCATTATATAGCGGATGAGACCCTATGCGCCGTATAATAGCGGATGATATTATACTAATCCATTATACCACGATATTCCACCTCGAAGTGGAATTGATATTTAATTGTTGTGCTAACATCTATGGATGTAGGGAAACAGTCTGGAGGGATCCAACTGGATTCCTCAAATATTTGAATTTGTTTCAATATTGTGTTTTGATTTATTTATAATATGTGTATGATTATAATTGTGATTGAAATCGTTGAAGGCTATAGTTGGCCGAATATATTTTTGGTATCGTAGAATACCAGAAATATAAAAATTGGATTTTTGGAAATTAAAGTAGAAAACTTTAAGTAAATCCATTTTCAAGAATTAGTGAATTTAGAAGAAGGAATTTAAATGAGTAAAGATTGATTTTGAAATCTTAACGAATTAATTCCAAAATATTGAATTTTTTTTAATAAATGGATTAAAAGTTGGAGAATTTATTCAAAATTCAGATTTTAAATAGTTTGGAAGAAATAAAGGAATTTTTTTAAAGATAATAAATTTGGTGTTTGAATGAGAATTTGATTTGGTGTTTTAAAATAAATCTTTGGGAAATCGATTTGAAATTGATTTGGTGTTTTAAAATAAATCTTTGGGAATTTGATTTGGAAATCGATTTGCTGTTTGAAATTAATGTTTGGAAATTCAAATTGGAATTTGATTTGATGGTTGAAAACGAATATTTGAAAATTGATTTGAAAATCGTATATCAGTGGATATTTGAAAATGTAAATTCACAATGGGAATTTTATAAAGAAAGGGAATTTTGTTTTAAAAATAAATATTGGTTTATTTTTAAAAGTATGGAAAGAAATTTACAGATTTGGAATGTAAATTAAAATAAATCAAGAAGGATTTATTAATTGATTTAAATGGACTATTTTGAAAAGGGAAGTGTCTTTTCCCTAGAAAGCCGAGTATATTTTCAAAGTAGCTTATAAATATAACATTAAAGTTTCAAAGTTTGTTTTAAAAAGAATGTTTGTCGGAGAAATTATTTTTGTAAATTGTTTTTAAATCTTTAAAGTGAATATTACTAAATTAATTATAGAAGTGATTATTTGAACATTTAATTGATATTTGTTTTAGAATATTGTTATTTAAAGAGTTATACCCTATCTACTAATTTATTTTAAAATTTGTTTTGGACTTGAAGTTTTATATGAGATATTGGTATAATGTTTCCATAGCTAATATTTGAATAAGTGTTTAGAAATAGTTTTTATTCCAAATGTTTCCAAGTATATTTGGATAAGTGATTTGAATTATTTTAAAGTATTCAGACTCAGCATTTTTTTAGTGGAAATAAATGTATGGAAATTTATTCCGCGTGAGGAAAGTGATTTGAAATTTGTTTTCAAATGGTTAAAGTGTTAAAAATATATCTTGCGAAGATATTTTGAAAATAAATAATTGGGTGGGGATTATTTAAATCTTGGAGATTGTTGTGAATATTGTTTGATAGTTAAATAACCGACTATCAATATTGGCCTTTAACTGGCATTTGAATTTTGATGCGATCGAGGGTTAGATTCCAAATGGATATTCGAAATCCACATCGTATCTTTGCGACGGATCTTTTGTTTAAAAGATCAAAGGGGAAATTGTTGTGATTTGTTTGAAATCTGAATATAAAACTTATTTTAAAATAAGATCTCGTTATTCAGATTAGCCGGGAGAGGACTTTGTGTCATAAAACCCATTCCGAATAATTATACGACGAAATGGGATTGCATTTGAAGATGGTGTTGAAGATCGGGTATTTTCGAAAGCGAAAGGATTATCTGTCAAATGTCTCTGCACCGAGTTGCTCCGGTATAGAGATTTTATCACCCTTTGTTATGAGGAGTCCGGACGTGATTAGTGATTATCCGGATTGCAAGGGCTTCTTTGAAGTGCTTTCGGTTCCGTTCGATCACGAAACGGACTTGTATGGATGTGTGTCTGACGTTACACTTTGAGATGTAAAGCGGGTTTCTATCAAATACATTTCTGTTGGTAGGAGAGAATTTATTTTCTTAGATTAGTACCCTTTTCTGAGACGTACAAGCTCAGAGGTTATGTAGTTGATGGTTACTAGTGATACATTCCCAATTTGGTAATGTGGCATACGAAGTGCTGCTGATCATTTGTTTATCGAAGCATGGCTTTTGTGAAAAGCATAGCTTTGTGGACGAGACCTCGTCGGACCTCACAACTCGAAAATGGATGAAACAGGAAGGATGCAACAAGGCAATTTGGAGGTAGCGCTCTTAGGGTATGTCCATTTCCCTCTGGAAAAGGGTGGTATCATGGTATGGAGCCCAGATAATTAACCTATGTGGTTACTGCAAATTTGTGCTTTGTGGTTGAGGATCCTTGGATAAAGGTCGGTAACGACCGAGGATTGCATACTTGTGGTAGTTACCTAGTTACAGAGATAACTCGGCCTTGTGTTGGCAGCGATCCGGTTAGGTTCTCGGGGCATCCCACCAGAGGCGTACCATGTGGCAATAGGAAGTTCCTTAGCCCGACCATTTGTTGAAAATCTAAAGAAACAATACGCGCCCTGTACGTTTTTCGTTGTACAACCTGCCTTTTTCTTATGGCGGTGACCTGCTGTTTAATTGGTAGCTATAGTAGGCATACAATAATGGTTGTATGCTGGCTAAGATTAATATTATATTTTCGAAAGGTTTTCTGCACTATGCACTAATAATAATATAAAAAGGATTTTGCGTATCAAGCATGTTTGACTATCATAAGAAGAAATCTTCTCCAATTCTGCGTTTGCATTGTGTGTGTGGCGGGAGGCCTTACGGTAGTTTCATTTTCCAAAATCATAGCGGATTTCCTTTTATTTTCTTTGTGAAAGAAACTATTTTTAAGATCTCACACCAGTCCCATGACTGACCTGGAGTTTATTGTTCCCTTTCTAAACTCTGGGTGCCTAAAATTTTCCACACGAGCAGCCTAGAGTCATGTTATCATTATTCTAGAGCGAAGTCGAAAAAGATATGCTGTGGAGATCTAGAGGCAAGCAGGATGGCGAGGCATATCACTAGTGCATAATATTTCTTTTCCGCTATTGTGTTTTTGTAAACTCTGATAATGTAATGTAAAACTGATATAGTTCTTTGTTTTAAAGATATTCATTTATCTATTATATGTTGTTCCGTTCCAAAATGTGAGATTCTGTTATTGTTTTCTGTTTCTTCTTCTATCTTCTTCTTCTTTAACCCTAATGGTTCGGTTTTCCGGCATTCGATTGTTCGGCATTTAATACAGTTGACGTATCGATGTCAATTTTCGGGTGTCGAAAATTGGGTCATTACAATGTGGTATCAGAGCAATTGGTTCAGCGACAACCTTGGCTCTGGTGGTTGTTACTCATTAGAGATAGAGTCAGTAGTACTCCAGAATGAGTTTGAGTGTAATAATAGATATGAACGCATATTTGTTAGTGAATATAAATATGTTTTGTATTGTGTTGACTTATTGGTTGATTGTTTGTAGATTCTGGTCGGTGCAGTTTGACCAACTATATCTCTAGAAGTTTCTAAACTCTTAAACAAGATAAACCGACACAACATTGTTTTAAAATCGGGTAATTGAAATAATTTTATCCAAACTATTTTTTTATATAAAAGGAAATAATCTTTGTAAATTTTTATAGTATATGGTTGCTTGATTGTTAGGAAACAATAGTATTAAATTAT
Organism: Allium cepa; assembly: GCA_030765085.1. Taxonomy (NCBI): domain Eukaryota; kingdom Viridiplantae; phylum Streptophyta; class Magnoliopsida; order Asparagales; family Amaryllidaceae; genus Allium; species Allium cepa. The sequence goes on along the minus strand of CM060930.1, from coordinate 76,634,354 downwards.
TTTCATTTAAGTGTGAAATTAAATAAGAAATTGAAATTATAACTAAGAAATAAATTCAAATAGGATTTGTAAATATAAATTTGTAAATGCGATTTATAAATTGAAATAGAATTCCAGAGGAATATTTAGAAATGTTTTTGAAAGGATTTGAAATTTGGCAATTTTGGAAATTAAATCCCGTTGATTTAGAAATGGTTTTGAAAAGTTTTGGAAAAATGTTTTTAAAGGAATAAAAGCACTAAACTCTTTTCGATCGCTGGAAAATAACTTCGGTGATGACTGCAGCATCATCGATGTTTATTTTCGAGTTTCCAGGAGAGGAATTGTTGCCGAATTATTTTAAATGGAAGTTTTTTGCAAACAGGGTTTGGTTTTGGGAATTTAAAAGATAATTTGAATTGATTTCAAAAATGATTTTGAAATGTTGGAAAGGCTTTGGAATCTGATAAAAATAGTTATGGAATAAAAATTTATTAATGTGGAAATAAGATTGTGAATAAATAAATTTACAATTGCAAGTAAATAAAAGTGAAATTGAATGTTGAAATTCATTTTGAATTTGTAAGTAAATAGAACTGGAATTGGAATTGAATATGATTTGTGATAAACAAAGCGAAGTGGAAAATTTGTCAAGTTGGATCAAATGAAATAAAGTTTTAAACTAAAATTAGTAAGTGAAACTAATTGAAGGAATGACAAATTAGATATGGTTTGAAAATGAATCGAATTCAATAATTATAAATGAAAGGTAAATTTAATTCATATGGAATTGAAAATCTAGCTTAAATATAAGTGGATATAAACCAAAGTGGTGAATTGGCAATAAATATAGAGAGTATATAAAATTATTTATATTGAACTTAAGAAACAAATGATGAAATTCTTAGGTAAATTTGGTATTGGAAATATACATAGTTAACAACTGAGTGAAAGTTAAACTGGAAATTGCAAAATGGTGAATGAAAATCAAAATTAATGTGAATAAAAGAAAATTGATATAGTTGATAATCAATTGAAATGAATACGTAGGATATACGTATATTATTTTCTCATAGCGATTTGATACAGAATTCGAGCACAGAATTTCGAAATTGTTATATCGATCCGAGTTAGGATTTTTCACTTGATTTTCGAGGGCGAACCTGGATATGGATTTTTGGTTGGTTCTGGAAATTCTCTATCATATTTTACGGCTATGCAAGGAGAATGACGGTTTCTGATCAAGAAACCAGATCTGTGTCTGCACTAGAAAATCGGATGGACGATACTAGTTCGGAAGTGAAATTTATGATCGAGTGAGCGATCGAATTTGATATTGTGTACGAATGATATAAGTACATCGTACGGATTTGAATGAAATGAATATTGGAATTTAGTAAAGAAATGTGTAAAATGATAAGCAGGATATACAAGTGTTATAAAGGAAAATGGAATTGGGATTTTGATTTCGAAGATAATTTAAATTGCTTGAAAAAGGTATGTTTTTAAATTTCTATATGAAATTTGTTGATTTTCTTGTCTAGACGCTTGGCTTTTCATTTTCTTTTTGAATCTGGAGGCCCGTGGTGCCCTTTTGTAGTCGTACAGAGGTAGCCGCACAAAGAAGACGTTGGCGAAATTTTTCAAAAAAATAAAGAGTTGGAAAAATGTTAAGAAATTTGGAAAATTTAAAATTTGAATTTAAGTTTAAATTTGAATTGTGAAGTAAACAATGTTGTTTAGAAACTATGAAAGATTTTGGAAAGTTAGTTGAAGTGATAATGGATCTTCAATAAAAAAAGATTTGTTTTGGCAAGTTGATAAAACTGTTTGGTTTTGGGAAAATAATAATCGGGTTAAGGATCATTCTTCTTAACTAGTAATTTCGAGATGAAATTCTTTTAAGGGGGCAGAATGTGACAATCTAGAATTTTGAACATTTGAAAAGGAAATATTTAATTGATTTTAAATATTTGGAAGTTGGTTTAACTTGAATTTCCAATATCAGAATGAATTTGGCAATTAACTTTTTGAGTTTAATTAGTAAAAAAATAAATCTTCAGTTTTAAGCTGATTAAAAATATTTCAAAGGATTAGAAAATTTATATTGACGATACTGAAGATAATGGAAGCTTCAGAATTGAATTTGAAAATGCTTTGTTTAGCTTTGAAAATTTATCGTTTAAATCGATATATAAAATTAGCTTTCCGAGACATAGTCTCGGAATTCGAAGAAACCAGTTCTATTGGATCCGTAATATTGTATTATTATCGTATTTCAATTTTCATAGCATTTGGAATGATCGGTTGGTCATACGATAAGCAAACACGCTAAAATATATATTGGAATTTAAATTTATGACTGGGTCCGAAAAGCTATCTTCTCCATACGGCCGAATTTGGACCCGAAACCTTTTCTATTGCGTTCGGAATAGGGTATAACGTTATAAACGCCTGGCGGCATGCCTCGATTGGAGATCGAGATTTTGTGCTGCATTAACCGAGATGATTTAAATTTGAATTTAAATTTAAAATATAAATAATATTATTATATCAGAATTTTGTGTCAAACCCTTACATACAGGTGTAGAATTTTAAACATGTGTCATACCTAATAAACACGCATCTTCTTCCTTTAATTTTCTTTGCCGTAAAATTTTTTTTCAAATAAAAAGAAAGAAAAAAAAGCAAATAAAAACTATCTTCGTTCAAAATCGGGCAAAGAATATAAATAATGGCCGCTCATTCTCGTCAAATCGAAATCAAAACCGTGGGTTTCCCCTTTCCCACTTCTTAATTTCATACGCCCAAATGAAAAAAAAATAACAATGGCCGAACTCGTTCGACGATATATATACATCGCGACTTCATCATCGATGCCGAATCGAGATTCATAGGAGGATTCTGGGCCGACAATTGATTGAACTGAGGGAGAGACGCGTGGGGTAGTGCAATTCGAAGTAGGCGGGTCATCGAAGGGATGGCCGAAGTCGCGCAGTTGTGGGTTGCTTCGGCGACGCGGGTCACTCGAAGGGATGGCCGATGTCGCGCAGTTGTGGGTTGACTTTGGCGAACTCATAGGCGTCGAGCAAGCATGAGGGGAGGCTGTGGCTCAAATGGCACGCGCGTACGCACGATGGTGGAAAGCACAATGGCGAGTGTGATGGTCAGGACAATCTCCATAGTGGGTGATGGCGAAAGGTTTGAGCGATGGTGTAGTGGAGGATGGTGGCTAGAATTACGATCGACAGTGAGGTGTTCGATTTGTTTTTTTTATCTAAACTGGATTTAATAAAAATACATACTTACAGATTTGGAAGAGAAAATTTTTACAGTAAAATAGCTTAAAGTTATTGAGCTAATGCATTGGGCAGACAGTACAAGTATATACAGAGATTTTTATAGATAAAGTGGTGAAGATAGGAATTTTATCATGTTTGAAGCTTATGTAAAAATTAGATCTTTAATCAAAAAATTATTTTGTAAAAATATATATGCAGTTTCAAAAGAAAAATAAAATAAAGTACTTTACGAATATCCATTTTTGTTTTCTATGTTTATTTTAGAATAATGTATAATGGAGATAAATTTGCTTAATAAACTTATTTAATTATTTTAGTCACTAAAAATATTTTATTTAAGGAATTTGTTTAAATTCAATTATTAGTAAATTAATTGTTGGATCAATTCAAATGATAATAATATTTCAATTTTTTTCCAAGTGTTAATAAAATTATATAATGATTTACAAGGTCTAAAACGGTGAAGAAAATCAAGATGGAATAAAAATGGGTTGCATGCATAGTCGAAGGTGAGATCTTCTCACTCAAATTAAAATTTGAATTTCAGTTATTGATTGACTGTTTGGATGTGGTAGTGTGTGTGTGTGTGTGTATTTTGTGATTGATTTCGCGCATTATATAGCGGATGAGACCCTATGCGCCGCATGATAGCGGATGATATTATATTTATCCAATATACCGCGATATTCCACCTCGAAATGGAATTGGTATTTAATTGTTGTGTTAACATCTGTGGATGCAGGAAAACAGGTTGGAGGGATCCAACTTGATTCCTCAAATATTTGAATTTGTTTCAATATTGTGTGTTGATTTATTTATAATCTGTGTATGATTATAATTGTGATTGAAATCGTTGAAGGCTATAGTTTGGCCGAATATATTTTTGGTATCGTAGGATACCAGAAATATAAAAATTGTATTTTTGGAAATTAAAGTAGAAAACTTTAAGTAAATTCATTTTTAATAATTGGTGAATTTAAAAGAAGGAATTTAAATGGGTAAAGATTGATTTTTAAATCTTATCGAATTAATTCCAAAATATGGGAAAAGTTTTTAATAAATGTATTAAAAGTTGGAGAATTTATTTAAAATTTAGATTTTAAATAATTCGGTAGAAATAAAGGAATTTGTTTTAAAAGATAATAAATTTGGTGTTTGAATGAGAATTTGATTTGTTGTTTTAAAATAAATCTTGGGAAATCGATTTGAAATTGATTCGGTGTTCTAAGATTAATCTTCGGGAAATTGATTTATTCATTTTCCTGGTTAATGAGGCTTGAGGCTACAATTACATTTTTATATAGCAAACCCTCAAGGAATGCTAACACTGCCCTCTAGGTAGAAATGAATGCCACATCACAAAACATGTCTACCTCCCTTTTTAATTTCAAAAATTACATGATCACCCTTCTTTTTCCCGTGCTCCAACATGTTTTAGTACTCTATGTACTTTATGTTTCTAATAAAGTGACACTGTAATATCCCAGAATTTTTAACAATATCAATTTAATAATCCGTATTAAAAATTAAATTGATATTGATATTTTGTTAATAATACTTTAAATAGATTTAATAATCTTCTTCAATAATTATTTAATTGGTTATTTTATCTTTTAAAAATAATAAATTGGTTTCTATTTACAATATAAATATATGGTTTATATTTTAAATAGATTGGCATTGTTTTAATTTTAATAAACAAAGCATAATTTTCTAATTTTAATATTTGTAGTGATTTGAAAATTTGTTTTTATTTAGTATTTAAGCTTTCCAAAGTTAAATAAACAAATCTTGGTTTAAATTTAATAAGTGAATCATGTTTTAAAAATTCTAATATATACATTATAATTTGGAAATTTTGATTTAAATTAGTATTGAGTTTTTTTTAACTATTTAATAAATAAATATATGATTTTAAAATTTATAAGAAAAATATCAAATGTTTAAAATAGTTCGGCCTGAGTTTTAAATTTAGAATGAATTAACAAAAAGTTTTATGGCTTAAAAAAATAGATAATTTATTAATAAAAATATAATTTCTTTTAAAATGATTCTAATTTAATAGTAAGATATTTATAAAAACAATATTAATAGTGTATTGTCTTCATAAATAGATTTTGAATAAAATTTGCAATTGTTATTTCAAATTAAATTTATATACATAACTTGATTTGAAAATAATTGATTTTGGATCTGATTTGAATTTAAAATTTCAAAGTATAAATCTTAATTGTTTTAATTTTTATATGTATAAGTTTATTTATAAACATGGTTTGTTTTTATTTCCTTTGTAAATTTATATACATAATCAAATATTAACTAACAAATTTAATTTGGCTTAATACATATATTAACACATATATTAACTTGCAAATTTAATACACACTTTAATTTGTAAATTAAGTACTAATTATTTTAAAGGGACAAGTGTTGCATTCTTAGGCATTAATTAAACAAGTGTTAGAAAGATAAATATTCAAATTGACAAATGTTGAATAATTTTTACAAGTGGCACATTTTAGTTTCAATTGTGCTTTTATTTAATTAAATCTGAAAATTACATTTATATAAGCTTGCATTTCATTCATACTTGTTTTTTTTCATTTCCTAAATCAAAAAGAAAACTTTAAAACACCTCTTCAAAATCAAAACTCATCTTCATATCAATAATCAAACCCTGCATGTTCAAATCTAAACCAGAAAATCCTCAAAACCATGCTCAAATCTGCCATCAATTCCTCAATTTAAAGATCAATTTCTGTTTACCAAAATCTCTAAACAAATCATGATCATTACCATTTCACAAATCCTTTATCAAGAAAAACTGCATATTCAACTTCCTAAAAATCAAAAGGCCTGCATTCTGTTTATAAATCTGGAAATGACAAATCTGCATGCATTTGGAAATAGAGCAAATCTGCATCTACTCTCTGCACAACTTCATATTTGAAGCTTGTCCAAAAGCATCTGCATGCAAGTATTTTAGTCAGGAAACATGAGCATTCCAGTTTATCATGCCTGCATTTTTATTTCTGCAAATTTCAAAAAGGGGCATACAGAAGCTCTGCTTTCTTCCAAAATAGGCGAGTAACTTTTTAAATTTAAAAATTTTAAAAATAGGTTGCATGTTAAATGTTTGATATAAATAAGTATTGTTGTGTATTAATGAAAATATAATGTGTACATGTTGTTGCTTCTATTCCCTGTTCTGTTTTTTGATTTTCCTGGCACAAAACTCCTTTATAACACTTATCTTTTAATTTTAGTTTCTAATATGATTAGATTTATAAAGTAAGGTTATTGATTATCTTAAGTTAACTTTTAAAGTTTTAAGTAAGTTTAAAAAAATAGTTTTTTTTCTCTGGAATTACAGGAAATATCAGTGCATGAAAATTTTTAACCAAAATTAAAACATGTTACTTTTGTAATTCAGTTTCATAAACTAAATGCATTAACAAAAACTTGATTTTTAAATCAAGAATTGGGATTTTTAGAGTAAAGTTGCAGTTAGTTCTCGAACTAAAAATGGATCTTTAGCAAATTCTGTTGGTTCATGAATTGAGAAGTCTTGGGTTTCTTCTGAGCGATAAAGAAGGTATAGGAGATGCTCAGAAAAATCATGGATGAGGTTAAAACTTATTAGAGTGGATGCAGTTTTGAATTTCATTTTTAAACCCTAGTTTTGATGGGTTTTAAGAAATGGATCATTTCGACATGATGGAGTGACCGAGTGTCGAGATATTTTGGGAAGTGTTAGAGTGGTCGTGGATGAGTTCGAGGCCGAGAGGGCTAGTCGTCAGGTGGACGGGGCGGTGAGAGATCGCCATTGACAGGTTTTGGGCAGAAGCCCGTTTAATTTTCCAGGTTTGGAAATGTGGAGTTCGAACTTGACTTCTTGATTAATGGTTCAATCTGATGTTTCCATTTGGACATTGATGAGTTTCTGGGAGTAATACGATAATCTTTGATGATCAGAGAAGGCGGTGGTCGCCGTGCATATGCACAGTGATGTTGTTTCAGATGAAGTGTTTTGGGGTTTTGTTTGTTGCAGGGGAAGTTTTGGTTTTGCTCGAAGTAGGTGGGTATTTGGCTCGGGGAAGTCAGGCATAAAACTCGAAGCAGGGTGGGTTGTCTCGGGTTTCAAGTGATATTACAGTTTTTGACAAAACTGTACACAGTTTTTAATTTTTTTTAGAACCTGAAGTTTTTAAAGTTTTAGAACTCAGGTTTGAATTTTTGAACCTAGTTTAAATTCAGATTTGAATTTTGAAACTCGGGTTTAAATTTAAAATCTCAGATTTTAAATAAAGTTTTAAAAATTTAACTTAATTAACTACTTTATTTTCGTAAGAGTAGTTTGAACTTTTTAAAATGAAGTTCTTGTTAGAATAGGAGCAAGTTTAAATGAAGTTTAAAATCTGAAAATTTAAAAATGAATTTCAGTTTTTGAAATTAAAGAAGATTTAAATTTGAAATTTTGAAACTAAATGTAAATTGAAGTTATTAAAAATTTTGAAATGAATTTAACTTCAAAATTTTTACAACACTTGTTTGTTTGTCTTGAAATTTTTAAAAGGGTTTTATATTGTTTAAACTTTGATTTAGTTTAAAATATATATTCATTTTAAATCATGCATTTAAAATGAAATTTAAAAGTAAGTTCAAAAGGAAATTTGTTTTCAAATAAATTTGTTTTTGAATATAATTTAGAAATGTTTTATCTTAAATTAATTAAGATTAATGTTTTGAAATTAATTTAACTAATGGAGTAATTAAGGAATGGTTAATTAATTTAATTAATTAATGATTTGAAATTAACGAATATTGATTAAGGATTAATCAATTTAAAATTAAGATCATAAATTAGATTTTTAAATTAATAATCAAAGAATTAAAAATTAAGTAATTAAGTTTTAAATCAAGGTTAATTAATTAAATAATTAGACTTTAATTAATGGATAATTAAAGATAATTTAATTTGTAATTAATCTAAGTTAATTACTTAATGAAAATAATTAGAGAATGGTTAATGAAGGTCATTAACTAGGATTATTTAATAATTAATTAATATGGTTAATTTTTATAATTAATTAGATTAATTAATTTAATAATAATCATTTGTGAATGGTTTGAGTATAGTTACTTAATGAAGTAATTAAGAAATTAATTACTTAAGGTAATTAATTTAGTTTAAGGTGATTGTTTATTTTAATTAATTAAATTTAATTAATTTTAAACACTTGAGGTTTTAAAGATAATTACTTTATGCAATTAATGATTTGGAAATTACTTAGTGAAGTAATTAATGAATAATTATAGGTTGTAATTTATTGAAGATGTTTAAGAATGATGTAATTTGGATTAAATTACTTAGTAATTAATCAAGGGATTAATTAAGAAATTAATTAAGGGATAATTAATTTGGTTTAGTAAAGTAATTAAGTTAGTTAATTACTGAATGTAATTTATCTGGAATGATTAATAATTATGAGTTAATTACTTAAGGTAATTAATTTTAATAAAGTAATTAATTAAAATATTATTAAGGGTCGTTAATTAATGATGTAATTAGAGATGATTAATTATGATTAATTAATCAATGATAAGTGATTAAAGGTAATTAATTAATGTAATTAAGGATTAATGTAATTAATTATCGTTAATTAATTAATTGAAGTAATTAAATGTTAATTACTGTTTGGTTGAGAATAATTAATTTGTGAAATTAATTAAGGATAATTACATGAATGTAATTAAGAGTAATTAATCAAGGGTGATTATTTAAGGTGATTAATAATGAATGATTAATTAATTGATTGAATCAATTAATTGGTTGAGTAAGAAAGATTTATATTAGTGAAGTAATTAATTTAATTTATTTTAAATTAATTGAAAAAAAAGTAATTAATTTAATTCATTTTAAATTAATTAGAGATGGAGATAGTTAATTTCATTCACTTTAAATTAATTATTGATGTGGTATGAGTAAATCATTCCTTATGTATGAATGGATGACATTGATTTGTCTTGGATGCTTTGAGATCTCAGGAATGAGATAAGTAATGTTGTGTGGTATGATTGCTTGGTTGCATTGTGATGATAACATAGATTATCTATTGTGATGGTAATATATGGATTATCTATTTTGATATTGATAATGTGGATTACCTGTTATTTGATAATGTTGATTATCAATTGTGATTTATGAGTTATCTATCTGTGTGTATATAGATACTGTATTGAATTGTTTTAAACCTTAAAACAACTTGGACCTAAAAGACAAGCTTTGGATTTCGATGAGACCGGGATCGGGTTTTCATATTTGGATATCTGAAAATCACACCGATTCCAATTAAACGTTAGGTCGTGAATCCAAGTAGAGCTTTGTGAAGACTCGAGGTGTAAGGACTATACGTCAGTATAACTCTAAGGGTGATTCCGTGATGAGTTTGACGGAAATAGTACTTATAGGTTCGAGATGGTAGTTCAGAGTGCAAGGGTTATCGTTGTTAACTCTGAGGGTGATTCCAAAATGAGTGTAAAGAGATAATGCCTTCGGTTTCGTTCGAACCCGGAATGAACTTGTATGGATTGAATGCTTTCAGAGCATCGTCAGGTGGACGATGAGCATTCTAAGATGATATGTCCTATAAAGGTAATCGTAGCCTCAAGCCTCATCAACTGGGAATGGCTAAAACAGGGGAGGTGCAGCAAGGCTTCGTGGGTAGCCCCCACTTGAGAGTGAGATTTACCCCTGTCTAGAGGTTTCTTTATATTCGGCTGTGTGGGTGGTTGCTAGCTACAACCGCGGGGTAGTCTTATTCGAAACTGTTCAGTAAGGAATAGTTCCAGCCTTGTGTTGCAGGGGAGCGGGCGAACTCCTCGGTACGTTGATCTAGGCCACGTACTGTGACGGGCGGTACCTCAGTAGCCCTACCATTGTATGGAATCCAAAATCCAATAAGTGCCAACGGTTTTGATTGTATTACACACTTTTGTGGCTAATAGCTGGAATTTAATAGATGTAACAATTTTGGCTATTTCATATTTATTTGAAAACCCTAGACCTATTATAATATCACTGGATTTCCTATCAAATGTTTTGGTTAGCGTAAGGTAAAAACTTTTCCATGTTTATGTGTGGGAAGTCTTACGTGATACCTTTCTTTTCAAAAGGTTTTTGAAAGTTAAGCAACCTTAACCTGTTACTCACACCAGACCCATGTCTGACCTAGAGTTTATTTCTATTTTTCTTAAACTCTTGGGTACTCAAATTTTACGAGTAGCCAAGGGATTCAGGTTGGCTTTGACAAATTATGGAGGAGCAAATGGAGCAGGAGGCTTCTGCGTTATAGTTATATAGTATTCCGCTGTGTTGGTATCTCAGAGTCGTTGTTTGAGTTGTTTTGTACCGTGTTGTAATAACTAGACAAGTGTTTATAACTGTCTAGTATGTGTCGTATAATCTGTGTAACTCTGATTGTGATTGTAAACTATGTAATGTTTATGTTATTAATATAATTTATTCGTTCCGCTGTTTAGATTCTGATATTGTTTCTTTCTTCTCTTTTCTCTTTTCTCTTTCTATCCCTTTCTTTCTTAAAAATGATGCAATTTTCTATGGTATGAAAGTCGGGTCGTTTCAGTTGGTATCAGAGCATTAGGTTGAGTGAATACCTAGGCTCTGTAGTGGTGTCTTTCTTGAGAGAGCGTATTTGTAATTTTAAATATATATATATATTTATTTCTACCTATCTGTTGGTTTACCTGTTTAGGTTTTCCAACATAAGTTATAAAGGTAGATGGGGTAGTGGTGTGTGTAACACGACTACCATTGGTCGGAGTTTGAATGTTCGAGATTGGAAGTGTATTTGTCGAGACTGTAGACCTAATACCATCTCGAGTGAATTTTTTAGTAATAAAGAACTTTATTGATCTCTGAAGGAAACCTGTTAAGGTTCAGAGTTAATTCTTTGAAGTTGGATGAGTAGAGTTTGGATCTGTCGGTTGGGCAGAAGCAAGCGATGGTATTTTGATACCTCAGAGAGTAGTAACTGTGAGATGAGATGCAGTGACTATGGATGTTTTCGAAGATGTTTTCTTTGGAACAAGTTTAAGGAAGTAGCTCTGCTTCGATGTTGTGGATGTGTTCAGCCGGTGTTTCTGTTGCTTTGAGGTCCGAGTTTCTCGAAGAGATTTAATTTGGAATTTTTTGGCATCTGTGGCAGCGGTGCAGCTTGGGGTGTTCTCGGTGTTGGCAAGAGATCTTCTAGCTTAGCAGTTTTTCTAGAGTGGAGTTCAGAAGCAGCAGTATGGACCTATTTTTGGGTGGATTGGCTAGTTTAGAGTAAGCTGTTCTATTTGGTAAAGGGAGAACAATTTTCCTTGGATTTAGTTTGGGTTGATTGCAAAAGTGACTTGCGATTGTTTGAGTGTTCTCTTGGGTTATCTGAGTTTTTCTGGATGTCTTCAGAGAAGCCAGAGTTTTGTTCGCATCTGGAGATTGAGTTTTCTTATCGGCTGGGATTCCAGGAGTGGTACCGGTGGTTAAGCTTTATAGAAGAATGGATTCAAGAGGTAGTGTTTAATGTAGCAGCTCAGAGTTTTGGGGAAATTTCTGAGTTTCTTTATGGATCTGTTGAACCATATCTCTGGGGTGTGTTGTTGAGTTGTGCTCGTGTTCTTCTTCAGCATTCTCTTCTACTTCGGATCAGAGTTGTGCAACGAAAGCAGTTTGGAAGTGTATCTGCTTTTCTTTTCCCGGACAAGAGAAGTTGTTGTCTTCTGATGTTTGAGGAGTAGAGTTTGTGTTTCTTGATTTTGATTGATCTTGAGGAGATCGTTTTGTTGAGTTGATTGGTTTTGTTTGTTTCTAAAGGCATCAGCAAAGATTGAGCTGATCAGTAAGGTTGTGGGCAGCCAGGATCGTCTGAAGAGTTTTGTGGATTTGAGACGGATGAAATTGGATTCTGAAGTCGGAGATTTGATTTGGATAAGTTTTCTCCGATCAAAAGGGAGCTATAAGATTGGGTAAGTCTGAGAAGTTAGCTCTGAAGAGTTTTGGATCTTTTATGTGATCTTGGAGAATAAGTGATTGATCTACAGGATTGGATTGCCAGTTTGGATAACTGGGGTTCGATGAGTTTCACGCATTTCTGATGGAGTACGTGTATGATCTATCTCTGGTTTGGAACCAGCAGTTCTAGAGTTTTGGTTATTGAGTCAGACTCGTCTATAGTCTGATATCTTGTCTAGTGTATAGTTATAGTTGAATAGGAGCTTTTGTAGCCTCATAATTTTGATTGTTTGAATTCTATAGAGCGAGTATCCCGGTATATATACACCAAGGGAAACTCGATGAAATTTTATCCAGAATTTTGTATGGATAATTAGATTTGTTTGATTGGTTGAATTGGTTGCTTTGGTCATTAGCATATGTTTTATATATGCTTGTGTTTTGAAATATTTAATGAGATTATTAAATTACCTTTGCTTTAAATTACGGGCACGAAATTCTTTTAAGGGGGAAGGATTGTAATATCCCGGAATTTTTAACAATATCAATTTAATAATCTGTATTAAAAATTAAATTGATATTGATATTTTGTTAATAATACTGCAAATAGATTTAGTAATCTTCTTCAATAATTATTTAATTGGTTATTTTATCTTTTAAAAATAATAAATTGGTTTCTATTTACAATATAAATATATGGTTTATATTTTAAATAAATTGGCATTGTTTTAATTTTAATAAATAAAGCATATTTTTCTAATTCTAATATTTGTAGTGATTTTCAAATTTGTTTTTATTTAATATTTAAGCTTTCCAAAGTTAAATAAATAAATCTAGGTTTAAATTTAATAAGTGAATCATGTTTTAAAAATCCTAATATATACATTATAATTTGGAAATTTTGATTTAAATTAGTATTGAGCTTTTTTTAACTATTTAATAAATAAATATATGATTTTAAAATTTATAAGAAAAATATCAAATGTTTAAAATAATTTGGCTTGAGTTTTAAATTTAGAATGAATTAACAAAAAGTTTTATGGCTTAAAAAAAATAGATAATTTATTAATAAAAATATAATTTCTTTTAAAATGATTCTAATTTAATAATAAGATATTTATAAAAATAATATTAATAGTGTATTGTCTTTATAAATAGATTTTGAATAAAATTTGCAATTGTTATTTCAAATTAAATTTATATACATAACTTGATTTGAAAATAATTGATTTTGGATTTGATTTGAATTTAAAATTCAAAAGTATAAATCTTAATTGTTTTAATTTTTATATGTATAAGTTTATTTATAAACATGGTTTTTTTTAATTTCTTTTGTAAATTTATATACATATTCAAAAATTAACTAACAAATTTAATTTGGCTTAATACATACATTAACACATATACTAACTTGTAAATTTAATACGCACATTAATTTGTAAATTAAGTACTAATTATTTTAAAGGGACAAGTGTTGCATTCTTAGGCATTAATTAAACAAGTGTTAGAAAGATAAATATTCAAATTGACAAATGTTGAATAATTTTTACAAGTGGCACATTTTAGTTTTAATTTTTCTTTTATTTAATTGAATCTGAAAATTACATTTATATAAGCTTGCATTTCATTCATACTTGTTTTTTTTTTCATTTCCTAAATCAAAAGGAAAACTTAAAAACACCTCTTCAAAATCAAAACTCATCTTCATATCAATAATCAAACCCTGCATGTTCAAATCTAAACCAGAAAATCCTCAAAACCATGCTCAAATCTGCCATCAATTCCTCAATTTAAACATCAATTTCTGTTTACCAAAATCTATAAACAAATCATGATCATTACCATTTCACAAATCCTTTATCAAGAAAATCTGCATATTCAACTTCCTAAAAATCAAAAAGCCTGCATTATCTGGAAATGACAAATCTGCATGCATTTGGAAATAGAGCAAATCTACATCTACTCTCTGCACAACTTCAGACTTGAAGCTTGTTCAAAAGCATCTGCGTGCAAGTCTTTTAGTCAGGAAACATGAGCATTCCAGTTTATCATGTCTGCATTTTTATTTCAGCAAATTTCGAAAAGGGGCAAACAGAAGATCTGCTTTCTTCCAAAATAGGTGAGTAACTTTTTAAATTTTAAAATTTTAAAAATAGGTTGCATGTTAAATGTTTGATATAAATAAGTATTGTTGTGTATTAATGAAAATATAATGTGTACATGTCGTTGCTTCTATTGCCTGTTCTATTTTTTGATTTTCCTGGCACAAAACTCCTTTATAACACTTATCTTTTAATTTTAGTTTCTGATATGATTAGATTTACAAAGTAAGGTTATTGATTATCTTAAGTTAACTTTTAAAGTTTTAAGTAAGTTTAAAAAAAATAGTTTTTTTTCTCTGGAATTACAGGAAATATCAGTGCATGAAATTTTTTAACCAAAATTAAAACATGTTACTTTTGTAATTCAGTTTCATAAACTAAATGCATTAACAAAAACTTGATTTTTAAATCAAGAATTGGGATTTTTAGAGTAAAGTTAAAGTTGCAGTTAGTTCTTGAACTAAAAATGGATCTTTAGCAAATTCTATTGGTTCATGAATTGAGAAGTCTAGGGTTTCTTCTGAGTGATGAAGAAGGTATAGGAGATGCTTAGAAAAATCATGTATGGGGTTAAAACTTATTAGAGTGGATGCAGTTTTGAATTTCATTTTTAAACCCTAGTTTTGATGGGTTTTAAGAAATGGATCATTTCGAAATGTTGGAGTGATCGAGTTTTAAGATATTTTAGGAAGTGTTAGAGTGGTCGTGGATGAGTTCGAGGCTGGGAGGGCTAGTCGTCAGGTGGACGGGGCAGTGAGAGATCGTCGTTGACAGGTTTTGGGCAGAAACCTGTTTAATTTTCCAGGTTTTGGAAATGTGAAGTTCAAACTTGACTTCTTGATTAATGGTTCAATCTGATGTTTCCATTTGGGCATTGATGAGTTTCTGGGAGTAATACGATCATCTCTAATGATCAGGGAAGGCGGTGGTCGCCATGCATATGCACCGTGATGTTATTTCAGATGAAGTGTTTTGGGGTTTTGTTTGTTTAAACCCTAGTTTTGATGGGTTTTAAGAAATGGATCATTTCGAAATGCTGGAGTGATCGAGTTTTAAGATATTTTAGGAAGTGTTA
The DNA here is from genome assembly GCA_030765085.1 of Allium cepa. NCBI lineage: Eukaryota > Viridiplantae > Streptophyta > Magnoliopsida > Asparagales > Amaryllidaceae > Allium > Allium cepa. The sequence goes on along the minus strand of CM060930.1, from coordinate 76,618,880 downwards.
GAGTGGTCGTGGATGAGTTCGAGGCTGGGAGGGCTAGTCGTCAGGTGGACGGGGCAGTGAGAGATCGTCGTTGACAGGTTTTGGGCAGAAACCTGTTTAATTTTCCAGGTTTTGGAAATGTGAAGTTCAAACTTGACTTCTTGATTAATGGTTCAATCTGATGTTTCCATTTGGGCATTGATGAGTTTCTGGGAGTAATACGATCATCTCTAATGATCAGGGAAGGCGGTGGTCGCCATGCATATGCACCGTGATGTTATTTCAGATGAAGTGTTTTGGGGTTTTGTTTGTTGCAGGGGAAGTTTTGGTTTTGCTCGAAGTAGGTGGGTATTTGGCTCGGGGAAGTCAGGCATAAAACTTGAAGCAGGGTGGGTTGTCTCGGGTTTCAAGTGATATTACAGTTTTTAATTTTTTTTAGAACCTGAAGTTTTTAAAGTTTTGGAACTCAGGTTTGAATTTTTGAACCTAGTTTGAATTCAAATTTGAATTTTGAAACTCAGGTTTAAATTTAAAATCTCAGATTTTAAATAAAGTTTTAAAAATTTAACTTAATTAACTACTTTATTTTGTTAAGAGTAGTTTGAACTTTTGAAAATGAAGTTCTTGTCAGAATAGGAGCAAGTTTAAATGAAGTTTAAAATTTGAAAATTTAAAAAAGAATTTCAGTTTTTGAAATTGAAGAAGATTTAAATTTGAAAGTTTTAAACTAAATGTAAATTGAAGTTATTAAAAATTTTGAAATGAATTTAACTTCAAATTTTTTATAACACTTGTTTGTTTGTCTTGAAATTTTTAAAAGGGTTTTATATTGTTTAAAGTTTGTTTTGGTTTAAAATATATATTCATTTTAAATCATGTATTTAAAATGAAATTTAAAAGTAAGTTCAAAAGAAAATTTGTTTTCAAATAAATTTGTTTTTGAATATAATTTAGAAATGTTTTATCTTAAATTAATTAAGATTAACGTTTTGAAATTAATTTAATTAATGGAGTAATTAAGGAATGGTTAATTAATTTAATTAATTAATGATTTGAAATTAATGAATATTGATTAAGGATTAATCAATTTAAAATTAAGATCATAAATTAGATTTTTAAATTAATGATTAAAGAACTAATAATTAAGTAATTAAGTTTTAAATCAAGGTTAATTAATTAAATAATTCAACTTTAATTAATGGATAATTAAAGATAATTTAATTTGTAATTAATCTAAGTTAACTACTTAATGAAAATATTTAGAGAATAGTTAATGAAGGTCATTAACCATGATTAATAATTAATTAATGTGGTTAATTTTTATAATTAATTAGATTAATTAATTTAATAATAATCATTTGTGAATGGTTTGAGTATAATTACTTAATGAAGTAATTAAGAAATTAATTACTTAAGGTAATTAATTTAGTTTAATGTGATTGTTTATTTTAATTAATTAAGTTTAAATAATTTTAAACACTTGAGGTTTTAAAGATAATTACTTTATGTAATTAATGATTTGGAAAATACTTAGTGAAGTAATTAATTAATAATTATAGGTTGTAATTTATTGAAGATGTTTAAGAATGAAGTAATTTGGATTAAATTACTTAGTAATTAATCAAGGGATTAATTAAGAAATTAATTAAGGGATAATTAATTTGGTTTAATAAAGTAATTAAGTTAGTTAATTACTGAATGTAATTTATCTAGGATGATTAATAATTATGAGTTAATTACTTAAGGTAATTAATTTTAATAAAGTAATTAATTAAAATATTATTAAGGGTCATTAATTAATGATGTATTAAAGATGATTAATTATGATTAATTAGTCAATGATAAGTGATTAAAGGTAATTAATTAATGTAATTAATTAAGGATTAATGTGAATAATTATCGTTAGTTAATTAATTGAAGTAATTAAATGTTAATTACTGTTTTGTTGAGAATAATTAATTTGTGAAATTAATTAAGGATAATTACATGAATGTAATTAAGAGTAATTAATCAAGGGTGATTAATTAAGGTGATTAATAATGAATAATTAATGAATTGAGTGAATCAATTAAATGATTGAGTAAGCAAGATTTATATTGGTGAAGTAATTAATTTAGTTTATTTTAAATTAATTGAAAATAAAGTAATTAATTTAATTCATTTTAAATTAATTAGAGATGGAGATAGTTAATTTCATTCACTTTAAATTAATTATTGATGTGGTATGATTAATCATTGCTTATGTATGAATGGATGACATTGATTTGTCTTGGATGCTTTGAGATCTCAGGAATGAGATAAGTAATGTTGTGTGGTACGAATGCTTGGTTGCATTGTCATGATAACATAGATTATCTATTGTGATGGTAATATATGGATTATCTATTTTGATATTGATAATGTGGATTACCTATTATTTGATAATGTTGATTATCAATTGTGATTTGTGAGTTATTTATTTGTGTGTATATAGATACTGTATTGAATTGTTTTAAACCTTAAAACAACTTGGACCTAAAAGACACGCTTTGGATTTCGATGAGACCGGGATCGGGTTTTCATATTTGGATATCCGAAAATCACACTGATTCCAATTAAACGTTAGGTCGTGAATCCAAGTAGAGCTTTGTGAAGACTCGAGGTGTAAGGACTATACGTCATTATAACTCTAAGGGTGATTTCGTGATGAGTTTGACGAAAATAGTACTTATAGGTTCGAGATGGTAGTTCAGATTGCAAGGGTTATCGTTGTTAACTCTGAGGGTGATTCCAAAATGTGTGTAACGAGATAATACCTTCGGTTTCGTTCGAACCCGGAATGAACTTGTATGGATTGAGTGCTTTCAGAACATCGTCAGGTGGACGATGAGCATTCTAAGATGATATGTCCTATAAAGGTAATCGTAGCCTCAAGCCTCATCAACCGGGAATGGCTAAGACAAGGGAGGTGTAGCAAGGCTTCGTGGGTAGCCCCCACTTGAGAGTGAGATTTACCCCTATCTAGAGGTTCCTTTATATCGGCTGTGTGGGCGGTTGCTAGCTACAACCGCGGGGTTGTCTTATTTGGAACTGTTCAATAAGGAATAGTTCCGGCCTTGTGTTGCAGGGGAGCGGGCGTACTCCTCGATACATTGATCTAGGCCACGTACTATGACAGGAGGTACCCCAGTAGCCCTGCCATTGTATGGAATCCAAAATCCAATAAGTGCCAACGGTTTTGATTGTATTACCCACTTTTGTGGCTAGTAGCTGGAATTTAATAGATGTAACAATTTCGGCTATTTCATATTTATTTGAAAACCCTAGACCTATTATAATATCACTGGATTTCCTATCAAATGTTTTGGTTAGCGTAAGGTAAAAACTTTTCCATGTTTATGTGTGGGAAGTCTTACGTGATACCTTTCTTTTCAAAAGGTTTTTGAAAGTTAAGCAACCTTAACCTGTTACTCACACCTGACCCATGTCCGACCCGGAGTTTATTTCTGTTTTTCTTAAACTCTTGGGTACTCAAATTTTACGAGTAACCAAGGGATTCATGTTAACTTTGATGAATTATGGAGGAGCAAATGTAGCAGGAGGCTTCTGCGTTATAGTTATATAGTATTCCGTTGTGTTGGTGTCTCTGAGTCATTGTTTGAGTTGTTTTCTACTGTGTTGTAATAACTAGACAGGTGTTTATAACTGTCTAGTATGTGTTGTATAATCTGTGTAACTCTGATTGTGATTGTAAATATGTAATGTTTATGTTATTAATATAATTTATTCGTTTCACTTTTTAGATTCTGATATTGTTTCTTTCTTCTCTTCTCTCTTTTCTCTTTCTATCCCTTCCTTTCTTAAAAATGATGTGATTTTCTATGGTATTAAAGTCGGGTCGTTTCAGACACTTCGTTTGTCTATTAATTTTTATTTTAAACTTTTCATAAAATGTCACATTCTTATATATACACACACACACACACTTAAGTATACGCATTTACCTTAAAACATATTCTTACTATTATAAATGTATGTGTTGCATTATACAATAGAGTTTACAATGTTTTCAATAACTTTTAACCGACGAAAAGTCGAAAATTCGAAAAATGAATTTCAGTCACATTTCTGATTTTCTTCAAACAAAATAATTTCTAATTTGAAATACTATTTCACTATCATTATTAATTATTTAAAAGAGTTTAATTTATTTATATAATCTACTATTTGAATATTTAAAATTTATTAAATATTCGAAAATCAAAACGGAAATATTCTGGATCGTTACATTCTCTCTTCCCATTTGCTCCACACATGATGAAATGACGCCACACTTCCGCCAATCAACTCCATTTCACGAGTGCTCGACAACCAATTCCACACCATCAAGCTCGGTCACCTATGTCAAAACCTGACTTAACATCCACTTGCGACTGTAGCAAGTGTCGCTTTTTCCACATACAACCGCACCTACCCGAACCACCACTAATCGGTGCCTCTTCCCATGAGAAACCCATCCCCGCCTTTTGATTTACCCAACTTCACCTAAAACTGCCTCCAAGTCATAATCCTTGCTCAGCCGCTGCACACATCCACCCACTCAATCATCACCGCACTAGACTAAATCCATATAGATTTGATGCTTGCACCCTTACGAACTTAACGAATTTGGTTTCATAATTTATTTTCAATCGAATCACTTGATTTTGATTTTTAATGGAGGTGGCTAGATTTATTTTCTACAAGAAAAAATAAAAAGAAGAGAAACTGGAAAAATGAGAAAGTGAGAAAGAAAAGTAAAGTGTGGGGTTTATTTTAAGTTATAATTTCAAACGCTTCGCTGCATAATGTCACGTGCGCGTACTAACTAGGAACGAAAGAAATAAAAATAAAATCATGCATAAGAATGTGACATGATTCCAAAACAATAATAAAATGCACCGGCTATCTCATTTGGTGAAATTTTAAAAATACCAACGTTTACAAAAAATACATCAAATGATAATTTAAATATTTTCTAAATTAAAAATTATGGAAAAATTCTATAAATTCATTTGAAAATACGTCATTAAAATTCAAGTCTCTTTATTAATAATTGATTTACTTGTTATTTATTAAATTTGAATCGAACTTGAATATTTTAAATAATTAATTAATCCCATTCGAAGCGTTAAAATTTCGGATCATTACAGATAGTTTATATTACATCGTTTGATGATTTCTGAGTTTTGATGATGATTTTCAAATATGTATGTTTTACCCAATTGACATTGTTTTTTGATTTAAGATTTGATTATTTTTTATGGGTGATGACATCTTTTATGCATGGTTTTGTGATATTCCACATTGAATGACGCTTTGGGACTTGTTTATGATACTACAATACGTCATTCATACATTACCACACACGCACACATGCGCACGCAAGCGCACACACATTGATGTTATGATTATTGTTTGAATTATTTTGATGGTGTTATCATATTATTAGATCCATCATATATTGAGTTTCATATGTATATTGACCATTTGATTCAGATATAGTCTGACCCGTGTATTATTTATATAATACTTGGATTAGTCCAAGATATTTCAAGTACAGGGAAAATATGACCAGCTTGTGTTTAGGCATAGAGGAGATTAGGATGTAGTACTATTGTATATCAACCGAATATTATATAATTTGATACATGTATATTCCATTTGGTATATTGGGCATACTATGTATATTAATGTATTACATATTATCGTTGTGATTGACTCGGTGATCTTTGATTTTTTCTGTATATTGTATGTTGTTCCATCTTGGAAGCACACATGTTTATTGAATACATACAAGTGTTAGCCTAATGGAATATTCACGTGTGTACCCCATAACATCTTATTCTCCGTATTATCTAGTAGTAATTCTCTGTAGTACTCTTGGATGGTATGGGTAAGTGGTGGGGGTGTTTACATCTAGTACCAATCTAGGTTTAGATCAATACATCATATATATGTGACACAAGTCAAGGTCTTAGAGAAAATTATAGTCCCTATCCCCTTGGGTATGTTGGGTAATTACCCTGTATTAAAGGGATAATTGATTATTAGGGTAATCATTTAAGTACGTACTTGTTATTTTTCCTATTATATATATGTATGTATTTATTATTAATATTGTTCCTTTTCGTATATCTTAGTGCTTTGTTTCCATGTGGAACTTAAGAGTAGTTAAGCAAGCCGGTAGCGTTTTGCTGAAGGTGATTAAACATCTACGTGGCTTGAATATGAATGAAATGATCTAGTGGTGATCAGAATTGCGCAACGAAAACTAATAGATAGTTTTCCGATGAAGGCATTTGTTTGCTTGTTTGAAAATGTATGTATTGATACTTGTTTGATTTTATGGATGATGTGTGATATTTTTTATTATTATTGATGAATTAGATGTGTATATATGAATTTTTGAATGTATGAATATGATTGGAAATATTTTAGCATTTAATTTATGGTGTTAATTTGTCTATCAAGTGCTTTAAGAATTTTGATCGATGAACTTGGCAAACATTATCATTAGATATTCCCAAACACCGAGATGAAGCATTTCGACACAATTTATTAAAAATGAACATAGTGTTTTGGAATGAATATGGAGTATTGAAAAATATCATGTGTGTGTGTGTGTGTATAAAGCGTATTTGTGGAAATTGGGGGAAAAATAAAGTATTTGAAAAGTATGATTATTTTATATAGGATATATATATAATCTAGAAAACAAAATATCTTATTTAATGGATCTTAAATTAAAATGAAGTCATAAGCTGTGATTGGAAGTAGTTTTAAAAAAGTTAAAACAAAATGAAAAGAAATGAAATATCATTAAAAAAATCTCAAATTGCAAAATGTAATGGAGGGAAAATATATAAATGAAAGAAAGTAAACAATATGAATTAGATGTTGTGAAACAAAATGATTTTTGAAGTGAATGTTATAACTGCTTATTTATTATTTTGAAAATTCAAAATATTATGTTGGAAAAGAACACAATATTTTGAAAAATTGAATGCTTGAAAAAAAACAATGTTTGGAGAAAAATGAAGAATTACTATTTTGGAAAAAATGTAAAGATTTTGGTAGTGATATAAATACTACTTTGGGAAGTAACTAATGTTTCAAAAATTATACTTTTAGTGATATTTGAAACTTAAAACAAAAAAAATCCACAGCATTTTTTAAACGTATGAAATTAAAAGAGAGCCTAAACTCTAATTGCCCATTGTTACCATATGCATACATGTGTGGATTCACTTCAACAATCCAATGAAAGTTGGGAAAATAAACATCCCATATACTTAATGCACTTAATCACACCATGTATTACAACAACTTTTTATATATTCTATAGTATAGTTCTTTTCTACATGAACAATAAACATATGAGAATAAAATATATAATCGGTGAATTGCATTACTAAATATTGCGACATTATAGCCACATCCAGTAGCTTCTTTTAATATATTACCAGACTCAAACAAAAGCTCATTTATGTTGTACGTTGGTAACAAGACTCATTAATACAGCATCAACATTACAAGACAATAATCCATGCATTTTTAGAAAAACGATTGTAAAATAAGAGCCATTAGAGTACAAATAAAATAACAATCTTCATACTTCAAATTCATTTTTGAGAACCATCATACAATGTACCCCCAAATTTATGTGCATTTCTAATAACAAAAAAGGGAAGAAAAAACCGTCATCGAATAAAAATAAAAATTTATATTTAGTAATAACAATTTACAAAATGGTAGCCATATTTTTGCAAATAATGATGAAATTTAAATAGCATGGAATTCAACGCACCATATTTTTCAAATTTTTTATCTGATTTCAATGAACTATCCCATTCCAAAACGATAAGAACATAAGCAACAAATTTATTTTAGGTGTATTGGAGTTTTCTAAGCTAAAATTGCAAATTACTAATGTAGGCCTGCGAACATTAGAAAAATTGTAACATCCATAACTTAAGTTCTAATTCATATTTTTGCAATCTAAAACTTGTACTGGAAAGCTACTTCACTATATAACAATTCACACTTCGAAACCATAACTTGATTTCATGTTTTTGACCTTTGAAAGTTGTCGAAAAGTGGTTAAACATTAATGTTGAGTTTCTTTTACTTTACATGGTTTCATACTTATCATACTTCTTTATAATGGTGACTAATGTTTAAATCGAGTTAAGTATAGGTGCCCAAGAGACTAATTGGACATATGGATGGTGATATCTCACTTATGCATGCTTAATAGCAAGGAAAATTACTTAAAACACTAATAAAAAGGCATTGTATGCATCTGTATATGTGATATTAGATTGTTTCCCCATGTTTTGGGGTGCCCGTATTGGGATGCCTCTTCAAAGATGTATATCATATAATTATATTGTGTTTTGAATTTTTGGAATGCTCTTCATATATGAAGACTCTGGCGGAATTTTCTAAAAAATCTGGCACTTGAAATATTTTCACTAATTTTTATTGTGCGTGAAAATACATAGTCGTTGAATTAAATATATTTAAACTATGGCATACGATAGGAGAATTAAAATTAGAGGATCGTGTAATTTGGTTTGGTTGAAGATTTTAGATATAAGAAAAGTCAGGGTATCAGTTGTTTAATGTCTTCCTATAAAAAATTACAAGGACACAATTTTCATAAGGGTGGGAGTCAGTAACAACCTTGCTTTCAATGTCGTATAGTTAAATAAATTTAGTTTAAATAAGATGTTTAAATTAGATTTTTAAGTAACTATTATTTATGAAAATAAAATCTTACTTAAATAAATTCTGTTTAATAAGAGTTTTTTTAATAAATTGAAGTAAATTTATAAATTCTTTTAAAATAATATATATTAAAATTGAATAAAATATTTAATTAAATATGAAATATTTTTGAAGTGTAAGTAAATTAGAAGGATTGAATCTTATTTGTAAATAAATACAAGTGTAACGACCCGTAATTTTACCACTTTGAAATGGAATATTTAATTATTTTAAACATTCAAATGTAGAATTTTCAAACTTGGACAATCATGTTTTATATGATAAATAAGAACGGTAAACTTATTTTTGATATTGAATAAAGATTTTGGATTCCCCTTGTAAAATTGACAAAAGTCGGATTTCGATAAAGTTGGATAAGTATTAGAGAAATTTGTTTAAAGGATAAATAATTCCTTTTAAATATATACATATATACAATCGATATCAAACTCATTTTATAATAATAGTAATTTAATTTATAATGGTTTGATAAATATATAAAACTTGTTTTATAAAATTGAGAAATTTCATCGCATATCGATAAATCAATGTCGTATTTTTATAAATAAACCTGGGTATTGTTTTATTTTATTTTATAAGTTAAATATGCTTGTTTTAATTATCTAAAGATAATAAGATTTTTTTTGAAATTTGGTTTACATGAATAAATAGTTTTAAAGAAATGTCAAAATGTGACCGAAAAACATTTTATCGAAAATCAGCGTTTTGTTCAAAATAAGTGCCGCAACGTTATCGCACCTTTGTTAACATGTTTTGACATATATATTACAAATTTTAATAACTATATATGTTTACTTTTACTGAAAAGGATTAGAAAACTTCGAGAAGTCATTAGTAAAAATAAGTAAGAATTAACAAAAGTAAGAAAAGTGAACATCAAATCACATCAAATCAAAATCCAACAAAATAAATACTTTTCTTTACTTAACCTTTAAGTGACTAATCCATAAAGTAATAAGTAAAAGGAAGATGTTAAGTATTGAAAAAGCAGAGATTGCTTTAGGTTGAAGTAAGGTTAGTTAAGTAATTTGGTAAGAGGTTATTTTGGTAAAACTTCTTTCTTTTTCTATAAACACCCACCTCCTTCTTCACTTTCATTCACATTTCTTCTTCTTCTTTTCTTAAGCTTCATCAGCTTATTTCTCTTCTCTTTACTGGCTTCCATGCCATATAAAAAAGTTATAAAGAAATAATGTCAAAATATCTACAAAATATTCAAAAGAAATCAATGTTCAACCTCTTCAAATCAAACTCCTCTTTTCTCCATATTTTACCTCTTCTTCTCTCGGACATAACTTCTTTAAACTAGAACCAAAATGCAAAATTGTTTTATGAAAATCATATATTTTTCCAATGGCTACAACTTTCATGTTGACCACTTTGTCTTATTCTAAAATTAACAATGTCAAAAATCCACTTCTTTCCAGTGCATTCTCTAGCCCAGTTTTTAAGCCAGAGAATAAGCCATTTTTTTTTTATCATAACTAGAACATAACTGATCCAAATTAAGAAATTATTTTTTAAAACCATATTAAATTTCAGTGGCTACAACTTTTATGTTGATCACTTTTTCATTTTTTAGGTTTGTTATACCTGAAACTCAATTATTTGAAATGCATTTTCAGGCTTTATTTTTGTCAGTTTGACAATACTTCTTCTTCATTCTATCATGTCTCCCTCAAAACTACTTGATTCAAGGGATTATTTTTTTCAAATTCAAGATAAAAGAATTTTCAACAACATTTATTTTACAACTTTTCTAAATTTTGAGATTTAAAGGGCCTAAAACCAGATACAAGATAACCTATTTTTCGGATCTTAATCTTGAGAATTCAAGTTCAAAGCTCTACCACTTCTTCTCTATACTTTCGGCCATTCTCCATTTCAAGCCTTGGCCAAGCATTAGGAAGGAAGAATTCGGGCTTATTTTCATCTGGTTCCAAAGCATGGTAGGAAGCATGCGATAGATCTTAAGTTTCTTGCCTTAATGTTTTACGGAGTGGAATCCAAAGTAAGTTATTTCTTATTTTAAGTTCATTAAAACCATTGCTAAGTTGAAAAACATTAAATGTTAAGTGTTGTTTGAAAACCTTTGTTGAATGCTTGTTTACTTTGTTTTCTAAAACAATGGTTTTATTTCCTTGCTCAATATTATGTTTGGATGGTTAATTAAGTAATTTAAAATTTAGAAGTTGAATACTTAATAGGGTATGCAGTAACGACTTGTGTACGTGTTTCGTCTGTGAGATCCAAGGAGACTTTGTTTCGAAAGTGTTATAATTTCAAAGTGTTTTGGTTTCGAAAGTGTTATAACTTTGAAAATGCTATAATTTGGAAAATGGATATATATTGGAAATGAAAATGATATCGTATTTGGTTTCAAAATGGAAATGATATTTTGGTTTTGAAGTATAAGCTGTTTTGAAATGACTGTGGTGTAATAATAACATTTGGTTGTTAAAGAGACTGGGTTCGGAAGTTGTCATACTCTCTGCCAACTCCGAAAACCACTTTAACAACCGTATACGCAGTGGAGATTCCAGAATGAAGTAGGATGGCGGCGACGTTCTATTGAGGTACGAACGTGGACCCGACTCCCGTGAGTTGGCATAAGGTGGCTAACACTGGAGCGATTGACGGGCTAATGAGGTAGCTCCTTTTATCGGACACACTTCTTTGATACCATTCTATTACTTTGTGATTGATTGGGGACCTTTGATTTTTTTGGGGTGTGGCTTGAGGTGGGCGGTAGTGGCTGCTACGCGTTACCACCGGCCGGAAGCATAATTGGTATATCTACCCTGGCATTGCCTAGTTGTGCCGTGTCACCTACCCTATAGCGCCTTGTACGAGTTTGATTTTTATTGTACCTATGGAGTATCCTCCGGTAGCCTCCCGATCAGGAGGTATTACGGTACTGTATAGACTACTGGCACTATAAAATGTGTTAAGGTGGATATGGGTAATGCCTTAACGCTATTTTTAAATATAATATACTTTACTTTAGACATTATTATAATAGCGTATATTACTGCATAGTTAGATAGTTTAATGGATCCTTAGAGGGTGGTTATCCTAAACATCCTTTGAGTTACTTGTATTTCAGTTGTTATTTCACTTGAGTTGGATTTATTGATATAAGAATGTTAATCCCGACTCGAGTGTTTGTGTTTTGCTTTACGCTCGAGTCAGAATGAGTGATACAGTTTTGAGACTACATAAAGATACCACACGGTTGGACGAGGGATGGAAGATGTCGAAGGGAAAGCCTGGATGCTCCAAAATAAATATCAAACCATTTAAACCCAAGATAAAATTAAGTGTTATAAATATTTGATAGAATGAAGAGTTGATTTATCATTTATTATTGTGTTTATTTTATCAATTGATTGTTTGGTTGTTTGGATTACTCTCGACCAGTTTATGAGCATTGATTATTATTTATTGATTATTGACTTTGCTCAACCAGTTTATGAGCAATTAATTATCCATATGCATGAACTGGGTAGAAAATAATTGTAGGATAACACCTTGTGATTTATTTCATGATTTGACTATAAGGTGTTTAGCGGTAATATTTGGTTCACTTCAATTTAATGAATTGTTTTGAAAATTGGTTTTCAAATGAAAATGTTATGAAATATTTTCCCTTTAAAAGAAATAAAAATGTTTGGTAATGAATATTTTGAAGTTATATTATATAAAAGTGATTTATATAAGAATGGTTTTATAAAAACGTTTTATGAAACGGGAAGAATTTCGAGGACTAAACCCGATAGTTTTAAGATGATTTTTTAATGGATTTGGAAAATGAAAATTATTATAGATTTGAAAATACTTGTGAATATTAGTGTGAAATGATTTATCGCTTCGGGATATAAAATGATTTGTTATGTTACCGGTGATTCGGGTAACCCGTAACTAAAAAGTGGGCACATGTTTTTGGTATAGTCCGCTCTTGGAATAGAAGGATGTACTTATTTATCGATTCTATGAAGGCTGGGACCCAGTTTCCCTATTATTAGGAGAAACCTCCCGATTTTGTTGCATATGGTTTGATATGTTTTATTATAGTATTTGGGGTTTCAAAAGTGATTTGATTTAAGATCCTGAAGAAAAGTATAATTTTAATATAAAAGATATATATATTTCGAAAGTTTTGAAATAAAAATTCGAGAATAAAGTCCAAAGAGATAATTTTCGTAAAGGTAATCAGATTTGAAAATCTAAAATTGAAGATTAAGCCTAAGTGGGTAGCTTTGGAAATGTATATTGTTTGTTGCATCGTAGGCTCCATGAGTCCTACTTGCGGTAGGAGAACTACATTGGCCTGATTATGTACCTAATTGGGTACCCAATTTGCTTGATTTTAAATATTTGGAAGTTGGTTTAACTTGAATTTCAAATATCAGAATGAATTTAGCAATTAAATTTTTGAGTTTAATTTATCGAAGTTGGGTAAAAATTTGAATCTTCGGTTTTAAGCTGATTAAAAATATTTCAAAGGCTTAGAAAATTTATATTGACAAAACTGAAGATAATGGAAGCTTTAGAATTGAATTTGGAAGTGCTTTGTTCAGTTTTGGAAATTTATCGTTTAAATCGATATTTAAAAATAGCTTTTCGAGACACAGTCTCAGAATTCGACGAAACTAGTTCCATTAGATCTGTAATATTGTATCATTATCGGATTTCAATTTTGTAGCATTTGGAGTGATCATTTGGCCGTACGATAAGCAAACGCGCTGAAATTTATATTGAAATTTAAATTTATAGCTGTGTCCAAAAGCTATCTTCTCCATACGACCGGGTTTGGACCCAAAACCTTTTCCATTACGTCCGGATAGGGATTTAACATTGTAAACGCCTTGCGGCACACCTCGATTGGAGATCGAGATTTTGTGTTCCATTAACCGAGACGATTTAAAATTTAAAATATAAATAATATTATTATATCAGAATATTGTGTCAAATCCGTACATACACATGTAGAATTTTAGAGATGTGTCTTACCTAATAAACACGCGTCTTCTTCCTTTAATTTTCTTTGCCGTAAATTTTTTTTTTCAAATAAAAAGAAAGAAAAAAAAGCAAACGAAAACTATCTTCGTTCAAAATCGAGCAGAGAATAAAGATAATGGCCGCTCATTCTCTTTAAATCGAAATCAAAACCGTGGCTTTCTACTTTCCCTCTTCTTAATTTCATACGCCCAAATGAAAAAATATATAAGAATGGCCGAACTAGTTTGAAGATATATATACATGCGACTTCATCAGCGATGCCAAATCGAGATTCATGGGAGGATTCTGGGCCGATAATCGATTGAATTGAAGGAGAGATGCGCGGGGTAGCGCAATTCGAAGTGGGCGGATCACTCGAAGGGATGGCCGAAATCGCATAGTTGTGGGTTAACTTCGACGATGCGGGTCAGTCGAAGGGATGGCCGAAGTCATGTAGTTGTGGATTGACTTCGGCGAACTCATAGGCGTCGAGCAAGCATGAGGGGCGGCTGTGGCTCGAATGGCATGCGCGTACGCGCGATGGTGGAATGCGCAATGACGAGTGTGATGGTCAGGATAATCGCGATGGTGGGTAATGGCGAAAGGTTTGAGCGATGGTGTAGTCGAGGATGGTGGCTAGAATTTCGATCGACAGTAAGGTATTCGATTTGTTTTTTAATCTAAACTGGATTAAATAAAAGTACATACTTACAAATTTGGAAGAGATAAATTTTACAGTAAAATAGTTTAAAGTTATTGAGCCAATGAATTGGGCAGAGAGTAAAAGTATATACAGAGATTTTTATAGATAAAGTGGTAAAAATAGGAATTTTATCATGTTTAAAGCTTATGTAAAAATTAGATTTTTAACCTATAAATTATTCTTGTAAAAATAAATAGGCTATTTCAAAAGAAAAATAAAATAAAATACTTTACAAATATCCATTTTTATTTTCGAAGTTTATTTTGGAATAATGTATAATGGAGATAAATTTGCCTAATAAACTTATTTAATTATTTTAGTCACTAAAAATATTTTATTTTAGGAATTTGTTTAAATTCAATTTTTAGGAAATTAATTGTTGAATCAATTCAAATGATAATTAATCGTTCAATTTTTTTCCAAGTGTTAATAAAATTATATAATGATTTACAAGGTCTAATACGGTGAAGAAAATCAAGCTGGAATAAAAATGGGTTGCATGCATAGTCAAAGGTGAGATCTTCTCACTCAAATTAAAATTTGAATTTTAGTTATTGATTGACTGTTTGGATGTGGTAGTGTGTATATATATATACACACATATTTGGAGTGATTGATTTCCCGCATTATATAGCGGATGAGACCCTATGCGCCGCATAATAGCGGATGATATTATATTAATCCCATATACCGCGATATTCCACCTCGAAATGGAATTGGTATTTAATTGTTGGGTAACATCCGTGAATGCAGGGAAATAGGTTGGAGGAATCCAACTGGATTCCTCAAATATTTTAAATTTGTTTCAACATTATGTGTTGATTTATTTATAATCTGTGTATGATTATAATTGTGATTGAAATCGTTGAAGGCTATAGTTTGGACGAATATATTTTTGGTATCGTAAGATACCAAAAATATAAAAATTGGATTTTTGGAAATTAAAGTAAAAAACTTTAAGTAAATTCATTTTTAAGAATTGGTGAATTTAAAAGAAGGAATTTAAATGGGTTGAAATCTTATCGAATTAATTGCAAAATATGGGAAAAGTTTTTAATAAATGGATCAAAAGTTGGAGAATTTATTCAAAATTCAGATTTTAAATAGTTGGAAGAAATATAGGAATTTGTTTTAAAAGATAATAAATTTGGTGTTTGAATGAGAATTTGATTTGGTGTTCTAAAATAAATCTTTGGGAAATCGATTTGAAGTTGATTTTGTGTTTTAAAATAAATCTTTGGGAAATTGATTTGGAAATCGATTTGGTGTTTGAAATAAATGTTTGGAAAATCAATTTGGAATTTGATTTGGTGTTTGAAAATGAATATTTGGAAATCGATTTGAAAATCGTATATCAGCGGATATTTGGAAATTTAAATTCATAATGGGAATTTTATAAAGGAAAGGGAATTTTGTTTTAAAAATAAATATTGGTTTATTTTTAAAAGTGTGGAAAGAAATTTACAGATTTGGAATGTAAATTAAAATAAATCAAGAAGGATTTATTAATTGATTTAAATGTACTATTTTGAAAAGGGAAGTGTATTTTCCCTAGAAAGCCGAGTATATTTTCGAAGTAGCTTATAAATATAACTTTAAAGCTTCAAAATTGGTTTTAAAAAGAATGTTTATTGGAGAATTATTTTTGTAAATTGTTTTTAAATCTTTAAAGTGAATATTATTAAATTAATTATAGAAGTGATTATTTAAAGATTTAATTGATATTTGTTTTGGAAAATGGTTATTTAAAGAGTTATACCCTATCTACTAACTTTATTTTAAAATTAGATTTGGACTTGAAGTTTTATATGAGATACTGGTATAATGTTTCCATAGATAATGTTTAAATAAGTGTTTAGAAATAGTTTTTATTCCAAATGTTTCCAAGTATATTTTGGATAAGTGATTTGAATTATTTTAAAGTGTTCGGACTCGGCATATTTTCAATGGAAATAAATATATGGAAATTTATTCTGCATGAGGAAAGTGATTTGAAATTTGTTTTCAAATGGTTAAAGTGTTAAAAATATAACTTACGAAGATATTTTGATAATAAATAATTTGGGGGAAAAATTATTTAAATCTTGGTGACTATTGTTAATATTGTTTGATAGATAACTGACTATCAATATTGGCCTTTAACTGGCATTTGAATTTCGATGCGACCGGGGTCGGATTCCAAATGGATATTCGAAAACCACATCGGATCTTCGTGACAGATCTTTTGTTTAAAAGATCGAAGTGGAAATTGTTTTGATTTGTTTGAAATCTGAATGTAACACTTATTTTTAAAATAAGCGCTCGTTATTCGGATTAGCCGAGAGGGGACTTTGTGTCATAAAACCCATTCTGAATAATGATAAGATGAAATGGGATTGCATTTGAAGATGGTGTTGAAAACCGGGTATTTTCGAAAGGGAAAGGATTACCTGTCGAATGTCTCTGCATCGAGTTGCTCTGGTATAGAGATTTTATCACCCTTTGTGATGGGGAGTCCAGACTTGATTAGTGAATATCCGGATTGCAAGGGATTCTTTGAAGTGCCTTCGGTTTCGTTCGATCCCAGAACAGACTTGTATGGATGTGTGTCTGACGTTACACTTTGAGATGTAAAGCTGGTTTCTATCAAATACATTTCTATTGGTGACGAAGAATTTATTCTCTTAGCTTAACACTCTTCTTTGAGACGTACGAGCTCAGAGGTTATGTTGTTGATGGTTACTAGCGATACATTCCCAATTTGGTAATGTGGCATATGAAGTGCTACTGAACATTTGTTGACCGAAGCATGGTTTTGTGAAAAGCGTAGCTTTGTGACGAGACTTCATCAGACCTCACAACCCAAAAATGGTCAAAACAGGAGGAATGCAACAAGACAATTTGGGGGTAGCGGCCTCATGGTATGTCCATTTTCTTCTGGAAAAGGGTGGTATCATGGTATGGAACCCAGATATTTAACCTATGTGGTTACTGCAAATTTGTACTTTGTGGTTGTTGCTGGTGGTTGAGGATCCTCGGATAAAGGTTAACGACCGGGGATGGCATACTTGTGGTAGTTACCTAGATACAGAGGTAACTCGGCCTTGTGTTGGTAGAGATCCGGCTAGGTTCTCGGGGTGTCCCTCTAGAGACGTACCCATGCGGCAATAGGAAGTTCCTTAGCCTGAACATTTGTTGGAAATCCAAAGAAACAATATGCGCCCTGTACGGATTTAGTTATATAACCTGCCTTTTACTTATGGCGGTGACCCACTATTTAACTGGTAGCTATAGTAGGCATACAATAATGGTTGTATGCTGGTTAAGATTAAAATTATATTTTCGAAAGATTTTCTGCTCTATGCACTAATAATAATATAAAAAGGATTTTCCATATCAAACGTGTTTGACTATCATAAGGAGAAATCTCCTCCAATTCTGCATTTGCATTGTGTGTGTGGCAAGAGGTTTTATAGTAGTTTCATTTTTCAAAAGAATAGCGGTTTTTTTTATTTTCTTTGTGAAAATAATTGGTTTTAAGATCTCACACCTGTCCCATGACTGACCTGGAGTTTATTGTTCTCTTTCTAAACTCTGGGTGCCTAAAACTTTCCACATGAGTAGCCTAGAGTCAGGTTATCATTATTCTGGAGCGAAGTCGAAAAAGATATGCTGTGGAGATCTGGAGGCAAGCAGGACGGCAAAGCGTATCACTAGTGTATAATATTTCTTTTCCGCTGTTGTGTTGTTGTAAACTCTTATAATGTAATGTAAAACTGATATAGTTCTTTGTTTTAAAGATATTCATTTATCTATTATATGTTGTTCCGCTGCGAAATGTGAGATTCTGTTATTGTTTTATGTTTCTTCTTCTATCTTCTTCTTCTTTAACCCTGACGGTTCGGTTTTACGGCATTCGATTGTTCGGCATTTAATATAGTGGATGTGTCGATGTCGACTTTCAGGCGTCGAAAAATTGGGTCGTTGCAATTAGATATGTGTACGTAGGAAATCACAAGCGGTAGTGATGCATCCCTTTAAATAATATAACCCTGTCATGTTTATCTGTGATATGTTGTTGTTTATATAGTGTTATTGTATCTTTCCTGCTTACTGTTTTATTCTGCATTTACATTGTTTGTTGAGTTCGCAGGTAAGAATAATATTGTCTCTCTCATCAGAGTTGTGCTGTTATAGATTTATAGTCATTGTATTTGGTATGTACTAAAGTACACTTCGTAGAATTACTAAATAAATAAATTACTCTGATAAATTATATAATTGAAATTGTATCCTATACGTTTAGTAATATTGAATATTTATCAAATATGGTGTATTAAGTTGGTAGTTTTCATTAGTAGTTTTAGGACGGATGGATTTTTCGGCAATTTTAACTGGTCTGAAAATTCAGGTCGTCACAACAAGAGTTATCTTAATGGAAAAAAAAGAAAATTAAATTAACTAATTTAAACTAGCCCAAATATAATTCAAGCCCAAGTCCTCACTGTTATTTACAAGTCCAGACCTTTCTTTTCTATTCTCGACTAATCCGCTGTCTTTATTTTGCCTTAAATTAATATCAAGTAGAAAATCAAATTCGAAAAGGAAAAAATAATACAATCGTGCACGAGCACCGGGTGGTGATTTTGGTAACGTCGAGTTCATCAAAGGAGGTGAGCGACACCTATTACACGCACATAGTTGAAGGTCAATTCATCCTAGAGGTGATTAGGCGATGGAAGCACGAGCTATAGACATATATAACCTGATGCAGTAGATAATGAAGGCGGGTCGATGGAGGCAGCAAGCGACAGAGAGACTACAGGCGACGATTTGAGCATGGGCTGGTGGTGTTGATGTGTCAATGGATGTTGGTGGCTCCCTGAGTAGGTGGAGCAGCAATGGCAAATATAGTCAGCGATATAGGGGAGTGAGCATTATTTCAGTGAGTTTTACACTCACACAATATATATATCTTATCCCTATGCAAAAATTATATTTACGTCATATATATTGCTTGAATTGATTTTTTAAATTGATTGTTTGATCCATTGGATTGTGATTGCTTGTTATTTGAATGTTAGTTGATTGTGTTGTTGGGTGTGTTAGTTTGCAAATGGAACTCTGTCCATTTATGAATTGAACTATATATATTTGTATTTATTTATATGTCAATTAGTGTATTTTATGGATCACTGAAGTTCGACAGAACTCGACTCAGGTTATCAGATGTGTGTGTGTGTGTGTGTGTGTGTGTGTGTGTGTGTATATATTGACGACCTTAAATTTTGGACAATTGAAATTGAAAAAAATTAATTGATTTTAAATATTTAGAAGTTATTTCAACTTGAATTTCAAATTATAACTATGAATTTGGCAATTAAATTATTGAATTTAATTTATTGAAGCTGGGTCGTTACAATTTGGTACCCTGAATTTTGGACAACTGAAATTGAAATTTTTTTAATTGATTTTAAATATTTGGAAGCTATTTTAACTTGAATTTCAAATTATAACTATGAATTTGGCAATTAAACTATTGAATTTAATTTATTAAATTTGGGTAAAATATTGAATCTTGATTTTTAAGCTGATTTAAAATATTTCAAATGGTTCAAAATTTTATATTGAGAATACAGAAGATAATGGAAGCTTCAGAATTGGGTTTAAAGGCATTTTGTTCAGTTTTGAAATTTTACTGTTTAAATCGATATTTAAAAATAGCCTTCTGAGGCACAGTCTTGGAATTCGACGAAACAAGTTCCATTGGATCCGTAATAGTGTATTATTATCGAATTTCAATTTTCGTAGCACTCGAAGTTGTCGTGTAACCGTACGGTAAATAAACGCGTTGGAATTTAAATCGAAAATTCGATATTTTAACTGGGTTCAAAAAGCTATCTTCTCCATACGATCAAATTTGGACTCGGAACCTTTTCCATTGCATTCGGAATGGGCGTATAACATTATAAACGCCTGGCGGCACGCCTCGATTGGAGATCGAGACTTTGAGTTGCGATAATTGTAACAATTTAAATTCGAATTTAAATTTTAAAAAATAAAAATTTTAAAAAATAAATAATATAATTAGCACTGTAGCAAGAGAGAGACGTAGAGATAATCCTAGCACGTGTTGCCTCTTTTCCGTATTAACACGCGTGGAGGAAAGTAAAAAGTTTACGGATAAAAAATAAAATAAAAACAAGAAATAAAATTACATCGTTCCCTCTTTCATTTCTTAACCCTTCGAAGTCAAAGCAAGGCCACTTTATTCTTCAAATCAGCGAAAAATAAATTTAAAACAAAATCAATGGCTAGGGCAAAGTTCCCAAACTCGAAATTAAAACAAGAGATGGCAGGCGACGTCGAGGCCGAAGTCGTGATGGCGATCGACATTGGAGGGGTCTCGATGGTTGTAGGTGGTTGTGAATAATGAAAGGATGTTGCGCGTTGTTCAAGGGAGGTCTGAAGAAGTAGCTGGCAACTGCGAGGAGGAGTTCGCGTGCACAAGTGGTCGTGATCTAGTTCAGTGTGAAAGGCCGACTCAGGTGAATTCGTTCTGGACAGTGAGTGAGTGTCAGTAAGGTATACTTTTATTTATTTTAATTTATTTTAGTAAATAATATATTTTTTACATATGGGAAAAAAACCAGAAAAATAAATAGATGAATGTATACATATTTGTATGTAATACAGTGAACAGAAAGTCATTTCTTTTATTCAGTTTTACTAAAAACTATATAGGGTTGAAAAGGGATTTTAAAACATTTTGATTTGAATAATTTATAATAAAAAAATTGGACCTTTGGTTTATATAGATTATTAAAGGAAACTAGTTTAAATTAAAGTTAATAAAAAGGGATAGTTGATTATTTGATTTATTTAAGCGAATAACTTGGTTAATTATCTTATTTAATTTATTTTTGATACTAAAGGATATTTTTAAAGGGAAGATTAGTTTAAACTAAATTATTAGTTGACTAAATTAAATCCTTAGTTTAAAATTAAAAATATTAGTTGAATTAAAATTATAAAATAAAAATTTATTATTCGATTTATTCGAATATTAATAAATTTATATAATGTTTATACAAGGTTAAAATCATGGAAAGGCAAAATGGAGATTGGAAATGGATTGCAAAATAGAAAGGGCAAAGGTGATATCTTCTCACTCAATCAGATTTGTTTGATTTAAATTTTAAATAGTTGAATTTAAAATTATTGATTGTGTGCTTGGATGATTAGTTTATTATTATTATTAGTTATAATAGTTTAGACCCTATGCGCCACATAGTAGCGGATGATATTATATTAAGCCATATACTATGATATTCCACCTCGAAGTAGAATTGGTATTATATATGTATTTGAAGTGATTGATTTCCCGCATTATATAGCAGATGAGACCCTATGCACCGTACAACAGCGGTTGATATTATATAAAATCCCATATACCTTGATATTCCACCTCGAAGTGGAATTGGTATTTAGTTGTTGTGCTAACGTCTGTGGATGCAGGGAAACAGGTTGGAGGGATCCAACTGGATTCCTCGAATATTGAATTTGTTTTATATGTTATGTGTTGATAATCTCTGTTTGATTATATTGTAATTGAAATCGTTGGAGGCTAAAATTTAGCCGAATATATTTTTGGTACCGTAGGGTACCAAAAATAGATAAAAATGGATTTTTGAAATTTAAGTAGAAAATTTATAGTAAAATTTATTTTTTGAGAATGGGATAAATTTAAAAGAAGGAATTTTAAAAGGATATTATTTTTGAATCCTATTGAATAAATTCCAAATTATGGGAAAAGATTCTAATAAATGGATTTCGAGCAATATTGCTAAATAGTAGAAGAATTTATTTAAAATCAGATTTTTAAATAGTTTGAAAGAAATAAAGAGATTTATTTTAAAAGAAAATAAATTTGGGAAATCGATTTGGTGTTTGAAAATAAATCTTTGGGAAATCAATTTGAAAATTTGATTTGGTGTTGGAAATGAATTCAAAAATCAATTTGGAAATGAATTTAGAAATGAATTTGGAAATTGATTTGGTGTTTGGAAATAAATTAGGAAATCAATTTGGGATTTGATTTGGTATTTAAAATCAATTTGGAAATCAATTTGAAAATTGATTTGGTGTTGAAAGTGAATATTTGGGAATCGATTTGAAAATCGTATATCAGTTGATATTGGGAAATTTAAATTCACAATGGGAATTTTATAAAGGAAAGGGAATTTTGTTTTAAAAATAAATGTTGGTTTATTTTTAAAAGGTGTGAAAAGAAATTTACAGATTTGAAACATAAATTAAAATAAATCAAGAAGATTTAGTAATTGACATAAATGGAAAGAGAATTCTTGACTGAAAAGCCGAGTATGTTTTAAAAGTAGTTATGAAATATAGATTAAAAGTTCTAGAGTTGGTTTTAAAAGAATACGTGGGAGAAATTATGTTCTTAAGCTATTTTGAAAATATTTAAAGTAAATATTTATTTAATAAATTATAGAAGTGATTATTTAAAAAGTTTAGATTGATATTTGATTTAGAAAATGTTTATTTAAATGATTATACTCTTTCTAATAATTTTATTTTAAAATTATTTTAGGCTTAAGATTTATATGAGATATGGGTATAAAATTTCGTAACTAATATTTTAAAATAAATTATTTTAATATAGTTTTATTTTAAATATTTTCAAGTATATATGTTTGGATAAGTAATTTAAATTATTTTAACTCGGCAGATTTTCAGTGGAAATGAATAAATATTTGGAAATGTATTCCGTGTAAGGAAATTGATTTGAAATTGTTTTCAAAAGACTGAAAGGTGAAAAGTGATTTGAAATTTATTTCCAAATGGTTGAAGTGTTAAAATATTATCTTGCGAAGATATTTTTGAAAATAAATAATCGGGAGAATTTTTTTTGGAATCTGGTGATTGTTGTGAATATTGATTGATAATTAAATAACCGACTATCAATATTGGCCTTTTTTAATGGCAATAGAATTTCGATGCGACCGGGGGTCGGATTCCAAATGGATATTCGAAAACCACATCGAACCTTTGTGATTGTGATGGATCTTTTGTTTAAAAGATCAAAGTGAAAATTGTTGTGATTTGTTTGAAATCAGAATGTAACACTTATTTTTAAAAATAAGCGCTCCTTATTCGGATTAGCCGGGAGAGGACTTTTTGTCATAAAACTCATTCTGAATAATGATACAACGAAATGAGATTGCATTTGAAGATGGTGTTGAAGACCAGGTATTTTCGAAAGCAAAAGGATTACCTGTCGAACGTCTCTGCACCGAGTTGCTCCAGTATAGAGATTTTATCACCCATTGTGATGGGGATTCCGGACGTGATTAGTGAATATATGGATTGCAAGGGCTTCTTTGAAGTGCCTTCGGTTCCGTTTGATCCCGGAACGGACTTGTATGGATGTGTCTGACGTTACACTTTAGGACGTAAAGCTGGTTTCTATCAAATACATTTTTGTTGCTGGCGGAGAATTTATTCTCTTAGCTTAACACCCTTCTTTGAGACGTACAAGCTCAGAGGTTATGTAGTTGATGGTTATTAGTGATATATTCCCAAACTGGTAATGTGGCATACGAAGTGTTGCTAATCATTTTTTGATCGAAGCATGGTTTTGTGAAAAAGTGTAGCTTTGTGGATGAGACTTCGTCAGACCTCACACCCCAGAAATGGTCGAAAAAGAAAGGATGCGGCAAGGTTATTTAGGGGTAGCGCCCCCTGAGGGTATGTCATTTCCTTCTGGAAAAGGATAGTATCATGGTATGGAGCCTAGATATTTTACCTATGTAGTTGCTGCAAATTTATTATACTTTGTGGTTGTTGCTTTGTGGTTGAGGATCCTCGGATAAAGGTCGCAAAAGACCAGGGGATGGCATACTCGTGTAGTAGTTACCTAGTTATAGAGGTAATCCGGCCTTGTGTTGGCAGAGACCGGGTTAAGTTCTTGGGACGTCTCTCCAGAGGCATACCCATTTGGCAGTAGGAAGTTCCATAGCCTGACCATTTGTTGGAAATCCAAAGAAACAATACGCGCCCTGTACAGTTTTAGTTGTATAACCTGCCATGGAATGTGGCGGTAATCTCCTACTGAACATGGTAGCTATAGTAGGCATACAATAATGGTTATATGCTGGCTAAGATTAATATTATACTTTCGAAATGTTTTCTGCACTATGCACTAATGATAATATTAAAAAGATTTTGCATATTAAGCATGTTTGACTACCATAAAGAGAAATCTCCTCCAATTATGCGTTTGCATTGTGTGTGTAGCGGGAGCCCTTATGGTAGTTTCATTTTCCAAAAGCTAGCGGATTTCTTTTCCTTTTCTTTGTGAAAATAACTGTTTTTAAGATCTCACACCCGTCCCATGACTGACCTAGAGTTTATTGTTCCCTTTCTAAACTCTGGATGCCCATAATTTTCCGCACGGGCAGCCTAGAGTCAGGTTATCATTATTCTGGAGCGAAGTCGAATAAAAGATGCTGTGGAGATCTGGAGTTCGAGCTGGATGGCGAGATGTATTTCTGTATATTATTATCATCCCGCTGTGTAATCAACCATAGGGGCCGGTTAATATAACTGCCATTGTTTGTGTGTTGTTCTTGTAATACTATGATGTTGTAATGTGTAAACTGATATAGTGATTTTTTTTAAAGATATTCATTTATCTATCATATTTGTTTCGTTGCGAAATGTGAGATTCTGTTATTGTTTATGTTTCTTCTTCTATCTTCTTCTTCTTTAACCCTAATGGTTTGGTTTTCAGGCATTCGATTGTGAGACATTTGATACAGTGGACGTATTGATGTCGACTTTCAGAAGTCGAAAAATTAGGTCGATATAGAGTGGTATCAGAGCATTTGGTTAAGAGACAACCTTGGCTCTAGTGGGTGTTACTCATTAGAGATAGAGTCGGTAGTACTCTAAAATGAGTCCAAATGTAATAATAGATATGAGCGTGTATTTGTTAGTGAATATAAAATGGTTTTATATTGTGTTAACTTATCAGTTGATTATTTATAGATTCTGGTTGGTGCAGTTCGGCCAACTGTATCGATGGGGGTTTCTAAATTCTTAAACATGATAAACCGACACACTATTTTTTTTAAATCGCGAAAATGAGATAATTTTACCCGAACTATTTTTTTTGTATGAAAAGGAAATCATTTTCCGTAGATTATTATAGTATATGGTTGTTTGGATGTTAGGAAGTGATAATATTAAACTCTTATCATTGATTATTAATAGAAATTGAAATGATAAACAAAAAAAGATGAGAATAAAATCCATATACGAATGGGATTTGTAAAAATAAATTGTAAAAGTGATTTATAATTTGAAAGAGAATTCCAGAGAAATGTTTTTGAAAAGATTTGAAAGGGTTTGGAAAGTTTTGGAGTTTGGAAAAGATTGGAGATTTGGAAAATTCTAAATTCTTTAGAGTTTGGAAATGATTTTCAAAGGGTTTTGAAAAAATGATTTTTAAGGGATGAAAGCACTAAACTCTTTTCGGTCGCTGGAAAATAACTTCGGTAATGACTACAGCATCATTAATGTTCATTTTCAAGTTTCCCAGAGAGGAATTGCTACCCTAATATTTTGAATTGGGAATATTTGCGAAATTATGCTTGATTTTGGAATAGTTTGATTTTGGAAATAATTGATTTCAAAGGTGATTTTGAAATTTTGAGCAATTGTTTAAAACTCTGGAAGATTTATTAAAAGTGTTTATGAGTTGATAACTTATATAATTTGAATTTTGATAGAATGAACTTAACTTAAAGGATTGAGTTCAATTAAAGTGAATATGAAAACAAAATAAGTTGGGAAAGTAAATTTATTAAACGAAATGAAAATAAGTGAGAAAACTTGTAGAAGTTTAAAAATTGAATTTGAATTGTGTGAAATAAAATGAAGTTGTAAAATTAGTTTGAAGTGAACTAAAGATAATAAAGGTGGCAAAAAAATGGTTTAAGATAAAATGAATTGGAATTTGTAATGAATTTGTAAAGGAAACTAATTTAAAATGGTGATATGAATCAGTTGTGAATAAAAGATAGTCGATAAAATTCAATATTCAGAAGGTAAATTGAATCCAAATTAAATTAAAACTGTAAATTGAATTCAAATGAAAATGCAAGATTGAATGAAAATGGATATATAACTTCAGTAGTGAAGTAAAAATGGTATAAGAAGTATATAATGAAACTTTTATAAAGAAAGGTGCAAAATGGTTTTGAATGTTGTGATTAGACATTATTGTTAAGAAAGATATAAAGGTGATATAAAAGAAAAATGGAATTGAGATTTTGATTTCGAAGAAAATTTAAATTTGCTCCAAAATGGTATGTTTTTAAATTTCTATATGAAATTTGATGATTTTCTTGTCCAACCGCTTGGCTTTTCGCTTTCTTTTTGAAATATGGAGGCCCATTGTGGCATTTTGTAGTCGTACCAAGCTAGCCGCGCAAATGAGACGTTGGCGAAATTTTTCGAAAATTTAGGGAGTTAGAAAAATTTTGAGGAAATTTTGAAGATTTAAAATTTGAATTTAAATGTGAATTGTGCAGTAAACAATGTTGTTTGGGAACTATGAATTTTTTTTTGGAAGATTAGTCAAAATAATAATGGTCTTTAACAAAGAGATTTGTTTTAGCAAGATTGATAAAACTATTTGGATTGAGAAAATAATAAACGGGTTAAGGATCATTCTTCTTAACTTGTAATTTTGGGACGAAATTCTTTTAAGGGTGGAAGTCTGTGACGACCCTGAATTTTGGACAATTGAAATTGAAAAAAATATTAATTGATTTTAAATATTTGAAAGTTATTTTAACTTGAATTTCAAATTATAACTATGAATTTGGCAATTAAATTATTGAATTTAATTTATTAAATTTGGGTAAAATATTGAATCTTGAATTTTAAGCTGATTTAAAATATTTCAAAGGGTTGAAAAAATTTATATTGAAAATACTGAAGATAACGGAAGCTTCAGAATTGGGTTTAAAGGCGTTTTGTTCAGTTTTGAAATTTTACTGTTTAAATCGATATTTAAAAATAACCTTCCGAGGTACAGTCTCAGAATTCGACGAAACTAGTTCCATTGGAACCGTAATAGTGTATTATTATCGGATTTCAATTTTCGCAGCATTCGGAGTTGTCGTGTAACCGTACGGTAAATAAACGCGCTGGAATTTAAATCGAAAGTTCGATATTTTAACTAGGTTCAAAAAGCTATTTTCTTCCTACGATCAAATTTGGACTCGGAACCTTTTCCATTGCGTTCGGAATGGGCGTATAACATTATAAACGTCTGACGGCATGTCTCGATTGGAGATCGAGACTTTGAGTTGCGATAATAGTGACAATTTAAATTTTAAATATAAAATTTTAAATAAATAAATAATATAATTAGCATAGTAGCTAGAGAGACACGTAATGATAATCCAAGCACGTGTTGCCTCTTTTCTGTATTAATCATGCGTGGAGGAAAGTAAAAAGTTTACGGATAAAAATAAAATAAAAAGGAGAAAGAAAATTATATCGTTCCCTCTTTCATTTCTTAACCCTTCGAAATCAAAGCAAGGCCTCTTTATTCTTCAAATTAGCAAAAAATAAATTTAAAACGAAATCAATGGCCAGGGCGATGTTCCCAAATTCAAAATTAAATCACAGAAGATCTCGAATCGTTTCGTTCGAGATTTACCAAGGTTTCTCGAGTCGCGTGGGCATACCCAGGCGGCATCGTCGATGATGGTGGCTAGTGGCGCGAGCACGGGGTGCGTGGGTTTTCGAGCACGTGTTCGGCGAGGCTAGTAGTGAGGGGGTCGCTATTTCTAGATTAGGCTCGCGCGCGTGCGTGAAGCTGGGTAAATCAGGAGATGGCAGGCGACGTCGAGGCCGAAGTCGTGATGGAGATCGACATTGGAGGGATCTCGATGGTTGTAGGCGGTTGTGAATGATGAAAGGATGTTGCTCGTTGTTCAAGGGAGGTCTAATGAAGTACCTGGCGACTGCAAGGAGGAGTTCGGGTGCACGAGTGGTCGTGATCTAGTTCAGTGTGAAAGGTCGACTCAGGTGAATTCGTTCTGGACAGTGAGTGAGTGTCAGTAAGGTATACTTTTATTTATTTTAATTTATTTTAGTAAATAATATATTTTTTACATATGGGAAAAAACCAGAAAAATAAATAGATGAATTTATACATATTTGTATGTAATACAGCGAACAGAAAGTAATTTCTTTTATTTAGTTTTACTAAAAATCATATAGGGTTGAAAAGGGATTTTAAAACATTGTGATTTGAATAATTTATAATAAAAAATTGGACATTTGGTTTATATGGATTATTAAAGGAAAACTAGTTTAAATTAAAGTTAATAAAAAGGGATAGTTGTTTGTTCGATTTATTTAAGCGAATAACTTGGTTAATTATCTTATTTAATTTATTTTCGATACTAAAGGATATTTTTAATGGGAAGATTAATTTAAACTAAATTTTTAGTTGACTATATTAAATCCTTAGTTTAAAATTAAAAATATTAGTTGAATTAAAATTATAAAATGAAAATTTATTATTTGATTTATTCGAATATTAATAAATTCATATAATGTTTATACAAGGTTAAAATCGTGGAAAGACAAAATCGAGATTGGAAATGGATTACAAAATAGAAAGGGAAAAGGTGAGATCTTCTCACTCAATCAGATTTTTCTGATTTAATTCTTAAATAGTTAAATTTAAAATTGTTGATTGTGTGCTTGGATGATTAATCCATTATTATTAGTTATATTAGTTTAGACCCTATGCGCCGCATAATAGCGGATGATATTATATTAAACCCATATACCACGATATTCCACCTCGAAGTGGAATTGGTATTATATATGTATTTGGAGTGATTGATTTCCCGCATTATATAACGGATGAGACCCTATGCGCCGCATAATAGCGGATGATATTATATAAAATCCCATATACCGCGATATTCCACCTCGAAGTGAATTGGTATTTAATTGTTGTGCTAATGTCCGTGGATGCATGGAAACAGGTTGGAGGGAACCAACTGAATTCCTCAAATATTGAATTTGTTTCATATGTTGTGTATTGATAATCTCTGTGTGATTATATTATAATTGAAATCATTGTAGGCTAAAATTTAGCCGAATATATTTTTGGTATCGGTACCAAAAATAGATAAAGTTCGATTTTTGAAATTTAAGTAGAAAATTAATAGTAATTTTTTTTTTAGAATAGGATAAATTTAAAAGAAGGAATTTTAAAAAGATAAAGTTTTATTTTTGAATCCTGTTGAATAAATTCCAAATTATGGGAAAAGATTCTAATAAATGGATTTCGAGCAACATTGCTAAATAGTGGAAGAATTTATTTAAGATATGATTTTTAAATAGTTTGGAAGAAATAAAGAGATTTATTTTAAAAGAAAATAAATTTGGGAAATCGATTTGAAATTGATTTGGTGCTTGAAAATAAATCTTTAGGAAATCAATTTGAAAATTTGATTTGGTGTTGGAAATGAATTTAGAAATCAATTTAAAAATTGATTTGATGTTTGGTATCTGAAAATCAATTTGGGATTTGATTTGGTA
Source organism: Allium cepa (assembly GCA_030765085.1). Taxonomy (NCBI): domain Eukaryota; kingdom Viridiplantae; phylum Streptophyta; class Magnoliopsida; order Asparagales; family Amaryllidaceae; genus Allium; species Allium cepa. The sequence goes on along the minus strand of CM060930.1, from coordinate 76,588,744 downwards.
TTTAAAATAAATTTGAAAATCGATTTGAAAATTGATTTGGTGTTGAAAGTGAATATTTGGGAATCGATTTGAAAATCGTATATCAGTTGATATTTGGAAATTAAAACTCACAATGGGAATTTTATAAAGGAAAGGGAATTCTGTTTTAAAAATAAATGTTGGTTTATTTTTAAAAGGTGTGAAAAGAAATTTACAGATTTGAAATGTAAATTAAAATAAATCGAGAAGATTTAGTAATTGATATAAATGGAAAGAGAATTCTTCCGTGGAAAACCGAGTATGTTTTTAAAGTAGTTATGAAATATACATTAAAAGTTCGAGAGTTGGTTTTAAAAGAATATTTAGGAGAAATTATGTTCTTAAGCTATTTTGACTTTAAATTAAAGATTTATTTAATAAATTGTAGAAGTGATTATATAAAAAGTTTAAATTGATATTTGATTTAGAAAATGGTTATTTAAATGATTATACACTATCTAATAATTTGTTTTAAAATTATTTTGGGCTAAGATTTATATGAGATATAGGTGTAAAATTTCGTAACTAATATTTTAAAATAAAGTGTTTTAAAATAGTTTTATTTTAAATATCTCTAAGTATATATGTTTCGATAAGTAATTTAAATTATCTTATTAAAAGTTCGAGAGTTGGTTTTAAAAGAATATTTAGGAGAAATTATTTTGTTAAGCTATTTTGACTTTAAAGTAAAGATTTATTTAATAAATTGTAGAAGTGATTATTTAAAAAGTTTAAATTGATATTTGATTTAGAAAATGGTTATTTAAATGATTATACACTATCTAATAATTTATTTTAAAATTATTTTGGGCTAAGATTTATATGAGATATGGGTGTAAAATTTCGTAATTAATATTTTAAAATAAAGTGTTTTAAAATAGTTTTATTTTAAATATCTCCAAGTATATATGTTTCGATAAGTAATTTAAATTATCTTAACTCGGCAGATTTTCAGTGGAAATGAATAAATATTTGGAAATGTATTCTGCGTAAGGAAATTGATTTGAAATTGTTTTCAAAAGATTGAAAGGTGAAAAGTGATTTGAAATTTGTTTTCAAATGGTTGAAGTGTTAAAATTTTATTTTGCGAACATATTTTTGAAAATAAATAATCGGGAGAATTTTTTTTGGAATCTGGTGATTGTTGTGAATATTTAATATTGGTCTTTTTTAATGGCATTAGAATTTTGATGCGACCGGGGGTCGGATTCCAAATGGATATTCGAAAACCACATCGAACCTTTGTGATTGTGATGGATCTTTTGTTTAAAAGATCAAAGTGAAAATTGTTGTGATTTGTTTGAAATCTGAATGTAACACTTATTTTTAAAAATAAGCGCTCGTTATTCAAATTAGCAGGGAGAGGACTTTGTGTCATAAAATCCATTCCGAATAATGATACGATGAAATGGGACTGCATTTGAAGATGGTGTTGAAGACCGGGTATTTTCGAAAGCGAAAGGATTACCTGCCGAATGTCTCTGCACCGATTTGCTCGGTTTTATCACCCTTTGTGATGGGGATTCCGAACGTGATTAGTGAATATCCGGATTGCAAGGGCTTCTTTGAAGGGCCTTCGGTTCCGTTCGATTCCGGAACGGACTTGTATGGATGTGTATCTGACGTTACACTTTGACATGTAAAGTTGGTTTCTATCAAATACATTTCTGTTGGTGGCGGAGAATTTATTCCCTTAGCTTAACACCCTTCTTTGAGACGTACGAGCTCAGAGGTTATGTAGTTGATGGTTACTAGTGATATATTCCCAAACTGATATTGTAGCATACGAAGTGTGGCTGATCATTTGTTGATCGAAGCATGGCTTCGTGAAAAAGTGTAGCTTTGTGGACGACACTTCGTCGGACCTCACATCTCGAAAATGGTTGAAAAAGGAAGGATGCGACAAGGTTATTTGGGGGTAGCGCCCCTTGAGGGTATGCCATTTCCTTCTGGAAAAGGGTAGTATCATAGTGTGGAGCCCAGATATTTTACCTATGTAGTTGCTGCAAATTTGTTATACTTTGTGGTTGAGGATCCTCGGATAAAAGTCGCAAACGACCGGGGGATAGCATACTCATGTAGTAGTTACCTAGTTATAGAGGTAACCCGGCCTTGTGTTGGCAGAGAGCTGGTTAAGTTCTCGGAACGTCCCTTCAGAGGCGTACCCATTTGGCAGTAGGATGTTCCTTAGCCTGAACGTTTTTTGGAAATCCAAAGAAACAATACACGCCCTGTACGGTTTTAGTTGTATAACCTGCCATGGAATGTGGCGGTAACCTGCTATTCAACATGGTAGCTATAGTAGGCATACAATAACGGTTGCATGCTGGTTAAGAGTAATATTATACTATCGAAATGTTTTCTGCACTATGCACCAATGATAATATTAAAAATATTTTGCGTATTAAGCATGTTTGACTATCATAAGGAGAAACCTCCTCCAATTCTGCGTTTGCATTGTGTGTGTGGCTGGAGGCCTTATGGTAGTTTCATTTTTCAAAAGCATAGCGGATTTATTTTCCTTTTCTTTGTGAAAATAACTGTTTTTAAGATCTCGCACCAGTCCCATGACTGACATGGAGTTTATTGTTCCCTTTCTAAACTCTGGGTGCCCATAATTTTCCACACGGATAGCCTAGAGTCGGGTTATCATTATTCTGGAGCGAAGTCGAAAAAGTGATGCTGTGGAGATCTAAATTTCGAGCTGGATGGCAAGACGTATTTTCGTATATTATTATAATTCCGCTGTGTATTCAACCATAGGGGTAGGTTATTATAACTGCCATTGTTTGTTTGTTGTTGTAATACTCTGATGTTGTAATATGTAAACTGATATAGTGATTTTATTTAAAGATATTCATTTATCTATTATATTTGTTCCGCTGCGAAATGTGATATTCTGTTATTGTTTCTGTATCTTCTTCTATCTTCTTCTTCTTTAACCTGTCGGTTCGTTTTTCGGCATTCGATTGTGCGACATTTGATACATGGACGTATTGATGTCGACTTTCGGAAGTCGAAAAATTGGGTCGTTACATATATATATATATATATATATATATATATATATAGTGATATTTTGTTGAATTATTCATGGAGTATTTTACTCCATAATATATATATATTGATTTATTTATTTTCTTATTTTAAAACGATATTTGAAAACATTTGAATTTTTTTTAAAAGCATTTCTATAAATAATATATAAATTTTTATTCAATTAGCTATTTTTATACTTACAAATATTATATGAATTATAAATATAAATATAGCTGTCTATTGGTTATAAAACTCTTTTAAAATCAATATTATGATATATTATAAGTTTTGGAATTATTTTAAAAGAAAATTATATTGTATTGTTATTTTATAAATATATAAAATGAACATAATAATATAGTTTTAAGAGATTTTTGTTACAAATGTTATTTATATATTACTGAAGAAGTTTTCAAACTTTGGGAAAAAAATATAGAACTTTATTTTATGAAACAATTAAATGATTGTGAATATGTTTTGAATATATTTTAAAAAGCTCTCTTTCTATAATATAAAAAAAATTCTAACATGGTATTGTGTAAAGGAAAATATTTTATTTCTAATTAGTTTGAGTATAGAATAAAGGTTTTGAATTATAAATTGTGGTTTTAAATGGAAAGAAATTATTTTGGAGGTTTATAAATTTATTTTAAATTTTTTGTTTAATTATAGAAAATTATGAAATAGTTATTTTGCGCAATATTTAGTTTTATACATTATTTGGGATTCTAAAAGAAAGGAATGAGCTTTTAATGTTTTTGGTGAAGATTAAATTACTATTTAAGGTTGAGAATTATTTATTTATTGCAAAAAATATATTGCATTTGAGAATTATTTAACTATTTAGCTAATTTTGTAATATGTTTTAGTATTTATTTCTAAGTGTTTGTTTTTGTTGTATAAGATTATTTATTGTAAATGATTCACTATTAAATATTAATTTTTTTTGCTAATATGTTTATGTATTTGAATAATCTATTATATATTATTTTTTTGATTACATTTTTCTTGTATATTCAATTGAATTATATGAATGATTCACTGTTGATGTTGATTTCGTTTAATGATTTTATGTGATATGGTTATGACATCCTTGTATAGTATTTTGTGATGATTTCTAATTCTATGTGATGAGAAATCTTAATAATGGAGTTATAATATCATTTGGATGGGGCATTCGACAATATTTCTCCATTTATTTTTTAGATTCGTTATATAGAACGTTTAAAGATTGAATGTAGTTCCTGAGCATTAAATAAACGATTGAGTGTCAAGTAGTAATATGGGATGCTATTGTGATATTTTTTAGATTATTCATTGTAAGTAGATGTCACTCGCGTGACGGGTATAGCTTTTGAGATTTTACTTACGTGAAGTGATGCTCGTAGGTGCAAACAGATTAGTCACCCTTAAATTTATTGATATTGTGTGCAACTATCATGATGTACTCCTGTTATTAGTGTTGGAGAGAACCCAATAGCTAGAGTCCACCTTTGCAGCTTGATCATGGGGTTGCATCCTAGATCCGTGACACCTTTTTTGGATATTTTACATGATGTGCATCACATGATTTAGGTTAGGTAACGCATAGGGTCAGTGCCCCACATCAAAGTATTTAGGTTATGTGACCCATAGGGTATGTATCTTATAGCCCCTTTGTTACATCGTATAGGCCGCTAGTCTGTTACCTATTGGGTAAAGCAGGGAAGTGACTAAGAGGCTACGCGTTGATGAGCCACTGGTAGATATGTGTCATGATGCCCATTGAGGTGACTAAAGACTATAGGAGTAGATCTAGTTAGGTGACCCTAGCTCTTGGAGCAAGAAAACGACCATCAGTCTTCCTTCTGGTTCTAACGAGTTGTAGATAAACCTCGCTTAAGTATAGATATAGGGTATGCATCCCAGAGTCAGGTGTCCCAATATTGGTGTATATATTACTCTACTTGGGACTTCATGTCTATCGTAAAGTCATTTCCCATCATGATTTATTTTGATTTATTTAGATATATAACAAGATGAGATTATATCTGGATAGGTGTCCAGAGTATAGTGGAATCTCAAATCTTTTATTATATCTGATTGACTGGTAGGTGCCTTATATTTTAATGTCAACGGTTTATTTTACATTGTTTGATGATTTCTGGGTTTCGATGATTTTGGGATATGTATGATTCACTCATTTGACAGTGTTTCGTGATTCTTGATTTGATGAGTTTTTATTTGTGATGACATCTTTTATGCATGGTTTTGTGATATTACACATTAAATGACGCTTGGGACTTGTTTATGATATTATCGTTATGTTCCATGCATACGTGTGTGTGTGTGTATATATATATCTATATTCATGTTATGATTATTTTGGATTATTCTGATGGTGTTATCATATTATTATACCTAGTATATACTGAGTTCCTTATGTATATTGACCATTTGATTCAGATATAATCTGACCCATGTGTTATTTAAATAATGCTCGGGTTAGTACGAGACATTTCAAGTACGGGGACAATATGACCAGCTTGTGTTTGGGTATAGAGGAAATTAGGATGTAGTAATACTGTATATCATCTGAATATTATATAATTTGATGTATGTGTTTTCTAGTGTTGTATATTGGACATACTATGAATATTTATGTAATATATATTATTGCCACGATTGACTCTATGGTCTTTGATATTTTCTTTATATTGTGTATTTTTCTATCCTAGTGGCATAATGTTTATTACATTGTGCCGATACTATGTATGTATATGTGAGTTATTTATTCGATATTTAAATACATAATAGTGTTAGCCGAAGGGAACATTCAAGTGTGTACCCCAAATCGCCTTATTCTCTATATTATCCGACAGTATTATCTGTAGTACTCTTGGATAGTATGGGTATAGAGTGAGGGTGTTTACAATCGGAGAGAGCTAATTCACAAAGTATATAAATGTTGGGCAGTGTTTTAAATAATCTGAGCCAAGATGTTTCATAAAAGGATATCGATTCGTCCACTGAGACTGGAGTATGTAACTCTCTTTAAATGTTTGGCAGATTATTTCTCGTGGCTATTAGGAGCACTAAGGCATTACATACCGATACTTTTTTGATAAATATGGAATGCAAAACTCGAGAGTTCTCTTTTAGTTAATATAACTAATATCAAATAAATAATCTTGAAGTGATGATGTTACACAATTCCCATGATTGGATAATACTTTAGAACTTCAATGTGGACACTCCACTTTGATTATAGTTAAATCATGACAAAACGACCATCGGATGACTATAGTTGGGTCTAGGTTAAAGTATTGGATTGAACCACTATTTAGTAGTGATTTCATCTCCTCGGTTATATGATGTTAGTATCACCGTCAATTTACTATTTAATAGCGATTTCATCTCCTCGGTTATGTGAGGTTAGTATCACGGTCAATTGTAGTCAACTCAAAATCATAGTCTCTAGCTAGAGCAATATGGTTACTAATAATTGTTGTTATCGAACCACTAATTTTATGTTTGGAATTACAAAGTTAAATATGGGCGATGTGGAGTTTTTACCAAAACCAAATTTCATAAATCTTAGTGTGATATAGTTTTGACGAAAAGAATTAGTGTAAATAATCGTTACTACTAGGTACCGCTCATAATAAGTAAAATTGGATTTTACCACAAAGATGTGTAACCGATGGATTCAGCCAAAATGTCACACCGCTAGTTAAGGTGATGTATGAACATTAATATTCAAATTGCTTGATATTAATTGCTGACTGAGTTTACACGTTTGGGTCGCACAACCATAATGATGAATATTGGACAAACCACACGATTTAATTAATTTAAATCATTATAAATTAATTAACATTTATGAAATATTAGTTACTAAATTTTATTTGATTTGTTTGAATATCATTAGTATTTAATAAAATGCATTTATGAAAGTTATATATGTACATATCGATATACGATATTGATAAACATTTAAATTTGATTTAAATCAATAAATTACCTAGTGGATTTGGAAAATTTTAAAGTTTACATAGGAACTTTCTTTCACTTTCCATACATGCATCCAAAAGGGATTTGATTTGATTTGATTGAGATTTAATGAGCAACAAAAGTTTGAATATTTTAAAAGAGGAACTGGAAAGGTTTCAATGTTTTCATTAAAAACAAACTCTCTTACGGTTTATTCTTTATTTCTTCTATATAAAATTCATTTTTCCTATCTCTCTCCCCCTTATTTATTCCAACCAAAATAATGCCCTCTAAGGCTTGAGAAAAATTACAAAATCAAGCCAAATAAAATTGAAAAAAATGGTGCTTTATACCTCTTGATATCTGCAACATCCGAAGGTTAATTTCAAGATTTATGAGCTACCTCATTATTCAAGGTGCATTCTCTTTGCTACATCTCAAGGTAATTATTCAAGTTTCATTTATTCATCATCCACCTTTTTCATCTGAATTGGATTCATCACATATCCCATCTTATCTTTATAGTTGTTTATTCGGTTACATGGATTGGATTCCCCTTTGGCTTCGTCTTAAATAATGACATATGTTCACCATATTATTTTATTTTGAATCCATTTTAATAAATAATTTGCCTGATTGCATTTTCATCTTGTCACCTATAGATCTGTTCCATATGATTTCATAATTATTAAATTGTTCACATTGTTTGTATAGTTTAGATCTGAAAAACTTTACAACAAATACATATATACCTGATTTATCCCATTAGTTTTTGTCATTTTTTTAAACATGTTATTCAAAAAAAATACTTTGGATTGAAATATAAGTTGTAATTAATGACATAATTCTATCAATGACTACATAAACAAATATGAACAAATTACATATGTTTTCTACTTGAAATCACTTTAGAAATTTTATACATATGTTTTGTGTTCGTTGTTTAGAATACAATCTTTTTCTTATTGCATATCTTAAAAGTTGTTTTAATTTTTTTTATTAAATAACTATAACTGAAAATTTATGTAAAATGTGATGATCCACCTTTTCGACCATCGAAGATCGACACTAATACATCCTCCGTATTCATGAGTCTCAAATTCAAGTGCCGAAGAGGCAGATAATATTCAGGGGTAAAAGAAAATAAAGATAGAAGAAAGAACAAAATAGATACTCACATCACATTTAACAACTTGTAATTATATATGTAGATGGTATATACAATCACTCTCAAAATGAGATATCAGAGTCATAGAAAGTACTAAGCAAGTCTGAGACAGTTATGATTTTCTATCCCTACAGGTGCTAGTAGATATGTATACATAGTACAGCGGAAATAGAAATAGATAATTATCTACAAAGGACCTTCCAGTTTCATGCTCCATGCTCCTCCTAAAATGCTCCAAGCTACCTAACTACTTGGCTGCTCGAAAAAATAGGGTACCTAGAGTTTAAGGGAAAAGAAAAAAAAACTCTTGGTCAGTCATGAGGCTAGTGTGAAAAAACCCAAAAGTATCTATACTTTTGAAATCAAAAGGTATCTCATAATACAACACCGCACATAAACATGGACGTGTTTTTACCTTATGATAACCAAAATATTTTCTAAATCAAGGATATTATTTTTAATGACATACTTTGAAAACCCTTTTAAATAACATATTAATCCTAGCCGAAATCTTTACATTAATTAAATACCAGCGTACTAAGTTCTACAAATAAAACTACAAAGGCTTGTATTGGAGGATAGATTTCAGATAATGACAAGGTTAGGAACGGCCATGCAACAGTACATCTCTAAAGGGATGCACCTAATGCTTCAACCTCTTCCAACACAGAACCGGTCTACCTTTACCATAGATAAACCTGAATATAACATCACCCCAATTATTATCGACCTTTACCGAAACCCCAAATCATACACAACATACTCTAAATATAGAGGGGAATATAGAAAGATGATGACCATATCCTGAATGGAGCGACATCACATAGCCTTGGCGCATCTACCCTGTTTTGTAATTCTTGGTGTATGATATGCACGTAAATGTGCATATATTTACATCCATATTTTATCTATTTTTATTTAAATAAATGTCATATTTGGGTATTCTAACATGTTTAAAACCAAAATTTAATTATTTTCAAATCATCATATATTCATCTACATACAGGGGAAAATTAGTCATTTTTGTGCATGTGTTAATTTGGAACTTTTTATTTGGACATTTTTCACAATTTTTATAAGAATTTGGATGCATATGGAAGAAGGTTTCATGAAGATATTTGCATGCACAAGAGAATACCAAGAAAGGAAGATGGAAATAATTCAAATACATGATCATGGAGGACCACATCCATTTACCTAAACCTTTAATTAGAAGCTAATAGACAACTAAGTGGAGATTAAATCTTCGTGCATATTCGATGTTGGATTAATAAGAGGCTAATGGTTACTTGGTAGCCACATTTCCTAAAGGGCATTTTGGGAAGCACCCTAAAAAGTGAATTAGGGTTTTATGCATGTATAAATAAACCACTTATGTACATGTAGATATCTTCTTACTCTCTTATTTTACTTAGAAAATTAGCAAGCAAGTTGTAAACACAATATTTCATGAAATAAAAATGACTTCCAAGCCTCTTTCTCTTTTCTTTTCTACATGCTCTTATGTACTTTTATGTTAATGTTTATTTCTATGCTTTCTTCCATTTCATGTTTGTAGCTTAGATTTACATTCATGCAAGTAGTTAGTATTTAATCTCTTTTTCTTCCTTTGTTTAGTTTCTATTTCTTTGCTTTTTAATGTTGAAATTTACAAGTGTCGATTTGATTACACAATGAGTAGCTAAACCCCTTTGATTTAGGGTTAATGGAGCCACCTAACTTTATGTAAATTCAACATTTCTATGATTTATGGTCTCTTTTATTTGTGCTTCACGAAAGTGGATTTTGATGTAAGTTTATACAAGTGGATTCGATAGCTTATGTTGCATTCGCAAATGAGCTATTCTTATTCAGCATAAACACAATTTACATCACAAGCCCGAAGGCACAAACCCGAAGGAAATAAACCCAAAGGCACAAACCCGAAGGAAACAAACCGTAGTGGCGAAGGTCCGAAGGCCCAGTACTGGACACCACTAACTGGAAATATGTGTCACAAACCCCTCGGATAGGAACCCGCAAAGTGTTAACATGTGTCCCATACCACACGTTCACACTAAACGGTTTATTAACTGTTAATCAATTCCACACTCAAAGCAATACAAAGTTTATCTCATCTCATCGGTAAAGCAGACCTGAAGGTCAAAACGATCAAACGAATAGATTAGGAATTAATTAAGAAGATAAAAGCATGTATTCATAGCATGCATTTTATCTAATCACTTAAATCTCCTCCCTCTTCGCTCAAAGTGCAAAATTGTGTGTATTATATAGAAATTAAGTTGAAGAGAACGAGTTTTATGAACGTTTCGAAATCGCTTTAGAAATTGCCTTTGAATTTCTCTTATTATAGAGTATAAAATTTTATACTAAAAATTAATATAAAATAATAATTTCAAAAGCCATTTTATTTGAAAAACAATTTTAAAACACATTATAATACCTGTGTATGAAATCCAGAAAGAAATATCAAGAAAAGATCGAAATAACAGAAATTACACCAAGTATTACCCGTTTAAAACAAGCTGCGACTCATTATTCAACAGCAGGTTTGAAAAGTTAACAGTGTCGATATGACATAAAATTCTGCAAAAATGTAGTTCAACATTCATACTTCAATCTGCAAAAAAACCATTCAAATCTGATTTGAAACGAAGAACCTGCATCGTTTCAAAGTTGGACTAAAACAAGGTTAAATTGCTGAATTCCAGCAGGCTGTGGGTTCAAGTTCGGCGGCAATTTCGAAATAGCAAACGAACCCTGATTGTCTTGAAATTTTGCAAGAATGTAATTCAACACTCCTACTTCAATGTACATAAAGAATCACTCAAATTCAATTTGAAACGAATGAGTTATGCTGTCTCAAACACGTACTCAGGCCATGTTTGCAACAGTTAAAAAACAAAAATTGTACAGGCCTGAAACCATCTTGGGTTCAACTTCCAAGCATGAGACAGAGGACCAAATTACCTTGGATCGAGCTAAAAATTAGTATGCATATACTAGAAAACATCATATTTCAAACAAAAAAAGAATCATTGAATTCGAGTAAGAAATGAATGAGTTATGATGTGTCGAACATATACTCAGGCCATGTTTGTAGCAACTCAGAAAACAACTACAGGCAAAAATCTGCTTTCGAGTAGATTTTATACCACTGATTTGAACATCCAAATGACAATATTTTTGAACCAAAATTTGCAGGAATGAAGTTCAACAAGTATTCTAGAAAATGCAAGAAATCCGGCAGTATTTCGTTGTCGGAATCAAAAGATACAAGCATGCAAAGAAGCAACCCAAACTAGATTTACTGAAAGAAAACTATCAACAAATAAATGATTACAAAAGCTCAAATTTTGATTTTTGAAGCTTTGCTTCAGCTAGACATTGTGAGTTTATCGCTCACCTTGCTGTAGTGCCTAAATACCCGGATTTAAGCAAAAAGTTTGAAGCTTTGAGATGGATTTGGCTTCAAGAACCTGTAAAATAACAAAAAAGAGAGCCATGCAAACCCAAAAGAAGAGATTATATACAAACCCAATCTCAAAACTAAATTTTGATGAAATGATTTGTATTTTGGAGTTGATTACCTGTTGAATTCTCTTTAGATTAATTAAAATAGCAACTTGTTGAAGAAAATTGGAGATTAAAAGCTTTGGATTTGAAAATTTGGAGGAGTTTCTTTCTTTTTCACTGTTTTTGGTTTTCTGAAGAAGATGAACTCAATGTACGTACAGGAGAAAGTTTCTCATTTCTTATTTCTGGTTTAGGTTGGCTAATGGGCTCTGGACCCAAATTAGAGAAAAATTAATTTGCCTAAGTTAAAATCAACACTTGAACAAATTACTGTGTACATATCACATATACTCATAACAAAATGCAACTCAAATGAGGCGATTCATTGAATTATTTTAGAAATTGAATATGGTAATTTGGGTAAGTAAAAGTGAATAATTCTAATTAAGGGGATATCTTAATTAGAAGAAAATACCATTTGATGCTCTGATACCAAGCTGGAACACCCCACTCCGAGACCCACATTAACAAAGAGTGTTACAAGGTAATACCGTCTGCTAATACGGAGAATAGAGCTTGATAGGAGTGACCGTCTATAGCCTTGTCTTGACTATCTACTGAATACGTCGGTAAATGTAGCATATATTTTTTTCCACATGGATCGACATATCCAATAGATACTTAATACAAAATTATAATGGCTATAAGATCTAACATAAAAAAATATAAAAACTCAAATGTAAAACATCACAGAGCAGCAAAATGACATACATATGTCTATATACAAATACATCTCCAGTACAAAATCCAAAATGATACAGCTAAGTGGTATGATAACCACTACTCATACATGTGCCTAAAAGAATAATACATAGATCAGAGTGTCAGTAGATAAGGACAACAAAAAGCTAAATAAGATAGGCTAGCGGATATGCAGAAAGCAAAGTCCATGCGAAAGCAAAAGCAAATAGGCTAAGTCCGAAGAACCTAACCTGAAACACCTTGGTCTGAGCCGAGTATAAAGCTGTAATGCCCCACTCCGAGACCCACATTAGCAAAGAGTATTACAAGGTAATACTGTTTGCTAATATGGAGAATAAAGCTGGATAGGAGCGACCATCTATTGTCTTAACTATCCACTGAATACGTCGATAAATGTAGCATATTTTTTTTCATGTGGATCGACATATCCAACAGATACTTAATACAAAAATATAATGGCTATAAGATCTAACAGAACAAAATATAACAACTCAAATGTAAAACATCACAGAACAACAGAATGACATACATATGTCTAAATACAAATACATCTCCAATACAAATCCAAAATGATACAGCTAAGTGGTATGATGACCACTACTCATACGTGAGCCTGAAAGAATAATACATAGATCAGAGTGTTAATAGATAAGGCCAACAAAAAGCTAAATAAGATAGGCTAGTAGATATGCAGAATGCACGTGCAGAAGCAAAAGCAAATAGGCAAAGTCCGAAGCACCTAACCTGAAACACCTCGGTCTGACCTGAGTATAAAAATACACGGGTCGGGCTAACAAAACAATCAGATAGATAAGCAAAATGATAATAAACATGCACGGTCATAAAGTACCACAATAATCTCTAAAAGAGATAACATGATCATCTAACCAAAGATGAATCATAACAAGCCTCATATCATCGGCAACTCCAATAAACAAAGGATATAAATATCCCAAATCAAGCCAAAAAGGAAAATAACAAATATCAATGAAGGTAACACAAGTTTCCACAAGGTAATCGTTATGTATCGTGTAGTACAAAGGACCTACTCCGAAAGGCGATACTCTAGGGAAATATATAAATATCAAAGAAACGAAAGATGCACGAGCTCAGTAATGTATAAACAAGGATCCAAAAGCCCGAAGGCAACAAACCCAAGTATCGCTCGAGTGGTGACGAAGGACCAATTTCAAAAGCAATTTCGAAATGTTCTAAAACTCGTTATCTTCAACTTATTTTCAATATAAAACACATAATTTTGCACTTCGAGCGAAGAGGGAGGAGAATTAAGTGATTAAATAAAACGCGTGCTCTAAACGCATGCATTTATCTTCTCAGTTAATTCCTAATCTATTTGTTTGATCGTTTTGACCTTCGGGTCTGGTTTATCGATGAGATGAGGTAAACTTTGTACTGCTTTAAGTGTGGAATTGACTAACAGTTAGTAAACCATTTAGCGCGAGCGTGTGGTATGGGACACACGTTAACACTTTGCGGGTTCCTATCCGATGGTTTGTGACACTAATTAATTTTTGATATTGAAATAAAAGTAAAAACCAAATTTTGATAATCTATATTACTAATTACAAAAGTAAATAGGTCATACTTAAAATAGCTTTTTCTTTGGCTTCATTTTCATGAGAATTGGTAAGTGGTTTAATTGTTGTATTACAGTTTGATGATTTAAGTTATGTTAATTAGTAACATAAATAAATCATACTTATGATAAATGCAACAATTGTTTCACTTAATATCAAAAATAGAGATCATAGATTATTTGTTTGTTGATTTACAAAAATATGAGAGTGGATTTGCCTCTAAATTATTTTCTAATCTCATTGTTTTTAGTCTAATTTTCATTCTAGTTTTAGCTTCATTTTGTATACAATTTGTAGTTAAACAATCTTCTCTCCACTTTGGTCTAATTTGATTGATTAAAAAAATTTAAAATCTAAAACATTCCTTGTGGATCTGCCCATACTCGCCACGTACTAACATTGTACGCCTTGCGCTGGCGGTTAATTTTTATTTCAAATTTGTCGATGGTTAATTAATAACACGAATACGATTGAACCCAATTTTCAAGCATTCTCGAATAATGCTTCGAATCCTCCCTTTCAGCCTAACCATTTTCATCCAAACTTTGCGGTTCCATTTCATAATCAACCGCAACAATCAAATTTTCAACCAAATTATGCCCATTCTCCCCAAGACGATAAACGTCTAAATTCACTTGAGAAAACTCTTAAAACGTTGGCTAAAGCAACTACTCAAAGACTTCAATCAAACAGTAGTTTGTAAAATTTATTGACCTCATATATGCAAAACACAAACCAATCATTGCAAAACTTGAAATGCAAATTAGTCAATTAGCCACGTCTGTGAGCAAACGTGAACGAGGCACATTCCCAAGCCAGCTAATTCCAAATCCTAGAAATCAAAACGCAAATTCAAATCAAGCCCATGTTGTTCAAGATAGCAATGTCACCCAATTGAATGGTATCACAACTTTACATTCCGGTAAACAAATCGATAATCAAGTCATTAACCCAAACGATTTACCGAAAACCTCTCTCGATGCTTTAAACGAATCGGAACGGAACGTGGAGCCAAATGCTGAATAAGATGCTGGTCAAAATTCTTCTTCTACTCGAGTAGACCCGCCTACCGAGTATCGTGTTCCATTTCCACATCGTCTTCGACCAAAGAAACACTCGGACTAAATGGAAAAGATGTTTGGAAATTTTTAAACAAGTGAAAATTAACATCCCGCTTCTTTACGTCGTTCAGCAAGTCCCCACGTATGCGAAATTTCTTAAGGACTTGTGCACCCAAAAGCGACACATTCAAGCGTCCAAAAATGTCTTCATAGCCGCTAGTTTGAGCGAAGTCTTGTCCCAATTCATGCCTATTAAATACAAAGATCCTGGCTGCTCTACGATTTCGTGTACAATGGAGACAAGACGATTGACAAATGTTTGATAGACTTAGGCACGAGTGTCAATTTAATTCCATACTCTGTTTACGAACAATTAGCTTAGGTGAGCTCAAACCCACAAAAGTTATGCTTCAATTCGCCGATCGTTCCATTAAGAAGCCAGTAGGAGAAATCGAGGACGTGCTCATTCGAGTAGGGAAATTCATATTCCTCGTTGATTTTATCGTTCTCGAAACACAACCCGTGACAAATCCTGCAAGTCAAATTCCATTGATTTTAGGCCGACCAATTTAGCCGCCTCAAATGCCTTAATCAATTGTCGCAATGGCTCGATGAAAATCGCTTTTGGAAACTTGATTTTAAATCTTAACATTTTCAACCTTGAAAGCCAACTGAATGAACCTCGCGACCAAACATTGGAAGTTAGTGCCATTGATGAACACTTCGAAAACGAGACGATTGACCTCAACGATGAATGCGAAGCTAAGTATGAAAAACTGTTCCACAAAATTCCTAAAGAGATTGAATGCACTCTTCCCTTTGAATCGCTTCAAGTTGAGTCTGAATTTCAACCCGATTCTTTAATTGAGCAACTCTAGAAGTTGGACCTCAAACCACTTCCCGATCACCATAAGTATGAATACTTAGGTGATAACGAAACATTTACTGTAACGACCCAGAAGTTCTGTCAATTAAAATTTGTATATTTAATTGGTTTTAAATATTAATAAGTGAAATTTATAAGTCGAATAATTTATTTTTCGAATATCTGGATTTAATTGTATAATTAAATCGACATTTTAATATTTGAAATTGCATAAATAATTGGAAATTGGGTTTAATGTGATTAAAAATGATTTGTAAAATTTTATTTTATCATATTGGATTAGAGTGATGTTACAGAACTTTTAAAATCGAATTAAAAGTTAATTTGTGAAAATTGAATATTTTAATATTTAATTGACGGGTTAAAATAGCCATTTTTCAAACAGTCTCGGATTTCGACGAAACTAGTTTCATCGGATCCGTAATGTTAAATTATTGCATGGTTTCAAATTTCGTGCCAATCGGATTTACTGTTTGTCCGGGGCAAGCCAAAACGCATAGAAATTGGGTTAAATCGATTCGAGTCAATTTTGAATTTAAATAGTCGATTCAAAAACTTATCATTTAAATTTGATCGAATTAGCTCCCGATATATATTCCATTGCATTCGGAATGGGGGTAAAACATTATAAATGCTAGGCGGCACGCTTCGTTTGGAGTTCGTAAAATTTTGGGATGAATAATGCACGAGAATTTTCTATAAAAGGCCTCCATCTTTCACCATTTACAGAAACCCTAACATTTCAAACCCTATCCGCCGCCATTTATCTCAAACGGCCAGAATTTCATCCCATTCTCCTCCAATTTCCTACCAATCCGTGAACATTTAGCAAAAATCATACGAGGTCCGTTTTGGACGAAACAAGTTGCGTTGGAATCGTGTGGACGAGCACTACGCAATGGAGCTGGATTGGAGTCGTTTGGAGATAGTTTGAATTTCGAGTAAAATTAAACGCACGTTTAATTTTATTCGAAATAAAACGTGGAAACTGAATTGAAAGCGAGGTGAGAACTTCTCACTCAATCGAATTGTTTCGATTTAAATTTTAAATAGTTAGATTTAAAATTGCTTGATTGTATGATTGAATGATAAATTATTATCGATTGATTGTTAAAATAGACATTATACGATGTATATTAAGCGGAGGTTATCTATTAAAAACATATACCGCGATAATTCCATCTTGATTGGAATTGGTATTATATATGTACTTGGAATTGATTTTCCCGCATTATATAGCGGATGAGACCCTATTGCGTCGTATAATAGCGGATAATATTTTATAAATCCCATATACCGCGATATTCCGTATTGGAACGGAATTGGTATTATGCTAACATCTGTGGATGCAGGGAAACAGGTTGGAGGGATTCAACTGGATTCCTCAACGATATTGATTTATTTACAGATATTGTGATATTTTTTGATTATCATATTGATATATGATGTTTGGTTGTCGTGATTGATATATTGTTGTTGTTGCAGCATTGGGCCTATTTTTGGAGTTTTAAAAATATTAAAGTAACGATTTTGAATTTAAAAGGATTTTTAAAGTGATTTTTGAAAGTATATGTTTTATTAAATTTTTGAATTGATCCATTTTAAATAAATTAACGTTATAAATTTAATGTTATAAAAATTATGTTTTTTGTGAAATATAGTTAAAATGTGATTTTTGAAATATGGAGTTAATGAATTTTATAAAATAGTTTGAATTGAGATTTTTGGACTTCTATAAACGGTTTATATAAAAGATTTATAAAATTGATATTTATAAATTTAAAATAATAGAATTATTAAACGAGTTTTTTGTGTTAAAATGAAATAGTAAATGGATGGATTAGTAAGTAATGAAATTTATAGATTTATAAATTGATAAGTTATAAAATGAATAGATTTTGTAAAATAAAAGATTTATAGTTAAATTTACTTATAATATGGATTTTGGCGTGTAAATGGGATATGGATAAAATTTGTGAATAAAGTGATTTTATAACTTGAAGTTTTTATAATATATAAATGTGAATTTATAAATATTGATTTATAAATTCAAGATTGATTGAATTTGATAAGTAAATTTTTATAACTTATTAAAGAAGTATATTCACGATTTTGGGACAGTGGATAATTTTTGAATCGAATATGTAAAATTGTTGAATTTGGTTAATGATTTATGTTCACGATTTTGAACAGTGAATAATATATTAAAGGAATGTTTAGGGAGTCATCTTTTAAATGGAATAAAAATGATTTGAAGTTGTTTTAAAAAAGTATTAAATGTCGAAACCATAGATTTCAACATTTATTGTTGAAATAGGCGTTTTCGAGAAATAGAAGGAAATAGTGGACTATAACACTGTTGTTATAGTAAACGATTTCCGAAAGGAAATATTTTTTTGTATAGTATTGGGATTTATATATCCATCTTAATTTCGAATCCCTATACTAGTGATTTTGAGTTGTCGTAACGATATTTTACGCAACATTCGTTTTGACTCAAATAAAGTGTTTAAGCGCACGTTTTCTTTAAAGAATGAAATATATACTTAATTTCGATTTAAGTATATTGAATATTTTCCAAGTGTTGAAAATAAATGGATTTGTGAATTACTTATTATTAAATAAGTATGGAAATTTTTTCCAAATTGGAATGAATATTTTGAGATTTTATCTTTTAAAGATAAATTGAAAATGAATATTAGAAATCGATTTGGAAATCGTATATTCATAGATATTTTGAAATTGTAAATTCAGTATGGAATTTATAAAAGAAAGGGAAATTTGTTTAAGAATAAACGTTGATTTATTTTTGAAGTATGGAGATAAATTTACGGATTTGGAACGTAAATATAAAGTAAATCGGTAAGGATTTATTTAATTGGTTTAAATGAACCATTTTGAAATGAAAATGAATAAAGATTTGTGAATATATCCCGTATAGGGAAACGATTTGAATTTTTTTTTCAAAAGATTGAAAGATGAAAAATTAATTTGAAATTTGTTTTCAAATGTTGAAGTATGGAAATTATATATCTAGTAAAGATATTTTGAAAAATAAATAATTTGGAAAATTATTTAAAATTTGGTGATGTATTGCACGCTTATTGATAGTTAAATAACCAACTATCGATATTTACCTTTAAATAGGTATTTGTTGTGATTTGCTTGAATTTGAATGACACACTTATTTTCAAAATAAGCGCTCACTATTAGGGTTAGCCAGGAGAGGACCTTGGGGTCGTATAACCCATTTCGAATATGTGATACGTCGTTATGGATTGCATTTGATGACCGGTGTTGAAGACTGGATATTTTTGAAAAAGGAAGGATTACCGTCGAATGACTCTGCATCGGCTGATCTCCGATATAGAGGTTTTATCACCCTTAGTGACGGGAAGTCCGGACGTGATTAGTGAATATCCGGATTGCAAGGGCTTCTTTGGAAGTGCCTTCGGTTCTGTTCGAGCCCGGAACAGACTTGTATGGATTGTATATCTGACATTACCAATTGAGATATAAAGCTGATTTCTTTCAAATATATTTCTGTTGGTGGCGGGGAATTTATTCTCTTAGCTTAATACCCTTCTCTGAGACGTACGAGCTCAGAGGTTATATAGTTGAAGGTAATTAGTGATATACTCCCAATTTGGTAGTGTGATATGCTAAGTGTTGTTGAGCATTTGATGATCAAAGCACAGCTTTTGTATAAAGCGTGGCTTTGTGGACGAGACTTCGTCGGACCTCACACCCCGAAAATGGTCAAAATAGGAAGGATACGGCAAGGTTATTAGGGGGTAGCGCCCCTTTAGTGTATGTCATTCCTTCTGGATAGAGGTGGTATCATGGTATGGAGCCTAGATACTTAACCTATGTTGTTGCGGCAAATTTATTACTTTGTGGTTGTTGGAATCGAGGATCCTCGGATATAGATCGATTACGATCGGGGAATGACATATTTGTGTCAGTAGTTACCCAGTTTGAAGGGTAACCCGGCCTTGTGTTGGCAGAGATCTAACCGTAACGTTAGGTTCTCGGGTCGTCTTTCCAGAGGCGTACCCATGTGGCAATGGGAAGTTCCTTGGCCTGACCATTTGTTGGAAATCCAAACTTCAATACGCACCTTGTACGGTTTTAGTTGTAGAACCTGCCATTTACTTATGGTGGTCACCACTATTAAGATGGTAGCTATAGGGGGCATACGATAATGGTCGTATGTTGGCTAAGATTTATATCTTTACTTTCGTAATGATTTTTTCTACACTATGCACTAGTAATAATATCAATTGTTCTTTTTAATGCGTATCAAGCATCTTTGACTATCATAAGGAGAAATCTCCTCTGATTCTGCGTTTGTATTGTGTGTGTGTGCGGGAGGCCTTATGGTAGTCTCATTTTCTAAAAAGCATTGCGAATCTATTATAAAAATTATCCTGTACTGTGTTTTAAAAATAAACTGTTTTAGTTCTCACACCAGTCACATGACTGACTCGAAGTTTATTATTTTCCTTCCTAAACTCTAGGTGCCCACCAATTCCCACACGGGCAGTCTAGAGTCAGGTTATCAGGATATTCTGGAATTCAGGAGTTGTTGGAGACAAGCTGGATGGCATGGTGTATTTATTAGTATATAGTATTTCTTTTCCGCTGTTTGTTGTTGTTGTTGTACACTCTGATAATGTAATGTAATATGATGTAACTGATATAGTTCTTTGTTTAAAGATTATTCATTTATCTATTATATGTTGTTCCGCTGCGATTGTGAGATTCTGATATTGTTCTGTTGTTTCTTTCTGTTCTGTTCTATCTTTTTCTCTCTTCTTCTATCCTTTTCTTCTTCTTTAAACCATAACGGTACGGTTTTTCGACATTCGATTGCTCGGCAGTTGATATAGTGGACGTATTGATGTCGGTTTTCGAGCGTCGAAAAGTCGCAATCGTTACATTTCCCATCATAATTTCTGGGACTCTCTCTCTTAATCAAGAAACTTCTTTACTTTCTATCCTATCCAAAAACAAGGAAGCGGTTGAATGGTTGATCTCCTATATAAAGGGAATTAGTCTCGCTCTTGTTCAACATCGTATCCACTTAATCGACAATGCCAAGCCTGCTCGTGATGCGCAACGAAGGCATAATCCAAAAATGAAAGATGCGGTGCATGATGAAATTCTTAAACTTCTCGGCAATGGAATCATTTACCCATCTATGATAGTTCATAGGTTAGCCCAATTCACGTTGTACCAAAAAAAAGTCTGGGCTAACCATTGTCAAAAACGATTCGAACAAACTTATTCCAACTCGTACTCAAATGGGTTGGCGTGTTTGCATTGACTATTGAAAAATAAATGCTGCAGCACGTAAGTATCACTTCCCTCTTCCTTTCATCGACCAAATGCTCGAAAATTTAGCGGTTCACGAATTCTTTTGCTTTCTTGATGGTTATTCTGGTTATAACCAAATTACAATCACTCCCGAAGATCTAGAGAAGACAACTTTCATGTGTCCCTTTGGAACTTTTTCTCATCGACGTATGCCCTTCAGCCTTTGTATGCTCCCGCTACATTTCAAATATGCATGGTCAGCATCTTTTTTGATATGATCGAACGATTACTTGAAGTGTTTATGGATGATTTTTCTATTTTTGGAAACTCCTTTTCTGAGTGTTTACACCATCTTGAACTTGTTCTTAAACAATGGAAGGATAAACACTTAATTCATTAGGAAAAATGCCACTTCATTATCACTCAAGGACTGGTCCTTGGATAGGTCATTTCAAAAAAAGGCATTGAGGTAGATAAAGAAAAAATTGATGTCATTGCAAATCTACCCATTCCCAAATTTGTTAAAGACATTCAATCATTTCTTGGACATGCGGGATTTTATCATCGCTTTGTGAAAGATTTTAACAAGATTGCTCAACCTCTTACAACCCTTCTCGAAAAATATGTTCCATTCAATTTTAACTTTGATTGTATCTCCTCTTTCGAACGTCTCAAAAATGAACATGTTTTTTCTCCTGTAATTTGCTCACCGAATTGGGATCTCCCATTTGAAATAATGTGTGACGCCTCGGACTTTGCAGTTGGTGATGTCTTAGGACAACGCATCAATAAGATCCTTCACATTATCTACTACACTAGCATGACTCTGAATGATGCTCAACTTAACTACACAACCACTGAAAAAGAGCTTCTAACGGTAGTTTTTGCTCTAGAAAAATTCCGACAATATTTGATAGGGTCACACATTACTGTGTCACGGACCATTCTGCGCTTCGATATCTCTTCGCTAAAAGGGATGCTAAATCTTGTTTAATTCATTGGATTCTTTTACTACAAGAATTTGATTTTACAATCAAGGACAAAAAAGGATCTGACAATGTCATAGCCGATTACTTGTCTCATCTTCCCAACGCACCATCACCTTTTCCCATTAGTGAAAACTTTTTCGATGAACAACTTCTTTCGATTTCTATCGACCTAGATATAGTTAACTTAGTCACTAATGAAACTCCCTTATCATGGTCCAAACAGGACAAATGAAAATTCATGTCTCAAGTGAAATATTTTGATTGGGACGATCCGTACTTATTCAAGTATTGTCCCGATCAAATCATTCGATGTTGAATCCCGGATAATGAGATCAGGAGTGTTCTTTCGTTTTAACACGATCAAGCGTGCTGTGGACTTTTTGGTCCACGAAAAACTACGGAAAAGGTACTTCAGTGTGGTTTCTATTGGCCTTCTCTTTTCAAAGACTCGTTTGAATTTTGTATAACTTATGATCGATGTCAAATGCTTGGACGAATTTCTCGATGAAATATGATGCCTCTAAACCCCATTCTCTCTATCGAAATCATTGATGTTTAGGGTATCGACTTTGTAGGACCTTTTCCCAATTCCTTTGGAAATTTGTACATACTTCTTGCGGTCGACTATGTCTCCAAATGGGTCGAAGCTGTTCCTTGTAAAACCAATGACCATAGAATTGTTGTGAAATTTCTCAAAGAAAACATCTTTTCAAGGTTCGGCACACCTCGCACAATAATCAGTGATAACGGAACCTATTTTTGCAATCGATCTTTTGAAACATTTGTGAAGAAATACTCGATAACCCACAAGTTATCAACTCCATATCATCCTCAAACTTGTGGGCAAGTTGAAGTTTGAAATCGTCAAATAAAATAAATCTTGCAGAAAACTGTCAACAAAAATCGAAAAGATTGGCCTCGGAAATTGACCGACGTGCTTTGGGCTTACTGTACTGCTTTTAAAACTAACCTTAGTGTGAGAAATTGTGGATTATAGATCTTAAGGATAGGATTAACACTAGAGAGGGGTGAATAGTGTTAATAAAGAATTACTAAATCTTTTTGAGTTTATGTTAATTTAGACACCAATGTATGCAATATACAGACACAGACATGATCACAGAAATAAACACAGATGCAGAAATAAAATAAAAGCAGTAAAGGAAAGAACACACTGGATTTTATACTGGTTCGGAGTTACCCTACATCCAGTCCCGCAACACAAGTACGAATTTCCTTTCAAAAGCAATTGTGCAATTACACCCTCGGTTTCAAGGCTACGAGGTACACCCTCCAGAATTTCTATCCTCTGGGTAGAGATACTTCATTTCCGGGCCACAAGTTCACCCAATTGATTTACCAAGGCTACAATCACACCTTTTCTCTTTTGATTGATTTTCAAGGCTACAATCACACCTTTTCTCTTTTGATAGATTACAAAAAGCCTATAACTCTGAATAGCACTGAGAACCTTGTAGAGATAGTGATAGAGAATCAAACTAGAAGTAATCAAGTTCGATTCAATGTTGATTTCGGTAGAGTAATGGTAAGAATATGTATTAAGAAATGTGGAAGAAGAAGAGGCGTGAAAAACCAGAAAATCTGATATAAAATTCGTCGAAACTAACCCCTATTTATAGAAGAACAACAGCCATGTCCATTCATGAAGAGATACGGCGAATGGACACTTCTTTTGAATTTTAAATTTTGAACTTAACTGACACCATTTCGACATGGGGTACTTGGGCATGTCGACTTCCCAAAGAATTTTTTGGTGTTTTGATTTTCTTTGAAAATAACTTTTGTTTTATATTAAAACTATTTTAAACTTTATAAACATACTTGATTATAGTTAAAATTCATAAGTAAATATAGAGAATAATATTTATAGAATTTAACTATAATTTAATATTTAAATCTAAGTTAAAATATTTATAAGTTAAATATATATATTAAAAGATAGTTTAAAATCAGGAGTAATTTGACTTTGAAATTAAAGATAATTTTGAGGCTGAAATTATTTAAAATTAGTATAGAGGGTTTTGATGTTTTTTAAAAGGAAAGTTTTGAAATCATTTTGAAAACAATATAATTTTGTAAAATCATTTTAAATAAAAAGTTAGCAGATACAAAACAATGTTCCACTAGATTTTTCATAGGTTCCATCCTACTTAGGGTTCCATCCCTTTAACAGGCTCAAAGTGGATTCTATTCCACGAATAAATTGGATTTTAAGATCCCAGTGCTTTTCTATGAGTTTTAACATAATTCCTAATAAAAATACTTAACCTTGAAATCTTAAACTCTTGATAATCTTGATACTAAGTCTTCTATCTTGATATCCTGAATCTCTATACTGTACAGTCTTCATTCTTGGTACCTGCATGGTTAAATCCTACATATGCATATATATATATATATATATCTAAACTTATAATGTCAGTATTTATATTTTATAATCTATTCTAAGGTTGTTGTCTTCAAAACCATCATCTCACGGACTAACAATCTCCCCCTTTTTGATGATGGCAACCTTTATTTATAAAATATTACTTCTATCCTAATAACTCCCCCTAAAACTAATAACTCCCCCTTAATTTGTGCCTAACTACCCTATTTTATATTTCTCCCCCTTTGTCATCAACAAAAAACTCACTCCCCCTCATTCTTGGGCTTCAGTACCCGCATTGATAAACTATACAACAGAATATATATATATATTAAGAAATAATTATACTTATGAACATGATAACTAATCAAAGACTATATACATTTCAATGTATATATAGTTTTATACAACAAACTTCAAACCAATATCAAGAAATCTATCTACACAGAGTATGAATCAAGTCCAAATCAATCAAAGCAAACCAAAGAAATCAAGCGTTACGTGGAACTTCCACCCATCCTTCTTCTCCAAAGATTGAGTCAGCCTTAATAGCTTCCCAATTATCATAGTCATTGGTGAGATAGATAGGAGGATGTGGTTCATTATCATCCTTGTGCAGAGAGGAGATCATCCATCATATCGCATCGAAGTGTCTTTCTTGTTCCTTGATCATCTGCATTTTAATCAATTCTAAGTGTCGCTGGTTATGTAGAATAAACAAGAGACTATTCTTGAACGAATTAAGGGTTTCTTCAAGATTTACAGATAGATTGTGAATAGGATTAGCCATAGTTGAATTTGTGAAAGAAATAAAGGATATAGATGATAAGAAATAAATTTCAGTGAATAATTCCAGAAGAAACATGTATTTATAAGTGTAGAAATTCGTTTGAAATGAATAGACATTTGAAAGTTATTCAAATTTCAAATTCAAAATCAATTGTCATTTCTAACCAGTACATGTCGAAATGGTCATATAGGGGATGTCGACATGGGTTAGTGTAAAATTATGACTAATTTGATTTTGTGAATAATTGTGTATATATTATATATTTATATAATATACTAACATTTATTTGGAGATAAGATAAGGTAGATAACAGAAAGGAAATTTCATTTCATTGCATACTACGATAATACAACAATTAAGCACACAACAAACTTCATGAACATTCGAAATAAAGAAAAGTAAAACAAATACAACAAGATACGAAAAGATAAAACTAGTTAGAGGATGATGATGATGAAGATAGTCCAAGTTTCTTGCTGACTTTGAAAATGAACTTGTTCATCTTGGATGAAATTTTGTCTAACTTTTTACTAACGGGTCTTTTAAGAACCCGTTGATTCTCAACAATCGTCTTTTGGTTTTTGAGAAGGGTTTTGGTGGATGGATTAGGAGGATAGTCAATGCTTTCCAAAGAGGTTTCACCTTCTTCTTCTTCTTCAATTTCCATTTCATCCCCTTCTTCTTCTTCCTCTTCCTCTTCTTCCATTTCCTCATGACCCAATCGCTCTTCTTTTTCCGCAAGGGTCTCATAAGGTTGAAAAACAAAAGGAATTTTCATAAGCGAAATGTTGGAATGATTGAAAACTTTTCTAGAAACAAATTCTTCGCCTTTGAAATCCACTCCAAAATAGTTAAAAATCCGAATGAGATAAATTCCATGGTATAAAGTATTCTCAACCATTTCAAGATTTTTAGGACGAAGTTCATCCAAAATAACTTGCGCCCAATTTATGTCATAATTTCCAAAAATAGCAAAAAGAGATTTGCAAACTTTTGAAGTAGGATTGTTAAAATTCCCCGATCTTGGGGTCAAAGTATGCTGCAAAAGAAGATTGACAATTCTTGCCTTTGGACGAAAATTTTGATTTTAGAATTAAAAATTATCAGTTCCTTCAAAAATGTGATGAAATGTCTCATGATCATTTTCATTGATTTTAAAATTAGAAAGATCCATTCCTGTACACTTGCAATTGAGAATGGTACCCAAAAGATCACAATTCAAAACAATTCTAGTGCCTTTGACACTACTCCAAATTTCATCCTCATTTCCACGATAAAATCCACGGTTTAAATTAGCATAGAAAATTTTGACAAGATTTGGATAGCAAACAAAATCATTTTGAGAAGCATCAATAAGACTAAAAACTCCATTGTTTGCAAAAAGAGAATCAAGTTCATAAGAAGAAAAATCTTGAAAAATAGCAAATTTTTCGGGATGGACTTTGGCATAGTTAGCATAATTGATGTAAGCTTTTGTTGCCTCCGGATCATTGAATAATTGCTCTTTGATTTTTCTGGAAATCCTCATAGTGGAGGGGTTGCTTGAAGAAGCCACTAAAGTAGAGAGTAGAGAGCTTGAAGTTATGAAGAGAGAGTTTGAATTTGAAAATGAGAGTGAAAAGATATGATAAAAGATAGTGAATAAATAGATTCTTAAAGGACATATTCTCTGGTCAAAATGTAGCTTTTCAAAGAATTGAATGAAGTGAAAAGATGGAGGGAAATTCAAACATTTGAATTCAAATTTTGAAATTCAAATTTTGGTACCCATGTCGACATCATGATAGGGACCATGTCGACATGTACCTTTGAATTTTCATGAATTGATTTTTCCTAAGATCTCTAATATATATATATATATATATATATATTATTATTATTATTTTTAATGCCTATATATATATCTGAAATATTATTAAACTTCAAGTATATTTCAGAAAATATTATTATACTATTAAAAAATAATAAAAAAATAATGAAATAATAATAAAAAATAGAAAAAAAATTTAAAAATTCAAACAACACACCAATTCAAAATCAATCAATCAAACAATCAAGCAACTAATTCTAAGCAAGCTGTGAAACACAAATTCGAATTATCTGTTTTCTGATCATCGTCACTTGAGGACGAGTCTGAGTCATCTAGAGTAGCAGTAAATGCACGTTTTCATTTCTATGCTAGATCATTGTTCATAGGAGAATTTTGCCTATCTGGTTACGGACAGTCTCTTTTGAAATGGCCTGGTTTATCACGGCTGTAACATTTGTCATTATTTGTCACTACATTCTGATTTCCAGAATTCTTATAGTTGTTTCTCTTGAGATTATTCATCTTTCTGTATTTCAGGAATTTCCTAAAATTTCTGGTCATAAAGGCTATCTCTTCATCGTTATCGTTGTTTGTGTCTGATCCATCGGTCAATGCATTGAATGCCATTGATTTTTTTTATATGCTTTACTTTCTCTTATCCCGATCATTTGAACTTCATACGACATTAGATTTCCAATTAATTCTTCTATATTTAAAGTATTGATGTCATTTGCCTCTTCGATTGCAAGTGTCTTTTGATCCCATTCTGGAGTTAGAGAATTTAAAATCTTTCTGACTTGATCTTCTTGAGAAAATTCCTTTCCCAAAGATATAAGAGAATGCACAATATCCTGAAATCTACTATACATATCCGAAATAGACACATTAGGATTCATTTTAAATAATTGAAACTGATTTGTGAGCATGGAAATTTTGGTCTGTTTAACTTTGCTTGTTCCTTCATGAGTAACTTGCAAAGTTTTCCAGATTTCATATGCAGACTTACAAATTGACACTCTATTGAATTCATTTCTATCTAGTGAACAAAACAGAATATTCATTGCCTTCGAATTATTTTGTGCAACAGTCTTTTGCTCAGCAATCCATTGTGCAAAATTAGTTGTGGGTTCAGAATATTCAGTTTGTGTGATATTCCAAGTGTCTAATCCTATAGATTGTAAATATATTTTCATCCTACATGCCCAATATGCATAGTTGCTGCCATTAAAAGTGATGGTCTGACAATAGACTGACCCTCTGCAAATGAAGTAATGACAGGGATACTAGTGCTAGTAACAGTACCAGTGTTGGTAGCTATTTTGAAAAATTTTCAAAAATCAAATTATGAAAATTTGAAAACCTCTCTCTGGTACCAATTGTGAGAAATTGCGGATTATGGATCTTAAGGCTAGGATTAACACTAGAGGGGGGTGAATAGTGTTAATAAAGAATTACTAAATCTTTTTGAGTTTATGTTAATTTAGACACCAATGTATGCAATATACAGACGCAGATATGATCACAGAAATAAACACAGATGTAGAAATAAAATAAAAGCAGTAAAGGAAAGAACACACCGGATTTTATACTGGTTCGCAGTTACCCTACATCCAGTCTCGCAACACAATTACGGATTTCCTTTCAAAAGAAATTGTACAATTACACCCTCGGGTTTCAAGGCTACGAGGTACACCCTTCAGAATTTCTATCCTCTGGGTAGAGATACTTGATTTCCAGGCCACAAGTTCACCTAATTGATTTACCAAGGCTACAATCACACCTTTTCTCTTTTGATTGATTTTCAAGGCTACAATCACACATTTTCTCTTTTGATAGATTACAAAACGCTATAACTTTGAATAGCACTGAGAACCTTGTAGAGATAGTGATAGAGAATCAAACTAGAAGTAATCGAGTTCGATTCAATGTTGATTTCGGCAGAGTAATGTTAAGAATATGTATTAAGAAATGTGGAAGAAGAAGAGGAGTGATAAACCAGAAAATATGATATAAAATTCGTTGAAACTAACCCCTATTTATAGAAGAACAACGGCCATGTCCATTCATGAAGAGTTATGGCGAATAGACACTTCTTTTGAATTTTAAATTTTGAACTCAACTGACACCATGTCGACATGGGGTACTTGGGCATGTCGACATCCCAAAGGATTTTTGGGTGTTTTGATTTTTTTGAGAATAACTTTTATTTTATATTAAAACTATTTTAAACTTTATAAATATACTTGACTATAGTTAAAATTCATAAGTAAATATAGAGAATAATATATATAGAATTTAACTATAATTTTATATTTAAATCTAAGTATAAATATTTAAAAGTTAAATATATTATATTAAAAGATAGTTTAAAATCAGGAGTAATTTGACTTTGAAATTAAAGATAATTTTGAGGCTAAAATTATTTAAAATTAGGATAGAGGGTTTTGATGTTTTTTAAAAGGAAAGTTTTGAAATCATTTTGAAAACAAGATAATTTTGTAAAATCATTTTGAATAAAAAGTTAGCGGATACAGAACAATGTTCCACTAGATTTTTCGTAGGTTCCATCCTACTTAGGGTTCCATCCCTTTAACAGGCTCGAAGTGGATTCCATTCGACGAACAAATTGGATTTTAAGATGCCTGTGCTTTTCTATGAGTTTTAACAAAATTCCTAATAAAAATACTTAACTTTGAAATCTTGAACTCTTGGTAATCTTGATACTCATGAGTCTTCTATCTTGATATCTTGAATCTCTATACTGTACAGTCTTCATTCTTGGTACCTGCATGTTTAAATCCTGCATATACATATATGTCTAAACTTATAATGTCAGTATTTATATTTTATAAAATATTCTAAGGTTGATGTCATTAAAACCATCATCTCCAGACTAACACTTAGGATGTCCCCATTTCGTTTAGTTTGTGGGAAAGATTGCCATTTACCGGTTGAAATCGAACGCAAAGCGTTGTGGGCAATAAAGAACTTAAACTTTGATCTCGATAAAGCCAGAGAAAATCAAAAAATACAACTCAACGAACTAGAAGAACTTAGGAACGATGCGTATAAAAACAAGAAAATTTAGAAAGAAAAAACAAAAGTTTTTCATGACAAGTCAATCCTAGGAAAAACATTTTCGCCTAACCAAAAAATTCTTTTATATGACCCAAGACTTCATTTATTCTCTGGAAAACTTAAATCGAGATGGATCGAACCATTTGTGGTACGAACTGTTTTTCCACACGGTGCTATAGAATACAAAAACCTAGGGATGGATCGATTTTCAAAGTCAACGGTCATCCTTTGAAACCTTTCTTGGAATTGTAAAGCAACCAAGAGGAGGAGCTCATGATCCTTCATGAGCCAAGCTACGTCTAGTAAGAATGTTAACCCTCTTTTGTAAATATGTACATATTTTTCCCAGTTACACTCATTATATCGTGCATTGAGTATGGGGACACAGTCAAATTTAGTGGGGGGAAGTCTATTTTCATTTTTTTTAAGGTTTTCATGGCATTTTTTAATTTTCATTTTCTTTAAACTCAAAAGTTTCAAAAAAAATTGGAAAAAAAATCCCGAAAAGATTTTCTTTCTAGCATTATTTATTTTGAAGAAACACTATAGGATAAGTATAAGTTTTGGTCAATAAATTGAAATTTTTGAATATTTATTTGTATTAACAAAAAAATGAAGTTTGATTATAAATAACAGTGGTTTAACTAGTATGTAGGAAGGTTCATATGTGTTAATTATAAAGTATATTCTAATTGAAAATCATTATTTGAAAAAGTGTTAAATTTAGAGTAAAGGATATAGCATTTTTATCTTCTAAGTTAAATGGTGCTAAGATGATTTTGCAAAACTCTCTCTTTCTTAAAAAAATTGAAAAAAAATACACCAAAAAATATATAAGTAAAAAAACATTTGTATATATGTATATATTTTTAACACCTAGAGTCATGTGTTCACACTGGTATGTTCACTCGCCATGCTCTATACCATTCTCACGCAAGCCCGAAAGGCAGTGCACGATCGGTATATCTGGCCTCAGTTTATCTGAGTTAGGTGTATGTATACAAAAATTCTTTTTAATAACGCCTACAGTCGATAAGTGTTCACACTTGTGTGTTCACTCGCCACGCTCTGCATTCCCCTCACAACAGTCTACAAGGCAGTGCACGGGAAATATATTTGGCCTTAGTTTACCTAAGTCAGGCATACATAAATATTGTTAATATCAATAAAATTTTCAAATAAGAGAGAGTAAGCAATTGAAATCTAAGCACTATTTTTACTTGTTTGATTTAACTTGTTATTCAAAAGAAATGAAAATACCACTTTGATAAACTTTGATAATCAACTAAGGATCAATTTCATAGTTATACTATATTATCAACTGAAATAACGAGTTAAACTATAGTCTATTTGTTATGATAACTTAGATTTTGTTGGAAATATTGATAAGTAAAAGGTCTTAAATTTCTTGATAATGACCAAAACTTATATTTAATTTATTAGTGTCGATTTGATAGTGAATCCTTCATTTGTAAATACTTTCAAAAACTTGCATTCGTCCCATTGTAAATAAATCTTGCATTTTGTAAATATTTTCTCTTTGCATTTGGATTTTGTGGGTAGTATTCGCTGAAAACCCTCACGAGACAACACTCGTCCTACTAGGGACACCTAGAGGTTTAACGACTTGTTGTATACGCTCAATGCAATCGTGCTCCCTACGAAAATGGATTTATCTTAGTTTTCCTATATTCGAGGACAAATAAAATGATAAATGTGGAGGTATGTGCATATATTTACATCCATATTTTATCTATTTTTATCACTACACCAGAAAAGACTTTTGGTAGTGTTGAAAAAATGCTACCATAACTTATGGTAGCGTTTTAGAGAACGCTGCTATACGACATGCAACTAAAAGT
The DNA here is from genome assembly GCA_030765085.1 of Allium cepa. Lineage (NCBI taxonomy): Eukaryota > Viridiplantae > Streptophyta > Magnoliopsida > Asparagales > Amaryllidaceae > Allium > Allium cepa. The sequence goes on along the minus strand of CM060930.1, from coordinate 76,556,487 downwards.
CTAAAACTTTTTGTTGCATTGTAGTAAACGCTACCAAAAGTCACTTTTAAATGCAACTATAGGTATTTTCTGTGGGATTTAAAAAACGCTACCAAAAGTCACTTTTAAATGCAGCTATAGGTTTTTTCTGTAGGGTTAAAAAAAACGCTACCATAAGTCTTCATTTTTTGGTTGCATTTTTTGTTTATATGATTTTTTTGATTTTCAGTAGCATTTTTAAAATGCAACTGTATAATTTTTATATTGGTTTACATTTGTTTCTGTAGCATTTCTGAAACGCTACTAAAAGTTATTGGTTGTTTGGTAGCATATTTTAAATGCTACTATTTACGGTTGATGGTTTATACCATTTCCAGCAATCGCTTATATATTATTCATATTAAAACGAACGATCAATCGCATAATTTTCATATATTCAAACAAACAATTAAATCACATAATTAGCATATACAAACAATCAATCATATGATCATCATATTCAAATAATTGCAAAAACATGCTAATCTCACAATCAAATATAATATCCATAATCAATTCGATAGTAGTTTGTCAACAAAATAAGTCGCATACTACAAGCATTCACAGACAAGTTTCCACAAATGGTACTAACAAAATACGACAACATATATAACAATTAAATTCATGTTCGTTGGTTGATTACCAATAGTTCTTTGTTGTCGACAGTCTTCGCTTCGAAATAGCTAATTACCTGCAAACGAGTTTAACAATCAACAATATATATATGTGTGTGTGTGTGTGTGTATATGTATATATGAAAATCATGTAATTTATAATTCGATATTCTATATTAACACATATTAACAAAAATTGTTCTATTTTTATATGCATCCTATATAGTTTCCCAACGAATAGAAAATTTTCAATTTACAAAGATATTCAGATCAAAACTGGGTTAGAAGTCTGACTGGATTTCATTCTATGTGCAGATTGTGTATTCAGTACTATGGGCAGATTGTGTATTCAGTGCTATAGTCAAGTTAAATCTTATAAAATATGAAAAAGTATCTAGAACGTCCGTAATCCATCGATGATGCATCCATCCACTAATTGAAATGTACAATTTTCTTTACCCTTGTCATTTTCTATCAATTGGGTTCTCTAAAACAAAAATATTCCCTAAATTCACATTGCCGTAACTGTATTAGGCAACAACTGTAGTGTCAGTTACTTCCATTTATTTGTGTTAGCCCTCTTGTATAACTACATTTGTGTAATACATGTGCAATGACATAACGATTAATCTGAGCAGACAGTTTTAGGAAAAATGGTTTATTTAAGTTTTAGTTTCAAGTGTATCAATTGTTGTGGCTCTGTAGATAAACACGTTTACCATAGAGGATATGTACTGAAATGTTGTGGCTTTGCAGATAAAAACTTAAATGTTGTGATACAGATTTTTTTTTTAATACCCGAATAAACAGAACTAAAACTTAATGTTGAGATATGATGTACTGAAAAATAATACTTACTGGAACTTGATTCTCCAATGACATATGCTGATGGCCAAGCTATCATAGTACCAAAGGCATCTTCCATGTACGTACACTCAGATGTAGGTCGCCATAGCAATGCGTTATTAACTCTCACAAAGTTTACCCAAACTTTTACCACATCTTTTCCCAGCGGAACATAATGAACCATCGTTGTTGGATCAGTTGAAGCGATAGTTCCTTCAGCCACTACTTGTCCCGTTTCACCCACATCAATCAGCTTACAGCTACTATTTAGTACCAGATTTGCACCCTGTTGGATAAGCAAATAAATAAATAATCATCAAATATGTCGTAGTCATCAAATAAATAAGCAAAAGGATTAACCGTTTGAAAAAAGGATTAACATGTTATCATTGCAACACAGCTAACTAGTAATCAAATATGTTGTAATCATCAAACTTAGTTAATTCTTCATCATCGTAATTATTATTACTCAAAACTTTTTTTAATTAGTTTTTATAAAATTTAGTTATCTTAAACTTAGTTAATTTTATAAAACTTATTTAATTTTAACAAAATTTAGTTAATTTTTATTAACTTGGTTAACTTATTTAATTTATTATTATTATTATTATTATTATTATTATTATTATTATTATTATTATTATTATTATTATTATTATAAACTTAGTTAATTCGTTATCATCGTCTTTATTTATAAAACTTTGTTAAACTAGTTATATTATTACTATATATAAAATTTAGTTAACTTAAACATAATTAATTTTATAAAACTTGTTTAATTTTAATAATAAAGTTAAAATACAATTAAACTTAGTTAATTTTAGTTAACTATTTTAATAATATAGTTTTAATAATACAGTTAAACTACAATTAAACTTAGTTAATTTTAGTTAAATATTTATAAAATTTAGTTTAACTTAAACTTTGTTAAAATATAGTTGTGACCAAAACCATGCATATCAAAAACTAAGAGCTAAATAAATAGAATTCAAAATTATTATAAATTAAAAACACTGGCAGTGATTACTTACCAAAAGTCCTTCCTTCAATGCCAGCTCTCCTGCCATCTTCACTTAATCATCACTGGGAACCTGATAGTTTATTATAGTAAGAACACTAGCAGTGATTTATATGTAGCTGTATAAGCTTGCAAAAACAACACTGGCTATGATTCATATTACTGGACTGATATCATCTACTCTGGTAGAGGATCAAAGTTGGGATACCCTTAGAGAGCATGACATAGAAAGTTTCCTGAGACATAAGGGCACCATTTTTAGTATATCAAAATGAAATTTTAGAAAGGTAATAATACCTCAAGCACTTTTTCCATCGCATCCATGTCGAGGATATCAGGCTTAAATCCCACGCCATTACCAGTAATGTGATGAGGACCTAGCAGAATCGATGTTAGTCGATGAACAAAGTTATAAAATCTTTAGTTCCAGTGTAAAAAAGAGGACTGGCTTTAAAAAAATTCAACTATGCATCAAGTATGTATTGTTTGATTACCAGGTTTTCCTCCATTTAGTATATTGCTTTCTGCTGGTTCAACTTCATATATCTAAGACCAATATTTGATAAAGAATCATGATTCAAATTATGATATCACTCTATAATAGTTAAATTATGCTAACTAATTACAGTGTTTATACCTTGACATTGGGGTTCATTTCTTTGAGATATTTTCCAACACCAGTAACAGCGCCACCACTTCCTAATCCAAGCAGCTATAGAATCTTAATCCAAGCAGCTAACAGAATCTTAATCCAAGCAGCTACAGTTAAATTTTTCCAAACATTAAAGTAATTCTAATCACCATGTAATTGAGAACCACAATGGAATATTATAAAATCATGCACATTAGGATGACCTGTTTCTTTATACTCAAAATAAAACATGTATTTACATTAGGTAGTGTTGCATTGTTGATTATTGTGCATGCTCCTCTCTCTTTCTACAACATTAAATAGATCTTAAATGCTAAAGTAAATCAAAAAGAGATTCCAATTAAAACATTCAAAAACCCGAATTCAGTTGAATCAAAATTCTATTATGCAGATCTAAAACAAATGTTCAAACACATTTTTAACCAAACAGCAGTCGATGTAAAAATATTTTAGTTCAAATACTAGCGAGTCTATAAATTCAAACTCAGTGATACTTAGAATCGAGTAATGTAAAAGCTTGGTCAAACATTTTATTCCCTCCCTTCTGACCACCACTTGCCACTTTTATCAAAATTCCAGTTTATTTCAGTGCTCCACCACAACACTGTAACTCAACTGTCACCGCCCTCTGTTTACTTCTTCCACACTCACTTCTGCCATTCTCTTTCAAACCACTGCATATAAGTTCAACTCCACTGCACATAACATCCATACCTTTCCACCAGCCTTGCCCCCTTGAACCATCACCATACCAGTACACTTTATAAAACAAAACTACTGCAAATCAGTGTCCAACATTCACCCGCCACTTTATTTGCTCCTACACCAGTACCACATAATCCCATCTCCAATTTAAACACTTCCCTTTACACCCAACAGATCATCATACAACAAAACACCCAAACTTACATACCCCAAACCATTTGCAAAGGTTTATGTATCCCACTAGACTTGCTGTGCACCATTTGAATACCTTTCAAGCGAGAAAATGCAACAATTATAAATGACAAAACAATTGACTGCTTAATAACTAGCGTATCAGCTGAAAATTTTGATACATGTAATAATTCATGCACACAAGAACATGCCTTCCTAGTAGCAGAAGGATAGGCATGAATACCTGAACTAACAAAAGCTGAAATGCTAACTGTGTATGTTGTAATTGTAGCTCATGTTGTGAAATATGTGAAGCTTTTCTAGGTATTCAGCTTTACTGATGTTGAACATTTCCATCAATACATGTTAAATATTGAAGGTATCATATCAATTGTTAAATGATAATTTTGTTAGGTCTTTGTAAATAAAAGCATTAGTATTAAAAACTCTATGCTTTATGTATTTTAAAGCAAGTTACCTGGTTTATATCTTGTTTCCAATTCTACATCAAATAATAAAACCTAATACAAATCTGCCATTGTCAAAAATTAATAATATTGTTTATAATTCATATCCAAGTTCTTCAAATGGAAGAAAATTTTTGGAAATTTACATCCATAAGAGTATCTATATTGTATTACCACTGTTACTAAAGATTTGAACCAGGAGGACCAACAAGTAAGATAAAAATCATAACAAGAGATGTGCTCTTTTATACCATGCAAGACACAATTGTATAAGTGGAAATAATTTTGAATATTTAATAATTTGCGTAGAATACATCATTATTGCAATACAAATATAAAATTTTAAAGTGATTTGCATCATGTGAAATGCAAGAGTAAAACAAAAAATAAAATTAAAACAGTTGAAAATTTTCAAAAGTGCATGGTGTATGACAATTGACTAAGAAACAGGAAAAAATATGGAAGATTGTGAATTTCGATTAAGACTCTCTAAATTTTACTTTAAAATTTATGATTTGAGGTCGGTGAAAAAGAGGATGATTAGGTTGTTTTTGGTTAATTTTGTCTGACATTATTGATAGAAAATAAGTAACAAATAATGAGATTAACAAATCACACAACTCACTTGTTCCCTTTTCCGAACATAAGTTTTACCCTTGTGGGGTAAGATTAACAATCCTAATTAAGGAGAAATTCAGAGAAATTTTATTGCAGTAGGACCAAAATCATTAGATGTATAGTTTCATATAACTGAAAAACATATAGAATTAGAACATGTACCTATGCTCATTTCATGAATTGATCTTTGTATGGCACCACCACTGTTCGAAAAATCTATTTTCATCCAGGTCTAGTATTGGGCACAACCTTTGGTGATATTTATTAACTATAGTGACCCATTAATCATGAGTGGGATATGTATGATTAAACGAGCGTGCTTAGAAGAACCCGCTGCACCAGTAAAAATTATGATCCGGGTTCTGGTTTTTTTTAAGAAGTTTGTACAGGTCAGGACTCGAAACTAGGCCACACCTGAGGATGAGAAACTCAAAACTATTAAGCGTCGTATTTAATAGATTTCACCCTCCCTACACGTGATAAGGGTAATTATACAGTTCTATGCTTCCAGTAAATGCTCCAAGTTAACTGCAACATATTGGACATACCTTCATCCTCATGAATGATGTTCTGATGCTGCCCTTTTGCTAATTGAACAACGCAACATTACCTGTGTGAAAAAAATTATCAGAAGAAGAATTTGTCAAACATTTGAATATGATATTTAAATTTAAACATCATTTACTTGATAATTTATTTGAATGACATTCATCAAAATCTTACTCACAGGCCCAGTGATTTACTATTATAAAAAGGATTATTATCCCTGTTACGTATGGTTGCAAAGTAATATGATTTAATTTTAATTTTTAAAGCAGATGGCTCAGAGTTTTTCGCAAACTGTCATGCATAAACAGTACTAACAACTGTTCATGTAATGCTCTGTTTAATTTTCCTAACAAAAGGATAATGCAAAATTAAACTTGGACAACATAAATGATGTGGGTTGTCATTGAAGAAGAAAAGTGCTAGTTAAATACGCGTGAATAGCGAACAATGCCACAAGTAAGGCACAACCTTTATATGACAACCACGTCAACACTTGATGTGAAGGTCAAAATATAAACATAGAAAGAGCCTAGACACTGCTAGACTGATCATTTGCGGTGATCACTGTATAGGTTGAACAAATAAATGTCCAAAGCAGGGATCACAATTGACTGCTATGCATACTATAATAGTGGTATCATAATTACTCTACATGTTAAATTTGCATCAGATCATGACAAATATATGTTGGATGCATGTGCATATTTAGAACCTGCAATTGCCTAATCAAACTCAAGACTGCAACCCTAAGTGTATATGTTTGATTATAGTTAAGAGGCATGAAGATGGAATGATTAGGTTAATGGAATCTTAATTATTACAAGATTAGAGTTTGGCTTGTGTAGGTATAATATAAGGAACTAATTATGTTTTCATGATCCCTATAAATTGTTCTTGAAGACTGCACTTAATTGTTAATTTGAATAGATTAATGATGTATAAAATGTGTCAAAAGTACAACATTACATATGCAAGTTGTTACTTGCCTTAATGTGATTAGTCAGAACTATAGGTTTCAACCAAAGTGACTTGATACTTAATCCCATTTTTAAGTATCGAATATCCCAACCTATTTCAATTTTCACCCATATTGTGATATCTTAACTTAAGATCAATATAAATACGTAACACATACATGAAGACACCAAAAATTACTTAGATCCGTGTTGCTTATTTTTCCCGTTACTGCTTTATATATTGGAATACAGAAATAAATAATAAATAAAGGTTTAGTGTTTATTCAATGCAAACAATTTCATATAAACTAATGTTCATACTGAAGTTGATTTAATATATATTGCCTTTAAGCCAACACAACAGATGTCATATTATAATATAATGTTAGATAAATACAGTTTAAAATAAAGTATGATAAGGCATTGTTTGAAAATTGGAACAGCAATGAAGAATTAAGTATAATATCTTAGCGGTCATTATTGAGAAACAAAATCAAAAAATGAAGATATTTGCAGGTAGACCAGCACCCAATAAAACTTTCATGAAGGTCCATAGATATTCTTGTGTTAGCTAATCCAAAGTCGATAGCCATCTAATCAACCCAACACTAAAACATCTAAAAATCGAAAACAAATCGAAACTACAACACCAAAAGCAATACTCAAACAACATAGCATATAACAACCTAATTAGCAATTAAAACAAGTAGGTTAATAACTAATTAAGAGGGCAAACCCATCTAGGAGGAGGGTCCTTGCCATAAGTGACAGAACATTCAAAATTAAAGGAATGAAAACATCAAGATTAAGAACCCTTAACTTGATTGCAGTGCAGAAGAAAACTGCAGCTTCATGCTCCAGCAACCCTTGTCATGAACGCACCATTTCAAATTGATAAACAAAAAACAATTTACATACCTTGAATCAGCTGTACAAAAGAAAATCCTCGGAGAAAAGGGTATCGACGATGCGGATATGTGGAGCTGTAGATCTGATTTGTTAAGGAGCAAAGGCGAAAATTTAGTCAGAGCTTAGGGTATTGACGATGCAAAGATGCGGAGCTGAGAACTAAGAAAGGAGCGTTAATGGAAATTTTGCTTCTGAGCAAGGCAGAATTTTTTTTGAGGAACGAAGGAAATTGAAGCAAGGGAGGGAATTTTGTTGAAGGCGGAAAAATTAAGTCAGTGGAGGGAAGGCTTGAAAAATAAATGTAACGAGCGGCAATGTTTCAGAAAAATTACAATAGAACGTAACCAAAACCTACAAAACAAAAGTAAAGATAATATTGGTTGCATTCACACCACAAACGCTACTAATAAATGCAACTAAATGTAGATTTTCTTGTAGTGTATTTAAATAAATATCATATTTGGGTATTTTAACATTTTCAAAACCAAAATTCAATTATTTTCAAATCATCATATATTCATCTACATACATGGGCAAAATAGTCATTTTTGTGCATGTTTTAATTTGGGACTTTTTACTTGTACATTTTTCATAATTTTTATAGGAATTCTGATGCACATAGAAGACGGTTTCATGAAGATATATACATGCACAATAGAATACAAAGAAAAGAAGATTAAAATAATTCAAATACATGACCGTGGAGGACCCCACCCGCTTATTTAAATCTTCAATTAGAAGCTAATGGACAACTAAGTGGAGGTTAAAGCTTCATGCATATTTGATGATGGATTAATTAGAGGCTAATTGTTAATTGGTGGCAAGACTTCCTAAAGGGCATTTTGGGAAGCACCCTAAAAAGTGAATTAGTGTTTTATGCATGTATAAATAACCCATTTATGTACATGTAGATTTCCTCTTACTCTCTTATTTTACTTAGGAAAATTAGCAAGCAAGTTGTAAACACAATGTTTCATTAAATAAAAATGGCTTCCAAGCCTTTTTCTCTTTTCTACATGCTCTTATTTACTTTTATGTTAATGCTTATTTCTATGCTTTCTTTCATTTCATGTTTATAGCTTAGATTTACATTCATGCAAGTAGTGTAGCTTTATTTTATTTTTTTATGCAAGTATTTAGTAGTTAATCTATTTTTCTTCCTTTTTTTAGTTTCTATTTCTTTGATTTTTTATGTTAAAATTTACAAGTGTTGATTTGATAAATCCCTTTGATTTAGAGGTAATGAATCTCTCTAACTTTATATAAATTCAACATTTCTATGATTTATGGTCTCTTTTATATGTGCTTCATGAAAGTGGATTTCGATGTAATTTTATACAAGCGGATTTGATATCTTACGTTGCATTTGTAAATGAGCTATTCTTATTCAACATAAACACAATTTACATCATCATTTGCTAATTAATTTTTGATTTTGAAATGAAAGTAAAAACAAAATTTGATGATTTATATTACTAATTACAATAGTAAATAGATCATACCTAAAATAGCTTTTGCTTTGGCTTCATTTTCATGAGAATTGATAAGTGGTTTAATTGTTGTATTATAGTTTGATGATTTAAGTTATGTTTATTAATAATATAAATAAATCATACTTATGATAAATGCAACAATTATTTCACTTAATATCAAAAATATAGATCATAGATTATTTGTTTGTTGATTTACAAAAATATGAGAGTGGATTTGCCTCTAAATTGTTTTCTAATCTCATAGTTTTTAATCTAATTTTCATTCTATTTTTAGCTTCACTTTGTATATTATTTGTAGTTAAACAATCTTATCTCCACTTTGGTCTAACTAGAAAATTTTAGAATCTTAAATATTCCCTACAGATCGATCCGTACTTGCCACATACTAACATTGTAAGTCGTGCGCTTGCGGTTAACTTTTATTTCAAAATTTGTCGACGGTTTTCTAATTCAATAGAAATTCCGTTGTCAAACAATATGTGAGGCTTAAGGTAAAGTTTTACCTTTCACATAAAAAATCCTACTTTAAATGCCACATTGTCATTTCCAACAACACACTATTAATTTCCACAAAAGTACAACCTCTGAGCTTGTATGTCTTAGAGAAAGGTTTTAAGTATAGAAGGGGTTGGCACCTGCAACACCAATAGATGTACAATTGTAGAGATCAATGTGTGTGGTCTTAGAAATGTAATGTCAGACATTTGTCCATACACATTGTCCAGGAATAGGAAAAACCGAAGGCACTTCTCCTACTACATCCTATTTGGGAATCACCCCTAGGATTAGTAGCGAGTAATCCATGCATCAAAGATTTCAAATTGAAGGAACCACTACCGCTATATATGTGATAAGGGAACTACCTCAGAGGTTACTGGCAAGCAGCCCTACATTATGAAGATCACCATCTTCAAAACCATCATCTTCAATATATTTTCACTTTTGAACATATATTGGTTAAGTGGTTCGGATAGGAATCACCTAAATCTGACATTGGTTCTTTCGAACCAGTTTAAGTATGTGGGTGATTATTAATCAGTTTATCAATATCTTTTACAAAATATCTTCTAGAGATATACATCTTTAAACCATTCCATTTTCAGTATATACAGAATCATTAAACCTCTTTTTAACTTTAGAACCACCAAACTATTTCTCATTAATTACATAGGAAAATGTTTCCATAGTTTAATAAAAATTTAATAGAGGTTTCACATTTTCAAAACATATCTTTTAGATGGGTTAAAACCATGTTATCTAAGATGGTAAATTCAAGACTAGTTAGTATTGTGTAAATAGGATCCATGGGAATTATATTAATTATACTCAATACTAATTTCCATATTCAACCTGTACTATTCGTTGAATAATGGTGAAATCACTTTACAATTCATACGCATAGTACGAATTCCCTCCTTGGAATTTAATATAGAGTTTAATCAATATGTTTCATATGTCACTAAAATCTTATTGTTTAAAATTTCGTTTAACTTTTGGAAATCCACAATCTCTTTTTATTTTGGGACAATGTGGTTCAAGTAAATCAAATTTACTGTCCCCTCCGTCCGAATAGTTCGGATAGCTGGAGCGGAACCTAAACACCGGTTGTCCAAGCTCGGCTTTAGAGGCTATCTCTCTATCACCCATAAGGCGGTCAAGTTATTTGATCATCTTTAAACTCTTTAAAATTCTTGATTTATTATTTGAAAATTATTTGCAAAAGATTTGGGAAGAAAATCCCAAGTTTAAAGCTTAATTTCAAAAGTTACCAAAAACCGCTGCAAAAAGTGACGAAAATAGTGTTTTTAAAAGCTTCTTTGATCAAAACGTTAACTTCATTACACATATGTCCATTTTTATAACTCAAATCCCTTATACAAAAATTTTAATATCTTTATGGAATATATTTTTAAAGATTTAAAAACATCCATTTTAAAGATTTTTACATTTTGGTTTTCGAACTGCCAAAGCGTGGCGTTTTTTAAATTTTGGTTTGGACACATCAGAAATTTACTTAATGAAATCTTGATTTTCTTGTTTTATTTGACACTATATTCATTATGGTTCGAAAATTTCTTATTGCAAAGAATTCTAACTCATATTCCATTCTACATGTCCATTTAAATTTTCAGGTCGTGAAATCGCGAACTGTCGAAACGCGACTACTTATTTTTACCCCATTCCAAACTTTTTCAAACTTTGCCGAATTGAGTTTTATTATTTATAAACCATTTTAAACTATTTTAAAGAGGTCTAACAATGCCGTATATACCATTTCATTTCATAAAGGAAAGAGATTCCTTGCGTAAATTCGACGTGTATTATACCATGGTCACCAAACATATCATCATATCCAAAACATGATGATCAAATATAGAAAACATCCATATAAAACATATCATATCATATCATCATATAATTTATAAATTTATTAGTAGAGTTTCTCACATGGTGTCCTTTCTTATCGAACTATGAATCGACTATAGCTCAGCTATTCCTACATCGGAGCTTTCGAATCTTGCTCGGGTTCAATTAGGGGTTTGGCCTTAGGCTTTTAAGGGTGGTGGAATGCTTGGATGGGCATGGTATAGGTAGAGAGAAGGAGAGGAGATTGCTAATTTGATCTCGAACCTAAGGTAGTATATTCCTTTCTATATTGAGGTATATTTCTTAGCAGAGCTTTTCTATTTCTATGGAAGAGTTGAAGAGAGCTCCTATGGTAAAGAAGAAGAAGAAAATAATTAGTGAATTAGTAAAGAGGAAGAGTTGAAGTGGCTTGCTAGTTATAGGCAAAAGGTGGAGAAAAATATCATGATATTTCTTTGCCACACATCACCATTGCATCACCCTCCTCTATCATCCAAACGTCCAACTATACCCTCCCACCATGTGTCATTCCCAAGTGCTACCCATGTGTGTATAAGTGATGGAGAGTTTTATTTGTTCTTGTTAGGAAATATCATGATATTTATAAATATATATGTCATGGTATTTATATTATTTTACCATTAGTAAATATGAAATGTAAATGGTAATTCTTAAGTGTTTTCATATGTTCATGGATGTGTATATATGTATATGTATGTGACATATAACCTAGAAAATTGCACAACTTCTCTACGTCAAATAGTCACAAATTCCGATTCCAATTTTTGGTCATATTTTCACTTCTTAGTCAAGCTATTTGATTTTAAAATAATTATTAAATCATTTAAACTCAATTTAAATTCAAAAAAACGATTATTTGAGAATGATGATATCATTGATGATGTCATAAAAATATTTTATTTTCAAAAATAAAATAAATAAGTTTATTACATATCATTACTTAGATAGATAAAAAAGTGTACATATCTAGACTTATACACGATTTTTGATCGTTAAAATGTTGTTTATCGATAAAATGATTTTTGGTCAATTTATCAATATTTTCTCAAAGAGCATATTTTTGTAAATAGTTGTTCAAAATAAAATTACCATTATTAATCATTGTTCAAAGTAATAAAATTTGTGTTATAAAACCTTATATTTACATATTTTTAAATTAAATATTATTTTCCAAAGTGATAAATCCTCGGGTCATTATAGACTTCCCCCTTTAAAAGAATTTCGTTCTCGAAATCTACGACAAGAAGAAGATAACTCAAAAATGAATATGTTAAACATAATAGAATACAAAGATATGATAAGTGACTAACCCACGGGTGGTGAGTACACTACATCGATACAATATGCAAACTGTGAGTCAATCCTAAACCCGGGATAAGCTTTTCTTATTATATCCTCAGTTTTCCAAGTGCGTTCTTCAGCATCACCACTCCACTAGACTTTATCTAATCTCATAACATTTCTTTGCAACCACTTCTTATTATTATCAATGATTCGAATTGGTCATCTGATAACCTCCAAGTTTAGCTATACTTTTAAATCTTCTTGGACAGCTGTCTCTATGATTTGTTTTGGTTCATGCATATATTTTTCTAAGTGCGACACAAGAAGGACATTGTACACACCTGATAACCTTTCTCGTAATTCCACTCGATAGGCTAATGGGCCAATTTTCTCAAGAATGGGAAAAGGTCCAATATATCGAGGTGCTAACTTCCCAGTCCTTCCAAATCTCTCTACTCCCCTCATCAGAGAGATTTTTAAAAATACAAAATCCCTAACTGAGAATTCTAAATTTCGACTCCTCTGATCGACGTAACTTTTTTGCCTACTTTGAGCTTCCTTTAGCTTCTTTCTGATCATATCTACCTTCTCTGAGGCTTCTCGAATCACATCAGGACCAAGTACGAACCGATCTTCAATTTCAATCCAACATGCTAGTGATCTACATGGATGACCATATAAAGCTTCATAAGGTGCCATATCAATACTTTCCCAGTAGCTATTGTTGTAGGAGAATTCCACAAGATGAAGATGATTTTCCTATCGGTTTGGTGATGGTATATGGTGCTTAAATCCAGCTTAGTTCCCAAAGTTGTCTGTAATACCTCCTAGAACTGACTGGTAAAAATTGGATCTCGATCACATACTATGCTGCTTGGAACTCCAAGCAAACGAACAATCTCCTTGGCTTGAGATAGTCCTTGTTGGTTTTACCAGAATAAAGTGTGCACTTTTGGTCAATCGATCTATGATAACCTAAATGCCTTCATTTCCCTTCCTCGGTCGAGGTAAGCTATCAATGAAATCTATTAATATCCAATCATAATTCCAAGTTGGAATTTCGAGGGGTTGAAGTAATCCTATGGTCCTTTGTTGATTGCTTTTGATTTGATGACTACTTGCACATCTGCTAACGTGAATGAAGATGTCTCTCTTCATACCCTTCCACCAAAATGCTTGTTTCACATCTTTGTACATTGAATTAACCCCAAAGTAAATATTAAGCTTGGATCGATGGCATTCAGTTGAAACTTCCCGCCTTAAGCTGTCAATATTAGGAACACAAATTCTCCCATTTAACCGTAATATCCCTTGGTTATCAATTTTCAAGATTGAATCATTCCTTTCACTTATATTCTCCATTGTCTTCATTAGATGCCTATCCTCTCTTTGCTTACTGGTAATTCTTTCCTAATGAGTCGGAGTCACTACCAGATAAGCTATAACGGCATGTCTTCTGCTTAGCGCATCTGTTACTGTAACAACCCAAAATTTTGTGAAAATATTTTTAAATTTAATTTATTTCAAAACTCTGATTTTTAATCATTAAAATTTGAATTTTGTAATTTTTCCAGTGTAATTTTGGATGTGTTTGTAATTTATCTCCCAAATAGGATAAAATAAACAATTTCTAAAAAATTTATATTTTGGTCAAACTTTGATTTTTATTTGAAAATTTAAATTTTTTAAATTCTAATCTTTTTACTTGAAGCTGGATATAATTCTGATATCCGTTCTGCTTCTCGTTTCGTTTAATTCTGATTTATACTTTTAAAATTGGATAAAAACAGCGTTTTACATGCAATTGATTTCTGTATTTTTATTTTATATTTTCCTATGTCCATCTCTTGATTTTTATTTCTTTATTTTATTTGCCTATACTTTTATTTTATTTATTGGATTTTTACTTGTTTATATCTTTGTATAAATGGCTTGAGAAAATCAAGGAGATATAGGTTACATTGTTTTAAATGCTTGTTTTTTATTTGCCTACCTTCTTTATTGCTTTCTAGCCGTTCCCCACCTTTCTAGCCGTGTATTTCCAAAACCCTAGCCACCTCCTCTATTGCTAAATCACGTACAAAAACATTCCTCAACATCTCATTTCCTCATTTTCTTTCTCTTGGAGAAAATTACAGTAAGTTTCGATGGCTTCTCTTCCTCTTTCTTTCTCCTTTTTCTTTTATTTTCTTTTGTTTTTCTTCATCAATTACTCGGCCTCTACCATATTTTTGACCTCGTCCCCTCTCCACCTCCTCCATGACCGACATTCAACTCCTCCACTCATGGCCGTGACCCCTAGATCTAGAGCCACAACCAAAACTTGACCAAAACCATCACAAGTCTTCCATTATTTCACTACCTCTTCCATTTGCCACGACCACACCCCAAAATTCCACTTTGTTTTGTCATGCCGTGACCTAAACCCTTCCAAGACGTGCCTTGAGATGCACTTGACCCAAAGTCCAACCATGACGGAGCCATACTAGGCTATGGCCGAGCCTATGTGAACCAAAACCCCCTTTGTTCCTTGCCTCTTTACATTCCATGCTTGTAACTCCACCATTCTTCACTTTCCTAGCCTTAGCAGTGCCTATGGACCACATAACCTAGCCTGGCTGCTTCAAAAAATATAATGGTCGAGCCATACCAGACCTAGGCCGAGCCTATAGGTATTGTGGCCGAGCCGTTGTTTGGGTTAAAGCCATTTGTATCTCATTCTTGTGCATACTTTTCACTTTAATTTATATTTTACATTGTTGAATTATATACTTATGTTTATGAAAAATTATTTGTTTACAAGATTTGGATTTGGGTGCCACTTCTCTTCGAATCTAGTTCATGCTTGTCGTGCCTTTCTGTGTTTGTTGTGTGCCTTTACTTCGTAATCTCCAACTTCAAAAAGGTGAGTTATTCACTCTAGACTAATCGTACTTATATAATTGTGAAACAATGACAAGTGAATATGTAATAATTGATATGCTATGTTCATATATGCCTGTGAACTGTTTATATGATGTATAACCTGATTTTATACCTGTTACATCATCTGTTATAATATTATATGCTATACTGTTATTTTATTTTCTGTATCTCACACTACAAGTTCCCTTATCACTATGGGTTGGAATGATACATACCTGAACAGACTTTGGAATAAGGAAAAATCATTATGGGCTGAAATGATATGCTGAGTGATTTTTATTGTATTTGATTTACTTGGGATTGTGGGTTTGAAATGATAGAACTAGGATTTTTCTTTTTAAACTGCGGATTGAAATGATATATTATCCGTATCATTTGACCTAGGTTAGAAAATATTATACACACCCGTGGTTAATTATATATATTTTCTGAGATTTATAAGTATTTTTAAATCATTTTATCTTAAATTGGGTCTAAATAATTCAAATGAATATATAGTAATTTTTCTATAAGTTAAAATGTATAAAGAATTAAATAGAAAGGTGTATTTTTAAAAAATGACTTAACTTGGAACTGGGAATTTGGTTTTAAATGGAAAATTTTAAGTTAAGTAAATAAACGAAAATTTTATTTTATTTATGAAGGGATTTTAAAATAAAGTATTATGTGGATTGTTAAAATAAAAAGTTGAGAAAATAGTTTGCTTTTGACTTAATAAGTGAATTATTGTTTAAATTGGATATTTATTCATTAAAGGTTTATTTTATTGAATCATAAGTTAAATGATATCCAAATGAATATTTTTGAAGTGAAAATATGATTTTTTTTTTATAAGTTAAAATGGCTAAAATTGAAGTTTTAATGTTTCTGAAATTTTATACTAAATTTGGAATTAGTATTGGTAGCACTTCAGAAGTGCTGTGGTTTTAAGACAGCATATGTTAAGTGCTATCATTTCTAAAAATAAACTAAGATCTAGAATAATAAAAAGCTACTGCAGCACTTTGTAAGTGCTGTTGTCACTGAAACTAAACTATATTTTGAAATAACTAAATAGCTACTGTAGCACTTTGTAAGTGTTGTTGTTGCTGAAAGTAAACTGTTTTGAATAACTAAATAGCTACTGTAGCACTTGGTAAGTGCTATTGTTGCTAAAATGAACTGAACTATTTTAAATTACTAATACCTACTGTAGCACTTTGTAAGTGCAGCTGTTTTTGAAATTGAGTTGTTTTGAAATAACTAAATACCTACCGTAGCACTTTATAAGTGCTGCTATTTTTGAATTTGACAATGTATTTGAAATATTACTATATCTACCGTAATATTTTATAAGTACTGTTGTAGCTGAAAGTTACAATGCTTTGGAAATTTTATAATTGAATGAATGAACTTAGAAATGTTACAACTTTGAAATAAATATTATTTGATATCGCATTTAAATGGTTTAAATGAATATGTTTTGAAGTGAATATAAACCACTTTTGAAACTTATAACCACGGGTTATAATAACGATTGGTTGGCAAAGAGACCGGGATCGAATATGGGCATACTCTTTGTCGATACCGAAAACCACTTTGACAACCATATACGCGGTGGAGATTCCAGAATGAACTAGAATGGTGGTGGCGTTCTATTGAGGTATGTACGTGGACCCGACTCCCGTGAATTGGCATAAGGTGGCTAAAATAGGAGCGATTCCGGGCCAATGAGATAGCTCCTCTTATCGGACACACTTCTTCGTATGTCATTCTATTACTTTGTGATTGATTAGTGCGCACCTTTGATTTTTGAGAGTGTGGCTCGAGGTGGGCGGCAGCGGCTGCTACGCGTTACCATCAGTCCGGATAGTATTTCCTAGTTGTGCCGTGTCACCTACCCAAGCGAGCCTTGTACGAGTTTGATTTATGTCGTACCTATGGAGTAACTTATTGTAGCCTCCCGATCAAGAGGTACGCAGGTGTTGTATAGACTATTGGCACTATTTATGTGTTAAGTTGGAAAATGTAAAGCCTTAACACTATTTTAAAGTAAGTTTATTATACTAATAGGCATTATTATAATAGTGTATATTACTACATAGTAAATAGTTTAACGGATCCTTTTAGGATGGGCGGTCCCAAGCATCCTTTAAGTTACTTGTGCATTTATGTTACAATTCGCTTGAGTTGGTTTACATTGTATAAGTATGTATGTCCTGACTCGAGTGTTTGTGTTTATTTCTTACGCTCGAGTCAGCCTGATTATCACAACTTGGATCTATCTTCTGAATTCTAGAGATTTCCAGAGTTTATCTGCTTATCTAGTTTTATCTATTTCAGTTCAGTAATTCTATTTTAGCTCATGTATTAAAGACTTATGTATTTGGGATTTCTACTGTATTTATTTCAGAACTGTATTTGTCTTTCAGACTATGGCATTTTGTAACTATTTTGAGATTGTGTTTGAGACTGTATTTGTGGTAGCTTCATGAACTACTACTGTTGTTTTATTTCCGCTTCGACTTATTCTGATTTTATCTGTGTCTGTGATTCTGTGATTGGCTTTATTTGCTCCAAATTATATTACAATCTACTATTTTTAATTATTCAAGTCAGATATGTGGGGATTTATTGTCGATTTGAATGGTCCAAAATAGTGGGCCGTTATAGTTGGTATCAAAGCTTTAGTTTTAGGCAAACCTTAGCCTGCGGAGCAAAATCTCATTAGAGATAGGGTAGAAATACCCTAGAATGAGTTAAATCAACCATAGAATCCTTTCTTTGTGAGAGAACGTAATTTAAAGTATAAAATGATTTTTCAAATGATTTTCAAAGGATTTTCAAAGAGTATTTTGATATTAAAAACTTTTCTTGTTTGAAACTAAAATTTTCTTAACTTTCCTTTTCCTTATCCACCTGGTTAGTAATTCTTTATTAGGATGTTCATTCTAGTTGAATCTAATCTTATCTTATCTTATCTTATCTAATCTTGTCTTTTGTTCTTTATTACCTCTGTCCTGAAATTCATTCTTGATTTTTCAGTATGAGTGGAAAGAACGCTAGAGGTAGGGGACATGGTGTTGCCCCAGCTCATAAGCCTGCTACACCAGTTAGGTTCACTAAACTCTGTAAGGAATACACTGAGCTTGGAGGCACCAAGTTCATCGGATCTGAGAGCACTATTGAAGCTCAATAGTGGTTGAAAGATTTGGAGAGGATTTTCTCTTGTCTCGAGATCACTAATGCCCAACAGCGTCAGTTGGCAGCTTGGCAATTGAAAGGAGCAGCTTTGGATTGGTGGGAGTCTATGACAGCTCACACCGCTGAGGCTGACATTTCTTGGGAACATTTTTGGTATCATCTTTTGTTTGTCTTGAATTTGGTTCAGTTTCCCCTTTTGAAATCTGTCTTATGTTTCTGTATCGTGCTTTAGGGATGCTTTTCTTGTGAAGTGGATGCACGAGGCAGGAAAGTCTCAGCTGTATCGGGAATTCATGGATCTAAAACATGGTGATATGTTTTTTTCTGAATATGAGAGGAAGTTCAATGAACTTTCTACGTTTGGCCTTAATCTGATTGACACTCCTCTCAAGAAAAATGAGAAGTTCATTGCTGGAGCACATCCAGAGTACTATGAACGTCTCATAGCCCACGTGCATAGTCCTTTCACCACTTTGATGAACATGGTCATTAGATATGAGAATTCTATTTCTAAGGATACTCCAACTGCTCCGTCTGCTTCGTCTCAGTCTTTTTCTAGTAATCCCAAAAAGAAAAGGCCCAACTTCCACCATCAGAAGAGGAATCAGAACAAGACTCCAGGGTTGGGATCATCTTCTTCATCTCAGTGGCAGTCGATCGACCTATCTGTCATTACATGCTACAGATGCAATCAGAAGGGACACTATGCTAATAGGTGTCCTACTTTGGGTGGTGCCGTTATTCCTCCAGCACAGTTGACCAGGCATGATCTCTGTCACATTTGTCTGCAGCCTAGTCATTTTAAGAAGAATTTCCCCACTCAGTAGAAGGGCAAGTCATCGGGTATTTTTGCTATGACTTCTGCATCTTCTCCAGCTCCAACACCTGCACCTGTTCCTGCTCCTGCTCCCACTGACAGCCAAGGTACACTTCAGGGTACTTTTTCTCTGTTTAACTTTCTTGTTCGTATTTTATTTGATACTGAAGCTTCCCATAGCTTTATTTCTGTGGATATTTGTGATAAATTTGAGCATCTTCTTTCTCCTAAGTTGGCTCTTGTGCCTTTGTGTGTTTCAAATCCTATTAGTGGCCCTGCGAATCTTAGTAGGATTTGTAATCAAGTGAAATTCCAATACTTTGATCACTGTTTCAGTGGTGCTTTCTATGTTCTGGGTTTTGATGCTTTTGATCAATTGCTTGAAGGTGATTAGCTGAAGAGACATGATGCCGTTATCTCTTGTAATGCTCGAACTATCTCTCTTATTGATGATTTTGGCAATTCCTTGGTTATTCAGTGTTGTTTGCCCTAGAATTTTACGGGCAGTTTTATTTATTCTCTTGATTCTTCTCCTGGTGATCTTTATTCGACTCGTGTGGTCAAACTCTTTCCTAATGTATTTGGTGAAGTCACTGCTTTGCCTCTTAAGCGGGAAATCGACTTCCATATTGATCTTATCCTTGGAGCTCGACCTGTAGTTCTTCCTCCTAGAAGAATGGCACCCCATGAGAAAGTCGAGTTGAAAAAGCAGATTGAGGGCTTGTTCTCCAAAGGTCGAATTAGACCTAGCCATTCCGATTGAGGAGCAGCGGTGGTTTTCGTCACCAAGTCCAATGTTTCTTTGAGGACATGTGTTGATTATAGGGAGCTGAACAAGCTCACTTTGAGAAACAGATATCCAATGCCTCATATTAATGATACGTTTGATCAGCTTCATGGAGCTACTGTCTTCTCTCGGCTTGATCTTGCCACAAGTTTTCACCAGCTCAAAGTTGCTGAGGAAAGTATTCTTAAGACTGCTTTCCATACTGAGAATGGTTTTTATGAATGGCTAGTTATGCATTTTGGTTTAACTAATGCTCCTTCTTTCTTTGTTGATTTAATGAATCATGTTTTTCATGATGTCTTAATAAGTTTATTCTAGTCTTTTTTGATGATATTCTTGTCTTCTCCAAGTCAAGGAAAGAGCGCGAGTCGCATTTGAAGTTTGTTCTAGAGACTCTTCGAAGTCATCAGTTGAAGGCTAAATTCTCTAAATGCCATTTCTGGAAGGATGAAGTCCAATTTCTCGGGCATATTGTTTCTAGTAATGGAGTTTCTATTGATCCAGTCAAGATCGCTGCGATCAATGTAAGTCTTCTTTCTCTTTCCGCGTTGTGATCATTTTATCTTTCCTATGGTTCTTATTTCTCTCTATTCTGTACAGGATTGGGATACTCCTAGGACTCCAACTGATATTCGCAGTTTTCTGGGCCTTTCCGGTGACTATCAGAGATTCATTAAGAACTTTGCTCGGATTTCTGCACCTCACTACTTTGACCCATAAGAATGCTAAGTTTACATGGGATGATAAGTGTAAAGTTGCATTCAATGAGTTGAAGCGTAAGCTTACTTCCACACCAGTGAATACCGTTTTGAATGGAAATGAGGGACTAACGGTATACACTGATACCTATCATGAGGGTTTAGGAGATGTTCTGATGCAAGATGGGATGGTGATTGCTTATGCCAGTCGCCAATTGAAGACCCATGAGGCCAACTATGCTGCTCATGATTTAGAATTGCTTGCTGTTGTCTTTGCTTTAAAGCTTTGGAGGCATCATCTTTTGGGTGCTAAGTTTGAGCTCTTTACTGATCATCAGTCTTCGAAGTATATCTTTACCCAAAAGGACTTGAATCAGCGGCAAGTTTGATGGCTTGAGTTCCTTGCTTCTTATGATCTTGACATTAGCTATACTCCCGGTAAAGCTAATGCTGTGGTTGATGCTTTGAGTCGGAAGAAGGCTATGTTGTGTCAGCTTGTGGTTTCTTCTTCTCCTCTTTTGGATCGTATCAGGGCTAAGCAGGATGAGGATAGGTTTATCAGATTGGTGAAGGAGAGTGCTCATAGCAGAGTTGGTGGTAGTAGTCCTGATGGTAGTGGAGCTCAGATCGATGATAGAGGGATTTTGAGGACTAATAATAGAATTTGTGTCCCGAATGTTGATGGATTGAGGTAGGAGTTACTTCGGGAACATTGTCGATCCAGACTTTTTATTCATCCTTATGTGTCGAAGATGTATCAGGACATGAAGAAGCTTTATTGGTAAGGGGGTATGAGGCGAGATATCTCTATCTTTGTTAGTAGGTGTGCGACTTGTCAGTAAGTCAATGCAGATCATTAGAAGACCCCTGGTTCGTTGCAACCCCTGGAGGTTCCCAATTGGAAGTGGCAATAGGTTTCCATGGCTTTCATTGATGGATTACCTAGGACTAGGAAGGGAAATGAGAGTATTTTGGTTATTGCGGATAGACTGACCAAATCAGTTCATTTCATTTCGGTCAAATCTACCCGTTCTGCTTCCAGTCTGGCTGAGATTTATATGAGGGAGATTGTTCATCACCATGGTGTTCCTATCAGCATTGTTTGTGATCGAGATCCTATCTTTACCAGTCAGTTTTGGGAAGCTTTTCAGAAATCTTTGGGTATTCGTCTGAATCTGAGCACTGGTTACCATCTGCATACCGACGGTCAAACGGAAAGAGTGAATCATATTCTGGAAGACCTTCTTCGTGCTTGTGTTCTTAATTATGGAGGATCTTGGGAAGATCATCTCCATCTTTTTGAATTCACCTATAACAACAGTTATCAGGTATATTTTCAATCTTCTATTTCAATCTTATCTTAATCTTTATCCAGCTTATTCCGTCCTTGAATTCATGCTAGTATTGAGATATCTCCATTTGCTGCTCTTTACGGAAGACCTTGTAGATCTCCATCTTACTGGATTGAATCCGTAATCGTTTGGTTCTTGGTCCTGATGTGATTTTGGAGGCTTCTGAGAAGGTTGAGGAGATTAAGAGGAAGATGAGGATTGCTCGGGATAGGCAGAAGAAGTATGCTGATTGGCGTAGTAAGAGTTTGGAGTTTGCTGTTGATGATTTGGTTTTCCTTAAGGTCTCTCCCTTAAGGAATGTGATTTGGTTTGGTCGTAGAAGGAAGCTTGCTCCTAGGTTTGTTGGTCCTTTCCATATCTTGGAAAGGATTGGTTCTCTAGATTATCGTTTGGATTTTCTTGAGAATTTTTTTGGAGTGCATAATGTATTCCATGTATCGCATCTTCGTCGGTTTATGCATGATCCATCTCTTATTGTTCAGCCTTCTGTTCTTGATAGTTTGGATATTGAGCCTAATCTGACAGTTGAGAGGAAGCCACTTCGTATCGTCGATCGAGGTATGAAGCAGATAAGAAGGAAATCTGTCAACCTGGTCAAAGTGCAGTGGAGTACGAATGATCGAGATTGTACCTAGGAGACGGAGGAGAGCATGCGTGCTTCGAATCCGGAATTATTTGTTTCAGGTACTATTTGCTTTCTATCTTATCTTTCCTTGTTTTCGTGCCTCGTTCCTTTTCGAGGACGAAAAGTTTTGAGTGGGGGAGAGTGTAACAACCCAAAATTTTGGAAATATTCTCAAATTTAATTTATTTGACAACTTTGATTTTTAATCATTAAAATTTGAATTTTTGGAATTTTCCAGTGTAATTTTGGATATGTTTGTAATTTATCTCCCAAATAGGATAAAATAAACAATTTCTGAAAAATTTATATTTTGGTCAAACTTTGACTTTTATTTGAAAATTTAGAATTTTAAATTCTAATCTTTTTATTTGAAGCTAGATATAATTCTGATATCCGTTCTGCTTCTGGTTTCGTTAAATTCTGATTTATACTTTTAAAATTGGATAAAATACAGCGTTTTACACGCAATTTATTTCTGTATTTTTATTTTATATTTTCCTATGTCCAATTGTTGATTTTTATTTCTCTATTTTATTTGTCTAGACTTTTATTTTATTTATTGGATTTTTACTTGTTTATATCTTTGTATAAATGGCTTGAGAAAATCAAGGAGACGTAGGTTACATTGTTTCAAATGCTTGCCTTTTTATTTGTCTACCCTCTTTATTACTTTCTAGCCGTTCCCCACCTTTCTAGCCGTGTATTTCCAAAACCCTAGCCGCCTCCTCTATTGCTAAATAACATACAAAAACATTCCACAACATCTCATTTCCTCATTTGCTTTCTCCTGGAGAAAATTACAGTAACTTTCCATGGCTTCTCTTCCTCTTTCTTTTTCCTTTTTCTTTTATTTTCTTTTGTTTTTCTTCATCAAGTGCCCGGCCTCCACCATATTTATAACCTCATCCCCTCTCTACCTCCCCAATGACCGTCCATCAACTCCTCCACTCATGGCCATGACCCCTAAATCTAGATCCACCACCAAAACTTGACCACAACCATCACAAGTCTTCCATTATTTCACCACCTCTTCCATTTTCCACGGCCACACCCCAAAAATCCACTTTTTTGTCATTCTGTGACCTAAACCCTGCCAAGGTGTGCCTTGAGATGCACTTGACCCAAAGTCCAACCCTGACCGAGCCGTACTAGGCTATGGTCGAGCCTATGCGAACCAAAACCCCATTTGTTCCTTGCCTCTTTACATTCCATGCTTTTAGCTCCACCACTCTTCACTTTCCTAAACTTAGTCGTGCCTATGGACCCCATAACCTAGCCTAGCTGCTTCAAAAAATATCATGGCTGAGCCATACTAGACCTAGGCCGAGCCTATAGGTATTGTGGCTGAGCCATTGTTTGGGTTAAAGCCATTTGTATCTCATTCTTGTGTATACTTTTCATTTTAATTTATATTTTACATTGTTGAATTATATACTTATGTTTATGATAAATTATTTGTTTACGAGATTTGGATTTGGGTGTCACTTCTCTTCGAATCTAGTCCATGCTTGTCGTGCCTTTCTTTGTTTGTTGTGTGCCGTTATTTCGTAATCTCTAGCTTCAAAAAGGTGAGTTATTCACTCTAGGTTAATCGTACTTATATAATTGTGAAACGATGACAAGTGAATATGTAATGATTGATATACTATGTTCATATATGCTTGTGATCTGTTTATATGATGTATAACCTGATTTTATACCTGTTACATCATCTGTTATAATATTATATGCTATACTGTTATTTTATTTTCTATATCTCACACTACAAGTTCCCTTATCACTATAGGTTGAAATGATATATACTCGAGCAGACTTTAGAATAAGGAAAAATCATTATGGGCTGAAATGATAGGCTCGAGTGATTTTTCTTGTATTTGATTTACTTAGGATTGCGGGTTTGAAATGATAGAACCTGCATTTTTCTTTTTAAATTACGGATTAAAATGATATATTATCTGTATCACTTGACCTAGGTTAGGAAATATTATACAAACCCGTGGTTCATTATATATATTTTCTGATATTTATAAGTATTTTTAAATGTAAAAATTTGACATTTTAACTTAAATTGGATCTAAATAATTTAGATGAATTTATAGTGATTTTCTATAAGTTAGAATGTATAAAGAATTAAATGGAAAGGTGTATTTTAAAAGTAGACTTAACTTGGAACTGGGAATTTGGTTTTAGATGGAAACTTTTAAGTTAAGTAAATAAATGGAAATTTAATTTAATTTATGAAATGGGTATTTTAAAATAAAGTATTAAGTGGATTGTTAAAATAAAAAGTTGAGAAAATAGTTTGCTTTTGACTTAATAAGTTAATTAATGTTTAAATTGGATATTTATTTATTAAAGGTTTATTTTATTGAATCATAAGTTAAATGATATCTAAATGAATATTTTTGAAGCGAAAATATGGTTTTTTTATAAGTTAAAATGGCTAAAATTGAAGTTTTAATGCTTCTGAAATTTTATATAAAATCTGGAATTAGTATTGGTAGCACTTCAGAAATGCTGTGGTTTTAAGACAGCATTTGTTAAGTGCTATCATTTCTGAAAATAAACTAAGTTCTGGATAATAAAGAGCTATTGTAGCACTTTGTAAGTGTTGTTGTCGTTGAAACTAAACTATATTTTGAAATAGCTAAATAGATACTATAGCACTTTGTAAGTGCTGTTGTTGCTGAAAGTAAACTGTTTTGAATAACTAAATAGCTACTGTAGCACTTGGTAAGTGTTGTTGTTGCTGAAATGAAACTGAACTGTTTTAAATTACTTATACGTACTGTAGCATTTTGTAAGTGCGCTGTTTTTGAAATTAAGTTGTTTTGAAATAACTAAATGGGTACTTTTTGCACAGATCCCTGTAGGTTCCAAAAGACACAAAAAGTCCCTGTCTTAAAACTTTATAAATTAGGTCCCTGTTTTTCGAGAATAAACAAAAAAACATCATAAAAAATTGCCAAACTTCAAAACTTATTTCAAAATATAATCATCTTCGTATCAATGCAAGAAAAACACAAAAAATTCATCAAACCCCAAAAAATAACAAAATTTGCACTTCAGGAAAGTTTGCAATTTTTCTCGAAATTGCCGATATTTCAGCAACTTTAGTAAAAAATTACGTTGTTTCATGCAATTTTTTCTGTTTATTTCAATCTTCCAAATTCGCTATCTACATTATTCAAACAACACATTATTGCACAACAATCAAGGAAAAAATGATGAAATTGTGTATAATCGAAAAATAATCAATATTGCATAGAACATACAGCTTATTCCTAATAATTGCAGCAAAAAAAGCAATAATTCATAAAAGTTGCATACAAATCAACAATAATAAGCCAAAAGTACCTTATTTTATGGAAAAGTTGTTCACATATCAGCAACAATGTAGAATAATTGCATATATTGTTGCACTAATATAAATTTTAGTTGACATATAATTATTCAGCAACAACTGCATGATTATCAGCAATAATATTCAATTGTTGCTGACATTTCAGCAACAATATTTACTATCAGCAAGTACCCCTGAATAATTTCTAAAATGTTAGCAATTATTCTACAGCAAAAACAGGGACGCGCTTTATAATGAAACTTACATAGGGACCCGCTTTGCAATATTCTTCCGTTTTAAGGATGCGATCTAAATTTCCACTAACTAAATACCTACTGTAGCACTTTATAACTGCTGTTGTTTTTGAATTTGACAATATCTTTGAAATATTACTATATCTACCGTAACATTTTATAAGTGCTGTTGTAGCTGAAATTTACAATGCTTCGGAAATTTTATAATTGAATGAATGAACTTAGAAATGTTATACCTTTGAAATGAATATTATTTGACATCGTGTTTAAATGGTTTAAATGAATATGTTTTGAAGTGAATATAAACCACTTTTGGAACTTATAACCATAGGTTATAATAACGATTGGTTGGCAAAGATATCGGCATCGGATATGGGCATACTCTCTATCGATACCAATAACCACTTGGACAACCGTGTACGCGGTGGAGATTCCATAATGAAGTAGGATGGTGGTGACATTCTATTGAGGTATGTACGTGGACCCGACTCCCATGAGTTGGCATAAGGTGGCTAAAACAGGAGCGATTCCGGGCCAATGACGTAGCTCCTCTTATTGGACACACTTCTTCGTATGCCATTCTATTACTTTGTGATTGATTCGTGCGCATCTTTGATTTTTGAGAGTGTGGCTCGAGATGGGCGGCAGTGGCTGCTACGCATTACCATCAGTCCAGATAGTATATGTTTTGAAGTGAAATGTTACAACTTTGAAATAAATTTGATATCGTATTTAAATGGTTTAAATGAATATGTTTAGAAGTGAATATAAACCACTTTTGACACTTATAACCACGGGTTATAATAACGATTGGTTGGCAAAGAGACCGGGATCGAATCTTGGCATACTCTCTGTCGATACCGAAAACCACTTTGACAACCATGTACGCGGTGGAGATTCCAGAATGAAGTAGGATGGTGGTGGCGTTCTATTGAGGTATGTACGTGGACACACTTCTTTGTATGCCATTCTATTACTTTGTGATTGATTCGTGCGCACCTTTGATTTTTGAGAGTGTGGCTCGAGGTGGACGGTAGTGGCTGCTACGCGTTACCATCAATCCGGATAGTATATGTTTTGAAGTGAAATGTTACAACTTTGAAATAAATATTATTTAATATTGTATTTAAATGGTTTAAATGAATATGTTTTGAAGTGAATATAAACCACTTTTCAAACTTATAACCACGGGTTATAATAATGATTGGTTGGCAAAGAGACCGGGATCGAATAGGGGCATACTCTCTGTCGATACCGAAAACCACTTTGACAACTGTGTACGCGGTGGAGATTTCAGAATGAAGTAGGATGGTGGTGGCGTTCTATTGAGGTATGTACATGGACCCGACTCCCGTGATTTGGCATAAGGTGGCTAAAGTAGGAGCGATTCCGGGCCAATGAGATAGCTCCTCTTATCGGACACACTTCTTCATATGCCATTCTATTACTTTGTGATTGATTAGTGCGCACCTTTGATTTTTGAGAGTGTGGCTCGAGGTGGCCGGCAGTCGCTGCAACGCATTACAATCAGTCCGGATAGTAATTGGTATAGCTACCCTGGAATTGCCTAGTTGTGCCGTGCCACCTACCCTAGCGAGCCTTGTAAGAGTTTGATTTGTGTCGTACCTATGGAGTAACTTATCATAGCCTCCCTATGAGGAGGTACGCAGGTGCTGTATAGACTATTAGCACTATTTATGTGTTAGCGTTAAAAATGTAAAGCCTTAACGCTATTTTAAAGTAAGTTTATTTTACTAATAAGCATTATTATAATAGTTATGTTACTACATAGTAAATAGGATAACGGATCCTTGGAGGATGGGCGGTCCCAAGCATCCTTTAAGTTACTGTACATTTATTTCACAATTCACTTGAGTTGGTTTAGATTGTATAAGTATGTATGTCCTGACTTGAATGTTTGTGTTTATTTCTTACGCTTGGGTCAGCCTAAGTATCACAGCTTGGATTTATCTTCTGGAAGCTAGAGATTTTCGGAGTTTATCAGCTTATCTAGTTTTATCTATTTTAGTTCAGCCATTTTATTTCAGCTCATGTATTAGAGACTTATGTATTTGGGATTTCTACTGTATTTATTTCAGAACTGGATTTGTCTTTCAGACTATGGTATTTTGTAACGGTTTTGAGACTGTGTTTGAGACTGTATTCGTGGTAGCTTCATGAACTACTACTGTTGTTTTATTTCCGCTATGAGTTATTCTGATTTTATCAGTGTTTGTGATTCTGTGAATGGCTTTATTTGCTCCAAATTATATTACAATCTGTTGTTTTGAATTATACATGTCAGACATGTGGGGATTTATTGTCAATTTGAATGGTCTAAAAGAGTGGGTCGTTATAGTTACTATGTTGGCTTTCCCAAGCGTATATAAAATTTCAAGATCATATGATGGAAGAAATTCTAACCAACATTGTTGTCTCATATTTAAGTCCTTCTAAGTGAAAAGATACTTCAAAGATTTGTGATATGTGAAGAGATCAAACTTTTCACCTATTTAAATGAGGAATGTTATTTACTTAGGTCAATTGAAGTTTATTAAAATAAGCCATAAGCAATTCCTGCCCAGTAAATAATGCATCTACATTTTTAATGTGAACATAATGGATAACAATTCTAAGTCATATGTTGCTTAATATTTTTCATGTGTCTTTGGTTATCTACTCGCATAAGCGATAAATTTTCCATGTTGCAACAAAACTGCACTTACTCCTTCTCTACAAGCATCAGTATATACTGTTAAAGCGCCATTTCATCAGTAATAGCTACGACTGAAGCACTGGTTAACCTTTTCTACCACTCATTAAATGCTTCCTTACATTCTAGTTTATGTTTAAGCTTAACATTCTTCATTGTCAACTTTGTTTTATGGAGGAAACCTTTGAGAAGTCTTGAATTAACGTACTGTAATATCCTACCAATCCTAAGAAGCTGTGGACATCCGTCAGAATCTGTGGTTGCTTCCAATCTTGTATAGCTAAAATCTTTTCTAGATATGATAAAATTCCATCCCCTAACACTACATATCCAGGAAACTTACCTCTTTCTCTCAGAAATGACATTTAGAGAATTTGGCTTTAAGCATATGTTTCCTTAATATCCTTAATGCAATCTCCAAATGTCCTTCGTGTTTTTCCTTGTTCTTTGAATAGATAAAAATATCGTCAATAAAAACCAACATGAATATGTTGAGCGCATCTTCAAATACTCTATTCGTGAGATCCATAAAATAAGCTGGCACATTGGTCAGCCCAAAGACATAACCGACCACCCATACAAACAATCTGGACCTCAAAATTCAGTTAATGGAATGCAATCTTCTACTATCCTTAGTTGATGGAATCATGTGGCTGGATCCATTTAAGGATACTCGAGCACCATGAAGTTGATCGAATGAGTCATTTATGCGGGGTAGATGATACTTATTTTTAATCGTCTGCTTGTTCAGTCTCGATAATCTACACAAAGTCTTAGTCAGCCGTTAGATTTTGCAAGGAAAACTACCGTTGTGCCCCAATTTGAGTGACTAGGTCTAATCAACCCTTTCACTAATAACTCGTCGGTTTGATTCCTCAACTTATCCTTATCTTTTATAGCCATCCTTCGAATGGGTTGTATAACAGACCTTGCACCAAGAATCAAGTCAATACGAAACTCAATTTCCCGATGTGGAGGCAAACTTTTTACCTCTTCAAAAACATCCTAAAACTCCTTAACAATTGGTGTCATCTCTAAAACTTTTTGGGATGAATCTAGCGCTTACATGAAACTATCCCTTACCGGACTAGGTTCCTTACATAATATTTCAATAAACTTCCCTAACTTTGTTTCCACAAGTACTGTCCTATTAACATAATTAAGAATAGTTTTTTACTTAGATAGCCAATCCATACTAAGTAAAACTTCAAATCCATTAAAGTCAAGGATAAATAGGTCGCATGAAAAATTATGAGAAAGGTGGGTAACTCAGACATGTTTTCAAATCATACAAAGATTTGTTGTACCGCCTATGGAATTAGACACACAAATAGGGGAATCTACTATTTTTATGTTCAGTTTCAATCTATCAACCAATCCTTTAGCAATAAAACTATGGGAAGCCCCAATATCAAATAATACTTTAACTAAATCATTATTGACATGGATATTACCTTAAAGAACTTCCTTGCCCTTTACATCAGTAGAGGTTGAAGGCTCATCTCTAATATAATAGACTTTAACTTGCTTTCCTTTCTTTATCAACAGGCATTTGTAATCTTTGATTGCATAGACTTTAACATTCTCTCCTTTCTTCATTAACGGGCATTTTGTTTTTCAGTGTCCAGTTTGATGGCAGTTGTGGCAAAGACTATTTTGAACCATAGGAGAGACGGTCCCTTGCTGCTACCTTTGAAACTTGGGACACCTATAGTACTTTGAATAATGGCATTTATTTCCATAGTTAAAACATTCAACATCTTTAAAACGATTTTCTTGAGATCCTCCTCTAGGCTTTCCTTGCCATGGATTCTTTCCATTATTATTGAACTTCCTCTTATTGTTGTTATTGTTTTGGGTTGCGACTGGATTCTTCTTATCCAAAGCTTCATAATGGAAACTTGTATCTATTAAATCCACAAAGATTCCTTTTATATGAGCGTTCATCCTATCTAGATACCGATCGTTCATCCCAGAAATGAACATCTCATTTTTCTTCAGAGGCGTGTCTATTAGTCCAGGCCAGAAGCGAGATAATTCATTGAATTTGTACAAATATTCTTCCACAGACATCTCTGCTTAACTCAGATCCATGAAACTTCTACAGAGGCGGGATTTCCCAACGGCGGGCCTGTATATTTCTTCCAAACTTCTTTAAACCTTACCGAAGAGAAATTATCTTCCAAATCATTAAGAGTAATGGACTCCCACTAAGCTAGAGCCCCATTCTTCAATTGCTAGGGGGCCAAGAACCTCTTTCAATCATCATCAATGTCTAATCCTTTAAAGATTTTCTCATAGGATCTGAGCCAAGCTTGAACATCAATAATAGACTCTGTGCCTTTGAATGGCTTTCCTCCTAAGCTAGTACAATCTTTGCAAAGAGTGGGAAAGTAAACTTGAGGTTGCACAGGACCTACTACTTCTTCAATAAACGCAGCATTTAGAGTTGACCATTAGTGGCCATTATGCTGCTACCTCCCCTTCTACTCCTCTTTGGTTACTCATTTCTCACTATCTTGATGTAGTAAAGAGATGATTTAGAATATAGGCGAGACTAACTTAAGGAATGGATTTAAAAGTCGAATGTACTTATTTGGATTAAAAAAAATTAAATACACACTCTGACTAACGGAACTCATTCTAGGGCATTACAAACCCTATTTCTAATGAGTTGACCCCATCAAGGCTTAGGTGTTCGCTCAGCCTAAACATTGATACTAACTATGATGACCCGCCTTTTCTACCCTCGAAGATCGACATTAATACTTCCTCGATATTCATGTGCCACAAATTCAAGTTTCGAAGAGGTAGATAATCAAGGGTAAAAGAAAATAAAGATAGAAGAAAGAACAAAACCGATTCTCATATCGCATTTAAAATTTTTTAATTACATATACAAATAGTACATATTATCACTCTAAAAATGATATATTAGAGTCACAACAAGTACTAACCCAGCCAAGGACAGTTATAACTGTCTATCCAACAGGTGCCGGTAGATTCGTATACATAATACATCGAAAATAGAAATATACAACTATCTACAAATGATCCTCCAGCTTCATGCTCTATGCTCCTCCCAAAATGCTCCAAGCTACCTAACTTGTGACGACCCACCTTTCATTCCATAGAAAGACGCATCATCAATAAGAAAGAAAGAGGTAAAAATAGAATAGATATAAGAAAGAACTAAACAATATCAGAATCTCACAGCGGAAACGGAACAAAATATAATATATCACATAACTATTACATAGTCATTACATCAGAGTTACGCAGATTACACAACATCATCACATTAGACGGTTATAAAGGCCTATCTAATCCATCACATCCAAAATACAACAGACAAAGACTTCAACACGGCGGAAATAGATAGATACAGCTACGTCTGGACTTCTGCTCCAAGCTTCCAAAATTCGTCAAGCAAAAACCTGATCACTTGGCTACTCATAAAAATTTGAGTACCCAAGAGTTTAAGAAAAACAGAAATAAACTCCAAGTCAGACATAGGTCTGGTGTGAGTAAACGTTTAAAGTTGTTTAACTTTAAAATCATTTGAAAACAAAGGTATCACGTAAGACCTCCCACACATAAACATGAGTAAGTTTTTACCTTACGCTAACCAAATCATTTGATAGGAAATCGGGTTATATTATAATAGGGTCTAGGTTTTTCAAATGAATATTCACATAGATAAAATTGTTACATGATTAAATTCCAGCATACTAGCCACAAAGTGGGTTATACAATCAAGTCTGAGATCACTTATTGGAGATTAGATTTCTATACAATGGCAGGGCTATTGGGGTACTGCCCGTCACAGTACGTGGCCTAGATCAACGTACCGAGGATCACTCCCAATCCCCTGCAACACAAGGCCAGAACCATCTCTTACTGGATAGTCCCAAATAAGACAACCCCGCAGTTGTAGCTAGCAACCGCCCATACAGCCGGATAAAAAGGGACTCTTGAGAGAGGAAATTCTTATCCTACTTGAGCGTGACTCACTTAGCCTTGCCGCACCTCCCTTGTTTTAGCCATTCCCGGTTGAGGAGGCTTGAGGCTACGATAACCTTTAAACAACACATCTTGGAATGCTCATCGTCCTCCAATGACAATGGTCTGATAGCATTCATCCATACAAGTTCGTTTTGGGTTCGAACGAAACCGAAGGCATTATCTCGTTACACTCATTTTGGAATCACCCTCAGAGTTAACGACAATAAACCTTGCACTCTAAAACTCCATCTCCATCTTCACTTTGAGATTCCATGACCGATCATTTAACTTGGACCGATGTGGTTTTCGGATAATCAAATTTGATACCCGATCCCGGTCTCATCGAAATCCAAACGTATCTTAAAGGTCAGGTTGTTTAAAGTTTAAACAATTTAATTTAATTCAATTCAATACTTTGAATTCACACAGCATCCATCACAGATAAATATCACACATTTATCACATATATATCCAATATCACATCATAGAATATCGCAAATCATCATACAATAGATATCAACCAATCCAGACATTCTACACAAACAATCATCCACAAGCAATAATTATTAATCCATATTATAATTAATTTAATTAACTTAAATTAAATTAATTACTTAAGAATTAATCACCTAATCCTGCTTAATCAATCATTAATTAATTAATCACTCCTTAATTACCTTATCAATCGATTAATTAATCTTTAATTTTAGATTAATTATCTTTTAACTATTAATTAATAAACCTTAATTATTAATCAATATTCCTTCATTACTTTTATAATCAATTAATCAATCTTTAATTAACTAATTAATTATCCCTTAATTATTAATTAATATCTCTTAAAAACAAATTAATTAATCCTTAATTACCATTTGATTAACCCTTAATTACCATTTGATTAATCCTTAATTACCATTTGATTTACCTCTAATTACTTAATTAATTAATCTCAAATTACTAAATTAATTAATCTCTAATCATTAATTATTCAATCTTAATTACTTAATTAATTCATCTATAATCATTAATTAATCAATCTTAATTACTTAATTAATAATCCTTAATTATAATTAATTAACCTTTAATTAATTAATTATAATCCTCAATTAAAAATTAATTAATCCTTTATCATTAGTTAATTAAATTAATTAATTTCTTTTCATTAATTTCTTAATTAATCCTTTATCACACTACAACAAAAGAGGCATATTACAACGGTGGAACACAGTTGTAAAAGATATATTACAATGGTGGAACAACAGTCGTATTTTAAGAAGTTGTAAAAGACTGTCAATTTTTTACAACTGTGTTCTTTAGTTGCATATAACCGTTGTGATATTGTATATTACAACTGTTTCTTACCCTTGCAAATAACCATTTTACAACTGTTGGGAACTCTTGTAGATATGTAACATTCGTGCTGTAGCAGGTATGACAACTGCTTTTGGCAGTTGTAATAGATTCATTTACAACTGTTATTTACAGTTGCAATAAATCTTTTTACAACTGCTACCAACAATTGCAATTCATCTTCCGACAACTGTCATTAACCATAAATTTCACAACATTATATTTAAAACCAATATTTCACTAATAATAACTACGATCGTTAACATTACTTGAAACAACATGAACCATTCACATTTAATAAAAGCTAAAACAATTCAATTTTACATCATTTTTGAATTCATAATTTTATTACAAAAACATCACACATCTGAAATTTCCTTCAAAAACTACACACAAAAACATCCAACTACACACAAAAACATCCATCTACACTGCAACTTCCTTCAAAACTGCCATTCATCTTGAAACATCACACATCTGAAATTTCCAACTACACCTCTCTGACCCAAACTCCACTTTGCTCTGTCACACTCCCAGTCACATTACCCATCTACATTCAAACTCCACCTTCATATGTACATATGCACAGCCACCATATCGACTGCAACTGCTCCTTGACACATCTCCGTAGCACTTGCACATAACAACCATACTAACCATCTGCATATTTCACCTCTCCATTGCCATCAAAAACACTACTGCTTTACATTCACCATACAAATAATTGACTTCATTCAACCATTGTTCCATTATAATCACTCCAACTCTGCATATCAAACACCATACTATTCCATTTGCCTCAAACTACCACTGACCCTCAACCATCAACAACTTCACAAAATATTAACTGCCTCATCTCCACATCCACCACTACAACTTCCCACATCACTATTCTACCTTACAGTCATCACTTCATCTCACACTTCACCATCAACCTATACATTCCCTCTGTTAACTCCAAATCCTCACTGCCATCAAACCATACAAATGCTTCTCTAGTCACTGCCTTATTTTGTACAAAATATAAAAAATGGATATAGCATGACATAGAGGACAATCACTGTACATTAATAGGCTGACAGTTATTTATTTTGTACAATTTATTAGACATAAATAATAAACATGTTTACCATGCAAAATAGAACTTTTGATGTGTGTGCATCAACTATTTCTCTTTCTTTAATGTTTGAATAAACTAAACACTGTCCTTAAAATTCTCAAACTCCAACTTTATACTATAATATACGATAAAATTCTCACATTTTGTGCTAAAACAGAAAAATTACTTTGGATTCAACCTTGGTCTTCTTTTTAGCATGTTGTTCTTCAATAGGCATATCGACTTCATCCATCCTAAACTGTCTTTTGTATTGAGATTGCTGAGTGACTTCTTCACTATACTCAATGGAATCATAAGAGTTATAATAAAGCAGCTTGGTAGTCATCAGTTGGAGCAAAGAAACTAGTAGCATATACAGTGTTGTTGCTGCTATATTACTCTTGACTCAAATAACACGAGTTCAGATTTGGATCCTACTGAGTACTATAATAACCATAATTATTATCTGAACAGACATAATCAGATAGATAATAATCAGATTGCTCATTAAGAAATGGTAGAGGATTAAGAAAAAGAACATTGTTTAGAAGCTACATCTTATCAAGCTTGCTAATGCTAACAAGCTACACCTTATCAAGCTTGCAACGGCAAGTTTAGTAGCAAGCTTGCTACAGCTTGCTTCAAAGCATGCTTGTTTGTTGTTGCAAGCTTACAACGGCATGCTTTTAAGCAAACTAAGCTTGCTACTAAGCTTGTTGTTGTAAGCTTGCAACAGCAAGCTTACTACAGCTAGCTTAAAAGCAAGCATGCTTATTGTTGCAAGCTTGCAACAACATGCTTTGCAGCAAGCTTGCTACAGACTTGTTACAGCAAGCTTAGAAGCTAGCACGAAATCCCCCGGTTGCTCTAAAAACTGCTGAATCAAAATAACATATATGCATGTAAGTATATGAAAGATGGGATGTTTTAGAGCAATAATAAGATCGATAATGGTTCTTGCATTTACCTGATGAAGAGCAGCAGTACTTTTTAAGCCAATCGCCATTAGAGCATATCATATTATTGATCAGTAGCAGTAAACATATTGACCAGTACAAGTCGAACTGGTGACGAATCTTGTAAAAGGGACACTTACCAACAAGTAATTAACAATAGTTCCTTAATACGATAATGAGAGAACTTACGGTCTGTAGAACATGGGAATAATAGTAGTTTACTGCTTGTACTAAGGTGGTAAAACACTTATAAGTCACTATGAAGCATGACCAGCATGTGTAGCTGTAATGTACTACATAATCATGACAAAAGCCCATTTACAAAGTTAAGTGGATGCCAAATGAAGCACTATATACCCATGTGAAATTTGTTTTACTGTTATTACTTACTGTACTAATTAGAAAATTTTGGTCAATCATGTTCAGCTATGCAAACTACGGGTTAGATCAATAATGTAGAATTGTAATTTGTAAATATCCATATTTTGAGATGTAGAAGATGATATCACCGATCTATAAAAGCTTAACCTTCCCACAACCATATTACTAAAGATTAAAGCTAATATTATTAAAAATTAACATGGTGTTTGCTGAAAGAAACAAATCATTACCAATCTTATCATGTTTGAAGCATACTATTGAACTGCTTGGGCTTAAGTTCCCTTCCAGCAGAAAATTGCACCTGTATCATTAGCAAGATCCCAATAAGGTAAATTTCAACCTACTCCTTTATACAAACTCCAACAAACATTATTTTTTGCTAAATCAGATAGCTTTAGAATTCACTGTACCAATTTTAATATAAAGATTAAATTTATCACTTAACCTGAAAACTAAAACAAGCCGCATCATAGCCTTAAGTAAGCTCACTTATTTTCTAACTTGAAATGTTGAAATAGGTGTATAATGCGAACTGAAGCTCACAACTGATATTAAGTATGCCTCATAGCCTGAAGTGTGATTAATTGATGTGTTAAATTGAATTTGCCTTTGAAATTAGTTGATTACAAATGAAGGGTGACTTAGATTAACAACCACCAACCTTATAAACATTTTGAGACCCATAATTCAAAGGCCAGCAACCACATCGATGCATCAACCATTGCCAGGTACTGCCATAGCTTCTTCCTCATCGTCGCCGTTGAAAACTCTGCACCTATCATTGCTAGTGCAACTTTGTGGATTCCTTGATACGATGCCAGCCTCATGTGCAATCGTATGTGCTTCCTTCAATTGCCAGCAACCCCTCAGCCACCGCTCAAGGACGAGGCCTCTTCCAGTCACCACAACGTGGCTTGAACTCCCCTTGGACGTCGAGCAGCAACGTGTTGTGCTCTAATTTTCTTTTTCTGCCGATAAAATGATATAGGGATTAAGAGGAATTGTGGTTACTGGCTTTGATTTTTGATTTAGGGATTAGGTTAACAAAGTTATGTGGAGGACACGAATTTAAAATCAGGGTGTACGGAGGGGCTTTTTCGCGTTGGAGCCAAAATTTTCGCTGTGGAGGGAAATTTTCGTTGCGGAGGGAAAATTTTGAGATTGAATATAGTTGTTTTGAAAATTGATTAACATGAGAAGATAAATAACTATTGTTTTAATATATATATATATGGAAAAAAATTGATATGGAGGGAGGTGGATTACTAATTCCATCAACCAACTATTATTTGGAAATTTATTTAATATGACAAGTTTAATATATATAGTAATTGTCTGTTAATTTATTAATTTTGCTGAATTTTAAAAAAATAATATGAAACTATTATATAAGTAAAAATTATTTTTTAATTTATCCTTATATATTTTTAACAATTACTAAATTTTATTGAATTTGAAAGATCACATCCGCATCCGATAATTATTCGTCCGGTTTTAATTAAAATATAGTAGTTTTTCATGTATTTTAGTGGATACAATGATTGTAATTTGCTATTTAATATAAGTCAAAAATTTAGTATTAATTATTATATAAAATTTATTATTAATTACTAGTATTAATAATGAAGTATATATAAATTATTAGTTTAGTCTTTAATATTTATTTATTAATTATTAATTAATTATTGATTAATTGTTAAAAATAGGTATCTATTACAACTGGCAAAAAAGAAACGTTGTAATAGGCATCTATTGCAACTGGCAAAATAAAAGAGTTGTTGAAAATAAGTTTATTACAACTTTCTTAAAAAAAGAGTTGTAAGAAATCTTTATTACAACTGACATTTTTTAGCAGTTGTAAAAATACAGTTGTAATATGGTCTTTTTGTTGTAGTGTCATTAATTAATGAAATAAATTAATTATACTTGAATTTCTTAATTAACTTAATTAATTTCAACACATTAAAACATTAATTATCTTTAAGATAAAACATTATCCTTATTAATGACTTAATTATTCATTAACATTTTAAAACATTTTATCTTTAATTAACACTTAATTTTATTTAAAAATTAAGTTTTAAATATACTTAAGCATTTAACAAATTTAAGTTAACAATGCAAATAACTTCTTTAATCAAATAATTTAAAAACATTTATCACAAAATAGTTTAAACTAGATTTAAAAACACCTTATCATGATTACCACTTAATTATATTACTAAATTTGGTTTAAAATGGCATAAAATTAATTTCAAGTTAACAAATTTAAGTTAACCCATTTTATAACTTTTTAAATCAAATAACTTAAACATTTATCAAGTAATAGTTTTAAATTAAATTAACTTAAATTTAAAAACTTGCTTTTGTAAAACCTTTTAAAACTTTTTTAAAAACTATTTTTACGCTTGCTTCGGGTCTAACCCGAATATTTCCCAAGAGCTACCCCGAGAAACCATTTCTTCTTCCCATTTCAAAAACTTAGTTTATTTTTATTAAGTTAAAAACCTGTAGCATATTACTCACGTCTACTCGAGTTTATACTCGAGGCACCTATCCCAATTACCCGAGTACCTCTTCGAGTCAAACCCACAACCAAAACAACTAACACAAACAACCCCTCCGTGCATATGCACAGATGACTGAGCCATCTCCGACCTCTGATGAACCCTCCAGCACATCGACCATCACCCAGTCCTTCGATCCCGACCCTCAAACCACTCGCACAAACCACAATCCAAAATCGAGCAATGCCTTCAAAACTGGAAACCAAACCATCACCAGAAACTGCCTCGAACCCACACCTCCGACCACCAAACAATGCGCAACCTCGTCCTTAGCTTCGCCAGACTTCCACGCAACCAACGCCAAAGCCTGATGCCACTCGATCAACTAGATACTCCGTGGTAACCAAAATCCCGAACTCAACTAAACTAGGATTAAAAACCTATTCCAGTCCACCGCCGACGCCACGACGAACAGTCGTCACTTCCACCATTTTTGCCAGCAACCCCGATCATCATCCCAGCTTCAGCCAGTCCCCCGACATTCCCAGGTTCATCCATCACCAGAAAAACCTCAAACCTTACTTTCTGGTCAAACCCTAATATCTCACTCGATACAAATCTAAAAATCCTGATTTTCTTCTTAAAAATCATATTTTCCAAGATTGATTCAAGTTATATACTTGAATCAGCAATTTAAGATGTTTGGTTTTTAACATGTTTTTAAAAATCTACTGTATTTCTAAATTTACAGACAGTTTCCTACTTATCATGCGTAATTATATTTTTAATACTTAGCTTAAGTAAAAACAAACATATTTTGTTCAAATTTCACAACCTATATGTGAATGTTTGAAGAGCACTTGATCTTTGATCAAGATTTAAGCCTGCCAGTCATAAACTAGGGATATACACAGGGTTTTCAGATATGCACACATACTCACCTACATATTTATAGCTTGCAAACCAAAATTATACACATGCGAACAATTTTCACATCTCAAACCACAATTTAAAACAAAAGTTAGTTGTTTACTCACCTAAATAAAGGTTGAACAGAGAGTTTGAAATGGCTTTGTTTTGAAACAGGGAAACTTTGATTTTTTTGAAAACTGAAATGCTAGAATTTACAGCATAAAATACTTTGAGCCTTGAAAGTTTGAAACTAGAAATCCTTTTTAACCTTGAGGCTAGTTGTTGAGATGATTTAAGTTTGAAACAAAGGTGATCCTGCTTGATATTCCAGGTTTGATAAAAGAGGTTTATAGGCTTTTGATTTTCTTGAGAATTTGTTACAAGGTTTTGAACTTGAGTTGTTAAAAGTTTACAGGATTTTATGTTTTTGGTTTGATCTGTGATTTGCTTTACGATTTTGATTATGAGAAGATAAGAAAGGAGATGGGAAAGAGGAGATGTATGCTTATATAGATTAAATTTAGGATTTACTAAAATTTAAAGAAAATGAAAAATAAATAGAATGACACTTGTTCAATTGAACAACATTTCTCATTACCATTATTAATCACATTACAGATGTATCGACAAGCTTTATAACTAAACACTTGTAATTATATATGTTTTATAAATTTTTAAACTAATTTAAAAGCTTTTGAAATTAAATTTCCTAATTAATAAGTACATTTCTTAAATAATAAATGCTTTTCTTAACTTTAGATAAATAAAATCCTTTGAAGAAAATAGAATAAAAACTAATTATATTCTTAA
Organism: Allium cepa; assembly: GCA_030765085.1. NCBI lineage: Eukaryota > Viridiplantae > Streptophyta > Magnoliopsida > Asparagales > Amaryllidaceae > Allium > Allium cepa. The sequence continues at coordinate 76,515,082 of CM060930.1, read as the reverse complement.
TAAAATCATATAAAATATATTTAATCCATTTTTAAATGTTAATATAAAACTTTTTGTATTTATTTTACTATTTAACAAATACTTTCTAAATTTTTATAAATAATATTCTCTAAGGAAAACAAAATTAAAAAATTCTTATTCTATTAAAAACTTTATTCATATATTTTTACGTCCAAAATAATTTTAAGGTATATATTCTTTAAATCCAAATTTAATTTCAAATTCAATTTTAAAATCCAATTCAAATATATATATTAATTTAAACAAACACATTATTAAATTTGTAAATAATTATTCTATTTAATATCTATTTAAATTTATATATATATAAACAACACATTATTATTTTTGTTTGAAAATAACAAATTTTAAATAATTAATAAAGAGATTATCATGTTTTAAATTGCTTGAAATTCTGGGATATCACATTCCTCCGCCCTTAAAGTATTTCATCCCCGAAATTTGAAACAAAAGATAATCCATAACTTTTATTTCATTTCAACAATCCAAGCATACATATCAACCATACACTATCAACCAAACAACGATTCATCCAAACAAACAATTAATTCAATAAAAGTCACTAGCTATCTGGACACAAATTCGGGTAAGCCTTCCTAAAACTATCCAGAGTTTCTCAGGTACAGTTCTGGGATCCTCACTCTACAGAAATTTATCTAACTTAGTTACTCTGCCCATAGGATTAGATACAAAGATAGGACGGTCAACTAAACAAAGGAAAAGATGAAACTTCTCTAGAACTTATGTTGGAAACCCGAACAGATACCCAACAAATTTAGATAGGTATATAGTTATATAAAAATTACAAATACGCACTCTCAATATAGACACTACTCCAGAGCCTAGGTATTATCTCAACCTATGCTCTAATACCAAGTGTGACGACCCGCCTTTCATTCCACTGAAAGACGCATCATCAATAAGAAAGAAAGAGGTAGAAATAGAATAGGTAGAATAAAGAACTAAACAATATCAGAATCTCATAGCGGAAACAGAACAAAATATAATATATCACATAACTATTACATAGTCATTACATCAGAGTTACACAGATTACACAACATCATCACATTAGACATTTATAAAGGCCTGTCTAATCCATTGACAGAGTACAACGAAATTTATAGCATACAACTGGACATTTATCATAACCCGTCCTCACAAAACTGACTATACAGTTAATTATACACAGCGGAATATTTATCAAATACATGTGATATGTCTCACCATCCAGCTCGTCTTCTGAGCTCCAAAACAGTCCATCCAGAATTTGTACTCTATAATACTCAGTCTGACCCGAGCATAATAGTTAAATAACACCTGAGTCAGTCTGAAAAACCAGAGTGAGAAAACACACTCGATTGGATTATTAAAGTTTTCGAAAATCCTTTTGAAATCAAAGGTATCTCGTAAGACCAGCCATAAATAAACATGTTGAGTTTTTACCTTACGATAAGCAAAGCATTTTTCTCAAATCTGTCTGCTATTATAATAGTGTCTATAGAAAGTAAATAAAATCTAGCTGAAATGCTTGCATCTTACGTTTCAGCAATAGTTGGGCACAATCAAAATCGTACATGCACTTATTGGAGATTGGATTCCATACAATGGCAGGGCTACTGGGTTATCGCCCATCACAGTACGTGGTCTAGATCACCGTACCGAGGATCCACCCCGATCCCCTGCTACACAATACCGGAGCTACCCCTTACTCGATAGTTTGAATAAGATCACCCCACGGTTGGGATCAACAACCGCCCACACAGCCGAATAAAAGTGACCTCTAGACAGGGAAGCCCTTACCCTAATTGGTTGCAAACCACTAAGCCTTGCCACACCTCCCCGGTTTTAGCCATTCCTGGTTCATGAGGTTCGAGGATATGCGTTACCTTTTTAGCACACATTCACTTAGAATGCTTATCGTCCTCCTGACGATGTTCTGAAAGCATTCGTCCATACAAGTCTGTTTCGGGTTCGAACGGAACCGAAGGCACTATTCCAACTACATCCATTTTGGAATCACCCTCGGGATTAGTAGCGATTAGCCCTTGCACTTCACTGCTCCATCTTCGATTCCACGCTCTTGTCTTCCTCACAAAAACGTACAAACCGGATCGAAGTGGTTTCCGAAAAATTAATCCCGATCCCGGTCTCTTCGAAACGATCAACGCATTAGCCAATATTGATAGTCGGTTATTTAACTATCTAATAACATCCATAAACAATCATCAGATTTAAATAATTTTCAAATTATTTATTTCAAAATATCTTCGAAAGCTATTTTTCTACACTTCAACTCTTTGAAAATAGTTTTCAAATCATTTTTTTTCTCGCAGAATAGATTTCCAAATATTGTTTATTTCCACCGAAATTCACCAAGTATTAATACTTAGATTTTAAAATAATTTAAATCACTTTATCCAAAATATATACTTTAAAACATTTAGTATAAAAAATACTTAAACACTTTATATAAAATACTAGTTATCAAACTTTATAATAACTTCTTATGTAAAACTCAAGCCAAAACTAATTTAAAATTAAAAGTCATTCCATAAGGTATAATATTAAATAATTATCTTTAAACCATAATACTAGATAAACCTTTAAAATACTTTACTTAAATAAATAATCTTAATAAACATTTTCTTTAAAAAAATTAAAACTACTAAATAATAATTTCTTTTTAAAACATTCTTTTAAAATCACTTTAAACTTCTAACTTATGCTTGGAAATCTTCTTTGAAATATGCGTGGTTTTTCAGGGAAATACACTTTCCTTTACACACTTTAAAAAAACCACTATTTATTTTTAAACAAATCACTGTTTCCTTATAAATTCTCATCCTGAATTTAAACTTCCAAATTACCCTCTGTTAAATATTTCACTTTATTTATAAACCCAGTTTATAAATTCCATAATCTCATTCTCCTTTAATCCCAGTTTCAAACACTTAATCAGTTTTCAAATCGATTTTCAAAACCTAATCCACTTTAACTAAATTCCTTTACATATCCAAGTTTATTTCAAAACCCATTAATTTCAGATACATTCCTTTATTGTGATATAAAATCTTTTTTAAACTGAAAATACCAATTTCATACTTTATTTCAAAATTCTTCTTTGATTTCTCAAACTCATTCAAATCTTGAATTTTAAAAAATAAAATTCTTCGTGCTTTCAACAATATTGCTTAAGTCCTTATTTTAAATAAAATCCTTTTCCTATTTATTCAAAATCTCTATTTTTCCCAAATTCATTCTTTTAATTTATTGAATTCACCATAATTATTTTACTTAAAAATTTCCCTTTTATTCCCTTTTAAAATCCCAACTTTATATATATATATATATATATATATATAAATATATATATATATATTATATATTATAGTCTACCAAGCCATAGCATTCCATAATTTCAATTTCTAATAAAATCAATGTAATCCATCACAGATTATCACATAAATCAGATTACTGAATATAAAATAAATTCAACATTTAAGGAATCTAGTTGGATTCCTCCAACTTGTTTCCCTACATCCACAGATGTTAGCACAATATAATAATACCAATTCCACTTCGAGGTGGAATATCGCATTATATGCGGTCATCCGCTATTATGCGGGGCGCATAGGGTCTCATCTGCTACATAATGCGGAAAATCAACCACTCTAATATATATATATACACTATTATATAAAAATATCACATCCAATCAATTCAATAATTCAACCAATAATTTAAGTTTAACTATATAAATTAAAAGGGTAATCCGAATGAGTGAGACTAACTCGCCTTGGATTTGTTTACAATCCAATCCAATCCTGACTCGGTTTCCCATTTTTGACCTTGTATAAACATTAGATGATTTTTATTAATATTCGAACCAATTGAACAATTAAATTTCCATTTGATGAATTTAATTAACCTGTGCTTTTATTTTAAACTAATAGTTTTTATTTTAAACTATTTCCTTTTAATAAAAATGTTTTTGGCCACTAAAGTAATTAAATAAGTTTATTAAAAAAAATTATCTCCATGATATATTATTTAAAAATAAACTAGTAAATGAAATATGTGTGTATATATATTTATCTTCCTTTTAAAACTATATATATATATATATATATGTATTTGTAAAAATAATCTATATAATTTTTAAATCTAATTTTTATTTAAATCCCTATATTTTCCAAATCTATAATGACTTATGTTTACTTATATATGTATATACATTATATAATCCATAAATTTAAGAAATTAAATTGTTTTTAACATACTACTATACATTTATTTATTATTATTTCTGTTCATCCAAACTAATTCAAATGCTCAGCTAAAAACTAGGACTATACCTTCTAGTGATTGTTTTTCTTTCACAATTCTTAATTTTTACAGATTATACGTGTATAGATAAATTTTAAATAATTTTTTTCCAGGTTAAGACATTTCCAAAAATTCCTAGCTTTTAAAATTCTACTCAACAAATAACTCTTTTAAACTTCAGTAGTTATCAATTTCAGTTTTCACCTATTGTTATATTCACTAATGACCTTAATGGTGAATTATCCTGTTTTAATTTCTAAATTACTTATAAATGAGATTAATAAATTCTCGAATGATTAATTCCTACTCAACACAACTCAAAGAACAAAATCTACACAAAACCCTCACCTGACACCTACAGATACTCGAAGTACCATCGCATGCAAAACCATCCCTCCTTAAAGACGAACTGCAGCTCCAACGAGCCTCCGACGACACATCCTCTGGATTGCAAACACACGCTTCCACCAACAACCCAATCCACCTTCACGTCGATGAGTTCTCTCCCCCCGCCCTCCCAACAACTCGATCTACCCAGCGTCACATCATCGTGCCGCTTCCTTTCCTCAATCACCTAGTCGCGGCACACCTATGGTAAGCGAGTCCAAAATCCAACAGCATCACGTCGTCTTCGAGTGCCAACGAACACCGCGGCTCCTTGCCTAGGGTCTCGGGCTGATGCTCGAATTCTGGCGAACGATCAAATCATGTGCGCGGTGAATTAATTAAGTTCTTTCTTTTTCTCGCGATTAGAATTGAAAAAAAGGAGGAAGCTTTTGGCTTCGAACTGTAAAAGGGAAAAGGAAGTTGATTTTGTTTTGAGAGGCAGTACCATATCTTTTAGCTCGGCTTTGTATAATTTTTTTTTAGAGAAACAAAGGGGACATCTGTACGCGATCTAGAAATGCAGGAGACACGTGTTTCACGGTTATAAACGCATCAAATTTGTGAATATATATATATATATATATATATATATATATATATATATATATATAATTCAAATTGAAATCATCTCGATTTACACACTCTAGAATTCTGTACCCCTATCGAGCCGTGCCGCTAGGCGTTTATAATGTTATACCCCTATTTCGAACGCAATGGAAAAGGTTTCGAGTCCTAATTTGATCGTATGGAGAAGATAGCTTTTTGGACCCGGTTATTATATTGAATTTTCGATATAGATTTCAGCGCGTTTATATATCATATGATCACACGACAACTCCAAACTACGAAATTTGAAATCCGATAAAAATGCAATATTACGGATCCAACGGAACTGCTTTCGTCAAAATATGAGATTGTGCCTCGGATGGCTATTTTTAATTATCAATTTAAACGATATATTTTTAAAACATAACAAAACATTTTCATATTCAAATTTAAAACTTCTATTATCTTCAATATTATAAATATAAATTTTCCAAGCCTTTGAAATATTTTTAACCAGTTTAAAAACCAAGATTTACCATTTTAACCAATTTCCAATTATTAAATTCACTAATTTAATTGTCAAATAAGAAGTGATATTTAAAATTCAAGTTTAAACTAACTTCCAAATATTTAAAATTAATTAAATATTCTAATATCAAATATTCAAAAATTCCGGGTGGTCACATTCCTCCCCCCTTAATAGAATTTCGCCCCGAAATTACTAGTTAAGAAGAAGGGTCCAATACCCGTTTACTATTTTCCCAAAACCAAACAGTTTTAACAAGTTGCCAAAACTAATCTATTTATTAAAAACCCACTATCACTTCAACTAACTTTCCAAAATCTTCCATAGTTTCCAAACAGCATTATTTACTCCACAATTCAAATTTAATGTTAAAACCAAATTTTAAATCATCAAAATTTTCTCAAGACTTTTCTAACTCTCTTAATTTCCGAAAAATTTCGCCAGCATCTCCTTTGCACGGCTAGATCGTTACAACTACAAAGTGCTTCTACAGGCCCCCAGATTTAAAAAGAAAACAAAAGCCAAGTGGCTAGACCAGAAAATCATAAAATTTCATACAAAAATCCAAATCTTTGGTTATACCATTATTTTCTTATTTCAATTACCATAACAACAATGATACTAAATTTAATATTATCACTTCCTAACAACCAAGCAACCATATACTATAATAATTTACAAAATTATTTCTTTTATATAAAAAATAATTTGGGCAAAATTATTTCATTTACCCTATTTTAAAACAATACTGTGTCGGTTTATCTTGTTTAAAAGTTTAGAAATCCCTATCGATACAGTTGACCAGACTGCATCGACCAGAATTTATAAACACTCAATCGATAAGTCAACACAATATAAAACAATTTTTATATTCACTAACAAATACGCACTCATATCTATTAATACACTCAAACTCATTCTAGAGTACTATTGGCCCTATCCTAATGAGTAATCCCCACTAGAGCCAAGGTTCTCGCTTAACCTTCAGCTTTGATACCAAAATGTAACAACCCGATTTTTCGACGCCCGAAAATCGACATCAATACGTCCACCGTATTAAATGTCGGAAAATCGAATGCCGGAAAAATGGACCGTTAGGGTTAATGAAGAAGGAGGTAGAAGAAGAAATAGAAACGATATCAGAATCTCACCATCGCAGCGGAACAATATATAATAGATAAATGAATAATCTTTCAACAAAGAACTATATATGTTTATACATTACATCATTAGAGTACAACGAAATTTATAGCATGCAGCTGGACAGTTATCATAACCTGTCCTCACAAAACTGACTATACAGTTAATCTACACAGTGGAATATTTATAAAATACTTGTGATACGTATCGCCATCCAGCTCGTCTTCTGAGCTCCAAAGTAGTCCATCCAGAATCTGTACTCTATAATACTCGGTCTTACCCAAGCATTATAGTTAAATAACACCCGAGTCGGTCTGGAAAACCAGAGTGAGAAAACACACTCAATAGGATTATTAAAGTTTTCGAAAATTCTTTTGAAATCAAAGGTATCTCGTAAGACCATGCCATAAATAAAAATGCCGTGTTTTACCTTACGATAACCAAAACATTTTTATCAAATCTGTTTGATATTATAATAGTGTCTATAGAAAATAAAATAGAATCTAACTGAAATGCTTGCATCTCACGTTTCAGCAATAGTAGGGCACAATCAAAACTGCACAGGCCCTTATTGGAGATTGGATTCCACACAATGGCAGGGCTACTGGGTTACCGTCCGTCACCGTACCGAGGATCCACCCAGATCCCCTGCTACATACGAACGGAGCAACCCCTTACTCGACAGTCCGAATAAGATCACCCCGCTGTTGGGATCAGCAACCGCCCAAACAGCTGAATAAAAGGGACCTCTAGACAGGGATGACCTTATCCTAATTGGTTGCTAACCACTTAGCCTTGCTGCACCTTCCCTGTTTTAGCCATTCCGATTGATGAGGCTCGAGGCTATACATTACCTTTTTAGCACACATTCACTTAGAATGTTCACCGTCCTCCTGACGATGTTCTAAAAGCATTCGTCCATACAAGTCCCTTCCGGGTTCGAACGGAACCGAAGGCACTATTCCAACTAAATCCATTTTGGAATCACCCTTGGGATTAGTAGTGATTAGCCTTTGCACTTCACTGCTCTATCTTCGATTCCACGCTCTTGTCTTCCTCATGAAAACGTTCAAACCGGATCGAAGTGGTTTTCATGAAATTAATCCTGATTCCGGTCTCTTCGGAACAATCAGCGCATTGGCCAATATTGATAGTCGGTTATTCAACTATCAAATAACATCCACAAACAATCATCAGATTTAAATAATTTTCCAAATTATTTATTTCAAAATATCTTCGAAAGCTATTTTTCTACACTTCAACTCTTTAAAAATAGTTTTCAAATCATTTTTTTCCTCGCGGAATCGATTTCGAAATATTGTTTATTTCCACTGAAATTCACCAAGTCTTAATACTTAGATTTTAAAATAATTCAAATCACTTTATCCAAAATATATACTTTAAAACATTTAGTATAAAAACTACTTAAACACTTTTTCTAAAATACTAGTTATGAAACTTTATAATAACTTTATATGTAAAACTTAAGCCAAAACTAATTTAAAATTAAATGTTATTCTATAAGATATAAATATTAAATAATTATCTTCAAATCATAATACTAGATAAACCTTTAAAATACTTTACTTACATAAATAATCTTAATAAAACATTTTCTTTAAAAAAAATTAAAACTACTAAATAATAATTTCTTTTAAAACATTCTTTTAAAACCACTTTAAACTTCTAACTTATGCTTCGAAGTCTTCTTTGAAATATACTTAGTTTTTCAGGGAAATACACTTTCCTTATAAATTCTCATCCTGAATTTATACTTCCAAATTATCCTCTGATAAATATATCACTTTATTTATAAACCCAGTTTATAAATTCCATAATCTCATTCTTCTTTAATCCCAGTTTCAAGCACTTAATAAGTTTTCAAATCGATTTCCAAAACCAACTCCACTTTAAAATAAATTCCTTTACTTATCCAAATTTGTTTCAAAAGCCATTAATTTCAGATTCATTCCTTTATTATGATATAAAATCTTATTTAAAATGAAAATACCAATTTCATATTTTATTTCAAAATTCTTCTTTTATTTCTCAAACTCATTCAAATCTTGAATTTTAAAAAATAAAATTCTTCGTACTTTCAACAATATTTCTTGAGTCCTTTTTTTAAATAATAATCCTTTTTCCTATTTATTCAAAATCCCTATTTTTCCCAAATTCATTCTTTTAATTTATTGAATTCACTATAATTATTTTACTTAAAAATTTCCCTTTTTATTCCCTTTAAAAATCCCAACTTTATATATATTTTATTTTCCTCAATACCAATATATATTCTACCAAACCATAGCATTCCATAATTTCAATTTCCAATATAATCAATGTAATCCATCACAGATTATCACATAAATCAGATTATTGAATATAAAATAAATTCAACATTTGAGGAATCCAGTTGGATCCCTCCAACCTGTTTCCCTGCATCCACAATGTTAGCACAACATAATAATACCAATTCCACTTCGAGGTGGAATATCGCGGTATATGGGGTCATCCGCTATTATGCGAGGTGGATAGGGTCTCATCCGCTATATAATGCGGGAAATCAATCGCTCCAATGTACATACTATTATACAAAATATCACATCCAATCAATTCAATCATTCAACCAATAATTTAAGTTTAACTATATAAATTTAAAGGGTAATTGTAACGACCCAGAATTTCTGTCATTTGAAATTCGTATATTTAATTGATTTTAAAAATTAACAAGTAAAATTTGTAAGTCGAATAAATTTTATTTCGAATATCAAGATTTAATTGGATAATTAAATCGATAATTTAATATTTGAAATTACAAAAATAATTGGAAATTGGGTTTAATGTGATTAAAAATTGATTTTTAAAGTTGTATTAAATCATATTGGAGTTAGAATGATATTATAGAACTTTTAAAATTGAATTAAAAGTTATTTTGTGGAAATTGAATATTTTAATATTTAATTGACGAGTAAAAATAGCCATTTTTCAAACAGTCTCGGATTTTGACGAAACTAGTTTCATTGGATCCGTAATGTTAAATTATTGTAAGATTTCAAATTTCGTGTCAATCGGATTTACAGTTTATCCGGGGCAAGCTAAAACGCACTGAAATCGGTTTTTTAAATTTAAATAGTCGATTTGAAAACTCATCTTCCAAATACGATCGAATTGGCTCCCAATATATATTCCATTGTGTTTGGAATAGGGGTAAAACATTATAAACGCCAGGCGGCATGCTTTGTTTCGAGTTCGGAAAAATTTCGGGTGAATAGTGTCGCGTAATTTTCTATATAAGGACCTCATTTCTTTCATTTTGTGAAACATCTAGGGTTTCTAACCCTAGCCACCGGCTTCATTTCTATTGCCAATATTGTTCGATTCTTTTCCCTTCAATATTTTCAAATCCGTAAATTAATTCAAGAAATCTCCAACACGAATATTATAAAGCTAATTGAGATCTACAAATCCATATGGAGACGATCAAGTTTAGTGAAGCGGATTGGAGGCTAGGGGCTCGTGTCCTTATGTAGTTTGGTCACGTTTTTCTAGGCAATGGCCTGACCGAGTTCAACGACACTCTCGGCGAGGGGGCGCGTTGGCACGAGCTTTGAAGTGGTGGTCTTGGATCCTCGTCAAGTGACGAGATGGTGGTCGCGTCGTTTGATTTCGAACGAAGCTAGATGGGTTCCTGTGCGCATGTTTTACTGGGAGGAAGAAGATAGCAAGTGCGGATGAGATCTCGTTTAAACAAAATCAACGGCCCAGAAAAAAATAAAGGTTTAGAAATGTAAAAGAAATCTGAAATTTAATTTTTTTTATTATTTCGTGAATGTTTAAAATAGTATAACTTTGTCATACGAGGTCCGTTTCACACGAAACAAGTTGCGTTGGGTTCGTATTCGCGAATACTACGCGATGGAGCTGGGTTGGAGTTGATTGGAGCTAGTGTGAATTTTGGGTAAAATTAAACGCGTGTTTAATTTTATTCGAAATAAAATGCTGAAACCGCTATTGGAAGCAAGGTGAGAACTTCTCACTCAATCGAATTTGTTTCGCTTTTAAATTTTAAATAGTTAAATTTAAAATTGCTTGATTGTATGATTGAATGATGGTTGCTATTTGTTGTATAGAAATAGACCCTATACGCCGCATATTAAGAGGATGTTATTATATTAAACACATACACCGCGATATTCCACCGTGAAGTGGAATTTGTATTATATATGTATTTGGAGTTGATTTCCTGCATTATATAGAAGATGAGACCCTATTGCGCCGCATAATAGCGGATAATATTTTATATAAATCCATGCACATCGATATCCCGTCTTGAAACGGGATTGGTATTGTGCTAACATCTGTGGATGCAGCGAAACAGGTTGGAGGGATCCAACTGGATTCCTCAAATAATTGAATTTGTTTCAATGTTGTGTGTTGATTATTTATAATCTCTGTCTGATTATCTTTGTGATTGAAATCGTTGAAGGCTAAAATTTAGCCGAATATAATTTTGGTATCGTTTGATACCGGAAAACAAAATTTTGATTTTTTGAAAATTTAGGTTGAAAGTTTATATTAAATTTTATTTTTGAGAATTGGATAAATTTAAAAGAAGGAATTCTAAAATAATAAAGTTTTATTTTTAATCTTATTGAATAAAATTTCAAAATACGGGAAAAGCTTTAATAAATGGATTTCGGGTAATATTATTCAAAGGTTGAAGAATTTGTTCAAAATACGGATTTTAAAGAGTTTGAAAATATAAAAGAATTTGTTCTCTTTAAAAGGTATTCATTTTTAAAAGGAAATAAAATTTGAAACCCATTTGGGAATTGATTTTTCTTGATTGAATTTAAAGTATTTTGAAAATCCATTTGGAAATTTATTTGGTGTTTTAAAATGAATTAGGAATCAATTTGAAAATTGATTTGGGGTTTAGTAGAAATTGATTTCAATTTGAGATTTGAATGAAATTCATTTGGTGTTTAATTTCTTGGAAAATCAATATGGAATTTGATTTGGTTGTTTTTGAAATCAGTTGAAAATTTGAATTGTTGTTGAAAGTGAATATTTGAAATCGATTTGAAAATCGTACATCAGTAAATATTTGGAAATTTAAATTCACCATGGAATTTATAAAGGAAAGGGAAATTTGTTTAAAAATAAACATTTATTTAATTTTGAAGTATGGAAATAAATTTACGGATTTGGAACGTAAATTTAAAATAAATCGGTAAGGATTTATTTAATTGGTTTAAATGAACCATTTTGAAATGAAAGTGTATTTTCCCTGGAAAGTCGAATAACATTTCTGAATAGCTTTGAAAGATATACACATACATACATACATACATATATATATATATATATAATTCTGGAATTTGTTTTGAAAAGGGTAATTTGGAGAAATTAACTTCTTAAATTGTTTTAAATCCTTTAAGTAAAGATTTAAGTTGATATAGAAATGATTGTTTCTAAGATTTAATTGATAATTGTTTTAGATAATAGTTATTTAAATAGTTATACTCTATCTACTAATTTTATTTTAAAGAAATTAGTTTGGACTTAATTATATGTAATATTGGTATAATATTTTTATAACTAATATTTTAAGTAAAGTGTTTAAAGAAAAATAGTTTATTTCAAAGTGTTTTCCCGATATATTTTGGATAAGTGTTATAAATTATTTTAAAGTATTTGAACTCGGAAGATTTCCAGTGAAAATGAATAAATATTTGGAAGTGTTTCCGCGTAAGGAAAATGATTTGAAATTTGTTTTCAAAAGTTGTAAAGTTGAAAAGTGATTTGAAATTTGTTTTCAAATGGTTGAAGTGTGGGAAAATATATCTTGTAAGGATATTTTTGGAAAATGAATAATTTGGGAAATTATTTGGAATCTGGTGATGTTGTGCATAGCTATTGATAGTTAAATAACCGGCTATCAATATTTACCTTTAAATGGGTATTTGTTGTGATTTGCTTGAATTTGAATGCTACACTTATTTTTAAAATAAGCGCTCGTTATTCGGTTTAGCCGGGAGAGAACCTTTGGGTCATGAATCCCATTCCGAATAGTGATACGTCGTAATGGATAGCATTTGAAGATCGGTGTTAAAGACCGGATATTTTTGAAAACGGAAGGATTACCATCGAATGTCTCTGCATCGGTTGATTTCCGATATAGAGATTTTATCACCCTTTGTGATGGGATTTCCGGATGTGATTAGTGAATATCCCGATTGCAAGGGCTTCTTTGGAAGTGCCTTCGGTTCCGTTCAATCCCGGAATGGACTTGTATGGATGTGTGTCTGACGTTACACTTTGAGATGTAAAGTTGGTTTCTATCAAATACATTTCTGTTGGTGGCGAAGAATTTATTCTCTTAGCTTAACACCCTTCTCTGAGACGTACGAGCTCAAAGGTTATGTAGTTGATGGTTACTAGTGATACATTACCAATTTGGTAATGTGGCATACGAAGTGCTGCTGATCATTTGTTCATCAAAGCATAGCTTTTGTGAAAAGCGTAGCTTTGCAGACGATACTTGCTTGTCTTAGTGAAATGTGATGGGGGGTTCTCGCTTCGCGTTAGGTGGCGAACGGGAGACTCTTACCGCAACACGTCCTCTTTACGGGGTTGGTTAGGCGTAACCCGTGAAAGTCGAAAGGCTGGCCGTAGAAGCAAGTTTCGAGTACCAGTGTGAGCCACGGTGGGTCCGGGATGGTTGTAAAGCCTACCGGTCGTCGCTGACTCGGGTCGTTACATTGTGGTATCAGAGCATTTGGTTAAGAGACAACCTCGGCTCTGTTGGGAATTACTCATTAGAGATAGAGACAGTAGTACTCTAGAATGAGTGTGAGTGTAATAATAGATATGAGCGCGTATTTTTTAGTGAATATAAAATGTTTTATATTGTGTTTGCTTATCCGTTGAGCTGTTTGTGAATTCTGGTCGGTATGTGGGACGCCATATTATCGATAGGGATTTCTAAACACTTAAACGAGGCAAGTCGACATAGTATCATTTTAAAATTAGGTAAATGAAATAATTTTACCTCGATTATATTTTACATATAAAGGAATAATTTTTCAGAATTATTAAAGTGTATATAAATTGATTGTTTGGTTGTTAAAAATGTAAGAATATATATAAATTAATTAAAGGATGTTTGAATAATCTAAATAAAAACAACAATTGTAAAAGAATAAATTGTAGAAGCAAATGAATTATTAAGTATGGGATTATAATTAATGTGATTTACAATTATGAAATAATCTTATATATATAATAAGTGAAACTATATGAATATATTTATAAATATGAGTTGTAAATAAAAATGAATTTGAATTATGAATTGAAAATGTTGAATCCTGTTTATTTTGGAAATTATTTTCCAAAATTAAAAGTTAAATAGTGAAATTATATAAGGAAAAAAAAGATTTATAAATGTGATTTATGAATAAAGGGAAATTTTTCGAAAGAATATTAAGCACTGAATTCGCTACTGTTGCTGGGAAATAATAAGGGTGATGACTGCAGCATCATTAGTATCATTTTCGAGTTTCTGTGTGATGGATTTGCTACCATAGTAAATTGAAAATTGAAGTTTGGTTGTGATAATCAGATTTGAATTAAAAATCCAAGTTGTAATTGTTGAATAAAAGTGAAATGAGTTTTGGACTTATAATATGAAATAATAAAGATTTTACTTTGGTAAAGTAGAAATAAATTTGAGTTAGCATAATAAAACATATGATTTGAAATTTAACTAAGCGAAGGTTAAATAAATTGATTTGGATTAGATAGCTATCAAAATCGAAATTAAACTGAAGTGATTATATAAAATATTTATGGAATATCATTAAGTTTGATAACTTGTAAAGTGAGAAAATGTAAGTTAAACCAAATGATAAAATGGTTAAACAATTTTGTTAAGCAAAACGAGATATGAATTAGAATAAGTGATGAAATTTGACTTTGGTAAGAGTTAAATATAATTTACTTTAGAATTGGAATCTGAATTGGATTTATAAGGGGAAATTTAAGTTAAGTTAAACAAATGATGTTTGAAATGGAATATAACTTAAGTAATGTTGAATGAAGTTTATTTTGGTATCGAAGTAAATTAATAAAGTGAAGTGATGAATATGAACTTGAGTTATATAAATGAAATTCAACCTTATTTGTCAAATGATTTGGCAATTGAATTAATAAATGGATTGAATGTTAATCGATCTAATGTAAATGAATTGATATAGAATAATGAATGTAAGTGTTAATTCATTAAAAACTAGTAAATTGGAAATTGAATAATTGAATGGAAGTCAATTTAATATCAACCAATTGGAATTAAAAGTGTTAAACCAAATTGAATGTGAATTTAATAATTTGGTTATGATGGTTATGATTTGGTTGTTATATGATTGTTAGTTGATTGTATATAATTCATTAAGTGTTAATAAAATTGAATTGATAAAATTGAAAGCTACGTAATTGAATTTGAATTGAAAGTGAATTAATATGAATTGGTTGTAAGCAATTAAAATTTGTATCGAAACCTTATAAACTGCTTATGGGAATTATTTTGATTGCATTGCTTATGAAAACTATGTGTTTTCTATTGAAAATTAGTGAAATGTAAATGAATTTCCTATATATGTCACTTACATGTTTAAATTGAGTAAGTACAGGTACCGGGGCTGTAGTTGGCTGGATTTTGTCACGCTAAATTGGTAATAAATAATTGCTTTGCTTAAAAATGCTATATAAGTACGCCTACGCAATAAAAATAGGAAATATGAACTGTTTTTCTGTTTTCCGACCGTGTGGGTCGATGTATATATATTTATATCTATTGTGATATTGCAAAAGCTCCTCCGTATAAGGGAGACTCTGCCAAAAAATTTCGTAAATTTTAGGAGTCAGAAAAAAAAATTGAAAATTTTTGGAAAATTTTTGTTAACGAAAAGTCAATTTCTAAATTGAAATGAAAATGTAGGATTTGAAAATTTAGTAAAGTTATTGTAAGAAGTTTAACTATGGATTTTGGAAAATTTAAAATGTTTAAATGAATTTGAAATTTAATTTGAACAAATGGTTTTGAAAAGTTAATGGATTCTTTAACTTTTTCCTACTTGGTAATTTCGAGAACGAAATTCTTTTAAGGGGGGAAGTTCGTAACGACCCAGAATTTCTATCATTTGAAATTCGTATATTTAATTGATTTTAAATATTAACAAGTAAAAATTTAAGTCGAATAAATTTTATTTCGAATATCTAGATTTAATTGGATAATTAAATCGATAATTTAATATTTGAAATTACAGAAATAATTGAAAATTGGGTTTAATGTGATTAAAAATTGATTATAATGTTGTATTAAATCATATTGGAGTTAGAATGATGTTATAGAACTTTTAAAATTGAATTAAAAGTTAATTTATGGAAATTGAATATTTTAATATTTAATTGACGAGTAAAAATAGCCATTTTTCAAACAATCTCGGATTTCGACGAAACTAGTTTCATTGGATTCGTAATGTTAAATTATTGTAAGATTTCAAATTTCGTGTCAATCGGATTTACGGTTTATCCAAGGCAAGCTAAAACGCACTGAAATCGGTTTTAGTGAATTTGAAATTTAAATAGTCGATTTGAAAACCTATCTTCCAAATACGATCGAATTGGCTCCCGATATATATTCCATTGCGTTCGGAATAGGGGTAAAACATTATAAATGCCAGGCGGCATGCTTCGTTTCGAGTTTGGAAAATTTTTGGGTGAATAGTGTCGCGTAATTTTCTATATAAGGACCTCATTTCTTTCATTTTGCAAAACATCTAGGGTTTCTAACCCTAGCCGCCGGCTTCATTTCTATGGCCAATATTGTTCGATTCTTTTCCTTCAATATTTTCAAATCCTTAAATCAATTCAAGAAATCTCCAACAAGAAAATTATAAAGCTAATTGAGATCTACAAATCCATATGGAGATGATCAAGTTTAGCGAAGCGGATTGGAGGCTAGGGGCTCGCGTTCGTATGTAGTTTCGTCACGTTTTTCTAGGCAACGGCCTGACCGAGTCCAACGACACTCACGGCGAGGGGGCGCGCTGGCACGAGCTTTGAAGTGGTGGTCTTGGAACTTCATCAAGTGACGAGATGGTGGTCGCGTCGTTTGATTTCGAACGAAGCTAGATGGGTTCACGCGTGCGTGTTTTACTGGGAGGAAGAAGATAGCAAGTGCGGCCGAGATCTCGTTCAAACAAAATCAATGGCCCAGAAAAAAAATAAAGGTATAAAACTAAAAAAGAAATCTGAAATTTAATTTTTTATTAATTCGTGAATGTTTAAAATAGCATAACTTTGTCATACGAGGTCCGTTTCGCACGAAACGAGTTGCGTTGGGTTCGTATTCACAAATACTACACGATGAGCTAGATTGGAGTTGATTAGAGCTAGTGTGAATTTTGGGTAAAATTAAACGCGTGTTTAATTTTATTCGAAATAAAACGCTGAAACCGCTATTGGAAGCAAGGTGAGAACTTCTCACTCAATCGAATTTGTTTCGATTTAAATTTTAAATAGTTAATTTTAAAATTTCTTGATTGTGTGATTGAATGATGATTGCTATTTTTTGTATAGAAATAGACCTTATGCGTCGCATATTAAGCGAAGGTTATTATATTAAACACATATACCGCGATATTCCACCGTGAAATGGAATTGGTATTATATATGTGTTTGGAGTTGATTTCCCGCATTATATAGCGGATGAGACCCTATTGCGCCGCATAATAGCGGATAATATTTTATATAAACCAATGTACAGCGATATCCCGTCTTGAAACGGGATTGGTATTGTGCTAACATCGGTGGATGCAGGGAAACAGGTTGGAGGAATCCAACTGGATTCCTCAAATAATTGAATTTGTTTCAATGTTGTGTGTTGATTATTTATAATCTCTGTGTGATTATCTTTGTGGTTGAAATCGTTGAAGGCTAAAATTTAGCCGAATATAATTTTGGTATCGTTAGAAACCGGAAAATAAAAATTTGATTTTTTGAAAATTCAAGTTGAAAGTTTATATTAATTTTTTTTTGAGAATTGGATAAATTTAAAAGAAGGAATTCTAAAATAATAAAGTTTTATTTTTAATCTTATTGAATAAAATTTCAAAATATGGGAAAAGCTTTAATAAATGGATTTCGGGTAATATTATTCAAAGGTTGAAGAATTTGTTCAAAATATGGATTTTAAAGAGTTTGAAAATATAAAAGATTTTGTTTTCTTTGAAAGGAATTTATTTTTAAAAGGAAATAAAATTTGAAAGCCATTTGGGAATTGATTTTTGGTGATTGAATTTAAAGTATTTTGAAAATCCATTTGGAAATTTATTTGGTGTTTTAAAATGAATTTGGAATCAATTTGAAAATTGATTTGGGGTTTAGTAGAAATTGATTTCAATTTGAGATTTGAATGAAATTCACTTGGTGTTTAATTTCTTGGAAAATCAATATGGAATTTGATTTGGTTGTTTTTGAAATCAATTGAAAATTTGAATTGTTGTTGAAGTGAATATTTGAAATCGATTTGAAAATCGTACATCAGTGAATATTTGGAAATTTAAATTCACCATGGAATTTGTAAAGGAAAGGGAAATTTGTTTAAAAATAAACATTTATTTATTTTTGAAGTGTGGAAATAAATTTACGGATTTGGAAGGTAAATTTAAAATAAATCGGTAAGGATTTGTTTAATTGGTTTAAATGAACCATTTTGAAATGAAAGTGTATTTTCCCTAGAAAGCCGAATAACATTTCTGAATAGCTTTGAAAGATATATACATATATACATATATATATATATATATATATATATATATATATATATAATTCTAGAATTGGTTTTGAAAAGGGTAATTTGGAGAAATTAACTTCTCAAATTGTTTTAAATCCTTTAAGTAAAGATTTATTAAGTTGATATAGAAATGATTGTTTCTAAGATTTAATTGATAATTGTTTTAGAAAATAGTTATTTAAATAGTTATACTCTATCTACTAATTTTATTTTAAAGAAATTAGTTTGGACTTAATTATATGTAACATTGGTATAATATTTTTATAACTAATATTTTAAGTAAAGTGTTTAAAGAAAAATAGTTTATTTCAAAGTGTTTGCCCGATATATTTTGGATAAGTGTTATTAATTATTTTAAAGTATTTGAACTCGGAAGATTTCCAGTGAAAATGAATAAATATTTGGAAGTGTTTACGCGTAAGGAAAATGATTTGAAATTTGTTTTCAAAAGTTGTAAAGGTGAAAAGTGATTTAAAATTTGTTTTCAAAAGTTGTAAAGGTGAAAAGTGATTTAAAATTTGTTTTCAAATGGTTGAAGTGTGGGAAAATATATCTTGTAAGGATATTTTTGGAAAATAAATAATTTGAAAAATTATTTGGAATCTGGCGATGTTGTGCATAGCTATTGATAGTTAAATAATCGACTATTAATATTTACCTTTAAATGGGTATTTGTTGTGATTTCCTTGAATTTGAATGCTACACTTATTTTTAAAATAAGCGCTCGTTATTCGGTTTAACCGGGAGAGGACCTTTGGGTCATGAATCCCATTTCGAATAGTGATACGTCGTAATGGATAGCATTTGAAGACCGGTGTTGAAGACCGGATATTTTCGAAAACGGAAGGATTACCGTCGAATGTCTCTGCATCGGCTGATCTCCGATATAGAGATTTTATCACCCTTTGTGATGGGAATTTCGGACGTGATTAGTGAATATTCGGATTGCAAGGGCTTCTTTGGAAGTGCCTTCGGTTCCGTTCGATCCCGTAATGGACTTGTATGGATGTGTGTCTGACGTTACACTTTGAGATGTGAAGCTGGTTTCTATCAAATACATTTCTGTTGGTGGCGGAGAATTTATTCTCTTAGCTTATCACCCTTCTCTGAGATGTACGAGCTTAGAGGTTATGTAGTTGATGGTTACTAGTGATACATTTCCAATTTGGTAATGTGGTATACGAAGTGTTGCTGATCATTTGTTGATCAAAGCATAGCTTTTGTGAAAAGCGTGGCTTTGTGGACGAGACTTCGTCAGACCTCACAACCCGGTAATGGTCAAAACATGAAAGATGCAGCAAGGTTATGGGGAGTAGCGCCCCTTAGGGTATGTGCATTTCCTTCTGGATAGAAGTGGTATCATGGTATGGAGCCCAGATACTTAACTTATGCGGTTGTTGCAAATATATATGACCTTGTGATTGTTGTTGGTTGAGGATCCTCGAATAAAGGTTGTTTACAACCGAGGGATGGCATACTCGTGTCAGTAGTTACCTACTTTTGCAGAGGTAACTCGGCCTTGTGTTGGTAGAGATCCGGTTAGGTTCTCGGGGCGTCCCGCCAGAGGCGTTCCCATGTGGCCCAGGAAGTTCCTTTGCCTGACCATTTGTTGGAAAATCCAAAGAAACAATACGAGCCTTGCACAGTTTTAGTTGTATAACCTGCCATGGAATGTGGCGGTAACCTACTATTGAACATGGTAGCTATAGTAGGCATACGATAATGGTAGTATGTTGGCTAAGATTTATATCATACTTTCGAAATGTTTGCTGCACTTTGCACTTATAGCAATAATATCAAAGAAATTTTTCTGCGTATCAAGTGTTTGACTATCATAAGGAGAAATCTCCTCCGATTCTGCGTTTGCATTGTGTGTGTGTGCGGGAGGCCTTGTGGTAGTTTCATTTTCCAAAAGCATTGCGGATCTATCTTAAAATATTTCTTTGTTTGTTTTAAGATAAATTGTTTTTAGGTTCTCACACCAGTCACATGACTGACCTGGAGTTTATTGTTCCCTTCCTAAACTCTGGGTGCCCACCAATTTCCACACGGACAGTCTAGAGTCAGGTTATCAGTTCATTCTGGAATTCGGGAGGTGCTGTGGAGCTCAAGAGGCGAGCTGGTTGGCGAAACGTATCACTTGTATATGATATTATCTTTTCCGCTGTGTATTCATTTGTGAGGACAGGTTTATATAACTGTCCATTATTGTGTTGTGTTGTATATTGACTCTGATGATGTAATGTATAAAATGTACAGTTCTTTTGATTTAAAAGATTATTCATTTATCTATTATACATTGTTATGTTGCTTCTTCTATCTTACTTCTTCTATCCTTTTCTTCTTCTTAAACCCTAAGGATTCGGTTTTTCGGCATTCAATTGCTCGACAGTTGATACAGTGGACGTATTAATGTAGACTTTCATGAGTCGAAAATCCCGTTCGTTACAGTAATCCAAATGAATGAGATTAACTCACCTTTGATTTGTTTGCAATCCAATCCAATCCTGGCTTGGTTTCCCGTTTTTGACCTTGTATAAACATTAGATGATTTTAATTAATATTCAAACCAATTGAACAATTAAATTTCCATTTGATGAATTTAATTAACTGGTGCTTTTATTTTAAACTAATAGTTTTAATTTTAAACTAATTCCTTTTAACAAAAATGTTTTTGGCCACTAAAATAATTAAATAAGTTTATTAAACAAATTTATCTCCATAATGTATTATTTAAAAATAAACTAGTAAATGAAATATGTATGTGTGTGTGTGTATATATATATATATATTCCTTTTAAAACTACATATATACATATATTTGTAAAAATAATCTATATAGATGTGACGCCCCACCTCTATGTTCGCAATAACAAAGGTTATTATAAGGAATAACGTCTGCTATCGCGAAGAATAAGGCTTGTTATAAGCGACCATCTGTAAGTTATGCCTTAGACGAGTATTGATTACATCGATAGGAGTTGTGAAAATTACTCCCAAAGATATAAATTCAATCCAAATCTAAAACGAAACTACAGTGGCTAAAGAAAAATTTAGAACAACTCATAATAACAACAACATAGATATGTAAAGTGACATCAAGACAGAAATATCAGATATATAGCGGAAGACAAGTCTGGAATACATGCTACAACATCTGACAGTTCACATGAACCAAATGTACATATACATACACATCATAACATACATGAGATGAGAGTCAAATAACCAAAAGATGATGTGAAATCCCTAAAGCTGAAGCTGCAACTAAATCAGAGATAACGACTATCCTGAAATAACTCGGTCTGACCCGAGTATTATTTAAAAGAAAATAATAAACGGATCAGTCTAATTTAAACTCAGAAATAAGTGTGTGATAAACAACACTTAAGCAAATAATTATAGTCTCAAATGAGACTATTCAACACAAATAATCAGCATAGTTCAAATGAAGAAATCTCAATTTAAACTCCATCAAAATCAACTTTCAAATTCACAATTGAATTCAAAGTAGCAATTCACAAAATCTAGAAATCAAAATAGATAACTAGAAAAATCAACAGTCGCAAAATCAAGAAATCAAAATAAGATAACTAGAAAATCAGCATAAAAGTGGATCGATCCCAGCAGATGGCGAGTTTTAGCTACGCCGCACGTGCATCTCAAATGGCCGAAGCCTACCAAGTACTATAATTTTTGGCTCCCAACAGATGACCCGAAGGTCTGCAGAGTGACTCGAAGGTCTAGTACTGGTAATTGACCCGAAGGTCCATCAGATGACCCGAAGGTCCATCAGATGACCCGAAGGTCCATCAGATGACCCGAAGGTCCAGCAGAGTGGCTCGAAAGCCCAACAAAATCATCAGAATCATCAAACAGCAAATGTTTCAATTAAGGAGTCCGGAATTAACCGAATTAGTAAAAGCGTGGTTCCATACCCCGCACTTTTGCTAAATCGTTTAAATCTCTTCATCGTTTCCTTGAAAGTGCAAAATTGTGTATTTTATATAAATAAAATTTACATTCTCACACGGACAAGTCCGGAATTAACGGAATCAGTAAAAGTAAGGGTTGATAGTCCTCGATTTTGCTAAATCGTTTAAATCGCTTTCTCATTCTTTTGAAAACGCAAATAGTAAAAATTTTGAAAACAATTTTTATTTTAAAACGATTTTTAAAACACGTGATTAAAATAGCTGTAACAACCCGGAATTTATAACAATTAAATTTCGTCATTAAAACGATTTAATTTGGTTGATACTTGCTGTTAGGAATTTATGTAATCGGTTGAATTCTTTTAAAACTTTTCAAGTGATGTTTGGGCATTAACTAAAATATTGGCCCAATATTCCTTTAATATTCTCGATGTCGTTCCCTTTTTAATCCAATTCGACCCGTCCCCATTTCATTTTTCTTATTCGTTTGTAAACCTTAAATTAAACAAACGAAGGAAGTAAAAATGGCGGCTTCTTCGTGGTTCCTCCTCCTCCATTTAATTTCGTAGCACTAGCTAAATCAGACGAGAGGAGAGAGTGGCCACTTGCTAGAGTTTCGATCACGGCCTCGCTTGGTTTGAGTTCGTCTTTGGCCTCGTTCGATTCTTGAGTGCCACGGCTGCTTCGATGTCAAAGGTGAGTGAACTTTTTCACTCACATCTTCTTCAACTCGCATTTCGACAGTTGAATTTTGTTCAATCATGTTTTGAAGATGATAATTACTTTGGCCACTTTATTTCGTTTTATTGATCTTTGACCTCAGGTGTTTATTTTGTTTGTGGCCTTCAATTTCGACTGTTCGAGTTTGATGATGTTGTTTGCTTTTGACTTCGGCCATTTCTGATTTCCTGAATTTCTAATGGCTTCGGCCTCGATTTGAAACTACTGCATACTGAACTGTTGTTGCATTATACACCGTTTGTTTGCTTTAATTCTGCGGTGTCTTTGATGTTGACATTGTGCTCGAGTTATTGGTTCATGGGTTATTTCATTACTTTTATGTTGTTACTGGGAGTTTGTTATACTCTGGTTTGCATCGTGTTCATAAACACGGCTCACCTCCCAGGTCTGTTGCACTGTAACTGTTGAGACAGTGGCATTTATATTTAATTCTTCATTTGGTCTTCAAGTCTATAGGCGTTAGTGCTTTGACCCTGACTCGTTCACTGTCACTTGCTTATGATTTGTTCACTTGTTCGAACTTGCTACTGTCTTGCATTCACTTGTTCTTCATTATTGAGGCCGGTATAGTTGTCGTATATGCAGCTTACTTTGATTCTACCAGTTCAATGTTGAACTCTTTTACATGATGTGCTTGAGTCCTTTCTTTAGTGGTTCAGGTTGCACATTATAGCTGACCATGTTTGTTGTCGTGTTGGTGTACCCATTGGGCTTCTATCTGGTCTGAGTTGATGCTTGACTACTCGTACATTTATATTGAGCCTGCACTTGTATCATCCTGTCTCTTGTGCCATTTACTTGGTACAGTTCCATGTTGTCACCTTTGTTTCATTCTTGTTCATGTGGCAATTACTGTTTTGCGGCATCAAGGTTGGGTAGTTTATGCATATGCATGTTTCAATGTGTTCACTTTGGGCTTCAACTTTACCACTACCTGACTTGTGCCCTGCCTTCATGTTTTGTACATAAGTTACGGTTGCATATTATCCCGTTTCATGAAGTGGTACTAGTGCTTTGCTTAGTGCATTAGTTTGTATTGCTTTTGGTCATATACCATTGTGTATAGCTGCAGGTTGTATTTGCACCATTAGATGCAAGTATTCATGTAACATTAGCTTGACCTCTGCATTTGGTTAATGATTTCGGCCATATCTCTGTAGCTGTCACCTTATTCCTCTGTGTCTTCATGTTAGTACCAATGCCTTTATTTTGCTTGTTAGCATTGTTTCATCATGTCACTGCCATGTGCAGTTTCATGTGCACATCTGATTCATTTGTCCCTGTGCTGTGTTATTACATTCACATAGTGGCATTTGGTTTGCATACCATTTGCACTGCGCAGCCTTACCCACTGATGCGTTTGTTTCGATTGTGCATCTGAGTTTTTGGTTTTAGTCCGGCCCTTGTGACCTTGAGGTGGCTGCCGTTTTGTTGCAGTTTGCCCTTGAGTTCTTGTGGTGACTGCAGTACATCTGATTTTTTAGTTGTTGCACTGAAATTGATTCTTCATCGATTTTGGTTCGTTGAGCTTTTGGGTACATTATCACTGTAGTGGCAAGGCAGTGCACGCAAGCGTGAACTGCAGCCACACGGTATTGAGTTTTTGGGTACGACATCACTGTAATGGCAAGGAAGTGCACGCAAGCATGAACTGCAGCCACACGGTATGGCTTTTATGATATTCTATTTTGTTATGATTTATTGATCTTTGGCATATTCCATATGTAGTAGTAGCGAGGCCGTACACGCGTGCGTGTACTGCAGCCCTACTCGAAGTGTCGTTTTAATTGATATTTAAATTGTTTGAACTGTTTCGTTTATTCCATTCAATATGTTTTGAATCATATTTTGATTGGTTTAATTTGATGATTTTGTTGTTAATTGCCGATTACGAAATTTTGATGTTTTCCATATTATCTTCATTGATATCCGTTTCACATATCTTAGTTGATAATTTGAATCTGCTGATTTATTGTTTAACACTGTTAAGGGTTATATTTATCGTTATCCGATTTCTTTATTTAAGGATCGGATATACGAGATTTATCATGACTATCGTCTATTCATTACTTAATTATTATTGCTTCTGTGCACTAATAACTGAGTTTGAATTAGACTGACCCGGGTATTATTTTCTTTTGAATGTAATACTCGGGTCAGACCGAGTATTTACAGGTTGTAGATTTTTAGCTGTGGGTTGCTGCTAGAGCTATGAAGTCTTTTCATATCTTTATGGAGTAGTCGTCGTTATTGTAGTAGTCAGTGTATTTGTATAGGATGTTGTATATTCATGTATATTGTTCACGACAATGTACTTGTATATGTAAATTCCAGAGTCGACATTTGTAGTTGTATCATATGTATTGTATCACATGTATATCAACTGACATCAGTTATATATATATATGAGACTTTCTGTTATATTTGTGTTCCGCATTTCTTTATCTGTGTTATTATTATGTATATTGTCCTAAACAATTATGAACCATCGTAGTTCGTTTTATACAAGGATTGGGTATGTCGATGGGAGTAAATAAATATGATATGAAAAATAAAAATATATACCACTCCTATCGAGGTAACCAATACTAGTGTAAGGCCTAACTACGGATGGCCGCTCCTATCCAGCCTTATTCTTCGTGATAACAGACAGTATTTCTTTTAATACTCCTTATTATTGCGAGCATAGAGGTGGGGCGTCACAATAGCAGCCACTATATCAATTTCGACGAGGAAATTGCGCTTCACAAAACACCGTAAAAAGGGATATCAAATCAGCTTTGCGGGACAACCACTTGAAAATCCACTTTAAAATTGACGGTTACTGAAGTCTAAACAACAGTAATTTTTATTCGTCAAAAATCTCATCAAAACAACACGCTTCAAAAATATAACATCGGAGTAAAAATCCATTATAAAAATAACGGCAATAAATTACGTTTTAAACCTGAACAATGTTTCTACGTAAATTAATCCGAGCCATATATTATGCATGTACGCATCTTTCAATAAAAATAAAGTATACTTGACTGGGATTGTTTCGTGCATAGGGTATTAAAATATCTTTCAATGACAGAGGTTGCTTCATGCATTTTAACATGGCACGTAAAAATGAGTAAGCCAAATAAATAATATGGAACTCATTTATTTGCACGCACGATCAAAAATAACCTGACATAATTTCATGCTTTATGTTAAAAAGTGATGACCCAAGTTTTACACATGAATACACGTGAAAGGATAAAAAATGTAACCTGGCCTCACTTAAATATGCATGCAATTATAGTATAGGACAAAGTGACATGGGCTTCACCATTTATGCATGCGTTTCGGACTCAAATAATGGTCAATGACTGGCAAGTTTGAGCACTATAATTTTTCCATGAAAGTGTGCATAAATGAAAATGGATCTGGGTAATAGCAATGTTTACGGGCATTACAACGTGCACAAAAAGTGCAAACACATACACTACTTTACACTAACCAAATAATATAGACCAAAATAAATTGAATCACAAAATATCACTTGAACACTTGTCGCCTCCAGAATGAAGTAAATTGTATACATTTGTAAAGCTGAGATTTCGTATGCATGTAAACACACGCATACACCACAAAACTTGCACAAAAAACATATGCACTCAAGAAGTAAAAATATGGGCATGACAATTTTATGAACGCACATATGAAAAATGAATTACACCTAATTGCACGAAAAACTGAAGAAGCACGCGTATGAGGTTAGTTTAGTACTTCACGTATAAAAGTGATGGCCTAGATTTCGAGTATTACTTGAATACTCTTATATGGATTTACCTAAAATATGGTAACTGGAGTGCAACTACTACATAAATATTTTTTCAAAATGCATGCAACCACAAAAATGCCTGGAACTAGATTCACCGAATTGCAAATGGACCACTAAGTCTATATCTAAGTTTCGTTTACAACTACTTTTGCACACATCAAAAACAAAAAGATCTGACTTTGTTTTATTCAGGCATGTAAGCTTTTTGGTGCTACCCAATATTAAGAACAAAAACACAGTTTAAATAGAATGTGAGTTTGCACTCACATATTTACTTCGAAACAATAGATACCCCAGATCCAACAAAAAGCACAAATCAATCTGCCATTAATGTTTCTATCAAGCTGTCTAAGAAAATGGAATAAAATGCTTCAGCTCGTTTGCTTTTCTCCAATTTGTACTAGCCAAAGAAAATGAGTGTGTGTTGGCTTGCGTTGTACAATGGCATTTAATGCAAACGTGCATTTGAAAATATAGTACTCGGCTACACACTTGATGGCTAGTGACAGCCAAGGAAAATTTGATGTTAAAAATAATGCAATGTGTTCACACTTGGTTTACTTTTAGATAGCAAAGTAATGTTCCATTTATTATTATTTTTTCAACTGAATTTGACAGCACACACTTTATTTTCTTCTAGCGTTTAAAACTAGTCCACAACAATGTTAATATGCACCACTTTGTTTTAAAATGGGCCATATTTGTTTGCATGTGAAGGCAACAATGTTTATAACACAACTTTCTTATTTTTCAAAAGACTTTGCCACTGACCATGCTACATTTTCTTTTCATTATTTTTTTTTGAATTTAATTTTTTTTTAAAGTTTCTATTTAAAATATTTATTACGACAGAAATTCAAAAATCACGGTCGTTACAGACTGCTCCCCTTATAAAAATTGTGTCCCCGCAATTTTCATACTAGAAGCAGTCAATAACACAAATAATTCATCACAACAAAGATTTAAAAAGAAAAGATGTATAAGAATGCTCACCCCCACCCGAAGAGGAGAGAAAACAGGGATAGGAACGCTTGATGAATTCTCTGGTTTCCCAAGTGCAATTTTTTGGGTTTGCGGACCATTGAATTTTCACAAGCGGGACTTCTTTGTTCCGAAGGCGTTTAACCTCTGAAGCTAGCACACGATTAGGATTTTGTACCATAGACAAGTCGGGTGAGATCTCAAGATCTTGCAACATATGAGCATCAAAAATAGAATCCGAATCTCGAAGACATCGATGAAGCTGTGATATATGAAATACGTCATGGATTCTCGAAAACTGAATCGGTAGCGATACACGATAAGCAACTGGGCCAATGCGTTACGTAATAGGAAACGGTCCAATATAACGAGGAGCCAATTTCCCGGAGCTACTAAAACGCACCACACCCTTCATCAGGGAAACATGAATGAATACAAGATCGCCAACAGAAGATTCCAAAGGCTTCTTACGATGATCGGCACAAGATTTCTGCCTATTCTGAGCCTCTTTCATTCTCTGTCTAATAATATCAATCCTCTCAGAAGAATCACGAATATAATCGGGGCCAAGAACTAACTTTTCCCCCGATTCCAACTAACAAGATGGTGATCCACACGGTCTTCCGTAAAGAGCTTCGAAAGGAGCCATGCCGATAATTGATTGAAAACTGTTGTTATAAGAGAACTCAACAAGAGATAAGTGGTCTTCCCAACTACCACCAAAATCAAGAATACAAGCTCGAAGGAGATCTTCTAAGACTTGATTCACCCTTTCAGTCTGACCATCAGATTGTGGATGATAAGCTGTACTGAGATTGAGCTTAGTGCCTAAAGCTTTCTGAAGGCTCTGCCAGAAACCACTAGTAAAAAGCGGATCTCTGTCACTAACAATATAATTAGGCACTCCATGAAGTCGAACGACTTCTTTAATAAACAGCTTAGCCAATAAAGGAGCAGCTCGATTGGACTTGATAGGAAT
The DNA here is from genome assembly GCA_030765085.1 of Allium cepa. Classification (NCBI taxonomy): domain Eukaryota; kingdom Viridiplantae; phylum Streptophyta; class Magnoliopsida; order Asparagales; family Amaryllidaceae; genus Allium; species Allium cepa. The sequence goes on along the minus strand of CM060930.1, from coordinate 76,485,832 downwards.
AAAATGGGCTGATTTGGTCAATCTGTCAACAATTACCCAAATACTAGTATGGCCCGATCTCGAACGAGGTAGACCATCTATGAAGTCCATAGAAATCTGATCCCATTTCCATAATGGAATCTCAAGAGACTGCAAAAGACCACTGGGATGTTGGTATTCTGCTTTAACAAGTTGACAAGTCATGCAACGACTTACATAACTTGCAATATCACGCTTCATACCCTCCCAATAGTATAAGCGTTTCATATCAGCATACATCTTACTACTACCCGGATGAATAGTATACTTAGAACGATGAAAATCCTCAAGAATGTCATTTCTAAGATTAGAAACATTAGGCACGACCAACCTTCCCTTCTTCTGAATACAACCATGAATATCGATATCGAAATCATTAAGATCATCACTTCGGCATTCTGATTTACAACTCTGAATAAGATGAGAAATATGCGGATCTTGTTTCTGGGCATCGATAATAAGATCCAACAAACTAGGACGAGCTTCCATGCTAAATAAAAGCACGGGAGAATCAAAAACTGAAGGATGGTCTCTAATATCACAAAGAGATAAAGCTTCCAATATATTCCACTCTGCTAGCATCATGGAAACAACAACCTGCTGCCTACGACTAAGCGCATCAGCAACTCGATTACCCTTACCAGGGGTATACTGAATATCAAAATCATATGAAGCGAGAAATTCGAGCCAACGTTGTTGCCTAATATTAAGCTCTTTCTGAGTAAATAAATACTTCAGAGATTTGTGATCAGTAAAGAGAATAAAACGCTCGCCCAATAAATAATGTCGCCAAATCTTTAGAGCAAAGAATATGGCGGCTAACTCCAAATCATGGGTAGCATAACGAATCTCGTTAGGCTTTAGTTGTCTAGAAGCATAGGAAACTACTTTATCCTTTTGCATGAGAATAGCACCGAGCCCAAAACCACTGACATCGGTATAAACAACAAGATCATGATTCCCTTCGGGAACCACTAAGATAGGAGCATGAGTAAGGAGATCTTTTAACTTCAAGAAAGAATTCTCACACTTATCCGACCAAATAAAAGGAACAGCTTTTTTCGTGAGTGTGGTAAGCGGTAAAGAAATACGAGAAAAGTCCTTAATGAACCGGCGATAATAACCCGCCAATCCAAAGAAACTACGGATCTCAGTAACGGTCTCGGGCCTCTTCCAATTCTGAATAGATTCAATCTAGGAAGGATCGACAGAAATACTATCAGAAGAAACAATATGACCGAGAAACTTCACCTTATTCCCCAGAAGTGACACTTGGAGAATTTGTCATAAAACTGATGCTGACAAAGAGTGCTCAAAACAATCTCCAAATGCTGAATATAATCGGCTTCGGATTTGGAATAACTAAGAATATCATCAATGAAAACCAAGACGAACTTATCGAGATATTCCCGGAATACCCGATTCATAAGATCTACAAAATACGCCGGAGCGTTCGTCAAACGAAACGGCATAACAAGCCATTCGTAAGAACCATAACGAGTACGGAATGCGGTAAGAGGAATGCTATCTTCCGCAACTCGTAACTGATGAATACCGGTAGCAAGATCGAGTTGGGAGAACAGTTTAGCACCACCTAATTGATCGAACATGTCATCAATCCTAAGCAATGGATACCTATTCTTGATAGTGAGCTCGTTAAGCTTGCGATAATCAAAGCAAAGCCTAAGAGTACCATCTGGCTTCTTAACAAAGACAACGGCGGCACCCCAAGGAGAAGAGCTAGAACGAATAAAATGCTTGGCTTCGAACTTAGATAATTGTTGCTTGAGTTCTTCATTTTCCTTAGCAGACATCCTCGTGGGAGGACGACTGACAGGATGAGCACCAGAGATAAGATCAATACGGAACTCAATTGCCCTCTTCGGTGGCAAACATGAAATAGGCTCGAAAACATCAGAAAAATCACAAACAAGTGGAATATTAGCTATGACATCCTCCGATTCGAAGGAAGAAATGATAGCATTCGAAGTATGATCCATGCTTCAAAATATAATAGATAACTGCTCACTAGCATCGGGATGCTTGAGACATAAAGTTCTTTCTGGACATAGGATTTGAACTTCATAACGGACGAGCCAATCCATACCCAATATCATATCAAAACCAAGATGATCCATAACATGTAGATTCGCATGAAAGGTAAAATCACAAAGAATAATCTCAACATCAGCACACACAAACCAAGAGTAGCGGATCTACCAATAGGATTCACAGTCCTCAAAGGATTGCAAAGAGTAACAACATCCAAAGGAATAACATCAACAAGCTCTTTTGACACGAATGAATGCGATGCACCTGTATCGAAAAGAACTTTAATAGAACGGCCATGAAATAAAACAAAATCTTCCAAAACAGAAGGAGTAATACCTTTGGGCTGAGAAGAAACACCAGAAGCTTTAGCAACATTAAGCTTCCCAGATTTGAGACCCCTAGAAGCAATAGGGCAATCAGAAATCCAATGACCCTCTTTCTTGCAATAGCAGCAAATACGAGGCTTAGGACAATTACGGTGAAGATGATCCAGAGAACCACAATTATAGCACGCCCTCTGAACAGAAGGTGCACTACTAGGCTGAGAACTAGAGGTAGCTTGCTTCTTCTTCTTCTGGTTGGAAGAATTAGGCTTATGAAATGGGGACCTCTTCTTGTTGGGGTTCTTAGAAACCTCAACCTCATCACCACTATCACGTTCCTTTTCAACAGCTTCAAGGCAAAGAGTCGAATCAACAAGCTCCTCAAAAGAGAGCTTAAGCTGAAGCAAAAGAACTTTCTTCAAATAATTCTTCAAACCATCAACAAATCGAAGATTCTTCTTACGCGGAGTGTTAATGAACTCAACTCCATATTTGGAAAAAGCCTCGAAAGATGCAACATAATCAGAAACAGATGACTTTCCTTGCTTCAACTCAAGAAAACTACGGGGAAGATTAGCCTTTTTCGATTCAGGAATGAACTTAAGTTCGAAACGTTCCTTAAACTGAATCCAAGAGAGAGAGGACTCATCAACTTCCGCAATAAAAAGCTCATACCAATCAAGTGCACGCTCTTGTAACATACTAGATGCCATGAGAACGCGATGTTGATCAGAATGATCCATCCGAGAAAATATGCGCTCACAAGTGCGCAACCAAGTCTGAACCTCCATTACACTTTCCGATCCCTTGAAAGGCTTGCCTCCAAGGTGGGAATAGTCACTACACATGCGGGAGAAGGTAGACTTTTGATTAGGAGCTGTGGGAGTAGCAACATGAGGCTGAGTACCCTGAAATAGCTCCATAAACTGATCAGCTGACATATAGACTCTGTCCGGACGAGAACCACTAGACGGGTCTGCAGAAGAATGCTTCCCTCTACCTCTTCCAGCCATAGGCTGAGAGACAAGAGAAGGTAAGGAATAGTTAAAACAATACACAATTGATAAGAAATTTAACAAATGGAATACTATGGAATATATAATTTTATTCCTAGACGTACTCCACATGTTAAAGTGAAAAGAATAGATTAGAAAAGGCACGAATAAAACCCTCGAATAGTTGTAACGCATGTTCCATTCTGTTTCTGTTCTGTGTATATTATAATTTGTTCTAAATTTCAGCTCTGATACCAGGCTGCGACGCCCTACCTCTATGCTTACAATGACAAAGGTTATTATAAGGAATAACGTCTGCTATCATGAAGAATAAGGCTTGTTAGAAGCGACCATCCGTAAGTTATGCCTTAGACGAGTATTGATTACATCGATAGGAGTTGTGAAAATTACTCCCAAAGATATAAATTCAATCCAAATCTAAAACGAAACTACAGTGGCTAAAGAAAAATCTAGAACAACTCATAATAACAACAACATAGATATGTAAAGTCACACCAGAACAGAAATATCAGATATATAGCAGAAGACAAGTCTGGAATACATGCTACAACAACCGACAGTTCACATGAACCAAATGTACATATACATATACATCATAACATACATGAGATGAGAGTCAAATAACCAAAAGAACTTCTCGAAGTCTAGACAAAAGATGATGTGAAATCCCAAAAGCTGAAGCTGCAACTAAATCAGAGATAGCGACTATCCTGAAATATCTCGGTCTGACCCGAGTATTATTTAAAAGAAAATAATAAACGGATCAGTCTAATTTAAACTCAGAAATAAGTGTGTGATAAACAACACTTAAGCAAATAATTATAGTCTCAAATGAGACTATTCAACACAAATAATCAGCATAGTTTAAATGAAGAAATCTCAATTTAAATTCCATCAAAATCAACTTTCAAATTCACAATTGAATTTAAAGTAGCAATTCATAAAATCTAGAAATCAAAATAGATAACTAGAAAAATCAACGGTCGCAAAATCTAGAAATCAAATAAGATAACTAGAAAATCTGCATAAAAGTGGATCAATCCCAGCAGATGGCGAGTTTTAGCTACGCCGCACATGCATCTCAAATGGCCGAAGCCTACAAATTACTATAATTTTTGGCACCCATCAGATGACCTGAAGGTCCGCAGAGTGACCCGAAGGTCTAGTACTGCTAATTGACACGAAGGTCCATCAGATGACCCGAAGGTCCAACAGAGTGGCTCGAAAGCCCAACAAAATCATCAGAATTATCAAACAACAGCAAATGTTTCAATTAACGAGTATGGAATTAACCGAATTAGTAAAAGCATGGTTCCATACTCTGCACTTTTTCTAAATCGTTTAAACCTCTTCATCGTTTCCTTGAAAGTACAAAATTATGCATTTTATATAAATAAAATTTACGTTCTCAAACGGACAAGTCCAGAATTAACCGAACCAGTAAAAGTAAGGGTTCATAGTCCTCAATTTTGCTAAATCGTTTAAATCGCTTCCTCATTTTTTTGAAAGCGCAAACTGTAAAAGTTTTGAAAACAATTTTTATTTTAAAATGATTTTTAAAACACGTGATTAAAACAGCAACCACTATAGCAATTTCGACGAGGAAATTGTGCTTCACAAAACACCGTAAAAATGGATATCAAATCAGTGTTGCGGGATAACCACTTGAAAATCCACTTTAAAATTGACGGTTACTAAAGTCAAAACAATAGTAATTTTTATTCGTCAAAAATCTCATCAAGACAACACGCTTCAAAAATATAACATCGGAGTAAAAATCCGTTATAAAAATAACGGCAACAAATTACGTTTTAAACCCGAACAACGGTTCAACGTAAATTAACCCGAGCCATATATTATGCATGTACGCACATTTCAGTAAAAACAAAGTATACTTGACTGGGATTGTTTCGTGCATAGGGTATTAAAATATCTTTCAATAACAGAGATTGCTTCATGCATTTTAACATGGCACGTAAAAATGAGTAAGCCAAATAAATAATGCGGAACTCATTTATTTGCACGCAAGATCAAAAATAACCTGACATAATTTCGTGCTTTATGTTAAAAAGTGATGACCCAAGTTTTACACATGAATACACGTGAAAGGATAAAAAATGTAACCTAGCCTCACTTAAATATGCATGCAATTGTAGTATAAGACTAAGTGACCTGGGCTTCACCATTTATGCATGCGTTTTGGACTCAAATAATGGTCAATGACCTGGCAAGTTTGAACACTATAATTTTTCCATGAAAGTATGCTTAAATGAAAATGAATTTGGGTAATACCAGTGCAATGTTTACGGGCATTACAACGTGCACAAAAAGTGCAAACACAAATACTACTTTACACTAACCAAATAATATAGACCAAAATAAATTGAATCACAAAATATCACTTGAACACTTGTCGCCTACAGAATGAAGTAAATTATATACATTTGTAAAGCTGAGATTTCGTATGCATGTGAACACACGCATACACCACAAAACTTAAAATATATGCACTCAAGAAGTAAAAATCTGGGCATGACAACTTTATGAACGCACATATGAAAAATGAATTACACCTAATTGCATGAAAAACTGAAGACGCACGCATATGAGGTTAGTTTAGTACTTCACGTATGAAAGTGATGGCCTAGATTTCGAGTATTACTTGAATACTCTTATATGGATTTATCCAAAATATGGTAACTGGAGTATAACTGCTACATCAATATTATTTAAAAATACATGCAACCTCAAAAATGCATGGAACTAGATTCACCGAAATGCAAATGGACCACAAAGTCTATATCTAAGTTTCGTTTACCACTAATTTTGCACACATCAAAAACAAAAATGAAAAAAAGCAAAAAGATATGTCTTTGTTTTATTCAGGCATGCAAGCTTTTTGGTGCTACCCAATATTAAGAACAAAAACACAGTTTAAATAGAAGGTGAGTTTGCACTTAGATATTTACTTCAAAACCAATAGATACCCCAGATCCAACAAAGAGCACAAATCAATCTCCCATAAATGTTTCTATCAAGCTGTCTAAGAAAATGGAATAAAATGCTTCAGCTCGTTTGCTTTTCTCCAATTTGCACTAGTCAACGAAAATGAGTATGTGTTGGCATGCGTTGTACAATAGCATTTAATGCAAACGTGCATTTGAAAATATAGTACTCGGCTACACACTTATGGCTAGTGACAGCCAAGGCAAATTTGATGTTAAAAATAATGCAATGTGTTCAAACTTGGTTTACTTTTAGATAGCAAAGCAATGTTCCATTTTTTATTTTATTTTTTTCAACTGAATGTGACAGCACACAAATTATTTTCTTCTAGTTTTTAAAACTTTGTTCACGGCAATGTCAATATGCGCCACTTTGTTTTGAAATGGGCCATATTTGTTTGCACGTGAAGGCAACAAAGTTTTTAACACAACTTTGTTATTTTTCAAAAGACTTTGCCACTGACCTTGCTACATTTTTTTTTCGAATTTAATTTTTTAAAAGTTTCTATTTAAAATATTTATTACGACAGAAATTAAAAAATCACGGTCGTTACAATAGTTTTTAAAAATCTAATTTTTATTTAAATCCCTATATTTTCCAAAACTATAATAACCTCTATTTACTTATATATGCATATACATTATGGAATCCATAAATTTAAGAAAATAAATTGTTTTATAACTTACTGTTATACATTTATTTATTACTATTTCTATTAATCTAAACAAATCCAAATGCTCAGCTGATAAGGATTATACCTTCCAGTGATTGTTTTTCTTTCACAATTCTTAATTTTTACAGATATATATATATATGTATAGAATTTTAATTAAATTTTTTTCCAAGTCAAGACATTTCCAAAAATTCTCAGCTTTTAAAATCCTACTTAACAACTAACTGTTTTAAACTTCAGTAGTTATCAATTTCAGTTTTCACCTATAGTTATATTGTAATCGGTGAATTATACTATTTTAAATTCTAAATTACTTATAAATGAGATTAATAAATTCTTGAATGATTAATTCCTACTCAACACAACTCAAAGAAAAAAAATCTAAACAAAACCCTCACCTGACACCTATAGATACCCGAAGTACCATCGCATGCGAAACCATCCCTCCTCAAAGATGAACTGCAGCTCCAACAAGCCTCCTACGACACATCCTCTAGATCGCAAACAATAGCTTCCACCAACAATCCAATCCACCTTTACATCAACGAGTTCTCCCCACACCCCCCCTCCACCATCCCTCCCCCCCTCACTCCGTCACCACATCGTGCCACTTCCTTTACTCAATCACCTAGTCGCGGCACCCCTACGGTAAGCGAGTCAAAAATCCAACAGCACCACGACGTCTTCGAGTGCCAACAAACACCACGGCTCCTGGCCTAGGGTTTCGAGCTGATGCTCGAATTCTGGCGAACGATCAAATCGTGTGCGTGGTGTGGCCAAAGCTCGAGTTTGATCTCGAATCGAAGAGGGCGCGACTCACAAGTAATTAAGTTCTTTCTTTTTTTGGGCAATTAGAATTGAAAAATGGTGGAAGCTTTTGGCTTCGAACTGTAAAAGGGAAAAGGAAGTTGATTTTGTTTTTAGAGGCGGTACCATATCTTTTAGCTCGACTTTGTATAAATTTTCTTTTTTCCAGAGAAACAAAGGGGACATCTCTATGCGATCTAGAAATGCAGGAGACACGTGTTTCAAGGTTATAAACGTGTCGAATTTGTGAATATATATATATATATTTAATTCAAATTCAAATCATCTAGATTTACACACTCTAGAATTCCGAACCCCTATCGAGGCGTGCCGCTAGGCGTTCAAAATGTTATACCCCTATTTCGAACGCAATGGAAAAGGTTTCGAGTCCTAATGCGATCGGAATTTAATTTGATTTCGATTTATTTCTTAAGACAGAAAGAGGATTCGATGATTTAACAAAGAAAGACAGACACGGTTTTTTTTGCGGGTCTGGTTAATCTGGGTCGGGCCCTTGTATTTCTTTAAAAAATTAATTTTGTGTTAAGCATTTTTCTGTCTTTTTAGGTTTCTCTTTCAAAAATACAATAAAATAAAATAAAAAAGGAAACCAAGTCAAAAAAAGGGGTTACATGTGAATAGTTTTAGGTCGAGTTTGTTTGATTCAGTGAATTTCATTTTGAATTTCATTTGTGAACTAATTTGGTTTAGTTTTAATTTTGTTTAGTTTGTTTTTTAGCTCAAACTTAATTTAAAAAATGTTTTGTTTTGTCTCTAAATTTTTTTTCCTTTTAGTTCAGTTGTGTTTTATTTAAAAGAAAAAGAAAAAAAAATTGTTTTGTTTTGTTTGAATTTGATTTAAGTTTCCATCTTAATTTTAAAAAATTCAGCTGTATATATACCTTATTTTTATTTTCAGGTTGCCAAAGCAGATTGGAAGAGTCATTTGCTTCACTTGCTTGCCAAAAATAATTGGTTCGCCTTGCTTGCCAAAAAAATAACTGCTTGCTTATTTATAATTTTCTTTTTATTTGCCATGCATTGTATATATCTAATTTTTTGTCTTGCATTGTTGTTTGCTTGCATTTAAAAAAAATCAAAAAAAAATCATTCGTAGTTGCATTGTTAATTCATGTTTAATTTCTACTTTGCATTTCATCTTAGATTAGGATTAATAAAAGCAGTTAGACATCAATAACACTTAATTGTATATTGACAATTTGTTTTCTTTGAACAATTTAATTTCTTGGTGTCTAGGCTACGGCAGAGAAATAACCATTTATAAATATTACGATGATTTGTAAACATTATAGTGGTTGTTCTTCTGAAGGTACTTAAACCTTCGGCTGCATTGCTACGGTGATTCGTGGTGCACCACTAAATCCTGCCCGTTACCTATCTTGTTGATTTAAGACAAAGTGTGATTATACAATTTTGGGTTAACTTAGGATCAATAATTTGTAAGTAGACCCTTGCATTCATATAGTTGCATTAGTTCATGCATATTTAAAAAAAAATCAAAATCCAAAAGTAAAAAAATTGTAAATATTTCTTAACTTAGTTTTTTTCTTTTTCCTTTGAAAATTTTCAAATCAAAATTACCAAAAATTCAAAAAAAAATTTAAAAAAAATCCAAAAAAAGAAAACAATATAAAATCTTTTCAGAAAAACAAAACAAAAATCAATTTTTCATTTTGAAAAATAAATTCTATCTGTAAATATTTTTCCTTTACAAAAAACAAAAACATACTTGAAAATGTCTGGGTTTCCCTATTTACTTGAATTTTACTATAGTAGTGAAAATCAATATAATCCATACGATTTCACTCCAAATTCGTATGGATACTTTTAACACCAACTATTGTTTAAACGATTCAAATTTCGAACCACAAAATTTTCAAAATAACGAGCAATCCTCATATCTTAAAAATAGCATTTCGTCTTTACTTCAACTATCTACACAACAAAACCAAAATATAAATGAATTGTGTAATTCATATTTGTATAATAACTCGAGTCGAAGATTTCAAAATTTGAACTCAATTCAAAATTCAAATGGTTTCGAGTATAGCCCATGCCAATTCAATTTCGAACTCCAAAATGAATTTCAAACTCAACGTGTGACGACCCGCCCTTCGACTCCAGAAAGACGTATCATCGTTAAGAAAGAAAGGGATAGAAATAGAAAAGAATAGAAAAAAGAACAACAACATCAGAATCTCACAGCGGAAACGGAACAAAATATAATATATCACATAATTATTACATAGTTTACATACATCAGAGTTATACAATATCAATACACACGACAGTCATACATACATCTGTCACTATATACATCAGAGATACATCATACATCAACTGAACACAGCGGAACTAGATAGATAGCTACATACGTCAGGGACTCCTGCCATATGAATTCAATATGTAATCTTGAATTAATGTTTTACAACAATCGATTTATCAAATTTCTACTTACTTACCTGTAACACAAAGTTACAGCGTATATTTTCAAATAGGATTTTTAAGCAACTTTTAAAAATCTAAATTTAAGTTTACATCTTGTTTCATTTGGTAACTTTAAGCATAATAATGATTTGATGGGAAAATTTGAGTCTTGAACAAAACATATATCCTGGAACAAATAACAGAGAAGAAGAACATATACAACATCCATAGAACAATCTTTATGTAACACAGATCCATATCAAAAATAAATCGCATACAACACTATATAGTCAATGAATCATCTTTACTATTTTTATTAAACTTAAACTTGAAAATTTTATGTTTACTCACCTTAAAACTCTTTTGAACAGAGAACCATTTCTGTTTCTTGAAAACCTGAAGTTGAACTGTCTTGAATCTATTTTGAATTCTGTCAGTTTCTAGTTTGAATAAAAATTCAGTTTACTTTCTTTTTCATGTTTTTATTTCTCAGGTGTTACTTATATGATTTCTGAACGAATTAGAATTAAATAGAAGGTGGTCTCACATATATATATATAAAAGACAACAGTTTTATGAAGGAAGGTACTTTCTGGTGTAGTTGTTTTCTTCTTTTGGCTTTGGTATGAACAGAGTTTTGCTACTGAAAAATAAAGATTTGTTAGATATTTTTAATGGACAAAATGTGGGCATGAACAGATAGGCATTGAATGTTTTATTGCTTAATTGGTTTACATATCATAATTGAGATTTGCTGTATATATAGATACTTATATAAAGGTATATACTTTGCAGGTATGCATATGGCTTGTGAATGAAGATATCATGTATAAAAACATTTGTTATCATCTAGCTTAAACTCATGTACATATCTGTCTTATTTTATTTTATAGTTTGGCCTTGTTTTCATTATATTCTATATACTTTGTTCTTAAATTTTATTCTGTATTTTGTATTTCACTTTATACTTTGCTTACTAATTTTAAGGTTATGTGGTATGTATATTTTAACTAATTAATTCTTGCTTTATACTTTTGTTTTTTTTTCATGTTTTCAGTTTATGTTGTATGTTCACCAAAATTAATCCTTGTTTCTTTTATTTTAATTTCTATTTTATATTTTAACAATCAATATTTAAATTAGATTCATGAGTTTACTTATTTATTTATATTTATATTTCAATTATCAATAATTAAATAAGATTCACATGTTTGAATTATATTTTATATTGATAGAATTAGATTTTAATTTAAACATTATCGTTCATATGTATTTATTTACCAAATGTTAACAATGTAAAGTATTTTAATTTAATTATATAAGACAAATTGTATTATCAATATTATTGAGATATTTTATTTCAAATTTCCAAATCAATTTCCCTTTTAAAATACCAATATATACAAAATAAATCGCAATTATTCCAAAAGATTAAATCATTTTTAAAATAATCAGTTTACATTTCATCTAATTAGATTAAATATTTATTAAAATAAATAGGGCCAAATTCAGGGTCGTTACATTCCTCCCCCCTTAAAAGAATTTCGTCCCCGAAATTTAAAACAAAGATAATTTTAAAAGCTGTTATACCAACCATTCAAACATACATATCATTCATACATTAGCGAACAACCAAACAATCTATTTTAACAAACATCACTAGCTATCCAGACACAAATCTAGATAAGCTTCCCTAAAACTATCCAAAGTTTCCCCGGTGCAATCTCTGGGATCCTCACTCCACTGCACTTCGACAAGCTTCACTACCTTACTCCTGAGTTGCCTCTCGTCTTAATCAACAATCTGAACTGGATTCCCGACCACAATCAAATTCGACTCAACTTCCAAATCTTCCTGGACTACTGGTTCTACAACTAATGATGAATCCTGAACAAACTTCCATAGATGGGATACATGGAATACGTTATGAATTCCAGATATCCAATCTGACAATTCAACTCTGAAAGCTACAACACCAACTCTTTTCCAATACCCGAAATGAACCAATATATCTCGGGCAAGTTTTCCCGTCTTTCTGAATCTAATAGCTCCTTTAATAGGGGAAACGTTAACAAAAACAAAATCATCAATCTCAAATTCCAATTGTCTCCTTCTCTTATCTGCGTACTTCTACTGACGGTCCTAAGCAGCTCTCATCCTTCTTCTTGATAAACTCAACTTTAGCAGAAGCTACACGAATCAAATCTGGCTCAAGCACAAGACAATCTTTCGACTCTATCCAACAGTATGGGTATCTACACGGTCTTCCATAAAAGCTTCATAAGGAACCGTCTTAAAACTAGCTTGGTAACTGATATTATAGGAGAACTCTACCAGATGAAGATGGTCTTCCCAAAATCCACCAAAATCCAAAACACAAGCTCGCAGCATATCCTCTAGAATACGATTCAGCCTCTCTGTCAATCCATTCATCTGAGGATGATAGGTTGTACTCAATCTCAAACTTGTTCCCATAGCTGATTGTAGAACCTCTCAAAATTTTCTGGTGCAAATAGGATCACGAACACTTACTATCTGACAGGACTACCAAGCAATCTGACTATCTCCCTCAAGAAAATCTCTGCTAGAGAAACTGCAGAACGAGTTGCCTTAATCGGTATAAAATGAGCACTCTTAGTTAAACGATCCACAATAACCCATATTCCATCGTTACCTTTCTTGGCTCTTGGCAAACCGTCGATAAAATCCATCGAAATAATCTCCCATTTCCATTCTGGGATTTCCAAAGGCTACAACAAACTGGCTGACTCTGCTGATCTCCCTTCACTTGCTAACAAATAGCACAACTGTCAACGAAAGCAGCTACATCCCTCTTCATGCTCGGTCACCAGAAAATTCTTCTCATATCTTTATACATCTTAGAGATTCCTGGATGAATATTTAGTTTGGAGCGATGACATTCATCTAAAACTTCTTTCCTCAATCCATCAATTAGGCACACACACGAACGACCATTAATCCTCAAAACACCCTGATCGTCCACCTTGAAATCAGAATACCGACCATCCTTAGTTCCAAGAATCAGTTCCTCAAAAGTTCTATTCTCCATTCGCTTACTTTCTATTCTGCCCTGAAGAGATGGAACAACTTCCAAAGAGACAAAACTGCATTCCGGCTTAGAGCATCAGCCACAACATTCGCCTTTCCCGGGTATACAAAATATCCAAATCATAGGATGCCAAAAACTCAACCCATCGCTGTTACCTCGGATTAATATCCTTTTTGAGAGAAAAGATATTTCAACGATTGGTGATACGTGAATAAGTCAAACTTCTCTCCCAAGAGATACTGTCTCCAAATCTTCAAAGCAAAAACAATGGCTAAAAATTCAAGATCGTGCGTAGCGTAGTTACTTTCATTTGGCTTTAATCGCCGATTCGCATACGCAATTACTCTTCCATTCTGCATCAATACTGCTCCCAGAACCAACTATACAAGCATCTGTATATACTTCAAATTTGCTTTTCCCATCCAGAATAGCTAGCACTGGTGCACTGAAAAGCTTCATCTTCAATTCTTGAAAAGCTTCTTCACACTGGGGTGTCCATTTGAATTTAGCTCCTTTCCTTGTCAACTTAGTCAGATGCGAAGAAATCTTGGAATAATCCTTGATAAACTTCCTGTAGTAGCCAGCTAAACCCATAAAACTACGAACTTCCGATTTCCATACATGGCACTTCGAGAACTTCGCCTTCAAAACACGTCTCCTCGGTATCTCCAACATTATTCTCAAATGCTGTTTGTGCTCTTCATCAGACTTAGAATATACCAAAACAAACTTATTCAGTATATCCCAAAATACTCGATTCATCCGATTTAGTGACAACATCGCCGTAGAATTCCGACAAGAAAAACTGGGCCTAATCAACCTTTTGCCAAAAGATCCTGAGTCTGCTTAACTAACTCCTCTCTCTCATTAGGGGCCATCCTCCTACTAGGTTAAATCACTGGCACTGCTCCTGGAATAAAATCAATACGAAACTCTACCTCCCATCGTGGAGGCAAACACTTAACTTCCTCGAATACATCAGGGAAATCTTAGACCACATCAATAACTTCAACCTTCTCTTGAGAAGTCTCAACTCCACGTAAAAAAATGCTCAAGTGAATTCCAGAATTATCACACGACACTCTGGCAATCCTACCCAAATCAGTTTCCAACGAAACTATTCTCTCTCATCACAATTCAACACAACTTATACTTATCGAGCCAATCCATCGAAGAAATGGAACCACTCTGCAGCTCCTGAAATTACCTCAAGAAAAACTGCTAACCAAAAAATCTTCTAAATGGCACACAGAACACTTCGAGCTACAATGCTGACTCAGATGTCCAAAGATTTCCTATCCAAAGCTCTTCGAGTAACTCGGACCTCAAACCAAACGGAAACACCCTACTCAACTTAGCCACTACAACGAAGCAGACGTACTTCTTTAACTTGTTCCAAAAAAACATCTTCGGAGACATCCATAGTCACTATGTCTCATCACATAGCTACTACATCCTGAGGTATCAAGATATCATGACTTGCTTCCGTCCAACCAACAGATCCAAATCCTAGCTCATCCAAACTTATACTTCAACGATGAACTCCAAACCTTAATAGGTTTCCTTCAGAGATCAATGAAATCCTTACACCGCCAAAGCTTACTCGAGACGGTAATAGGTCTACAGTCTCGACAGATGCACTTCCAACCTCAAACATTCAAAACTACAACCATTGGTAATCGTGTTACACACACAACTACCTTATCTACCTTTATAACTTATATTGGAAAACCCGAACAGGTAACCCAACAAATAGGTAGAAATCAATATATATATATATATATATATCAAAATTACAAATACGCTCTCTCAAGAAAGAAATCACTCAAGAGCCTAAGTATTCGCTCAATCCTACTGCTCTGATACCACCTGTGACGACCTGCTCTTCTACTCCAGAAAGACGTATCATCGTTAAGAAAGAAATTTATAGAAATAGAAAAGAATAGAAAGAAAGAACAACAACATCAGAATCTCACAGCGGAAACAGAACAAAAAATAATATTTCACATAACTATTACATAATTTACATACATCAGAGTTATACAATATCAATACACACGACAGTCATACATACATCTGTCACTATATACATCAGAGATACATCATACATCAACTGAACACAGCGGAACTAGATAGATAGCTACATACGTCAGGAACTCCTGCTCCAAGCTCCTCTAGAAATCAAAGTCCAAACCTATCACTTGGCTACTCATAAATATTTGAGTACCTAAGAGTTTATGAAAAACAAAATATAAACTCCGGGTCAGACATGGGTCTGGTATGAGTAAACGATTTAAGTTGTTTAACTTTGAAAAACATTTGAAAATAAAGGTATCACGTAAGAATCCTCACAAATAAATACGGGTAAGTTTTTACCTTACGCTAACCAAATATTTCATAGGAAATCCAGTGATGTTATAATAGTGTCTAGGGTTTTCAAGTAAATAGAAAATAGCCGAAATTGTTACATTCATTAAATTCCAGCTACTAGCCACGAAAGTGGGTAATACAAATCAAAACCGTAGGGTCTCGTTGGGAAAATGGGTTTCCAACAATGGCAGGGCTACTGGGGTACCGCCCGTCACAGTACAGGGCCTAGATCACCGTTCCGAGGATCACTTCCGACCCCTTACAACACAAGGCCAGAACCATTCCTTACTGAACAGTCTCGAACAAGATAACCCCGAAGTTGTAGCTAGCAACCGCCCACACAGCCAAAATAAAAAGGGACATCTAGACAGGGGTATATCTCGTCCTGCTCGGGCATGACCCACCTAACCTTGCTGCACCTCCCCTGTTTTAGCCATTCCCGATTGATGAGGCTTGAGGCTGCGATTACCTTTACAGAACATATCTCTTAGAATGCTCATCGTCTGCCTGACGATGTGCTGAAAGCATTCAATCCATACAAGTTCGTTCCCGGTTTGAACGAAACCGAAGGCATTATCTCGTTACACTCATTTTGGAATCACGCTCAGAGTCAACGACAATAACCCTTGCATTCTGGAAATACCATCTCGATCTCCACTTGAGAATTCACGACCTAACGTTTAATTTGGATCGATGTGGTTTTCGGATAATCATAAATGACACCCGATCCCGATCTCATCGAAATCCAAACGTCATTTTAAAGGCCAAGTTGTCTAATTAACTTAAACAGTTTAATTCATCACTTGAATTCATATATCATTTATCCCAGATAAATCATACACAATCATCATAGACATATCACAGCATATTAGAGAGCATCATAGAATATCATCAAATAAATGTCACAAATCAGATATTCTACATACAGAACATTCATAAACAATCATCTTTGATTCTTATTGTAATTAATTCAATTTAAATCAATTACTTGAGAATTAATCACTTAACCCTATTTAATTAATCATTCGTTATCAATTAATTACTTATTTCTTTTCAAATTATTTATTTTAATTAATCATTTCTTAATCAATTATTAACTCTTAATTACTTAATTAATTAATTGTTTTATTTCACACTATTTAATTGATTACTTCCTAATCAATTCATTTAACCTTAATTAACTATTCCTTAATCATTAATTAATACCCTTAATTATTAATAAAACTTAATTTCCCATTTATTAACTGTTAATTACTTAGTTAATCAGTTACAAATCCTTAATTAAATTTCTTAATTAATCAACTATTAATCATTCATTAATTAACTTAAGTAGTTAATTACAATTTTATTAATCACTTAATCATTAATTATTCTCTTTAAAGTAATTATTCTTAATTACTTTCTAAAATAATTTATTGATATTAATTATTCAACTTGATTAAACATTTAAACGTCTTCTTTTAAATTTTGAAAATCAATTATAGTATTAACTACAAACTTTAATTATTAGTTAACTTTATACTTGATTTAAATTAATTCCTTAATTAAAATAGTAGCTAAGAGTTAGAAACATTGTAAAATATTAATTACATAATTAAACTTGTATTAAATTTTAACTTAATTTTGTTAAACATTTTCACTTATTTTTATTTATAATCAGCGGTTTGAATAACAACAAACCCGAGACCTACCCTGTGTTCACTTGAGTGCTACTTCGAGTTGTTCCAGCTTCCTACCCGAGACACTCACCACGCATCTTCTTCTTCTCCTTCTTTTTTTCCTATAGTTTAAATTTTAACTATGTATAAACAGCACCAGGTAATATCTCACTCGAACACGACCTAAAACCCAAAGTAAATAACTTCAAAACTCGAGCATGACTCGAGACAGATGACCACCTCAATACTGACACCATCTCTTCCTGCCGTACAGGTGCACGGCGGCACCACTGACCTCCGGCGAACCCCAATGTCGCAGGCAATTCCCAACTCACACGAATAATCGAAAATCAAACTCGAATCATTTCCAAAACTTTCAAATCGAAATATTGTCACTTGGTGGAGAAACTATAAACATGACCCATCACTAAAACACCTCACGATCGTCAATCAAGCCACCGGTGTCGCCGAAACTTCGCCCACACGACAACATCACGCTAAGCAACCTTCCACCAGAATTTTGTGCAACTCGGTCGCGTAATGACGACGAACTCACCATGCTTACAGACAAGTTCAAAAGCTCAACAAAAACCCTAAATCGATCTTGCTTCTTAAATTTACCCAATGGAAAAATTATTGCATATTTTTCTCGGAATCACAGGTGTCCATACTATCTTCATACCAAATTTCAGCTTTTTAAATTGATTAAAATGTCAGAGATTTGTAAAAATGCAGTTTTTATTTAAATTCAAACTGCTCGAAACATACCAATCTAAAAATATTAAATTTTGTTTTAAAAATCATGACTTGCCGTATGAATTCAATATATAATCTTGAATTAATGTTTTACAACAATCGATTTATCAAATTTCTACTTACTTACCTGTAACGCAAAGTTACAGTGTATATTTTCAAACATGATTTTTAAGCAACTTTTAAAAATCTAAATTTAAGTTTACATCTTGTTTCAGTTGACGACTTTAAGCATAATAATGATTTGATGGGAAAATTTTGAGTTTTGAACAAAATATATATCCTGGAACAAATAACAGAGAAGAAGAACACATACAATATCCATAGAACAATCTTCATGTAACACAGATCCATATCAAAAAAATCGCATACAACACTATATAGTCAATGAATCATCTTCTCTATTTTTATTAAACTTAAACTTGAAAATTTTATGTTTACTCACCTTAAAACTCTTTTGAACAGAGAACCATTTCTGTTTCTTGAAAACCTGAAGTTGAACTGTCTTGAATCTGTTTTGAATTCTATTAGTTTCTAGTTTGAATAAAAATTCAGTTTACTTTCGTTTTCATGTTTTTATTTCTCAAGTATTACTTATATGATTTCTGAACGAATTAGAATTAAATAGAAGGTGGTCTCACATATATATATATATAGAAGACAACAATTGTATGAAGGAAGGTATTTTCTGGTGTAGTTGTTTTCTTCTTTTGGCTTTGGTATGAACAGATTTTTGCTACTGAAAAATAAAGATTTGATAAATATTTTTAATGGAAAAAATATGGGCTTGAACAGATAGGCATTAAATGTTTTGTCGCCTAATTGGTTTACATATCATAATTGGGATTTGCTGTATATATAGATATTTATATAAAGGTATATACTTTGCAGGTATGCATATGGCTTGTGAATGAAGATATCATGTATAAAAACATTTGTTATCATCTAGCTTAAACTCATGTACATATCTGTCTTATTTTATTTTATAGTTTGGCCTTGTTTTCATTATATTCTATATACTTCGTTCTTAAATTTTATTCTGTATTTTGTATTTCACTTTATTTCTTGTTTGTAGTTACATTTTTATTTTATACTTTGCTTACAAATTTTAAGGTTATGTGGTATGTATATTTTAACTAATTAATTCTTGCTTTATACTTTTGTTTTTTTCTTCAAGTTTTCAGTTTATGTTGTATGTTCACCAAAATTATTTAATCCTTGTTTCTTTTATTTTTATTTTTATTTTATATTTTTACAATCAATATTTAAATTAGATTCATGAGTTTACTTATTTATTTATATTTATATTTCAATTATCAATAATTAAATAAGATTCACATGTTTGACTTATATATTATATTGATAGAATTAGATTTTAATTTAAACATTATCGTTCATATGTATTTATTTATCAAATGTTAACAATGTAAAGTGTTTGCACCAAAATTGATCACAACACTCTTCGGGAGTCTTTGAAGAGATAATAATGAAGAATGTAAATTGAAAATGAGGATTATCTAACAAAAACTCCAATTAACAGGAAAGTAAATGCGTAGACAAACTATTTATAGTGGTTCGGCGTATGGCCTATGTCCACTGTGAAGTTTTTGCAATTTTATTGATTCTTTTTCAATGATTACAAGTGATTACAGCGAGCAACAGCAAGTTACAACTAGAAATTCGAAACCAACAGCAGGAATATGATGTAGGATGATGGAGATCTCGATCCGGCAGAGTCTGGGCGCTTGAGAGTCTAAAGATCCTTTTTCTGTAGGCTCTGGGGATCTATTTATAGGCGTAGGAGGCTGACACTTCGCTCAAATCTCGAGAGACTTTTTCTGGCACGTTAGTGGGCCCACGCGACCAACCTTAGAAAGTTTCGACTCGATTGGCGATTGATACAAAGTCATTTCGTATCGATCAAGATGACGTCCAATCGAGCCGAAATTTGGTGGAGACATTCCTCAGCATGTATGCAAGCTCCTGTGAAAATTTCATGGCAATTGGATCAGTGGATTGTGAGATAAACTCGATACGAAATGGACTTCTTCGGTAGGCTGTTTGGTTTGAATCCATCCCTTCGAATCGATTGCTTCGAATCGATGTTGTCACACGCTTTCGTGATAACGTGGAGCGCAACCTTCGCCTCGATCCGGTGTTTGCTCCGAATTGACCGCATCGACTCCATGTATCTCGGCTTGTTCGCATCGAGGGATGACACGTCATCCAGGTTCGTTGCCTTGATGGATTCGAATGAAGCCTTACTGATGGATTCGAACAAGGCTTCACTCATGGGTTCGAACGGCAGTCACTGATGGAGTCGAACAACCAAAGGTCGATGGATACGAACTAGCCTTTCTTTGATGGATACGAGCCATATAGCTTCCCCATGGATACGAGGCCAATCAATGCGAAGTTGAGCCTTCGATGGATACGAAGTAAGATGATATGATGGATACGAATTGCAGCTGCCTGATGGATACGAAGAGATGCTCCTATAATGGATGCGAAGTAGATAATGGCCGATCATTACAAAGCGCTTCATCTGCTAATGGGTACGATGTCCATCGATACAAACTCGATGGATTCGAACACGGCCAATCCTAATCGATACGAACTCATGGGAGTTGACCGATACGAAGTAGGTTATCTACCGATGGATGCGAAGTGGGTTTTCTGCCAATGGGTTCGAATGAGACCGAGTCGAACCGAGGTACTTCGATGGATTCGAACTTGATCGATACGAACTGAGGCACTTCGATGGATTCGAAGTTGATCGATACGAAAGTGATCGATTCGAACCGGAGTTCGGTGATGGATATGAAATCACCCATAGTGATGGATACGAAATCTGGGCTTTTCCCTTCAAATTGCATCCATCATAACTTGAGCATACGAATTTCGATTGACTTGAAACTTAGAAAGTTGGATTTCTTGGCTTTGCTTGTCATGTCCTATCAATTGTAGCCTGATCCGGGCTCGGACGAAATTCAGCGATATCCATAGTAAAGCAAAGTATAACCAATCTTCGAGACGAACTATCTTTTGTTTTCGATCGATCTTTTGGTATCATGGCTTCGTCAAAAAGTGGGATAACATTTGCCCCCTAAAGTACGTCTTATGGAAACATGACGTGCTTTGAAAAGTTGCAATTTCTCTCTGAACAATCATTTCTCTCTTTCGTTAAAAGTTATACTCTGTATCACTGTAACCTTGCGTTGATATAACTGATTGCTGTATAATAGTGATTGGCTGTTTGTCGCCGTATCGTAATGAGATGAGTATTCGATCCCTGTGAATGTTGAAAATCGAATATTAGTCCGACATACGTGAATATATGTTAATTTGACTCTTGTTAAAGTTGTGTGTTCATGAGTCGTTGTCAGTTTAGTTTGTTATCGGATTTCGTATCGATTCTCTCCTGAACCGATTTGAAATTCGAGTTGAAACAACGCTTGATGGTTGTTTTTGACTATCCTCTTGTATCGATCCTCTCCTGAATCGATGTAAAAGGTTGAAAAGTAGTTTTTAATATCGATGCGAGTTGAAATGATGGATACGAAATTGCTGTTCTATCGATAGGTTTTGATGGATACGAAAATGTTGTTCGTATCGATATGCAGTGGATGGAGTTGCGAACTTGTTGATGCGAACGAGGGCTTTGAGCCAATGGAGTTCACAATCTTCAGCCGTCCTTGCTGCTTGCTTCGTATCGATGGAACTACTGTCCATTTCGAATCGATAGAGAGTCTTGGTCCGATGGATTCGAACAGGGCGTTCGATTCGATTCGCGGTTTGACCAATTGCGACCGGTTAAGTGGACTGGGAGGCGAATCAACCTAGTTCCTTCTAGGCTTCATATAAATAGCTAGGACTTAGCCATTTTTCACTTTTTTACTTTTACTGCTGCCTTTTGCTTTCGTATCGATAGAGAGTCCAAGAGAAAGAACTGTTTTAGCCTTCGAATTGATTCAGTCCTTCAATCCTTCAAAATTAAACATTAAAATCAGGTAATTAATGGATAGAATCATGTTCAGAACAATGAAACTCGAAATCTCAACCATCCTTCTTGCTTTTATGACCGGTTTCGATGAATTTAAGATCTGGACGAGTGAGAGCAAGATTGGGGATGGAGCGCGGCCATGGAGTTGAGGCCTTTTTGGAGAAGAAGGAGTTGTGGAGGAACGACTCTGCCTTCGTTTCGTGTCGATCTGTAATTTTTCGAATCGATCCAGATTATATGATTTCGTATCGATACGAAAACGAGAGCGGCGATCGATGCGAAGCCAGTGTTCTCAGATCGATGCGAACGGGCGTGCCCTCGATCGATACAAAACGTATCGTTTTGAACTGGATCGATACGAAACGTATCGAGTCGAACCTGATCGATACAAAACATATCGATTTGAACATGGTCGATGATATATCTCTGACTCGATACGAATTTGAACTGCGGTGACCGATTCCAAGTTGAAATTAGACGAATTTAGAGAACTTTTGCGCATTAGAATACTTGACTCCGACCGTAGAACTGCATATTGGACCACCTTTCGAAGCTCGCCGATGGAACCGTAACTTAACAAAAATATAACGAACTTTAACTTGGATCAATCGCTTGCGTATGGATGGCACGGTTGTGACGTCAGCGATGACGGTCATTTCCGGTTTGATTTTCAGAGTTTTGTCGTTCATACATTTCAGTTTATTCTGTAGAATTTGCTCAAGTAATGCACAGCACTGCATGAGACATTAATGCACTTTACACGGGGGAATGCACGGGCTCTTTAGCATCTAACGATGATTTCTCGTGAGTTAGCTAGTTATGGAAACTTCAAGTTCGCAGCCGCAAGAAACTCATAGTTCAGTCCCTCCCGTGCTTGAAGTACCGGAGATTGAGATTGAAGTTATCGGTCCATTTCCGGACGAGTTACCTGACGCATCCTTCATTAGTATCCCATCAGACTCTGTTCCGTCCAACATTTCGGAAGACATGCTAGGAAGAATATGCTTAAGGCATGGTTTGTCGATGGACGACGTATTACTGCCGGGACCAAATGATAGACCGCACAATCCACCGGAGGGATATACCGCATTCAATCGCCACGCGTGCGCAGCTGGGACACACCCTTCGTTTAACCAGTATATAAGAGAAGTATTGTCGTATTTGAGGATCGCCCCATCTCAGCTGCATCCGAACGGATATGTATCACTCAATAGCTTGTTCATTGCATTTATGGAGTATCTCTATCGACCGCCACTCCCGATTGAGATTGGATACTTGTTTAACTTCAAGAGTCGGGCCGATAGTCCATCTTTCACATTCCTGGAGGCGGTAAGAAATTGCCAAGTGATCACGGGGGCTTGGACTAGACTGAGCTACTTCAGGACGGAATGGTTTTATGTTAGATGCCCCCCAGGATTTTCTAGGCGATGGCTATTTAGATGTGAGTATTGCTATCTTTTTAGGTAGTTGATACAACTGATGTAGATGAAGTCGAACTCACATCTCCTTTTCTTTTTTAGCCATAATCCAGCGACCTGAAGGTGAACGTTTCAAGGAGATAGTTCCGGTTTTTCAAGAAATCCCAAGCGAAGAAAGGAATATCGAGTTGCCCTTGACAGATAGGAATCATAGGATTCTCGGACTGATTGAACGAAGACAAAGTATAACGCTTAACAGTGCTTTAAGGACTGTTTCGAAAGAACGAGTTAAACGAAGAAAACCCAAAGTTGTCATAATAGAGGAGGCTGATTTCGAAAGAGCTCACACCGATGAAGAACCATTGGGCGATTCTGCGGATGTAGCCCAGGATACCAAGAGCAAAGAAAAGGCAAGGCAGCCGTTGTTGAGCCACCTAAAAAGGGAAGATGGAAATCGGTTGTCACGGCCTGACCCACCTCCGAAATTAGAATTTCGGAGATGTCTCCCCCAAGAATTGAGAATCTTTATGAAGGGCTCGCCGATCTTCCAATTCCGAACGATGTGTCCTTACAGCATGATGTCGGATTGGACGAACTTTCGAAAGCCTTAGTTTTAAGCGAGTCTCTGCCCACTAGTGCGGTTAACACATCTGGTTGGTCGGGGGGTTGCACCTACATTCACACTTCACGGCACTACACGATTTCTAAGTGTAATACGTTCACTGTGAGAGATTACCAATTTCATTTTATGTTTTTTGCTTTGCAGATACCATGTCTGGTAGAGGCTCGATGCTTCGCAGTCTTCGCAAAAAACACAAGTCTTCTTCATATTATGAATCATATAGGAGGAAAGGAGATAGAGGCTATGACCATGGACGCTCGAGTCATGAGCGCTCTGACAGAGACAAAGATTATAGGCGTCGGTCTCGATCTCGCACGCCACCTCCTAGAGCTCCCGCACCGCCTTCGGTTCATGTTTCGAGGCCTCCAGGAACATCACGGTCCAAGCCGTCTTCCCAATCATCGAGGTCTGATACTCACCGTAGAACGGAGATTGTGGCCTCCCCGTCAGCAGAGCAGACATTAACGGAGCCTTCGGAGGAAGGAGCAGTTAGGCTTGCTCAGCTGAAGAAAGATTTTCTTGAAATTTGCTTTGACGAGTTCGTCTTTCCCCCGCATCTAAAAAGGATACCGGCAACAGTTGCACCTATGATGCATGATTATCTCTCAGATATATTTTTCCAGTATCAGGAATGGTCAAAAACTGCAAAGAAAGCGTCAAAGGTGGCCTTCGACTGAGCGGCCACGATTGAGAAGTTGGAAAAGGAACTTGGTCAAAAGGACCGAATTATTCAAGCGCTCGGCAGTGAGGCCGAGTCTTCTCGAAAATCGGAGATTGAGGCTCTTAGAAAAGCTGATGAAGCTCAGGCAGCAATGGATAGGATGAAGCGCGAGCATTATGCTACGGTGGAGGACATGGGCCATCGAAACACCATTGTAACTGCCGAGCGGGATGCGGCCTTGAAAGAGCTAAACGAGCTCAAGGCGAGATTATGAGGGAGAGGGACACCGCTAACGTTTCCGCACATGAAGCGTGTGATCAGGCGGTGGAATTTCGGAGGGAAAGAGATGCGGCCTTGGAGAAGGTCCGCGAGATGGAAGCCAAAGTCGATGAGTAAGTTCGTCAAGCAGAGATTAAGCAAGAGATGGAGATAGAAGAGCTTCTCATTACTTATAATGCTAATGTGATGAGGCATAGAAATTTGACGTGGCTTGACGATTATCCGACACACTTATTCAACGCCTGGAATTTGTTAGTCGAAGAAGAGAAAGCAGCACAACCAGGCGAAGTTTTTGATGAGTTCGAATTGGAGAACCGTATATTGACTAATAATGAGAAGAAGGTTCTCCACGATTTCATGGTCTCTCATGCTAGAGAGAGACTGGGTACCCAACACTTGGAAGTTGGCGAGGGGTCTGGCGTCGCACATCCAGCTACAAGTTCAGAGATGATTACTTCATCTGGATCGGAGCCGACGCCAGCGATTGAGCCGCAGTTGGTCCCAGGCTATGACCTGAGCAGCCACGCTTATCTCCCATAAGGGAGCATTCTTCTGAAGCTGTTCAGTCAGCCACGAGTCAAGTTGAGGAAGGTACTCTGTACAAATCTACTGTGTGTCTGAACTGAAGTATTTGTAATGAAGCGTGTTCTGACAACTTCTTTTCTTTCTTGCCCAGTGAGCAAAGTTACACCGACAGCGCCTCCTGCAAGCCAAGAATCGCATCAAGTGCAGGAGGTCATCGCTACTAAGGCGGTTATCACGACTACGGTCGCGCCTACGGAGACGGCACAGGGGGTTCAATCACTTTCGACGAACAGATGATGAATGAACTCTTGGGCCAACACAGTGACCCTTTTGCTGACATGCCATTTGTTCTTGGTGCGTTCCCACCTGTTTCTATTGTATCGTCACAGTCCACCACTGCCTATCGTGAATCTCGTGCCGCTCATGAAGCTGAGATACTTGCTCAAATCAATGCAGAGATGGAAGCGGCAACACACGGTGGTAATTCTGAGAGTGTTACGACGGCGGTCGGCCCCACTTCTCTTGTGGTGATATCTTCTGGGGACACGTTTGTCAGAACCAGCGTGCCCATTCCGCCCCCAGTGGTAGACCCGACTCCTCCGACTCCTCTAGAAGAGAATATTCCTTTAAGTTCCAGTTCGAAGGAATACATCGATATCATGCCTTCGTCGGAGGAAGATCCGCCAAAGGGTACGGGGTCGAAGTGGAAGATTGTGAGTGGTTCCAGTGGTTCGGCGTTGAAGAGAAAACCGTAGAAGAAAAAGTAGACGATCCCCTCTGGCGCATTTTTGGCAGTTAGGAAGTCACTTTTATTTTTCTTTCGTAGGCTATATATAGATGCAGGCTTGGCCCCTGCTAGTAGGAATTTTTTGGAATAACTTGTACATGAATCTTCACATACAGTTAGTTGAAATAAAGTTTAGTTTCTTTGTCTCAATTCTCATTTCTTTTGTGCTTAAGTATTTTCAGTATTTGGCTTTCAGTCCATTGTACTTGTGGTGTTTTTATCGTCAACTAGAGCTCGTTTTATTTGCCAAGTCTAAAAATATTGATCACATGTCATGATTGATGAATGAGTTGAACTTCGGACATTGTATGGCTTCGGTTAGAGATTAACACTTAAGCTTTTTTCCCCCAGTTTCGGGGAACAGCATTTGAATTTCGGTGGTCGATCGCACCTATTGCAAATCTTGAGTACATGTCCACACTCCGGGGACTTAGGATAATCCATGATTGATAATCTGGTTCGCACTATGGAAATTCGAGAGTTATCGATGCTTGTAACACAGTTCGCACTTTGGGAACTTTGACTTGGCATTTGCACTCCAATTCACATTCTGGAAATTTGGAGTCGACAATTATATTTTGGTTCGCGCTCCGGGAACCTGGAGTTGATGTTTATACTCCACATCACGCTCTGGGAAATTGGAGTTGACATTTGTACTCTTCGGTTCGCCCTCTGGGAACCTAGAATTGATGTTGTACTCCGACTCGCGCTCTGCGAATATGGAGTTAGCATTTATGTTTTGGTTTGCACTCCGGGAACCTGGAATTGATGTTTGTACTCCGACTCGCGCTCTGGGAATCTGGAGTTAGCATTTATGTTTTGGTTCGCACTTCGAGAACCTGGAATAGATGTTTATACTCCAATTCGCACTCTGGGAAGTTGGAGTTTGCATTGATGTGTTGGTTCGCGCTCCGGGAACCTGGCATTGATGTTTATACTCCAATTCGCACTCTGGGAATTTGGAGTCCGTTCACACTCTGGGAACGATGGATTTATACTCCGGTTCGCACTCTGGGAATCTAGAGTTGATGTTTATACTCCAATTCGCACTCTGGGAATTTGGAGTTCATTCACACTCTGGAAACGATAGATTTATACTCCGGTTCGCACTCTGGGTACCTAGAGTTGATGTTTATACTCCAATTTGCACTCTGAGAATTTGGAATTCGTTCACACTCTAGGAACGATGGATATATACTCTGGTTCGCACTCTGGGAACCTAGAGTTGATGTTTATACTCCAATTCGCACTCTGGGAATTTGGAGTTGGTTGTAGGACTGCCTGTGTCGGTCCAGTTCAGCCTTTGATGTGATGGCTCGCCCCCGAGCTGTGGTTTCACTTAGTGAGTGGCCGGTCGTATCATAGTCACTCGCTATTTGAATAAATTCCATTGTTCGATGGAACTTAGTTCTTCGTGTGTCGTGATTGTTGAATGTTGCATTCGGTGAATCACAGCTCTAGCTTGAAGAGATAGTAATTTATTGCTGGAACGGAAAAACATGGCAAAGTCAGTGCCTTATTACAAATTCAAACTTCAGAATGTAAAGGAAATTGCAAAGTATTCATAGACTGAATGAGCCTGTCATGTGTAACAGTGACGAAGATCTTCGTCGTTCCAGGCTCCTGAAAAAGTTGGTCCGCCACTGATGGCGTTTATCACCAATCTTCCACGGGGACAAGTGGAGTCCTCCTGTCTCGGTCGATCGGGTTCATTGTTTTGATTTGATGGGCCCGCTTCTCCAGGCTGCGATGCCTGCACAAACTGTTCCAGCTTCCTTTCTCTGATCAATTTTTCAACGAGATCTTGTAAGTGACGACACTCGTTTGTATTGTGCCATTAGCTTTCATGGAACCTGCAAAATTTTCCCGTCTGGATTTGCCTCTCTGACGACGGTCTTGGAGGAAGTTTTTTGTATTGAATTGTATTACAGTTTTGTAAATACAAGTTCTCCAGTGATGTATTCAAAGGAGTGTAACTGTCAAACATGGGATTCTTGCGCTGTGGGCCACGATTTTGATCTCGTTTTCTATTTTGATTCACGCTCTCTCTGCTGATCCTTTTTGTTTTTAACGTTCAACTGAACCTTTCCGGAGCTCTCACTAGAATGTTTGATTGCGACATTGCTTTGGATCCCTTCCGTGCTTGGCCCTGCATCATTCTGCTTCCTAGACTGTTTCGCATCTTCCTTTCTCGGGAATTGAGCCGCGTTGGCGTGGAAACGGTCCAACGATGCAGGTGGTTTTCCAGCCAACCAGTTGCCAAACTAGAATCGGGGTCAATCCCCTTAGTAAACGCCATAAGGATGGAGTTATCGTTCGGATTGCTGATTTTCGCATATGCAGAATGGAATCTCTCTAAGTAGTGTCTGAGCGTCTCTCCAAGAGCTTGGCTGACGCTAGACAGAGTGTTGACATCTTTTGGCCTTGCGATGTGCATGCGGAATTGCTCAATAAATTTTGTGGCCAACTGATCAAAGGAGGAAATGGATCAAGGTGGCAGTCGAGTGAACCACATGGTAGCGATGCCCCCTAAGGAGATGGGGAAACTACGACACTTCACTATATCGTCAGCTTTGGCAGCGCTCATCGACCATTCGTATTTCATAATATGTTGGTTGGGGTCGGAGTTTCCATCGTACATGGGTAGAGTCGGCATCCTGAATCGCCGTGGGGGTTCAGCAGTAAGAACATCGTCCGTAAAAGGAGTGTGACTTCGGGAAATTCCCCAATCGTCATTGGTGAGACCCTGGCTCTCATGGATCATCTGACGTATCATGGTCGGAAGATCCAGCATTTGTATGTTCTGTGCGGCTCGTGCCGGAATGTGATTGAATCCCGCATCCTGGAGTTGGACCGGATGCTGTTGGCGGTCCAAATCTTGCCTTCTTGGCTCGTAGTCCTCTGGGACGTACGGTTCAGGGGTACGCCCATGTTGACAACTGTCCGGGTTTGACTGACTTGGGACATCGACCCTTGGTTCATCCGCGGCATTCGTGGCATGGTATTCTGTGGTGCAGTGAGGAATGGCACCTCCTCGTGAGGAGGGCCTGGTTTGGAAACTGGCTGATGGACCAACTCTCAGTTGTCCAACAGTCATTGCCGGTTGATTTCCAGTAGCTTGTATGTGACTCCCATCTAGCCAGGGTCGTGGAGATTGATTATGATAATCAAAAGAGGAGGAACTTTCGCTGGAGGAGCGAGAAGCATGGTCTCTCCTAGATCTCCTTCCCTTCTGGCGATTCAGCTGATTGGTGAGCTCGACGTTAGCACGTAGCTGTTCTGTTAGTTGTTGCCGACTCTGGGTCATTTCTTGGAGTAATAGCTGAAACTCTTATCGAGTAACCGGACCTGATGGCTTCGAGTGTCCGGTAGCATCTTGGTTAGAGGGAGGTAGTGGCGCAGGATTCTGTATATCCTGTTCTTCTTGATTGATAGCGTTAGAGGTGGTCCTTCTGCTAACCATCTTGAAGGTTGAATTCCTTTTCTAGACTTTACGCAAATCTTAGTAGAAGGGAAGGAACTTGAATTAGTGATCTGGATCTCTCTCTTAGATTTATTCAATCCGGTATCAATGACAGATCCAAAGAGCAGGAGAAAATCTGGGTTCTCTCAATGATAGCACCAAAGTGTTTGCACCAAAATTGGTCACAACACTCTTCGGGAGTCTTTGAAGAGATAATAATGAAGAATGTAAATTGAAAATGAGGATTATCTAATACAAACTCCAATCAACAGGAAAGTAAATGCGTAGACAAGCGATTTATAGTGGTTCGGCGTATGGCCTACGTCCACTGTGAAGTTTTTGCAATTTTATTGATTCTTTTTCAATGATTACAAGTGATTACAGTGAGCAACATCAAGTTACAACTGGAAATTCGAAATCAATAGTAGGAATATGATGTAGGATGATGAAGATCTCGATCCGGCAGAGTCCGGCCGCTTGAGAGTCCAAAGATCCTTTTTTTGTAGGCTCTGGGGCTCTATTTATAGGCGTAGGAGGCTGAGACTTCGCTCAAATCTCGGGAGACTTTTTTTGGCACGTGAGTGGGCCCACGCGACCAACCTCAGGAAGTTTCGACTCGATTGGCGATCAATACGAATTAATTTCGTATCGATTAAGATGACGTCCAATCGAGCAGAAATTTGGTGGAGACATTTCTCAGCATGTATGCAAGCTCCTGTGAAAATTTCATGGCAATTGGATCAGTGGATTGTGAGATAAACTCGATACGAAATGGACTTCTTTGGTAGGCTGTTTGGTTCGAATCCATCCCTCCAAATCGATTGCTACGAATCGATGTTGTCACGCGCTTTCGTGATGACGTGGAGCGCAGCCTTCGCCTCGATCCGGTCTTTGCTCCGAGTGGACCGCGTCGACTCCATGTATCTCGGCTTGTTCGCAACGAGGGATGACACGTCATCCAGGTTCGTTGCCTTGACGGATTCGAATGAAGCCTCACTGATGGATTCGAACAAGGCTTCACTCATGGGTTCGAACGGCAGTCACTGATGGAGTCGAACAACCGAAGGTCGATGGATACGAACTAGCCTTTCTTTGATGGATACGAGCCATGTAGCTTATCCATGGATTCGAGGCCAATCAATGCGAAGTTGAGCCTTCGATGGATACGAAGTAAGATGATATGATGGATACGAATTGCAGCTGCCTGATGGATACGAAGAGAGGCTTCTATGATGGATGCAAAGCAGATATTGGCCGATCGTTACGAAGCGCTTCATCTGCTGATGGGTACGATGTCCATCGATACGAACTCGATGGATTCGAACACGGCTAATCCTAATCGATACGAACTCATGGGAGTTGACCGATACGAAGTAGGTTATCTACCGATGGATGCAAAGTGGGTTTTCTGCCAATGGGTTCGAATGAGACCGAGTCGAACCGAGGTACTTCGATGGATTCGAACTTGATCGATATGAACTGAGGCACTTCGATGGATTCGAAGTTGATCGATACGAAAGTGATCGATTCGAACCGGAGTTCGGTGATGGATACGAAATCACCCATAGTGATGGATACGAAATCTGGGCTTTTCCCTTCAAATTGCATCCATCATAACTTCAGCATACGAACTCGGATTGACTTGAAACTTGGAAAGTTGGCTTTCTTGGCTTTGCTTGTCATGTCCTATAAAATGTAGCCTGATCCGGGCTCGGACGAAATTCAGCGATACCATAGTAAAGCAAAGTATAACCAATCTTCGAGATGAACTGTCTTTTGTTTTCGATCGATCTTTTGGTATCACGGCTTTGCCAAAAAGCGGGATAACATAAAGTATTTTAATTTAATTATATAAGACAAATTGTATTATAAATATTATTGAGATATTTTTTTCAAATTTCCAAATCAATTTCCCTTTTAAAATACCAATATATACAAACAAATGGCAATTATTCCAAAAGATTAAATCATTTTTAAAATAATCAGTTTATATTTCATCTAATTGGATTAAACATTTATTAAAATAAATAGGGCCAAAATCCAGGGTCGTTACACAACATGAAAATGGGAACAAATTTTCAAACGAATTTGGAAATTGGAATAATCTTAACCACGTTACGAGTGAAAAAAAATTGTTCTCAACAAATCCAAATCAAAAATTCTCAAGTCAATAATTATAAGTTGGATTTTATTGAACAAATGAACGAAATTTATGATGATCAGACAAATTTGTCGATTGAAATATATATGAAACAACAAGAAAAACAAAATCAAACTCCAACGTGTGACGAGTCAAGTGATAATCCACCTTTTACCCAAATCGACGATTTTCAAATAACAACTTTTGAAATTGGAAAGAAAATTCTTAACGAAGTTGTTGAAAATTTGGTAATTG